>OY804260.1:70871030-73271030 GCA_963680825.1 Meiosimyza decipiens | reverse complement strand
TTGACGATACAACAAAAAATTACAAAAATGTTGATAATATTCAAATTATCATTACTCTCTCAAAAATGACCACAACCCTAGTAGCAAAAAAATTTTTATTAGCTTTTTTAAAAGCTTTTTAAGCCGACAAAGTGTGACCGGGTGTGACATACCCACCCTGATACTCTTATGAGTGTGCATTTTTATTTAGTTATAAAAACTTTTTGTTGTTTAGAGTAGCTAGAAATGCAGGAGGGAATAGTGGCGTGACCGCCACGAATCATTTATTTCTCACATTTGTCTTGGTAAAGCACCTTAAAAATATAAAACACGAATAGCATAAATACATGTCTGGGAAGTCACTGTCTACGGCGTAAAGATACACACGAGACATGCTACATAATGTCCTTATAAGAATTTTATTATGTACAATATAAGTGCTTCACCGAGAACCGATTAACGAGACGATAAAAAAAATTATTTCTCGTACCACTGAAGACGAGAACGAGGAGGGTCTGGCCAATATCTCGTTCTCGGCGATAATGTAAAGTCCACAGTAAAGACTACGAACAGTGCGCGGGAAAGCCTATGGTTCAGCTAAATTTATATATGTAAAAATATGAACGAGAATTATTGGTGATAACGAGACGAGACGATAACGATACAGATTAAAATTTTCTCGTACGACAACGAGCATGAGACGATAAGCTTGGCGCCTCTACATTGGTGATACGATAATTTTTGAATTATCGTATGTTCTAGTATCGGTAAAGCACTACATGAGACACGCACACGAGTTATTTTTGTCTAGTTTTAAATTCAACATTACCGAATCTGTCTTACAGCTTGCAAAGGAGCAATTTAACTGTTACCTTTGGCAACCTCCATGAGTTTTGTATTCAAAATGGTGAAAACGACTTTAATTTCTAATTGTTTAATAAGAGAATCAAATCACAATCAATAAAAAATAAATCATTATTCTCTGCAATAACTGTCGCTCCTTGTTAAACAGAATAAATTGAATTATTTTTATGAAGAAGCGTACGCTTAAGTACACAAGGATATATTTTCAATTCATACTTGCAAGAAAATTTACATTTCAATCGTGGTTGCAACACTCAACCATATCATACTGTTGGAATTTAACCAAACTCATTCGCGCCAACATCCTTCGCTTGGTCTTTGCAGCGTCGCTGTGCCAATGTAATTTTCCTCATTGCAGCATATAAATTGCTAATTTTTTTTTTCGTCCTATAGCAGCAACTACAACAGCAGACAGCTTCGATGATCCTGCAAAAATATTTGCCTATCATATGTCTCATCGTAGTCATCGTTGTCGTGCAGCTCGACGACTTTTTGAGCTCAATTCATAATTCACTAAACTAATTAAATTTTATTGCATTTTACTGGTTTGCATGTTTAGCAAAGGACGAGAAAGGAAGCCTTTGATGCAATGCAATTTGAAATATTTGCTTGTTCTTCTTTGCACATCTTTCTTTTTTGCAAAAGAAATTATAGAATAAAAATTTAACAACCTTTTTTTTGCAGAATTGGCAATTTATTTTATAAAATTTATTTTTAATGCCGAAGGATATTAGAAATATAATATAAATAATGAGATTTATGTGCTGGAAAATATGAGTTTCCTATAATATTTTTTTCTTATATTCCCAATGCTACGTTGAATTCAACTTAAAATTGTTCATCCTTAAAGGACATTAATTCTTGCGCTTTCCTAAATTCGAAACAAAAAAGATTTGCAGCATTGGCATTAATCACCAACCAATCATTTATCGATATTTTTTTACATAAATCGTATCAAATTGTACTACGATTAGATAGCCAATAACTCAATTTCACGCTTTACGATTTTAACAAATTTCTTTTATATTTCATCGTTTGTTTGTTGTTTTTCAACGCTAAGTCAACTTCAATAAATTAAGCCTGATGTCAACACGTCTATTATAAAGTTTTCACATCCGGTCGACTCAGCGAAAAAAAAGCAAAAATTTGTTAGCTGTCGTTCAGGCAGGCCAGTGATGTTGGAAATTGCTACGTTAACTTTGTTTAAACTTTGCTGTGGTTTTTTGCTTTCAGTCAAAAAGGAAGAAATAAAAAACTTGGTCACAAAATTGCAAAAGAAGTAAAAAAAACTTAACATATCGGAACAACGGAAATGATTCGCTTCATTTGATTGTGACCACAAATGTCGAAGTTGGCTATAGTGCACTAATCTGAAGTTATGTGCGTAAGTTTTTGTGTTAGAGGTTTCGATACTTAAGTCAATAAAAGCTTTGTATTAGATGCTTCAAAAGGATTCGGTAACTTAGCCATACAAAATGGTTTGGTTAATTGAAATATCTAAACGTAAACGGAATTTTGAGTTTTCGAGCCGTAGCTATATTCTGAGAGAAAAACTGTTTTGTAAAAATTTTTATTTTTTTTTTGAAATCCGAATTGTGGCTATTGGAAACTTCCAGCGCTCCTTTAGCATATTTTTGGCTAGAAAGATATTTAAAAAAACCTGCGACTGTTGATTTAGCAGTAATGAACTAACTTTTTTAAGAAAATTTTTGTATTTAAAGAAAACTTTAATAAAACTTTATGTCCCAATGCAATACCTTAATTGCGCCTGATGATGATAATTAATTAAGTCTGAGAAAACTAAAATATATGCGATGCAAAAAATTCTTTATATACTATAGCAAGTTAATTTTGTTTTTCTTAATAGCTTCCAATATTCCGTCTTATAACAATCCATCTGTGAACTCACGCGGCATGTACCGTTTTAGAAAGCTTCAGAAATGTGTAACGTACCAGAACATATCATCTGAATTATTGCAAACGGAATATTGCAGAAATCTTTCACAAAAATTTCGAATGTTATCATTCTTAAGTGTTTTAATAATTTCGAGATTCAAATTTGCTAAACATTTCAAATTAAATCTTCCAAAATCCAAAATTTTGACATGCAATCAATCTGAAACATTTCCGAGAGGTTTCGGATTGAATATTATTTAACGAAACTTTTTTAATGAAATCTAAATAAAACTTTGTATGTTTAAGGCTATGTTTAGTATGGAGTAATTTCAATTATAAATTAAGTAATGTCAAAAGAAATAATCGGAAAATACAAAGAAATTTCTTTCAGAATAATAAAAAAGTGCGACGAAACGTTTCAAATGAAATCAAATGACAGACATTGTTAAACAGTGGAAAACTTTATGAAATGGAAATGAAAGCTTTCTGAAACGTTTCTCAAGCTTTGTACGATTTCTTGTGAAACATTTCTAAAAGGTTTACAAAACGTTACATGGCGTGTGGGAAGTTATATGCAGTTAGACGATATGGCAGCTCAAAGAAGCGATCCTTTGCAACTAAAATAAAAAATTCCACATCTATAAGTCTATCCATGAAGTTTTGTTTCACTGCCGCTGCAAAATTACACTTTACATAAGAAGTAGCCAAAGAACATTCAATATATTTTTCAGGTCAGGCAAAGTAGTCTTGAGTTGAACACAATTATGAAAACCCCTAAGTTACGTCTTAAGCTACAAATGTTTTTATCATTTTATTAAATATTATTATATCTTGCAAACAAAACTTGTTCTGAAAATTTCTTAACATCAGACAATCTACTGAGACATCTCAAAAAGCATTAGCGTTAAATGGATTAACATGAGAGTTTTAAGATATTCGAAACTTTTTCTACTAAAATCAAACCTTGAAAAGTCGTCTTAAAAATATATTTTATTTTCAAATATAAAGGGTGTTTTTTTTAGAGGTATAGAGCTTTGAATTGAAATAAAGCACAAGAAAATCGTTTTAATGTCCATCAATTTGGCTTTATTGGAAGGATAATTTTATGCCATTAATGTTTAAATATGATTTCGGGCATGTGGCCGCCGCGGCTGGCTCGAATAAAGCCAATTCTACAGGTCCAATTTTGAACCACTTTTCGAGCATATGGGGCCGTATGTCGGCAATAACGCCACGAATGTTGGCTTCCAAGTCCCCTAACGTTTCTGGTTTGTTGGCGTAGACGAGCGACTTCACATATCCCCAAAGAAAATAATCCAATGGTGTCAAATCACACGATCTTGGTGGCCAATTGACAGGTCCATTCCGCGAAATTATGCGCTCATCGAATGTTTCCTTCAATAAATCGATTGTGACGTGCGCTGTGTGGCATGTAGCGCCGTCTTGTTGGAACCACAACTCATCCACATTCATGCCATCCAATTCGGGAACAAAATAGTCGGTTATCATGGCTCTATACCGGTCTCCATTAACGGTAACTGACTCTCCAGCATTATTTCGGAAGAAGTATGGCCCAATGACTCCACCAGCCCATAGAGCACACCAAACAGTCAGTTTTTGTGGATGTAATGGCGTCTCAAGGGTCTCATGTGGATTCTCTTCACTCCAAATGCGGCAATTTTGCTTGTTGACGTAGCCATTCAACCAAAAATGAGCCTCATCACTGAACAAAATTTTGCGATGAAAATCAGCATCGAGATCAATCTCATTTTCGGCCCATACACCAAAATCACGACGCATTGCATGGTCTCGCGGCTTTAATTCTTGCACAAGCTGGATCTTGTAAGGTCGCAAGCCAAGATCTTTGCGCAAAATCTTCCATAAAGTTGATGGACAAAGCTCCAATTGCTGTGCACGGTGGCGAATCGATTCATTCGGGTCCTCTTCAACATTTTGCTCTACAGCGGCAATTGTTTCTTCGGTGCGCACTGTTCGACGTCTCTGCGGATGCGTATTATCACATAGAGTAAACGTAGTGCGAAAACGATCCATGGTTAACCGAATTAATTGCTCTGATGGACGATTATGTCGACCATAAAATGGACGGAGCTTGCGGTAAACTTCGCGAACTGAACCATTATTTTCGAAAAAAAATTTGCACAATTTGCAAGCGTTGTTCTTTTGTCAACCTGTTTATGATGAAATGGCAAACCAAACTGAACACAAATGACATTAGAGTTGCCAGATTTGACCATAAAATGCCAGTTTCATCTCTATTCGAAAAACAAACCTCTAAAAAAAACACCCTTTAGTAGGAAGAGCTTAAAAAAATTACCTATACAGTGCGTGAACCGCGCTGCTCTACAGCCGATTTGAGTGCTAAAGTCTCTGGACTATAATCCATTTAGCCCCGTGGTTAAGATGTCGCTGGTTCCTAACGTACCTCTAATTTTTTAACGCAGTTATTTAATCAAAAGTTTCTTATCAGTTGTGGACATCAGCCAAGAAGGGGACTTCGTTAAGACTTAAGTTTCCCAGTTCAGTTCAGAGCACCAGCATGATTTTTAATGAATGCAAACTTTGGTAGACCTGACTATCTTAAGGAGCACAGCTTTCTTTATAAAGAATATAAATTTTGTATTGCTTGGCTTTAATACATTGTGTAATATCACATTGTAATTTTTACAATACCAAAGGTATCATTATAATGTCAATGATGTCCCAATTATCAAGTGACATTACTGCTCAGATAGTTTGTTTATTTCAGAGATGGCACAGGTTTTGTACACAGCGATTACAACAGAAGTTGAATTGCGTTTTAGCTCTGCAATTTGATGGTCTTAATCGAAAAGAGCTCTGCTATTTAAAAGCACGTAGGTGATGTATCGAAAACTTCTAACATCACTGGACCAGTCGAATGTATTGTAACCACTGATGGAATAAGATGGCAAGCACTAACTTACAGGTGCGCAATATGCTGGCAATATAGGTCTCGGTCTGGGTCTAGTCCACTGTATGTACTTGCGAATGAGTAGTAGGTGGGAATGCGCAATGAAGCAAGAACTTATGCCAAAAGAAAAAAAAAACAGCTTTAGCAATAACAACAAAACCAACTGCCGCCGAAATGAACGAACGAACGAAAACAACTAAACCGGAAGTGACGTACACAAATGCTTGTAGGCATGATTTTGACTTTTGCAACAAATTCTACAAAGCGAAAAAAAAATAGAAAAACTTTATTCAAAATTTACTTTTCGAATTTATTTTTTTTTGTCCTTGTAAGTTTTTTTGTTTGATGTGCAAAAATCATTCAAAAGGAACGAAACGAAGCAGAAACCGTAGCAAATATCGGTGTTTTGTTGGTTGCAGCAGCACAGGACAGTGGCAGACCAAAACGCGAAGTGTCAGCAAAAGAAAAAAAAATACTGAAAACCACATTTGCACGTCGGAATGTTTTATATTTTCGCATTTCTATGTCTTTCTTTTTGTTTTTATTGTGTTTGGGTCCTGTTATGCGGTAAATTTCTATCATAGCGCCCTTCCAAACTCGCCTGAACGAACGTGAGAAAGAACGGAAATTGTGGTGTGAAATTTCATTTCTGCTGACACTTGACTGGGGAATTTTACATTTTGCTAAAATTTAGTTAAAACTTTGTTTTTTTTTTTGGTTCCTTGCGGTTGTTGAATCACGTGAAATAAAAGGAATTCCAATACAGTGCATAGTGTTCTCATATCGGTAAGGTTGACAGGATTTCCGGTTGTTTAAATAAAATCAACATTGATTCGTCACTTACTGCTGTACTTTTGCAATTTGTGCATTGTTGTGCAACTGCTGCGACAAGACTTGCATTGTGGCATACTCTGCTTTGCTGGAGAATATTTACACATATTTAGACAATGATGTCAAGATAGCTAATTTTTTTAGCCAACTTCCAAAAAGTTTTAATTTCATCTACTTTAAACCTAAAATTTGTTTTTTGAAACCGATTTGTTTTTTTTTTTAACTTTCATTTACTCAAGGACGCTACTTTTTCAAAAACATTGCCTAGTTGACACCCGCATAAACATTTCTATTAGAAACTCAACGATGCACAACTGCACCAAAACAATCCATCAAACAGGTGCGTTCTAAAACAATTCCGACAAGTCAAACCCAACTTAACGCAACATAACTCAATGCATGCGCATTTTGATACAGCAAACTGCAACTGCAACAGATAAAAATGCCATGCAGTAAAAACTCGAACAAAAGCAAAAACATCCCTATACGCATCACAAATATTATCCATTCAAAAATCAACGAGGTGCAACCAAGAGTAAATTTTGCAACGCAAAAAAATATAAAAACAACAACAATGAAACTACGAATGTCATCAACAACTACGGGAAAAAGAGCGGAAAGCTACCAACAACCACGTATAATCGGGTTCACCGAAATAGTTGCTACATAGCTTTAGCTTGTTTTGACTAATTGTTAAAAGCTGCAAACACATAACTTCCAACTAAAGTGGGTACTTTGTTATGAGAACTAAAAAAAAAATTATGCCAAGCAATAGTACGGCGAGAGCAGTATACTTGGCATTATTAAAAATAAAAGATATACTTTTTTTTAGAAATGACCCATTGTAGAAAAGGGAGCTTCACTAGACTTAAATATAAAGCTAGGGCTAGTAGGCTTTGTAAAACATTATGTTTACAGCAATTTGTTGAAAAACTTCCAGATAATGTATTACTCCGTACAATGAATTAATGTCTTCCGAAAATAAATTATTTCCTACCCAGTCTGAGTTAAGTTCAACCGTTGCGGCCTAATTTGCTTATTAACATTATTGACACAACCGCGCAAAAAGTCCTTTGTTGAGCACGCAGTGTGACCTGACTCGCTATCTTGTTGGAACCAGATGTTTTTCAGACGTGTTTCAGGCACCTGCGGTCATGCAAAGTGCCTGGACATTCACTAATATCGAGAAATATTGACTGTCTTACGGGCGCTAATGAAGAATGTCCCATCGACGATCTTGCAACAAACATTGGCGCAAACGGTCACATTCTCATCGCGCAATGGTGTTTCGTGAACTCTGTGAGGATTATCGTTGCCATAAAAGTAACAATATTGTTTGTTGACGGCGCTAGAAAATTTAAAGTGGACCGGCCACCTTGGTCATCCAAGCTAGTGGCTTGTATATTTTCAAATATATATGAGTCAACCGCACTTTGTGTGGCAAAATGTGAAGATCTTGGTTACAAATTTCCAAGTTTTTCCATATTTTTACAGACCACATGTAAATGGCGCACTCACATAACTAGCAGAGTTAACTCTTGTTTTATCGCCGCTCGTTTCAACTATAGCCTATATAAAATTGCCTCTGTTATAAACAGGTACAAAGTCGAAAAATTGACGCTTGCCTTAGCCAAGACCATAGAAACATCTTTGGAAGTGTTATTTGTTCTCTCGAACAAAACTTTTATAATATACTACTGAAACTGATAGTTGCTACTCGGCTCATTAAATCGACTTTGAACTAAAGTTTTTTATGTCCTTTTATTATGTGGTCATAGTTAATTTACTAAAAGCTTTTTAATGTAGTTTATTGCATATATATAAACCTATGTCCTTACAGCAGTTAAAAACAAATAAATTCAAACATATGAAAATTCCAATCTACTTTAACCCATTAAAGCAATTTTTCCACGAAGCTTCTTTCAAAAACAAAGCTGTGTAATTAATTAAAAATGTTTGGAACAAAAAAAAAATAGTTTTAAAAATCATATGCTACCACTACAAAGTTCATACTGACCACTTGTAGCGTAACACCGACTAAGTGGAAAAGTTTTTATTTATTTTGTCAAAGCTGCCATCAGCATGGGACAGGTGAGTGCATAGCCTTCATACAAACATAAATACGATGGCATACACAAACTCTTGCTAGTGTTGAATTAACGCGTGTTTGCATGTGTGTTTATGTACATGTGTTTTTGCGGTTTTGTTGCAGTTGTTTTAGTCGTACATAGTTGTAGTTGTATTAAGTTAGCTGTATACCATTTTTTTTTTCTCAAGTATTCTTAAACAATTTAAAACTTTTTCATATTCATTTTGTTTTTATTTTTATTTTCATTTGTTTTTTTTTCATTCGTTTTGTTTTCATTCAGTTTTGTTCAAGTTTTGTTGCATTCACGTTAAGATGCAACAAAACGACGGCATAGCGCGCAACATCATGTTGCACTCCAAGTGGAATTAAGTTGGTTGAATTGTAGACAAATTTTGAAAGTAAAATCCAGGTCAGCGCGTTTGCCTCGCTCACTTTGGTTGGGCTGGGTGAAGTTGTTTTGCGCTGCGCATTTTGAAATTAAGCAATTTATGTGTTATTTACACAAATGTGACATGAAATCCTTCCGATTATAGCGGATACATAAAAAACAAAAATAAATAAATAGAAAAGTTAAAATAAAAAGAACAGCAAAATGCAACTTCGAGTTGGATTACATACATGTGGAGAAGGTAGTTGCTATTTAATTATAATTAAATTAACGTAAGTGGAGTGCATTAAAAGTGGTAGCGATGGTTACCTTGAAGTCAAAATGTGGAGTACGTTTATTTTATTTTCGTTTAGCAATGTTCTGTTATATTTAACGAGGGTATTTTTGTGCTGTAAATACATTCTAAATGATGCTTGTAAGGATTCATATGAGTAATTTGATCGTTTAGTTGACAGCGCTAAAGTGAGGTTCCTTGTTCAAAAGGACTTAAACATATTTGGTGAGAAACGCCATATAAGGATTTTTTAAGACATATGTATGTATACTATAAAATGATATTTTATCAGTCATAGAGCAACTTTTTATAATTACTCATCTATTTAAAAGCTTTTTTTCGATTTAAAACAAAACTATGTTTCAAGAAACTACAACCCACTAGAGTATCCCTGACTGTAAAGCAGCATACTAAGTTGATAGCATGAAAATAATGAAATTTATAATTAATTTTTATTTAATGTGTACTTTACTTTGATGCTTTGCTTACGTTTCGTTTTACTTAGTTGGTGCATAACTACGTCGTCTGCAGATATTTGTTTTTTTTAGTAAATAAACTTATTTTATTTTTATAATTTTTATTTTTGAACAGTCAAAAGCTGTTGAACTCACAATTAACGTTGGCGTTAAGGCAGCGACTGTTGATGACTGGCAACTGGTTGATGTTGAAACGATTCCTGCTATACCCACTAATGTCACTGACTCTGTGGGTGATTCGCAGCATTTTTTTATGGTTGACAAAATTTTTGCTAGTAAAATTCTATTGATAAAGATTGAAGCCTTTTAAGCAAATTAAATTTGATGTAATAAATAAAAAAGAAATGGAATATAATTTTCAATGAAAATGATTTAAAATGGTCGTTCGCTTTTTTATATCAAAAAAAAAACTCAAAAATAAAACCTCGTTATTCTTAAAAATAGCTTTTAAATCTTTAATATGAATATATTCCAAAATATGTAAATAAATTTGATAGGAAATTGCATTCAGTTGTACAGAGAGAGTGTTCAAAATAGCACGTAGATTATCATGGGATTGCTTCTGTCAAACGAAAAATATCTCTGGTTTTCTTACAAAAAACTTTACAGAATTTCGACAATAAAATGTAAAGAATCATTTGATTTTGTAACTAGACTTACAAGTAACGACAGTATTGCTAATTTGGTAAATAAGATTAGTGATGACATTTTGAGGAATACTAAATCGTTAAAGGTTCCATAGTAGTTCCAGTTTTTAAAACAGTGATGCCTTTAAAATATCTTTGTATTGTCATTAATATGATACTTTGACTTTGTAGCGAAATTTGGTGTTACAAAATCTTGCTAGAACAAGCTATAATATCAAGATATAGAGACCACATGTCTCTTATGTCTTTATATGGTGTCCATATAAGTCACTTGAAAAACATAACGTCTCATAATTTCACAGACACACGAGATAGGGCACATTATTGTCCATTTTTTGTCGCTTCACCAAAACAAAGGTGAGAAAGATATGATTCGCCTTCGACACATAATATTATATATGGCAGGTAGACTAGTAGGTGGCGAGCAGCGCTATGAATCGCTGGGACATGGGTTTGAGTCCGACTTTGCAAATTTGTAAAATAAGTAAAAATTTAGTTTGATGATAAAATATAATAGATTTCTACAATTTGCACAATAAATAAAATTTAATTAAGTCAACAAAAGCTCTTAGACCGGAAATTTGGAAATATTTCTTATGTGTTTTCAATGTGTCTTTTAAACAGCTCATAAAGATACTCCAGCGATTCTCTTGAAAGATATCAAATATGGGAAAATGTCTTTATACTTTATACGCCAAATAGCTCTTATAAGCTCCTATATAGAATTTATAAATATAATATGTTGTCTTTTTACTAGTCTTTAAAAGGCCTGTAGAAGAAGCTACGAACAATTTTTTTTTGTAGGGGCAAAGAAATAATTTTTTTAAATTCAACGTTTGAATACGTTTTCAACGTATTAAAAACATTTAACAAAAATATCACAAAAGCTAACCATTCGTCAAATTGACGAACATGTAGCCTTAATATCAATAATCAATATACTCAAACGCATCAAATCGAATATATCCGAAGTACTCGTGTTACTTTATAAAAAGTTTTTAAAAATAATAGTATTTTACAATTCTAATTAGCAATCTATTGAAATTATTAAAAACTTTGCAATTATTCAAACAATTCGATGTTATTCTAGTGATAAAATAATTCGATTCAAATACTACTTTCGAATTCAATTCCAATGCTGTTTGTAACTCTGTTTTTAGCTCCGCAAACTTTTACTCAATTTATTATCAATAACCACTGAACTAATGTCCAAGATCCGCGCAGCAATAGCGAAAATCACCGTGACTTGCACTGAACATTGTACTTTTGGGCAATCATGCTGAAAAATTAAGAATCCCATTCAAACTTTTTTGCCGTAGTTAACTGAATGAAAGATAGAATCTGTTGAACACTTTCTCTGCAACTGCCCGGTGCTTGTCAGAATAAGATTCAGATCTCAAGGATAAGCGGTCTTAAACAACCTCAGCGAATCGGCCGAAACTGAAATCAGATCGCTGCTGAACTAGCCCAACAAAACTAACTGGATACAGCTTTTATCGTGAACAGAGTTCATATAAAAATCTCTCAACAATTCTTTTACCAGTGTTGTAGGGTCACGCATGTGGGTTTAAAACGGCACATTAGCTTTACTTAGCATGATTGCTAAGCAGCCACTCTCACCTTATCTAAACTACTATCAATAGGTATCATTAAAGCTATAATACTTATCAAGACTTTGAAGTAATTAAAGCGAGCTGAAGAGAAAATCTGAGCTGAAAAGTGTCAAGGTTTTTTTTTACAAAAGCATGAGTATTTATTTTTTGAAGCACAAATTCTCAAATCATTTATTCGCTATACTATATATTGTATTTACTCTAACGATTAGCCCTTTAGCCATATAAAAAAATACTAACACACACCTAGCAAAAATGTGGAAAAACTACTTTCATCAACAATCAGGATAAACAGGATAACTACAATAAACCATGTTAGCATAAGCGTAGAAGAGCACAATTTATTATGCCCATAACAACAGCTAAACAACACTTAATAAACATTGTAAATGCGCACAAAATAACGCTTATAAGCAGCTGTTCAACCCTGCAATGTTGGAGGGGGGAAACACTACTTGATAGTGTTACACTACTACTACTACGGCTCGTATTTATGGAGGTAACTTCAGTTGGTTTAGTAGTAGGAGTCATGCAAATATAAGCTAAATCAACAGAAGGCAAGGAAAGAGTAAAACCCAAAAATGGAAGAAACAAAAAAAAAAAACAGTAAACGGTACGATAGAAAAGCAGCGCATAAAAAACAAATAAACAATGAAAAGTATGTTGAGAAACAAAAAGGCGAAGGATTAAGGTTGCGAATTGTTCGATGTTGCACGGAAACAGAACAAGCTGCCAAGTTGACATTAATGGAAATTTTCTTTATTTTTTCCATATATTTTTATTTTATTTTTTAGGTTAAACAAGGGCGGCAAGTGCAGCCAACTTTGCAAATAAAAAAAATATGGAAGAAGTAGCTGGAGTACATAAACAATAACAACGTGAATAAGAACTATAAAAGTAGAAGAGAGAAAAAAAACTACCAAGGATGATACCGCTAATGTGGGTCAGTTGCTAAGAGTAAAGTTCTTACTGCTGCTCAGTTATTGGTGTGAAAACTTTAATATTTATTAAAATTATGAAAATAAGTGAACTTGCGTTACAAATTAAATTAACATCTATCAGCAAAGGAATTACGGATCGTTGTAAAAATTGACTTTAGTATGAAGGACTATGCATGAATTTGAGAGTAGAAACGATAATTGAGCTCAGTCTTTGCTATTTTTTATTTTTGTTATAGATCTTCTAACGTTTTTGTTAGAGACAAAACATTCAAAATATATGTCATAACAGTATGTTGGTTGCAATAGCAATCCTGTTGAAGCTAAGTACTAAGTCAACGACTCTTAGATATTGATATAAAAAATTATTACCGAGTTTGTGTGCTCAAACTTTGTTGGAATAGCTGAATAACTGAATAATCTAAGCAAGAAATTCAAAAGAATTTTAATCACTTAATGCTGGAGATTATTATATCATTAAAATATGAAAGCTCATACAGGTGTCAAAAAAAGGGTCAGAAGAACCGTTGAACCAATTAGTACAGTCCTTCGGATATCGGTGGCAGAACTACGTTATTAGATAGAGGGTATAATTAAGAAATAAACAAACAGAGCGTGAAATCTTACCGCCAGATGCAGAACGTCCCGAAACATGTGACTTAAACTAAATGACGGCGGGTTAGAAACAAACAAAAGTTAAAAAATTTCATTTATTTAAAGAATCAGAACAATAAAATGGAACAAAGTTTGAGTGTTCCTAATAACTTCACCACCCTTGCATGCATGCTCTTCTAAGAAAGAGCCTTTTTGGAGAATAGCGAATAGTCGACAGAGGCAGCAAGACTTGATTCCATTATTATTAAGAACAAATTTTCTAAACTAAGCCTCGTTAAAAGCGCCTGTACGAATACTCATCCAAAGGCGAAGCTAATATCATTTGCAGCAAAGGCGCCTAGTCTGTCCACACTAACTCTACAACAACTGACCAAAAGTCAAGGCAATGACCAACTGATTAGAATAGCTCATTTCTAAATTCAATATGTCACTGCTCCATAGTTCGAAACTGGAAGGATGCTTTAACCAGTGCGGCTTAAAAGCATCAAACTGCTTGACGTGGTGTGTTACCTATCATTTGTTTCGAGCACTGCATACAAAAAAGTAAAAAGCCGTTTAACTAAAAATATCATGACGCAGATAAATGATAGGCGAGCATTGAGTTTGTTATTGTTGTTTTTTTTATTACGCTTATCTCTTATGCTCATAATCGTAGATGTCGCAATTATCACTCCACATAAAAGAGTGATGTTGACAGACGCGACGCGTTTTTATCCAACATTTTCTTTGTTGTTATGTAGCTGTTATTTGTTGATGTTGCTGTGTGCGATATGTCCTTTGTCTTTTTATTATTTTTTTTTTCATATCCTAGACGTGCTTTTTTCTCATTCCTTCTTTCGTATGAGTTGTGCGTATGTCTGCCGTTTGTGGTACTGTTGCTGATGATGATGAAGATAAAGTGACTTAAATTTTTGGGGGAGATGCTGCTGCTGTTGGTGATGCAACTCGTATGTTTGTTAGTTAATTCAAGTCACATATAATCACTTTATTCAATAATGAAAACAATTTGTCAGCAAAATCGTTTTTAAATTTACCCAATTACACTTAATATTTTCATATTTTATAAGAAATAACTTGGGGGTGTTTTTTGGCTATTAAAATATTGTTTGGAAATACAGAAGAATTGTTTGTTTTGATAAATAAATGATTGTCACTTTTGCTATATGGTTACGACATCTTCAAGAGTTTTTCGACTCATTCAAAACTTTCTTGATCAACATAACGCAACATCATGGCAGCTTATTTTGAAGTGCAGGTCATTCAACAATTTGTAGTTAAATGTTGCTCATACGTCCCGTTGAGCAAATAATTTTTTCTGTTATACAGACAAACTTTTATCCTGAATTTTCGTATTGAAATAATTACACATTTTTCAAAACACAAAATTAAATTCAAATTTTTATAGCGGATAAATTTATGCTGTAAACCTATGCAAACTTTCAGTTTATATTATTATTCTACCTATAAGACCGTCCCACTCCACATCATTTGCAAATCTGATTAGCAATTTGTTTCACTGTAACTGCTTGAAACGAGGCTGTTGTCAGCAGCGCTAGCAGATATGCTGTAATTTCACATTTCACTCATCAACATGATTTGTTGGAACCCATTCCCATTAACGAATATCCTGCTGTTGTTGCTGCAAATGACAACTCATGAATGCAATACACGCACACGTGTCATCGTACAGAATTTTACGCAACTACTAAACTCAACTTCACAACGATATTTCGTGCGTTTATGTATCGCATTTTTAATTTCATTTTCTGTCGTAAACTTTTATTTGAACATTGTTTATGATGTGCTTTAATTTCACTATACCCTGTCAAAGTAATGGCAACAGTAGCTACAAATGACAAGCATCTAATGTTTGCTGCTGATTATAGAATGCCTCCAAGTATGCACAACTTACAATGAATTAGAACCGAAAAAAAAAAATCTAATTAAATATTAACATGCCTTTTACTCTGAAAGTGTGGAACAAAACAGAGTGACATAAAACAAAACATTTTATAAGCCCCACTTACGCTTAAAGTTATTTGCATTGTACTCATCTCATTTAGCATGAAATATTAAATTCTATAAATTTGTTAGACGCATGTATTCATACATACATCATTTAAAATTCGTAAAACGAATTTTTAAATTAACTTTTCTGCAAAATATTTCCCAATTAATTATGGTGATTTGTGTTAAGATTTCGTATAAAGATGTATTTCCCTTTATATGCGTACATACAAAGATTGTGCATGCATTCAATGGTGTAGAAAAATTTTAGTATTACAGGCTAAAAATTAAAGAATATAAAAAAAATTTATATTTTTATTTTTTAAGTGTGGGCGGTTAAAGTTTAAAATGCCTAAAATTATACTTTATGTTTTGTTTTAACTAAAATGTATGACTCTTTCATTTTAAGTACATTTTTCTAAGGCATTATTTTAGGCGTCAGTGTAAGCTCTTCCCAGCAAGTCACAATATGATAATTTTTCGTATTATTTTATAAATAATCGGCTGTAGATTGAAGTCAGACGTCACACTGAATCTTAACCGAATTTCTTCAAAGTGTACGTGAATTCGTGGCCAATGATCGCAATGCGACGCCGAGAATGATAGAAGAGGCATTAAATATCAACGTAGGAATAATTTGTCAGGCTCTGGATGCATGATTTGGACAAAATAAAGGTCACCGGCTATCTTCAACAATTGCGGAAAGTGCAAAATTTCACAGAAATCGTAAGAACAGCAAATAAGAGCCCAACCTTGATCTCAGCATCAATTGTTACTGCCGAAAAGATATAGTGTTTTCTGTATAATTCGAAAACAGAGCATCAAAGTGCTGATTTGAAGTTGAAATCAACATCATAATTCAAATAAAAATCCCGGCCGAATTCAACATACATTAAGAAAATGTTCTTTGTATTCTTTGATAACAAGGGCAGTATCCACCAAAAGTTCTTTCCAACTGATCAAACATTTACCGGTGTTTTCCATTTCAAAGTTATCCACAGTTTGAGCGCCAGAATTTGCAGCATTTAAATAGATCAAAAGTGCAATAATTGATAAACAACTTTGTATCAACTATCACCTAAGCGGATACCCCTCCTTATGACTGATGTTTGTTACACGATATTGCACCAAGTCACACATTGTTAAATATCCGTCAATTTTTGGAACAAAATCGAGTCTATGCGTTGAATTATACACCATATTCACCTGATTTAACGCAATGTGATTTCTTTTCTCGGTGTTTGCTAATGGCTGTAAAGTTCAATAAAAGAGCACTCAATTATACAAAATATTTGTTTTCACAAGATCAAAGAATTTTGTTATTAACAGGATATGCACCAGTGAATTAAGTATATTGGATGATTTTTTGTTATTTCTTTTTCAGTGTAAATTTTTTGAAGCTTCACGCGTGAGTTGCAAAATGTCTTAACGCCAAAAATGCTCAGTAAAGTACTCGACTTGGTTTACATGTGGTTTTTACAAAACGGTGCCACATGCCCGACGGCACCCGATACCATGGACCTTTTGAGAGGCGAGTTTGGTGAGCAATTAATCTCCCATTTTAGAGCAGTCCGTTGGCCGCCAAGATAATGCGATTTGACTCCACTAGACTATTATACACGACATACTTCAGGTGTATAACGACAAGCCAGCCACAATTGTAGACCTGGAAGACAACATTATAGCTGCCATTGCTGAAATACTAGTTTCATTACCACGTCAAATTTCACAGAAATCAGGCGACACATTCTATTTTGAAGCAGATTTCTTAAGATCTGATTTCTCTTGACTTATTCTGCTGAAGATTAAACGGCGACTGAGACTGATTTTGACATATTTTCTTTTTTTTTAGGTAATGGTGATGGTCTCCTATATCAGTTCTAGTCTTAAAATACTCTCACGACATATTTGACAACTGTGGTGACTTATGCGTTAAGTTATATTAAATTCTGAAATGATTGTGAACTGTCACATTCATATATATATAGTGATTTAAGGAACTTTTGACTTCGAAATCAGATCTTGTGCCTGATGCTATTTTTACTCCTTATTATATTCTGAAACATTTCAGTAACTAATTTTCAAATATTTTTGTGTGGTACTATTTGCTTTTCTTAAATTAAATTTGAATTTAGCGCATTTAAAACCAAACTAGAAAATTATTGTATACAAATAACTTCAGCGGTATATATTCTAATTAAGCCTGCTATTTTTTGTTTCGCTCTCGTGTGTCCCTCGAACCCATAGCACGTGTTTGAAAATATTTTAATGAACAAAATGTCAGTTCATTTAACTAACAAGCGCAAACATTTGGCAACGTTGCTATAAATAAAAATGTTTCTCTTTTTAAATCAAATATCGCTAATAACTCCCAACAACTGTTGTTGCTGCTACAGCAACAACAGTTGTAAGTTCTCATTAAAATAAAGGACAGCATTGATAAAAACTCCAAAAAAAATATTGCGTTAAAAAATCACAAATATTAAAAGTTTGCAAATTCGCAATATGCGCAGATTTGCTATGTCTTTTGGGATTAAAAAACAGACAGATTTTTACCCTCGCAACACAATTTTGTGCGCATATTTATGGCAACAATTGAAAATTTTGAACTGGGTTTTACTGAGATTTTTTGTTTTTCATTTCTCAGCCAGCATACGGCGTTACAATTGAAACCCTTTAGCAGCAACAACAAACACATCAGCAGTAATTCCAAAAATAAATATGAAAAAACACAAAAAAAATACAACACCACTGCCAAGGAAATAACAAAAGCAAATGAACAAAAATAAAAACAAAAAAAAAATGCAAAATCTGCAAAAATTCAAAGAGACATAAAAGAAAGAGCAACAAGAATGCTACATCGCAAAAACAAAGCATCAAAAAAAAAATCGAAAAAAAGAAGCCTGAAACAACTCCCAAAAGTATGCAAATAAACAAGCAAACCAACGAAGCCAATTTTGCAATGGCTCCAAAACCAATTCTTTCAGCAAATTTTCGTGAATTGATTTGTTTTGCCCCTTTTTATTTCACCAGTGCGTTCTTTATTTTATTATGGGAATTTTTGTGGTTTGGCGCTATTTAAACCAAATTCATTTTGTTAGAGAGCAATCAATGAAAATATCAGCAATCAATAGGTGGTTTTTGTAACGTAGATAACGAACTTCAATATGTTGAGGTCGTTTTTGAAAGTTATAAAAAAAGATACTTCTATGCTATTGATGAGGTTTTTGTGCTTTTGAGTCAAATTACTAAGTGTTGGCCAAAGTTTGAAGAAAAAGGCTATTTACACTTACGTTTTCACTTCCAAATAATAAACTCTTTGTTTTTGAAAAACAACTAGAATTCGTTTGATATCTTAATGCAGCAATTTCCTCGACGTAGCTCTCCAAAACTTTTGTTTTTTCTATTCTTCAGACGCTTAAGTTTAGGAAATTCCTTTAACAAATCAAAGTTAGCTTGACTCAGTAACTTTTCGAACATCTTTCTTAAATTAATTAACTTTTCCAGTTACTTTTTTTTTTGTATAAACTTTTTTTTTTCTTCTTCAACTTCATTTCCACATTCATTCAGTTTGCGTTGAAACATTTTATGAAACTTTTTGTTCACGTGGTCATCGTTACTTGCGAAAATAAATCAACAGATTCATCAACATTAGTTGGAGTATGTGTTTGTGCGTATCTTTCGTGGTGCTGTTAACAAATCTTTTCAAGTGCAAGATATTTCAGGAATTTCATTGTCAGTTGCATTCATAAAATGAATTGAATATTAAACTTCAACTAACCTAGGGGAATGAAAATTTTACATCTTTTTCACAGTGGACTTTTTTGTGTTTTGTCATTGGAAACATAAAGTAAATTTTCAACTAAAATCTAACGAAATCTAAATGGAAACTCTTATATTAATAAGCTTTATTAAATTTTATTTTTCGTTTTTCAATTTAAGATTTTGTCGGAAGAAGGTATAAAGCTCTGCAATTTTTACTGATTAGCTTTTGTTCAATTTTCCATTGAAAAAATCAGCTGAGCATCAAATCGAAAATACGAGGGCCGTTTGATAATTCCGTGAAAAATGAAACAAGGAATGATTTTAATGGCAAAAATCGCTTTATTTCTCAACATAGTCTCCTTTTAGCTCAATACAATTCGCCCAACGTTTTTCCAATTTTTTGATCCAGTCCGAAAAATACTTTTTCGGATGGTCCTCACAATAGACCTCTGTTTCGATGATGAGCTCCTCTCTGGTGGTGAATCTCTTTCCGCCGAGCTATTTGTTCTGGTTTGGAAACAGAAAGTAGTCGCTGGGGGCCAAATCTGGAGAATATGCTGGATGAGGAAGCAATTCATACTTCAATTCATGGAATTTTACTATGTCAGCTGGGAATGTGTGAACGTGCGCATTGTTCTTGATGGAAGAGCACTTTTTTCCTTGCCAAATAGGGACGTTTCTCTTTCAAAGCGTCGTTGAAAAGTCCAACTCGGCTGCATAGTATACGCCATTGATCGTTCTTTTCGGTGGAAATTAATCGAAGTAGATTATACCGCGTTTATCCCAAAATACAGTAGCCATAACTTTTCCGGCCGATAGCACCATCTTCGCCAACTTCGGAGCACGTTCGGTCGGTGAAGTCCACTGTTTCGACTGTTTCTTTATCTCTGGTATGTAGTGATGGATCCATGCTGCAACCGACGGAAAAAACATTTTTGTGATCTTTGTTCAACATCGCCAAACACGTCTTTGAATCAGTCACACGATCGCGTTTATGGTCGAGAGTGAGCAAACGCGGCACTCATCTTACGGATAATTTTTTCATATCCAAATGATTACGCAAAATGTTCCACACTCGTTCGTCTGACATGCCTATGGCCTCAGCAATCTCGCATACTTTAACCCTGCGATCGGCCAACGCGATATAGTGAATTTAAGTGAACATTTCTGTTGTGGTGGCCTCATTTGGGCGTCCAGAATGTTCGGCGTTACTTGTGCTTGTAAGACTGCATCGAACAATAAAAATCTGAAATAAAAGTCAAAGTTTCGAATGTCAATATTTCGATTTCTCATTTACATTCTTTATATCCTAACTAAGTTATTCGGTAATCATTTCATCAATTTTGAGCTAGATGTTTCAAAAATTTGATATATTTTATTCAGCATTAAAGCAACCAAGCCATTTTATGTAAATAATCGCAAAAATAATATTCTATATGCAGACACATATCAAAAGACCAACAACTTTCTTGCTTAACAGTTTAGGCTCGTATTAGTATTAAAGTGTCATTAGAACTGCTTTGTTGACGAACATTTGTTCAGATTTCCTAAAGATGAGTAGAAAAAAAAATAATTGTTTTTATACATTTGGACCCAAAATTGATAATACGACTAACAAAAAAACAGACTGTTATTTCAAATTGGAATAACTTTTAAAATAAATTTAAGAAATTAATAAAAGATGAGCAACAACGGAACGTTGTCGCTGTCGTCGTCGTGTTTTTTTTTCACTGTTTGTTATGCATGTGCCCTTTGGCTCAGTGTGACCTTTTTTTTTGTGCAAGATACTTTTGTAGCAACATAAAACGACAGCTAAATCTGCCAAAATTAAATAAAAAATAAAGGAAACCTTAAAAATTTGCTAAGCATTTTCGATCCCTTTTGTGGGCTCGTAGCATGTGCGTTTTTGTGTATTGACCTTCTACTGCCTCATGAGAGCCATCATATGGCTATAGAAAAAGTATTATTTTCAGCATAAATCCTGAGGTCAATTTGTCAAACATACGCACACAGTAGATATACAAATTGTTTGTGAAAGTTGCAGATTTTTGGAGTTTTTTTTTTCCCAAAAACTTTGAGAGGGAATTCAAACAAAGCAGAATTGGCATGCCTTCTATGCCATTTCTGTTGCATATGTTGGCGTACAAAACATGCTAGACAATTAAACAAGAAATTCCATAGAATGGTGCAGTTGCAAAAAAAACGAGTTATTGCTTAGGAAAATTTGATGAATTTGAACAAAATTTATTTTTGGTTTCTCAAAAAATTTAATCTATATTTATGAAAAATATTTTATAAGACGACTTTTCAAGTGCAACCGAAACTATAAAAAACATCAAAATATGATATAGCAACCTTGAATGGTGCAGTGGTGCAGTTTGTCAAAATAATTTCCTGTCGATTTAAAACTTATTTAAAGATTTGCGTACTCGTATAAATTTAACATTATGAGTTTTAATAACGGGTTGAGAAGTGTAGCCTTTTTGTAGAACAAATATTATTAGTTCAAAGCGACAAGTTTTGGTCAAAGCTTTGGTTTTAAAATTCTAGTATGCTTTTCGAAAGAGTTTGATGTGCTGAATCCGGGTTCAAAAATTCTCTGATTGTTCTGGTTTTCGAGATATTCTAACCTATATTTGCAAAAAGCACAGTTTTTCGAGATATATGAGGTAATAATACAAAGAAAGGTAGTTTTTAGCCAAAGGACGAGGTGTATTTTGTAGACCTTCAGAGCATGAATTATTCATAAAAGATGCCCAAAGTCTGAGAACGGCGACGAAACGATTGTTCACGGATTTCACGAACACTCGCTGTTACTGCAGAAATATTCTCAAAATTATGGGCTGTATGCACTCTTGTTGAATGATGACTATTCAATAGTGTAAAATAGGTTCGAATTTTGGTGATGGTGTTACGAATAGTGCGCTCAGTTGGACGCTCATAACGACCATAATGATGTTGAATAGCTCTATAACCTGCACTAACGGATGAGTGATTTTGGTAGTAAGTTGCCACAATTAATAAACGTTATCCAGGAGTAAGTCTATTCATGATTGAGTCGTATTGAATACTGAACACAAACGTCGTATGGACAAGCCATTTAACACAAGATAGCTGTCAAAACAACTCAGTAGATTACACTTTACTTCAAATTAAATAAAGCGCACTTTTTCAAGTTAAAATCACATATGTGTTCAAATGTTGCATTATCTTAATTTTGATGATCTTAAATCAATCTTCGTATTTTCCATCTCTTAAATTTTTTTTTTAGCTTTTTATTTGCTTTATTTTTAGAAAACAGATAACCCTAAAAGTCTTAGGGCGGAGAAGTAAGAAATCTCAGTTTACTTATTCTTATCAAATAAAGACCATGTTCCGATATTGTGATTTTTTTTATTTTTGATGCATAACCCAAAACAAACACTTTGATTTAAATCAAACCAAAATTAAAATACACAAGTAAACCTTTCATATCTATTAGCACTTCAATACATCAAATGCCGCAATTTATTTAATTATTTAACTTTTTTTTTGCATTAAAAATAAATGCTACATATCACAGATTTATTGCCAACGGTCAAAATGAAATATTCTGTTCAAAATACTGACTGAATTTTCTCACTTACAATTGCAATGCTAACAAGATGCGAAAATATAATTTTAGATTGAATTCCGGGAAATACGAGTATTGAATTTATATTTATGATGCTCTGTCATATCCGTTTTATTTCCATTCATTTTTTTTTTTTTTCCTTTTAGCCTGCGGAAAAAGTTTTTGTTTTTTTTTGTTGTTGTTGCTTTTGCCAATATTACATTAGCCTCCGACTCCAGTTTAAATATGTAGCATATCAAAATTTCTTTACACTGTTGTTGTTTATTTTGCTTGTGGTCCTCTTTTTGTGTTACATATGATGAGGTTTGCCCCCAACAAACGCTTCATTCTTCTCTCCCAAATTTTTCATTATACAAAGCATATGTCTGTTTTGTTTTCATTCCATGCTACCTAGTGTGCAACTTTTTTCTTTTGTTGTTGATGTATTGATATCTGAATCAATTTGTGGCATAAAAATTGTTGCAAATGTTCTTGTGATATTTCCGGCCCAGCATGAGTTTTATGACTGTATTTGGAAAGCTGCTATTTTTGTTTTGTGTTACTTGTCATTGTGCTTCTACGTTAGTATTTGCTATACGACTTTTTATGTTCATTTGGCATTTTTGCTAACCAGATATTTTTGATATTTTGACAGAATACGATATGAGCTGGAATTTATTGCTTTGAGCTTAAAAAATGATTGAAATGCGCGCATTCTGAAAGCTTTTTGGAAATGTAGATATTGCTATAGAAGTTGTATATCATTTGCGTTACTTTAACATAAATTACAAAATTCGATTATCATTTTTGTAATAGATACTAAAGAGATGCTTTTCAAAAGATAGTTGACAATTTGCATTTAATGTCATTTTTCATTTATCTGGAAGGAAATATGATCGAACTAAAAGGAAATTTTTCTGTATAGACTAAATAGAGACCTATCGTCTTATAGTATAACGAATTCAGCACTAACAAAAGCTTTCAAATTAAATGACTATCATGTTACTAAAACATTTTTATGTTAGATTCTTTTGATAGCCGCGTCTTAGCCCATCGTGCCTCTTATGCACCATTAGTTTAATTAATTTGTTAGTAAAAATTGCAGTAAATAACACAGCTTTCAAATACTAAACATATTTATTATAATAAAGCACTTCGAAAAACATTTTAAGCGAATTATATATCATTGGTATTGAAATATAAGTAAGCAACATTCGTATAATTGTGGCCATAGTAAAAAAGATTGATATTTCGACATTCTTTTAGCTTCAAGATCTCTCACACAAAATGTATCCCATGTATCTCTGATTTAAAATTAAAGCCCTGGGAAATACCTTCCAAGGTCAAGTTAACCTGGCTTTCTGACTTTCAACTTTTTTTTATAGTAAAAACGACTAAGTATTATTTTACAGCTACCGCTCTTTCTTATCCAAGAACTCAGCTAAAAGACTGCAAACTAAGTTTTAGCTATCATTTGAATTGAACTTTTAGCTTCGTTGTGACGAAACTGCACAGTGCAAGAAGCTGCTGTAAGCAGTCATAAATATCACTCATACTCACTTTATTACATAAAAACGTTAAAAGGCGAGTTAATAAAGCCAGTTTATTTTTCTCAAATAACTTAGCTTTCTCTTTTACAAAGCAGCCAACAATCATTGTTCTAATGACATTCTTAAAGTTTCAAAAATTAGCAAAGCTATCTTACTATTTAATTTCTTTTTTATAAACTTTGTCATGGTATATATTTAACATAAACTTTTTTTAATATGCATTTTCATAAATTGTAACAGGAGTTTCTTGCTACCTTTTAACAAACTTTTATTGTTCATTTCATTCATTATGACACATGCACATTATGAGCCAGTGATGACATTTTCGGTACATTTGTACTTTTTCAGCATTATATTTGCGTTGTCAAAAATGTGCGTCAGTACATTCGATAGATTTAAAGTACCAAGAAAATAATGTTCATCAAATTTGGCGCATTCTTAGTACATCTGCACTATTTCTTATAAAATTCTTTTTTTGATATTTTTTTTTTGTTTAAGATTTTACAAAGTTTTTGTAATTTTTGGTGAAATTTGCTTAAAAAAATTCGTGTAACCTTTTTTCATTAAATGTTTGTAAATTTTCGAGTCCATGACAAAAATACAGTTCATTTTCTTTTGAAGAAGTACATTCCAAGACTCGAGTTAAAATATTTCTACAAAACCTTAATCACTGTTAATTTTAAAAGTTTCATTTAGAGAAATGTTACTCATACTTCATGGTTACCAATAAAGTTTTGCTTATATTATGTTGCTTGGTGTTGAGTCGAATAGTTGAATAACAAGTTTAGAAAACATTTAGAAGTAGATAACGTTTTGTTATTTGACATAAATAAATATTATGTTATTTGACATAATGAACAGCATGAAACATTAAACTTTGAGATGTAACAATAAGAAATAGATATTTAGTAATGCATAAGGTGCAATTGTCCAACTGCAAACTAAATATTTGTTTTAATTTAAAAGTAATTCCAATTTGTTTTTTTAAAATATTCTTTCTTTTTAAAATTTTTACATAATTTTCTTCGACAATTTTTGAGAACTAACAAAAAGTTATATATTTAAAATTCAATAATTCAAAAGCGACAAAGTATTTTATTTTTTGTACAGTATTTCGTTAGTGTGTTGTAGTGAATGTGTATGTGTAACTATGCAGACACTACAGATATATATTCTTTTTTGTAAAAAAAGCAGTTTGATATGTATATATATTTAATATCATACGATGCTAGTATATTTTTCCGGAACATAAAACTTACAATGCAACTGTGGTGAATTTTGAGATTTTCTTAGTTATAATGAGTATATTCTGTCCATTAAGATCTCGCCTTAGAATATAAGTTCGTTATTATTTCCAAACTATATGGAAAGAGTGAAAATTGACTGCTAAAAATATGCAAATTGTCAGTTTTTTAGCTTCGAATTTGAAATAGCATTGACTAATATACATAAGGTTGACGTCTGACAAATATTTAATATCATATTTAAAGAAAATTATATCAAAATAATTAAATATTGAATCATAAAACGAATTCTTGGCAAAGGAAAAATTGATGACCAGATATTTATCAAATACTGAAGATGCTACTGTGTTCGAGTATTGCCACAAAATACTTCGTCTCCAAACTGTTTTTCAGCAATAAATTCCTAATCAGGTTTGAGCAATAATCATTTTTTGGGTTAACACTGTGGTTCATTATGATCTATCTGAGGTGACATTACCGCCACCCGAACTTAACATAACCTAACCTACTATGTTTCACTCACTTTTTCCTAAAAATGTTTTTAGGTCAATTTCATCCTTAATATAGTAAGAATAATTATGCTTTTTTCTAGACCTATGTCACATGAAACTTCGACAGATTCTTTAAAATATAATGCAAACTCGTTTGACTCTTATTAACATCAACTAAAGATCTTACTTACTACAATTGCAGTAAACTCTTTAACAAGAAAAGCAAAATGCTGTTATTATCTTCTTTAAACTTCATTCAAGTTAACTGTCCTGCAGGCAACTTATAAACACTATTACATTTTTCTACATTCACATGGAAAGTGGTAAAAGACATAAAGAAAAAATCTCATAATTATGCCATCATTGCACACTTAACCAACACTCATCCAGCATGGTAGTGGTAGTCGCAGTATCGTAGTTACTTTGAGTACTAAAACTCATTGGGGATTGTGGTGACTGCCTCGGGTGCATGACAAACTTACACTTTGTGCTTTTTTCTTCAATGTTAGCACTATTTAGCATTGAGTTTTTTTTTTTCTGCCTTTTAACTTTACTTTTTAGTCAACAACATATTTCTGTGTGTCAAAAGGGTTTAAAAATGGGTCACAAAACTGTGGCAAAATGCTGTCAATGCAAAAATTTTGATTTTTTTACTGTATGCTCTATTTATATGTAGATGCAAAAAGATTTTAAATTTAATATATGGTACAGTGCAATGAGTGTAATGATATAGAAAATGCAATCGAAAGGGAAATTAGAAAACATCTTTTGGCCAAAAAAGCTATTTCAATTGCATAATTTTGTGGTAAAAGTGAAAAGCGCGCAGCAATACAGAAAAACGGACATTATCTATAGAGTTGGTTTAGTTTCAAAAAGTTTTATTTTAGAAAAAAATAATTTGCTAAATTAATTTTAGTATAAATTCGAGCAACTAAAAATTCTGACTTTAAATTTCCACTTTCTCATGGGCTCAAGTTTTTGGCTTAATTTGAAACTATCTGTCAAAGTCTGTTAGAAACTTGTAACATTTTAGCTGGACAAGAGCACTAAGTGAGCCAAACAGTTTCTGCAACGCTATTTTTAATGAAGAAAATTTGAGTTTTTTTCATAAACTGCATGGGAAAGCAAAATGTTGTTTTTATTTCGAACAGAATAGAAAAATTTTTATTAATAATAATTTGTATTGTAATGCTGAAAAGCCATATAAATATTTCACTATTTGAATGTTTAGGCAACATGGGGATAGTGAATGTATTATATATAAATTTAAAATCGGTTGGCCTTATGTTTGAACTTATACTTGCCGGCACTTGACGTAGTTCATTAGCGTAATTTCTTATGCTATAATGCCATAAGAATCAAATATGATGCGTTTGTTTGAGATACTGCTTTGACGCTTCTGCCCAGAAAAGTAGTATTATATAAAATTACAAAAAATTGAAAAGTTGAGAGGAAAGTTAACGAAAGGAAAAATTGTAAAAAAACTTTACGAAATATTTCATAGACAGACTTTTTCCAGACACTTTTTCAAATCTTTCGACCATTATTCCTTATGAACACAATTTTATATACAGATTATTTTAAATTTTTTTTTTGTTTTAAAGGCGTCTTTGTATTAACTCAGTGGTCTTACGGCCAGATCCTCGTACGCTCTTAACTTCTATATCACTATGTTAATACTCTTGCAACAAAATTTTTTGTGTAAGTCATCATTGATTTTGTTTGATGTGGCAAAACATTAACAATTTTAAAGCAAAAGTCAAAAACTTTCAAATTACGTCAATTACGTAGGCGTTAAATTGAATAATTTTCCACATGCAAAATTTGCCAATTTTTGAAAGTTCACAAAAATTCAATTTGATCCTTCAGCAACGCTGAAGTAAGCCAACCAACCAACCAATTTAAAATATTAAAAATTCTCAAAAGCAATCGCGTGTCTTTTAATACTCGAATTCAAACTTTTTGTTTTTTTTTTATGCAATTTATTCCTTTTAAAGCAAAGGATGTAACCAAAACGCCCCATTTAGCAACAAATTGCCTACCCCAATACCATCCTTTCACAGCACAGCTACGCCAGCAGGCAACGCTCAACCCCTAACCGCCATGCATAAATAATTTAGTTATACTGATGCAGTCATAATTTTACATTTCTTTTGACCTTTTTGCGGATCAGTGAATTTTCAACATACACGAATTATTATCTATCGGAGCAAAACCAAGCCAAAAGTAAAATCAAAGCGGATTAAAAGGATACAGCAGCAGCGCACAATTTTGGATACAAAGTATCTAGCAGCCATCTATCTACCAGCTACATGAGTTTGAAATGAAAATTAAATAAAATTAGCTAGCTCAATGTTTGACAATATCCTTTTGCGAAGAGGACGACGAAAAGTAACGAAAATGAAATTCAGAGTTTATTCAATAATAATTTTCATGACACCTTGACAGGGATTTTCATTTTATCAACCAGAAGGCACGCATCCAATTTACCTTTAGATTTCGACCCAAAACACTAAATACATTCTAATGTTGGGGTTATACTGTGAAGCACATAAGTACATATCCTCGTAAGGGAGAAAAAAATGGCAAGCAGGTCACTTTAAAATTGTAACAAATTGTTATGGTCACTTATGTAAGTGGATTACTTTTTTTTCGAAAAGCAACTAATGAGGAAACAATTTCTTTTTTCCCTTTAGCTT
This sequence comes from Meiosimyza decipiens, assembly GCA_963680825.1. Taxonomy (NCBI): domain Eukaryota; kingdom Metazoa; phylum Arthropoda; class Insecta; order Diptera; family Lauxaniidae; genus Meiosimyza; species Meiosimyza decipiens. The sequence continues at coordinate 73,242,122 of OY804260.1, read as the reverse complement.
AAGTTGTTGTAAAAAGGTCAACGTGCATGTGTGTCAGTTTTGAATATCTAGCTATTTACTTATTAAGTCATTAACTAACTACTCTTTTGTGGGAGTTCATTTTTTTGTGTTGAAAAAATTAATTTTTTTTTTACTCAATAACGACCGGTGAAATTGAGTGAAAGCATACTTACGAGTTATTAAATTTTTGTTTGGAATATGAGCTTTTGCTTAATTTATTTATAATTTTAAGCTAATAAAGCTTACTTTTATGAATAGTAATTATGTAGTTTGCTTCATTAAAATGAGTTCAAATTTGGTTATCTGGCATCATTTCTTTGGGTTTAAGAGTCGCTGACTCAGATTTTCAAAATTCAAGATGGCGGACCAATATCGCGGATTTGGTTATTGAGTTTTCGTCACATTAGGTCCGACGGATTTTGAAATTCGAGAAAAATTTTAAAATTCTTTAGAAAAAAAACGTCCACCATTTTGGATCCCCAGCCTTAAGTTTCGAAAACTTGATTTCGGATTCGTGATCAGTGGCTCCCAAGACCCACCGTATACAAATTTTAAGCAAATGAGGTGGCTTTTGAAAATTTTAGCCACCGTATTGGACTTTTCACCGCCATATTGGATCCGTCTTGTTAGACTTTGTCAATTTACTACACAAGATTTTTAAAGGTATCCATCAGCTACAATTTAAGCCAAGATATGACCCGATCGGTTGCAAATTTTTATTTTTACAACCTTTTTTCAGGACTTCCGGCTGCCATATGGAAATTCGAAAATATCGGCTCTCAGCTCTTGAGCATACGAACATTTTGAGACCTTAAAAACATTTTTCCGCAGCGCTCATTTTTGGGCATACATATGTGTTGGTTGACCTGGAATGTCCCATACCCATTGTTTCGAAAACAATTCCAACGATTTTGATCAAATTTTGGGCACATGTGGCAAAAATTAAGATGCATAAAGTATTGAAAAAATCCATCAGGGAGCTGGAACCGCCTTTAAGTTTAATTTTTATATCGCCATGTCTCGCAAGATATTGTGACGAAATTTGGTTGACGGATGCATAACGCAAACTTCTTGAATTTGACCAAAAGTTGGCGGGATCTCAAAAGAGGGCGTGGCACTTTTATACAATTGAAAAATTTGATTCTCAATATTGCTTGAAAACGGCTCAATTTTCATAAAATAAATTTTAGAGATAATACCACTAAAAGCAGTCAACGATGCAACTTTCTCACGAATCTCGTTTAAAGGCGTGGCACCGCCCACAGTATTTTCAAACGCTATCACAAAAGAAATCATTTTAAAATATACTATGGCAGATCTAGATGCTTAAGGTATCTTATAACCAAAAGTGGGTATAGCAGTTTCTATTGGCGTGTCACCTCCAATACTTGCAAAAAACGTTAAATTCTGTGACGGCTACCATAAGCTTTGAAAGTAAATGGAGTTTAACTGGAGGAGCACCAGAGGGCGTGGTACCTCTCATATTTTCATACAGGTGGAAGCGAATTTTTAAGTTAAATATTCATGCAATGGGTATGAAGTATGAGGTGATTTACTCAAAGTGTATCTGAATCAATATCAGGTGAAATAGCACCAATAGGCGTGGCACCTCCAATACAAGTAAAATACCATATGCGGCATGTCTAGCGAGCTATGTGTGCAATGATACTAAAAGTTTGCAGTAAGAGTGTTGCTTATAAAAGCTATTTCTGAACTTTTTATAATCGGAAAACGTGAGAAATTTTATTTTTTTAAAATTTGTGTTGTTCAAGTTCTAAAAAGCAACGCATTATAGACTCTCTTTCATAAACAGCATTAAAAATATTCAAAGATCATAAATTCTTAAATTTTGTTACGTGCGGCCTACAATCAAAACTCTTGTTTTTTATTCTAGCGAAAGCTGATTGCAAACAAATCATCAAATCCAAAGCTGCTGCTATTGCTGCCATAGGATGTTTTCCTCATGTTTGAAAATTTTCAAATTCACACAATAAATTCCTCTCAGGCACAAAACTTTCACAATTTTTCACCAAGAATTCATCAACAAAACATCAACTAAGACCTATCTGCCTGCATACTCTTTACAAAATTACACATGTTAAAAGTCTGCACTACAGTGTTTAGTTGATACTTGACTACAGTACGTTAAAAAAAAACAAACACTGTGCCAAAATACTGGACGTGAAAGAAAACACAGCGCACAAATTTAGCAGCACAAAAGCTTCAAAAGATTTTTTTGCTGCAAATGAAGATAAAAGTGTAAAAAGAAAAAAATAGAAGATAAAAGAGTCCTTAAATGTTTCAAATTGCCGACAAGGGATTTGGTTGACATTTTCTAAAGATAAGCGCAAGTATCTTCCTCCCCCTTGCTCTCATTGTCCCGAGCTGGTAAGCTTATCTTTTCATTAAGGAATTTAGTACCAAAATATTTAGTGCAGGGAGGAACACTGGCCATTGCCAAAACGTTGCCAAGCTATAATCAAGCACATAATGCATATGCATAAGCGCCAACGAGGCAGATAGAAGCAAAAAATTTATTTTCTAACGTAAAATGAAAGCATTTCAGGCAAACGTAAGTCAACAGCAAAACTCTACTCTAAGAGATACATTGAGATCAATTTATAAGTATCGAATATATTCAGGTATTAAGTGGATTATTCCGCTCCATTTTACTTTACCATGTATTCCACAATACTTCACTATGCTTGATTCTTTTTTGAGTCAAGTCACTTGTGTTTAATGCTACTCAATTTTGCTCGGCTCTTCTGGATTAACTACATTCATTTAACAGAATTTTTTCTGCTGCTAATCGGCTTCTTTTCATCCTATCTACGCACTCCTTTCAAAATATTTAACCATTTTTTTCGTAATTCGGTGCATAGCATCAAATTAAAGCAAAAAAAAACTCATGCAAAGTATCGCATCAAAAGCAACATTTGACGATACAACGCTTTTATATTCATCATACACAACAAATGTACGTGAGCTCAATTGAAAAAAAAGCGTAAAGTCCTTGTTTACACAAAAGTGGCAATTCGTCACGTAGTTACTGATATCCTTAAGATATCCCTTTAGACGCAACAACACAAATACGCAATCAGTATTCATTGAACTTAAGTTTATTTAGCTTTCCTCATCCTAGACACTTTTAGTCAAATAACTTAAGCAAAAAAGAGGGGTTGGTAATGATTTAAGGAGGATTGCTGATAAGTGAATTCTTACGATAAAATGAACATTCCCAGATATCAAAATGAAGCAATGCATTCTTATTTCTACTTTTTTTCCTCAAGCAAACGCATACAATAAGCGAAGTACAGAAAAATTTAAATAGATTGCAGCATTTAAGGCGTAATAATAGTAAATTACAAAAGCATACCGGTATGTGTGCAGCAACGTTAGTGCACTCTTATGTTTGTGTTATTAAGTAAAAGTATGCAACAGACGTGCACTTATTAGAAGTAAGTATACAGCTAACAGTTGTTTATACTTTGCAAAAGAAATCTTGATATGTAGCGAATAGTATCTGACGCGAACGAACGCAAGTGCATATGGATACCCTTAATATAAATATTTTTGCGCACTGAATTCTTAGTATTAAAAAAATAACATTTATTCGTCTTTCCTTCATGAGTTTCAACAAATTCTGTGAGTTTCTTAAGTGAAGTTGCCCAGTTACCAAATTTATATTCTTGTTGTTCTCCTTTATCTTATTTTGACTTTTGCTGCATCTTTAAGTGGAAATCGTGCTTTTTTATTGTACTTTTCTTTTAAATTTAACTATTTTTTATTTTTTATTTTGGATTGCTTGTAAATAAGAATGTTATGTGTTTAATTTTTTGCACATGTTTATGAAATCCTTGGCCTTGAAGCCATTTGAAACTGTGATACTGCTAGATCTCAATTTGAGCATCCCGATTTTTGCATTGTCTTGAGTAAAAATTTTCTGCTCTACTCTACTCTACTCTACTCTACTCAACTCTACTCTACTCTACTCTACTCTACTCTACTCTACTCTACTCTACTCTACTCTACTCTACTCTACTCTACTTTACTTTACTTTACTTTACTTTACTCTGTCTCTTTATTATTAATCCAATTTAAACACAAAATTATAAAACTTACAAATTTTTGACTAACTAAAGATTTAAAGGTTAAATTTTTCGAAACGTGCCTATGAAATAATTTCAATTCAGAGTTTTGCTAACTCCATACTCCAACATCTTTTTTGATTAATATGATTTTCCCAATATGTATATTGAGACCATATCGATCTTATATTTTGTTTCAAATATATATTGTTTTACTTAATAGTGATTCATTGACCACGAGCAAACCAATATTAGAGGAAAAAAATATATTTGTGCATGAAAAGCTTCAATTTGCGGTATTATTTTTAAAGGCACAACGTCCCCTTTCAGACTATGAATTGTTCATTGATAATATGAAAGAATCCCTTATCGGAATTTCATGTTTCCATTGCAAATATTTTGAGTACCGCATTGCTTCTTGGTCATTCAATCTGAATGGAAATCAATTTTACGTGAGAATATTTTATATTTTTGTGTGAAATTTCATGTTAATGAATTGAATGGTTTGGTCTGAATGATAATTTTAAATCAGTGAGGCCACAGAGTTTTATAAATACATAGAGAAGGACAAATCGATAACAAATTATTTTTAACATTATTTATTTTAGTTCTTAGATTGTTTTTCTTTCCTGCAACTCTTTTTTCAATCACTGCTTTCTGTACTTATTGCTGATTCGTTTGACTTAAATTAATTAAGGAGTGTCTACTATTTGCTAATTTATTTAAAATTTTTAACATACATCCTATTTCTTGTGCAAGCTCGAATCCTTTGCTAAAAAGTTAAATTAAATTTTTTTCATTTCACTACTCCTTCTCACTTCCATTTCTTCTCTTATCTTGCATCTTATGGTTACTGAATGGGTTTAACTCTATTTTAATTAAAAATATTTAATCCTTACAAACATTCCATACACACACTTTCTAAGGGGTTTGTGCAAAAGAAAGTAAAAAAAGTGTTAATAGTTGAAGCTTATGAAACTTTTTATTGAGACGATACGCATGGTTGACAACCAGGGTGAAGCGATCGGAAAAAAAGGTAAAAAAGCTTGCTCCTTTTATGAGAAAACAACAAGTAAAAAATATCATAACATTTTAAATATGTATAATATCTCTCATGTCAAGGAATGCTAACCGTATTGGAATATTTTAAGCGTTTTTCGTAGTTTTTGCTGAAAATAGAAGGATTGCACAAATGTTTTTCGAAAACACATTCACTTATATAGCAGAAAAAGAAAATTTTTCCTACGAAAAGGTATAAATTGCACTTCTTAAATTTTATTATAAAACCTTTTTATCATTTCCTCATCTAAATATTCTAATTCTATAGACAAATGCGATTAATTACAATTTTCAATTCTATATGTGAAAACTCCTAAGCTCACATGCATTATACAAGCCCACACACGAAACCATTGTCCTTAAGGGAATATTGCTGCCAGTGCGCGACATGGCAACACTGCACGAAGTCCATGAGTGTGAGTGGAATTTTCATTGAAAAATAACAAAATTCACGGCTTAGATGAAGCCTTAAACTACGGAAGAGTGTTGATATTAATACCCATGGGCTTATGTTCAAACATTTATATGAAATCGTCGTCATTGTCCTTAACGTACACACATTTATACATGCATACATGCATGCTTGCTGTAGATTGCAAACAGTATTGGTGAGTGTGTCACTGCTAAATTTTACACTTGTATGCGTATATGTATGTCCATCTACTTTGATGGCATACACAGTGTGTAGTATTATCTCTGTTGTGCCATTATGTGTTATCGTAGATGTTACTTTTTGTGTATGTGTGCGCCTGTGTGCTGCTCTAATAAATGTGTATAAATAACTCATAACAGAGATTTACTCGTTGTATTGTATTTTAATCAAAGCTCTTAATTGCCCTTCCATTTACTTAGTTTGTAGTTGTATTTCGCTAAATGTTGGCAAGACTGCAGCTGACGTTGTGAGCATGAAACTTTGCGATAAGCTTTGTGCATTAATTTTTCTTAAAAGATTTAGTTTAGTGTTAATGGCAAACATTTTTAAGGGTACCTCAACTCGAGAGTTAATCCATACAATAAATAATTGAGTGAAAAAATATTGAAGTGTAGTAGTAAACAATGTAGGGCTAAGTTAAATTAAAATAATAATTAAAAATATAACGAAACCGAACTGACATGCTCTTAAAGTACAATCAAAATCGTTTGAAAAATATTCCAAGTGTTTTGAATTTTTTTAAGTCCCAATGTGCACAAAAACGGATGTGTATCCGAAATGGACCTCATATACGGATCCGTTCCGGATTCCGTTTCGGAACTTTTTCGTATGAAATTCCGCTTTGTAGGATCTATAACGGATCCGAAACTAAGGTTATAGGAAAAGAATGTAAATGAATGAATGAAAGGAGGTAGTGCAAGAAGAGATATTTTAAAAACTTACATAACTGTGCTGTAGTCGAAAAATGACAGAAAAATTTAAAAATTTTGAAAATTTCGAAAAAGTTGAGAAATCTTGAAAAAGACGAGAAATTTTTAAAACATCGATAGCGCTAGAAATGTTGAAAATTCGATATATTTTGAAGAAGTCGAAAAATATTGATGACGTCAAAATAAGTTAAAAAAGTTGGTAATGCTGCGAAAATTAAAAATTCAAAGAAACTTTTAAAAAATATTGATACAGAAAGATATTAAAAAATCGAAAAATGTCTAGAGATCGCAACGTTTTCAAATACATTGTTGAAAATTCAATAAACTGAAAATTGTAAAGAAATCGGACTTAAAAAGATAAAGTGTCTCATGGAAACAATTTCTGCATATCTTTTTCTTCAATGGGAGATAACTGAAAGGAGCGTTTTTAATTGAAAACCCATTTTGACTTATAAAAATTATAAAATTATTTATGTAAAGCCCCAGAAATCACATTTTTTTGGCTTTTTTACATACATTTTGTGTTCAAACCAATGCAAAAGTTGCATATTTCATTGGATTTATATCAATTTAGATTTGTTCAAGGCTGTTTAACTCTTCTTTCTTTTAGTTAACGAGTCGACTATTTCAATAAAAACTATGAGCGAAAAATTTCAAAACTGAGACATTGATTTCATAATAGCTTTTCCTAGATTATATATTAAAATAATGAAGCAACCGATTTTTAAAAAAAAAAATCGAAAAATGAAATAGAAAACGTAATGTAAAATCTAAAGTTAATAGAAATTTAGTAAACTAAATCAAATAATTGATATTGCCTTTGAGAATTTTTGTCAATTTTCTTTTCTAGTGATATTTCTAAAACTTGACACACGACTTTTTTTTACTTTCAAAGTTAAACTAACCGAGTATGTTTCGTTTTGCTCCATTTTCACACACATTGCTGTTATCAATGCCATGAAAAGTTGGCGCGCTCACTGAATGATTGAATGAATGAAAAACTTATATAAGAAAATATTTACATTCTTTAAGGACAATAAGTAAAAGTTTTGAACAAAACTCGAATGCTCAGCGAAGAATGCTTTAACAATGCTTCACAACTGTTGGCTTCATAAAGGGTCCTTAAGTCATAAAGTTTTTAACAGTCGGAAGTCAAAATGATTTTCTTTTATTTTTTGTTGATTTAAAGTTTCGTTTATTTTGCTTTAACATTTCTTTCTGTTGATTTTAATTGAATGATGCTATTTTTAATATCAAATTTTAACTACTCACTTTGTGCTGTGATATTTTCTTGAGTAAATTTTTATTAAACAAAAAATTTATATTTTTGCTATAACAAAACTGTGCTATTAACTTAAAACTTTAATTTTTTTTTTTGACAATACCTATGAGACGTACCACTTGTGTTTCTAATATATTTCATAACATACACTGGCACGAAGACTTTTGGAAGTTCTTTTTTTTTAATAAAATACTAGCGTAAGTCCTCTAAAGTCGCCCTTTATGACATTGAAAGTTTTCCACCATAAAAGTTTATATACACACATATGTATGTACGTATATATTTGTGTCTCTATGCTCTAGCGTGTGTAAATGGTAACTCATAAAACTTAGTATCATTTATGTAATACTGAAAACGAAAAAAAGAGGTACTTTATTTGTCTTCACTAGATATTGAAGTTTAAAAACAACTGCAAAAAAAGGTGGGGTGACCAAAAATAAAAAATTTACGCTCAGAACTTTGCGGTGGGTAGGGTTAAGCTCATTAGTCTTCATCAATGATCTTTTACGGAATCTTTCTTACTAAACAATTGAAAAGTTTTCATTATTTCAGCTTGAGGAAGAGACTCGATCATGATTACCTTTAACCCTGCACCTGACCATGGCAAAAAAATTAGTGGACCATCTTTGGGGTGCGATTGTAACCGAGTGTATTTTTATGGGAAAAGTCTGAATTAAAGTCCAAATTAAATGAATTTATTCCTTTATTTACATAAAAAGTTCTCAAAAAAGTAGAAAAAATTAGATAAATTAAATTTCTGTGAGCGACACTGGCAAACGAGAACGTACTCTCTGCGCTGCTGGTACACTAGGAGCTTATGAAGTTTTGAACGATGCCGAATTTTAAAACGGTCCAACCGAATAGCTCGAGCCTCCATGACTTCTGCAAATAAGATATGTTAAATGGTGCGAGTCGTCAAGTGAATCAAGTGCAACATTTGTCTTGGATTTGTTTCAATGGACTTGGCGAATATTATAATCATCGCTGGAGCTTAAAAAAAGAAGCAATTAATTACATTACACGCTATATTAATAGAGAATCTGGAGACTTTGTCTATCATTGATGTTGTATAAAGTTGTCGGTAACCAGGGGGTTAACACTGAGTAATACAGCGAGCAATTTTGAGTGACATAAAAATCAATTTGGAAACATTTGGTTAAATTTAAATTTAAATTTAAAGTTATGAAATTCTATACAACATCTGGTGACACAAAGTAGCATTAGTATGAGTTGGCCGCATTTTGCATTGTGGCTTTTTTATGCATACAAAATTCAACATATTGGAGGATTTATTAAAATAAACTATCGTATAATGTACAACATTTATTGCAACAACTAAGTGATAAAATTTCTTAAGTAACTATAACGCAACAGAGCATAAAGTCCAAATCCAAATTTTTCAAAATTTATTGATGTGAAGCATATAATTTTTGGATAGTTTTCTTAAAAGCTGAATTCGTTGTTGGTGTTCTCAATCCTGTAGATTCGTGGTTTCTGACGAAATGGAAGTTTGGTTATTATCAAAATGAAATATCAATTTGTTAAATTAAACAAATTCGTGGAAATCCAACTAATAAATCGATATCAAATGGATTTCAATAGGAAAAAGCAGCAATGGTAAAACTTGTAACATGTGTGTGCCAAGTCATTTGACCGCTGAATGGAAAATATTATAAAATAATTTATTTACAGTACTCACATAAACAACATAAAAGTAAATTAAAATAAACATTCATTGCAATTTAAAGCCTTACTGCTAGATAGTTTATGTCCTTGACTGTCAGCGGCTTCTGATTAAAAAAATAGAGCAAAAAGTCTCACTTGAGCTTGAGAAAACATCTTCTAGCGTAAGTTTATTTTGGATGTCAACCATATTTTTTTTTTCCTACGGCAGAAAAAATATTTTTTAATCAACAAAATCGTCAACAATATTTGCCCAATTCATGCATTTTGTTATCCAATAACAATTTCTAAGTAGATTTTGTACGAATAAATAGAGCGGGTGGCATTGATAAGCTTAGCACCGTTAACAAGAAGTAGGATGAAATGCGAAAGTTAGTACTTTAGCAAAATATTGATGGTCCAAAGCATGTTTTGGCACGGCAAGTGGTATTCAAGGTCATATTTTGTGAAACGTTTTTAATGATTAAGATGAGTATCTAAAGGACATCGTCAAGTAATATCAAAAATAATATAAGCGATAGCTCATACCTAACCAACACCTTAGTTTTTGATGTCCGTGCTACCGCTGTATTTTATTGTTAGCATTTTAACTTTTTTGAAAGCCTAGCCCGTAAAGTGGAGCTTTTGAAAGAAAGTATAAAGTAAAAGCTACATTTTTGTTCGCAACTTCTTCCCCCCGAGCGCACTTGACTGCAACGTTTTGCATCTTTCACCGCAGCACTAGCATTTGCTTTCCAGTCTTGGCATCCATCCGTCTGTGTGAGGTAAGGGTGAGATCGTGTTAGGTCAGGCATTTGTTTCTGATTCAAATCAAAAATATATATCAGACGCTATTACGGTGGAAATATATTTTTTCCTTTGTTTTTAAGAGAAATTCTCAAAATTTGAAAATTTCCCTCACTATTATAGCCTCTATTGTTGTTGAAAACTCGTACAAAGATACGTGAAATCATGATCCTTCGAAAAAGGCCTGATATATATCAAATATAACGGATGATTTTTTAAGCATTTGGCTTTTGAAAATTAAAAAAATAACAGAAAATTTGCTAACGCGAATGAAATATTCAATTGGAGCGATACATCAATTTTTTCCATTTATTTTTTAAGATTATTTTATGTAAATATTGCCCGAGGCTACGCCTAAAGTGGTTCATCCGTAAACTCCAGTTTTGGCATACTTTTTCCAGCATTCTGGCCAGTATTTCACCAATGGCAGCTGTAATGATGTCATTTTGGGCTGCAATTATAGCTGGTTTATCCTTGCCTAGTGCGGTCAAATCGAATGATCTGGTGGCCAATGACTGCTCCAAATCGTGAGATTAATTTCTCACAATCACGACTCTCAATAGGTCCGTGGTATTGCGGTCGTTTAGCATATGGCACCATCTTGTTGAAACCACATATCAACCACGTTCAGTCAGTTCAGTAAATCACAATTCTAATGAAAAATTTTGAGAGTGTTAGCGTAAAAATGCTTTCAACCAGCTTAAGGTGTTTATGCTTAAAAGTATGCTAGGATTAACGCTACTAAAAATTATAATTGAAAAAATATTAAGCCTCCGCTTAAGCAAGGGAACTTAAGCTAAACAAAAAACTTTTCGTTAAGCAATGAAATGATTATATGCTGTCAGTCAAGCTGTCAATTACTAAAGAAAAGTAAAATTTCCCTGATACCTTGAGAAAAATCAACCAAATTTTAAATTGGTATCTATTAATCTTTTTTTGAGTCCATCAATCATTTAATAAAATAAGTAATTGATTTTCAAAATCAGCAAAAGGCTTGTGCCATTTTATCATGATTTCTCCACAAAAGTAAATTGTCAGTAAAAATAAAATTATCCATGTCAAATTGCGATTAATTCAAATCAATTGAGTGCAAGTTTGTGCTCGCATTCAATTCAATTTCATGCTGAAATTTCCAAGAAAATAAATCATCAAAGCAAAAGGTTTTCAAAGTTTCCTTTTATGCAACTAAACCAAACTCTTTTTTTTTCACCTCACATTCAGTTGCGTCAATGCATTTGAACTCAGTAGGTTGATATCGACGACCTAACTGCCAACTGCTTGTCAGTGCACCAACAGCGTTGGCAATTAATCAAACCAGCAAACAAATAAAACATTAAAAAACACTTTTATTTATACTTTCAACGATTGGCAGGCAGTTTGACGAACAAACGGCATTTCTTTCTCCTCTCGTTCCAATGAAAAAGAGTTGAAAGCAAACATTTGTTATATTCTGTCAACAGTTGACTGGGCTTGTGGTCGATGTCTCGATATTTATGACAAAATGTCATAAAAAATAAATTATGATGCTCCATTGAAACGACCACACAGGCCAAAGGTTGTTCCATATTTATGACAGCAGCAGCAATGTGATTGGACTACTTTAGAAAGGCGTAACTTTTCTGTAATGTGAAATTTTGTATAATTTTATTATACCGGAAATATAAAGATTATGTTTGTTTTATTGTTCTTTTGAAATCAATCAAGTGAAAGGAAAGAGAAAATCATTAATTTAAAGCCACTCCTTTGTAAGGCGTCATATTATATTCCTATGCTTGAGATATTGTAATCCCATGTTACTTACACTGGACAAACTTATGATATCCTTACGCTTATTTATGAAAAACATTTTCTCATCAACAACTTTTTTGTTTATGTTTCAGCTCAGAATCTTTCAGCTGAGCGTTAAGTTATTTTATTATTATTGCATTTTATTTAAGCTGAAAGTGGGTATTATGCGAGCATACATTTTCACAAAAACTTCTTTGTTCAATTTTCAGGTTTTTTATTTTTTTTTTGGTATTATCAATGATTGAATTGCAAAAGTATATCTAATATATTTCCATGCAAGCGTCAAGCAGCACACTACTTCAAGTTTATTCGCAGCAGCTACTTGAAAATTTTCTCTTTTATATTGAATATTTCAAATATTTTTCTTCATCTCGAATGCTGTGCGAGTTACAAGCAAAAATATTTGTTTGGCTTTTGTTCACTTTTCTGAACGACAAGTATTTTTCTATCATTCTGAAGTGTTTTGCGAGTGCTAGGTATGTACACAGTTTGAGTGCAAAATCCTTGAAAATGGCTGCAAGTACATATATATTTTGGCAAATGCGCTGCATATGCACTGAAATTTGTGGAATTAGAATATGAAATAAATTTATAAAAAAATTGGTTTTGTTTTAAATAAAAAATTTTGAGAAAGTTGAAAAACTTGTGAGTGGTCTTAAAAGTCTAATGAATTTGGAAAAGTTGATGGAATCGAAAAAGCATTGCAAAGTAAGCGTTATATTTTGGCAATTTGCTTCGCCTTAGATTTTCTTTCATATCATCTGTAATAGCTAGGGAGTTTATATGATTTTCTCGAGTGGCAGAGGTTGAAAATCATGTTATTTTTAGTAACATAAATAATACGGACAATCGCTGCCATTGTCTGTCACTGCGTTATTAATTGAGAGCTCTTTGAAACTGTGAAAAAATGCTACCACTAACAAATTAATCCCGTCTGCCTTTAAAATCTAAAAATCTGTCTATACACAAAAACCGATAAGTGCAAGCTGTTGTTGCTGCCCTTAAGAGTAACTAATTTATTTTCAAAATTTTGTAGTATATATAAAATTAAGTGATTTCACCTTTAGACAGATTGTGATTATTACAAAGATTTAATTAGTGGAAAGAAGGGAGATAACCTCTGCCACTTAGTAATTGCTGCATTTATAATAAATAAATATAATATAAATAAATCATTTTATCGCAGCTGTCTTTTGACTGGTTTCTTTATTTATTAAAGACCTAAAGACAGAGATGGCAGACTTCTTAAGCGCTGCTTTTTCGAAAGCAGACTTTTTCAGCAATTAAGGTGCATACTATTAAGGATATATCCATTTAAATCTATTACCGAACAAATTTTACAATTCTATTTTTTTGATCATTGAAACGTAATTATTTTATTTATTGTGCTGGCATTCCACGCCAAATCGGGCACCATCTTGCTTTGGCATCTCTGATTTTTGTGTAACTTTTCTCCTTTTGGTAATGGTTGACATATGTCCTCATTATTTCTTTCATTTTTTTATTATTTTTTTTTTTCTCCAAAATATCTTAGATCAATTTGAATGCACAGGTCTTCTCACAGATCAGTTCCAGTACGGCAGGGTAGCTGGAAACATTAAATTATATATAACTTAATGTATTCGGAAATGTGTGCTGTCCCTAAAATAAATACATGAGTTTGACCATCATCCATGGATTTAACATATACAGCCTAATGTATTTAAAAAAAAAGAGAGAGCTACACGTCTGCCTCTAGTATTCTTCTAACCTCTGAAGACAGCGAAATTGTAGAAAATAAAGATCAAACTATTTAAGTGTTTTTTTTACATGCTAAAAATTGTTGTTACTAAAAATGTAGCAGTGTGGACGTCTGCCTTTTATATTTTCGTTATAATGCTGTGTCTTTAACATAATATTTCAGAGGCAGACGCGATAAAAAAATTTAATAAATTTTTTTTTTGCAACTTTGAAGCTTCTCTAACTATAAAGATGTTTACACATCAAACGACGAGTAAAAGTTATGCTCGTAAGTTTCTCCTTCGCATATATGTCTGGTAGCAAAAATACTTAATGTAGCCATACTAAAAGGCAATGAACTTAATTTACTTACAACTTGTAAGATATTGTAGTTAATGTACTTCCCAAAAATATGCTAAATTTAATGTAAGACAAAAGCTATTTACCTAATTATGTGAAAACCATAAAACGTGTAAACAATCTCCATTTAAAGAAAGGCAATTTTAATTAACTAGCACACAGTTTTTACTCAATAAATGCCTGCCACTCCCGCCCATACCGCTCAGTAATGAGCTTTCTATCACTTTGCCAGACACTACCATTTGTCGTTTAAATGGCACCGTCAAAACGAAGAGGAGTGAGAAAGACTGACATAATTTACGTACATGAAACAGCAACTTCGTGGCGCAACGGCGTGGTATGCAAAAAGACAGCAATGTTTCTAACGCTAATTGTTTCCGATGTTCATTAAGCGACACGATGCCTTACTTACGTACACCTACTACAAACAAAACCGCAAAAAAGGTTTCACATTCATACAAGGACATTTTGTGAGACACTCCTTCGTGAAACCACAAGAACTTTAAGAGAAATCATCTCGTTGCTGTGGAACATGTTGCCAAAATTAAGGCATTCTCGCACATGCTGGCAGACCCAAAAAAAAAAGTCCCTTTATCTTCATCTAAAGTGTATGGCAGTTCGTGCCCTGCATCCTGTTTTTGTTCATTTTTCACTTTAATTTCGCGTATTCTTTTTTTTGCTTCTTGTCTCCATAATTTAATTTTACCAATTTAGGGAAGTTTGTACTGACATGTTCAGTGTTCTTAAAAAGAGAACAAAAAAAATTCAAGGACATTTACTTTTTAGCGGCTTATGTTCCATTTTTTGCTCACTCTCTCTCTTGATAATTGAGTTTTTCACCAACTTCTGCAACAGACATTAATAGTATTGTTCTGGATGAAAAAGCACTAAATTTTAAAATAATACCTTTAAATTTAATGCATATTAGAGTTGGATATAAAAAAAAACAACTCACGTTCTTGAATTCTTTGGTACATACTCAAAAATTTGGCTATTGTTATCTACTACTCCTTGTGCTGGAGCGATTTTTATCGAGAGGCTTATAGATGTTGACATTTCTGTCCATCAATATGTTGCCACTAATATTGTACCTTAAGTGTTGAGCTAGAACAGTGAAGTTTGGTACAATGGACTCTTTTTGTCCGGACTAGTTTACAATCAAAAGTTTTCTTTTAACCCTCCAATTAGCGGTAACCCAAAAAGCGGTGAACCATACTTTGTGGTCTAACAGACCACATTATCTATTTTGCAGCTGTGACTTATCAAATCGCGGCTTGGTCTTTTCCGGGTGTAACATTATGTGAGGAACCGGTGTATAGTATACATAGTTCATATATGTGTATGTATGTATAGATGTTTAACTTATCGAATAAAACGGTAGAACCGGCGACCTAGAAGACGGGTTTCGCCCCACACTTGTAGGATTTGCATTTTTTATTTAATTATTTTATAAATTATATAAAAACATCTAGCTGAGTTTGACAAAGTCATGGCAACATTTGCCGAAATATTTTCAAACAAAAAAACCATGACACAAAAAATTTTAAAAATGGTCTGACAGACCACAACGCTTAGAGGGTTAGTAGCCAACCACCCGCTCATAATTTTTAAAATGCCATTTTTAATGAAAGGTTCATTGGGATAGCTTTAAATGCTGAAGTTGATGGCGAGATAGTAAAGTTGCTACGAGCCATATTGAGTGCAATTACTGTAGAGCTACTGCTACAAAAACCTATTTCTTCATAAGGTACTGTATCAAACAGAGAATTGTCAGATGCAGCTCAAGAATTCGATAACAAGAATTAGAACTACATATATGTATATCTCAATTTAAACAAGACTGCATAAAAGTGACAGACTGAGGACCTTTTGAATTTTGGCAGCCTCATCGAACCCAATAAGTTCATCTCTAAGGCGCGGCGCCATAGCAGAAGAAAGAGCTTAACAAATATTAAACCCAAAAATTATTCCGAAATTTTTTGAAATCTTTATGTAGATAATATTAAAATATGATTTATATTCCATACCCAAAACTATCCTAATTAACAGAGCCTCAACAGAGGAATGCTAACACGATGCAGAAGATCTCGATAAACACAAAATAGTAGCATTTTGGAAAGGAAAATTATGTATGTAGTCCAAAGAGCGAACTGCACCAAAATGGTAAGTCGCATTTTTTATCAAAAAAAAGTCTATAGACTCCTTTACAAAAGCTGCCCATGTTATGTTTTTACCAAAAAATCTACAAAATTTGAAAGACAAATTCAGATGTTCAAAAATAGAAATTGTACCAAAATGATAAGTTGTTTTCAACGTTGTTTTATCTTCTGTAGAAACTAGGCAGTTTGGTGTGTGTATAACCAAAAATGAGTCATCAGTAGTCAGGTGACTATGTTGTCTTTTTGAAATAAAAGTCAGAGATCTTACATGACAACTTCAAAAAAAGATTCTATGACGGCTATAAATTTTTCTTTCAAAGGTGGTATCCACTTCAACAACAAAAGTATAACTCTGCTCCAACAATTCTTCTTCCATGTTCAGAATGGCTTATAAAGAAATTATTTACGATCATCCATAGAAAATAATTTTAAACTTTTGGTTTTCATTTCTCCAGCGTACACTCAATGCATTTTAAATACATACATCTTCTATTTTATGTTTTGCTTGTAAAATAATGACAATTTAAAAGCGAAATAAAAATAGTGCAAGCTCCTATAAAGTGAGGCAAGCAAAGGAGAGGAAAATAGTATCATTAGAAAATTTCAACAATTTTTGCGCCATAGGAAAAAGTTTAAATCTTGTAACATTAAGCTGTCTGTTTCATTTAATTACTTACTTACGAACTTTTTCTGAAGTGAGCTCTAAGCTTATAAAAATTCTTTTCAAACAACGGGCATTCATAAATCAGGACTGTTGCTGCAGAAAGTAAAAAGTTTTGCGTTGCCTTAATGGATTTATTTGATTGCTTAATACCCAATGCGAAGCATATTTTGCATCTCAAACATGCAGCACTAGAAATAAGTTTCCTATGTGTAAATTTCCTAGCAATTTTAACTTTCACTTAAATTAAACAGTTCATATTTCAAACAAACTTTTAATATTTTTAATAAGAAATGCAATTTAATGATAGCAAAAACATTGCCCACAAAATATTTGCAAACTTTTTTTGTTTCATTTTTAAAGCAAAAGCAATCTGAGCGTAGTAGATATATTTTTTTTTTTATTTGCTATGTAAAATTTTGGCAATATGTTGAAAAATAATTTTTCAGTTTGCCAGGTTGGCTTTAAATGTTATGAGTGCAAATAATAATGTAATCTTTAAAACATGCACGTCTGTTGGCTTATCCCATTTTTATCAATACTCTAAAACCAACACATTGGAAGGATAATCATTGCTTCGCTATGAAATTCTAGTGTGAGTTAGGTTTGCTGGGACATTGGCTGTCGATGCTGCTGCCAGACGAAGGATTAAATATTTGAGCCATTACTTGCGAACGTGTTGTTGGCCGTACTTGAACTGCCTTGCGCTGTTGCTACCACTGCTCTTGCTGGTACAAACATGCATACATACAAACATATGTATATTGGTATGCGACTATAAGCACGCGCGCATATGTTGTGCATGTGGTTGTTAACAAAAGCACACAAACTAACCAGCACGAATGTGTTACACATAAATATCAAAAGCAGCGCTTAGGATGTTGCAAAAAAAAAATGAAGACTGCAAAACTTATTTTACACAAAGGATATTGCAACATTTTGCATTTAAAAAAACTTGAGGTCAAATCGGTTGGAATTTAAATATATGGATGGCACAAATCTGACTAGTTGACACTTTTGAATGGCTATTCTATAACAGCAATTGTTAGTATCTAAAAAATATTTAATAAATAGTTTTGTCGTTTTCTTCAGTGGACCTAGAAGCTAAAAATACAAGAGGCACACGTATAGGTTTCTGCTCTTTCAAAATGTATGAGGTTGTATATGTCAAAATCGTTGATTTTGCTTAAATTCGTATATTAATTTTAGGGACACCAGCTTTTCGCAATATATTTAATTACTAGCTGTTTCCGCGGCTTTGCCCGGGACATAGTACTTACTGCAGACAATTGGGTGCATGCACCAAATTTCATAACTTGGTATAAGTATAAAGAATGCCAATTAAAGTGTTTTTCTTGCATGGGAGGTGCCGCGCCTCAATACACAATGCCGTTCACATTTTCCGAGTAGCTTGGCACAATCAGTGTTCATCCATGTATCAAGTTTCACAACTGTAGTTGTTTTAGATGCCAAGATATAGCGTTTAAAGTGTTTTTGTTGTAATGAACGTTCCATGCCATGTAGTTTTTTCCCATTCATATTACATGAGGTTCTTGAAATAGACAGATATACACCCTTGTTCCAAATTTTAAAACTCTTGCTACAATAAGTTACCAGATATAGCGTTTTAATTGTTTTTATCAAAAGAACGTTCCATTGTCTAATTCCACGTGCGAGGTGCTGAGCATAGACCACATACACCGTTTCTATCAAAGGAGTGAAGGTATTATATTTTAAGTGTTTTTGTTGTACGAAAGGTGCAACGCCCCTTGTCTTATCACATCCGTTTTTTGCGAAGTGCTTGGCATAGACTCTTTGCATCGTATCACCAAATTTTTAGACTTTAGATATCATAGGTACCAAGGCACAGCGTTTTAAGTACTTTGATTGGATAAAAGGTTCCACGCCTCTTATTTTTATCAAAAGAAAATGTAGCCTATAATACTCAGGGACAGTGTAGCTTTCTGTTGCCAGAAGAATTTTTAGAATCCGATTTTTAGAATCGGAGATTACCCGTTACATACAAAAAAATAAACTTTACTTCTATATATAGTAGTATAGATATAATTGAAAAACTTAGCCCACTTTTTTTTTTTCTCCGGGGTTTCCTAAAAATAAACCATGTATGTAGACCAGTGTAATAAATTTCAATTAACGATATTTTAGTGAAAAATTTAAGGAAAAAAATTAAATAAACAATGGAATAAATTAATTTCAATTAGTACCAAAAAAAAGGAACAAAAATGTATACAAATATTAGAGATGTTAAAGCAAAAAGGTGTCCGATATGCGTGGAATGTCCCAAATACATTATATTTATGAGAAATTGCTTAAATGATTTTAACCGTGTATATTATATCTATACAATAAATAAAAAAGCAAAGAAATTTAAAAAAAATAAGTTCACTTTTGTTTGGGATATAATTTAAAAAAAAAAGTTCTTATGATGAAAACTTTACTATTTTAAAAACACCCTGGCACGCACGTGCATTTGTCTAACGTCAAGCCACAGTCATTGTGGATTGGTGAAAGTGTAATGACTTTAAGAAGCAGCATCATAGAAGGAATAAAAGTGTTGCCAATGCAGAGCACAAGAAACGTAGCGGTAGTATATTTAAAGAGATTGCAAGGTCAGACACCAAGTTGCATTTTTATGTGTGCTGTCGGTCGTATGTTGGTGTTGTATGTTGGTCTAATGCTACTTTTAACTAAGACCACAAATTAAACCCCAGGAATTTGTAATGTGAACATGTGGTCTAAGTAAATCTTTGTTAGTTTGGGATAAATAAATGCTGGCTATAGGTAAAATAGGAATGAAACACAAATTTAAATATCTAGAACACAAACAAGAATTTGCAAATTAAATTAAAAAAGTATTTAGCCTTGAAATTAACATACTTTTGGTATGAATTTCGTAATAAATATTTTTATTACATTTTCGCTAGACTAAAGCAATTTCAAGCTCAAACAATAAATCTCAATTTAAGGCTCTTATTTTTTATTAGCATTTTATATATATTTTTTTCTGTTTTCATTTGAACAAAAAAAGAACTACAAGTATTATTTCGGAAAGGCATTAAAATTCATGAACGCATTCATGAACAATTATTATTTCCACTTTTGTTAACCACCACCCTTTAGCTCGAAAGTTGAGCATCACTCCATTGTTTTGCTGCTACTACTGGCTGTTGCTTGTACAAGCCAGCAATCAGTTGGCACAGCAAACTACATACAGAGTTCTCTCCTGGCCAAACGCATGAATTGATTTATTGCGCTTACGCTTCATTATGACCAGAAATAAATTATTTAACGGTAGAGGGTGAAAAAAAAATCAAAGTAACGAGATCTAATACAACAAAAAAATATGAAATGGTTTTCGAAAATTGCTACAAATCAATATTTTTGTTTTTTTTTTTTTTGGTGCCGGAAAATATTGCAGTTTCTATTGTTGTTGTTAAATTGGCGAAGTTTTTATGTTTTTTCCACTTGTTATTTATTACCACAAACGTGATTTGTTAAATCCGTTTATGTTGAAAGGACGTATGTTTTTGTAACATTTTTTTAGCAGAAAAATCAATACGAAATTTTTATGATAAAATTCAGCACAAATTTAATATATTGCTTGCAATTTTGTGCTTAATCGGAAAATTTGCAAAACTTAAATCATGTGGCTGATAAATTTTAATTAAAATTTCCACAGTTTTTGTTTTCTTCATAGATGTGTGGCATATTCAATTTCTGATAAAATATGAATTCCACTAAAATTATTTTTAAGGGGTGATTTTTTAAGCGTTTAGTTTTAGAAAATTAAAAAAAGACTAGAAAATTTGCAAAGGCAAATGAAATATTTCATTAAAGCGATATACATCTATTTACTTTTTAAAGATTATTTTATGTAAATGTTGGCTACGCCTGAGGAGTTTCATCCGTAAGCTCCAATTTTGGCATACTTTTTCCAGCATTTTGGCTGGTATCTCACCAATGGCAGCTGTGATGTTATCTTACAGGGTTGCAATTGTGGCTGGTTTGTCCCTGTATATGAGAGACTTCACGTAGCCCCACAAAATTGCATGATATCTGAAAAATTTGAATTTTTCGTGCCTTTGCAATTAAATTTTTATTTATTTTTTTTTCTGAACAATTTTTTTAACGTTAGGTCTGAATTAGCATCTTGAAGAAACTCAACCAAAAAAAAAACAATCAATGTCAAAAACACAAAAAGTTTTTCGGTGCACAATCTAAAGTGCCACAATATCACACCCACCTTCAAACTTTATTATTTAATGTTGATATTACATCCTTTTTTGTTAACATTTCAATCCGATTTTTGCGCGCGAGGAAATATTCCAAGATATGGTTAAAAAAAAATGAATGCGTGACTAGACGAACAAAATTTAATAAAGAAATCCTGAAAAGTAAAAAAAAAATGCCAAAAATCATCACTCAACGATAAGGCAAAACAAAAGCAAACAACAGTTACAAAAGTGTTGAGAATAAAATACAAAAGGATTAGATAAAAGTACGTAACAAAGGATCAAATCGGATTGTTGAGCTTTTGTTTTGAGAAATTATGCAAAACCTTGTGGGTGCAAAAAGATGTACGAAATGTGGAAAGGTAAACTAACAAGCATGCGGGAATTTTTTCTCGTTTTTTTTACAAAGACTATTTCCTCAATGCCCAAACTTTATTTCAAAAATCCAGCATAGGCAATTTCTGCGAAGTATTCAAACAAACAAACAATCGCACAACAAAAGAGCAGGTGCGGTGAGTCTTCACGGCTGCTAAATATAGGCACTGCCTTGCATTGTTTATTTGGTTTTATGGCATTGTGATTTAGTGCAGAGCAAAACGCGTTATCTTTTTCCATATTTACCAATTAAAGGAGCAAAGCCAAAACGGAGCGGTTATTCAGATATTTTTCTTAAGTGAAAATCATCCAAAACCAAACAACAAGGAAATAAGTATTCAAAAGTTTAGGGAAAGTTTAATGTTTACTAACACCCATGGTAAGCAATTAATTCATTCTAATACTAATTCATAGACGTTGACAAAACTTCTAACAAAATTCTACAGTCACTGAACTCCATGAATTAATGCCCAAAAATAACTGAAAGTTTTTGAAAAAAATTTACTAATTAATTATTACTTCTATTTATTTTTGAATAACTTTTCTGAATTCGTTTATAGTTTTTTTTTCAATTATTCGAAATAGAAAACGGTCTAGAAAATTTTTTTAGGTTATACTATGGCTTAGTAAGTCTCTGTCTTAAAAATCTTAAAACCATTAAAAATGTTAGAATATAGAAAACTTATCTTCCTTTAGAGTTAATCAAATTATGGAAATATTCTGCTTCAAAATTTTAACATTTATTTTGTGAATGATAGATTATCTGACGGAATGAGAATCACAGCCCAGACTATGTTATTCAACCTGGAAATACGATATTTAGAATATAAGCTCCTTTTGCAAGATATATATTGCTTACTTAATGATTTCTTGAAACTCAGGCATTCGTCCCAGAAAATTTAAATTTCCTTGTTTTCTTTTACAAGAGCGGCACAAGTCAAACTGACAGTCGTAACAATAAACAGGATTAGTTTTAAGGTTTAAGCCCCTTCCCTTCCAAAAAATAGATCAAAAACTCACATTTTTCTATATAAAACATGACTATAATTAAATACCCATATTGAACTGTTGGCCCCGGATGTATGAAATTCAGGAAATCAGATACTCATGAAACTAGCTTATTGAAATTCAAATTCAAAGGGATGATGACTTCTCGGAAAAATTCACTTTCCCACACAAATGTGAAAATTTTTTGGACTAACTGACTCAATTTCAATAGCCAGTAAGTTCTTTGAAATACGAACCGTAAACCCGTATGACAATCAGCGACGCGCTTAGATTTAAAATATTTGCCGCAATAAAACCGAAAATTGTGCCTACTGTATGTTGAAATATTAAAGTACTAAAATTAAAAAACAAGAAAAACTTATAAATAAGACAAATTTTTTTAGAAGTCGTTAGAAATAATACCATACAATGAACATAAAAAATAACAAAATTTGATATCCTTATATTAAAAACGATATTCCAAACATTGTGGAAAAGCAAAAAACTTTGTGGTAAATAAAAAAAAATGAAAAAAATGGTTCCCTCACTGAAAACCAGCAGCTCATGTTGAACTGTTCCACTTTACTTATTTTATCCATCATAATTCAATAAAACATATTATACCCTATTTACTGTAACTCTGCACCACTGTGCAATAAAATAACAATTCAAGGCCTAAATTAAGCCGACAAATATCATGCACGCAACAGCAACAACAACAAAAAAACCAAAACAAAAAATGAAGAAGCCAAATTCCATGCAGCAGGTGCTTTAAACAAAAGAACGTAATTCAATGCAACTTTGTTACTGTAGACAGTCAACTATTTACACATACGCGTAGTTCCGCAACATCATTCGGAAAGGTAACAATCGGCATGACAAAAAAAAATAGGCGATATTGAAACAACAACAACGCTTTAGTATCTTTTGCTTCTTTTTTTTTTTGTTTTTCTGTTGCTCTTATTTGGTGAATCCTGTTGGATAGTATTGGCCAACCGTGATTATTGTTGTATTTGCTTTCGATGCTGCTCCTGCTATTGCATTCATTGTCGTCAATCCGCCTTAATTGAATTGAGTTTCCATGGAATAAAATACGCATAGAGAGAAAGGAAGTGGTAGACTTATTATTATCGTTGTTTTTGTATAAGCCGAATCGAAACAAACTCAAGTTTCAAATGAAAGAAGAGCACCTTAAATTCGGTATTCGTTTTTGAGGGTTCACTTCGCATTGTTTCTTTGTATACTTTTTCTTGTTATCTCAGTTTATTATCAAGTTACGCAAAACTTTCAAGTGACTTAAAGAAATACGAGACTTAAACATATGGATTATGATACAAAGTTAAGAAAAAGAAAAAAATAGTAAGCGGACGAAGTGATAGCCCCTTTTACTTTGAACAAAAAAAAGAAGGGATTAAGCAAAATGAGCAGAAAATTTTTATGCGATTCTGCTGGTCATGCTTGGTATGAAAACTGGCTATGTTTGCGGCTTGAACTTGTCAGAAACTAATATAATATGAAACCAAAAGTATCCGAATTAGCTCTATTAATATATAGTGTTGTTTAATGATGGTCAAAAATGATTATATAACTTTGTCTCGCTAATGATATCAGTGATGACATTATTCATATCTGTTAAAATCTTGTGGTAATTTCACGTTCGGAATGTGGAAAAATTCATATGTGATCTTTAGATCTACTTTCTTGCGAAGACTAATGAAGAGGTAATCGCCGAAACTGAGACCTATTTAGAAGCTTAAGAGAAATCGTATTATAAAAATGGTATAGAAAAAATATATGATCGTTATAATCGTTGTATCGCCCTCGAAGGCAACTATATTCAATAATAAAATAGAATTTTATCAAAAAGATTTGTTTTACTATGTAAGCCTACGAAATCTTCAGCCCACCTGTTAGATTATATGCAATACGTCTTAAAGAATTTGACTTAATTTTATGTTAAATTGAACTTCACTTAGATGGAAAGTAAGCCCATAGAAAACTTTTTCACAAAATTATATTTTTTGGTAACTAAATCATGCCAGCTAAATTAACAATTGGTCATCATTTGCTTTTATAATTTAAGCTTTAATTTAAAGCTAAACGCAACGGAAATTGTGACCATTAAGTAAAGCCAAAAAAAAAACTGAGGTAATACAAACTTAATCGCTTTCACAAAAAGACGCTTAAACAGTACGAATATACAGAACACTGTGAATACGAGTATACTTGTTTAGTTCATTAGCGCACTAAATGAGGACAGAGGGAGTGTGAGGAAAAATCACCAGTATTAGGCAACTAAACAATATATAGTACACTTTTTTTTTTTGCTTTTTCTTTAACTACACATTCTTCTCATTTACTTTGTTACTGTTTGATTTATCATATTCAATTACACACTCAAGGAGCCGTCTAACGATTTGCATCGTTTTTGTTTTACAACTTTTTTGGAAATAATAGTACGTCGACAGGAATGACAGAGGGAATGAATGAAAAGGGCTACCATCTATTGCTTAAAATTTTATTTAGTAAGAGCTTTTACATTTGATAAGTTGAGAGCACAATATTTTGATAGTTTGGTTAGTTGATAATTTTTTAAATGAATAATTTGATAATCTGACGATTAGATATTTTGTTAGCTTGACATTGTAATTTGAAAACTTAATAATTCGATAAATTCATAATTTAAGCATATGAAAATTTCTTATTGTGGTGAACAGGAAAAAATGCTTAAGTTCACATAAGCATGAATTGAATAAAAAACGCCATGATGATCTCCGTATCCTAAAGTACCCCTTTTCGAGATTTGAATCCAATTAGATGATTTTTCGGGAAATTATGGATGGAAGAACTTTAAATTATCTCTTTTATACACATAATCTCATTTGGAATAATAGCTCAAGTTTAATTATGATTCAATTTGCTTCAAATTGTAAAGCTACATAAGTTGAATAGCTGCATACTCTGCTCGAGATAACAATTTCTTATAAAGATCCTAGCGGTAAATATGTTATTAACAACACCGTTGGACTGTAACACTCTTTGTAGGCAGTAGTACTCCCAACCCCAACCACAAATGTAGTTTATATTTACAAATCGAATGACGCTTTGTAACAGCTTGTCTACATCTCCATATACAAAGTTAGCAGATAGTAGACAGACCGCCTAAATTTCTGTATAAAAAACTGTGCAAAATGTAAGGCAAACAAAAAAATAACAGTTAAAAAACTTTTCTCAATAAACAAAGTAAAATATCAACTTAATTTCTATTTAATCTTGACGATCATGAAAGAAATATATATATCCAAGTTGTAAGAATGTTTGGTTGGGACGCAGCACTCACCGGTTCAAATCCCGGCACAGATACTTCTTTTAAATTTTTTTAAAAATGATTTGAAAAACTCAACTTGATTAGACTGAGATTTTAATCTGCTTCGTTTCTTGAATAAATTGAATGCGATCCTGTCTTTAGCTAGCTCCACTACTGAATATTAATGTTTTATTTAAAAAATTTAATTGTTTGTTGAAAACAAAAATAATTTAAATAGATTAAGTTACTTTTCATCGATGACTTCTCGGAGTACCCACTGTGCATATTTGCCGCTGGGATGTTTCAGAAATAAAAAAAAATTTAAATTTGAAATGTTTATACATAGAACTCAAATGTTTACTTTTTTTTGTGATTTAACTTCTACATTTGTGTCTTAGAAGCAAAAGATAAAGCAAAAAAATGCTTGTTAAAAGCAGCTAAAGATTTTTTCATTTCTGTCTTACCTAATGGCTAAACTTTTTCCGGAAAAAAGAGGGAAACAAAGGAAGGAAGGAAAGCTGCTGCTGAATTTTTGTCTCTTTGCTTTTTTTTTGTATAGAATGAGCTACATACCTACATGCCCTTGCCAGTATTTTGGTCTTGATATCATAAAAAAAACAAAAAATCAAAGTTTAAGAGAAAAATTTTACTCAGCTTTATTTTCAATGATATTAAGGGGTATAAGCCTGTTTACTTTGAAAATTTTTACCTTCTATAGAGAGTCTATATTGCATGCGAAACATACTTTTTGTCTCACAGCAAGAATTCATCATATTTCTTTCTTTGCAAATTGAAAAAGTTGTTGAATTATACCTGTAAAGTGTTTTTGAATATCCGATAGCTAAGTGCTGTATTGCAACCTCAGCTTGAACAATGCTTTAATAAGAATCACTGACATCTAGGTACTCATGTGTGTGATTCGTTTTTAATGAGCATTTCCAAGTTATGGTACTTTTACTTTAGCCATTGACTGTTGTTTTATTTTAAAAGATTTTTCTTTAATTATTTGATCAGGATAATTTCGCCAACTGAATTTTGATTTGCTGAAATTGAATTTGGGACCAAAATTGAGTTGATAAATCACTTGAAAATTACAAATGAAAATTAAAATATTTACATATACACCAATATAAAAAACATGCAAAACTTGAGGAAAATCTTACTAAGGTTATCGCCATAAACATAATTGAGATAAGAAAAAAAAAATAAATATATATATACATAAAAGCAAAAATTCATAAAAATCAAAAAATTTCTTTATTTTTAGAACAGGAATTTTGAAATATTTCCTTCGAGCGATACATCAATTCCTTTTTTTTTTTAACTTTTTAAAGATTATTTCATTTAAGTGTTGTCCGCGACAACGTCTGGTGGTTCATCCGTAAGCTCCGATTTTGGCATACTTTTTTCAGCATTTCAGCCGGTATGTCACCAATGGCAACTGTAATGTTGTCTTCCCGGACTGCAATTGTGGCTGTTTTGTCCTTGTACATGAAAAACTGCACGTAGCCTCACAAAAAATACTTAGTCCAGTGGGGCCAAATCGCATGATCTTGGCGGCCAATGTACTGCTGAAAAACGTGAGATTAATTGCTCATCAAACTTCAAGGTATCGCGAGCCGTGGGGCATATGGCACCGTCCTGTTGAAACCACATGTCAACCAATTTTGATCACAAAATGCGCTGTTCGTTTGTAAGTCTATTCATGGTGAAATATCAAACCATGCTGAGCATTTTTAGCGAAAGAAATCTTTACAGCATATTTTTTCAATTCATTTGTAGATTGTAGCTATATTGACGTTATGCATTCAGATATTTTTATAGCTTCTGATTTGGAAACAGTATCAGATTGATTTTGATTCGAATTTTCTTTCATGACAAAATGTAAGCTTCAATTATTTTTAATTATTTTTTAAGTATCGAAGAGCACTATCCGTGGGTTATTACTCATCATTACTTTCATTAAGGATATCTAAAAATTTCATATCTCCATACGTTTTTTATTCTATAACGATGTCATTAAGAACTCTTTTCATTGCGAAAAAATTATTTGAACTACATTGAAAAACGTTTTTAATTGCTGTTAATCCTTTTAAAAAAGTTACGTATTTTAGTATTCTCCTTACGTTTTTAACTCACTTTTCATCCCAAACATACCGAAATCAATTGCTGTTGTGGCTTTTATGTAATGAAATAGTTCTACTTTGCTTAAAAACTATACCTTAAAAACAGCTTTGTAAATCGAGCTAGAAAAATCCATCATTCATATTGAGCTCTTTTTATGGAGCACATTTTGTTCGTTCAGAGGATGTGTGTTAAGTTTGCTTTGCGCTCGATAGCATTTACTGTGATATTTCCCACTTTATACGGTATAGTCTCGAAAATCGGCAACTTATTTATAGCTTTATGATTAGACTGTGAAATTGATGGCCTTTAGACATACAGTTTAACATAGAAAATGTTAAAAATCAAACTATGCCAGAAATGCTCATATTATATTAAATATATTATGTAAAAAAAGTTTATCTGTTTTGTTCAGACCTTTTTTTTACATGAATATAATTTTTTTTCTGTATTTTGAGTCAAATTTTCAAAGGCTGCAAGGTTATTCATAATAAATACTAAATACTAAATAATGGTAAAGCCACAACTCTGAAAAATTAATAGATGTCAATAAAAATGTTCTTTGAGTTATGGCTAACAGCCACAAACGTCAAAACTCTTAACAATAGGAATTAAATTGCAAAATCAAAATATCACCACAGCAAAGGATTTTATAATCATTTTGCCAACAACAACTGCAAAGGCACTTAAATTTTTGCCAGTTTTAGTCATAAAATAATTTGTATGTCTAATCACAACCATATATAAAAATTTTATATCTATGTTAATATTAGGTAATTTTTATTTAGTTTTCTACTTAAAAATATTTTATTTTTCATTTAATTGCAGCACTAAAATCGTTGAAAATATCACAACAGCCAATATAGGAGTATAGTGAAAGCAGCTGCAGCAATTTTTCAGTTCTGAATGACTACCAGATAACATTATACAGATAAAACAGAAATTTCTAAGGTAAGTTAGGACGGGAGAGCACTATTGTAGCTTTTTGAAGTAAAGGGTTCTAGATTTTTTTTTTTGTTTTTATGAAAAAAAAAACAAAAGTTACAATAAAGCGTCGACAGTGATAGTGATGGTAAGAAATCTGGTATAAACTATCAATATGGACATTTACAAAAAATATTTAAAATAGAAGGTGGAACTTTGTAAAAAAAAAAGGATGTATAAAAAAATATCAAAAAAGTCATGTACTCCTAAAATCTGATTTTAATATTAAAACATTTAAAAAATGGTTAAAACATAACCTAAGAGATTTGAAAATATTTTTATTGTATTTGGGAAAAAATGCCAGAAATTAACTATTTTTACGCATCTTTATCTCAACCGTTCATTGGACTAAAAAATTTGTTAACAGAGGTCAAAGAAATTTCCAATTTTTTGACCGCTTGTGACCGTACGTGATACCAGCATAATGTGAGTTGGGCTCTAATACTTTAGGGTTAAAATTGACTCAACATGAGCTACTTATATAAAAAGTTTCAGACAAATCAATTTTAGTTTTTTTTTTTTTGTTTTGCTAGATGTGTAATGTCTCTATGTGCTCAATACTTAATTTGCAAGATTTTACAGTAATATATAACTTTTATTAAGAAAATAAAAATTTCTCGACAGATAAACTTTAAGGTATGGATTTGTAGATTTCAGTCTTGGTTGAAAAATATTACTCACTTTAAACTTTCGCCAAACAAAGAAGACTCGCACACTTGGTGCAAACTTTCACTGGATGTACCTACTGTGCACATGAGGGAAACGCGAAATATATCAGCGTGCAATATTTCACTTTCTGTGGACGTATCTTGCATATAATGAATTGTTGCTTTTAGCAACATCATTTAATATATTCTTTCTTTGTAAATGTCATTTGTTAGCGTTGTGGTAGTAAAATAAAAATTTCAAAACTGAAAGGATTTTTTAGAGCGCATAACCAGTGCATAATTCAAAAGCACTGCGGTATGTTAAATATTTGAGGTTATGACACTTTATTACTATGCAGAAGTATGTAAAGTATCAGCACTGAAAGCATGCAAGTTGCATGAAGAAGGTACTGACTACAAAAACGGAAATGACAAAAACTATTTAGACACAAAAATATTAGTTAAGGTCATATATTCAATTGCATAAAAGCTGACGAGAAAAAATCTTTAAAAGTTCTCAAAAACTTTGTAAGATTTAAGAAAAATTTAGTTCAATTCAACATCAAATATTCTGCTATGGGAAAACATACCGTTTCCCACCATCTCCTTACATTTGCCTGAGTCGTTGACATTTATTCTGAAATCCAAAATTCGATATCAATGGGAAAATATGGCTCATTTAGTTTAGAATTTTCGTACACCAGTTGTAGAGAGTTACGCCCTTCAAATGACAGCCTTTTTCAAAAATATTTTTCATGACATTCCTAAAAAATTTTAGCTGTAGTGCTGGCATTTCAGCGCGGATTTGGCTTTGAGCATCTAGAACATTGCTGACTTATTAAGATAAGTCTTTTTCTTGAAGTACTTGTAAGCTCAGACTATTAAATATGGTGAACTTGCAGGCAAATTTAAAGCAGCAATTTTTCGTATTAAACATTCGATTAAAGTATTTCTCAAAAAAGTCATACTTTTCCAAACCCTATCTTTTCGGACTATCCATAGTTTTGATTTTTAAAAGTTTCCGAACATATCTGGATATTGCATTTCATTAACGATAACCATGACTACTTTTTAGCTCTCACTATATACCGCTGACTCGCTCTCTAAGATAGCACCACACCATAGTTTACATTTAATTGGATACAATGAACTACATATTATCGGTTATCAAACCGTAAGCCTACATAAAGTGTTTGGTCACGAGGCACTGATCCTGAGGGAAATAATATACTCAAAATGTCAAATTACTGCGACCACTTTTGCAAATCATGGGTACAATAACACAGATTTTTTTTCCTTCATTTTTTGTTTAAATTTTACATTCATGTAAAATAGCAACTCCTTTAAATGCTATGCATACTAAATTGTTAAGTGCGCACGTTCAATTTGCTTTACTGTCTCACGGTCAATAAAAAAAAAAGAAAACTCTATGCAAAATGTTAGCTAATAGAAATTTCTACCACTTAGCCACAAATTTAATTTACATAAATAATCATCATAATAACTATGCATTTCGTATCTAATTCTAAATTGCGCTCTATATCTCAAAAATTCTATTCCATAGATGCTGCTCAAGTGGTTTGTTTTATGTATGTGCGCAATGCCAGTGTTAACCGGAACCAAAAAGTGCCCCATGGAGTGTACGTGCAATGCAGACGAACTCAACCGCTACCAGGCGCTCTGCACAAAAGGTAAGAAGAATACGAATTTGGTGTTTGTTAAGTAAAGCTTTGTACCGAAACTGAAAATGAAACAACAGAATTAGCAAGACAGTTTGTGGGGTGGGTGGGTTAAAATTTGCCATGTTAATTCTACAGTTCAGTATGTGTATATACATCGTTACCATGAAACGCACGACATAGAAGCGCACGTTTTACCGTTGTTGCCGCCACAGGACTATAAACTACTAGAGACATCTTGCAAATCCAGCTGCGTTGAGATCCACAGTAAACATACGTACATATGTGCATTACATTTTAGGGTATATTGAAAAATCACTTTTTGTTTGTTGAAATTTTTACTTGTGGGCCAGATGATAAAATTTTTAGTTCCTTAAAAGAATTAAAATTAACAAAAAACCCCTAGTGGATTCACACCAGCGTCGTTAGTTTGATAATTCGTTAATAGGTAATTCGGTGAAGTTTTTAACTGTGAAGGCCCTGTTCTTGTTTCATTTCGTTAATCTAGCAGTAAAAGCAAATTTTGAGTTTTTAATATTTTAGCACCAGGAGACTGACCATAGGGAAAAAATTGAAAGAGTTTAAAAAAGTTGAAACAGTTTGGAAAGAAAAACTCTGTAAAGTCGATAAAATATGGAGAATATTGAAAACAAAATTTAAAGAGGTTGAAAAACTCGACATAAGATATTGAAAAATTCGAAAAAAAATTTAAGGAGGTCGAAATGTCGTAGAAATATATGGGTAATATTGAAAAAAGTTGATTATGGTTGAAACAGTCGAACAAGACTGAAAAAGTCAATGAAACATAGAAAATGTTGAAAAAATTTTGAACAGGTTGAAAAAATTAGAATAAACGTAAAAACTTATTGAATATTTCGGATAAAATTGAAAAAGTCGCGTCGAAAAAATATTGAAAAATCTTGGTAAATTCGATCAAGTTGGAAAAAGTTGACATAGTTAGAAAATGGTGAAATATGTTGAAAAACTCAAAATAGTTTAAAAAACGGTGGATTGTTGAAAAAAGTTGAGAACTCAATATAAGTTAGAAAGTCGACAAAATCAATACAAGTTAGAAAGTTAAATAAGGTTGAAAGAGATTGAAAATATCGACAAATGCTTTAAAAAGTAAAAAAACACACGCCCACTTTACCAATTCTGCCTACTTTTGGTTCAATAAATTATATTCGTGATTGACATCCGCATACCAAATTTTACCACTACAGCAGGTATAATTATGGTGACATGCAATGGTTAGTCTTAAAATTTAGAACGGTGATAGAATCATTGGTACCATACAGCTATATTTCAATCCAGAAATATATTTCAATAAACAACATTCTTATGATGAATTTAGTACTACATTTTCTGACGACGGAATAACAAATTTCAACTCTTTTGCTGAATAAATTTTGAATATTTTCCAATCATCCACACATTTGTATCTAGGTTTTTTCAAAAGGAATAATTTTTCGATCCACCTTGATATACATTGGTTTCGTTTAGCTCCACCGTCAATGCGTTTTAAGCGAAACGTGTACCAACGTACATCTGAATCCTATTTACAATGCGCTGGTTTTCCTTGCACACCATTTTTTCCCCCCTTTGTAATTTTTTCACAAAATGCATTTCGCGTAACCAACTTTCCGAGCACGCAACCTAAATACATTATGGTAATCTTTTGTTTCCATTGAAACATTGTATTTACAAAATGAACTTCCTTGGGAATTATTTTACATTTTAAATGGATTTTTGCATACAAATTGATGCAGAAAATGTAGTATAATATTATTATTACTACATATGGAATGATATTTTTCAAAAAACTCTTAGCCGATTTAAAAAAAATTATAACATATACACTGAACATCAGAGCTATTAAAATCGAGGAAGTTGACTATTGGTTCAAACTGAAGTATCGACTACATATTTCTCATTGCATATTTCTCTTTGGAAAAATAAAAAAAAAATCATATAAATAGTTTGGAAAAACTTAAAATCAAATTAAGAAATTTCACAACATTATGTGCATTGTGCTGCAAGCAAGAACAGCAGCAACATTAGATACATCATAAGCAATAAAACTACCACATTGTGTTTGCTGTCTCAACAGCAAAATTAAACTCAACGTTGCATCCGATACCTCCATGACAATGCCAAAACCTGCAGCGATGCTAACCAGCATCAGCAGCAATGATAACTGCAATTTCATTTACTTTACCAGATGCAGCACCCATAGCAACACCGTATTCGTATTGTGCTCGAAGTGGAAATTATTATGCTTTGCACTTTAAATCATAAGCAAGGATTTCTTATTCAACTCCTTCACAGTGGGCGAGTGGTGTTGGCAAATCATATTCTCTTGTTTTTGTTATTTTAACGTTGAAGTTTGAGCTTTATAAAATTTTGAAAAATTTGCATGAAAGCCAAATGAAGAAGTGGATACCACAAAAAAAAATAAATGAAAATTTTGCGATGCTGTCGAGCGAGTTGAGTATACAATCATTAATATTAAATCTGTCACAGTTACGCTATTACATTTGGAAAAGACATTAAGCTATGCTAATAATTGTGATACATTGTTTTGGGAATCATTATAGTGAAAAATAAATTGATTAGTTCAGACTTTATTTAAAATTAAAATAATATATGATTATTTTTTTTTTTTGTGTAATTATATTGCAATTTTATTGAATTTTTTTTGGAAATGATAGAAAATTGGATTAGCGAATACCGATTAGTGCGTTTGTTTTGGATTTTTGGTTGCAAAGTGTACTCTAAAGACTTATGGCATGTGCCTGCCGTAACAAGTTTTCTACTTACTTGCATGAATTAAAGTTGTTAAATGTCTACACAAATTTAAACAAACAAAATTGTTTATATGAAAATGGTTTGTAACGCTTTGGCACAAAAGATTCTCAAGCGATTTGAAAAATCTTTTTTTGGAACCACATACTTGTGGAAAGAAAGCTTATTGCTTACTTTTTTTTTATTTGTTAAAGTTAAATATTCTTTTTGTTTTAGGTTTAAGCCTTCGCAAAACCTCACAAAAAAATGTTATATTGTTTGTTCGTTGCTTTTTTTGCTTCTTAAACTCTGTGTTGAAATCGCAATTTATTATTCTGTTCTCTTTTGTATCGTTTGTATATAAAGAACAGACTCTCTTGCAACTGTTTTTTTACTTTTGAAGAAAATATTTTGAATGTGATGTTATGAGAGTAAATTCATTACAAAAAAGACAACAAGACGTACACGTGCGAAGCCGCGAGCACCACTAGAGCTTAGTTCAGCACATTTTAGGTTTTCGATTATAATTTTCCTAATATTCTACTTATAACTACTTTACATTATTTTGTGCTACAAAACTCAATATTAACCTATTTACTTTCAATTTCAGGTGGCCTGACATCTTTTCCCTCTAATGAATTAGATCCAGAGGTTAAAGTGATCATAATTAAAGGATCACGTAATGCAATAACGATAAGTCCATTGTTTCGTCAATTTTTAAAATTGGAAATCTTACGTATTACGGAATGCAATATACCATCAATACGTAGTGAGTCATTTTGGGGCCTGATACATCTAAAAATTTTAGGTAAGTAAAAATTTAATTAAAAATTAACAATTCAATCACAAGTAAAGAAACTACACTAAACTATATAGCACAAAAGCACATTTTTGTTGCTGTCAAAAGCAAGAATTTATTTGATTGTTGTGAAGAATGTGAAATCAAAAAAGTTGAAAATCAATTTAATTGAAAAGAAATAAAAAAATCATCAAACGCATCACAAAATATTTTCGTCAAATGAGCAGTCGTCATCAAACACCACCACATCATTGTCAGCAAGTCCTTGAATGTTCCGTTTCATTTATGTTTAGCAGTTTAAAGGCATAAAGTTGATTTTATGTTCAGAAAATTCAATTCAACTACTAAGCATAATGTTTATGAAGGGGAGGAATAATGCATATATGTACGTTCGCAACATTTATTAGCCCGATAGGAAAATTGAGCGCTGATGACTTGAATGTTTTTTTTCAAAAAAGCTTTAATTACACTAATCGATAGAAAAAATTCAGATAATTAGCGTTATTACCAATCTGGAGGCTGGTTAGAGAATCATTTTTCGAAACCTTACAATTCAGGAAGAAAGTTTCTGTTTATTACATTTTGGCATGATCACAGTTGTGCTCAGCTTTAATAAGAAGATGCTTTGAAATATTGAATTTTTTTTTTTTGAAGGAAAAGAAAAAGAAATTAAAAATACAAAAAAATTAATTTCGACATTAATTGATAAAAATGGTCTAATTGAGAGTAAATGTCGAACAGAAGCATTGGCACAGAGTGGAATAGCTCCCGAATCTATGTGAACAAAAGTCACAAAATCAAAGCTAAGAAAATTACCTAAATTTAGCGCACATTTATAGAAAATTCCCACTACTCCACAAAGGACTATCTATTGTCATGCAACGCTCTCCAAACAACGCGGCACACGAAAATTCAGTTTTAGAAGAAAGCACAGTCTACGAGCAGAACATTCTCTTATCCTTTACTTAGTAGAGCTTATAGCTCTATTTAAGAAATTATGGGGATTCACATTTACCGATCACTTTCGATATCTGCTTGATGCCTGTATCTGACAAGCAAAATTTTTAAAAACAGCATTTAATAAAGTCGTACAAAAAACAAGCCAGCTTGGGCTTACCAAATTGTCTCGAATTTATCATGCCAATATGTTTATCAATAGACCTGTAAGGTTTCAACGATTACTTTCGTTACTTTCCACTATATTAACAAATATGAGTGCTCGTGGTAATGCGCCTTCTATAAAACTATTCAAGGCCATTGTTTAACCACACTTGAAATTTATCTCTTCGCACACCACATATCTCCATCACAAGGTGTAGCAAAAGAAGATTGTACAAGCTCAAAAACATCTAAACTGATATGTTTGAGGCAAAACTCAGAAATCAACCCTTGTTTATCACCTTCTCCTCTGGTATGCATTTTATGATAAAAATATTCCTAGAAACAAAATCAGACATAGAAATGATATTTTTGAAGAAGAATTCAAAAATCTATTTCTTCTGCACCCTCTCCTTACCCCCCCAATTTTCATCAATATGCAAAAATATTTTCAGAAATCGACTAAGAAACCTAGAAAACTTTGGGGTGGAGCAAAGTATGTTTTTTTTCGCATGGACCACATCATTACTTTTGTTTACCCAGATTTGGGATTTATCTACTACCACTGTGTAGCGCTATATTCTTTAACATGCCGCTATAATCTCTGACCACTGAAAAATAATTTTGAGCAAATTTTTTTCCCCCATATCTCGTCTACGTAAATTTATGAGGCTTATACCTACTAGGCATTTAGTGCTACAAAATCATAGAAAGAAACTTAATACAGCCGCACCAATACTATTCAAAGTGGTTACTGTTTTTGCTTTTTTTTTTTCATATATATATATTTTGCTGGAAGTAATTTTAACGACCTCTCATTTTTAAAGACATGAACGAACAAAAAAAGGATATCCCAATACAATTGCCAATAAAATGAAATGACCGAAATAAAAATTGAGGAGAAAACAAAAGCATTTCAAAAACGCAAAAGCATAGTGATACATAAAAAAAATGTTACCAACGATAAAACATATATATAAAAAAGGACGAAACAAAGTTTCCGTTTTAAAATTTCAGTGTCAGTTGGTTTCGCTTTCGCTGCTGCTTTTCACTTCATGAACGAAGATTTTTTTATATTTATCGCTTGTTTGACAAACGCAGCAGTAGCGCGAGCAAATGAAGTAATAAAAATAAAACTGACATCCTGAAAAGTGGGCGGTGGCTGATGGGTTTTCGTTTTATTTTTGGTGATAGGCGATGGCTGCTGAAACTGTCTTTTTCTGCTTTTATCTACTTGTCAAATGACGACAACACTTAAATGCTTGAAATTTTTAAATATTTTCACTCAATCTACAAGATGTTGGTTGATATAAAACTAATTAAAATTCATGCGCTATAATGGGCGTTAAATGTGGCTAAAAGTGAGCGTTATAAAAGATACATATTAATTTCTTTTTTTTAATTCTTGTTTTCACTTTAAATTTTATTAGAAAAGTTAAATTAAATGGTTTGTGTTGTTTAAAATTTAATGCACAAGCTATTTGAACATATTAATTGAATCAGTTATTTTGATAAGGGTTATTTTCAAGTCTTTTACGAATCCAACTTTTAGGCAGTTTCTGTCTCCTTAGGCTTTTGTTGACTAGAAGGCGGACATGGTAAATTCTCCTCAAAAACTTAAAATAAATTATGTCAAATATAATATTCACAATGGTAAGGCAAATGTAGTAGTTTGTGAAAATAAGATTTCTTTGGAATAGAAAAATGTTATAAAATCAATAAATTGTGCGATTTTGATGTATTAAAATTGGGAGAGGAACTTATTATGCGTGTGCATATGGCCTTGTTCCTCAATAACTTTAATTATGTGCAACCTTTCCTGAGTAATTTAAATTGGCTGCCTTTCTCTTTATGACTTCACACAGTATAATTACAAAGTCTTTACTTTTTTGAAGGATACAATTTCTAATAATGTCTTCTATCGATATATATTTCGATTCATTAATTTGAGGTTGGCTTAAGCAAATTAATTTTATAAAAGCACCAGATTAATTGAAGAGTCAAATAAATTATTGGACACACTTTATTTTCGTTTTATTTTTAACCCTTTGGCCATCTATAGCATTTAGATCCCTTGCCGTTTTCCAAAGGCTTTTAATGGATATGTTACTATAAAACTAAAACTTATGTTTTCGAATTCAAATAATAGTTTTAATGTCTAAAATGTGGCATTGTCTGACAAAATGAAAGAAGTTGAACCTTAGCGTATTCGATTTTGCTGCTTATATTGACAAGTATCTCTAAAAATGTCTTACGCCATGTATTCGTGCACAAAAGGGTATTTTGATGTTCATGACGATATAGCTCATTAAACAATAGCCACCATGGAATGGTACAAAAGTAAAAAGGTCAATTTTGTACTAAAACCAACGAGTCCATCTTAAGCCTAGACCAATATAGACGTGACGAGACACAAAGAGTAAATTTGAGTATACATATGTAAACCAATGTTGATAACAAAAATGAACGTACGTAACTGATCAAAAGTGAACAAAACGTGGTGTGCCGTAAAACCTGAACATCAAATCGTCCCTATTCGTCATAAAAGCTGTTCGGACGGCACAAAACTAACGTAGCATTTTGGGTTAAGTGTCAAAGTAGACGTTACGAGTGCAAAGGTTCGTTTAGTTGTTAGCGTTTCGTCACGTTTATTTTGGTTTAGGCATAACTGCCCCAATTGAGAGGCATTGGGCTCTAATGAAAAGAGATCTTCGGCAAAGTAATGTAACTGCAAAAATCCACAAGATCTCAGAATTAAAGGCAGAAGATTAGAAAGATATAAAAATATTTTAAAGAAAATTATTATTTGTTACTAATTTTTGGGTAACTTATATATATTAAAGTCATAATCAATAAAAAATTACCAAAAAAACAAAAATAGCTTGGGTATTTTTTTGTTACTGAAAAACAAAGAACCGACAATCCTTAAGTGATTTTGACCCATATATTCAGTATTATAAATATGTCGAACTAACGTTTATTTTCGAAATTATGTAAATTTCAACTTTTTCGAATCTTTCCTTATGCGTATGGTATATTTTCAAGACAAGACAATAGTCGACATTAAAGCTAAGCGATATATTTTTTATATTTGAAATGCTTTAATTTTAAATAAAATTGGAAAATAAAATAATTTTTGATTTAAAACTTTCTTCTCTTACATTAATCTCTGCCGTGAACTTTCGCACCAACGTACTTTTACTGCTCTGGCGATTTGGTTTCAATTTATGGACACACGCACACTGTTGCTGTTTGGCTATTGACCAACACACACGCACTCGTAATAAAATATCTTACCTTGGGAATACCTTCGTTTTATGGCAACCATACAACGTACCTACGTGCTGCTACTGCTGCAACAACACTTTAGATCTGTCGCGTAACAACATCACCAGCATCAGTGAAAACAATTTTCGAGGACAGGATAATTTACATGAAATGGATTTATCGAAGAATAAAATTTTACGCATTGAAAACTCAACATTTCGCCACTTAACGGTGAGTAGCCAATGAAATGAATTTTCCCTCTTTTGTTTTTAATCAATACCATAATAAAAGCAGAGAGCGCTATTTTTCGCATTCCTTGTAAAAGATATGTGAAATTTTCTTATTAAATTTGTTAAGAACACAATTTTAACTTAAATTTCATAGCTCTATTATTTTACTTGTTTCCCCTAATTTTTTACACTCGTAATAGCTTACAAAATTCTGGAAAATGTACTTACTTTTTAAGTCATAAAATTTTATTATAAATCTTTTTTTTTTAAGTTTTCTTATTAAAAATAGAGAAAAAAACTTATACATAGCCGAATAATAAGCTGTCAACATTTTGCATATTTTTGATTAACTTTCAATATTTACAATACACTGTTTAACATAATATGATAAGATATTTACAAATACAATATATTGAGTTAATAGTGTAGCATCATATGAACATTTGATGGAACGATAAATTGAAATTAAATTGAAAGTTGATAACGAAAAGATGAAACTAAATTGTATCAGAATACAACTGGTACCCGAGGCTTCGCACGCGCTCTACCCGTTGCTTTTTTAATCATTAAATAACTCCCTTAGCATTTAAAAATGAAAGCACTGATTTTTTGAGTGAGTTGTGATGATGTTATTGCGTTGTAAAACTAATATATTTCGATTAAGTATGGAATAAAATAACGAGGAAATGGCCACCGCGGCTCTGTCGACAGGACATTGCTTTTTTCATTAACTTTACGATGAATTTTGCTTTGGATCTCAGCCTTGAGATCAGGAATTCTTTCTGGTTTATTCACACAAGCCCGACCTTTTACTAAACCCCTAAGAAAGAAATCGCATGATCTTGGTGGCTAATTTCAATAGTTTCCATAAAAAATTCTCATTTTCTTCTAGTTTTTCTATGACTATGAAGGAATCGCACATATTTCAATAATGATAATGCGTCGTTCTTTTGAGAAGCGCTCCATTTTTAATAATCGGAACAATTATAGGTTACAGCCAACAAATTTCAGAGTTATACAAAATTTAAAAAATCACTCTTATTGGGACACCTTTTATATTACCTCTTCAAAAGTCAACAAAAAAGAGATAATTCAAAAAGAGTTTGCTCTTTGAACTTCGAAGGTAAATACAAGGTATAAATTTTAAAAGAAAACCAACAATAATAACACAGAGCTCACGAATCAGCATAAGCATCAGCAAAGAAAAATCAAACGACAAGTTTTATCTGAGGTTTTGCAAAAATGTAATCCCAATAAAAATATATTTAACTTCAAAAAATAAAAAAATTTGTATACAATATTCTTTTTAAGCACAGATTTGTTGTTCTAAAAATTAAATTATTAAAATCGGCTCAGTATTTTTTGCGCCAAAGCGTTACAAACCATTTTCGTACTAGCAATTTTATATTAAAAGTATATAATTGCCCATTATTCCTTCGAATTGTAAGAGTATACATATAGATTCAACTTCTGCCCACCTTTGTGATAAAAATAATCTGACTATCATTCAACCTGAAGGAAAATCCAGTTTTACTCCCATCAATTGAAAATTCCTAAATGTAAGGAAAAAACTTTTCTATATATTTACTTAAAATATGTCATCTTTAAAAAGAGTTACTTGCGAAAACAGTATGATATTCCTTTGTTAGCTGGTTGCCACTATTCCTTCAAAGATCCTTACACGTCAAAATATGGTGCATTGAAGAAATAAATATTAAAATTTTACTACACAGTGTTACGTTTTCATTATTTGGCTTTTTTTATGCTTTCTCTCATACTGTTCATCAGGTTTTTTTTTTCTTAGCTTACGTTTCATTGCTTTGGCATTCAATTTCTGCGTAAGAATTTGCTAATTTATATTTATTTTACGTGCGAAGTTCTTAACATCTAAGGAAGCAACATGAAAAGGACGAAATATTTTCCTTTAAATATGCGCGTTTATTCTTTAGTTGTTTTCTTTTTTCTTTATCATAAGAATGAACTAATTTCATGTATTAAGTTGCCAACAACATTTTACTTCAGGAGGGTCCAATTATTTTTGTTTTTTTGTTTCGTTCTTATGCAGGATCTGCGTCGTCTCAATTTAGCTGATAACTCAATCGTGGAATTAATGCAACGCAATTTTTTCATGCTGAACAAGTTAAAATATCTTGATTTAAGCGGAAATCCACTGCAGGATCTAATGCCGGATGTATTTCGTGATGTGCCGGTAAGTTGCTGTCCTTCTGTGCTTTGCCTTTAATGCGAGCGGCGGCATGCTGGTTGTGTTTAAGGCGCTGTAGCGTAAATTCCTTTGTCAAATAAAAAAGGACCTTACAATTTTTTCGACTTTTTTTTTTAATTTAAACTTAACAGGAATTGAAAGTACTGAAGTGTCGCAATTGCCAATTGAAGAAAATTAATCCGCAGCTATACAATTTATTGCCACACCTTAGTGAATTGGATTTGGGACGTAATGAAGTAGGTTAAATTCAATGAAATAAAAGACCAACCTACGGTCGAGAAGCTGTTAAGTGAACCTTTGACAGGAACATCTTTTAAATTTTCTTAAATTCTTCCTCTCTTTTCAGTTTAAATTCCTTGACAAAGATGAATTTCATGACGTTAAACGTTTGACAAAAGTTCTGCTAGATGGCAATCAGTTGTCTGTGGTAGTCGATGAGCTCTTTCGTATGCAACGTAGTCTTAATCACTTGGGTAAGTCGTACAAATTATTATGCAGCAGCGGTAGTGGTAGTTCGCTACATGACACGTATTTTTCATTGTCTTCTTCGCAATTTGCCACCCAATACGCTATGCATTGTGAGTGCTCATTGTTCTCAATTTCTCTTGCTGTCTTTTTAACTTATTTTATAGATTTATCATATAACCGCCTTGCAAAAGTTCCCAACGATGCCTTTCAGAGTTTAACTAACTTATCATATCTCGATTTGTCGTACAACAAGTTGGTACGCCTCGAGCCGCAATCTGTACGACGTTTGGCCAATTTACGTATTTTGAATATAAGCGGAAATGTTCAAATGGACTTGCTCGATATGCGTGAAACATTTGAGGTGAGTGTTGAAGAATCCTATTTAGGTTTTTATTTTACATTATGAACTTTAAGATATTAATTTTATTTTTTAGACAATGTTTGGACAAAATTTTTGTACAAACTGTTTAAAGACAAGAAAAAATATCAAAATATTTTAGACAATGCCACGAAACTGAAAAAGAGAACTTATTTTTAAGTACTGTTAATTGGTTCGGAAAGGAAATAATGTAACTTTTATAAACTTAAAAACGATTTATAATTAAATTAAGTGAATTTTTTGGAATGAATATCTGGTGCATTACAAGCCAAAACGAATGGCGCTAGAAGTCGGGACCTTCGATTGCGCTGATTTTGTTTTGTTGGTTTTATTTGACTCATTGATTTAGAATTATAACTCTTTTATTAAAACCTTATAAAATTAAGTATTCAATATCCTTTTTTAGCACAAATTTGTTGTTTTAAAAAAGAAATTATTAAAATCGTTTCGGTATATTTTGCGCCAAAGCGTTACAAACCATTTCTATAAAAGCAATTGTATATACATAAATTGTATTAATAGGCTAAATGTTGTTGAATTTAAGATAAAAAATAAAAGTCATGATATAGTCATATATTACGCACAAAAAAACTTCAACAAATTTAGACACCCCAAAGGTTCAGCTCCTTCAGGTCTATTGAATGAGTGTACCGAATATTTATAAACAAAAATCGCTTTTAAAAACACAAAGCACACATTTTTCTACAGATATTTATATTGAATTAATTAATAATATTTTAAATTTGTCTTCATTTTTTCAGCTCATACCACAACTGACACATCTCTCCATAGCTGATATGGGTGTTTTGCCAATGGGCTTACTCGTACCATTCAAACAGTTACGTTATTTAAACATATCCGGTAATCATTTGGACAACATGGCACTGCAAGTAATTGATCCTTGTCGAGAGCTGGAGGTATGCATGCAAAACAGTATTGTATAATTTTATAACAACGTTTCCCAAGTACAACAACTTGATTTCATTTAATGCTTTCGTATTCATTGCATTATTATTTGTTCTTACAATCAAATGCTAAGAGTAGCACTTGCTAACAACAGCAAAATAAAACAAACCAATAATAATGGCTAACAAGTTAACATT
Source organism: Meiosimyza decipiens (assembly GCA_963680825.1). NCBI lineage: Eukaryota > Metazoa > Arthropoda > Insecta > Diptera > Lauxaniidae > Meiosimyza > Meiosimyza decipiens. The sequence continues at coordinate 73,198,467 of OY804260.1, read as the reverse complement.
GATAGCAGCAGCAAAAATCTTTCTATTTTTTCTAAAATAGAAAAATCTGTTTAAATCATACTGTTACAAATTGTTGCAACAGAATACAGTGCGGAGTGTAGAAGGTAGGAATGCTCACTAGATTAGAATTACAAGCGGCAAATGAAAATAACAGCAGGAGCAGCTGTTGTCGTTTAACGCTTGTTGTTGAAAATGTTGTTGCCAACATGTCTGCTGTTGTTTTGATCATTTTGTTTGTACACCACCAACCAATGTTGCAGTGTTGACGATGTTGTTGCTGATGATGATGATGATAAGTTTTTTTTTTGTGCCAATTGTAAATGTTTTCCGTTTGTAATTCATAGAATGACAAATAAAATGTTGACAACACAACACATGAAAAAGCATCAGCAGAATAGAACACAAAAAAACAAAAACTAAAAATTTGCACAGACAACAGAGAGATACAGTGGATCAATTCATTGTGAAATGTCCTCTGCACAAAAAAAAAATATACTTTGGACTATTTTACAAGATTAGGCTTTCTATGTACAATGGGTTTGATATAAGCCTCTACTCCAAGAAACTTAGTAGATCGTGGAAAGATATTTAAAAATTAATGTTTAAAATTTGCAAAAGAAGAAAATGAAGTCATTAGGTATGCTATAGCATAGAAAAACGTCGAAAGGAGTCTAAAAGCGTCTCTAGAAGTATTGAAGAACTTGCAAGTCTCACGTGGTATTGCAATAGCCACTAATAGGCAAATAATATCTATGGTATGATAAAGTTCTAGAAGTCTTATAAAATTTGGCAAAGTTAGAAAAACTATCGATAATGCCACAAAATACCGAAAAATATTGAAAAATTGTCTACAAGAATCAGAGTTGACACAACGGAAACCGTACTATTCCCAAAAAATACTACATAAGTCAAAAGATAAGAAAAATGTAGTTGAAACAATCTGAAATTAAGCATTTGGACTTTTTACGTAAATATTTATCAAAGATGTATCAAGTTAGATCTATAGGATATGGTACAAGAGTGTCGGATTTTGCAGACTTTTATGCTGTGAGTAATAGTCAACGAGCTAATTATGCACTACAAATCAATTCATCATAAGTCAAATACATTGATGTGGTACATTATGAAAAATTAGTGAATTAATTTTTGAAAAATTCAACTGCACGAAGAAAATTCTTAGAACATAAAATATTCAGAATTGGTTCGTTTGAAAAAAAAAATCAATTTTTAATATCCCAAAGCCTAAGTAAAGAGATAAACTTGAACATTAGCTAAAAAACGAGAAATGGCAAACAGATGACAACTGGCGCACTGTGTATAATGAAAAGAGAGCGCAATACGTATAGCTGAAGGTCAAAAATTCAGTATATCGTGCATAAAATGGCCATGAAAGAAATCTCCATAATAAATTATTCAAAATTGGATTGATATGGCTATGTAGAACTGTCACAGAAAAAAGTTACGTGTTTTATTGTTTGTATTATGTTCTACCTGATAATCTAAAAAGTCTAAAAAGACACAATATTTGTTCTATATAAAGTGACGTTTAAAATGATGTATAACACTTCAAGATATCACTTTTAACGACAAAGATGTCTAGCAAGCAACAAAAAGTCCGCGAACTGATTTTGTCCACATACCTGCAAAATCCAGAATTAAAATATTTAGCTATAGCAAAAATTGTTGGTGCATCAGGAAAAACTGTCTTTACGGTTATTTCTAATTATAAAAAGGGTCTATCTGTTCCACGAAAAAAAGTTCAGGCAGAAAACCAGAATTTTCTAACCCAAACCAAAGGAACCGAAGAAGGTGAGCGCCTTTTTAAGCAGAATCCCAACACCTCAGTGCGAGATAAGGCGGCTATAGCAGGTAGATCAAAATCTACTGTACAAAGGATAAAGGAGAAAAGTAAGCTAAAGGCATATAGAGTTAAAAATGTACCAAACCGTTCCGATAAAAAGCAGTGGGTGGCTCAGATGCGAGCCCGAAAATTGTATGAAAGTTACCTGACTAAATTTGATTGCTGTGTTATGGACGACGAAACTTACGTCAAAGCAGATTTTAAGCAGCTACCTGGGCACGAATATTATGCATCACCGAAAAACGAGCATGTGTCTAGTTAATTCAAAAAAAAAATTCCAAATTTTCCAAGCAATATATGGTTTGCAGGCCATATGCACCTGTGGTCTCAGAAGCAGATTTTTGTTATGCAAGGCACAATCAATTACAAATTTCATACAGACGAGTAAAGTTGATACGATGCTTTATTTATTAAACAAACTTTGACATTGAAGAAAAAAAAAACAACAACTCTAGAATATAGACATTTGTTTCGAATCTTAAAATCTCATCAGTATATTTTTGGTTGATGCCTACGTCAGCACTCAAACTACACCCGCCATATCAATGCAAACATAACGAAAAAAGTTCAATTATCATTTAATTATAATTACTAAAAAACCAATAACAAACAACCAAATTTGTAAAATGTTTCTGCTTATAGATTTTCTGTTTACATTTTTAACGCCAACTCCCACTGTATGTAACTATAAAGTATTGCCTTGCAGCAAGTATAGCAACTTAAATGCAAACTAAAGGCAAATATAAGTTATTTGCAATTTGTTGGTTTTTTCCCTCGTTACACCCACTGCCACTCTTTCAGAGCTGCCATTGCTGGTAATAAATTGCTCGTTTATTTCAATCCTCTTTAATTGTAGTAACGAAAGATTTTTGTTAAAATTTTGAAGTAGATACAAATAAATAAGCAGATTACATCCTTTGTGCATATTACAATTTGAATGTTAACTTGTTCTCAAAAGCTAATTCCTTTTTTGTTTTTTTTTTTTTTTGAGAAATTGTTGTATTTCAGAAAAGAAATATTTAAATGAAATTCAAAAATGTTGGTAAAAATTTTTATTTTCCTGAAATGTCAAATTTATTGATGATCTTTTTAAATTTACTTTACACAAGTCATAGCTACTCTTTGATAAAATATTTCATAAATATTACTTTCTTAATTTTTAAGCTTGTTTTTTTTATTAAACGTATTCCGATGTTAAATATTTTTTTTTTAAGTTTTTCATATGCTTATGCGATTACCACAAAAATTTTTTCCTTCTCATTAACAGTTTCTGGACTTATCGCGTAATCAACTTTATGGAATTAATGAGGATACTGCATTAAGGATACAAGGAATACGAAATGTGCGGCTTGATAATAACCCATTGATCTGTGATGAGTGTCACATGGGCAAATTAATTAATATTGTGCGTCATGTAAGTATTGTTGTAATGAAATTAACTTCAATTACAGGGATGAAAAAAAAAAGATTTCTGCAAAGAAGATTCTTACGAGGACAGATTGAAAAATCACTTTTTTTCATTTTAAATGCAGACCATATTATCGCGCGCTTATTGAAACACTGACACATTTCATATACCAATGAAATGAGCTGCAAGGTAGATCTTTCAAATATGTCATTCGGAAGTATTAATATTGATGCCTATAAAATATTCATGAAATTTTTGCATTTTCCTTAAAATCTGTTTCTTTGGGAATTTCATTTATTTTAAGCACTTTTTAAAAACATTTTCGTTTTTTAAAATGCTTGAAAATTTACATTTTTACTACTGTTTGTGGTAGCCGCTAACGATACAATTAAAAAATGTGATAAGTAGTTTCTCGAACAGAAAAGTTTCAGCTTTCAAAAGACTTCAAAATGGGTTACTTTTGCTTGCAAGAAAATATTTTATTTAACCCTTTAACTTTTTTTGAAAAAAATGTCGAAAACTCAAATAAGGGATGATCAATTTTACTTTACCCAGGTCAATCAGTCGGGTACTAAGGAAGGTAATTCTAAATGTTTCAGGTAGAAGTAATAAAGATTCTAGGCGTAATATTGACCTTGAAACCAATTTTCAAGGTCAATTCGAAATTATTCTGAACACTTGCCGCGCTGTGCTGTATGAACTTTGTGTTGTTTCACTGTGTTACTATAAAAAAGTACGCAGCATAAGTGTCAAAAAGTTGTAAAATGTCGAATAACATCGCAAAGAATGAAAATGTTGAGAAATTCAATAGTAAAAATAACACGAAAACCTTTAAAAAGTCGAAAAATTTTTGGAAAAGTCAAAAATTCAATTCAAAAATTTGCAGAAATTTTGAAAAGAATTCTTAAATGTTAATAATTATTAGCTCTTGAAAATTCGAAAGATTTCAGAAAGTGAAAAAATATCGATATGCTGGACAATAGCCGCGCGTTATTTTCATCCAATTCACTCCAATGTTCTTTACTAAACTGAAATATTTATCAAATAATGATTTTTAGTATAGTCATTAAATACTCCGATAAGCCCCATAGAAAGGGGTCAAAATCACAAGGTTTTATTTTTGTTTTGGCTTTTTTTTCGTTCTGAATGGCTAATGTTTTGGCATTGGAGCAAAACAAAACTTCTTCAAAAATATTGATTCCTAGATCAAGCCTGTGTCGGACTCAAGCAAACTTTGTTCTTAATTCTGATTTTTTTTATTTTAATTTCTGATTGCAGGGTTTTAAAGAAAATTAAATTTCTAGAAATAAAGTCTTGAGTATTAGGTCCACGAATTCATTTGTTTCAAAGATATGCTCGTTGAAACATCGTTCTTATAACCAGCTAACTCTGTTCAAGTCCGACAACAAATAAACGCTAAAATAATTAAAATTCAGTTGCTCAGATAATATGCTTACCAATTTGAGTCTCTATGATAAATGCAAATATACAAATTTTTTTCAAATATATTTTATTAAAATACTGACCAAAATATAAGAAATTATTCATATCTGATGAGTTAATATATATATCTTAGATTTGTTTCAAAATTCTTGCTTTTTCTAGAAAGTGTCTAATTTATATACATATATACTTAAGCAATCAATGTGGATTCCTAACTTTCACTCAATAAATTGAAAGTATTTGAACCAGAATCGGTAACAACAGACTCTACGCTTTTCTCGCAACCGACCACACAATCATCACCCTCACATATATTGCAAAGTGAAGCTTTGATCTCATAGTACTCTGTTGCACTGCGTTCTTTATCATAATAATCATAGATGACTACCGGCACGGGTTTTTGCTTTGCAATCTCGTGTATTTTGGTAGCTTCAACTGAAATGCACATTTCGCGACCAGCTTCCAAGCCACGTAAATAGATGATAGCAATTGTATCCGATTTTTTTGTTTCTGTAAACAATATGGTTTCAAAGTCACGTATTCCTTTGAGTTTTTCACTGCCAATAGTAAAACCAGTTGGTAATTCAACTTCAATGACATTCATATTTGCGTGACCTATTTCACTCTCAATATCACTTGGAAGAAATTGTGCACATATATCGATAACAAGTTGCTTTGGTGGTGTATTTTCCCTAACGTTTATGTGTAGGCGAAAATTTTGCTCCGATTCCTTATCAATGGAATTGTAATTGTAGGAGAGTTGCACCAAAGAAGAACCATTTCCACTTGCAGTAAAAGTTACTTTGCGTGTGTCCTTAATCAGCTGTGAAGTTGAAAATAAATCGTGTTAAATGCAAAACTATTAGCAATAGTGAAACTACCTCATGCGTATTCAGTACCATTAAATTATCTGGCCGAATAATTATGGTTCCTTTATCTTCAACGCCCATGCCTTCACACACGTAATCGATAACCATTGTGCCAGAACGTGTGAGACCTGATTTTTCTGCAAATTTTATTAAGGCCTGTAAGCCAACTACTGTGTCCTGTGTCGAAGTAAACCCGCCTTTGCTATTCCGCTGCATTGTTAGCCATTTAATGATGGACAATACATCTTCTGTCGGTTCATTCTCAAGCATTGCTTGTAAAATGTATGAAGTCATTTCTATGTCGCTGCTCTTGAAGGCATTTGAACGTTTTCTGTTTCGTTTCTTCAAATCAGTTGACCACCAGATAAAACCGTTTTCGTTTTTAGCAAACGATTTGAGTTTGGTCAGTACTTCAGTGGCTAGTGGATGTTTTACTTTTTGCAATACCAAAGCGGTAATAGCGAGTGCATATAAATCAGCGGTATCATCAAAACTTTTGACCAAAAATTCAATGCCTTTTTTTATGGGTGTTTCATATCTTGATAAATTATCCTAAAATGAAGAAATTAACTCTTGTTAAGACTTTCAATATAAAGCTCTGTCAAAAACGTTCAAATGATTGTTGTGTTTTATATGATTTCACTGTTAATGATATCTTCTTAGCACGTCATGATTTTCCCTTCCCTTGAAAATACAAAAATAAGTTGCATCTGATGCTTTAACCCTGTAATGACGAATGTCGAGGGAAAGTCAATGTCAAACCCAAAAAAAATTCAGACACTAAGTTTAATGTCTGGATTTAAAATTTGTGGAATTCATTTTATCACTTTACACTCACTTGATTTTCCAAAAACGCTAACAACACAAAAGCTGACAGACTAACATCATTGAGATGTGGAAATTCCATAAGTTGACCGAATTCAGCAAAGTTACCATTTGTCGTTTGTTTTGTTGTTAAAAACTCTAAGGACTTTGTGATAATTTCTTGATCGATGTCAATAAACTCAGAAGCTTGTTGAAAAGATTTCACCACATACGCAGTAAGCCAAGTGCTGCCTATCGCTTCTGATTTTCCATCAGAGCCATAGATTGTACCGCTTAAGTCTGATCTACCGTAGGCGCTGTATGATCCATCTTTGTGGCTAAAGCTTAGTTCACGTTGAAATCCAATTTTCAACATATTGTGAGCAGTTTTTGTTACATTCGGCATTCTTTGATCAACGGTCTAAAAATGAAATTTTCTGAAATCTATATATTGTATCTAATTTCAAATGTACTTACCTGCAGATATTTTAAAACTAATATACTTGGTACGAAATTAATCATATTTTGTTCACCGTAACCGATAGGTAAACGTACTAAATTTTCAATATATTTAAAGGAAAGCCCTACAATATCGCCAATTGCTGAGAGTTCTATGTGCTCAGAATGTGGCACAACATTGGCAGGAATATCGACTGTTATTAATTCTGTATGCTTCTTTTTATCGTTTAGGTTGATAATGTTGGCACGATTTTTATACTTTGTAACGCCCTCTGGTTCCACTTTAAGTTGCTGATGTACGCTATCACCAGCCAATGCAGTGAGAGCTCTCACTTTCAACATCATTATGCCAAAATTTTTTGGTTTTATCATAAAAGCGACCGTTCCAGCACTGTTTGATGGAATGGAAATGCGTTTCAATTTCCTACGATTTACTGAACGCACCTCATTTTCATTGGTAGCTTCCACAAAATCAAATTCCTTATCACGATTATCTATCGTCACTCTGGTGTGTGCTGTTGCATTCATATAGTTGTAAATTAAAACAGGAACTGAGATTATTTCACCTTGAAAATATTCAAATTATGGCATGGAAAATTTTATCAACTGAAATATATCTACCTTGCTTTACGGAATACGGTAAATTGAGCGTTATAAAAAATGGTTTTAAAACTTGTATTCTTGTCGGATTCCTTGTAAGTGCTAAACCGGTGTCTGAGTTCATAGAAAAGCCGGTAATCACCCAAGAAGTTATGGTATCCGGAATTTTTCGACTGAAACTGAATTGTGTCTGATTTCCACTGAAAATATTTTTAAATATATATGGTTGATATAAAGCAAAAGGAAAAATATAATAATTAAATAAATACTTACATATGAAAATTTTCAAATATCCATGTCGTTGGAAATCGCTTTCTCGGTACTGGAAAGCGAACACCGGGTCCACCTACTTCTCCATAAAATCCTTCTGCTTTAAAAAACAGATGAGAAGAAAATAAAGTTGTTTGTTTATTGTACTACTACCTTTATACTATCTTTTAAATATAACTCTATTTCTTTGAAAAAATTCTACAATTTTTTTTTGAAAATACAACTCTTTTGATACTTACAAGACCACGGAAAATGCGCATTTGTCATTGACACTAAGCCAGAAATTTTTCCAGGATAACGACCTGAACCAGGTATTCGTGGCGTCTTAGTTCCGTAGCCGATTAAGTCGTTGAATATTTCATTTTTATTTAAATCATGTTTGTTTCCGTAGAGCAACACGCTTTGGTCAATACCTAGAATTCCAACATATGAGTAGGCATCTGTTGAAATTTTGAATTCAATATCGTCACCCGGACTTGCCGCTGCAGTTGCAAATATATTAATCTATAAGAATATACCAGAATATGATGTATTCACGCACTCTACTGCGGCATTTTTGTCGAATTGCTTGAACTGCTTCAGGCAGATAATTTGTCTTGATAAATAATATGCAATTCAAACAAGAATCGCTCATGTGTCTAATTGTTGAATAACAAAATTTAATTAAAATCTATAAATACATATATATTTATATCGATAAACTTCAAACCAACATTAGATATGAATTTTTAAGAAATTTTTTAACAAAATTACCGCTCTGGATTTTGTCTTTGAAAAATCCTATTCTAATTCTTGACAACCAAAGAAAGTTTATAGAAATATTTTTCCAATTAATAAATCTATTCAAAATGTACTGAGATATATAATTTCTAAAACTTAAATTTTAGTCACACATATTTTGGAAATTATTCAATGCAAGAGATGTCATATTTCAGCAACTTTTGTAGTAAGTTCCAGTTATATTTCAAGCAATTCAAAGTATATGCCACCATAGAGTGCGTGAATGAATGGTTAGTATTTATTTTTTCGTAGTACAGATCTTAAAATATTATGCAGTAGTGATGGTATTATCGACATAATTCAAGTTTTCCATGACGAAGAGTACATTTAAGCCATTAAAGTTAGTGTATTCATTTTACTATTTCACTGAATTCTAGACATATTTTTATAATGTTTCATACTACGAATATGACCGATAGCTCTACCCTTTCCTTAGAACAATCTCAATAAAGCACTCATTATTCAATGCGACACACAAAAAAACAGTCTAAATGCCATCACTTCTCTATATAGAATATCATACTAACAGTATTGTTGAAATCCTTTTCAAATTCAATAGTTTTTTCTTCAAAACGAAGGTTATTATTATAGATGTACTGTACGAAAATACTGGCTTTCGGTATCATTTCAAGTGTCGGTTTAATATTAATGATATAGAACTTTCTGTTATATTGCACATCTACACGTTCTACTTTTATGATGTTACCGCGTCCAACTATAATATATACAAAGTAATTTATTGGCTCAGTCCATTTGACCTCTAGGAACAAATTTTTTTTTAACTGTGGGCTAAAAATAGTAAAAAAATTATGAATTAAAATATGTTTATATATGCAGCATTTCGAGCCAGAACAGATCATATAACATACTCGAAAAATTAATATTAGATATATTATAAGATATGTTATATTTTTAAATCATAATACTATTTATGAGTCTTGCAAGTTTCAAAAATGTTTCATAATTTCTAACAACATATGTGAATGTTTTGATCGATGTTTTTAAAATTTTTGAATAATATCGAAACATTGTTCTCTATTCTTTTGAATTCTTAATTTTCAGGTTAGTAGTTATCAATGCGAAAATACATAAAAAATATTTTTTCAAATATTTTTCAACTCGGCTAAACTTGGTTAATAAATGGCAGTTCATTACGAAAAATTTCGAAGAAAATCGATTGTTACACACGTTGATAATCGTTACGATTTGTTTTAGAAGCTTAGAAATCTTATATCGTTTAATAAAAGTACGCTGTAAAACGAACATTTTGAAACATTATTAGCTATTGGTATTTCTAGAAAAAAACTAATACAATTTTCCAACAATTGATAGATATGTCTTACATAGATAGCTTGATAAAACTTTTTTTAAAAAATCGATTATGCAAAAGCAATATGGTATTCGATTTGTCATCTTTCCAATCTTATATCTCAGTCTTTGGTGAACCGATCACAAATCCATAGCTTTTGGGCACTCTGCTTGATGATTACTTTAATTTAATACAACAGTAATTGCTGTAGCTTTTCCAGATACCGTCAATTTTTATCATTTTAATAAAACACTTTCGTCTCATTCTATCGCCGTATAGTTTCCTAAAGTTTTCATTCCTCCCACGTATGAACTGCATTGTTTTGACTCCGATTTGATTCAGAAGTGGAGTCTTAGTCAGAAATTGAATGTCAAAAGCTCATCTAAATCTATTGCGCGAAATTTGTTATGAAGTTTAAACTAGTGCTGTTATAGTTCCGATAATATGACGGATTTCACTTTTTTGTATGATTCTGAAATAAACTTCGAGCTTTAATTCCATTCCAAATCAATCGGGCTTGCATTTTGCACAACATTTTTTTGATGTTTTGAAACTTAACTTATTGGTGGTGGAAAAAAACGATTTCTCTTAATCTTACAGGCATCCTTATATACGTATATGTAATGGCGAAAAAAATGTATATCATATACTTACTTTCTTGTCTTTAAGTTCAATTCAAATCTTTCTGGCAAAATGTTCGGGACAATAGCCTCTATTTTACTTAAATATTTACTAGTATCTAAATATGTGCAATAAACATTCGCCGAATTTATAACTGGCAGCATAAAACGAAAAGTTGCCAGTCCCCTTTCATTAAACTCGCTATAGAATTCGAATTCATTGATACTTAGCACTACGGGGTTATTGCTACCCCTTAATGGAGAACCATTAAACTTTTTCCCCATAACTGTGTATGTAATCAGTTCATCCGGATGATATGTCCAAGGTGGATTTATAGCTTCAATTTCGATATTACGTTCATATAGAATAAATTCCGACCTTGAAGTACTTCGCTTAGTACCAGTTAATTCATCTTCGGCCGTTGCATATATATCGTACCAAAATGGAAAATGAGTTGGCCTCAATATTAGTTCTGGTCTGGGCAAGTCTTTCCAAATATTAAATTCAACATGTCCTTTACCATTTATCGGAAATGTTTTCTGTTAATGAAATTAAATGAAAAAAAATTGAATTTTATTTATAGAGAAAATTAATTATAATTATAAAAGGAATATCGATCCTTAGAAAGTCAATCAGCAACGTAAAATCGAATGCTAGTCGGTATTTAAAGATGTAATATAAGAACGAATTTGATTGTGATGTCGTGTAGTCAAACGAATTCGAACGCAACAATTTTACTCTTGTTCGACAATCATCACCTCAAAACAAATTTTGTAATTATTTTGTTCGATCTAAATATGGTATCCTTGCTACTACTAGCTAATTAACGTATTTAAACTAACCAAAAACTATTAAGTAATTGCTGACCACGGCACATCAAAGTTCATATTGTTCAGCTTAAATATCATATTTACTAGCCATTCCAAATTTGTTTTAGAGTTTTAAAGAATTTGTATTAATTTTTATAAGACACAGACACAATTTACTAAAATCATTCATTCACTTACATTTATGATGTCTCTGCCTGTTGGATGAATCCTGCCTCCTTGCATTGAATTCCCATATTTAATTGAAACAGTTGCTTTCCCTTTAATTGGTTTGCCGAATGTATACCTTAAAGTACAAATAACTACGTTCGATTCCAATACATTAATTTTTATAATATATTTGCTAAGACTTACTTTGCGCTCACAGTAACTCTAAATGCTTCATCTTGAAAAGCAACATTCTTTGGTGCATCAAGTTTTACTTCAAAATTTGGCAAGTCATATGCGATGACACCAAAAGATTTCTTTTGTAACATATAATCGCCGTCGTATATTTCAATATGAAACCATTCCTGCAGCGAATGTTCAGAAAGTTGAAAACTTCCAGTGTAGACACCATGGGTCAGACTAACATTTTTCCACAATTGTAACGTATTGTAACCATCATCCTTTGAATTAATTTATAAATAATTAGTCTTTAAAGAAAAATATCGGTAATTGTAAAGTAACGAAGTGAAGACTTCAATCAAAATCAAGAATTATGCGCAAAAAAAAAATATCTGGTATTTTAGAGAAAACTTATCGTTCCAATAATTTCAAAAAGGCCGACTTATGTACTGACCTTAATTGCAATACTTGTTGGTGATTTTAACAGCTCTGGATGCGTTTTCTGGTTTAAAAACAAAACACGAAACTGCACCAAATCGCCTGGTTTATAGACGGGTTTGTCTAACTGAATATAAACCAATGGATTGTAGTCAGCAAAATTTAAATGCGTTGAATTATCTATTGTAATACCGGAGAGACCTTTAATTGATAACCTGTATTCAGCTGCTTCTAATTTTGGCAACTCAAATTCAACATTTTCGGTTGACATTGGCAGCATATTGATAATTTTTGATATTTTAAACGTAGAGCCAGATATTCCCACTTCAATTTCGCAAGGACCTTCGGCCTCATGCACAGTAACAGCTACATTGTAATTGAAGTATGAGCGTAATGTGCCCGGTGCAATGACAGTATAGATGCTGTAATTAATAATATTACAAAGATATTAAATATTTTACAAATTATAAAATTTTCAATAAATTCTAACAAATATTTTTGTATAATTTTCAAAAAAGGACTTTATACAAATTCAATTTGGTATACATAAGACTTTTAAAAGATTATTTTTTTCCAATAATAATTCTCGAATATTTATGTATCCCCTGTACTTTACTCGCTGACGTCGGCATATGTTTTTGTTGTTGTAAAGGGAAAATAAAGTAATGATTCCCACGAACAATAATTTTTTTCTATAACACATTTTCAGGGAAATTCCTGATAAGTTTGTTTTTATTTTATTTTCCTTACATTCGCGGCCAATATCACTGATAAGTGCAGAGCAAGTAATCTATTCGCACTTACCCATTGCCATGCACAATTATCACTAAAGTAACAAAGCAAATAGCGAAATATAAAATTTTCAACATACTGAGTGAATATTTAAAATATTAAACTACACATTGAATGCGTACGTCTAAGCTCGGCGATAGTTGAGCAACAAATGATTGAGATTATTGCAAAGATTTACTTCAGTTAATGCATCAGCAATGAAGATTACAGATTCCATAAATAAAAAACAAATATAATTACATGGTTTTTTTAGCTTATCACCAATTACAGCAGATTGTTGTTATTGATAACCAAAACGTCATATATTATGCAACCAAAAAGGGCACTTATTCATTCAAAAATTATTGTGCTGCACGGATACTTTACGCCGCATCGGTAGACATGTGGCGAGATTAATTGTTCAATATTCAATACTTCTGTAGAAGTTGTAGGGATGTGGAGGAGGAGGCAAACATCAAATATTTTCTTTGTTTCAGCCTCTTTAAACAAATTTTTCGTTTTTATTATAGAGCCACTACTTAGTTTTATGACGAAATCTACTAAAATGGGCTACAGTCATCACTCAGTTCATAGAATGCCGATGAAACGAAATGAGACCTATGCCTGAACGCAAGGCACTTCTGTTCTATTGTTTAAATATTCAACAACATAGTTTCAAAATTGTTGCTCGATTGGTGCAATACCAGATTAAATCGTTAAATCGCAGCTCAGAAAATGCTGTTTTAAAATAAAAAGGCTAATTTACTAACTTGGCTGGCGCTACAACTGACAGTCGATCTTGGTCGCCTCCAAAATGGTGCCCCAATTGCCTCTGCTCTGCGGGCGCTGAGGCCAGTTAGAAACACCATGTGCGTTGAGGTTCTCGTCAACTTGGTCCTTCCAACGGAGATTAGGACGTCTTTTTCTGCGAGTTCTGCCAATAGATTCTGAACAGAGTACCTTCTTAGACGAAGCGTTGTTGTTCATTCGCTCAACATGACCCAGCCAGCGTAGTCGCTGTATTTTTATGCGCTTTACTGAATCAATGTCGGCGTATAGCTCATACAGATCGGAGTTTCGTCTTATACGATGTGCGTTGTTCACGCAGATTTGACCATAGATTTTGCGAAGAATTTTTCTCTCGTCTATGCTTCACCACTATACAACCTAACGTGGAGAATGAGTGATTTGTAAAGAGCTCTACCTTTCAATTGCATACTGAGCCTAAAGTAGCAGCTATTGGGAAGAGTTATTCTTCGCTGGATCTACAGCCTGATATCGTTATTTTCGTTAATGCTGGATCCAAGATAGACAAAATTCTTGACCACATCAAATGTGTAGTTGTCAACAGTAACGTGTTGTCCAAGATGCCGGGACTCTTTGTTTATTGACACAAGATACTTTTTCTTGTACTCGTTCACCACAAGACCCAGTCGACGCGATTTTCTTTCAATTTTGAAAAATGTTGCGGTGACTATCGGTCGACTATTTTTTCCACAATTAGATTGAAGAAGTCGCACGATAGAGGATCGCCTTGTCTGAAACCTCGCTTCGTTTCGAATGGCTCGAAGAGATCTTTGCCAACTTTTACTGCGCTGCTGGTGTTGGTTAACATCATCCTGCAAAATCGGATGAGCTTTGCAGGTATGCCAAATCCAGACACAAAGGCCTATAAAATGAACCTTCACAAAACTCGCTAGCTTCTTTCAGATACAAGTATTGGCAACTTTAAGAGAAAATATATGAGTTTCTGCAAAACAACACAAAAATGCAAATTCACGTTTTGAATTTTAGAAGCTTTCAGACTGCGTTACGTTTTCTAAAAAGTTTTATATATGAAATTCGTTTGGAAGCTTCAAAATTTTTCGATTTTAAGGAGAAGGGACATTGTCCTTTTTTCTTCAATTTTTAATGTCTTCTTTTCTTGAATTTTCTTTATTCAATAGCATGGTATATCAATTTTTTTGCCATATTTTATTTTAACCTGTAAAGCCAACTATCATTAACAAAACAAAAAAAAAGTCTGCAAAATGCTGTCCTATCATCTTTCGTTTTTGCAAGAAAAGCTCCATTTGTAAAGTATGAAAAAATCTACATGCTACTGTAAGGACATAAGCATACACAAATTTTTTGCACACACACACACACAATAACTGTTGTTTTTGTTGCTCTATCTCTTTACAGCTGCAATGGAAGTGGGACACCTATCCGATTTGTTTTCTACCCAAAAGTTTACGTGGCGCTGAAATATCGGATCTTGATGTTGCCGGCTTGGATTTATGTCTCGAATATATAACAGATGAGGAACAAAATGCCGCAAGCACTTCACACAATTTTCTTGAAAGAGGTAAGTGAGCGTAAAAAATTGATTTTACCAAAGCACTTAGGAGCAGGTATGCTTTATGCATGAAAAAATATGCATTGTTAGTACTTGGTAATGTTATTTTAAGTTGCATTGTTTTAAGCAGAATAAAATCATTACTTTAATATTTAAGATGCTTTTGTAAGTTGAAATTCAAATTAATAAAGGCATTAATTGGCAACTGCAATCTTGAAGGTAACTGCACTAATACCCAATTAAAATATGCAGATATTGCATTGCTGCAACATTATCAATTAGCTGACAAGTTATTAGTATCCAATATTAAGTTTTATATTTGTACTTAAATTTTAAGCTGCATGAAATTCTTCAATACAACATGCATATTTCACTTAAGCATTCAAGCTCCATTATATTCAATATACCCTATGCACTGCAAACTTTACATTTTGTTTCTGTTCTAGGTGGCCTTAATACTCTTGCAATTTTGGGTGGCATCATTTTCGTTTTAATTGCCATCATTATATTGGCGATGGTTGTTTGCTTTTCCAAGCATCGTGCACGTTATTACACCAGAGAGGATCGTCTTAGTGGAGGTGAGTAGGATATTATATTTGTCTTATAATCTGTGCAATATTGTCTATATGATGCCTTAGTTTTTTGAACAAATATTTTTATTTTTAAATTTGTAAAAGCTCATTAAGTGTAATTTCGACCTACTAAGTATCTTATACATATGTAGCTATTATAAGCTTTGAATAGAAGTTCTTTAAAATTTAAAGAAAGCTTAGTATTTTTGCATTATGGATTTGATTATAAAAAAAGTTGTGACGGATAATCATGGTTCTACTGTATATCTGAAAAATTGTTGGATTTCTGAATTGACAGCTTCACCGACTTTAAAATATTTACAAACGACTCTACAAACATGGCTTAAATACAAGTTATATCCTATTATTTTTAAAAACAGTCTTAATCTGTACATTATGTTTCAATTAGCGTTTTTGAATGCTTTGAAATCATAAAAGCATTCCCACAAATCACTTATATCATTATATCTGCGCTTTCCACATAACAATGACACATATATTAATTATATAACAATTTCTTATGCGGAAATGGTTTGTAACGCTTTGCCGCAAAATGTGCTGAACTGATTTTAATCATTTCGTTTTTAAAATATCATATTTGTACTAAGGAAGGTTATTGAATTTTTATTTTTTTAAGTATTTGAAGTTTTTCTTTTTTAAATTAAGTTTTTGCAAAACCTAACACAAAAATTATCGTTTGATTTTTCGTTGCTTATGCGGGCTTCTTCAATTCTGCATCATAACTTTTGATTTTTTTTTCTTCTCATTTGTACCGTTTGTATTTGGCTTCAAAGTTCAAAGGACAAGCTCTTCTTCAATTGCTATTTTTTTGTTGCCTTTGAAGAAAGATAAAATGAGATATTAAGAGAGTAATTTCATTATAAAAAAAAAACGACGGTTGCACTTTACTTTAAAAAATCGATTTCAACGTCGTCATCATGTATATTCTTTTAATTATAAAGCAGGTTCTACACGTTGCGATGCTAAAAGTAAGTGACGTCCAACCTCTTGTGACTTTAAAAAAAATGTTAAACAATAAATCGTAATGTCTAAGACTTCAAACTCTAACAATATTTAATCAGATTTGTATTGTTGTGTTACATACTAGCGGTCTGCTATAGAGTTTCCCAATTTTATATTTTTCTTAATAAATTTCAATAAATCGACCATAAACAGAAATTAAGTTTAAATGATTCCAAAATCCCAAGCATCAGAAATTAATTCAAAGAATATTTGTGTAGCTCCGTGCTTATCAGTGTAAAAATAACTAAGGTGTCTCAATTATATTTAATGTTGGGAAATTTTTCCCTTATCTCTTTAATTGCTGTATCTGTAATTTTAATCGCAAATGGTTGTGCTACTTTCTTGGATTTTCCACCTTGACGCTTTGCCTTAACTGCCTTTTTCTTTTCTTTTCTAAAATCTTCTATTTCGTTCTTTTACATTTTGTGTGAGTGGCAGTAGCTGCTTGTCTTTCATTACTCAAATATTTATCCACCTTTGATGTGCCAGTTCTCAAAAGACACAAGAGATGATGACACTTCTTTTGCCGTCACTTTTGTATTTGTTTCTTTTGGTCCTTTTAATTTTTCTTAACATTTTATTTCATCGACTTTCTTTTGCTTGTATTTTTGAAAGATTTTTTTAACATAGATAGAAAAATTAACGGAGGAAGTTTTTATGTTTCTTCGGGCACAGCAAATGAAAAAGAAAAAAATAAATTAAAAGACAGAATGTAAAACAAGAAATGAAAGTGTGAAAAACTAATGTAGGTCTTTGTTGCTTTTGTTTAGTTACCTTATATAGGGTTTTCCGATTTTTCAATTTCTTAGAGCTTTGACTTTGTGCTACAGAACAGCATATGGCTTTCACTTTGCTTCAAAATATTGCTAAGCCACTAGCAAAAAATGCTTTAAAAAACTCAAAAATCGGTTTTTTAATTTGAGATTCAAAATAAACTTCAAAAAACTTTTAAAAATCTCAACTAAAATCAAAGTTTTCTGAAGTTTGTTTTGAATCTCAAAGCAACAAACCGAATTTAATGTTATGTTGGGCGAATGTGAAGTAATGCTTCTCGTCTCGTATCTTTCTGGGATGATCGAAGCTTCAAATGAGTCCCGCTAGTCAAAAGTTCTGTAACCTAGGTATCAAATATGTATGCTTTGAAGCCCAAGACACTTGCAGCGGAGGTGCTTTGCTGATTTTGTTTCTTCTCTAACGCTTCAATTGCGCAGTGCTCTGTAAAAATGTGGATCATCAACTTTTAAACTGTTAATGATTCTGAGTTATTTTCTGGTGCAAAATTGACTATATCGATTTGAAGACTCTGCATCCTCATACGACATACCACCTCCGATTGATTGTTTTGTTATATGCTCCTGTGTAGAATTATTGTTATGGCGATGAGCATCGATATATCTGATCATATCCGCAAGTTTGGCAGCCCATTCCCATTTTCCTCAATGCGGTCAAGTACCAATCGGATCCTAATGTTATGCTTCCAAATTTTGTCGAGCCATATGATTATATTAAGCGGTGAGCAGTTCCTCGCAGTAATCATATGGTAACCTTTTTATATTCAAAGCTCAAGCGCTGAAGCGAGCATTTTCACAAAAAATTTGTTTTGGCAAAATTTCAAAATAAAATTTCATTTCGCTTTAGCTGATTTTCAAATAAGCTATTTACTACATTCAGTTTTCTGAATTTTTATTTATTTTAAAGTTTTTGAATAATTTTTCATACTCCTGGAAAGAATGGATGAATTCTTCAGTACGCCATTAACTTTGAAGGGATCTTACGACTGAATTTGACCGAACGGAATGCTTCCGCTTATTTTCTTTTTGTTCCATCTACCAATTGTAAGCTGCCGTTTTTGTTTGCATCATGTTGTGCTTTTTGCTGTTGATGCTCACTTTTGCAAGTAAGCAGATTGTCAACAGCAACAAAAACAGTAAGAACAAAAAAATACGCAAAGGACTTGAACAAAATGTAACGAATGACGTCTCTGTTAAGTTTGGTGTTCTTTTTTCTTTCCGCATAGTTCCTCATTTCCTTTGTATTTTCTGTACTTTCATCAACACCATCCGCACAATTGACAAGAATGTGTACTTGGCTAAGAGTAAGAATTAAAAAGTTAAGCATTTTTCTTGTTTCAAAACGTAAATGAAAAGCTTAAAAAAAAATATTTAATTAGACTGAAAAGGAAAACATGGACAGTCACTGTATTAGCACTCTGAAATATGTGAATACATCAATATATGTATGTATGTGGTTGTTCTTTTTCTTGAAAAGCTTGAAAAAATTACAGGAAAAATTTAAAGTGCCCTTTCAAATTGTCTCTTCATTTCTTTGAAGAATTTAAAACGCCTTTAAAAAACTAAATTATTTCAAGCCAAAATTTTACAACCCCAAATTGAACTCAACAAAATTAAATCATAAGAGGGTGTTTTTCAAAAAATTTATCCCTAAAGAAATTTACTGAACTTTACAAAAGTTCCTTTAAAAAGCAAAATAAAAATTTCACTTTTGCCGCATTGTGGCAGCTGCATTTGTGTTTCTTTTTTGCTTTTACTTTTCTTTTTTGAAAACGAGCGAAAAAAAACTTCTACTCCCGGCTGAACTTAACAAAAATTTAGGGCCAACACCTAAGGGATTTACGAACCAAATAGGCATACACACACATTAACATACAACTGACAACGCAGCTACTACCGCACTGCGCTGCAGTGGTAGCCTCTAATCCTTTGGGCATCTGTCCAGCATCAACAACAACAATTACAACAACGGCAATTTAAGAAACAATTCATCCGAAAAGAAAAAGGGTTAAAGCGAACCCAGCCAGCCAGCGAAAGTAAAAATAGGAAGAAAGGAAACGAAGAAAAATAAATTAAGCAAAATAAACGGAAGTAAAAAACTTTGCACTTAATTAATCACCGCATTAGCGCAGTCGTACGATGAATGAATGAAAACTTATTAAGTACAGGGTGGTTGGTGGTTTGGTAATAGCTTAGTTGACTCCAAAAACTTGTTGTTGAAAATGAAATATTCCACTTTTAAGCTTAAATATGTGGGCACAAAGCTTGAATTCAAAGTTACACTGGAAAAAAGGTATTTAAAAAAAAAAAAAATCTATGAAGAATTACAAAAATACATAATTAATATAAGAACAAAAATATTGTAATATCAAAAAATCAGCTCATGGACATGCCTACCTCCCATACAAGGGAATGAGGTTGAAATATTTTGTTTAACAAAACTTTTCCACACAATATATATGTTACCGGCCAAACTAGTTTTTAGGATACCCGAAGCGTATTAGGATGGACCAGTTTAGCCTAGGAAAATTTCAGTATGCTAGGATAAAAGAGCTGCCTTCAGCCGTGGTTTTATGTTTACATCCTCCAACATGTCCAGCGTCGGCTTTGCGGTGGACTTCGGTCGCCGTTTACCTAACACTAATGTGTTAGCGAAGCCCATAACATTTTTCTTTCAAAATTCACCTATGCACTAAGATATATATATATAAACCCAAAATATCGGAGAAAAAATCGATCGAGCGATATTTTAAAAAACAAAAATTCGCGAATTTAGGTAAAAGAATTCTTATTTTTTTTTTGTTTCTGTGTAAAATTTTAGACCACACTTTCAGAAATTTGGGTAGCAGGGGACGATAAAGTAAAAATGATAATTAAAACATTCACAGCCTTTTGCACTTTGTTATCCTTTAAAAAAACTTCATTTCAACGAGTAACCAAAGTTCAAGCCAACAAGTGTAGCAAAAACAACAAAAAACCATAGACAATTGAACAAAATGGTTCAAATGCAGCAATTAGTGGTATACAAATAAAGAAAAACCACATGAAAAAAAAATCCCGTTCTTCTTTTACTCAGCGTTAAGACAAATTTTCCCTTCACTTATTTAATAAATTTATCTCTACTACCAAAAATTTAACAATTTTTAACCCAAAATATTTATCTGGTTTTCGTCTAATTTTTTTCGTTTTCTTAACATCCACAGGCGAGGTCAAATGTTTGGAAAAGAATTTAGAGGCGTCCGTCAAAACTGCCAATGGCGGCAAAAGTAACCCAACAAACAATGCTGCCACCAAGAAAAATGAGATAAATTTTAAGTTTCCCATCGATGATCGCGTTTGTACCATTGATGAGCTCGTTTTGCCACCAGCACCACCGCCACCAACAAAAGAACCACCCAATAATGGTTACATGTTCAACAATAGCAGCAGCCACTGTCACCCTGCCAGCAATGGCAACACAAAAATTTATAATGCAGCAGCAAGCGGTGGCGCAACTGTTGTGGCAGCTGTTGCCGCTGCGGCTACAGTAATTCCGCCAGGAGCTCCATCAAGCATTCAAGCAGAAGAAGGCAGAGGAGTAGGCGTAACACCCACACATCGAACACCATTGCCTGCGGATGCAATTGTTGTTGTTTTGCCAGGACCAAATGCTGCAACCGTAACAACAACAACAGCAGCTGGCATCAGTCATAGCGCTGCTGAACAATGCGAACAACAGCAGCAGCAGCAATTGCTGCATCTCACCACATTGGAGCCGTTGGTGAGTGTAAACTGACCATTAGAGGGTTGCAGCCGAAAGTTTAAGGCAACGACGATAAGAATGAAGAAAACGATGACGTAGAGCGTCACACAAAAAAAAAAAGTCTTAAGGCAGCTGTGGTTTGTTTTAAAACAGACAAAGTAAAATATTTCCAACGCCCCCCACTGCATGGTGTGGCGGGGGGCGTAGACTTAACCAAGTATTCGCGATAGATAACATAAAGCAAACACTGGAGGTCAAATCCAGAAGAAGATGAATTACATTAGGTTTTTTGTTTGGTCAATGACCACATTTTAAAAAAAGTTTTTTTCGGCATTTGTACTTTTCCATCACGTGTTTGAAAATGTTTGCTTTTCCGGCAATACGAATGCTTGAGTATAACGAATTTGATAAATAAAAAAAAGAGTTGATTTTTTTTTGTTTGATTACAAACTATTGTTTAAGTTAAAATTTTTTTAATTTAAGTCTTATTATTTAATTTGGCGAAATTGAAGGGCTCAAAGGAAAATTACCATTATTTGAAATAACAGTTCTTACAAAGAGAATTCCATTGATGTGTAAATATATATTTTATATTTTATACAAAAGTATGAGTCGACATTTAAGACACGAATATTTTTGAATTTATGTTTAAGTAAATAAAAACTTTTCAGGAAATAATAAAACGGCAACACTACATTCATACGCACATACATTCGCACTCTAAGAGTGACATAATTCCATCCGTGTTTCGCGTATTGTTTTTTCGTGGGCTTTTCTGCGACTTTATATTTTTGCATATTTCGCGCGTATTGCTACATTTTCACATGACATTTTTGCGCGCAAATTCGCACACTTTTATGACAAGATTTCTTGCATATTCACAAGCGTGTGTGTGCGTTTTGACGCATTTTTGTGAGAATTTTTTTCTTAAATTTTTTTTTCGTAATATTTTTCACATTTATTTGATATTTTCCACATCATACAAACTTCAGCGTTCGCGCGAGAATGCTCTGAAGAAAAAAAAATTTTCTCAAGTACATAACGGGTGATTTCTTAAGCGTTTGGTTTTTGAAAATTTACAATAGTAAATGAAATATTTATTTCATCATCATACAATTCCATCATCGCTTCTTTTCATTTAGTTTTTGAAGATTATTTCATATAAATGTTGCCCGCCTCTACGCTTGAGGTGGTTCATCCGTAAGCTCCAATTTCAGCATACTTTTTCCAGCATTTCGGCTGGTATCTCACCCATTGGTGAGCTGTAATGCTGTCTTCCAGAGCTACAATTGTGTCTGGCTTGTCCTCGTATATGAGAGTCTTACGTAGCCCCACAAAAAATAGTCTATTGAAGTCAAATCGCATGAACGCGGCGGCCTGCGTCGACTGCTCTAAAACGTGAGATAAATTGCTCACCAAACTCGCCTCCCAATTGATCGATGGTTTCGCGTGCCGTGCTGCATGTGGCACTGTCTTGTTGAAACGACATGTCAACCACGTTCAATTCTTCCATTTTGCGCAAAAAAAAGTCGGTAATCATCGCACGGTACCTTGCTTCATTGAATGTAATGTTGTGATTTTCATTATTTTTGAATAAATACTGCCCAATGATGCCGCCGGCCCACAAACCGCACAAAACAGTGCATTTTTCAGGTTGCATTAGTAGCTCTTGAACTGACTCTGGCTGCTCTTCAGACTGAATTTGGCAATTCTGTTTGCTTACGTACCCATTGAGCCAAAAATGAGCTTTGGTGCTGAAGCAAATTTTTCGATAAGAAAGTTTCTTACGTGTTTCTCACAGAGCACAAATTTTGATAACGAAATTCAATGATTTGGAAGCGCAGTTTGTTTATTTGTCTATTTTTGGTAAAATGGCAATTTTCATAGAGCATTTTTGGTTTTAACACATTTTAAAAACCACGCTTGAGGTTTCAAAAAAATTACACTGCAAAAACAAATTGCAAAAAAATCACCCATTTAAGCAGTAATTTTTTTTGTCAATTTTTCAAAATATGTTTTCTTTAAATCCAGCGAAGTTTTATGATAACATAGTAAAAAATGTAGATAGATGGAAGTAGTATAATATTTTAAAACCAATAATAACAGAGCAAATTAGAGGTCACATTTTAATAGTGTGACTCAATGGCACCATAGCATACCATAGCATATGATAGTATAATCGCCTGGTTGACTAATTTTTTTTTTTCCTAGATTGTATGGATGGCGGTATTTCTTAAGACTTTATTAACGATGTTTTATTTATTCCATCGGATTTTTCTGGTGATTCATTCTTTGACTGTATGCCATTTTTCGTTTGCTCTGGGTAAAATTTATATCTCTTAAAAATCTTTTTGATCATTTTTATTTTCTATTTTTTTTTCGTAATATTCATGTTCTATTTTAAAAATATTTTCAAAATTTTAGGAACACTTCACTAAGTAACTTTTAAAACATTCTTATATACTACATAAGGCCTTGTAACATACCTTTTATTTCGATTTTTACCAAAATTACGTGAGATTTTCTTTGAACGATATAACAGATTTTAAATTATTTTATATACGTATTAAAGCAAAAAATTCAACAATATATGCACCTTTTTAAACTTAATTTTTATGGCCTTCCAAGAGTCAATTTATCTTAAAACCTTTAATTTTAAAACAAACAGCAGAAATATAAAAAAAAATTATATCAATATTTGGTAATCGAAATGTAACTTTGACATTTTAGGATTTTTTTTTGTTATTGTATCAATAATATTGGCATATATCGAATACAAAATTACAGAACTTTCTCAAAAACGTACATTTCCATTGTACAAATGTGAGGAAGCATCGCAGATGAAAAAATACTGGTTGACTGGACCACAAGTTTAATATCATCAGCTCGTACTGATATGAAAACGAAATATTTCCACAGTATTTCCTCTGAAATGATACATTTTTAATTTCAATTCAAAATGCAATACTTCTATTTTCGAACTATTAATGTATTCAATAACTTTTATTAAAACAACAAATTTTGATTGCAGAAACGATGTTTTGAACGCCTTCTTTTCTTCATTACGTATAGCTGGAAACATTTTTTTTTTTCAGAATTCAATTTATTTTATTTAATGATGATTTCTTTTCAAATAAGAGCTCATTATTTAAGATTTTCCATGGCATCATTCATTCATGGCTGCAGATCAAACAATAAAAAACTTTTACAAATAAAAACTTTTAACAAATCTTACTTGCCGCTTTTAAAAACACATTGGATTAATTTAATAAAATGCGCATAAATCTAACAAATAGGAAAATTCCTATTTGTTTTTTGTATGTAGGTCAACACAGACTTATATAGATACACTGTTACTACTACAACTACAACTACTGTCCAACTTCTACAACAACGAATTTTCGCAACTCATACATTATGCATTTGGTAGCTTAAAAAAAAAGAATAAACTTTTCACTCGCCGTAATTGAGTCATTTCCATTGATTTAAGACAGGATACGTTGCGATTAAAAGTTGCGCTCTAGTTCCTTTTCCACTTCATTTCAAAATACGCGCGCTTGGAAGTGAAATGGTAAAAAGTGTTGAAAAAAGAAATTAAAAACAGGAAGTAAGAAAGAAAGTGAAAAATGTAAAAGAATTAAGAGAGAAGAAAAATGTTCAGCTTGAAAATTTGTTGAAAAAAGATTTTTAGGTGGAGAAGGGAAGCAGCAGTTGGAAATTTGTAGAACGAAAAAGTAAGAAAATAATTTTAATTTGTTGAAAGTTTTTTCGTTTCATTTTTGTTTTTTTTTTTCTGCTTTGCTCAAAACTTCATCACTTCAAATTGAAATTCAGAAATAAATCAGTAAGTAGCTGAAAGTGAGATGTGAAATTTGTAGCTGGAAATGTTAAAAATGAAATCAAAGACTTTGGGCGATTTTTAGTTAGTAGTTTGAAAAGTAAAATTTTCCATAAAACTTTGTCATGTGCAATATACAAACAGATTTGTAAGTGAGAGAATGAGTTACGAAAGCAAAGTTGATTTTTCTTTCTTTTTTAAATTATGCCAGAAATCGAGTGGTGGGAAGCAAAGTTTACAGAAAATGATGCATAAATATTAGAAAAATCAATATTAAGTAAAACAAGGTAAGCTTGAAAATTCTTAAATGTCGGCTTAGAAAGCTTACTGATGATATCGCGTAGCAGCGATTGTCAGCAGCTGTCTGTCACTGCTACCAGTTTCCCATATTTCATGTTAAGAAAACTGACTTTTTGATTATAAATTTTTATAGTGTAATTTTATGCATGCGATTTAAAATGCCAGAAGAATTCACAGCATTCTTTTTTCATATTTTTTATAATAATTTCTAAAAATAAGATAAAGAGGTTATTGTGAAATCCATTACTAGACCCATGTCTTAAACTAATAAGTGAAAAGAAAAGTATAAAATTTATGCACAATTAATTTTCGAGAACATATCGATAGTTTTTGTCCCATTGATGGTAATGTTCTTTTAATATTAAGGACATTTAATATTACATTTAGTTAAGCAAACACTTATTTTATAAATTAATTTCTTTTGTAGTCATATTTATATTTTAGTTTTATTTTATAACATACCCGGGATATTCACTCTAAATAAACAATTCCACTGAAATTTTACTTGCAGTAAAATTTTAAAAACAATATGACAGATGCTTACAAAACAATAACGATTTAAAAAACCATCAAATTTGCAGTTGAATAAAATGTTCACATTAATGAGAGAACCCCTTGTATAATTACAATTACTTTTGTTTTTAAATTTATTTTTTTGTATTGACATTAATATTTTTATCAAAATGTATAAATATAAAATGTATGGGTAAAACCACATTATAAATGTGATATTTTTGTAAATAGCCAAAAAATAAACCCCTTGATAAATACAAATTAAATTTGTAGACAGAAAAATAACAAAATAAAAGAATAAAACTAACTTAGTTTATAAGTAAGAAAAAGTCTAGTTAATATACATACGTTTAATACAGTGGAGCAAAAATTCTTCTTTTTTTGCAGTTGCAATAAAAAAAATTTTTTTTCAGTGCAAAATCTGCGAAAAAAAATTATGTATTCTTCAAATGTATGTTTTTGCTGTCAATGCACTACGCTTGATCCAGTTTCCATACGTTTTTTGTAGACTGATTGAAAAATAAGTTTCGGCTTCTTTTCGAGGCGCCAATTCAAAAGCTGACTTGCAAGTTATGTTTTTCTGATGATAGCGTTCATAGAAGCGGTTTTTGCAAAAAATTGAGTTCCTCTAACAGAAATTTACCAGTGGCACGTTTTATGTCTAAAATATCAGTGAGAATGTTTGCAGCGAACTTAGGAGAAATGTTTACCTCTTTTTTTAATTATCAAACACGAAGATTGCGAATAGTCGGAATGACGTACATCAACTACACCTCCTTTGAAAGCTTTATAACATTCGTATGGCTGTGTGACAAAGCAATTTCTAATACTTTTTACTCATAACTGTGCAGTAATGGATTCTAGTATTTTTTTAAAATTAATGATTTAAAATGAATAAGTTTCGAACCCAAAGATTCCAAAAGAAAGAAATAAAAATTCAACAGAAGCATAATAAAGAAATTTAAAGCAGCATTACAGAAAGTTGTGAATTTAAGATCCCCAAATATGTGCTGGTTCTTCAGCCGATTTATATTATTAGTGATTGAGCGTGGAAGGAGTATAGTGGAAAAGCCTCCCTAACAGCAGTTTTTTAAGGAATTTAAATTTAATTTACTGCTCAGCAGCTATAGCATATGTTCCAAATAAGATCATCAAAAGCTAAATGCTACTCAAAAATGTTAAAAATATTAATTTTTTGATAGCTGTGTCTTACTATAGTAAAAGTATATAAAATTTCAATTTTTGAAATGAAAGGAATCGATTAGAAATCAAAATTTTACATGCGTTCTATGCATGGTGTTTCCCACAAATTTATTAAGAAACAAATATTTTTTTATTTACTTTAGGTTTGGTAGATCAAAAGAAGAAAAAATGCTCTACTTTAATACATAAAATATAGAACATAGATGTATTTATGTGAACATATATACGTGAAGTACATGCATACACATACATAACTTTCGAAAATAAAACTAATTGTAAGTTTTAACACATAATAAACACCCTCTATTTGTAGTTAGTTTTAATATTATCTAATGTTTAAGATACATTTTCAATTATAAATGAGAATTTCTGATTTATATTACACAAAATGTTATGCGCGAAATTATAATATTTCATTTTAACTTTGTAAAATAATTTATTTTTTAAGAATATTCGTTTTTTCCTTTTTTTAAATAAAGTAAACAGAGGCAACATTCTACGATATATACTTACATTACATACAGATATTATCATATGCAAGTTATTTATTAAAAAATCTTAATACTTTTCTTAAGATATATAAATTAAATTTGTTACAAATAAATAATATATATAAACTTAAAACTTTATTATTTTTAAGCATTGATTATTTTAAGTTCGACAAAAATATTACAAACAAAACAATGCTCTTAAGTATATTGTTTTTGTGTATGGCAATCTACTCTATTTTGTTGGTAAAACATTATTGATGATTTAATTTCAAATAAAATTTTAATTATTTTACAAGTTCAACATTCTATACAGCAATAATAATACATAAAATAAAACAAAAAGTTTTAACTGAATAAAAATAAAATGACTTTAATTTCCCAATAGCTCTTAAGTAATTCACAAAACTCGATCACATTAACAAATGCAACTTTTGTCTTATTTCGATTGTTTCAATGCTTTTAGTCCCGGAAAAAATAAATAAATCTACATGAAATCTCAGCAGCAATTTAAGTTTTAACAAAATTTCACTCAAATTCTCATCAAATTTTTATTCCAAACCATTAGCTAAGTAAAGCACAAATGATAAAGTTAAAAGTCTTAGTACGTAGCACGAATATACAAATTAATTGAAAGAAAAAGAAAATTTTTAATAGAAAATAAAAAGTTGGAATAAATATGCAATAAGGATTAAACACTGCCCACGATATGTACGGGCGTGCAGAAGCGCGCACACTTTCACAGGAATACTACTACCGACAAAATAAATGGAATTGGATCGTACGAAATGCCGAACGTTGTTTGATGGCATTTGTTAAATTGCTCTCACTGACTCGGTGCGCTTTGGCCAGAGTTGCAAAAATGTCAATGCAAACTATTGCATTAATCATTTTTTGCAAAAAGCATATTTATTCAATGCAAAAAGATAAATAATAGACATGCATCAGCCGGATCTTGTGGTAAAAAATTAAAATTCTTAAATCGCGATATTCGAGAGAGTGAAAGCTGAAAATTCTATGACTAGTCGAATCACCACAATTTTCGGCTGATACGCGAAAATGGGTAAAAAATTAAGACTCTCAAAAAAGTTCCGCATATTTTAGTAAACAAACAGTGGCAGAGTTCAGGAGTTAGAACCTGCATCGCAGTTGCATAACCCTTTGGTTAATATTTTCTAAATGCAAGCAAAGTGAAACCTTTTTGAGAATATCATTCATTAATAGGATAAAACTCAAAAAGTTAATGTCCGACATTAAAGTTTTGTACCTGATTTCTATAACTTGGGCGCAAGTTAACTTTAGAAGCGAATATGGAATCAGAAGTTGATGATAATCTTTTTTCGGAGATAAAGACATTTATTATTTTAAGACTGTGCGCATCAAAAAACATTAGTTGAGAAAGAATTATCTGGTTGATCATTTAGGCGATTCCTTTTCAATCGAAAATCGTTCAACTTTTTCAGCTTTTTGTTATGTTGTTCCTTTGCTAAAAAATATTTTATGAGACCAGTATTGGGCAGATACAATTGAAACAGGAAATTTCCTTTCCCTCGGTTGTCAAAAGTGAGTCTCTAGTCTTCTTGCCTACGATTTTGACAGTCTTCAAGTTTTAGCCACAAAAATTTTAAAAATAGAAAATTATTGAAAAAAGTTGAGAAATTTGGAAAAATTTTGTGAAACTCGAAAAAAAGTTGAAAAAATTGTATAAAGTAGAAAATTGTTGGATAGATTGCATAAAGTTTAAAAAGTCTACAATAGTTGACATGGGCGTAAAATTATGAAGTATGTTCGGAAAAGCCGTTAAAAGTCCTATTTCTAACGCTAGCGAAACCCTTTTTAGCTTTTTTCTCTGCTTCTTTGGCTTACAAACTGAGAGCAGCTGAAAGATGCGATATTTTTGTAATAAATGATGCATGTAACTTTCAAATTCAATTATTTGGCAATAATAAATATAATTTTTGCATTGCCACCAACATCGATAATGTCGCTAACAAAATACTGAGCATTTGACAACTCTGACTGTGGCTAGAAAAATTCATTTCGAGACCACAGCATGTAACCAACGAAAAAAAATAAACGTTTACGAGATATAGCAAGGATAAAAGGGACAAGTCAGAAAACGTGATAAAAATACCGCAAATATTTGTACAGTAAGCACAGCAAGAAATTATTGTAGAAAATTGCTAAATCCTTAGAGAAAGAAAAACAAATTGAACTCAAAATTGGAAAGTGGACCAAAAAAGAAAAAAAAAACAGCATGCAGCTACCGAAGTATTGAGGAAGCCCACAGCAACACTTACAATCAAATTAAAAGTTTATTGAAAATGAATTTGAGCTTAAACGTCTCGAAAAATAAATGCAAGCAGACATATTTACTTTTCAAAATACCCAGTAGGAGTGGTGCAATATGTTAACATTATGTTTTAGCAGGAAATCAAATTAAACTATGAGTGTTAGACATCTTCAAAATAATCTCCAGATTTTTTCAGGAACGATTGAAATACGAAAATTTACTCCTTTTCCAAAAACTGTATTATTTTTCTCATGTTCCTTAAGGTGGTACGATAGATAGGTAAGAACTGGAATCTGGTGGGTAGGTACTAGAAAGGAGTACTTGATGTCAATGAACTTTGGAATACAAAAATTGGTCTTCTCCAGACGAAAACATTGACATATCATATTTTGATGTAAGTACCGTAAAATGTGATATGATGAAATATTTAAATACGCGACCCCTACGTTCGGTCCGAAAAGTAAAAAATGTTCGAATCTCCCTGCAAAAATGCTTCGGATTCAATGGTGCACGGTGCACTTTTTTCCCAAATACGGTCTAGTGCACACCCTGAACACTAAGCCATCAAGTCAAAAGTATTTTCATGCCACTTTCAGGATATTTAAGAAATTATTTTGGGACCGCATTGGAGCGGACTGTAGTATATAAAAATATAATGCTTTGAATGCCTTTTTTGAGCACTTTTTATAGAGTTGCGTGTTTTTTTGATAATAGTTACCCATACCGTGAATAATGCCCCGCATAAGAAAGTAAAAATTAAAATAACATAATAAAGTAACATAAAATAAACATAAGTTTTAGACAGCCTTAAGGCATTACAATTCAATCGCATACAACATAATTTTCCAATTGGGTCAATATCATATTTGCCCACAAGCAACATTTTTTAATCCATTCTGCTCATATGTATATAGCGATAAGAATATATCTCTACACATACAACGGATGCACTATGTTTCCAAACCAAAAGTACTGCACGGAAGGATATCAAGGTTATTCCATACACCGATTATACTTTCCTCTTGCAACAATTTTGTTCTCCCTATCTTTCTTGCGAATTATTTCCGCTTCCGTCGTTCTTTAAAAATGCACGCTCTAGGGTACCACTACCACGATGATGTGTGCCATACTTTTGTTTGCAACCCACGCTAGCGAAATTCTGAGGCAACCATAGATACGTCAGCTGCACTTCACTCATACGCTCACTGTACATAAAGTTAAAATAACTAAGACACTTCACAAGTACACCGCAAGATGTCGCTTAATATGAGCGGCATATTTCATACATATGCCCGTAAGTACGCCTGCAGTGTGCCACACATAATCAGCGCGTTCCTTCTACGGCTTTCAAGTGCTGTCGTCGAGTTGCTGCCTGCGGGTGTCGTCTGGGAAATATGTGTTGGTTTTCATGGTTTTGTTCCATCGTGCTTGACGTAAGCAGATTTTTCTTTTTTTTTTTAAACAAAGATTTTACATCTCGCCGCTGTTCTTTTAAATTTTTTTAAAATTCTGTTGAAAGTAAACGCTGCGAAAGTGATGGACATGTAAATATGACAAGTGGCGTTTCTTTCAACAGAAACCTTGAACCAAATTTGGTGTCTTTTGTTTACACTTTTTTTGTTTGTTAAAAATGCTTTTGCATTAATTTGATACAATTTGAGACTTAGTGGGTGAATGAAAACTATGCAGAACTTAATTAAATACTTTCCAGCTCGAGTTAATTATTAACTGTGTAAAAGCACAGCAGGGCGTATGAGTGTTGTGGAACTAAAAAAAGTTTCATTAAGTCAACAGAAACTATGTGAATTAAATCAGAGCTCTGTCCAAAGAGCTTACACTAATTGAAAGGGGCTTTAATTGCTCCTTAACAACAGTACGCATTTCCGGAACTTATATGGTAGCCCAAATGGAATCACTTCACAAAACAATAAATTCCTTTGCAAATAACTTCTTAACGTCATATCATATGTGACTCACATGCAGTTATAATGATTTGAAAAGCAGTTTTAAGAGTTTTTGTTATGATGGAAATATGTGGCTCGAATAATTAACCCACAATTACATTCAGGGGGAACTAAGAACCAAAAACCTAAAACAAAAATTTCCGACTTTGAAATTTCGAGCAGAGCATTGATTTGATTGATATGAAACGTTGCATATACATAGTTATATGGCAAGTCAGTATATTTGACAAGTTTTCAATATATTCGACGCATTTGGCGAATTTTAAGGACATTTTCAGTACACTTAGACAATTTATAATTGTTACCTTTTTTTTCGTAAACGAAAATAAAATAATTTGAGGTAGGTGGACATTTTGTAATTTACAGCGAAATACATAAATATGTCACATTTTGCAAGGGTTTTTTAGATGCCAAAAGTGAGGACCCTTTTGTCAGTTTGAGAAAAATTTCCAACATTTTATTAAAATGGAGCATTCAAACAAGTACATTCAGCCTCTTAAAAGTGCATTTCAAGTCTCGATTCAGTATAATCTCTCAAAATTTAAATGCCAGCACCGATACGAATACAAATGTGTCCAACATTTTGATGGAAACGAGCTCTCTTCATCATCGAATGCGGAAGCATTTCCATGAAAACGTTGTTGAAATGCCATAAGAGGTTGAAATAATATTCATCAATTTTCTTTTACTCTTCTATTATAAGCCATGCTTATGAGCTTTTTAGCCGAAAAAGTCGCTTGACCGTTGTGAAACGAGAAGTTCACTGTTTATATTATCTTTTGGCTTCTTGTAAAATGTAATAGAACTATATTACGTTTGCACCTATGACACATATGCGCTTTAGTACCGCCAAATGTTTTGTTGAATTTGTGACTTGAGTAAATTTTTAGCTCGATTGCGATGTCCTTGCCTTGCTAATATCAGTGATATTGTATGAAAATGCAGATCCTTTTTTGACTCTTTGTCTAAACTGCTATAGTTTCATTCAGCAAAATATCATAATTTTCTTGCATATTACAAAAATTGAGTCAATATTATTCTATATATTTTACACATGAAATTTAATAAATGCACTTAAACATTCACATAACAAAGGCACACAATTTAATTTCATCAAAATTCCACATTAACAAAAGAAAATAATAAGGGGAAAAATGACAAAAAAAAAGAAGTGTCCATTAGTAACAAAATATCGACGTAATGATGTTGCCACATCATAATTGCTATGTGGTGGGAGCGCATTATTAGGCACGAACAGCATTGGCAACAACAAAAAAAGGATAACAACTTAATAGACTTTCATTTTGAGCTAAGTAACACAAATACACAAAGTGTAACGCAACATAACATAATACAAAAGCAACGTAACGATCCAAAGTAACGTAACATAACGCCTATTGACACATGCAAATGGACATGCAAATTTGTGTTATGCTAAATGCGATGTTAAGTAGAAGTAAAAATGACCCAACGGGAAAATGCTGAACATAATCTGCACAGAAAAAACTATTGAAATTCAGAATTTTTGATCACTGCGTCATACTTTAACTTAATAAGTAAGAACACTACTCCTTAATATAAACGAGCAACTTTTTAGTCCTGTAGGTATTTTTAACTAACTTTTTTTTTGAAAGACTTAAATCCATATTTCTTTAATTCAGAAACTGTTGAAAGAGTATATGGCTACTATTTTTATACAGCATTTACCTTTATCAAGAACTCAATTGATCTACTTTGATCAAGGCAGAGCCTTGGAGGATAACAAAAAAACCTCCGCTCAAGCTGTGTAAAGTCAAGGGCGGCTGCTTTTGGAAAAACTTCATCGACTAAGTAAAAGAAGTCAGCTACCATAACCTGCATAAATAACAAATCGAGTGATTGTTTTGAAAAAAAA
The DNA here is from genome assembly GCA_963680825.1 of Meiosimyza decipiens. NCBI lineage: Eukaryota > Metazoa > Arthropoda > Insecta > Diptera > Lauxaniidae > Meiosimyza > Meiosimyza decipiens. Next base: position 73,164,721 of record OY804260.1, on the reverse strand, counting down.
AACGATCTAGAATCCGTCATAGTGCTTTTCACATTCCACTTGGGGTATACCAATACACAAAAGTATTCCTCTAAATTGCCAACACCACCCTCTAACGTGATATTTTTTGTGTATTTGTGTTGAAAAGGATGCTGCTGCTTCTTTGTGGTTGAACAAATCAAGAGCACTTGCTAATAAATAAACTGAACTGAATGAGAGCAAATGAAAGCAGCAGCTAATGGAAAGCATCAGTTGATGAAAGCAGGCCAAATTAAGTAAGGAAAACCGATATCTAATATGCAATAGTATACAAGAAAACACACACATATGCGCAGTAATTTATAAATGTGTAGGTCAAAAGTAATGAAGTGTGGGAAGTGCCCTAAAAGGTTTATTGTAGAGATGTGCGAATATTCAAAGCTTCAAATAATATCACGTATGCATCAAATTGAACGAACTATTTGAATTATTCGACAATGAAATCTTAGGTGTTATTTTAATCAATCGAATAATATGTTTTAAATATTTTGAATAATAAGTGATAATTTTGCGACCTCTTTTATTATAAAATAAAACTTTTTTAGCAGGCTCTAGGTCCAATTTAATGAAAAACTATTTTTTGTTTATCATATTAAATTTTATTACCAATGTTTCGACTACCTTTGGTAGTCATCTTCAGGGTAATGTATGTCGGGATCAAAAAAATAATTACTTTGAAAATAAATAATTACTTAAGTAGTCGAAATATTGGTAATAAAATTTAATATGATGAACAAAAAACAGTTTTTCATTAAATTGGACCTAGTGCCTGCTAAAAAACTTTTATATTTTGAATAATTTATGCAATTGAAATAAGTTTTATCAACTTAAATAAGAAAACTTCATTTTGTTCAAATCATTTGCCTTAGAGAGACTCTTAACCAAACACTGCTACTTACGTTTCTACTATTTATTGTTCGATGTATTCAAAATTTTTTAGTTATTCGAATAATTTGAACCAAATTTTGAATATATTGTTACTGCTTGAATGCTTTGGTCAGATAACTTGTTTTAAATTCGTATCAAATGCTATTATTCAGTTCGATTACTTTTCACACATCCCTAGTTTAGTTCTATGAAATGCAAGCAACTACTCTTATGCCATTTGTCTAAATAAGAAAGCGTGTAAAGTGGTTGTTGAATGAAAGTGAAGACGAAAGGTCAACAGTTTACTAAAGAAGCTGATGACATAAGGTCATATCGAATTGTTGTTTATTGTTGTGAGTTTTGCATTAAATTAAATGCAGCTTTAATTTATGACAAACATTTGCACTTAAAATGCAAAACCCGGACAACTGAGAGTATGATTTACAGTTTTCTTAAAACTTAATGCGATGAAAGTGAGAACAAAATTTTTTGACTGCATCATACACACATTTTGCTTAGCACAATTCAAAGCTAAGTCATATAATGGGAAAATTTTATGTGTAGCATTGCCAAACCATTTATACTTAGAAGGGGTAGGCAAGCCACAAAAACATCAGTTAGGACGTTAACCTTGACCTGGCTGAAAACTTAATACCTTACTTAGACTTTTATGAAAATTTCATTATTTCCGGTTTTGTGGAAGTACTGCATGAATTGTTTATATAATCACCAATATTCTTAAATGAATCTACAAATAAATAACAAAGAGCAAGGTATACTGCAGTAATTTGTTTTTTTAACCCGTCGTCAATGAGGCGGGGTGTGGTAAACCCCACCTGATTACTAGCAGAGACAGCTGTTTCCTTGCAAGAATATTTTCCATTGTCTTCTCAGTAGCTTACGATAAAACATCTTACAACTGGCACAGCAAATATGCTTAGTCGAACGTAACGCATTGATTGAATATAAATGGGGTATGATACACCCCACATCATTGACCGCGTTACTAGAAAATTTCGCAAAAGAATAGGTAGAAGCTCCGAATAGACTTTTGAGGTACTAAAAAATAATGCAAACAGAATATAGCAGCATATGTTATGAGAGTCCCTGGAGAAAAACAATAAAACAAAATATACTAGCGCCGAATGCAATCGTTCCATTTGCAAACAACGTGCAAATTTATATTGCGAAAATTATACTCAATTAACTTTAAAATATATTCTTACTTATAAATATTCCTGTAAAATAGTTACTTTGCATATCATGTCCTCATGCAGAGTTGCCGATTTGAAAACAATGAATTAACAGCCTTTAATTTTTCCTTAGAAGGGTAAAAAACTTAATTCTGTTTAGGAAAAAAGTTGATGAAAAATCGAATAACGAGAATAATTGTCAGGACTATAATTTGTTAAGTTTTCCTCATGATACTGATATAAATCAAAAATAAAATAAATAATACAACTTTAAGCTAAGATGCAACAGTCGAATGCATTTAATTCATTTAGAACATACAGACAGGCATAGTATTCTCTTTCTATCTCTCTCTCATTTAATAGCCATACGCTGCAAATGAAAACTCACGTCAGAGTTGTAAAGAGCCCTGCGGTGTATCGAGTCCTGTTGTGCGTTGCTGTTTTTTATCCAATAAAACTGACAATTAAACGTTAGCATGTAGGCGCTTCCGGCGGGAAATACAGCAACAGCAGCAAAAACTCTACATTGTCGCCGGTGGCACAAACACATTGAACGAATGAAAGAACGTGTGATTTTCTTTGCTACACATGACATATCAAACTTGATAGTTTATAGAAGGAAGGGCTCACAAAATTATTGCGCCGTATATACTGGACAAATTTAATATTTTTAATTAAATAAAAACTTAAGCTTTCAGCACATGAATTTAGCAATTGCAATCATGTTAATTGGACCAGTCATAAAAGATTTAAGGGACTGATTTCCATAGATTTGCTTTAAAATTACAAAAAAATGTGTCATGCACTATTTTTGCATAACGAAATGATTTTAGATAATCTTAAGAAAAAAAACGAAGAGACTTAATCAAATAAATAAAAATATCTTGCTGCTTCTACTCCAAAGGCAAGAAAAAATTGATGGCTACATTTATTAAAGTGTACCTTGGCACAAACAGTTTTTTTTTTTTTGGCCAGGACGTGCTCAGAAATCTTATTGGCAGCAAACGAAAAATAAAGTTAAAGCAAAATGGTAAAAATATTTCTTATTAAATTTGTGTTAGTAAAATAATTTTATTTGATTTTCATGACTGGAGTAAATCAAATCAAACTTAAAGAGATTTTTTATGCGTAATACATAGATTTTTTAAGGGAGATTTTAAATGAATGATGCTGCAAGAAGTGTCATGCAATTGCTATATTTTCAAGGAAATTCAATTTGAACTTAAAAAATTTAATCGCAAATAGCACTCTTTCCTTGCCTTCTTTTAGTAATATGAACATCAACATCACCATTGACTTACAACATTTATGTTTTGCATTACTTTTCTTGAAATTATTGAATGCCATTATTCGAGTAAAGAATAATTTTTCACAATTTGACATTTTTTGCTAAAGAAGATGTTGTATGTTTTTTTTATTAAATTACTCGAGTTTTTTCCGCATAGTACATACATCAGGAAAGATATGAATAATAAGTAAAGTTTAATTGTAACCTAAAATAAAATTATAGCTATAGGCATCGAATAGCAACAAGTTTCAAATATGTTAGGTTTAGCCAGTCGCTTGCTGATAAGACAAGAGCATATTTTAATGCCCGAAATTCTGGTGAGCCCCCTTGTTACGCTTATCGTGGGTTGACCGAAACTTCGAAGAGCTTCCAATGAAACTGGCAAATTTCTCTGATGGTGCATTTGCCATCATTCCCAATTCTTCAAATGTTCTGGATCCAAGTTAGCGGAGTCGTTCATTCTTGAGCACAAGACATTCGCAGGTAAGACGCGGCACCAAATCTACATTTAATTGACCTTTGCAGCTCCCACGATAATATCAGTTGGGTAGAGCTTACAGTCTAGCTGACATGCCGATTGTGCATTGCCCCGTAAGAGCTTCAGGAAAAATTTTAATCTCTCTTTTGTTCAACCGTTAAAGAATCTTGATCCTATTTGGCTTAAAATCAGCAAACATTTCTTGGAGATCCTGGATAGTCTATTGCATTTGTGAATAATTTCAAGAGATTTCGTAAAGTTCATTACACATTTTGAATTGATACAATTGGATTTTCGGGCTTAAGCGATTTCAGTAGTCACGTACTATCAAAAAAAAATCCTCCAAATTCATAAATTGCAATGTTTTAAATTTACAATTTGTAAGGTATTTTCTATAGTCTCAGCAATAAACAAACAAAAAGAATTTCATATGCTGCTCAATGCACAACTTGTGCCATTTTCAAGTGAAACCAATGAAAATCCTCAAATGAAGAGAAAAACTTTGAAAAGTTCTTGCATTCCATTTGCTGCCATCGCCATTCTTTTGATTTAAAAAAAACATTTCTTTATTATCAATTGATCTTCATTTTTAAGTGCTTTGCATTGACTCATTGCAACTACGCAACCCCATACCTGTCTCATATGTATTGCTCAACGGCCATATACTGACATACGATTTGTATGCCACCCTTATGTCTTTTAAAACAAAGCTTAATAATTTATGCATTCATGTTTCCTGCACATAAAATGGAAAATTTTTTCAATTGTTAAGGAATTACAACGAATCAAAGTTGGAAGCAGAAGCGGTAGCAGTAGCAAAAAAACAAGCAACTTACATCTCACAGCACTCACAGCATGTGGTACTGAGCTGCAGTAGCACAAATCGTATATCCGACATGCGATGCGATTTGTGATCCCATGTGATTTTTTTTTTCTTTTGGTTACGATTCGATTCGATTCGATTCGATTTTTTCTTGTATGTCCCATTAAATTGGGCCATCCATTTTAGTTCATGCCATATCCAGAATAATACTCAAACAAACCAGCAAATTTATACCAAATCTTCTCACTTCTTTTGCCAGTCAATTGAGCTGGAATACTGCATATGAAGTTTTGGTAAATCTTCGTCTGACGTTTTGTAAATTTAGAATGCATTTTTCTTTCTTTTTTTTTTAGTTTGCTGTTGTTGTTGGTTTGATTTTTTTTTCTTATAGTTAATAAAAACCATATTTGATTTATGTGCATTTTTCAGTGTCTACTTATTTTGTATGTGGAGTAGGGAACCTGTAAAATAAAAAATAATGATTTCGCAAAATTTTCACTTGTGTAGAATTAATTTAACACAGGCAATCGAATTTTCAAAGCGTGCAATTGAAGTTAAAGCTTTAAAGTCAACCCGCTTAAAATTCAAGTGGGTAAGGGCGGTGCGTTTTTCTATAAACTTGCTACTAATGACAAAATATAATATACAGGAATCCAAAATACAAAATTCCAAAGCACAGATATTTTATAGACAAAGATCCTCAAACAATTTTTAATCAAACATTGATATAGTTATCTTTTCTATAACTCATAGAACCTTAAAAGTCTTAACAGGTATTTCGATGAAAAGATTCACGCCACTATAGTTCCCGTATCAATGCGTCAATCTAAAATGTTCATGCAAAAAAATCATCTACACGACAAAAAAAAGACTTCATGGAAAAAACGCCTACCTTTATCTTTACTCATATACAACATATATTTATATAAAATTGCTTATGTGATAATGGTTTGTAACGCTTTGGCGCAAAGTATAATGAACCAATTTTAATAATTTATGTTTTACATGGATGTATTTTGAGATTTCAATGAAATAGGCTACATCATTACATATACCTGCTATCATATACTCTAATAACACATGCTCTTCTTAAGAAAAAAACCAAACTCTTTTAAGCGATTCATGAAGTAAAAGCGGTCCCACTCATTATTTTAACTTCATCTGAGATTTAGGTTTTTCTTATGACAAGCTCTATTGCTCACACTGATATATGTATGTACTACTGCAAAAGAATCCGTTTGCATTAAGTGATTCCTACCGCATAATATCATAAGAAGGGAAAATGTTGTTGCAATTGTTGTAGGCATTGTAATTCGGAGTTTTTAGAAGTATGATAATCGCAAGGGTCAACATGTCAGCTGATTTAATTTCATGTAACCTAATTTTAATGAATAATGATTGCCATAGCTTATGGGCTAGTTTTTCATACTTTAACAGGCAATTAGTCAACACCAGCTGCCTTTACTATGAAAAGTTGTTGCTGAGAATACATTTTCATATTTTAATGGTAGATTGGTATAAATAAGAAGAGCCTGCACCTTAATATATTCTTATAGACACCTTTCAAGGGTTCCTTAGCTTTGACACAACTTCTCTCACTCGTAAGTAAACCACCTTAGTGTTCTTTACTGGACTGTGTTTTTCTCTTAATATTAATTTTAATTCCTGCATTTTTTAGCAAAAAAAATTCCTAAATTTAAATATTTAGAAGAATATTTGGTTAACAAAAATCGAGGATTGCTATCAGAGCTTTAAAGCTCAAATTCCTCATCAATAAATTAAGGAAAGCTAAAGACATTCCCCAAAAATTTCAAGAACATCAGGTTTACTTTGATAAACTTCATACCACACTCTTATGATTTGCCAAAAATCCGCATGACTCTCACACAGTTTCGAACTTTTGTCGACAAGTAATCACAATTTGGTTAATCGTTCCAATTATTTGAACTCACGCCATATCATCTCATTTTTCTATGGGCTTCGCTTAAGTTAACTTTTCCAAGTTGCTCGTGGGTATAATTTTCAAATGTCGATAAGTTAAACACTTTATAGCTAAACTTATACAACAAAGGCGGCACAAAATGGCAAGCGAAGAAGAGGAGCAGCAGTTTACCATAAACTCGGCAAGAGAAGAAAAAACCGAAAAATGAGAAAAAGTTGCTGCCTTCCTTTATGGGCTGTCAAAACTTTTGCAATTGAAACAATAAAATTGTGAACAAGTACGAAAATAATGGTCATAAAAATATTTAAACGTTGAGGCAAACACAGACTCAAGGCAAACACATACATAGTATGTACAAACAAAAAGTCGTTCACACTTGTGTGAGTTTGTACGAGTTGCTACCCGGCGTCAGTTATCACAAAGGACTTTTAATGATATAAAAAATTTAAATGTTGAGCAGCAGACACAATGAGGTGGTTGTTGTTGCTGCTATTAATCGCATAAATAAAAATTCCAAGCGAAATTCTTTATCCATCAAGAGCGGGACATCAAAGGCTATAAAATATAAATTAACCAAACCACAAAGTCCATTAAAAGCCACCGACAACGAGTCGTTAAATAAGATTTGAATGTTGTCTGGCCGCAAAGTGGAATAGTAAAAAAAAAGATTTGAGTTATTTGTTTTTAAATTGAAGGTCATTTGAAGCGTCGGTCAAGTGGAGGATTTAAAAACAAATGCAGAAGGAAACAAAATATTCTTTGAGAAATACTATGAATGCAAATATGAATATATAAAATAAAAAATCTAATCTTTAACGCTTTCTAAGAATTCACTTCTTTCGTAACATTAAAAATTTTCATTAGATAACGTTATAATAATTTTTGACGCTGAATCCCAATATGGTATTAATTTTTTCATGTGAAAACGAATATGCTTACTGACGGGTATAAGAGAAAATCTATGCGAAAGTGTATTTGTGGAGATGTTAGTGGTCTGGCTAATGTAACAAAATGTAACAAGATGTAACGCGTAATTTGTAATCCTTTTTAACCTTCAAACCTTGTTCTTTTTACTTCAGTTTTTTTAACTCTTTTCGACTCTTTTAACCTTTTTCAACTGTTTTTCGACTTTGGGAAACTGCTTTTAACTTTCATCGAATTAGCCAACCGTTTTCAACATATATGACGTTGTTTTTTTGTTTTGACTTTGTAAGCTTTCTTATTTTCTTTCAATTTTTCAACCTTCTTAAATATTTTGCGAGTCATTCAAAATTCTTAAACATCATCTTAAAAGTGCATAAATTAAATATATCGATCGCAATTTCATTAATAATTTTGCTAAAGTGAGTTACTACTCACTTAATTCCGACACTCTCTTTATAAACTTTTATTTATTTTTGACTTTTTCGGTCTTATTGAGCAACACGACTTTTCAAACTATTCCAACTGTTTTCGACTTTTTCAAACTTGTTTCAACTTTTATTTTTGGCCATTTTTATGTAAATGCAGTACTAATGACACAAATTCTCTTGTAGTATTTTTAATCCTTGATAGCTAGCCATCGTCATTTTGACAGACATCAGTCAGATATTCGCCTCTATATAGCTCTAATTATCGTGCCAAGATACCTGTACTTTCACACCAACTCAGTAGTCGCCAAAAGCCAACAGTCGGTGAAGATTTAGAATTTTTATTTCCAATTAGTAATTTTGACGAATGGTTAGCTTTGGTGTAAGTTTTTTTTTATTTGAGTTTCTTTAATTTTAATACGTTAAAACTTATTTATGCTCTAAAATGTTCAAAAATAAGCTCTTTTTTATTAAAAAACAAAAATAACTTTTGATGCTTTTATATTAAAATTAATTTCACTGTTTTCTATTTTTTCTTTTATTTAAGTCCTCCATTTGACGGCCATGTGTAATGCAGCATCCTTAAGGTTGCATAGAGTTTTGTTTATTTTCTTGCACTTTGTTTTTGCAGTCTCTTTGAATTTCCACTTCTAACTTTGGGGATTTGCAATGTCTTTTATCGAACAATATTAAATTTTTCCTTTAACGACTTTAGTGTGCATTGAGGTGTTTTTAGTCTAAACACACCGTCTTCATGGATTTAAATGTTTCTATCTATAAGCCGGTAAGACGTGTAGATTGGTTTTGCTGAATTCTTTGAATTTTAAAAAAATAAACTTTTTTACAAAATAGCAAAATAATATAATAAAAAGAAATTTGACTGATGCCTTACAAAATTCATATCGTGAAAAACAGTCTGAAATTTTGGGCGAGTACTGCTTTTTTGGGTAATATTTTAATTTTGGCATTTAAGTTATTTTTTTTTTTTTCAAATTGTAATATTTCCTTAGAAATATTGTCATTATGGTTTTTCCTTTTTTAGGCGGTAAAACACATAGTATAAAGAAAACTGCAATAGGTATCATTGAAAGAAAAAATTAAAGCATTTCTAAATGATTATAGCAAACGAATATTTCTGAAGCACAGAAATGAGCATTTATTTTAGAGATATCGAGGCTTAAAATATGAAATGTCTGCAAGTCAAAAACAGCATACACACTAGAATACAAATATTCTAAAATAATCAATTTGACGATCATACTGAAAACAAATAAATAAAATCTTTATAAATCAAAGTAGTCCATTGAAATGGTATAAGATTTTGGGCTGGAAAGAAAGTTGGAAAATTTGCTCTAAGCAGTTTAGGGGTTGAAACCATCACTAAAACTAAATAATATAAAAAAGAATATCGATAAAAAAAATGTATTTTTAGTTCCGAATTCGTATAAATTATATTGAGGCAAAAAATATAAGAGAAAAAGAATGAAATAAATGCACCCTACAAACATATCTTTAATGCGTTAATTTTATCTACATTTCAATTTTGCTGCCTAAAGCACTAAGTCTGTTCTAGCACAAACACCCATAGAGAGACACTCCGACCCTTAACATGAAAATAAAATTATTGCCTCCTGCGACGCATTTGGAAAAAAGAAAGTTTACGCACACGACGCGTTGCGACCCTTAGTCATTCATTTGGTTCTGCTTGGCAACTTTGCGACGATTATGACAGCGGTGGGAAATTCTTTTGGCAATAACACAAACTTTCTACAAAGATTTATTGTGCGGCGACGTTGGCGGCTACAGGCAACATTGGCTGACTCACTACTCACTGGCTTCTAGGTCAATATCAACTAACTAGGGTACGTTTATAATGCGCGTTAATAGGATAACGCTTTAAAATTAGTTTTTATTTGGCTGCCACAGAGATTACGATAACTTTTTTTTTTCTTGAAGGCAACCTATAAAATCGGTGACGAAAGAGACTGAAAAAATATCCTAATAGTCTCCTAGGGTGCTAAATTAAATTGTGATTTAATTTAAGTAGCTACACAACAAAGAAAGCAAACAAAAAATTGGAACTTGTTGAGATTGTGCTCTTTTCTCTGTGGTAAATTCTTTGAGAATTTTTAGCAGCATGCAACAATTTGGCGCTTCAACGACAAATTGGTACGAGAGCTGGGTGCTTCCAAAATGAAGGATATGGTTTATTGTCAGCAGGAGCTAAGAACTTACATAATACAAGACTTTTCAAAATATTTTTGTGCTTGAAATTTTGAAAGTACTGAACTTTTCGTGTATTTTAATCTCACCAACATGATACTCTGAATGCTATATTTATTACAACTGAAATCATCATATCGTAGTCTAAAACGTTCCTGAAACGATTAGAAATTTAACTTAACACCAACTTTATACAACAATAAATGAAATGTTCCCGGAATGACTTTTTTCTCAGCTGCATTGAATTAAACAAAATTTTAAAAAACTCTACACGCATAGATTAAGATTTTCACCGGGAACTGTGTATTATCAATTTTTCTACAACTTTAACCAATGTAGCGTTCTCGCAGAAGAGCTCTTAATATGTAAAAAAAAAAAACTTATCGATTTTATATGAACATTGACGACGAGGCACATCAATTACAAAGGACTCTGGGGAAATTAGAGAGAAAACACATGACAAGACAGTTGCATTAACTGGCATATTCCTAAGAAAATATAGAGTAGCAAAAGAGTGCATTTCATGTGCGCACCTCATTGCAAATTTGTTTGCAAATGCAACATTGATCAGGATTGGATTTGTGCTATTTGTAAGTGTTGATTAAAATGGAAATTGCATCACATCATGATATTTACAAGTGTTAACTTAAATTCATAGCTATTTTTCGTAATCCTATACAAATTAAAACATTGAATTCTGATTGTGTCTACCAAACTATGCGTTGAAGATAATTAAACCATATACCTAAGCTTCTGTAATACCTAGCACTATGTGGCTACAATGAATGACAAATGCAATTGTAGACTTCGAAAAGATAAACGAGTGCCGACTCCTGTTACTAAATTTTTATAGATATTATGATAGTTTTAATTGGTATTTAAAGTATTGCTTACTGTGTAAATTATGATAGTTGATTGATTGCTTATGAATGATTTTGTTGAGTCAAATAAATATTTGGTAGGCATATATAAACTTATAACATTATTCTCAGCATATCTAATTTAAAGTTTACTTAAGCATCTTCTGCTCGGTACACAACTTAGGTATTTGTGATAGTGTAAGTACCACCGAAATCCAAAAAAATGTGATGATATTGACAATTATCGAATTATTTATGAATCACAACTTTGATTATAATACGCATTTGTATATTGTTCAAATATAATTTGGTAGTTATTGGCAAATATATGATAAATAATAATATATACAAATCTGCGCAAACAAATATTAAATGTTTATTTTGTCTATATGAATATCATTTGTTTATTATTATAGTCTCATATATATAATACATAAATGGAATTCTATTTGTAACAACATTGCTGGTTTATCATAATTTCGATAAAATCATAATTTGAATTATATTGCACATGCCCGGTAGTCTATCTGCGATAGTTCGGCATTTGTGGATAGATATTAATGTATACATTAAATTTTAAGTACATGAAGTTTTACTTGGTATTGCTTGATTTACTGAAAGCACAATTTGAGTTTTTTTTTTCCCCAAAAAAAATTTTCTTATGTTGTATCATATGAATGAAATATTTGTTTCGAGCGATACATCAATCCCTTTGATTTTCTTTTTAAAGATTATTTCATGTAAGTGTTGTCCTTCATCCGTGAGCTTCAATTTTGGCATACTTTTTCCAGCATTTCGGCCGGTATCTTAACTTGTTGAAAGCACATGTCAACCAAGTCCATTTCTTTCATTTTGGGCAAAAATGACCATTAACTGTAACGTTGCGACTTTCATTATTTTTGAAAAAGTACGGTCCAATGATGCCGTCGGCGCACAAACCACACCAAACAGTGCATTTTTCAGGGTGCATTGGCAGCTCTTTAGGCCAAATTCGGCAATTCTGTTACTTGACGTACCCATTGATCTTAAAATGAGCTTCGTCGCTGAAGGAAATTTTTCGATTAAAACACATTTCTCACAGAACACAAATTTTGATAATAAAATTCAATGATTTGCAGACCTTGTTCGATTTATAGTCTATTTATGGTAAAATGGCAAATTTTACTGAGCATTTTTGGCGTTGACACATGTTACGAATCTCGCGTGAGGTGCCTTAAAATTAACACTAAAAACACAAATAGCAAAAAAATCACCAGTCAGAAAACCATAGCTACAAAACGAGCACAGTATGACATGGTTTTTATAATCGGAACTATTTTTCACTTAATTTAGATTAATTATAATCAAATGAAAATGTTTTGCCGTCAACACGGAACTTGATTTCAATAAGAATATTCTTAAAAATGTTCATGTGTTTTCAGAAAAAATCAGTTATGACACTCCTAACTGTAGCTAAGAAACGATACGTGTTACAAAAAGTGTATATATATATATATATATATATGTATATTCTTAATATGTATTAGATACAGAGAAATAATCACCAAAATTTCAATACGGCAGCCAATTTTTATTTTATTTTATTTTATTTTATTTTGTAGCGCAGTGTAACCGTAAGATAACCACACAAAGGCAATATATTGTAATAAAATTGTCATACGCATGCACATGTCAAATTTTTAAGCACCAAATTGACCCTAAAGAGGTTAACTCAAATTTTACTACTTGAAAATAAATTGAAATTTCTATAAAAAAAACAATAAAAATACTATAATATTAATTGCAAGACATGTGCGAGGTGGCTGCTAATTAAGCGACTTTATTACTAAATTTCTTTCTCGGGATATGTTTTCTAGATTTTGAGTGAAACTACTGGTGGTCTCTGATTTTTTATATGAAAAGGTTTATCAACTTCAAGCCACTTCCAAATATTTTCGCAACGTAATTTCTTGGGAAATGATCTTATGCACAGTTCCAATGTAATATTATCAGTTTAATTTGAAAAAAAAACGTTTCCAAAATATAAGACACCCTAATTAATACATACGAGTTAAATCAATCACTAAGATATATAAAATTTTTGCGTATAATAATTTTCAGACGGTAAAATAAAGTAAAAAACAAGGCATCGTTTACAATATATATGTATATGTAGTTACATATATGCATGTACTATGTACATATGTCTATATTATCACGAATAATAAAAGATTTCTGTCTTCAAGCTCAGTCGCAGATTTTCTGCAACCGCGTTCAGTTCATTCGATTTCAAAGAAATTTGTAAAATCTTCAGTTTTCTTACTAAAATATCTGAATTATTTTCTTGATGTTCCGAAGCATTTGGTTTGTTATCTGCTTTGCAAATATTATCAGCACAGTTTGGGGCGGAGTGTAAGTATCAGAATACTTAGCGCCGATAGCTAAGTAGCACCAATTGTGTACATCTATTTTATAATCATTATAGAAATACCACTAAAATTTTTAGCAATACTTTGAAGCTCATAGAAACAGGCTTAAACTAGGCATACACATTAGAGTACTTTAATAAGTTCAAAAAGACTTTTGAAACACAAAGGATGTATGTACTATACACATAAAATAATTTCAATACTGCAGCGATTTTCCAAAATTGCTATAATACACAAAAAAAAATAAATATCCTCAAGTAGCAGCTTCTTTGTTACGCAAGGCACAAGCAATTCCAAAGTTTATTTAGACGAGTGCCTCGAAAAACGTCTTCTACGATGTCCTTGTCTGATTTAACATTCTCTCATTACTCTGAAGCTACGATGGAATGGTACGCAAGAAAAAGATCAATTTTGTACCAAATTTAACAAATCCGCCCAACTGCCCATAGCTTTGCCCAATTGAAAGATATTGAGCTCTAATGAAAAGAAATCTTCGAAAGAGTGGTAAGACTGCAAAAAATTTACAAGACTTCAGATTTAAGTGGAAAAGATCGTACCGTAGTGTCGATGAAACAACTGTGCAAAATTTTATAAAGGCCCTTGAGAAAAAAGTAAAAAATTTTTATAGAAAAAAAAAATTGTTAATTAGTTTTTAGTTATTTATATTCTGAGAGAAAGCAATTTGAGAATAAATTATGAAATTCAAAATATATGCGCAGACATAATACGTAATCGAAATAACAAGTTTACTTAGCAACTTTTTATCACTATAGCGTTTTAATTACCTATTTACTCTAATGGTAAACTCTCTACTTTAAGTCGAAAAATCGGATATCCACTACATCAATATATCAATTTGGGGTAAATTGAATATTAGATTTCATTTTCCATCCGCAGTCACTTATTAAATGCACAATTTTTTTGATTTGTTATAATTTCAGTATTTATTCGGTTAATGCTCCCGGTACTCTACACTCTTATCTCAAATATAATGTTGCCATTTCTATACATGAAGCCGAGGGACCATGTAAAATCAAAATTGAAATTTCAAGTAACAAATATAATATATCGGAAGTGGTTGATATTCAACCAATGACTACTAAAACTGTAAGATTTGAGTTGCCTCGGCTGGAAGATGATAAGTACAGATTAAAAGTGAATGGTGTTTCTGGTATCACCATAGATAATTCAACAGATCTCAATTATGAATATTACAAGCCATTGATCTTGATACAGACTGACAAAGCAAACTACAAGCCAGGTGATATAGTTCAATATCGTGTTTTATTTCTAGATAAGAACACACGCCCAGCAGAGCTGAAAGTGCTCACAAAAATAATTATTATAATCAAAGTAAATTCATTAGCGCCATCTTTTTATTTCCTATTCTCTTTAAATTTATTTCACATTCTTATTAGGATCCAGCTTGGAACCGTGTTAAATTGTTGAGAGATTTTGAAATCATACATGGTGTCTTCATTGGTAACTTACAGCTTTCTGATAAGCCAATGCTTGGTTCTTGGCGCATAGAAGTACACGTTGATGGTAAGTTTCCTGATTATGCAAAATTTGTGGTGGCCAATTATCACTTGCCACAATTTGATGTAATTATTGATGCAGCAGAAAATATTGCGCTATCTGATGAGATTATCAAAGTCACTGTACTTTCAACGTAAGTTTTGATGAATGGAATGGAAAGCACTGATTTATAATTTTGAAATATTTTAACCGATCTTTTCAGCTATGCTTTTGGCAAAGCTGTTAAAGGCAAAGCGACTGTTTGGGTTGGGAATGTTAATCATCACAAAGAAGTAAGCGCATGAATTTCTAATGTTTTTTTGATAGTTTTTCTTAATAAAATAGATAAATGTATAGAAGAACGTGAGCTCTTTGCCTCATAAAAGAAGGAAAGAGCACATAAGAAAATGGAGAGTGAAGTTCTTATGAACATGAACTACGAAAAAGCAAAATAACTGTTCCATACAAAAACCTCTGCGCGAATGTATTACCTTCTTCGTCTACAGTTGTTGATATTACCTCAGTAGTTCTTGATTTTAACAAATGGTTTATATGTATCAAAAACAACTTTTTCCTAGGACAAATTAGTTTATCACAGTTTCAAAATATAAGATTTGCATTTTTCACAATTTTTAAATTGTAGTACCTTAATCCTCAATGTTTTTGTCTGATTTTCTTCGAAAAGTGTTAATTTTCTTATGTAAGCAGTTTTGCAGAATTCAAAACTTTAAAAACTATATTTATGTCGAACGGCTTTCTTAACATACATAAAAAATTGCTGTGATTGTCTTGAAACGCAAGAAACTAAATATACTTAGCTGTGTAACTAAGTACACATACGGATTAAAGCAAATATAGATCATGTTCTCGCAAGGATCTCAGAAATGCTATCTGTCAAGAAACCTTAATCATTAACGCTGAGTAACAGTTTCAACACACAAGCATTTTCTCAAAAACTTTTAAAAAAAACTGTGTTAGGCAGCGTATGCTGAAATAAAACACAAAATCAAATTAACGTCAGATATTCCAATATACTATTTTATATATGTGAAAAGTGATATTCATCTGCGTCAAATACTTATGTTAGTTGATGAGATGTAATGAAATTGATTTTTCTCTGATAGGGAGTGGTCATACTATGCTTAGAACCTATCACAGATATTTGGATACATATGTACAAAATCTTATCTAACTGTGTGATACATAGTAGTTGCTAAGATCATTTCATTTTCATATGGAAGGCGTGGCAACTCCCAATTTTTCATTAAAATTTACTTCTACCTAAAGCTTTTATACTTCAACCAAATCTCATTCATCTGCGTGGTGGTTTTTTGTTATTAGGTGACTAACCAACCAACCAAAAATCGGTTTTTATGTATCGCAAATAGATTGAGCATAATTTTTTTTTCTCTGTAGACTCTAGTTTTAACTTATTTTATTTTGATCTAGACAAAAATACCATATTCTCAATCTAAAAAGTTAAAACAATTGGTATATTTAGCTGAATGCTTAATTATTTTTAATTTTAATAAACAATTACTTTCTCAGAAAACAATTTCGTTTGATGGCAAAGGATATGTTGACTTCAACATACAAGATGACGGTTATTCAGAATTTCGTGATAGTGACGTCAAATTTTTACACATTTCTGTAACAGTTGTTGAAAATCTTGGAGGCAGTAAAGTAAAATCATCAAAACGTATTTGCCTACACAAAAACAATATTACTATTGGACTAATTAACTCAGAATTAAGTCAAAGTATTGGAAAACTAGCCATATACAAAGTGACTTTAAGAAAGCTTGATGGTTCACCCATACAGGATAAAAAAAATTATGTAAAACTATATGTTGGAACGGAGCGTTTCCTGAGCATGCTTGATGAAAATGGCATAGCAACTTTTACATTTTCACCATCGTCAAATGTACAATTTTTAGAAGTTAAGTGTAGCTATCTCGGAATACATAAGAATTTCAAAGGATTAAAGTCAAAAATAAGTGATCATACCGAAGATTTAATTGAGTTGACTTTGCAAACAAAAAAGTAAGTCTTATGAGAATATGATCTTTTTCTGAAATTTATAATTTGCTACAAATATAGGCCACAACTGGGAAAAAATCTTTATTTTAATGTTCAGTGGAAGGAGCCAATAAAATATTTTATTTACATTGTAACATCACGATATAATATAATCACAACAGAACACGTGGACGTGAAAGGAGTTGGCAGATTATATGGGTGGTGTACAAAATTTCGATACTCATATTTTTTTAGGCTCTAAATTCAGATAATTCATAGTACAGACAACTCAAAATAAAAATATTTTAAAATTCAGATAATTCTGAATTCAGATGTTTTTAAATTTATACTTTATTACATGTAGTTAACCGCGGTCGCCGCGGAGCTGGTGTTGAATTTATTAGAGTATGCTTACTCTAACTTTTATATAGAATTACTGTGGTGAGGAAGCCGGTGTTGGGTATAACATAGGATATGAGGTCATAAAGAAAAATGAATGAAAATCTGAATGTCGAACCATCCGAATTTAAAATCGATTGAATTTTAAACAATCTGAATTCTGAAACATCTGAATTTTAAATATCTGAAATATGATTATCTGAATATTGATTATCTGAATAACATAACAGATCTAACTTATATACCATCAAAATAAGCACCACATTTGAGATAATACCTAAGGCCGTTCTCGTACAGTACTTTTATGAAAACAACTTGCGGTTTAAGGAAATGGCTATAGAGTTCGAAGAAGAATTTCAAAATTCAGTAAGTATATTTTCATGTCACTTAAGAATAATATATGCCTTTTGATTATTGCCAACATATCCTGCAATCCCCGAGATTTTTGGTTATGCTTAGAAAAATTTCAAAATTGAAGCATAGAAGCTGCATAGAAGTTTAAAATCAGACCCATAGCAAAAGAAAACGTTATTTTTTCCAAAAGCTAAACACCAACATATAATGCTCAATGCCAACAAATGTAGCTCAATTTATGCTTTTCCTTTTCATTTATGCATTTTTTTTCATTATTAAGCTTTTCTATCAAAAACCTAATGGAAATTAGCTAAACTAAGTATTTCAAGGTTTTAGCTAAACTACAGATCAGTTAAACACAAAAAACAAATGCTTTCTTGAAATAAAAAATTTTTAAAAGTCCTATATTTCGTAAACTACTTATGTTATGATTTAAAAACTGAATATACGACAGTTCATATTCAATTTATAAATAAAAGCTGAACTAAAGTTTTAATTTTATTCAATTCCTTAATCCACGCATACAATTCGTGGTATGTTGGCAACGTAAAGTTAGTTTTGGTCAGTTACATTTTACACTTTTAATTCTTTGTAGATTGAATTATCAACAACAGCTAAAGCGAGTCCAGCAGACAATATTGAAATGCAGATTTCAACAGATCCAAATTCATTTGTTGGCATATTGGCCGTTGACAAAAGAGTGTTGCTTCAAGGCACTGGTACCGATATAAATAAAGAAGTAATTCTTCAAAGTCTGCGTAAATACCAGACCAAAACGCCAACGTTGCTTGGGTCAGGTCGTTACCCGGGAATAGTTTCCGGTTTAGTAACGATGACAAATGCCAATTATCCGTATACATGTAAGTTCGAAAAAAAGGTTCTTGAGAATAAATCAGATCATTTTTTCGTTCTGAGATTGAAAAGGTCGAAATGGTATGGAAAAATTTGAAATAAGTTGAATGTGCTTAAAAAGGTCGACAAAAAATATAGAATGTATATTTAAGAAGTCGAAATAAATTGGAAAAGGTCGAAATAAAAATGAGAATGTTGAATGAAATTGAAAAATAAGGAATAGTTGATGAAAGGGGTTAAAAATCTCCAAAATAATCTTGGGAAAATCGATTAAGCTTAAAGAGGTTGAAGAAGTCAAAGAGAAGAAGCGAAAATGTGGAAAAAAGTCAAAAAATGGTGAAAGATGTCGAAAAAATTAAAAAGACAGATGGGTGAAAATGAAAAAAATTTTAAAAAAATTTAAGAATTCAAATATTGAAAAAAATCGAACAGGTCGAAAACTCTTGAAAAAAAGTTGAAAAATCCCACGCCCACTTTTGGCTCAATACACTATGTTCGTGATCGGCATCCGCATACCAAATTTTATCACAATAGTGTGCAATTGGTCTTATAAATTTAGGGTTGTGACATACCCGCTGACGCAATCCATCGCGATTTTGATCCAGAAATAGCTTTTTTATAGATAACATTCCTATACAAAATTTTAGTATGATTGCTAACATGTGCAGTTTGCTAGATACTTATGTCACTTAAGTTATTTGATTTGTATGGGAGGTGCCACACCCACTTTTTATTCAGACAAGCATTATAACAAGCAAACTATCTACATAAAATTTCATGGCAATATCTGGAAATTGCTAAATTATGACGAACACCGCGTGACCTCTAAACTTTCGATGCACTAGAATCGTAGTCTTGAGCAAGACCAAAAACTGTTTTTTTATGAGGAATTATTGTGGACAAATTGACAAAATGCATTTAACGCCAAATTTACACAATTCGCCGACAAAAATTTTTTGGTGTTTTGCATTCTTTAAGTTCTTAAATTTTAACTTAATTTTGTTCTGTATAATTGCATTTGGCCTTTTCAAATCTCCAAATAACTCCTTTGATCTACACCATTAATCACTGATAAATTTGTGTACATTGAGTTTTTGTCTTATTGAAGAAGAAATCATTGTACTAAGCAAGCTCGAAACTTAGTACTTATATACTTTCAAAATCTTACACAGTTTCAACACGTTACTATTCAGTTCCAAAAAGTAGTGATTTTGATCCAAAAAGCTTACCACGCAACCACTTTCCAGATGTTTGGATATACGAAGAGTTTTATACGTAAGTAAATAGTTACCATAAATACTTTGACTCAAAGATAAAATATCAATTTTTCAATTAGAGGAAATAAGACAAGGCTTAGTTTTCATAAAAAGTTACCAGACTCACTAACTTCATGGATCATAACCGGATTTTCTCTAAACTCAAAAACGGGTATTGCGCTGACAAAGAATCCGGCAATTATACAAGTGTTCAAACCTTTTTTCATTACCATCCATTTGCCGTACTCTGTGAAACAAGGTATGTCAAAAGTAAATCAACTTCAATTAATAATATGGCATTATATTATTCATTTAGGTGAGATCATCACCATTCCAGTGGTAATTTTTAACAATATGAATGCAACGCATGATATTGAAGTGCAAATGGACAACTCGGACCAAAACTATGAATTTCTTGAGGTTGATGAATGCATATTAGATCAAGCAAAGAGCTTAAAACGGATTACTACTTCTGCCAATAGTGCTGGAAGTGTCTCTTTTATTATAAAACTTACAAGTATTGGCATTACAACAGTAAAGATAACAGCGCTCATGGGCTTAGAAGTTGATAAGGTTTATCAGAATTTAAAAGTGGAACCTGTGGGTGTTACACAACATCAAAATCGTGCTTTCTATATAAATTTAAACGACAAAGACGAGCAGCAAGAGTCCATTATCATAGATATTCCAGCTGATGCTGTGCCTAACTCCGAACGCATAGAAATCTCAGCAATTGGTGATTTAATTGGTCTTACCTTTGAAAATTTGGAAAGTTTAGTACACATGCCAATCGGTTCTGGTGAACAGAACATGTTAAGTTTTGTGCCAAGCATTTTAGTACTGAAATATTTACGTGTGAGTTGAAGATGAAACATCAAATTTTTTTAATGTTGTTAGAATTTATGTGTTGAAATTACTTCGTAGACAATTAACCTCAATATGCCGCAGGTGTCGAAAAAGGCTCTAAGTATTTTGAGCATAGGTTATCAACGTGAACTGAACTACAAGCATGACGCTGGTTGTTATGGCGATTATGGCAGAGAAAATCGAGTCTCAGGACTTAGTGGCAGTACTTGGTTGACCGCCTACGTTGTACGTTCCTTTCAACAGGCTACTGAATTCATTGCCATTGATGCAGAAATTATTAAGAAGGCGTTGGACTTTTTAATTTCACAACAAACGATACACGGTAATTTTGTAGAGCAAGGCTTCCTAGTTGAGTTCCCCTATACTGATGATATGGCATTAACAGCTTATGTGCTGCTCGCGTTTCTCGAAGATGAGGTAAGCCTTAGAAGGGATTTAATAAAAATAATCTATCTTTCAAAAGCAATTGAAAAGTTTTCGTTTCTAAATTAAAAAAAAAAAATATGTTATTTTAATTTTATCTCTCCCTCAGCAAAATCGCAAATTGTATGACACAATTATCAAAAAAGGTATAATCTTTTTGATCGAAAACCTCAACGAAACAAACAATACACATTCGCTGTCCATCATCGCATTGGTATTACAAAAGGTTAAGCATTCAGCGGCTGAAACGCTCTTGATCAGACTTCAAAATGTTGCTAAAAATGAGAACGGCTACATATGGTGGGCCAAAAATGCAAACAAGAAATTAAGAAAAACTTTGCTTAGCACCAATAGCAGTGCTATAGAAATCACTTCATATGTCTTACAAGCCATGCTGGAAAATGACAACAGCAAGGACGATGTTTTGCCAATCGTAAAATGGCTCATAATGCAACGCAATAGCAAGGGCGGATTCATTTCGGCATTGGATACTGTTGTCGGCTTACAAGCTCTAATAAAATATGCAGAGAAAACTGGCCTAAAAAGTGCAGTGAAAATGAAGATTGATTTCGTTTGTGAGGGTAGTGAAATGGAAGATAAAGGTACCATTGTCATTCAGCCAGAAAATTCAATGATTTTAATGAAACATGAGGTAAGATCACTAATGTACATAAAATAGTTATATAAAAACGTAGTCAGTTGAAAGAAAATATTTTCACTTTCATTATAGCTACCAAGGCAGACACGTAAGATTAACTTTACAGCTCAGGGTAATAGTACATCATTGGTGCAGATATCTTATCAATACAACGTCGTTGAGAAGCAGGCAGTATCTGACTTTGGCTTAACAATCACTATCAGGCCAAATACAACACCAAAAAAACTTTTTCTTAAGATATGCGCTGAGTTTGTTCCACCAACTGACAGCGATGTATTCAAAGTAAAGAGGGTTGTCATAGAAGTAACACTGCCCTCAGGCTTCACTGCTGATCGAAAATTACTTGATGGCAGCGGATACTATAGGAAAGTTATATTTTCGGAGATTAAAAATTCCGAATCAATTGCTGTATTCCATTTAAAAAATTTAAAAATCAACAAACAAAAATGCTTTAGAGTAGAGGCAATTGGGACATATGATGTTGCAGAGCAAAAGCCTGTTCCAGTTGTCATATATGATTACAATGGAAAACATCGCAAGGCCACTCAGTATTATGAGGCTAAGAGACCTATTTGCGCTGCTGATGAATGTAAATTGGACTGTAGTAAAAGTGGAGATAGTAGTGGGCCTATATTAAATTTATACATTCTTTACTTTGTATTCAATTTACAACTGTGTATCTTATTAAGTTATTAGAGTTGAAATAAAAGAGTTGAAAAATTTGATTCGGGATCAATAATCCTAAAAAAAATCTTGACTGCTGAAAAAACGGAAGATTACATTTTTAAATTTTATACTTTTTAATGTAGTAAAATCTACCAAAAAAAAAATGTCAACATCAAATAATTGTGTCTAAAGTGATCAACCTCTGCACAATGTCAAGCAAATTTTAGCTTACCAAATCCATGCATAACACAGGACTGCCAATATCGGATTTACGAATGTTCTTAGTCAAATAGGAGATCGTTTTCAAAGGAATTTTTTAGCTAAGTCCAAATCGGTCCTCAAAGTTGGCCCCACACACCAGGATTTTGAAATATTTTAGGTAAAATACTTAAAAAATTGAATTTTTCTCTACTTTTGAGGTAAGGTACATTATTAAAAAATACTATCAGCCTTTTTCTGATCAGAGTATTGTTTCTTCTTTCTTCTTTAAAATAAGCTTTCAAATGGTAATCTATGATACTTTCTCACAAAGTTATAGCCATATTAATGTGACATAAGTTTCAAACCATGATCCACTTCATTCCAACATAAACCCCAATTCCATCAATTACTGGTCAGAACTTTTCGTAAGTCTTAATTCAAATGGCCCGTCCTTGTTAAAGCATTATATGATTTGGGATATAATATCATTTTGCAAATGCAAAGTGTTGTCGCTTGAATGATTTATGTGTACCCAGAGTTTTGTTAATTTTCTTGTGCATTTAAAAGAACTCAAATGTTGTGTAAATTGGTTTATCGAAATCTCTGTTAAATTGCACATAAAGGTCTTAAAATATTCAGTACTACAGAATAAGCAAAACTTTCAACAACAACAGTCAAACAGTTTATTGTGTCCCAGAAATAAACAAAAGTGGTAGTGTCCGTTAAAGCCCAAAAGTACGAGCGTTAGCCTTCTTTATTAGTGTTAGTACTTTAGTCACTGTTCTGTTTAGTCATTTTTGCTATTTTTATTTGTTGTTAAAAAATACACAATATTACCTTGTAGCTCACGTCAATTCCCAAACGACTGCTGTCAATGACAGCAACAATAAGAGCAGCAACAGCAAGCAGAAATGTGATGTGTGCTGAAAATAGCACTTCGAAAAATGTTCACTTTAGGGCTTCAAAAGAAAATTTATTTAGTAATAAATGCTTTCCTGCGTTCATAAAACTTCACACAGAATATTTTTTTTTTTTTTTCAATATAAGTTATTTTGTACTAAATTAAAAATTAAAACATCTTTTTATTTTTTATTAAGTCTCAAATTTCAATAAGCAAATATTCCTGTCAGTGTATCAAAATGATGATCTTTTTTTTCTCCAAAGTTAAATGTTTTTAGAAAAACAAAGTTTATTTTTTCAATGTATCAATGCCAATGGTAAAACAAATTGCGTTTTGAAGCTAATCTGGATGAAACTCTATACCATGAAATTTTATATGGAACTTTGCATGAGAGTACAACACATAATACGAAAAATTGAAGGAGATTCATACAAATTTCCCAAAAAAGTTATTAATTTTAAGTTATCGATGAAAGATTTATAAAAACATTTCTTATGTTATTGAGTAACTGTAGAGAAATATTAAGGAGTACTCACTGAGCCATTCATAACAACGTTTCATGGGAACCCGAGCTACTATAAAAAAAGAAACACATTTCTCTATATAAGTAACAACAACAGTTAAAAATATTTCTCCTCAAAAACAAAACAGGGAAACCCTAACATTAGTTGCAGAATTAAAACTTTTTACTACAATACAATTGGCTTTGTTGTCAAGCAGATAGTCAAGTACCTATGTGCGAGTTGGCAGCCTCTCATGGCAAACTGCTTCACGCCACCTCTACTTTGTTTTGAAACACCAGCCATAACTTGAACAATGGCCCATTAACAAGTGCCCGAACTTAGTCCACATATTTTATATAATAATTATTATGTTCATTGACTTTGTTAACCATCCTACCATTAGTTAAGCTAATGTGATTTTGTGGCCGGAATAGCTTTTGACGTTTAATTGAAATAAATTTGTGAGGAAAATATACACATACATAAGCATTATGCATACATACATGCATACGTAAGGGCATCTAGTGTATGAAAAAAAAATTTTATTTTGTATTAAATAGGACCCTTTTGTTTAAATTTACATGGTATGCTACTTGTGTGCTCTATGATATATACCTTATATATGTATGGTATTACAAACTTTCTATTGAAAGCTTTTTATAGGATTCATAAAGTTTGAGAAGCAATAGAAAAAATATTTATGTTTGGGCAACAAAAAAAAAAAATAATTATTCTATACTACAGAAACAAAATGTCAGAGTTTTATATTATGAGTCGCAGCTGTCGCAATGTGATGCATGATGGCCTAGAATAGTTGAAAAATGTTGAAATTATAAAATATTGTTGAGATTAAAGTACATTTATCGTAAAATTTTTCAAAAATAATGAAAAATTTTGAGTGCGTCGAAATTTTAACAAAAAAGAAATATTTGGAACTGAATAAATCTTAATATGTTCAAAAAGTAAGTCATACTTAAAAAGATAAAATAATGTTGAAAATTTTGAAAGATTTTACAAAGTTTTCAGAATATTAAAAAGTTCAATGATATATTGAAAATTATCGGAAAATATTAAAAAAAATTAAAGTTTCTTGAAATCGGAACATGTTGAAGGAGTTATTAAAAGTCTGAATTGTAAAACTATGTAGCTTTGAGTAAGCTTTTGCATCCGCCAACTCACTTGAGTATTGAATTTTCTGACATATCCACCAATAAGCCACAAACTTATCATACCTTAAACTTCAAGATGAAAAGGTCTAGGTAAATTATATGATATACGACGCCGAATCGCTAGAATCAATATAATCTTACAATGACATAACACTCACTTTGGTCATGACCAATGCATTTGAAATACAAAAAAAAAACTTTTCATTTTGCACCATCATAGAAAAAGCAAAGCAAATAATCAATGAAAATACAGCAAGAAACCTTAGAAATATCCAATATCCATGTTTTGATGAAATAAAACAAAACAAAATGAAATTGAAAAAATACAAAAAAAAACAAGTTCTCACTAATTTAATTAACATTGACCAAAGGTATAAAGGGACTGTTAACAAGAACATCGAATTTAAAGTGTCGGAAAACGCGCAACGAAAAACAGGCCAACGAAAAACGAAAATTACGGTTTGTTTGCAGTGAACTTTTTCAAGTGCTGCTCCCAAAACGACATTGTGTAAAGTGGAGCAATTTGAAGTGCACGAACAGCAATATTACTGGATTTTAATACAACGAAGCTAAAAATTTCTTTATAATCTCAGCGTTTGCAGTGAAATCCAATTCAAACTCAAAATGGTGGTCAACTTTAAGGTCTTTAAGAAGGCTTCGCCTAATAACATGTTGACCTTGTATATGAATAGGCGTGAATTTGTTGATTCCGTCACCGTTGTGGAACCAGTTGGTATGTTAATCATTTGACTGAAAATGATTTCTAACCAAAAGCTTTTAAGTCTGCGATATCTTTTAACCTTAATTTTTTTTTTTGTTATAAGAAATACAGAAATCTGAGCGCTAAAAATGTCACACATTAGACGAATTTCATTACTTTGGTACAGCCTCAAACTTGAGTCCTTTAAGTTCATAATGTGTTTTAATACAGCATGCGATGTACATAGGTTTATCTCGTTTTGAAAGTGTTCATAAGTAGGTACGTCAACTTTCGCTAAGAATCTGAAGTCATAAGTTAAAATACAGTGCATAATAATTTTATAATGCATTATATACGATATTGACCCCCAGGGTCTATAAAAATAATTTTCAAAATGAAGTATATATCATGAGTAGTCGAATGTGGAGCTATTCCAGGTCGAAAAACAGTCCAACTTTGATTTCTGTAATTTAGAATAGAAAAATAAATTTTTTATAAAAAATACTTTTCTTGGTCAATTGTGAATCTGTGGAAAATGGGAATCTGTTGAACTGGAACTTTTCTGACACAAACATAGAGATGGAAATGTGCTTTAATTAATTAATTAGTATGCAGTAACCTTTTTGGCACAGATATGTTTTTTTCAACTAAAATTTATTGAAATCGGTTCAATATATATTGCGCCAAAGCGTTTCAAACCATTTCCATTTAAGCAATTATATACAAACAGCATCAAAAGATAAACATAAATGCTAACTACACCGACGAATCAAATATTTTTTTTAGTTAAATGGGCAATAGCAGAATATACCCGCCATAACCTATTACCAACGTTTCCAGCATATTCACTTCGTTTTGAACCTAAGCTTAGTAGGGCTATGAAACTGACCATAATCCATCCATAGAATTTGAGAAACAGGTTGTACAAAATTGGAATTTCTAGATCCATTGGGACGGAAAACTGGTACTCATAAAAAGTGTTTTAACAAAACGTAGCAAAATAAATATCTTTCTGGCCGCAGACCTTGCACTTTAAGGGCACAATCCTAAAACCACTTTACCCAAATGATGAACTGACAATATTGTCACTTAGGTAGCTTAATCATAAATAAATATGCACCTCCTTATAGCTCCTTTTTTACATGTTTACTACAGCAAACCGCTTACATAATACGATTTCTTTCAATACTCAGATGGCATCATTGTATTGGACGATGAGTACGTACGTCAGAATCGCAAAATTTTCGTACAGTTGATTTGCAACTTCCGCTATGGACGAGAGGATGATGAAATGATCGGTTTGCGTTTCCAAAAAGAACTGACACTTTGCTCCATGCAAGTGCATCCACAACAAAAGGTTGATGTGGAATTGAGCAAAATGCAAGAGCGTCTCTTGAAAAAGTTGGGCTCAAATGCATTCCCATTTGTTATGCAATTGCCGCCCAGCTCTCCAGCTTCAGTGGTGCTACAGCAGAAGGCTAACGATGAAACACAACCCTGTGGTGTCCAATACTTTGTTAAGGTCTTTACTGGTGAAAGTGAATGTGATCGTTCACATCGTCGTAGCACCATTAATTTGGGTATACGTAAAATGCAGTATGCGCCAACAAAGCAGGGTATACAACCCTGCACAGTTGTAAGGAAAGATTTCTTGCTTTCACCTGGAGAACTTGAATTGGAAGTGACCCTAGACAAGCAATTGTATCATCATGGTGAGAAGATTTCGGTCAACGTTTGTGTACGCAACAACTCCAACAAGGTTGTTAAGAAAATCAAGGCAATGGTACAACAAGGAGTCGATGTGGTGCTATTCCAAAATGGACAATTCCGTAATACTATTGCTTTTGCCGAGACCTCTGAAGGTTGTCCATTGAATCCAGGTTCCAGCTTGCAGAAAGTTATGTATTTGGTACCAAATTTGGCAGCTAATTGTGATCGTGCTGGCATTGCTATTGAGGGTGATGTCAAACGTAAGGACACATCACTCGCCTCAACTACACTGTAAGAAATTGCATATTCTTTATTGTGATTGTTTTGAAATAATTCTATTTTCTTTAAATAGCATCGCCAGTCAAGATTCTCGTGATGCCTTTGGCATTATTGTGTCCTATGCTGTCAAGGTTAAGTTATTCCTCGGCGCTTTAGGTGGTGAATTGTGCGCTGAATTGCCATTTATATTAATGCATCCAAAAGTGAGTAGTTCTGTATATTTTATTTGATGATACTTAATTTATTTTTTCATCTCCATAATAGCCCAGCCGTAAGGCCCCACTTGAA
Source organism: Meiosimyza decipiens (assembly GCA_963680825.1). NCBI lineage: Eukaryota > Metazoa > Arthropoda > Insecta > Diptera > Lauxaniidae > Meiosimyza > Meiosimyza decipiens. The sequence continues at coordinate 73,136,510 of OY804260.1, read as the reverse complement.
ACTGAAGGCGAAGATGCTTGAATTATTCAACCTGGAGATGAATGTGATAAAAAGATGTTTGATGTTATTGGCAAAGACCCATATGAAGAATTTTGACCACAATATTTAATTTTCGTTTGGTTATTTAGTTATTTATTTAAACTTCTGAGCAAATCTACATAGTTTTTAAAAATGCAAATCATTACAATTTATGATCGCGTGTACCTGCAAAGTTTGAACCTTTGTTGCCCTCAGTGTTTAGTTTTAGTGAACGTTTTTTAATCTTGAAGTCTATTAATCAAAGAATTCAATGTTGCTGCTTGATTGTTTAATGATATCTACAAAATACTTAATACTAGTACTTACTACTCATCATGTACCATGTAATAATTGTAGCTGTAAGGAAGCATGATGTGCTCGTAATTTGTTAATTAGATTTGATATGTGTAACCTACAACTCTTTGTGATTGTAAATAAACGAAAAACGTTATAAGCTTGGTTAAAGCGGTAGTTTTGATTCTTAGAAAATTCGTTTTCCATCAAATAAGGAACTTTTGGCAGGCAAGAATGGGACATAGCCTTTACAAATAGTTTCAGATTAATGTGGAATTTGAATATTTTTTTCGTGGAACGAGAAAATTTTGAATTTTGGCATTTTTTATTTTTATCTTAAAATGAAGCTTATAATATATAGATAATACACTAAAAAATTTCAAGTGGGATCTATATTACTTTTGTAAATATACGAATGTGGTACATACGTGCCGCACTTAGCATGGTACCAGGCCCTTGCTTAACCCACTACAGCCTAATGGGTAAAAAATTACCCATTAAAATAGTTGACTTTTGACATGGTTGGTTAGCTTAAGGCTGTCGCTACCTCAGCTAAGTAGAGACCTCCTGAAGATTTCGTCATTTTCATTGCCTTACATAACGCTAAAAATATGCCATTTTTTGGTGAGTGAAAAATGTGAATTTAGAAAATATGGCATCAACTAAATTGGCTCTACCACCACATTATCTTCATTAGTCCATGTGTACATCAGTACAATCGGCAGTTGTTGTCACAGAATGATTTCTTTACTTTAAATACAAAAAATCTGAAACTGCCCTATAGGTGAAAAAATACCCAGTAAATATCTCAAAAGTCAACAGAGGAATAAAGCTGAATTTTTTTTTGTGACTACAGGTCGTATATGAAATTTAATTAAATCGTGTGGCCGGAACTAGCACCATGCCTTAATAGGTGAAGCACTTTAATTCATCTATCTTCTTAACTATTGTAAATTTCATTCCGAAATTTTTTTGTGTACTGTCTACATAATTCAAGCTATATTTTAAAACTAAAATATTAAATATAATAGATGCCGATATTGTTGTGTTTGCTTCCAGTTTTCAGCGAGTAAAAGATTTAAATTTCAAATTTGATTTTATAAAGTTCTTAAGTTCACTATGTTTAATATTTTATTATAAATTTTTCTTGTCCGAAATACTGCTTTCAAAAACCTATTCAACATATTACGCAAAATTTTTAGTAGTCCAGAACCTTACAACTAACCCACATACAAAAAATTATATGGTTACACCATCCAGAAGTTCAATTAGGCCAAATATGAAAAATTTCAGTTGCTCGTTTTACTTCAAAAAAAAAATAATTACATACATGAAGCAGACCAGGCAGACGTTGTTATGCCCTTACTGTTAGATGGGACAATGAGTTTAATTTGTTATAGTCCGTGTCTCCTATACATACCAAGTCTCATTCATCTGCATCAAATATTTGCTGACATATGCAAAATTTTGTTATATTTGAATATGGTAGGCGTGGAACAAAACAATTTTTTTTTCTTTGAAGTTAACTTTTGCCAGTGCTTTATATATCAAGTCCAACTCATTTGCATCCGTTGATGAGATACGATGAATTTTATTTTGATGGGCGTGTCATCGCTCATTTATCTAAACCAAACTTTGCAAAAAACTTCCATAGACCATAAGAACCATTTAAAAAACAATTATGAAATCTTCGTGAAAACTCTATTTAAAAAAAAACTTTTATAAGAGGGCAACCCTAAATATGCACACGAAATAAAATGTGTAAAGCCAAAGCTGTGCCTATTAATATAAAAGCCACGTGGTGTAAATTCCATGAGAGTCGACTGAGCGGTCTTCGAGAAAACGATTTTTAAAAAATAGTCTTGTATGAGGGCCACTCTAAATATGCAGCCTAAAACAAAAGTTCTGTTACTTTAACTGTGTCTCTTAATATAAAAGCTACGTGATGTAAATTCGGTATGAATATATCAACCGGTCTTCATGAAAATGATATTTTAAAAATATTTTTGTATGAAGGCCATCCTAAATAAAAGATTTGTAGCCTAAGCTATAAATCTCAATATAAGACATTTTTTTGTATGAGAACCACCTTAAATATTCACCCCTATTAAAAGTTTTATAGTCCATGACACCTGCCTGATTAATACTAATGTACCATAAAAATTTCATCAAAATCGGCTTGATAGTCTCCTCGTCCATAAAAGACAGGCCGACAACTAAAAACTGAATTTTATATATTTAGTAAATAGATAACCAAGCATTTATCTTCACATTTGCTATGACTTCGGCTGCTTCTATGACATAAAATGTATCAGATAAAAAACTCCTGATAGTTACATTATTTATTACCGTAAAATAGCAAGTATTTACTTAATAAAGTGTCAATAAAATTCAATGTGCCGCCCACAGCATGAAATCTTTTGTCATTTCTGTCAGTTTGTATTGTGTATTTGATGATTGGAGGCTTACTGTGTTATTACAACATCTGTACAAATGAACATTACACAAAGAAAAATATTTTGTTTTAAAATATCATTTAAAAAACAAAAAGAAAATATTAAAGTGCAAAAATAAAATTTGTTTTTATGTTAGGGCCCAGACACCGAACTTAATAAGACCTCCTCATCAACAAGACCTTTATAGGGTTTATAGAAAGAGCTTTCAAATTAAGCACACTAGGAAACAAACGAAGTCTTCGAGCAAGAAATGGCCAAAACGCAATGATGAAAACAATTTTTTGTAACTTTGTTTAAAAGTTTCATACCTAAATTAAAAAAATATTTTTTTTTTAATACAAAACAATTTCGTCACCACTAGGTAAGTGTCTACAGCAAAGCTCCGTGAGAGTCAACAAAAGGGATTTTCTTCTCCTCATCAATAGTTTTATAACATGTAAAGTGTAAATTACCCTAATGTTTTATTTTCTTAACAAGAAAGTTCAGGATACTTAGATAGATACTTCTCACAATGTTTATCGTTAGAAAAAAACCATCACAGACAAACGCAAATATCCGCACAAGCAATTATACATGAGTAGCTTCAACATAAACCATTCGTTACGCTGGTGTGAAGTGTGTAAATGTGTGCATGGACATGTGTGTGTGTGTGTGCCACACCCTTTACTGTCTTCTTACTGAACATGCTATTGTTGTTGCTACATTGGCAACACTATCACTCCAGATTACCAGGTAAGTATTAACGGAACGAACAGACGAGTGGTCAGGGTCAGACAGGCGAGCAAGTGATTAGGTGCGAAGATAATAATTTTATTAAGACGCTTTCAACACTTAACTTTCGGCTATCACATTCATGCGATAGTTTGAAGCTACACCATGCTATAGTATCCCACATAAGATGTGAGTCGTTGTGCCCAGCGTACTTATGAGTACAAGTGATGTTAATTACAGTGTTCATTGTAATTAGTTACGAGCACTTCATGTACTTACATGCATAGATACGAAATGTTAAGAGTTTTGGCATAAGTTTCGGTTCAAACATTTGGTCATAAGTGGTTGATTCTTAGTTGAGAAGCAACATTGTGGTTCAATTTGAGTTAACTGGAATGAGTATGTGGTTTTTAGAATTTTATTATTAAAATGAAGACAAAATTTCAACTTTAGTGGTGACTTTGTGTGTAACCAACATTTATTTAAATTGACCATTAAACAGTTGTCTGATCAAGATGGGAAATTAAACTTAGCCACTTTAGAAGACTTAGTGTGCAAGATGAAAAGTTATGTTGTATATTAGTTGTTTCACACATGTGTAAAAATCAATTGAATTAAATTTGCATTGATTTTATTTTATCAACAACTCAAATCAAAGACATGAACACCGAGTAAATACCCGTAGGCTATAAATAAAATCACAAATATTGTAAATGAAAACTTCTTGCTAACATTACTCGATAGCCAAAATGGGCATGGTTAAAACTATTAAATAATTATCCGGTTTATATTGAAATAAACGCAGTCAAGAAGCTTTGGTGCAGCAAGTTGCCCAGTTACAAACTGATGGAGATAAATTATGTTTACAATATTTTTGAGGTAGACAGAAATATTTAAGACAATCCTCCCAAGAAACAGATTTAAAGACTCATTACAAAAGCAAAAAGTACGTGTCGAAAGATCTTTCAAATGCGATTTTTATAATCAACGCAGAAGAAAAAGTTAAAAAATACGATTTCAAAATGAAAATGGATTTCTTTGAGGTAACTATAAAAATTGTATCCTAAAATAAATTTGGAAATTTGACTTAATGACGTGTGTGCACATTCAAAATAAGACCCAAGTAAAATTTTGAGCTCAAGCACTGGCAATGCTTCTGGGACTACAATAGAGCTCAAATGTTTGATGTTATGTTATAGAGCCTCCTCAGAGCTTGCTTCTGTTAATTCAATAAAATGTAGATGGTGATATCGTACATGATACTAAAAGTACATATAAGAACAGATCTTCTTTTTTGCACAAGTTGCCTCAACTTTTAGAAGGCGCCAGCGGAAGATTTAGGTAGGGCTATATGGGAATATAGCCCCGGATCCGAGTTAATGACGGCCTCCAACATGTTTTGTTAGAAAATGAAAATAAAGTAACTGAATTGCTTGGGTTTTTAACAGAATTACAAAATGTAAGTAATGAAGAAATTGAGATACGAGTTAATACACTAATCAAGGAATATTCGAAAGATATAGAAATTAATCAGGCGAAGTCCTTTATGCTGCTAAAGTAACAAGCAAATTTCTATTTTGATAATAATTCAGAGCAAAATCAGACTGAAAAGACATTAGTTTCATTAAAAATTTTGAAATATATTGTGGTGCATATGATCAATGACATTTATATATCATATAGGCTCTTGACAACCGATAATGAATTGTGAGCCATAAAAAATTGTTTAAAAAAACAACGACAAGGTAGACAAATTTATCCAAAAACTATGGTTCAAAACAGCAAATTCAACCAAGAGAGGTGGTAATTTTACTTTACTATTTGTCAACCAATAAAGTTGTTAGTTTACTATTTTGAATGTAAGCTTATTGTAAAAATATGTTATGCTACAAATTTTTTTAGTAAGAAAACTTATTTTTAGTAAATATATAAGATAAATTGTATGGAAACTATTTCAATGTTAATTTCAACTTTCAAAACCACAGTACAAAAAATATTTTAGTACATAGTTTTGTCAGTTAAAAATGGAATTATAAAAAATATAAAGAAACATGATTCAAAAGAAATAAGCAGAAATTTTAGCATTTTTTTTTACTATTGTTATGGTAACGTTACAAATTTTTTGGTAAATTTAACCAAAAATCATAGTATAAATACCTATAAGCTTTGTAGCGGTTACAACTTTTTCGCTCTTATGTTAAATTTTCAGATTTTTATTTTAATAATTTTTTTTTTGTGTTGTGTATTCAACCTAACGAAAGCGGTAAATATATTTGAAGTTCTTATAAATTTAGAAAAATAGTAAGCTAATAAACATTGTATAAGGGTGATTTTACATACCTTCTTCTTTGATGTGTAGAACTGTTGTGGAGCTAAATGTGAACAAGAAGTTACAGCAATATTAGTATTCAGGGTTTCCAAATTGGTAGCAAATTCATGATATAACATGTTATATGTAAGGCAAAATCTTTGCAGTCCTGTGTTTCCATCATTTTCAATCTCCGACTTTAGAAATTTGTAGTTACGCATTCTAAGAAGTTTAAAAAGAAAAATCTTTAAAAAAATGAGATATAACATGAGATATAACAATATTAATCACCATTCAGTTATATCACCTACTACCTAAACTTAAGCAGCTGTTATCAATAAATTTAAGCTTATCTTCTTAATTGTAAAGCATTATAAATTACCTTTAAACGAACAGGTGGTAAATATCGCTCGGGTGATCTTGCTTTGGTTGCTACGACACCTACTTATCTTAAACTTATCAACTAGAGTTTGGTATATTTTTCATTATAATGACAATCTACCAGCGGCATTATTTTTTTTTTTTTTAAACTCCATAGCTTGACAGATGCAGAGGAAGGCCCATTACTCCATAATGACGAATATTAAAAAATGCTTTGTCACAAATTGAGCAAGGGATGGGAATAGTCGTAGAGAAGCTTTGTTCAGGATCAACGCTCTTATAAAAGTTTCAGAATAGAAATACTAGTGGCAAAAGCAAATTGATTTTATTATTTTCTTATGAGTCATAACACTTTAACATTTTATTATGTTTCGAATTGAGTCACATGAGCCAAACAAAAAAGATTAACAACTTAAATTGTTATGGTAAGTAAGTCTACGTTGGTATCAAGTCAATGCAACTCTTATCACATACCTCTTTATTGTCGCTCACATTATCGTCTGCATATTTGTTGCCAATTTTATTACAAAGAAAGTCTGTTATTTAAAAAATCGATTAGGGTAATCTTGTCGTTTAAAGATAATCTCGAAAAACTTACAGACGAATTGCCTACCCGTATAGAGCCCAATTAAAATTTTATCATTTCAGTTACTACAACTCACTGGGAAGTATGTGTTGCTCATGCTGCGGCGTTGTTCAGCAAAAAATTTGGGTTTTTGGAACAGGTGCTGTGTTTCTTATTAGTGGACTTATTTTAGTGGTATGGTGGCCAACATGGGCTACAGATATATTGTTTAATGTAAGTAAGCAGTTTAATGTTTAAGAATTTTCTCATAAATGTTTCCTTTTCTTAAAGGCTCTCCCACTTTCGCCAAGTTCACGTACATTCGACAAATGGGTTGTCACACCCCTACCAGTGTATATGCATATGTATTTGTTTAATTGGACAAATGCGGCAGATGTGCGTATGCCGGGTGTGAAGCCACATTTTGAACAAATGGGTCCGTATGTCTATCGTGAAGAGAAGATAAAGGAGGATTTGATTTGGCATGAAAATAAGACGGTTACTTTTTATGGCAGGCGAACCTGGTATTTTGAACCATCTATGTCGGGTGGAAAACTGGATGACTTAATTACGTGTCCGCATTTGCCATCAATTGTAAGTTTTTATTAAATTTTTTTTTTTACTATGAAATAAATGCAAAAATTGTATGGGAAGACAACATTCGAAAAAGTTTAATATTTTCTTGGAATGACGAAAACAGTTTTTATAACCAACTCTCAATGTTATTCCATTTGCAATGCATAGATGGGGGCGTGACAGATATAGAAAAGTAAAGTCCGTCTGGATGTGTGCATGTCTGCCTGCCAACCTAGGGAAAACTAAGCGAGATAATTGAATGAAATTCGGTACACATGCAACGCCGTCAAACAAAGTATTTTTGCATTGAAATGGCCACGCCTACGCTCATGCTGATAAAACATTTAAAACGCTATATTATAAGAGCTATTTGATGTAATGTAAACCAATTTCTGACAAGCTCTGGACAGAAAATTTCGAGGAATTTGACTAGAGGTTGTGATATATCAGTACAAGCAAAAACTTCAAAACGATTCACTAAGAGCATTATTTAAATTAATGGAACCAAATTTTATACAAATTTCTATAAGTGGGCGTGGCACCCCTCATATAAACAAAAACTTTAACACACTGAGAGAATTATTCAAGATAATAGAAACAAATTGCAAAGAAATGCAAAAAATTTGCCGGTCTGGCACCAGAAAAAAATGGCTACATTTCCTTTAGAGGGCTTTACACCTACCATATAAGTCAAAACTTTAAAACGTTATACTAAAGGTGTTAGTTAAGGTAGTACAACCAAATTATATACAAATACCAGGACCATTTCGGATATGTTCATAATAATTATTCTTTTTTAATTTTCTTATCCACAGGCTGCCTCTAACATTATGCGTAATAAGCCAGAAGCAGAAAAGTTTTTTTTCAACATCGCGCTCAACGCCAACGGCGGTTCACTCTATCAAACACACACAGCTAGCGAATGGCTCTTCGATGGCTTCTACGATCGATTTCTTGACTTTGCCATGGGACTGAATAGTTCACTTGTTGGTGATATTGACTCGAATGAATTTGCCTGGTTTCTAAATCGTAATGGCTCCAAAACATTTGAAGGTGACTTCACAATACACACAGGTCAAGGTGATCTTCGTCAAATGGGTGAAATAAAATTCTGGAAAGGTCTCAATCATACCGGCTTCTATGAAGGTGATTGTGGTAAGATAAATGGTAGTACAGCAGATTTATTTGTACCCAATAGAGAATTGCATGAGTACATAACGATATACATTACCGACACTTGTCGCATAATAAATTTGGTGCCCACTGGTGATTGGGTGACGCTGGAAGGTGTTAAAGGTCTTAAGTACGAAACAAAACCAGATACTTTTGATAGTGGTGCACGTAATCCAGATATGAAATGTTATTGTCCAGTTGAACGACAACCTGATAATTGTCCTAAGCCAGGTGTCACAGACTTGGGTCCTTGTGCTGACGGTGCGCCCATGTATATGTCACATGCTAATTTTATGTATGCTGATCCCAGTTACGCTGATACGATAAGTGGTTTGAATCCAAATTATGAACGCGATAATTTCTTTATTATAATGGAACCAACGTTGGGTGTGCCGCTGCAAGTGAATGCAGCTGTGCAAGTTAGCCTTAATATTTGGAAAGACAATTCAATATCGTAAGTTAATTAATAATTATGCTGAAAATTAATGTTTGCTAATATAAGAAAATGTTTTTATTAGAATTTTGAGAGATGTCCCTGAATTTTATGCACCGATGTTTGTAACCGCTAGCAAAGCAAGAATTAACCGTGAGCTTGCCAAAGAAGTTAAGGTGAATTACATGATGGATAACTATTTATAAATGGAGATATTAATTCTCTTTTTTCACTTTACTACTACAGTTCGCTCTCGGTTTGCCCAATCTGGGTAGATACATTGGCGTTGGCATGCTCTCATTAGGTGGCGTTCTTATTATTATTGGAATTGTGTTGACTGTAACTCGAAATTGGCATGGACAAGGGAAAATTGACGATAACAATACTAAATTATAAACTGTGATTAGTGAATTAGTCTTGAAAACTATAATAAAATACTTATATGTGATATAAATTATTTCAATGTAGTGAAAAGCTGAATATTTAGAACACGCCAAGAAATTAACTTTTTTAAGAAAATCGGAAATATCAGACAGTGAATATCAGCAAGGAACGTTTTTTTAAAAAAAATTGTTTAGATCATTTCCAAAAAGTTGAAAATTAATGCAGCACGCAATAATTTGGTATGTATACTTATATTGGGCATTCCACGCCAAACCGAACACCATTTTGCTTTTGGATCTCTGGTTTTTTGAAATCTTTTTAAGTACTGGTTGAGATAAGCTTGCAAGATTTTTTTAAATTTTTTATCAAGCTATTCAAAAGATAAAAATTTTTAGAAAACTACAATTTAAAAAAATACATATTTGACATTTCAGATCAACCGGCTCATTGTGTAACGAGCTTCTGCAGTGCCCATTCTATACGTGTTGTCATAGACGGTATCACTTCAATTAAATACTCCATCAATGCTGGAGTTGCTGAGGGTTCAGTCTTATCTCCATCCCTCATGCTTGTTTTTATCGATGACCTTCGACCACTTACCCTTTTGCTTTGCGAATGACAGCAACATTTGTCTGTGGAGATTGAGGGACACACTCTCAAATGACCCTAAAACAATCTCCGAATGGGGTCGTGCTAATCGGTTCGATTTTAACGCTGGCAAGATTCAATGTTGTTTGTTGTCTTACAGAGGAATGGATTACTCTCCTCTACCAAAAACAGCTTTTGGACAGAGTTCAACAAAGTGCGATAAAATTAATTGGGGATTTCGATAGCGTAGGATGCCTGGCTCTTTTTTATTGATATTTTTTAATGGGGTGTGCTCACGCCCGGGCGTCTCATCACGCCCATCCCTTTTGCGTCACGACGGTGCTGGATAAAACATCGCACTATCGTGATAATTCGTTTTATGGTCGTACCATTAGGTTGTCAAACAATCTCCATGCGAATGGTTTTCCTGATCACTCTGACATGATTAAATCAAAAAAAATTTCCACCGACACTACTCTTCTTATTCCACTTCCCACTTACCTATCTCCGTTACAAATCAACACAATGCATAGCATTTATAGGGGCTATCCCCAGAGCGTTGGTTTAAGTTTAAAAAAAAATAAAAAATCTGAAATTTTGACTATTTGCTAACAACATCTAATGCAGCTTAAGCGCTACGGTAGCAAAATCAAACTTAAAATTGTACCATTTGTCATTTGTTCAGGATCTTTTTTTATAAGAGAATGCTCCAATTCATTCTCAATTTAATTTTCATCACCTTACATTCGTAAAGCATAAATCAACGTAAACGCCATCTCCTCTTCTTGCTTATGAAAATGCACATTTTCCTAAGTGTTATAGAGAGAGAGAGAGACAGAAAAATGCTGCAAGAAAAGACCGGAAAACATGTTTTGTGATTTTCATTTTAGATGTCGACGACATATTTTATTACAACTTTACATGACATAAAAAGATATAGCAGCAGCAACAGAACGCAAATATTCAAGAAAAAGTAGCATTTTTTTGTTCTCTCTTTTCAGTTTCGGACCAAGCAGTCAAGGTATTTAAGCACTTTTTTTCTTAGATAAGAGTTAGTAACTTAAACTAAAGCAAATTGCGTGCGCTATTATAAAATGCGATAAGCGAAGCAAAAATTAACTTAATAAAGTGTGGCTATCAAGTTCTGAGTAACTTTGAAAATTATAACAAAGTCTCAAAAATATTAAGGGATGTTGATATTTCAAAAACAAAGAGCTCCGAAACACAAAATTTTTGTCAAAAATTATGACATTGATACAAAAGTTTTCTTAATTGGGAAAAAGAATTTTATCTAAAACCTATTGACATAATTCAAAAGCTTAAAGTTAAACCTATCCAAAAGTAATAATTAATTTAATATTTTTTTACATTATATATAACTTTATTTAACCTCATTAAAAACTTTCGCTGATATCCGATATGCATCGAACTTTTTAATATGTTTGCAAATAAAGTTCATTTTTAAAATAAATCTGTTGCTAATTTAATATGTCAGAGCTTCAATTAAAAGCATATGATGAATAAATGACTTACCAACTCAGCACTCTGGTTTCAACATTTCTTTTATTGCACAAATAAAAAAGTTCGAACTTTAACTTGCAAGAAATATGTAAAATTTTACTGTGAACAGGATACGTAAGGAGGAACAACAACCACATGCATAAGAGTGGAGAACATAATCTCAAAGTTTTGTACGAATTGCATGCAACAAATTTTGTTAGCAAATTTCATCTTTTTTGTTTGTTTATGCATTTTTACCCGAAAACCAACATATAGCCAAGCAGTAGGGCAGCCAACAAAACTACCTTTTTGTGTTTACTGCACTTTCACTACGTTTTACTGAACCAATTTCTTCGTTTTTCTAGAAGTTTTTGAAATTGTTTTGTGCTCAACATTACTCTTGTATGAGTAATAAGTTTTAAGTTGTTTGTATGTCTTGCGACACAATATTAAAAGTCTGGAAATTTGCAGAAAAACAACAACAGCACTAGGTAAAACAAACAACGTACCATAGTAAAATATATTGTTTATACCATATTTACTACATTTTGTACTCTTATGCACTAAAAAACTTAATTTTTTATCGGATTTTGTGTGTCACGTGATGTTGTTATGTGCCGGCAATCGAAATTCGAGATGCTGGCATACATGCGATTTTCATATTATTTTGTCGTTTGTTAATTTACACAGTCGTAAATTTTAATTTTATTTACTCAGCACATTAAGTTTAAGTCGATTAAAATATTAAGAGATTTATTTGCATTTCAATTAATTGAAATATAGAGTAATATTCGCCGAATGCAAAATAATTATTTTCATCACAAAGCAAACACAATAAATCATACTTAAATTGAACTTTTTTGACTTCTTTGAATTGAAATATCCTTTATCTATATTGCAATTCCACTAGACAGAACTCATATGAGTGTCCTGACTGGTGTGATAAGTGGGCATTATTTTATTGGCAAACACAACGCCAAGCTTGGTCTGCCGAACAGGCGCTGCAAAGATTTAAATGTTGAAGAAACTATTTTCCATTTTCTCTGCGAATGCCCTTCGGTAGCGCAACGACGTTTTAAGGCTTTCAGCAGTTACTTCTTCGACTCTTTAGATGAACTAGCATCAAAAGATCTTAAATCCATTTTGAAATTTGTCACAATATTGAAATGCTTCAATTAGGTTGCATGACTGTATACAATGGGCCCACCCGTGGAATAAGTTATGATGACATGTTATCTCCCGGAAATAACGTAACCTGACCTATCTATATTCCCAAGTCTTTTCAAAGCAAAATGTGTTCCAGAGGTCAAGCGCCATTTGGACCAAAGCTGTTTTGCAGACTACCCAATAAACACTTAACTGATCTGAACAAAAATTGGGAGGTAAGAAAATTTACGTTGCGCTGCAATATGTATTAATATTATAAACAAGCGAAGAATTCCCAGAATATCATGGGCCACATTACTGCAGCTCTTATCGCCGCGTGAAGAGAATCTTTATATCCTAGTAGTCGACTTTACACTGCAGTCTCACAGGCAGTTAATTTACCAATCTGATGCGAATGTCTAGATTTTTCGACGGAATGCATGCTCAAGCACTTTATGAAAACATCAATGAGTTAAGTGAAGGTCAGCGCCTAAAACCTTAAAAACGCTATAATAATAGGGAAATTTAGCGTAGTAAAATAGCATAGGTATTAAAACTTCAAGAAAATCGGGAAAAATAATGGATTTTTTTTTAAATCGGTCGAAATTTCAGAAAATCGTTATATTTCAAAGTCTGTACGTTAAATCTCTAAGTAATAAGAGTCAATATTGTAGCTCATTAAAATATTTTTCTTTTGACATTTTTCATATCAGTTTCAAGGCTCCCAACTTATATTGATTTTTGCAAAAACCATATCCGCAACTTCCGTTGGCTATGTGACTATGTTTGCTTATGAGCTCCTATTTCATCTAAGAAAAAAATTAAGAAATCCGAGCTAAGGTAAACTTATTCCAAAAAGTAGACAGAATTCAACAAGAGAGCGTAGCAATTGTCTTACAAACCAAATCTGTACAAAGCTATACTATGAAGGTTATTAAAGCTAATGCAATAAGATTTCAGAATTACGAAAAATGTCTCGGACAAGCAAAAATGAGTGTCCAATTTTTGTTAGAAATACGCGACACCTCTCATACAAAAGCTTAAAAATGCTATACTGAGAGCTTTTTAAGTAAATGTTAACAAATTCAAAATACCATTTAGTGAAATCAGCCATCACGTTAATTGATGAAAAAATACTCTTTTCTTACTTAAATTTTTACGCGCACTTTTATGGCGTAAAGTTGTGTCAAAATCAGCACTTCAAAATAAATATTTTATTGAGGACCAAGGAAAGTGCCAATATAACGATTGTTGCGATAACTCGCTTCGAGCTGTCAAAGCACTGAAGTGAAGAACAACAGCAAAGTGCTGATTTCGATGTTTTTGACGAAGCCAACGATAACGTCCTAACCAGCTTTAATTACCACAGAAGCGGAAAAAAAACTTTCCAAACAATATCTCTCTGTTTAAGGAAGTTAAATTTGTGTAAAAGTTTTACTATGTAGGTACGTGTACAACATCTGTGGCCCAAATCTGTAGACATGTTTTTGTTGACATGTTTTGACATGGTAACCAGCAGTAGAGTTTTGTTAAATAAATCATTTTAAAGTAAATGTTGCGTTATATGAAATGAAAGGATTTGTTGTGGCAACAACAAAACGCACCATGTTATTCGTTATCGCGTTTCCAATACAAAAACATGCTACCCTGCTAGGGAGCTGAATCCCGGAATTATATTTTTAGGCGCGGAAGTGTTGATATAGCCTCAGGGTGACCCAAAAAAGTTATAGTAAGTAGTATTTGCTGGTTTACTGTCAAAAACTCCAATTTTGCTGAATTTAACGCACTCAGTGAATTCATATGCAGCAGTTATTAAATATTTATAGCACAAAGTTTCAGCTTGTCACATTTTACATTGAGTTGGAAGATGAATTTTGACGCAGGAAACTTAATGGCACCACTGTGCGGAGCTGTCAGCAAAGATATTTTGCGAAGTAAACGACCATGAGACCCAGCGTCAGCCAATCGAAGTGCAATTTTTCATTTTGATATTGGGTTTTCAATGACAGCTGAAATTTTGCGAAGAACATCACTAGTATGTTGCCAACGACTTTTTTTTTGACAACCGAATACACATTCGATGAGTATGATTTTTGGGACTCTTGGAACGTTTTTCGTGGTTTTTTATTGACAAAAATGTTTAAGAGCAATGAAAACTCTTGTTTTTTTTTTTTTGAATAATTTAATAAATAATAAATTTGACCTTTTGCAGTTCCACAACTACTTCGCATAAAGCTATTGTCAAGCTAAAATTCAATGTCAAAAAAACTTAAATGTAGCAAATTAGCTCAATCTCACCAGTTAATGTACGGAACAAAAATATATTATGAAATATTGGACAAAATCTTGATCGTTTTTAAGCATTGTAGTCCCGGTATCATGAAACAAAATTCCCGGGATTGAACTCCCTACTATACACTAACATATGTATTGAATTTTTAAGCTCTATCCCAGCAAACATTTTTAATCGCGGATGAGGGATTCCCGAGGCGTTCATATAATGATGTCAGGTGATAGCTTCTTCGGTAGAAACTGTCTGAAGTCAGCGACTCGCCAAAGTGATTAGCGTTTACAATATAAGACAGCGTTTCAAGTGATTGTTGTTGTAAGGAAAACATAAAACTTTTATAGCATGATAACGAAAAAGTAAAACTGAATCATAAAACATTGCAAAAATATTGAAAGGTCAATTTAGCTTTGCTTTTGCTCGGTGAGTTATAAATTCATGACTTGGAAGAAAAAGTCTCAGAAATGAGTCGCCAAATGGTGGCATGGATGTTTCAAAATCAATTATTTTTATTTTTGTTGCTTTTTAACTGCCAGAAGAGTGTAAAGAGACTCACTTGTTAATCGCGCTGACGTTTGATCGCATAGTACTCTTCTGGAGAAGTTCTATGTTGAAAGGTATTGATATGGAAGATTTAAAAATATACCAATTGATTGCTAGGATATGAGCACTATGTGAAATATGCAAAATATTATGACACAGGGAATTGCAAAAGTTTCAACAAAGAAAATATCCATATGAGATGAAATTTTGAAAATAAAATTTCATAATCAAAGTTTCGCATGTCAACAAATTGTAGTTTAAATAAATTAGAAAATGTAGCAAAATTGGTTACAAACCTCAGTGTGGAAGCACAAAAATCTTTCTAAATTACGGATTAAAAGAAAAAACAGAGGAAATTATGCCCTCATCGCAAATTCAGAGGTCAAAGCAAGCAATACTCTATGCGAGATCCAGACAAAGTGAATGAAATAAATACGCGGAGTTGTTACGCCTACTAAATGAAAACTGAAGAATAGAGCGGTAGTACTTTTGCCGGCACTGTTAAAGAATATCCAGTCTTTAAGTTTCTGATTTTTGTCAATAAGGAAAAATAAACAATATTTTTAAGGATACACCACCCTAATTCAGTGCAACTTTGACAACTTCATACAGATAATCACTGCACTGCTTAAAAAAAAATTAAAAATAAAAATATTACCAGAGTGTTGCATAAAAATTCATAGCTGAACGTTAGTTTGCGTGCGAATAGAACATAAATTTAGCAGATTTTACCATGGAATTTCATAAGGTACATTATTTAATGCGTTACACGAATGACTTTTAGTGGGAGTTTGTGGGCGATAACCTATGAAAAGAACAGCACACAATTATTAACATATTAATAAATTTAGTTGAATGAAAGGTTATACTTTAGTGCAATTTAATTGCATGTGAATAATGGCAATGAGCCATAGAAAATACCACTCGCTCGAAAATCTTAGGCAAAATATTTTAAAATCACATAAGAGAATGATTTAAACAACTTATGTTTGTTAGAGTATTGCATCATAAAAATCAATGATCACACTAAAATTTCACTATCATTTCGCTTTTAAAATAAAGTTTAAGATCAGATCTACTCCATTTTACCCATTAAGCAACTAAAAATGGAATTTCAGACTGATGTAAGTAGCACATAGTATTTATGTGCTTCGGAGTGTTTTTATAAATTATAATAAAATATGTTCAATGTACAGAGTGAATAATGTAAAATCAAAAACCATGTCATGGAAACAAGTGGCAGTTGTGCTTCTTGTGGAAGCATAAGAGAAGCTGACGTCACACAAAAAACTGTTAGTAAAAGCGCAATAATGCCAATTAGAAAACTATTTTTAAAAACTCGATATTTTTTTTCTTTTTTTTGCGATTTGATCCCACTTATGTTTATGAATATTTTATTGCAAGTCTAATTTATGCGAAATAAAAACACTGTATTTTATTTCTTATTTTTCTATGTATCTTCTCAACTTTTTCTTTGGGTGTGCATATGTATAATAGTTGCAACCGACATATAAACATTATATCTTATGCATAACTTGCATAGTCAACACCTTCATGCAGTGCAAGTTTAATGGACAAGCGTTCATTTACTTATCCAATAAAGGTATTGGTACTTTAGAATCCGAAAATACTTTTCCAACTGAACGCGCTCTTTTTCCCCTCCTTAAAATGTAAAGTTTCATCATATAATGGAATTAATTACAGTAGACTTCCAATATAACGTACTAACTAATGCAAGGGTCAGTCGTAATATCGTAAAATTCGTTATATCGAAGAGTTTTTTATTGAACAAACTGGCTTTTATTTACTCATTTACACACATACATATCTAGTCGTAAAAGTTAAGTTAGATTTTGGAATGCTATATTTACTTGCGATCAGCTTTACTGGTAAAAGAAAGTTATTCCAGTTCAACAGTTATTGTTGAATGAAACAGAGTTCGTTATTTGGAATAGTGAATACTTTTAGTGTTCGTAACTTAGACACATGAATGAAAAATTCCAATTTGAAAAACTGTTCGTCTAAATGGAAATTCGTTGCATCGATCGTTATTCGCTATATTTGTTGTCTTCTGTATAATAAATATTATATATACTAAGCTTTCAATTTAAAACAATTTTGCAAAAAATATATATTCTCTGAATATATGTTACCAAAACTTCTTCCATTGTATTTTTCGTAACTTTTTCAAAAGAAGAACGTGTTGAAAAATTACAGTTGTTATTAAAAAACTACAATTGTACTGAATATGGCATCACTACATCATGTAACAATACACATGCACACATAAATATACATATATATCAACAACAAATAAGTAGTAAAAAAAAACGCTTTTCTAAAAAAACAAAACTATTTATGGCATAATAAGTCCTTATCACATAATATCATACACAGTACCAATTATTGACTTATTTTAAATTCAGCCGAAAGTTGAGTTTATCGCGCTAATATTGTACAAGTACTTCATAATCTAAATGTAAAAATAAACTTTAACTTGTTCAAAATTAATTGACAGTCTTATCGGATTGTCGATAATCCGTATTCAAATTTGATGTTTATAACTTTTCTTTTTCCATTTTTGTATCGCCACGCCATTTGTGTGCTTTAGTCAACCATATACCGATAGCAATCATTATGACACCCACCACTGTTAAAGCAATACCAATATATTGTCCAATATACGGTACATTCAACACAAACTGCACAAGAGAGAGGAGTTAGAGCGAAGAGAAGAAAGGAAAAAGTTTTTGATTTTTTTAAGCGTTATCGCATAGTTACAACGGATATTATGTAGCCTTACCTTAACAAGGCGCAATAGGTCATCGTCTATGTCCGCTTTAATTTGAATTGTAAAGAGTGGCGCATAAAAATTGTGTGCGACATCACGGAAGAAACTGAAAGGAGGAGAAAAATATTTTATTTTATAAATACATATGAGGCTGAAGTTAAGAGTTTGCAATTGAATTATTTAAAGTAGAAAAAGGTGGAGGTATATACTCTATGCTATTTTCATAAAACTTTTTAAATGGAAATGGTTTGTAACGCTTTGGTGCAAAATATACCGAATCGATTTTAATTAGTTTTTTTTTAAACAACAAATTTGTGCTAGAAAAGATTATTGCATACTTAAATTTTATAAAGCTATATTTTATTTTAGTATTAAGTCTTTTGCAAAACCTATCTCAAAAATTCTTCCGAAACAAAATGTATATTTTTGGAAAGATAATTTTTTGTTTATCTACTGCTCAACGCATAGAAAATGCATTGTTGAAATATCCTTCTTATCTTTCAAAAGCTATCAATATTTTAATATATTTATACTACTCACTCAATCATATCATCTTGTTCCACTAGCACACTTATTAAAACTTGTCCATTCACATCCAATGGTATACCTAATGTCGGCTCCAATAGCACATGAATGCCATGCTTTTCTGGATCTGGTTTCAAACCTGTTGTATTTTCCAAATACATTGGATCTGTCATGTAAAAATGTGGATGTGATAAATAAACAGGTGCTCTAAAAGTCACTGGCGAAAAATCAATTACACCATTTTTAGGACATTCACGACCTTTAACACAAAAGCATTTTGTATCCGGCGCAACATAACCGTTGTCAAAAGTCTGATCAGTTGATGTGTACAACCAAGCGTCGATACCACGGAATGAAGTTTTAGTTTTTGGAAAGAGATTGATGAAACGACCAGCATCCGATATGAATATAGAAACTATTTCATCCCATTTTTTACCAGGTGACCACAGTTCACCAGTACTACCATTAATTTTACCGCAATCACCCTCCCAGCTGCCTGTATTATCAGTGCCATTCCAAAGCTTAAGATCACCCATTTGCGAGAGGTCACCTTTGCCAGTGTGTATGGTAAATGTACCCTCTGCCTCTTTTGAATTGTTACGACCATAGAACCAAGCAAAACGATTTGTATAAATTGGCAATATCGGTGAATGCAATCTTTCAACAAAATCAAAAATATCATCGTAAAACCCTTGAAACATCCATTCGATAGCACTATGGGTCATTGTAATACCACCACCTTCACGATTGATGCCAAAATTGACAATCTTTCTTAGGAAGTTACGCATTGGATGTGCGATTTTCGCTGCAGCCTGGAAAATATACAGAACATAAAAAACAAACAATTCTCATATGAAATTTTGTACGAATGAGGTTTCTTTAAAAACTTACCACTGAGGAAAAATGCGGTGTTGTTATCATGTCGTCTAAGCTGCCATTCGAACGCTCTGGTGCAAAATACCATGTGCGACGTCCAAAAAATGTAACCGTATTATTATCATTCCAAATAAGATCTTCCTTAACTTTTATATCACGAAATGCATATGGACCTAACTCTTCAAAATTTGGCTTAACATTTGGATTATAAATCTCTTGTGGGTTAGTCCAATTAAATAAATTAAACGTTAAATAGATGGGTATTGGTGTCACTTCCCATTTGCTGAATATAAAGGAAGTCGGTGAAAGTGGTAGCATCTGCAAGAGTTTAGAGTGTTATAAAGGTTAGTTTTAATAATTATTTTCTTACCGATTGTATGAGATCCCTGGATAAGCTTGGCCATGCCGTTATCAGCACAATACCAATCACTGTTAGTAAGGATCCTATTACAAAGACCCATATTTTCTGTTGTCGCACGCTACAGCAGTTACAACACATTCTGTAAAGTTTTCTCTTTTTTAGTTACTGAAGGAATCGTTGCCTAACTGCGATAGGTCTTTGGGTAGACTGCTTTAGGTTCAAAATGTTCTTAAACTAGAAACTCATATTATTGTTTTAAATTTAAATTAACTTAATTTGTTATTAATTTAAGATTAGATTATAATGTTAACTAAAATGAACGAAATGCTTCTTTTGTCTTTTGTAGGTGATATGCCTTGAATATGCCATTAACCGGTAGATATGCTACTTTGGCCTAAAGGCACATTCTTTACGAATTTTTGTGAAGAAAATTTAAGGTTTAGAAACTCTTGCAGCTTTCATTTCACGATCAGGCACACACGCTATAAAATCTGTTGTAAGTACAATATGGACAAATGTTATTAGTTGGGTCATTGTACAAGTTGTTTCAACTGAACACAACTGTCAATATTGTTCAACAGGTTGTTTAGTGAATTAAAACAGTTGTTAATATACTGTGTTAGTTAGTGTATTCGTTTCATATGTTTATAGTATACAATTTCTCAAATCTATGAGAAATCAAAAATGCATTTTTAAAAATTTTTATTTATCTTAACTCTTGACTTTTTTGTTAAGGCTGTTAGCTCTGGATATCTGTGACGTTACTTGAGGGAGAATAAAGCGTTTAGTTAGGTTTAGCCACAAGTGTAATACAAGAAACCATTATCAAAAATTTGTTAAGTCACATACTCATACTCAATGGATTTTAATATTTCCTTTTCTAAAATAACATATTTATGATAAAGAAGGTTATTGCATACTTATTTTTTATGTTCCTAAGTCCTTTTTTTAGGATTAAGATTTTGCAAAACCTTAATCAAAAATTGTCGCTTCATTTTGTGTTTTTTATGCAGCTTCTAGAATTCCTTGTTGTAATTGTAGTTTTTTATATCTTTTAATCTTTTCATTTTCAGTTCAAAGAACAAACTCTCTTTCAATTATTTTTTTTTTTTTGTTACTTTTGAAGAGAAAATAGCATGAGATCTTATGAGGACAAAAAAAACAACGGGACATGCGCGTGTGACGCCGCGGGTACCGCTAGTACATCATACAGCTTTTTATCGTAATGTTTGTAACAAATACAAACCAAATTCAAATAGCACTGCTGAGTTCTCTTACATACATACATATATGTTTTCGTAGACTCTTCTGATAACTTTCGCCAAGCACTGTTTTCAAACTTTAAATTATGTCAAAAATTGAACAATAGTTTTTAGGAAATGCTATTAGGGTTTTTCCAAAAATATCTATTTGCATAATCAACCAATATTTATGTACGTATTTTTTAATAGCGATAACAGAAATAGCTTAACCCTGCGTATACCTTTAATTCTACACTTCGATGCCCTTGTACCTCAGTACATTTACATGAGGATAGATCAAATTATTTAGTATAGATTTTAAAATTAAATATTTTTTATAGATACATATCATTTCTGTGAAAGCCAAATGTTGTTGATAGAACTCCACGTTTTCGGCTTGGAAAGACATTGGCTGGTATGTATAGCTTTATTTTTTAGCGCTAATCCTGTGAATGTAATATGCCCGCGGAAAAGAAAAAGTTACTCATCTATTGCTATTGCGACATGAGGTTTGTAAATTCACTCAAGGTTCACGTTCAGCATTAACCAGATATTCCTGACTTCAGCTACCTATCAGCGATTACAAACAATCTGGTGAAAACTTAAGCCATTTGCTGCTATTTCGATCAATCGAAAGTTATAATCCCGCATTTTTGCCCTAATTCTTCTACATCACTGAAATCTTTGTTCTGTTTCAAAAAATATCCTTAGACGATGTCGAATAATTTATTATCGTCCTCGTGTGGAACTTCAAATGCCTCTTCCATACTAAAAAAAAATTTGAAACTCCTGCCCACATCCCACACTTTTGTGTTATGGCATTATATTCAGGATACTCTCATCTAATATATGAAACCGCTGGGTTGATGAGGTACATTAAAAAAAATCATAATAAAAGATTGAGGAGGCTACATTTGTACCCTTGTATGCAGGCAAGGGTTAAAGAACTTGTCCATTGATTAAGATTTTTGCAGCTTTTACTGCTATTTAACACAACGTAAACAATGCACTTTAGATTAACACAGCTTCAAGTTTAATATAACGATAAGGTGCTAATCTGAAACAATTATAAAAATAAACATTTAGTGTAGCATATCGTTGGGGGATTTTGATACGATTAATCGATTTATTATTATATGTGCTATATCTGGTAATCCATTCAGTTGAAGTTGCAGTTTCCATTAAAAACAAATAATTTCCTTACGATAAGTATTGAATTGTTTTTAGGTGACTAAGTCTTTAGGTGTAACTTTAAGATAAGCATTCAAATGATATACACAATGTTGTTGGCAAAAACAATACTTCTCTGAAAATCGGTAAGAAGGTTAAGAAAAATTTGTATAATACATTTACATCAACTCATGTGATCTTTTCCAAATGATATAGATAATTTTTTAGTGTAAACAACTTAAGTGGAGAGTAGATATGAAAATAAATCTAAAACGGAGTGAATTCGTTGAAAATAAAGCGCCATATCAGCTTTCTGGCTTACATTGGCTATAAACGATACGTTTCGACATTTTTCGTTTCATTTGATTTTTCTACTTTTTTCGAATTCATCAACTTTTTTCGATATTTTCAGTTTATCGAATTTTTGAATATTTTCGATGTTTTAGAAATTTTTTTGGTTTTTTGAACATTTTTCGAATTTTTTCAATACTTTTCAGCGCTATGTATTTTGAAATTTTGAACATTTTTCAATTTATTCAACATTTTTTGACTCAATTTTACTTTAAATTTCCCAAGCCATCGAATTTTATCAACATTTGCGACATTTTTCAGCTTTATCAAAATTTTTTCACATTCTCCGACCTGTTCAACATTTATTGACATTATTTCAAAGGGCGAAGTCTTGGGCGAAAAAATTCTTTTAAAAACCAAATTTTTCGAACTTTTTGAAAATGAGGAACTAGAAAAAATATAAAATATTTTTGATTCATTCGATTTTGCAATGTTTCAAATTCTACACAATACTCTATCAAATTCAAAAGATTCGATATGGAGAATCGTAAAACTTAGCTCCCACAACCATTAAAGTTGTAACCACAACAAAAATTTACACAATTTTAAACAAAGCCAGGTAAATTTAAATTGTTCACACATTCAATTAAGAAGTTTATAGTCTTTAGTGCAGGCAAAATATTCAAGTCATTGCATTTCTCACAGCTCAGCTCGTAATATGTTTACAAAAACTTCTTGTTCTATTCTTTCCACTCGTTTAAGTCTTTTGTTACAATTTTGTCCCCTTCCACTTCCTAAACAACTTAGTCAAGTGTAGCCGCAAATTCGTATGTTTTCTTTCATTGACCTCAAAGGTCTCACTTGACTGACTTTGGCCTGACTGATGGATAAATGAATGAGTGTCTGGCGTGAGTTATTCTGAACCATGCTCACTAAAGTTGTAGCTGTTGCTATTGTTGATTTTGACATTCTTGTTGTTCCAGGCAGCGTTGGCTGGCTGGTACTGACGTTTTCCACAAACTTGAAGGATTGACTTTTGTGGCATTTCATAATTTGTGTTAGAAATTTGATTTATTAAAGCCTAATAAGTCAAGTGCACAACATACGAATACATGCATAAATTTTAGTTCATCATACTTGAATTGTTTGTACATATGTAGGTTACTTAAAAGGGACTTGACAACGACAACAAAGTAGGTATATTATATAAAAAGCTTTGTATCTAACATAGCAGCTGGTATCTATTGAGTCAATAGACTTAATGGGCTTTTTGTAGCAATACTTTAAGGTCTATAACCTGGTAGAAAGTAATTTTTGCTACAAAATAGGAGCAATCTGTTACTATGATGTAGCGCACAGTGGCGCAAAATTGAGTATCCACATCAAAAAGGTTACACAAAACATAGATTTATTCAAAAAAAAGAGGCTAAAGCTAGGCATACTAGTTTCATCCGTTGCTAAGTGGACTCATCAGTGACTTTAAGGTGCTTAATACTACTGTATTTTTTTTTTTTGCTAATATCTGAAGAATTTAGAAAGCGAACGCTTGACCTCCAAAAAATATATATTTCGACTGTTAGCTCTGTAATTTGCCAAAACTTCAATTGCCAGCAATATACGAAACATCTGCCGAATTGTTGTTGCGAATTTTGAGATACTTTTTTTTTTTAAAAAAAACTTTGCGCCAATATTAAAACTTTCCAAGTTGTGGTTTAGTAATAAACACGTTAAAAATCAAGAAAACATTTTTTTGTTTTTGTTCTTCTTACAAAACACTATTCTGTGAAATAAAAATGCATCAGAAGAAGACAATACCAACGCGCAAACATCTTCATATGCAGCAATAAACGTGGACATGTTGCAACGTTCGTACATGCACACATGTCCTGCGTCGGAACGAGTTATGCGGATGTAGCAAGTTGAGCAAAAAATCTGAAAAAAACATCAAGGAGCAGCAGCTGATGAAAAGGAAATTGAAATAAAAAACGAAAAAACCAAATAGACAAAGACAGCAAAACAACTCCTTTTGCTGTGCACATACTTGTAGATAAATAGAGACAGGCACACGCAGAACGGACTCGAATGTCTATGTCCAAGGACATGGAGAGCCAACACAATGCCAGAAAACACTTAAAATGTGTAAATTGCAAACACTTTGCTTAGCAAAGGACCAAGTGTGTATAAGCTTACATAGACATCAGTGTCTTAAGGTGGTTCACATTAAAAACTTTATCTGAAACGGAGACAAAAAAAAATTTAAAATTTCGGGTTTCTTTGCTTTATGCGCACACAGACTTCTTTTTTTTAGAACATTATTTCTGAAAGCCTGCAGTTTATAAAAAAATTGTTCACTTGAAAAAAGTTACTAAAATTTTTTAATGTTTGAACATTTATGTTACACAAAACTCAGCCTTTAAAGGTACACCCCACCAATTGCACCACATATGCAGCATATTTTAAATTCTCGGCGAATGCCCCACTTTATAACGTTATCAATTTTATAGTTCTGAAGTATCGATGGAAATTCAATTTTGTCCAATTTGAAAAATTTCATTGTAACGAGTTTTATTATGCTTGTGCTCGATAGTTGTTAACAAGAAAATATCGATAAAAAGTAGAAAATCTAAGAAAAAACATTAAAATTTTGGAGATGAAAATGTTTTGCCCAAAAAAAAACAAAAATCCACAATGGATATCCGCATTTATGAAATCTTTAGAGTTTCAAATGCAGCAGATGTTAACTGCAACTTACGTGATATATCGTAGTATCCTTTAGAATGCACACATATAAATGCACATACTATACACTCGCACACATGGTGACCGTTGTATTTTGAATGTAAAAATTTATTGCAAAAAATGAAAATGCTTACACGCACATATATTTATCCTTCATTCAATCATTTTCGCAATTTAACTTCCGTTTCCGGTTTCCTTTTCCGCTGCATTTTCCAATGTCCAACTGTTGCCATTGCCCCTGCTCATTTTTACTTAAGGGCGTGCATTTGTAATTCCAAATGGCATCACCTTTGCCATTACAGTTGTCATGTTTTCCGGTTAAACCATTTAAAAAACAAAAAAAAAGTTGTATTTTGAAATTTATGCGCAATTATTCTTTCGCACAGTTCAACGTCGATAAGTTGAACTGCAATAATTCTGAGCCAATGCAAAATCTCTCTTTTTTTTTTTTTAATTATAATAGTGCATTGAATATTGATGTCAAATTTCATTATCGAGCTTTCACTGTTTCATACTGGTGACATAATGATAATTCAATTACAACTGATTCTCATCCTTGTTAACCATGAGTTTTTCACACGCCTCAGTGTTTAATTTTTGTCATTATTTTATTAACAGTTTTGTACGTTATACGTTAAAGTTTGTTGGCACAAACAACTCAATTGAAAAGGTAAAATCATTGAATTATTTTCAATTCAATTGTCATGTCAAACGATATTTTGCTTTAAAAGCTATTTACATATCATCCTTTTCAATGAAAAATAATATGTAAAAAAGCCGGTCCTCCAGCGTGTTGTGTGAATTAAGTGATTTTATGTTATGTTGCCATAGAAAATTTTAAAAATGTCAAAATATGTTGACAGTTGTTGAAATGGTCAAGAATTATTGAAAAGTCAAAATAGTTCAAAAAATGTTGAAAAAGTCAAACTATGTTCAAAATATCGAAAGAAGTAGATCAAGCAAGATACTTGAAGAAAACAAGTTCTTTGGGTTTTAAACGGGCGAAAGTAAAAAATTTTAAACGCTATATTGAGAGAGTTATTTGATGTAGTGTAAACAAATTTCCCAAAAATACTAGGAAGAATTTAGGAAAGGACTGAATAAAAAGTTAACAAATTTCGACTAGAAGGCATGACATTTTCCTTGTTTTCGAAAACGCTATACTGAGAGCATTATTTAAGTTAATCAAACAAAATTTTACACAAACAATAGAAATTATTCGGAGCTGTTCCGAACAAGTACTAGTCAAATTTTACAGGTGGGCATGACACCCCCATATAAAAAAAAAAAACTTCATAGTGCTATACTCAAAGTGGCGGCCAAAAACTTAACAAATTTTAAGTATCTTCTTCAGCGGGGTAATATAGATAATCGAAGCTCTGGAAAAAGTGAACTTTTGTATAATATTTGAACATTAGAGCATAAGTTCCGCGAAGTACAGTTTTTTTCGAATGGTTGCGGCCGCACTCCTGGCTATAAAGCTTGGATAAAAAGTTCACTGGATTGAAAATATGAATAGCTAATGAAGCACGTTGTGACATTATTTCGACATCTTGAATCAGGAAAAAATAGCGTACTTTTTAAAAAAAATCAAAATTTTCAAAAAAAAATCGTTAGAAAATGAAAAAAAAATATGCATTATAAAAAATATCCTACACATTTCCATAAAAAATTAAGTTCTGAATTTTACCGTCAACGTTTTAAGTCAATCGGTCAAAGATTGTCAAAGTTATGTGTCCGGCCAACTTGAAAAAACGTAATTTGGAGAAAAACGCGTTAAAAGTTTTCAACACAGCCCAGTACTGCTTAGCAGCTCATCACCAAAATACAAATTTCGAGAACGGGAATATTTTTTTCGCACAACTCCTTCGGCATGTCATTTTCAAAATACTAAGGCATCTTTTATTTAAGTTTCTACAATGGGCTAACCCCTCAAAGCAATGACTCCAAATATCATAAAAATATTAGGAATTATTTGAAAGTGCTCTGACCAAGAACTTAGCGAATTTATAGAAGTAGGCGTGGTACGCTCCAAACCCAAAGTTTTAAATGACTTTACTAAAATAATTATTTGAATAATGAAACCAAATAAAATAAGAAATGTTTCGATCTAATATCACATAAGAATTTGATGAACTTCGAAAAGAGGGCGTAGCGCCTCCCATACAAACAAAAGCTTTTATGAGAATATGTTGGCAAATTCAATGTCGTTACGCTAAGTCAAACTAGTCAGCACGTAGCGTAGGGGAAGAAACACTATTTTAGGATCCAAGTTAAATTTTACTGTTAACGCAAGATAGGGTATTTAATTTTTGGTGAATTTTATGGCCAAAGATAACACTCTACTAGTTATTTTTGTATTTCTTAATATTTCTTTTTCTGTGAATATTGTAGTTTTATTAATAGTTCCACTTTAACAGATCTGATGTCCACTACACAATATGTTGTTTTATTTATTTTCTTTGAAGTACTAACAACATTTTGTTATATATCGATACTACAACCTTACTTTAAAGATTCTGAGCCTGAAGAAACATTTTCATTTTCTATTTATTTTATGTTAATAATCTTTTAATTTTTAACTGGAAAACAGTTTTCATTCTTTTTTATTATAGTTAAGCAGATAGCGAATTTGAACTAATCAGTTCCTCGTCATATGTTCTCGCAGCGTAAAACTTAACATTTTTGAATCCAGTGTCAATTATATCAACGCCTTAAATCTCTCATCATTGTATTTGTGATCACATAACAAATACACTCTGTGACAGAATGCGCAACTTTAATTTGTTTTTGTTGTCTTTGCTTGGTAATTAAATCCACTTCAATTGGTTTGGCTTTAACTAAATCGTGTTTACATCAATGCGGCTGAATTGACACCATTTGGAACATGGTAAACAGCATACAGAGTTCAGCCAGATCAAAAGTTACACAAATATAAGCACAGCTCAGCGCATATGTATACAAATAAACGCTAACACAAATACACATATGCAAGCACAGATAGAGGCGTTGTGAAAAACCCGAAACTTATTTTAATTAGGCTTAATTTCGCGCCTAAACTACGCAAATTTAGTTTCAAAATAAAGTTTGAAGAGCGTGCGATTTTTTTTTTTAGTCCAAAATAGAACGCAAATTTCAGTAAATGTCGCAAATTTGTTATTGCTATCAATGTTGCTACTTTAATTACTGGATAAAACGCTTGGCAGCACATACAGTGGTGCATTTGCAGTCATAGTGTGAACGCGTAATTAGAAAACTGAAAATGCAGCTGCTGTATGGTCTAGTTGTTGTTGTTTTTGTTAGTACTTTAAAATTGCCAACAAAAAATGCTTTAATTGTGCAGTTTTATTGAAATAAATATTGATACATAGGTCATAACAAAATTTACGCTTTGACTGGAATTTCTGAATTCAGTTTTTTTCCCCCTAATTCTTTTATCAATAGCAATTTGCATTTAAATAAAAAAAAAAAACACAAAATTTCCTATTTTGCATATTAAAATTACATTTTTGGCAACTGCTTCTATCATGCTCAAAATATTATGCAATTTTTTCGGATTTTTTTTTTTGGGGAAAATTTAAAATTTGTGCATTGTTTAGGATCACAGCTTGTATCGCATTTCCAACAAAAGCCCAACACAATTTTATAAAACCAACCAAGAGTGTCCAAATACAATGTGAAGTGCATGCTACAACAACAACAACAATGACTGCAACAACATAAAACTGACCATGTAGCATCCATAAGTGTAACGGCGCATAAAGCGCGCGAACAAAAATATTAATTTAGAACTTTTACGATATCCCCTTTAAAAGCACACACACATACACAAACATAGTAAATTCTAAGTATGTGTCAATGTACACAAGACTGTATGCTATTTCCCAAAAATATTTTCTTAATATAAAAAAGAAAAATAAAACATTTAATTCCCAGCTCCTCGACCAAAATATCCGGCAATCTTCTCTTCATAACGTCACATAAAAAACTTTTTTTCAGTGTATTTAATTTTTATTATATCATTTTTCCAAAATAAGGCGCTCTGTGCCACGCTTTATTGGACTATGAGAAAATTTTTGTTGCATGAAATTTTTTTTGTTTTAAACCAAAAACGTAGACAAATCTCTTCAATTAATGAAACTTTGAAAATAACGTACAGTCTAATGCAGATGTGAGTGAATACATTTCTAGGTCATCAAGTAGTAGATTCAGTTACTGCAAGTATGCATTGAAACTCTTTATACCCGGTAGGAAATGTCATAGAAATTATATTTACTATTAAAAGGATTCATCGCAATGATTGAATGTATTGTTGTAGCATCTGATATCAACAATCTTCCCAACAAAAGGTCTTTACTCAGGACTATTCTGATTCTATTTTAATCGCCGTAGTGATAATAGTTCTTCGAGTATACAGCAGATCAAGCGTTTATTTCAGCTCATTAAGCGTCAAGCATGATGCACCTCAAATCGAAATCCATCAGCTGGATTCAGTATTTTACAGACAATAGGACGATATTAGCATATTAATGATGAGCACTAAATGCTAATGTAAAATTATTAGGCATTTCTATGTCAAATAAAAGGGTGTAGAACCAATGAATGAGAGAAAAACGTTGCTCGATGGAAAAATCGGTAAATTTGAGGATAACACGAAAATATTTATTTGAAAATTTTGTATAAACCAGCATCGGCGTATATTTTAATTATGTCTTAGTGAAGTAAATTATTTTGTTAAGGCTTTGAACTTTTCCTAGATTTAAAATAACAGCAAGGTAATGCGGATGATTTGGTCGAATATATTGTTGGTTGTCATAAGTCAACTGTTTCAAAGTCCAACGTAATTTAATTCTCTTGTGCTTTTTGTTTTCTCATGCAGCTTAAAGCTTCCACAAGATTCTTCCAACGACGTGCACGATCAATAGCGAGTATCTTCGATCCCCTCCATTATTTATCCGGTTCAACTATTTTCTATTATTCTGATTATTTTCACGATGATTTGGGATCATCTCTGAAGATTCCAGTGCAATTCTTACTCGCAATGTTTGTACCATACTCGTATATAAATAATATACGAATTGTTCGTTTCAAATCGTTTTATTTCAAAACGTGCACAAGACTTTATAGATTTTTAAATTTCGAATTGCTTTATTAAGTTTTCAAATGAAGAAAGAAATAATACTTATGATTTCCACATGGGATAGCGTAGTTTCTGTATAGTTTTAACGGTGGAAGTAACTAACAAATATCTATTTAAAATGATGATTCATAAAAACTTAAAACTACATACAAAGCACTTAAAATTGCAATGTACAGAAACATTATCCCTAAAGGTTTTGTAAAACTCAATTAACTTCATTTTACATCAATTAAAACATCTGTCCTTACGGGCATAATACTCGTCGCTTATGCTGAGCCCGAATTTAATTTGTGATTTACCCCATAACGTCTGGACCTTTCAACTTATAAATGACATGCAAGGCTGATTCACAAAAAACTCACTGGAGTTAAACAAAACGAATACTTAAAGGGACCTGGTCAAAAAACGAAAGTTCTGATAGAGTTCCGGGCTCTGAGTCTGAAAAAAAATATATATATCAAAGACTTGCCTTGTTTTAAAAAAAATGCTATATTGATTTAGATTTGAGGTTGTTTCAATTCCAATTCTTTGGCATTTATTCCATTTTGGAATGTACATATAGCTTGTAGTTTCTAACGATATAGCACTAATCCATATGACATTTATTTGGTAAGAATTACAATCAAACGATAAAAACAGTAATTATTATTATAATTGCTTGCCAAAAACCCTATGTCATTTGGCTCAATCGAAATATTTATTGATAAAGACTACCTTTGTCTTAAGCCAACTTTTCTCAATTTTTGAGAAAGTATTGGATTGGGTGAATATTTCTCAGCGTACAATTTAAATTTCGATAATTTTTCAACACAGAAAGTTTTTATTTTTTATTTTATTCTCAACAAAACCACTGTGTGACAAAAAATACCAACAACTTTACATTAAAACTTCATTTCAAGACAAAGTCATAGAGAGCATATTTCTGTGCGTTGTTTTGGCGTTTGTTTATGGTATTGCTATATTGCACAGTGTTGTTTTCTGAACGAGAACTCTCATTGCTTGTTACATACAACTGGACCAAATAGAATTAAAAAGTCAAAAAAAAAAAAAAAACTCATACAATTTCAATTCTGCCTCTATTTCCATTTTATATGCATTTTTATTGCAAATGTATGAGTTAGTGTTGAATAGTGGTGCATATGTTACCGCTTGTAAAACCTTAAAAAACTATTTATTTTAATTTTGGAAAAATTCCAACAAAATAAATGCGAGTATTTTACAGCGAGAATATAACGCTCATAATTTTATCAGAAATGTAAATAAGTGTGCGCATAAAAACATAAATTAAAATGGATTTTGATTTTTTTCGAAATTATGATTAACATGCCACAAAGGAACATTGAATATATTCCAAAAAATAATCAAAAGGTTTTTTTTTTGCTTTCAATGTCACACTTACTTATATTTCAATAAAACACGTTCGCTGCTATGAATAATTTAACCAAAAAAAAAAGCAACAGAAAAAATTGTCTGAGAAAAAAATTGCCAAAGGACTTTAAGTATCGTCAACCATGAACGTGTCATAAGTTCCCAAGCGAAAGCTTTCAGCGAACGAATATCGAAACGAAACAAAAAAGCGTAAGACGCTAAAATAATGCTGTGTTTTGACATAAGACCCATACAACACAAAGCCGAAAGTAAAACACAACTTCCGCTCTGCAACATCTATTTAGTATGCAAGTCAAGCAACAGATTTGGACACAAAGTTTGCTTCGTTCTGTCTTTTGCAAATTCTTTTTCATGTAATGGTCAATAGCAATGCAATGTTGAGAATTTCCACCACAATATTTGACTCTAAGGATGTTTTGAAAAAGATAATGTTGCGCGTAGTTGGTGACAACAAATTAAGTGTATTTAGTATTTTGGGGTGTATCGAAATTGAAATCATAAAGATATCTATTATTTAAAAGTAAAAAGATTTGGAATTTTCAAAAACTTTTTTTTTTTATTTATTGAGTTAGTAAATTAGTTAATTAAGAAAAAATCCATGCACCTCCATGGTAAGATTTCAACGAAGAATAAAGAAAATTAAAGTAATGCAGGCCGTTAGCAAAATCATAGAAATAAATTAGGAACATGAATGTTCCTTACTCAATCACAATATAACGCCTGAACGAATTTGCATCAGGCTTCATGGACAGATGGAATATATTTTAAATTGGAATATAGGTAGCTTTTGGTTCTGAAAAAATTAATTATTACTTGTGCGAATAGAATCAAACATAATGAAACAGTTTCATTTTGCAGTTAAAGCTGTCATACCAAGCCAATTCCATGCAAACACAACAAATCGATTTATCCAAAGCTAAAAATGTTTGTGTGTGCGTTTTGATTTTTCTAAGAATTCTAGTTTGCTTTGAAAAAACTAAAGCCAAAAGAAAAGGGAAGAAAAGCAGCGCTGTACAAAAATAAATATTATTGCAACTGTTGTTATTGCAATGTAATTGAATATTTATAGAAGATAATATTTATGTGTGAGTAATTTCGAGCCAAGCTAGAGGCGTGGTTACTGCTAGTAATGATAGTGATTCTTGTCAGAACTTGAAATATCGCAAGTACTTTTCTAGACTAACCACATTCCCTTAAATACATTTCCAAAGCAGAACAAAGTTTTAAAACGTTTCGTACAAGGCTCTAACCGGTAGGTATTTCTTGCCTGAGTTTAACGATATTTCATGGTCGCTGATGAAACCGTTGGTCAGTAAGTAAATCAATAACCACCCTAATCATAGTGCACACTGTTTTCTAATATAAAATGCCGATTACCTTTAATGGAATTATAATGTCAAACATTATGCATCACAACAAATAATGGGCTGCTGAGGAGAAAATGTAGTTGTTATACAAACTGTGTATTACAAAAACATTTTCATGTACATAATTTCACACAGTTCAGTTTATCTTTAGCATAGCTTGGACTTATTACCATAAAAATAAAGTTTAACTCTCATTATTTGCAGCCACCCTATTCCACAACTTATACAGGGTGTTTTTTTAGAGGTTTGTTTTTCGAATAGAGATAAAACTGGCATTTTATGGTCAAATCTGGCAACTCTAATGTTATTTATGTTCAGTTTGGTTTGCCATTTTATCATGAACAGGTTGACAAAAGAACAACGCTTGCAAATCGTGCAAATTTATTTCGAAAATAATGGTTCAGTTCGCGAAGTTTACCGCAAGCTCCGTCCATTTTATGGTCGACATAATCGTCCAACAGAGCAATTAATTCGGTTAACCATGGATCGTTTTCGCACTACGTTTACTCTATGTGATAATACACATCCTCAGAGACGTCGAACAGTGCGCACCGAAGAAACAATTGCCGCTGTAGAGCAAAATGTTGAAGAGGACCCGAATGAATCGATTCGCCACCGTGCACAGCAATTGGAGCTTTGTCCATCAACTTTATGGAAGATTTTGCGCAAAGATCTTGGCTTGCGACCTTATAAGATCCAGCTTGTGCAAGAATTAAAGCCGCGAGACCATGCAATGCGTCGTGATTTTGGTGTATGGGCCGAAAATGAGATTGATCTCGATGCTGATTTTCATCGCAAAATTTTGTTCAGTGATGAGGCTCATTTTTGGTTGAATGGCTACGTCAACAAGCAAAATTGCCGCATTTGGAGTGAAGAGAATCCACATGAGACCCTTGAGACGCCATTACATCCACAAAAACTGACTGTTTGGTGTGCTCTATGGGCTGGTGGAGTCATTGGGCCATACTTCTTCCGAAATAATGCTGGAGAGTCAGTTACCGTTAATGGAGACCGGTATAGAGCCATGATAACCGACTATTTTGTTCCCGAATTGGATGGCATGAATGTGGATGAGTTGTGGTTCCAACAAGACGGCGCTACATGCCACACAGCGCACGTCACAATCGATTTATTGAAGGAAACATTCGATGAGCGCATAATTTCGCGGAATGGACCTGTCAATTGGCCACCAAGATCGTGTGATTTGACACCATTGGATTATTTTCTTTGGGGATATGTGAAGTCGCTCGTCTACGCCAACAAACCAGAAACGTTAGGGGACTTGGAAGCCAACATTCGTGGCGTTATTGCCGACATACGGCCCCATATGCTCGAAAAAGTGGTTCAAAATTGGACCTGTAGAATTGGCTTTATTCGAGCCAGCCGCGGCGGCCACATGCCCGAAATCATATTTAAACATTAATGGCATAAAATTATCCTTCCAATAAAGCCAAATTGATGGCATTAAAACGGTTTTCTTGTGTTTTATTTCAATTCGAAGCTCTATACCTCTAAAAAAAACACCCTTTATTAGAACACAAGCAGCTATAGCGCAATTAGTGTAGACAATTCAAAAACTAATAATTATTTAATTAAAATTCACAAAACAATTTAAAAATTAAAAACTATTTTGAATAAAAATAAAATTATAAGATTTGCACAGCAAAGCAAACTATAACTTTTTAATGACTTTTTGAATAGATTCAAGCTAACAGAGATTGTACATAGTGGTCTTTACGTGGAGTAGCAACCCATAGACTCAAAAGAGTTGTAACTCATTTCTGATTCAATTCACAAGCTATAGTTTTGCTCACTATCCACTAGAGAGCGAAAAAAACAACTCACTTAAGTGTTTCGCCTTCACTTCCCTTGATTCAGCGGTGCCGTAACCCAACCAAAAGCTGAAGAAAGCTGCACTGTTGATTCATGAGAAGCTCAACAGCAGGCGTCACACCAAAGTATCCTGCAAACATTTTAATATTCAAAACAAACAAATTCATCCGAGGACTAAAGGCTGTAAGCCATCCTAAGTAGCCGCACTTAACTGCAAAATGTTAAAAAACGGCGATGGCGATGGCCACGGCTATGATGATGATGACAAGGACAAAAATTCCATAAGAGTGTTACGGTTGATGGCGCATGCTGTTGGCGGAAGAAGTTACTCACCATTTTGTAGCCGGATGTGACTAGTGGACCAATGACTTGAATTTGGCTTTGGAATATTTAAAATATTTTTTTTATTTTTTAGTTTTAGCAGCAGTAGAGTAAAAGTGATTTTTGACAAAATTTCTGATCAAAAAGCAGAAACTATATATTGAGTTCTGTTGGTATTTTTCGCTAGTTATATATTGACTTTTGTTCCTTTTAAAGACATTGTAATTTAATATTTGTCGGTAGCACTTTTGCTCCCATGGCAATTTTCTTGGCATTTATCCCATTAATGTTGAATTGCAATATGAGTCGATTTAAGCTATAACGACATTTATGGTATTGATAACAGTTTTTTTTAAGAGTTTGCTTAGCGTATAACAGTTATTAATAGCGAATAATATTTTTGAAAATAAAGGGCCTGAAACTATGCATTATTTCGTATATGATATTGCCATAACCGTACCATAATTATCGTGCAAAATCAATAGCTATTTTGAATGCATATTTTTAGGCACAAAAACAAAGTATTGTGTTAGCTTAAAATATTTTGGCACTAAGTTGATTCACAGGAATTGCTCAATATTTGACACTTGGCTTTTGTAAATTTGTGGTTTCTTTGAGTTTGGATCGGGAACTTTGTGACTTATGATATAATTTTGGATAA
Organism: Meiosimyza decipiens; assembly: GCA_963680825.1. Taxonomy (NCBI): domain Eukaryota; kingdom Metazoa; phylum Arthropoda; class Insecta; order Diptera; family Lauxaniidae; genus Meiosimyza; species Meiosimyza decipiens. The sequence goes on along the minus strand of OY804260.1, from coordinate 73,100,442 downwards.
GGCTTTGTTGCAGTCGTCAGCAATTAAATTAATTGGCTGCACTCAATGTCATAGAAGTCATCCGGTGTGAAGTAATTTAAATGCCAATAACGTACTATATTTTACTATATTTTTTAATTGGGAACAATTTTATATCTTTATTGTTTGCAAATTTGGCGTCCTTTTTCTTATGCTAGTTAAATGAGTATAAATAAAGAATTATTGGGCACACTTTTTCCAGGATTTCAACAAGTATCTCACCAATCGCAACTGTATTGTTGTCTCCCAGGGCTGCAATTGTGGCTGGCTTGTCCTTGTACACGAGAGACTTCACGTACCCCACAAAAAATAGTCTAATAGAGTCACATCGCATGATATTGGCGGCCAGTGGAATGCTCCAAAACGTGAGATTAATTGCTCACCAAATTTGCCTCTCAATAGGTCTAGAATAAGGTTTAACAGAAGAAAAATAATTTTTCTCCGAGAAAAGCTGTTATTTAACAAAATTAAGTTAATTATTTCTCATAAAGTTCTACTTCAAACTCTGTATAACAATTTTTGTGAGCCAATTTTATTGGAAGAATCAAATTTTGCATTAATTCATGGAACAATTTTATGTGCCCTACAAACGAATGTCGGCGTTTAACTTATAGGAATAGGCGAAATCCGCAAGTTACTATTTGGAATGGATGGCACAGTTATTGTATTGATTATTTGCTTACTAACTTTATAAGCGATCTCTTTAAGAAAATGATAAAATTTCACAACAATTATTCAATAAATTTCAAACCAATCCTTTGAAGAAAAATCAATATTCCTTTTTAAATACAGCAGAGCCAAAAAAACTGCTAGACACTATAAGCATAAAGTGTAATGCATAGTACCGCTTATCAATGGTGCTAAACAGTTTTGTGTCTTTTTCGTTGTTTTTGTAACATATGCTACTGCTTAAAATAATCCAATCCAAAGCATCCTTCACATCCTTTACATCTATCACAATGAGCTGCACATCCACGTATAAACCAACGAACGACTGGAACGTCGACGTTGACTAGGACGAGAGAAGTTGATAGATGTGGCTCTGTTCAATATTTTTATGTGGCAACACGTCACGTTTGCAGCTTTGCGCCAATGCGGTTTGAATGTGAAATGTGGATTGCGGTTGAATCAAATGAAAGTGAGTTTTGCCGCTACCATACCAACAAAGGATGGTTTCTAGATTTGTGTGAACCATTCATTGCAATGCGATTCATGCAACATTTGCAGCAAATAAAACAAAATTTGTGTGTGTAAATTTGAAAAATAAGAGATTTTCAAAGTCGTTTTTTTTTTGTTTACTTTTCAATGGGTTCTTTTTCTTTACTGCACACACACACACTAGAGTGGTCCTCAGCTATATGGAATAAAATTAAGATAATCATTTGAAAGACTTTCCATTTGGAGGCAACTTCGATCGCAAAATTTAGCTTCACGAATGACCAATAGCAAAAGTTTCGGACTCAAAAACTTAATGGCCAAATTTTAGCATTTTCCAAGGACATAGCAACTCTTGACATAATTTTAAAAAAATTTTGAAATATAAGGACCACTCGAACACATAAATGCTGCTCTTTCTGCCTTTTATATGTTTGCGGTTAAGCTTTTTAAAACTTTAACGTCTCCTTAAATGGTTGTTGATGGTGCTGGTGTATGGTACTTGTGCTAAATAACATGTGTTTCCGTTAATGGTAACCAAATTACATATATCATCATAGAGATATACGCTCGCATTTTCCGAACCATTAACTTAACTGTCAGTTGCAGGATACGAATATCGTCATCAGTGTAACGCGTGAATCTTAAGTTGAACGCCCTTGCTTGTGTTTTCGTGTACATGCGTCCATTAATATCACTCATCTCTGACATGTTTACCAAGTGACATAAGCGCACATTTCATTCTGCCATATATATCCAAATATTAAGGAAAAACAATAAACTTTTCAGACGTGTGGCTGCACTTGTGCTGTTTGCGTAACCGCAGTGGCTTAAGTCGATAAGGGTGATTTCGCCAGATAGAGGCAATAACAGTTTATTACTGAAAATTAAATTACAATGTATTTTTCTTTCAAGTATAATTTTAAGTATTATAAGACCCTAAACCAAAATTAAGAAAAGAAATCTAAACAATTCATTTCAACGTATTTTTCTATTTTATTTCATAAGAGGACTACTTATTGGAACTCTCAAGAATAATTTTAAGAAATATTGGTCTCTGTACGATAGTTAAGAGGTTCATTGTAAAATCGAAGCTCACTTGTGTCCTTTTACTCCTCACGGAGCATAGGGCCTCACAATACTCATCCAACGAAATTGTATGCCTTCAAACATTTCAGCTTCGAGTTTCTGAATAAAAACGCATGGTAAACCTCCATTCTTAAAATATATTTGCCAGTATAAAGTCTTGTAGTATTTTAACGCAAGTAAGGACTGAAGCAGGTAGTTTCTGTAGCATTTAATCCTATGTCGACCCATGCAAACTTCTTTGTTGAGAAGACTGTGATAAATATAATAATATCATAACTTATCTGAACTTCAAATCACCATTCTTTGGTGGTCATATACCCATTATGCTGAAAGAAAGAATAGAGCTGGTCTTCACAGCTGACTAAGCCTTGATGATGGCTCCCCAGAGGTTAAGACCATTTGCATTATATCTTTCTTGCAGAAATGTTTGGAAAGACTGGTAGAAGCGTACATTCCTATAAGATCGCTTGGATATGAGCATTTTCAAATAAAACTAATCTCTGCTGACGAAGCTCATTTTCACCTCGGTGGTTACGTAAATAAGCACAGAAAATCATCACGCGATTGCTGTAAAATGTGGAGTGGTTTCTGGATCGGTGCTATCATCTTGGAAACGTTTTAAAGTGTGTTTTTAACAACCAAATAACGTCTTTATTCTCAGTTTTTTTTTTTTTAAAACAGAATTTTTGACCAAGCTAATAGAGAAAGCCATGACTGCTTGCAGCAAACACAGACCCAGCGCCCTTCGAAAAAACTCTGCAAATTCATTCTCAGACCTACAAGGACTTATTGGTGTATAAATGCAACATATTGGACAGGTTTCAAGAGGACCACAGCTCAATAAACTAATAGACGAACAAGGAAACCCACCTTCAGTCAACGAGATAGTGCTAGCTCCTAGTCGAGAAGAGGTACATCTAGCGTTAAAAAAAAAGCTAGAGAGCTTTAGCAAGCGGTAGCGATGAAATTGCAACAGAATATCTTAAGGAAGGCTGTGATTATTTGGCGAGAATTACCATTGACTCAAATATTTACTGAAGACTCTGCTTGACCTATTCAAAAAAAAAGATAAAAACCTATCAAATGTATCATACGAAACTCAATTCAACGTAATGTGTGAATTTCTCAAGCCTTTCTTCACTGATCGGACTGGATCATTCGAACTTCCACTCTAGAAATATGATTAATTTACTTAGACGAGTTCTGGTTTGGAACCAACTTAATTTTTTTTCCAAATTTTTTGAGTAATCATAACGATTTTCATCTTAAGCATATTTTTTTATTAACTAAAGCTTCAATATCTCGTGGTGTGGCTTAAGCTCTTACTTCCATTTAGGTGTCGGGACTAGTGCAGTTTTTACCTCTGGTCTACGTGGCTAGGAATCGGGCGATATTTGCGTGACTGTCTATGTAATTGTGCTATTTATATTAAGTTAAGGTTCAAATGCCGTCTTATTACTAATAAGAATAACAGCTGTTATTCTTATTAGTTATGACTTGGCTATCTTAGACAGAAAATCTAGAAAGACAGGGAGCAGTAGTACATTAAAAAAAGCAAATCCAAATTTCAAATCCTCATAATTTTGCATTGATGCCAAAGCAATTTTCAATGATTATATAATTATCGATTTTCCTCTCATACTCATTACACATACATATACATTTACATTACCATAAATGCAATAGTGAAAATTTTCATTAATTTTGAATATAATAAACGCATGTAATTTTTCGTTGCTGTATCATTTGGGCAAAAATGTCAGCGCTAAAATTACACTCCTCATTGTATGCAAGTGCACAGAGGGCGTTTTCACTGCCACAAAGCCAAAAATTTCGATTTGTTATCGTACAATAGCAACAACAACGACAATTTCCTTAAATGAGCAGCATCAATTTGCACGTAAAAATCATGGGAAACGGAAAATTTCTCTAAGGATAATTGTGAAATTTTTGGTTTGAATTAAATGAAAAGTTGAATTCACGTGGCGCACATTTGTGGGAAAATTTGTACTGATTGTGAGTGACACGTGCGGATTTTTCATTGTTATTAAAAACGTTTGAAATGCATTATTTGTAAAAAGTTTAACTAAAGGCAATATTTAATTAGAATTTAAAAATAATGATATAAGTTAATTTTTCTATACATAAAAGGATATACACTTTTCGACGATTTGGAGAATCGTTTATGCAAAAGAACTTATCTTTTTCCAAGCTTATTACCGCTGAATTGCTTAAGAACATTCCCAATAAATTGGATTGAATTATTGAACTGTTCAGCATAAAACTTATCTGTTAAATTTAGAACTGAAGATATGAAGATTTTCAGACTTCTTGTTATTGCGCTTATTATTTAAAAACTACAAAGTACTTGCTGAGAAAAAACTAACTTCTAATTAAAAATTTTGAGCTTTTTAGCACAAAACTTAGAAATTTAATTATATTTTTACTTCACTTCATGTGCTTCATAGCAATGTGTCCTTATCACACACAACAACAGATCAGGACATACGCACTTAATATATCTACAATAATCACTCTACCGACAATCATTTAGATAAGAAAACGAACGATGCGCTAGAGAAGTAACGATTAGTATGCGTCGATAAAAGATAAGTGAAGAAGATGATGATGTTCCAAGGCAACCAACATTCACGAAAATTCCCAAAGGGCTTAAATGCGATTTTGCCTCTAAGCGCGTGCTATCATAAAATTGTGATGTGCGCGTAAAATTCTCACGCAATATCAAAGGAATTTAATACTAAAAGCTTACCGTTCTACCAATTTTTTGTTTTGTCAAACTATCATTTTCTTTTGTTAAGGCTTCATTTTCTTCGTCTGCCAACAAACACTCGTTGTGAATTTCTAGTAATTTTTCCTCCCTCCGGTCTACTTTCTATTTTACTGTGGCAAAGACGAAAACAATTCTCCAAAGACGATTTATTTGATTTCTGATAGCACCGCACTTTATCAATGAGACATCATCCTGCCCCACCGCTGTCAGTCTTGTTTTAGTATCGTTGGGCTTTGGAATTAAAAGTGTTGTGTTGATTTTTTAATGTATGAAGCACATACATACATACTTTTCAGGCAAATTGAAGTATAGCCACTGCTTCAATAGACGAAGCTTTATTTGTCTCTCTTGCTTCTAATTTTTTTTTTTCGTTTGATTCAAGCAAATGAAGTTTCATTCTTTTTGTAGCATGGTTAGATTAGGGTGGTGGCATGTGCGCAGGGCAAAAGTCTCAAATCTGCAAATTATAGCATTTATTTGTTGAGAGCTCGAAAACGGGATTGCGTTGCATGCTAAAACACACCTCTTTATGCTTAAAAATAGCTGCTTTGTTTATTATTGACAGTAATTTACAAATGATATTTAAATTAATCTCCTATTTTTATGTTTAAAAGCTAGGTTTTCTTTCACTTAAGACATGATGTGAGTTCCAGAATTCTGTTATGGAGCCAAAACTTGGTACCACGAAAACAATATTCTACCCAAAATTGGCTGTTGGTTCTTAAACTTTTAATCCATGAAAGCAACATGAAACTTTGAGACGATATAACTTAAGCAAAAATTCCATAAAATTTGAAATCTATACATTTTTGGGCTTTATTTCACAAGGAAGAATAACGTTAAGCCAAAATGAAATAAGAATCTACAAAAAGTTGAAAAAATCGCAATAAATGTTGCGTGTGAAGAGAGGCTCAAATTTCGATGAAATTGTTTTTCGGTGACTGCTAAGCTCTTTTTGTTTCAGCTCTTGAGCTACTTGGATGCTTTTTGACTTGTGACTTATCTCATTTTTAACATTTCTGCATTTTTTACATATTCTATATTTTTCCTAATGATTTTGCACAACACTGTAAATCAGTAGCTCTGTTCGTTTCTTTTGTTTGCCAAATGATTTCGTTATTGTTTTCAAGGGAAATTCAATTATAAAGACAACTAGACAATAATACAACAATGGCGTAAACAACAATTGTTTTATTAATTATTTATGTTAATGTTTGTTTTGTGTCTTGTTTTTGTTTCCATTTTAATCGATATGTTTTTGTTGTTTCACTTTATATTGTTGAAATGATGCCTTGCAAAGTAAATTTTTGCGCTTTTAAATTTTGAAAGGCAATTGACGTTTAATGAGCCAATTAATAAGAAAAACTTTAAATTACCACCATGCGGTATGGAATGAGAATTTTGTAATATTTGGTTTGGTAGACAATCTATTTTGTTAAATTAAATTTAGAAAACTTTATAGAAATCTAGTTAAAGGAAGTTTCAGAAATACCTATATGCTTAAGTTCTTCGTAAGCCTTTTAGACACTATTGGTGTTCGCGTAGTAAGAAGTTTGTTCTGAGAGCAATTTAATTAGGAACAAAGATAGGCACATCGAATTTCATTTCGTGGTCCTATTCAAGCTTCAACCCAATTTTATCAAGCTGTTGATTTAAAAAAGTCTTTAGATACTGCACTAACTTGTACTTATTTATATATTATTATAAAAAAAAAAGGTTTTATAACTTTACTACTTGAGTGCTGAGTAAACTATTATCAGATTTTATGGCTATTGCCCCGAATACAAGAGGCACCCAGCTAGCGCTCGATTAAAGTATTTGGTAAAGGCTTTGGGGCTAGAGACCTTGACAAGAGGTTCTGTGAATCTTTCTTAAACGAAATGGAAAGACCATAATTTTTTTTTGCTCACATCACATAAAAGCCCGCTGGGAGCCTTATGATTTTGAAGCATAGAAAATAGCATTATTATTTCATCAATGAAAGAAATTATGTAGTAGTTTTTAATATAAATTTATGTCCCTCAATATCACGACCATACAAAACCTAACTTCAATATACGGTTTTTCAAAGATGAAAAAATATTCGGATAATCGAATAATTTCCTTTCGTTGTAACATAACCTCTAATAAGTCAAAAAACTGTGGCACTTTTACGCTAATATATCTCAAAAACCGGATTCATCAGTGGAGTTTTTACCTCCGATTCAAATTCAGCATGTTGAAAGTCTTCGAAAAAGTATATTCTGATTTCTGGCTAAGTGGTTTGACCAAATTTTTTCGGCATATGTTATTAGGGAAATACCTTTGCTAAACTGAAGTCTTGATGTGTTGAATTGTACACCAGCATAAATGAAATAAAAGTAATATTTAAGTATACTTGCACTGCTAACAAAATAATAATTCGGAGCTTAAAACTGTGGTGCCGTAAAATAATCCTATGGTATCCATATTTTTTAGAGCCAAATCATGGACAGCAGCAATGAAAAAATGTTTTCCTACAATAAACGAACTGCAAAAATATAACAAAACTTTTATTGCATTACACCATTTATTGTAAGAAACTAAACAACATATCTTATGAAAATAGATCTGAAAACGAGCCAACGGTTTTGTTTTTGCGACGTAACGAAACATAAAGTAAAGAACTCAACAAAAGTATTTTATAGAATATGCAACGTAAGTCTTCATAAGCTTTCAGAAATTGGAAGGTATTTGAAATTCTATGTCTTTGTAGATATTGGCATAAGATCTAAAACGTATATTCAGAATCATACATCAAAATTATAGTAAAAGAGATAGTGAATTACGGTTAAGCCCCAAGATTATATGTAGATAGATCAAAAAATTAATTTTTATCGTAAGGGAAATTAAACAGTAATTAGCAAATATGGGAAAAAATTCAAACAGCAAATTTATCTTAAAAGCAAGAGCCCGAAAAATTCCCAATTCATATTTCTAAGGAATAACTCTGAAATTGCTACTCAAGTACTGAAAGCGGACTCCATTTAAGTTGTGCAGAATTGGAAAACCGCAGTTTATAAAGAAAATATTCCCTTTGAAGTTATAATTTTTTTTTTTGCTAATTTTGTATTCGAACAATTTTCAAAAGTGCAGATTGAAATTGCAAAAATTTTGTCTTTTTTGCAACTTGAATATATTTTTGAAATGAATCAATTTTTGAAGAAAATACTCGTACTTATCAATCTCGCTTTAAGTTTTTTAGCAAAATTCCAGGTGAATAAATGCATTGAGCCTAAAGCTGACTTTGTGGTGGTTTTATTTCGGAAAAAGTTTCGGGAGCATGCTGCAGAAATACAGAATTTTTCCCAAAAATTCCGAATGCATGGTTACGATAATTACAAACCGAAAAATTGTTTTATTAAGATGCCTCAAACCCAAATCATTCTCTTTAATATGTCAACTCGAATGATATGTTCTGGAGCAATAAAAATTTATTTAAAAAGCTAACGAACATTTAATTTAACAACTTTAGTAAAAAAAAATTATAATTTAAAAAAATTTGGATAGCGATCTCATGCTAACTCTACAAACTCTGACCCAATGTTTGAATAATGTGCGTTTTCAATTGTTAACTTTAATGGAATTCAATTCGCAGACAAATGACACTTTCACTAGAAACTCGGACGGGCAGACAGACAAAAAGCTACCATTCGAACGACATCATGCAAACACCTTGCAACACATCCCTCAGTGCAATCGTTAGAATGCAAATTTCATTAACTTGGTTTTAAGTGGAATTGTTCGCGCTCTATAACAAACACAAACGAGCAAACAAGGGAGAATGGCGCCCAACCCTCACTATTCACTTATATTGTTCACTTTCACTCTCATTATGACGTTGCTACTATCACAGATCACTGGCATATCTGATGCTGTGATGCACTGAGAGAAAAAATAGATTGTAATTTTGAGTCAAGTAAACCATTTTTATTTTTTTTTTAGGAATGTCAATTAATTAGTAAAGTTTGATATGCTTTGAAATTGAGCAAAGAATCCAAGAATCATAAAAAAAATAAAGATTTCTTTCATAAATTTTTCGACCAAATTTTAATTTTTTTCCATTCGTTTTCAGTTTTTTTTTTTCTATGAAATTGTTATTTTTTCAGTGTTTGCTATTTCATATAAAATCTGACAACAGTATGAGTTGGTTTACGGTTGAAATTTCCGCTCTGCTGTTGAATAAATTGGGATCATAGTATAAATATCCACTAAACTGGGATTTTAAGGGATTTCGCTTATAAGAAAATAAAGCAAAACGAGCACAGGATTGTGGTATAAAAATAAAATGAAAAATTTTTGTTAGTTGGTATTTAGGCTCTTTGTGCTTTGGTGCTTCACAGTAAATAGCGTTGCCTTACTTTAATATCCTGCGTATGCTGTTAGTGCGTCAGGGTTCAATTGACTTTAACTTGTTTGGGTGTGTGTGTGTGTGTGTGCTAAGACTTTGCCCTCAGTAGGTATAAGTAAATTGGTGCGTAGTAGCTCACACGAGAGGACTAAAGCAAATGAAAAATTTTTCCCAATTATACAAAAAAATTTATCACAGAATATTAAAACTATTTTTACTATTTTTATTATAATGAGATTTTTGAGTCTTAACTTTTTTGGAGCTCCCAAGATGTTGTCTCATTTTACTACACAAAATTTTCCATTTGGGTCATTTGTTGTCAGCATAATATTACCGTCATTTTATGTTGCTGCTGCTGTTTTTTTGTGCTTATATTTTTCGGTAGCAGACACCGCAATAAATCGCATTAAGTGGATGATACTTTGCATCTGCGGCATTTTTGCGCACCGACACGCAGGATAAGCTGAAATAATCAAAATTCAAAACTTTTTCGCAGGTGGATTAGTTGCTCTCGTGCTTTTTGGGATTCTTTTTTCTCTCTTGTTATTCAAATTTAGATTATGATAAATGAAGTAGAATGGTTTTAAATTTAAAATTTTGTCTTATTTGAGAATATTTTATTTGTTTGTTTCTGGTGGCAATTGTTGTAAATTAAGTTTCATGAATTTAAATTATACAAAGCTTACAAAAAATCACTTTGTTGGGAGTCATGGCAGCTATAGCGTGGGTGATTTAATCAAAAGTTACAATTTAAATGTGAAATAAAACGCCTTGGAGTTTGGCAAACTGTTTTTAATTTAATTTATTTTTGATATTGATATATAGACATTAAACATGAAAAATTATATTAGTCAAATGGATAAGAAATATCTTGATATTCCTATAAAAACCTATTAATGTAAACAACATCGATTGGCATTAAATTTAGCAGCTAAATTAATATGGAAATTAATTTCTATGTTGGCAGTGCTAATGCTTTAAAGGCCTTAGAATCTTAAGCATAAAATCTAAGACTTTACTGGAATGCTTCAACGCTCTCAGTACCTTGAGTGAAGAAAACAGCGTCTCCCTATTCTGGATACGAAAGTATTGCAATGCGTATAAGAGCAAATGACAATGCAGACGAACTAGCTGGTAAAGGAGCCCTATCTGAAGGTAAACTCCTGCTAAGCTTATAGTGCTTCTCCGATACGAGAACGATATGATAATTTAAAAATTATCGTATCATTCTCACAGTAGCGCCAAGCTACGTACTCGCTCTCGTACGAGAAATTTTTAATCTGTATCGCTATAGTCTCGTTCTCATCTCGTTATCGCTTGGTTATTCTCGTTCACATTTTTATATATATAAATCCAGCTGAACCAGCGGCTTTTCCGAGCACTGTGCGTTGTATAACCACGTCTACATTTTCCGCAGTATTTACTGCAGACAATTGGCTCCATGTACGAAATTTTACAACTTGGCATAAGTTTCAAGACCATCACCGTAGGAGATTTCGTTGATTGGGAAGCGCTATGACCCATTAGCTAACCTTGTTTATATTTAGCGAGTTGCTTGGCAAAAACAATTTTCATTTACGTATAAGGTTTCACAACTCTAGCTGCGATAGATGCCAAGATATGGCGTTTAAAGTAGTTTCATAAAGATGCCACGTCCGTTTGTCTAATCTCGTTCAGATTTCCTGAGGAACTTAACTTAGACAATATGCATCCACCTAGTGCCAAATTTCGAAATGTCTGCTACCATAGGTGTCAAGATATTGCGTTTTAAGGGTTTTTGTATCATAGAAGTTCTGGCTGAATTTAGTTCTCGGCGATAATTTAGGTGCCAATCGTACGATAAACATTACATTATCACCGAGAAAGAGATATCGGCCAGACATTTCTCGTTCTCGTCGATATTTATCGGTTCACGGTGAAGCACTATAAGCTTAGCAGCCGTTCAGTATTACAATTCTTTAAAAAGAAGCAATTGGAAAAGGAAAGCTATCTTTTTTTATGACTCTAAAAAGAACAACAATATATACTTAAATATATAGAAGAAAAATTCCTTGGAATGAATATAGCAACACATAAACAAAGTACAACAAAAGCACACATCTCTTAATCTCTGCAAACAATAGAGGAGATAAGGAAAATTTCCAAAGAAAAACTTTTCATCTAAACACATACTTCGGCATAACACCTGCAACAAGCAGAGATTTAATTAAGCATTTAAGTGGTTTTACTTTGTTTTGAGCATATGTAGTATACACTACATACTTATACAAATACACGCAAACACACTTGCACTAAATTTGCCAACCCTCAAATTTTGCTTAAGCTCCTGCTGGAATTTCGTCAGCGGGTGTTAGTAAATAGCGCGTTGACTTCAACGTTTTAAATAAATGAAAGTAGTTCAAGTTCTCATATTCCTGCTCATGCTTTTCCATAGAATTCTTCCTGGTTGCAGCCAATGTTGAGCTGCTGATGAAAAGGATTAAATGGCTCTAAGGGAGGCCGGCGTACAGCAGCTCATAAATTTAAGCTACAACGTCCTGCGGTGCAATAATTCGTCTGGCCAATATATAGTTTTGTTACATATACAATACATATAAAAATTTCAAGAAAAATTTTAATGGAAATTTCAAAATTCTTGTGTAAACATGAAAGTTTATATTAAGAGTACACTGCGAAAAACATATGCGTTGAAAATAATTCTTTGAATTCACGTTCTTGAATAAAATAACGATATATTTAAAGTAGATAGAAAGAAAAGGCTCTCGCAATCATCATTTACAAATTGTTTCCTCGTGGAACAAATGAATGTTTGCTTTCGTTCCATAGCTTGGGAAGGCTTTGTGTTTTGTGTAATAGTCCTGAAAATAGCGTTGCATTTTTCATCCTCATCCCGGATAATTTTTTATAATATTGATAATTCAAATTTGGCTTTAATCAAAGCAAGCGTCACACGCCAGAATTGTGGTGGGACTAATTTTGGGAGGTCGAAAAACAAATGTATCTCGCAATATTTCGAAAAATCTCCGTATGAAAACATTTGATGTCCATATCATGGACCCAGAAAAAGAATTTCAAATAGTTTTTCTCCCTATGTAGAAACACAAACTTGTATCAGCTATACATATCTGTGTAAATTTTCTTAAATTGCAATGTACAGAGATACAACGTTGTAAGGTGCTTAGATTTATGTTACCATAAATCTTTAGTGGCGGCACGTTCTTTACTACAATCCAGCAAAAGCATCTGTAGCAGTAGCAATGGCAACAGCATCTTTTGAATTTCATAAGAAGATATTTGGTCTGTTTGTGTCAACCAACTAAAATGTGGTTGCGCGCTTGCTTAACAACGTTACTGCAGCTGTTGAAAAGCAACATTCAGTAAGACTCCCCTCTAATCTGTTAATCGCTGCTGCTATTGTTGCATTCAAGGATATTGGTAATAGCATGAGGGTGTCTGCTAGCATCATAGTCCTTATAGATTATGTTGTATGTTCATATGAATGAAATAAGCTATATCGTTGTAGTTTCCTAGACATATGGAGTAGCACTTCTTGAAATGCATTCAAGAAGATTTATTAGAATTATTTTAGGGACATTGCTTAATGTGATTTTAATTAAGCTCATTTATCACATGTGATACAGTGCTGAAATATGTTTTACACATCAAATAGCATTAGTAATTGCTTGGTTAGTTGAAAGTATTATCGTGATATTAAGCTAAGATTTTAGTTTCTCTTAGACTGTATTGTATGGCTACTTAGTATTTATTAGCTCTTAAATGTATGCAACACCAAATATTTAGAATTACAGTTGTTTCAAAATGAAATTAGTAACGACGAGTGAAATTGCATTAACTGCATAGTTTTAGGCGCATTCTTTATTATTATATAAATCAATGCATCGATAGTCATGCAAAGCTTATCAGCATTATTTTAGTTAGTTAAAGTTTTTATTTATTATTTGCGATCTTCAGTATTTATGCAAACCTTTCAGTATTTGTTCAATTAGCAAATACTGAATTCAAATTACACCTTTGAGGAAAATATATATATAACTTCGAAGCTAATGAACTAAATTAATTTTCAAATATTACTTATTCTTTGTAAACATTGCAAATAATATAAAATTAACACCCAAATAATAAACTACATTTTAAAATAATGCGGTAAGAGCATCAACAGAAGCGAAGTGACCCAGCTGCAACCATATGAATGCCTTCCAAAATGTACCAATGTAAGATTTTTTTTTGTGATATTTTAACCATTGCACAGAGAGCCTAGAACGCGTGTATTACTTTTCAAACCAAACCAAAACAAAACCTTTGGGCTACTATCCAAGAATGGTACCTACTTTGGATATACGCAGTCGTAGTACGTCCCATTTTTACGTGATAAAGTTTCTGGTCAGCTCATGCTAATTGACGCAACTAGTTAAAGTAAGCGAGAGCACAAAAGATAACTTATAAGTATGAAACGGCAGCTGGAGTTTTTCAAGAAAATGTTTTATGAGCCCAACTTGTTTCGATACGTTTTGGCGAAACGAAACACTCTATTGAGCTTAATCTCTCACTAGAACGCCTTGCCATTACCAATTCATCACAAATTTAGAATTAGCAGAACATCTCTCAAGCGTTTTCGGCACTTCCATGAATTTCAATAAAACTTTAGTTGTCACACTACCTTACACAACTTTTAGTATTCTTATGTGACCTGCAATCTTTAGGTACTGACGTGATCTTATGAGCTGATTTTCTATAGGGAACTATTAGCACGCACAAACGCATTTAGTACCCTCAGAGAGGTTAACAAAAATGACGCCGTAGCAAATTGCAGCGCACTGCATTACCAACATGAAAAACACAAGTTAACACAATCCACCAACAAGCAAACAACAAACCAAAAAGCAACGACTGTTACAACGTTAGCACTGTGCGTTTATGTGTGTGTGTGTGTGTGTGTGTGTGTGGGTGTGTGTGTGTGTGTGTGTGTGTGTGTGTGTGTGTGTGTGTGTGTGTGTGTGTGTGTGTGTGTGTGTGTGTGTGTGTGTGTGTGTGTGTGTGTGTGTGTGTGTAATGCTTTGTATAAATTTGTGATTTTTATTTGTTTGAGTGCTTTTCAGACAAGTGCAGCAGTAACAATAATGACGACAACAACAACAACAACATCAACAATTTCAACAAACCCAACAACAATAAAAACAAAACAATGCAAAACAATGACAATGACGACATTTAATTTTTAGTGCAAAATACTTAGTGGCAAATGTTTGTAATACAGTGCGAATTACTTGTTAGCTTTTGAATGTGCAAGATGGCTGTGTGTGTGTGTGTGTGTGTGTGTTTGCGAATGTTTGTCTGTGTTAAATGTTCCCTGCGTTGATTGCAGTGTCAACGTTTAAGTTGTTAAGTGTATTGCTTTGATGCGTTGAGTTTTTCTGTTGTTGCGTTCATTTTAATGAAAGTGGAGCAATCTGCATTAGAAAAAGTTTATTTTTTGGTTAGCATGCAAGTCTTGTAATTTTCAGATTTGATATTGTTAAGTGTATTATTATTAAACGAGCTGAAATTTTGTGAGATATGTCTAATATGTATGACAATATATATGTAAATATACATAAAGGTGTGTTCGATTTTCATTTCCCCATGCCAATATCTCGAGAACTAAATAAGATGCTGTTAAATGTTTTCGGTAAATGCTATAATACTTATGTGTAGTGGTTCAGAGAACAGTAACCTTGTCATTTTCCTTGAAACCAAATTCTAAGCTCAATTCGAGGTCGACTGTGATTTTTAAAATGGATATTGTTATCAATAAATTTGAGTTCTAACAAAAAATTTTGTACCATAGAGTACAAATCTAAAATAAAAAATACAGGTACCTATATGAAAAATCACAGTTGACCTCGAGTTGACCTTCAAACTTTATAAGAAGGTCAAAGACCAGCTCACTTTTACTTGGCCCCCTTGATAACTTATAACTTTGGCACAAGGCTCACCTTCTTAGAAGCTCTCGAGACATTGGCCTGTGGACATTAAGATGGATCTCACGGATTACACGACGTGATTTGATGCACATGTGAACAAAGTAAAGATTGAAATGGACTTAGGGTTCTTAGAAAGCCGATATTATGATGAAAATTTGAAGTAAAATTAAAATAGAAATGTCATATAATGAGAAAAAAAAGTAGGTATTATAAAACTGTAATTAAAATTTTTCAGTATTCAAAGATTTTCTCATCTTCGCTGGCTCATAACGTCCAAAGTAATAACGCCCAGACACGATTTTTTCTTAAAACTAAGGGGCTTCGATTCGCTTGTGAGCTCTGGCGCGCATTTCTCAGAATTTTTGTTTTCTTCTAATGTTTGTTTTCTTCATTTATCTTTCTTCTTTCATTATATGCAAATTTTCTGATATCGAAAACTTTTTTATATACTTAAAAGTTTTTATGTGGTTGATTTTGTCAAAGTGGTACGTCATTGTGAGAAAGCCTTCACTACAGTGGATTGTGGCACATATTGGCTCTGTTGAGGGATGTAATGCTACCGTATGCCAGTCGGGGAATGCCTTTAAAATGAACGATTCAACTGGATAATGATCCTTAACACACTAGTTCACTAGTTTATGAGTGATTTGTATCTTAAGAAATTGACGTGAGGCTAGCTTTCGGACCTTAATCCCATATAAAATTTGTGAGCAGATTTCAAACGAATCGTAGCAACAGCAAAGCCATCAAGTAGAACACAGCTCTGACAAGTGTTTAAAGAGATATGGGCTGAAATTCCTGTGAAGCGTTGAAAGGACCTTATTGACTCTATTTCATGTCGACGCCAAGCCGTAAAAGATAATAAAGCGTTTATCACGACCTAATGGAACATGTTAAACATGCAACATGTATTTTAAATTAAGTTACGTTTTTTTTTAATTTTAGGAAACACTGCTATTTTTTTTTTTTTTTTTTTTTTCTTTATTCATTTAGACATTGCCTTAAAATAAATAAAAGTTTATAACAAATGAAATTATAAGCATTCGTAAATAAATATACATTGCTATTTTTTCATAGCTTTACTTGAAAATTTTACTCATCATTTTCTTTGATAGTAAAATACCCAGGACCCAATGGCGATACTATTTTCTTGAACTGTATGTACGTTATTTGAATCCATTTATTAAAAAGTTACACAAAAAAACACATAACACATCTGTTTGAATGCTTAACAAAACTTTTAAAATGCAAAACAAAACGAAAATACAAAATTTTTATCCGAATTCTGATACCTTTGAGAATAGAATAAATTTGTTTAAATAACATAATCTTCTTAAACTGCTTTAATACTTTTTCAAGTATTTTTATAAATATTTAAAATTGTAACAAATTTTGATACTTTTAATTACTAAAATCACTTTGAGTCGAATAACTTTGTTATCAGAATGTTGAAGAGACAACGCAACATTCTGTTGCTTTTGTTTAAATGTAATCTCTTGTGTGTCGGCTTTGTGGTTCCTTTACATACGTACCATATAACAAATAAATGCTACTTTTGAAATATCCTTTAGGAAACCTCAATTTTCAGTTGAAAAAGGATACTTTTATCCTTTTCCTTTTCTGTCTTAAGGGATAAGAGAATATTGCCGCAAAATATTGCTAACTTCATTTAACTATGTCTTGAATGTAACCCAAGCACACAAAGCTTGTAAATATTTCATCAATCAAGTGCTTAAATTGATATGAAAAAATATTGGCAGGAACTTAAACAAAATGCGGTATAGAGTGTTATGTTTGGACTCGCCAAATATAAAATACCCTACAACTGCATGAGCATTAGATGTGCGCGTGAAGGACTTAACTTTTTATCAAAGGTGTATTTTTTCCAGAGTTTTGTGGGAGTGGCGCGTTAGAGTTACCACTGCTGTTCATCTATTACTTATGTATTATATGAACTAATTATGATAAATTTTCTAATAGCTTGCGGAATACATAGTCTCAAAACTTAGGCAAATCCTAATCCGCCCAACTTTTTAAATATCTTAAGACATTTACTGCAATACCTTTTCCTATGTGGGATTTTAAGTTTTGAATTTTATGAACTTTTGTTTTTTTTTTTGCCAAATAATTCGTAATATTTCATGTCCCACAACTTTTTCGTGATATTTATAGCGACAAAAAATATTTTATAAATTAATAATTTAGTTTTTTTATAAGTTTTTAAAAAACTGTTTACCTTGCAACGACTTAAGTCAAATAATATCCATTCTACTATACCTGTCATGGCATGCGTTACAAATGGAAGCACAAATTAAATAGACGCTGAGTGTAGGGTACAAAAGGAACAACAAAAAGTGACAGCTTTGTTACCTACAATTTCTCAAGATATACACTTTTTTTTCCTACAACAACAACAATGACCAGCTATTGCTTGCAGCATCCTTGAAAAACATTTTTGCCTCTTCATACATATTTATGCATGTAAATGTGCATTTTTACATATGCATTCACCTATGTGTCGATGTATGTGTGAGGAATGAAAAAAAACCGAAACCATCGTTTACTTGCACTAAAAAAATATGTCTGCCACAAATATTTAAGTCCGGACTTTATTGTGTCATCATGAGTTCAGGACTAATACGCTGATGATATAACTCTTTAAAAAAAGCTTAAATTTTTTTTTAAAAAAATTTTTACGATCATCTAGATCAGAGATGGACACAAAAATCTGCTTCAGGCGCCTGGCTGAGCTGCACGACTCGATCATTCCGAATTAAAATGATTTAGCTCGAATAACGAAAAGAGCGCATTACTTTTTTTGTTATTGCTGTAAGAGCTAAACGAGCTCAGAGCTTTTCATCCTTGATCTTGATCGATTTATAAAGATTTTGAGACTACACTTAGATTAACAAGGCTAAAATTTTATTGAAACTTTAGGTTTTAGTTTGCTTGCTCATCTACAGTTGCGATATTATAAATGTCTGATATTCTGGGAAGAAACAGTTTATCTACAAAGGTAGTATAGTCAGTTTCAGTATATGGTGCTCTTTCGATCGGAGTTCTCAATTACTAGAATATTTCTTCTTAAATATCTGTTTGAAGCTAAAATGGAACTAACGCCTTACTCTTCTGCAATGTTAAGATAGATATTCGCTGCGAAACGCATCTTATTTATCTAAGCATTTTGCAATACTTCTTCATTTCATTCAATTTATATTTTTGAAATTTTTTTTTCTTGCATTCCTTCCACTTTCAAGCTTAACTTTTTGCTATCAAGTTTACTTAGAAAGTATATAAATTTTCTTAAATCTTTGTGTGGAAAATTGGAAACTTTGAATGCATTTAAAAAAAACTTGAATCAAACGAAATATATTTGGAATTTGCTTTACAATGTAATCCACAAGCGATAGAAGAAACATTTTTTCACTTAGCTATATCTTATGATACATCAGGTTAAATTGAAAATTTGGGATTTATCGGAAATAGTTCTATTAATACTGTTAATATCATACTACTTGTATGGAATAGTTTTGTAACGCTTTGGCGCAAAATATACTCATGTGATTTTAATAACTTTTTTTTTAAAATTACATATTTGTGATAAAAAAATCTATTGCATACTTTTTTTGTATTTTAAAATTATATATCCTTTTTAAGGATTAAGTATTTTGCAAAACCTTACACAAAAATGGTCGTTTGATTTTTCGTTGCTGATGCTTATTGTTTTTTTTTTTTCTTATTTATATCAATTCTATTTGGTTTCATAGTTCAAAGCAAAACCTCGCATTGCGCTACTTTTTGTTTGTTAGAGAGAATATAGAATGAGATGTTAAGAGAGTAATTTCATTATGAAAAATAAACGTGACGTTCGCTTGCGAAGCTGCCGGTACCATGCTTTCATAATTTTGACTTTGCTTAAGCGATAGGGTCACATGTTCAGCCTTTTATCTTGCTAGTTGGTCAATAAATTGTCTCTAGTTTTGATTTTAAATACATGTACATAGAGTTATAATTGGAAACAAAGTTGGGAGTAAGCGAAAAACAACATGTATTTGATGAAAATATATTATGCCAAATCAAATATTATCGTTAAAAATATCATTTAATTTTTTTTTTGTGTAAGTTGCAAATTGAAAAGCATTTCAAAAAAACGTCAAATATAATTTGCATTTCATTCGAACCCATATGAAATACGTAATGTGAAGTTAAAGTTTTTAACTTTTAGAAGAAAAAAAATCATTTGTTTGATTCATACCGCCACGCATTCTAATGAGCTTGACGTTTGGATATGTTATAAGGTAACAGTTGAAAAAATCTTGAATATTTAGCATTGGTATGCATTTGCACAACACAAGTAACTTTTTACTTTCTATCAATATTCCAAAACGAAATCTTATTCCTGAAATTCATTCACAAACTTCAGTGTACGTGACAGCATGCAGAGGAATGTGCACTGTCGACGTACTTTGACGTGTGCTTGTTTTGAAGAAATTTCCATTTTTTGCGTCTTGCACTTTTCTTTCCATCTTTTAGAGCTGCAACAAAGCAGATCGGACCATAACAAGTTGTACATACAACATCAGGGCTGCAATGGAGCAGATCAAAAGCTTGACTGGTTTGCATTTATCAACATTCCAACAGTTTGATGCTCTGGTATCTATGTCGATGTACACATGCAGGCAAACACACACACACATATGTATTGAAGATTTTTTCTCAACTTTTTCTTTCATGTATTGCAAAGTGTACGAGGAGTTGTGTTTTTTCTTACTCTGATTTGTTACAGTCTTGCTCACCCAATTTTTGTTTTCCTTGTAACTAAACAAAGTTTATTGATGCAAAACAACTTTTTTGAAATCTCTTATTTATGACCCGTTTTGACTTGGACTTAACTGCAAAAGCGACGTAGAGTAGAGTAAACGTTTTATTGCGAATGTGTCAGAGCATAGTGTTGTAAATGCAATAAAAATAAAGTATCTTAGTGAGGAAGGAAAAAAACGTTTTTATGTATGCAACATTGTTGCGTTATTTGTTTCGTATTTTTCAAAATTTGTATTGCATACCTAATGGCGATTTGAATGAAATTTTTTATATATGCACCAGGTTTATTCATGCTTCAGTTTGTTATAAACTCATTAATCGTAGGGAAAATACCAATCAAATTCAATAGCATTTTTTATATTTTTGCGTTTCAAAATTAATGAATAAAATTCAACAGAATATCATTTGATAGCTCTCTCGGACCAACGACTAAAGTTCGCGTGACATATTTTTAATAAATTTTACTTAGAAAATTTGAAGTTTGTACGAAAAATATGAGAAAATGGACACTGACACTGAAGAACACTTTATTTATTATTAATTAAATTTGCTGACAGACATATTTCTCGCTGTGTACAGTGCACAAATTGTAAGAACACAAAAAACACTTTATATTACAACCACACACACACACACAAATTTCACCGCTCTTGCACACGCATTCACTAACACACAAATATTACTTGAAATATTAATTTTCATGCAGCATTTGCTAGCAATGCGATATTTGCAACGCCACTATACTTCAAACTGCTGCTCAGCAACATTAGTTGCTGTGTGTTGCTCTGCGGTTTCGGTTATTGGTCAGCTATTTCGCCTTATGGCGACAGCAGTAACAGCAGTATGCAGCATCAATTGAATTCATTTCTGTGGTGAACTTACAATGCGTTGTTTAGTTGGTCACACTCGTGTCTAGGGAGTATATGGTAAAGCACTGGGGTCAGCAAAGTTGGTTAACGCGATGTTCACGTCGTCATCGTCGTCCTGTTGACCACAATTTTGTGGATGCATTTTCAATGTTAAAAATTAAACATGATTTTGTTGTTGTTTTTCTTGTTGGTGTTGCTGCTGTTTGTTGCAACTGCTGATGAGTTGTTTGTCATAACACATGCAAGTGTTGAGTATCCATGTAAACGGATTTTATTTTAGTTTCCAATTTACTTCGGCCGCAGAGTTGCGGTTCAAATTAACTAAACATGATAATGGGCAAAAAAAATTTTTGACCGGAACTCACGATGGCATTTGAAATTTATATCGAATGTTTGGTCTCTTAATTTAGATAGCCATTGATAACCGCGAATATTTCAAGTTTATTATGTTATGCAGTGAAAGAAAAACTTTGAGTAGCTTTTACTCGGAATTTGCTTAAGTTTGTTAACGGTGGTCAAACGGGGGGTTTAAATCAAAGGAAAAGGAAAGCAGAAGCATCTAAACTTCAAAATATTTGGAATAATATTCAGTTTGAGCATCTATACATTGTAAAATATCTAAAACTTTTTTTCGTAAGAGAACATGAGTTCATTTATTTTATTTTCTTAGTTTTGGTGAAAGTACACCAAAGATAGCGATTCACTTGGAAAACTTTTTTTTTAACACTAAGAAATTTAGCTGGATATTTTCTCTTTAAAACTTTACTTTTAGCGTCCTTTGAATTATTGCTATACTAATAGTATCAGTGTTGTTCTTGTTTGTAAAGAAAAATATACTTTTATACGGAACCGCCAGTAAGTATGCTACATATTATTCATTTTGTATGCAAAAACTTAGCCAACGCGTTGAAGTATAGCCCAAGAGCCCTCTGTAGAATAGTAGAGTACTTAAGAGTACAAAATAGGATGTGAGTCACTTTGGTGAAACTAATCAACCAGGGTTGCTTTGCCAAAGCCCGTACCAATGCCCGAAAATATCCGAATTTGAGCCAATTTTGTTGTTTTAAATAAAAATGTATAGAACTCGCAGAGGCCAATATGCTGTATATGTGGTTGCATTGTTGAATTCTGCTCTAAACATGGGTTTTCATCGGTTTTTGTTGGTAAATTTTCATTAATGAAGATAACAGCTTGAAATGTGTGCCAAATGATGGAACTCGTAGAAGCTAGATATAATATATGAGGTTGCTTGGTCGTGTCCTGCCTTAAGCATCGGTTGCAACCCGTTTTTAGTGTCAATTTTCCTTAAATGGATGGCAACTCTTGATGAAGTAAGTCCTGAACCGCAGCCGAGGTTCACCACAATACCCTAGTTTGCCACTCTCTAAGCATGCAATGAATACATTTAAAAAAATACATTTCACAACTTTTCATCCACATTCAAAAGTCCCAATCAATTTTGATAACGTTTGTGCATATTGATCTTCTTGTAAAAATTGATATCCTCAATTAAATAAAACCAAATAGTTCATTTCGATCATAAGTGGAATTGTGTCAATTTGAAATGGTACTTGCTACTCAAATAATACAGATAAAAAATATATTTTTGGGGTTCTTTAAAAATCCGCATGCTTGAACAATGTTATTGAATCAACTAACTTTACATATAATTATTCATTCCAAATCAAATTTTGATAAAAACAAATATTTCATTGTCACAAACTGTCACTAGGTAATTAATACCAACTCAAGTCTTGGGCGGAACAAATATTTCTTTCTCTCAAACAAATCAACATAAAAAATGGATTTTGGAAAACATCTATAAACAAAAAGCGTTCATTATCAATAAAGAAAGAGCCATATTTTCTAATAGGATGTCGTGCACTGAATGGGTTTGTGTGGAACGGTGTCCATAAATAATAATATTTGCGATAGACTCTTAAAAGAATATGTGAAAATAAAAAAATCGGCCTACCGACTCGCCTACCTCCCATACAAATCTAGGATATGGTTGAAGCTGTTTCTTCAAAATGGGTATCAGTTTCCATAAGTTTGACAAGCCTAATACCAAAAATTAGAAATTCTCTCAGAAAAATTTAAAAGAACAATTTTCAATGCCAATTTGAAGTAAAAGTGTTTAGATCAAACTTTTAAATAGAACTTTAACCATATCAGCTTAAGGCAAAAAGTATTCAGACTAGTGAGTATTTGCAACTTTCTTAAATCTTTTTATATCACAGCTTTCGGTTAATACACACGGAGGGGGATTCTTTAAGTCAAATAGTAATTATGGCATAGTTTTTTTATTGAAAAGAATTAGCGAAAGAAACCCAAATCGCGCTCACCCTGTCACTCAAATCTTGTTTAAATAATTACGTAAAATCATTATAATATGTTGACTTAAAACACTCCGACACATGTGCTCTGTGAAAATTTTCCTCGAAATCATTCATGGCACATTATCTGCTTATAACATTGAATAAATAGGTGTAAATAGACAAATAATATAATTTTCATATAGCTTCACGCATTTACAAGTCAATGTGGGAAAATAAACGCAAATAAGACGCACACATTAAAGGCATCACAAAGCCAACAAGGAGGGGAGCAAGAAAACGGTAGCAAACAAAAGAACGCACACCAAGTGTTGCCAACAAATTCCAATAGGAGTCTTTTTCACCATTGAACAGACAAAAGCACACAGCTTACTAACTACACACAGCTGCCTGTGTATGTATGTGTGACATGTGAAAATGCAAAGTGATAAAGTGTGCGTTTTAATTTCGACTTTGTTTGGCGCCGTGTTTTGTGTCTGATTTGCTGTGATTCAATAAGAAGCGTATGCTTTTCTTCACAAAAAAAAAACAAAAAACGAAAAGAAAACCTAAGTAGTAGCAAAACCAAAAAATAAATAATAAAAAAACCAAGTAAAAAGCATGCAAGCAGGCATGATGGCAACACTCTAATACCACAAACGCTTTTACATGCAAAATTTTACGCACACTCATTCCAAATATTGTGCTGTTTTCAAGAAAGAGGCATTACAAAAACTTTGAACGAATGCAGCATTCGCTGCGGATACATTATTTTGACGTTTTCACTGCTAGCGACAAATCTATGGTTGCCATGCTGTTGGTGATTATTTAGCATTACACTGTTACTTGCAACACTTAGCGTTGACACTATAATTATTTCTTTACAGCAACGTCAGCGATCTAATTGAGAGCTTAGCAATACAGAACATGGTTCAGCATTGGTAGAGAAAAACTTTACGGCGCATTACATGGGTGGAGGGAGGGTCAAATATCTTCAAAAATTGCATTACGTAATACTTGAACGCTCCCCTATATAGTAGAGATCACATTAGTTCTTCGTCCAGTGCTTGTACATTAAATTTAAGCTGCCACTCTAAAATTTCATCATAGTTGGCAACCCAACGTCAATAACTCAAACCACCACCCGTTGTGTGGTGGAAGCACACGCTGAAAACGTCTCAACATTAAAAATACAAGTATTTACGACGTTTTGCTGCGCTGTCAGAAAGAATAGAGTACGCTGTCAAATTCGTATTGCGTTTGCCATTTACAGTTACAGCGGCAAGCAGGCAGGCAGGCTCGCAAACAGAATGGCAGGCAGTTAAGGACACGCAGCGTCAAAGGAAACGTAAAACGACAGACGCAATGACATTAAAGCAACCACAACAAAAAATTTAAATGACGGTGTATGTTCGTTTGCCGTACGGTATGTTAAGGATATATGCGTGTAAGTTAGTATGTATGTGTGTGTTTGTTCGCCTGTTATTGCATTAAGGATATTACTGTCGCACTGCACATTAAGTCAAATTTTGAGAAGTAATCCTTTTAATGGTTTTCCACATTTTATTTTTCCTTCGTGGTTTAGAAGCAGCGAGAGAAATTTTCTCATAACTTTGAATGTTCATAAGTGACAAAAAAAAATAAAAAATAAAATAACTTTGAAGGAAAAATGAGAAATGGCAACATTTTATGAATTTGGGTTTTGGCACAGAAGAACATTTTTCAATTTCTCAACAGCCCCCAGCACTTGCGGATCTAGTATTCAGTCGCAGTGCAAGAGGAGGCTGAAGTTAGAAAATGCTTAGAAGGTAAATATCACCATGAGACTACCAAGCTTTGGCAGTAGTTAGGGTATGCAAAAAGAAAATAAGACTTTTATGGAAAAATTAGGGTCTGCATCCGATTCCCAAACATCTATTCATATGGCTCCTGAACAAAGCCTACTCAGACTTAAGGCAGCGCCGGATCATGATAGAAACGACTAGGAGGGACTAGGCCCCCATCAAATTTTGTGGAAATGCAAAATTCTTTTTTCGGTCTCACCGAGAGCATACATCAGAAAGCTGATATCACTGTGATGACCAATAAAAAAAAATCATCACATTTGCATCACAAAATTTCACCAACGTAATTATATATATTTAGCATTTTTAATGAAAAGGGCGGCCCGTTACCCTTTTTGACCCCCTTAAGCCCCCGAATGATTTTTTTGTAGCTTCAAGCGCACATATCGTGCAAAAGACAAAGAGCTATTTTTTGTCTTTGTATCCAAAAATAAAAGTCACGATATCATGTTGCACTATCCCTATCTATATCACTATCACTTTCTAAGAGTTCAATATACATACATATCACCATGCCGAATATCATCAAAATTGGTCATTTAGTTTAGCTAAGAAAACATATTTTCCCTTAGGGGCTTGGTGTCACCTACTTTAAAACAAATACCTTTTCTCAAGATTCAATCTATCACCATACCAAATTTCATTGAAATCGGTTTTCCCATTGAAGGTGTGGCACCGACTACTTTAGAACAGATTTTTTTTTATTCTTTATCTATTTCTGTACAAATTTTCAAAACAAATGATCCATTAGCTTAGCAGTCAAAATCATTTTTTCTTGTTAGGGGCGTGGTACCGATCACTCAAAAAAATATTGATACTCAGGATTGAAGCCATTACATTTCAACAACATTGGTGTAGCGGCTCAGTCGTGAAAACGTTATTCTCCATTAAGCTCAACGCCACGCCCCCTTAAAAAATTTAAAGTTTTTAATAAACTTTTCAAATTCAATCTATCTTCAATCGAAATTTCAATAAAATCAGTCTATTAGTTTAGCCATGGAAATGAATTTTGCTGTTAGAGGCGTGGCATTACCTACTACTATTAAAAACAAAGTTAAATTCTGCACTGCCCCACTTCACAGTTAAGCGATTATGTTCTAAATATTATGGCAGCTAAAATGGGATGAAACCGCCTTTTAATATATGGATAATGTATTATTTTCAAAAATCTATTTCTTAGAAACTATAATTTGTGTAAAAATACGTTACCCCTTAAAGCAACAAACACATCAGAACGCTACTAATAGGCCTATTAAGATGAACATAGCAAACCACATTAGCCAATAACTTCAAGTTTAATTTTTGTTTTCCACGGAGATATCTAACCTCTATGGTCCTCTTTCATAAACATGCAAAAATATTGATTTCCATCATCTTATGCGTTCCGTCTGCATTACAATAAATTTTAAAACTTATTTAATTTAAAGCAAAATTATAAATTTTTTAACATCACTCCATATATTAAAAATTATTTCATGTGATATTTACATTGATATCACTCAATGTGGTATATCACAAATATATGATTGCTATCAATTGTGTTGTTCCTGTTTAAAATCAACTATATTAACACTTTAATTAAATAGACAAATTTAATAACACATTTAAAATGTGCTAATCGCTGGTTTTGCGTGCGTGCATCATGCTCAATAATCGCGTGTAATTGCTGCAATAAACTATGGCTAAAACCGCAGAAATAAAAACACTCGAACCAGTGTATCAATTCAATGTCCAGCGTGTTCTTTCATGTTGCCGCTGCATAATTTATTGCAGTTCGCCTATGGAATGTTAATTAAATATTTTCAAATAATTTATGTTTCTAAATATCAACATTTATGGAATTTATTTTGTGTCGCAAAGTCGCG
Source organism: Meiosimyza decipiens (assembly GCA_963680825.1). Taxonomy (NCBI): domain Eukaryota; kingdom Metazoa; phylum Arthropoda; class Insecta; order Diptera; family Lauxaniidae; genus Meiosimyza; species Meiosimyza decipiens. The sequence goes on along the minus strand of OY804260.1, from coordinate 73,073,325 downwards.
TTTTAATTAAAATAATAAATTGAAATTTAATTGCAATTGAAAATGAAACTAAATTTTTGTACAATGAAAATTTTAATTCAAATAAAACTGAATAAATCGCAGATGGGGAAAAAAACTTCAATTTGAAAATGTAATAATTTGCAAAGAAAAAGAATAAAGGAATTTTTCCACTTTTTGTACTTTTGTTCAAAATTATGTCATTTCTTTCATACATATTAGGTAGTCATAAGCGTACCTAAGGGGGCCAAAAAAAGTATTCACCATGGGCGCAAAGGCTTGACGGCGGCAAAATGGACCTCGTAATATGGAATTCAAATTTTTCTTTTAGCAGAAGTAGCAAATTTTATTCAATGCTCGGGAAAAAAAAAATTTACGTAGGTAGTGGACGGTAAATTACATCTTCGCCCGGGCGTCAAATGTACACGATAATATAGTAGCTACTCAAGAGGTTTTAATGGTCATAATATGTGGCGTCCAGTTTCAAAACCGGCCGAATCCCTTTTTCATACTTTTCGAAAAACAACGAAATCTATGTTCCTTGAAAAATTAAATCGTATTTGCCACATAATAGCTCATAAAACTTCGTACTCAAAACACGTCAGATCAGACTTTTCGAGTTTCATCTGCCTAGATTTTGATATGTGAGAGTATTTCAAAATGTGACTTTTTTGGACTTGGGCGGTTTTAAATAGGACGCCTCATATGCCATTAAACACAAAAACTTATACAAAAAGTAAATCTTGCATATGCTTCGACTAGAACTTGTACAGAGCCTTTCCTACCATCGATGCAAAGGGTGCAGGGCCAAAAAGGCGCTAGTATTTGGTGTTAGAACAAAAGAGCAGTATCGAATCTATCGATCGCAAATCAATTTGGGATAAGCTCTGAACTTTTACGGGTATGTACCAAGTAGGACAACCTGACTTATAATACTCCAATGATTCTGACCTAAGAATTAACTACTGGTGGTTCGTAAACGTTTGCATTATTCTGACTTTCTTAAGATTACATGTTATCCTAACGAAACATGAACTGACCCCTTTGCAATGACATTTTGATTATAGGCACGCTGTCAGTCTGTCAAAATTAGTTTATTTGTGAACTCATCCAATCAACTTAAACAAAATTCATAATAATTAAAGCTTTATTTAATTCGTACATATATTTCAATTAGCTTACAATTTCAACTATTTTGCTCTTTTTTTAATAAGTTACCGGGTGTGAAAGTAGGAAATGCGGATTTGAGAAAACAGATGGCGCACCAAAGCAGTGTGTAGCATAATGATTTGAAATATAGCATTTTCTGTTGCCATTAACAAGTGTCCAACGCGAATAAGTTGAAAAGTGTTTGCATAGAATTATTTTGCTGAATTCTTCAATGTGTCGAAATTTGTGCCAAATAAAAAGCATTCGCGAACAGCAAAAATTATTTGTTTTTAATTGAAGAAAACAGCTGATGAATCAACCGTTTGCTTGGAGATATGTGTGAACAAGGGTTTTGTCGTTTAAAAGTAATGACTGCGATATTTTAGACAAGAAACATTTCAAGCTATTTCCAATTAAATAATGATCAGAATATCAAAAAACAGCCTACACAATTTAATATTTCTCTCATGTGTGGCACGTTAGTTTACTTGGCAGGAAAGTCCTATTCGGTCTGGCATACTCATTAGACTACTTCCGATTATCACTTGTTTGCATCGATGCATCACGCACTTGCTGAACAGCGCTTTGGTTCGTGCGAAGATGTGAAAAAATATCACAATGAATGGTTACTGGCAGAATGTGGCGTGATATCCACAAATTGACCGAAAAATTGGAGAAAAGTGTAACCGGCAATGAAGCATACTTTGAATAATTCAGTTTTTAGCAATCTTCCGAATTTAGTGTGTTGAAAAAGTCCACATTCGATGGTTGTAGACCTGGTACTTTTCAATACTTCTCTTCTACTTTTTCGATACACTTGGAAACACGTTCTCACTTTGCGATTCTATTGAACTTAAATTCATTGATTTCATACTTTTTTATGCAAATTACATAGCGAATATTGATTATTTATCGAAAGTTTATTACATTTTTTCAATATTGTGTATATTGAGTTTTTCGATACTTTTCAATTTTCATTGACTTTTCTAATAATTTTCGATAGCATTCGATAGTTTCAGACTTTCTCCGACTTTTGTAATTATTTCAGATACCTGTGTGTACTTTTTTTTTGGCTTTCTTCGATGCATTCCGCTTTTCTTCTAAATTAAATGTTGTGTTTGAACATTTATCGATTTTTTGTTTTCTTTTTCGATAATATTCCATATGGAGCAAAACAAAAACAAAATATAGTATGTACTTCTTATATAAGAATTGTGCACTGAATATCAATAACATTGCTCTGCAATTAGAGTGTACGCTGTAGTGAAAAGTGTCTGACATCATCTTTAGTAATTCCAATAAAAAACACTGATTTGGTTAAAATATTTTCTTGAAAATGAAAAATTACTATTCTTGTGTTATATTTTTGAGGTTTTTTGAAGGGTTTATGAATTTGAGTAGAACATTTAGATATATTTGATGCAAGCACAAATCTCGTTAGACCACTTTGACCATTTACTTACGTCCAAAACGAGGATGTCAATGTCAAACAATCAATAATTCCTTTAATGTGAAGAACGTAAATGATGCCGGTGGTAAATGTTGTTGTTGTTGTTGTTGTCGCTTTTTGGCAACGTTGTTGTTCATAAATGCTTTTGATTTATTTTCAAAATGTCATCATGCCCCACCACCCAATTACAAACATGCATACACATACATACATACACGAGTACACAAACTTACACACATTAACACACATGCTATTTGCACTAATTTATTACGGTCACTTAATCTCGTAATTTACTTTGTTACGGTCTAGGCGACAATTATCATCTGTTACGAGGCAAAAACGAATGAACCAAATAAATGCGCCCTTACACTTTAAGGTGAATCTATTCTGAAGATAATTAGCTAGTCAATATTTCTTCTGAAAAAAACAGCAAAAAAGTTGACGAAATATTGAAGAAAACAACTTCACAATGTAAGTTTTACTAAGAAAAGATCATTGAGATAGCGTAACATTTTTTTTAGTTTTCTTAAATGATCCACCCAAATATTTACATAGTTACGTACTCGCTAAGACTTCATGATATACATACACTAATGCCTATACGCAATGCTGTGTATGTATGTGTGCTCAGTGTTCAGTGATTTAATTTCGACTGAATGTCCTTAAATGTCATTCACTTTGAATGAATTAAGCAAGTCTCGTTATTAATTAAGACAATTAGTCAATGCTGCTTGGCGTTCTGAATCTAATGCTTGAGTTTCATTTAAAATGTTAAAAGGAAACTTAGCCGCTCTTAGGTTAATGTTAGGCATATGTAGTATTTTCTTGCTACTTAATGGCTGAAAGCAAAGTGATTATTTTAAACGATTTTGTCACACTTGTCAGCATTAATTTGTCATCTGGAAAAAAGATTACACTTGAAAATTAATATGTCACTGTTATAGTTTCAGATGTTGAAACAGCAGTTTTAGAGTTGTTTTGAATAAATACTTATCGCAGAGGACGTTTGATATTACATTGGTTTCATTTTGAGATATCTCGTTCCAGCGCGACCGTCTGCTTGAAGCGTTGCTTTGATATTATCGTTTTCAAGCTGTAACATGGAAATCGGCTAGCCATATTTTCACGCATAAAAGAATCGGAGGATAGCTATATATTTTTTTTTTTTATTACGATATTCCGGAGAAAGAAAAGATATCGAAATTATTTAAAAACGGTCTTAAAGAGGATGAATAGTTCTTTTGAACACCATTAATGGCCTTTATTAAAAAAAAAAAAAACCTTAAATTTTATGTAATGTGACCCGATTTGGTGAAACTAACCAATCAGGATTGCCTTGCCAATGCCCACCCCAATGCCCGAAAATTACCGAATATCGCCCAAATTTGTGATTTTAATTAAGACTGTACAATCTTACACCTCGAAATGTAAACTTCAAGAGGCGTATATACAATATATGATGTTGTACTATTAAAACCTGTCCCAAAAATGGGTTGGCACCGGTTTTCGGGCCATTTTTTATTAATATATATTAATGGCTGAAATGTGATAGAACTCGAAAATCCTAAAAAGAATATGTAGAGTTGTCTTGTTGAATCCTGTCTTAAGCATGGGTTGCCAACCGTTTTGAGGGCAAATTTTTCTTAAATGAATGCAACCCATGTTTGGGAAAGAGATCGACAAGGCAACCCTATATAATCTTCAAAGGCTCTTCGAGCTCTATCATTTGGCATAAATTTCAAAAATGTTGTCCTTAAGCTTCGAGGTTGTGGTTCGTTTGCTGGCGTACACCTTTTCCTTCAAGTACCTTTATAAGAAAAAATCGGATGAGGTCAAATCAACGGATCGGAGGGCCCAGCTGATATCACCACTTTTTGACAAAAATTTTTGAAATCACTTGTTCTGTAGGCCTAGTTGATCCAATTCGAGCTCAAAAAAATATTTCCGAAATCACCCTCACGCCCAAATGGCACTGTAAATAGTTGCTCTACGAAGGTGTAGTGGTTTTTGGTATATCAATTGAGGGTTTCAACTTCCCTTAATGGTGGCCATTCAAAAGACAAGTGTAAGAGGTAGTCCTCTCAAAGTAGCAAAAAAAAAACCAACAGACACTCCCCCAGCTTTCGAGGTCTTCACTGCTTCAATTTTGATACTTCTTGCCCTACATCAGCATGGAACTGATGAGACTAGCAGTAAACATTGTGCCTCGGGCCTCAGTTCATTCAAATAGTGCAAAAAGTCAAAAATCGAAGTATTGTGAGTGCACTGGAAGACAGTTTTCCGGTGCGGGAAATAAAAAAAACACCTCTTTTTGTAGATTTTTGAGCTATGGCTGGGAGTGCTTGGGACACAAAAGTTTTTTAGCTGCATGTTGACAAATGGACGTATCTTTGAAAAGACTGAGTGGTTTCTTGGGGTTAAAGTCACCCCTACAAAGGTTGAATTTTTTTCTTCTGAAAATTTAATGTGAAATCACTGGTGATTTTGCCCCGTATATGCAATAAAGCTACCCCGTTTATATCTTGTAGAGTTTTGTACTTCGGTTGCGACAATTGGCGGAATCAAAATTTATGGAGTATATATGGGTGAACTGACTTAATTTTGATTAGTCAGAGAGAATGGCCTCAATTACCTGAGGCGGTCAAAAGCCTCGAGCACAAAGAGCTTTTCCATCTTAACGTCAGAGTCTGAGCCTTTACACTACGCAGAATAAGCTAATGTACTCTGTTTTCGTTGCGTTTTTTAAAGCTTTAAGTTTGTTTTTAACGCGCCATGTAGAAAAGTTTTGAAAAAACTTAAAAGTTTTGAACAACGTTGAAAAGTCGAAAAAGACTGATATATTCGGGAAATGTTGAAAAAATCATAAGACGTTGTAGAGGCCAAGAAACGTCGAAATACATAGAAAAAGTCAATACAGTTCAAAAAATAGCATCACATGCTAGGCGGTAGGTCTTCAGTCAATTCACTGCAGTACAGATTTTGTTCCATTCCTATCCGTATGTTTCTCAATAATAAAGTTCATAAATCAACAAATTAATAAGACTTATTTTTCATATTATAAGTATATGGAATAATACCATGAAATTAATTCCAGCTTTCATTCCGAAAAACAACTTTAGCACTTTACCACTTTAAGTATAGCATAATATTTAAATGGCAAAATACTTTTGAATTTTGAAATGTTTCTATTACTCGTCTACACTATAAAATAATTCATTTATTCCACGCATTGATATTTATGCATTTTTAAACTTGTACTTAATTTATTGTAACGTTTCATCTTGATTAAATGATCTGCATTAGTGTCAGAAAGTTATTATCAAAATTGTCTATCGAGTGAATTCAGACAACACTCGAACGAGTAGCTACTCGTAAATCTACTAAATAATAATTCAAAATTGAAATATTCGTGCACAATAATTTATGTCATTACAAAATAAATCTATAAAATAATTTACAAGGATTTTGTCAACGAAATTGTTTGGTATTTTGAGTTCATATAAATGGTGCGAGTAGAGATGTATAGAGTTTGTGGATTTATGCAACCATCCTCATTTCAAGTCACAACCCACTTAAGCGCTTTATTTATGCGGGTTGTATTTGCAGCTGTAGTAGCTACGTGCTCACTATTTTCACAATTGATTTTAATCTCAGTTGAATCAGTTGAATTCGCTTTACCGAAAACTCATCATTTATTTTGAAAATATTTCATTTCATATATGTATGTAAGCACATATGTATATATGTGTGGATATATAGTAGGTTTACATGTAAGTCGAAAATGACAAGCGTGATACGGTTAAGTTGATGCAGCATTTAATTTCCGCGAATTTTTGTTTTTATATGGGTAGTTCTATGATATCGGAGTATCGGTACTTTTTTGATACAAACACTAACTTTTATATTTTCTGAAGAATTTTAACGTCTTTCTCGATTCAAAACGACTTATTTTGCACTGAAAGTCTAACAGCATCAAATGGTATTAAAAAGTTGCTACTACTGCTTCACCGAGAACCGATAAATATCGTTCTCGTTATCATTATCGGGACCGACAACGTGAATGATAAAGCTGGAGGCATATTTTTACATACGCTGAAGTATGTGATCGCTCATGACCGGCAAATTAAAAGTTATATCACTGAAGACAACATTTTGAAAATTTTTGGGACTTAAACTATCTGTCGACCAATTTTAAATCCTTGTATTCCGAAAAAAAAAACAAAATTTCTGCAAAGATTTAATTTATAGTCGTAGCTGAAGACAAATGCAACATACATCTCGCTAAAAATTTTTAAAGAATTTCTTAGTTGAAATTGACACCTACGTTGTTTGCTGTTGTAACAAAGCAAATGCTTGCATTAATCTGAATCTCAAATTTGCTTACATAGCGAATAAAACATAAATAAATTTTGCCATGTTTATAGTACTACAACATATACCCTACGGGTGGTATATAAAATTCCGAAAATTCAAAATTCATATGGCTCAAAATGCACTTCATTAAAAAGTGTCCGGTAATTCAGAATTCAGACTACTCGAAACCAGAGTGTTTTAAGATTCAAATAATTCGTGTGATGAATTCAAACAATGACTTTGCTGTGTTTGCTTTATTTTTCAAAAGCATTTCATACTTCTTGTTATGCCAAAAATTGAAACATTTATTTGGCTTTAATGAAAGTGCCATAAGTCTGATAAAAAGCTACTTGTCCAAAAGAATGCAAAAAATTAAGTTAGGCAATCAGGCTTCGGAGTACAGAATGGTTGGCAGTGGAGTTCCTCAAGCATCAGTGCTTGGTCCTCTATTATTTCAGTATATGATATATTCACAACATGTAAGCACTCGGCTATGCATTTCTATGCTGATGACATAAAGCTACATCTCTCCCGCCGATTCGGCTTATTAGAGGATTTGAGCTGTATGTTGAATGAGGATCTTGACTCTATCAACAAATGTACAATGAGTAATGGCCTTCAGCTAAATGCATTGAAGTCATTTGTTTCACCTATTTCTAAATATGAAATTATTCTTGAGGACATACCTAATATAATGATAGGTCAGAAGAAACTCAAACTAGTCAGGAATGTTGTTAGTCTTGGATTTCACATAAATTCGTGATTGTCTTGCACCAACCATATCATTTGTGTTGTCAGAAAGGTTTATTATACCTTGCGTAACCTCAGAATGTCTGCTGAATTTACACCACTTGAATCAGACGTAAGGTTGTTATTCAATTAATTGTTCCCATAATTACGTATTCTGAGGTGGTATATAGCAAACTAGATTCCAGTTCCCAATTTAAATTGCATTCAATCATGCTATGCGATTTGTGTATGTGCTAAGTTCGGCCCCAGTTTGAAGAGCGAATCCTTGGTTGTGACATTACTACTTTCTTTAACGCCAGAAATAATATATTTTTACATAAGCTTATTCACACTACGTTTATTAAGTGCCGGCCAAACAGCTGTTATGACGAGTAGCGACGGTTTGAAGTTCGGTTCTTACAGAACGTCAAAAGGTTTCGTTCACTTTCGATCAGTTACGTTGATAATTAACATTGGTTTACATGCACTCGAATTTACTCGTTACGTCTCGTCACGTTTATTTTGGGTTAGGCTTAAGCTCCCTAGCTGACACAACTAAAAATTGCCATGTTCATAGCAATTAATGTGACCGAAAATAAGTCTCTTTTAATGTGCAACATTAAAATTGAATGCTTGCAAAGTAGTCTCAAAACTGTTATGATGACAGTCAAACTTTAAAGTGAATATCGAATAGAAGCTAATGTGTCGTTAGAAGTAAAAAAATATACCTACCGCAAAGAAAAACATGAGTTATTGGTATAAAATTATTACATTTTCTGTAGTGATAATGCAGGCAAATTAATCAAAAGTTCTTCTTAATGAAAACAAGACTTCGAATCGATCTTTTGAAAATAATTAAAAATGTTAAAATACATTTTGAAAAACTTTTCAGATAGCTAATGAATATACAGATTTTTAGATTTTTTTTAAATTTCTGAGCGATGCCCATTAGCATTTTTGGACTGTTGGATTTATTTCGAAAATTTGCGCCAGATAACATGAACGCTTAAATCATCTTTTTAAATTTTAAATAAAAAACACAAAATGTGTGAAATTTAACTTATTTTTATTGAAAATATTATATTAATGAAAAATAATGTGTTCAAGTGACCGCCACTGCTAGCTCGGCAGGCTGTCAATCTCTTAACAAAATTTTGTATAACTTTTTCGCATAATGATGGTTCAATTGGTGATATTTGCTCAAGGATGTTGTTTTTGAGGTGTTGAACAATTTAAGGATTACTCGCATAAGCTTTACTCTTCAAAAAAACCGCATAAGAAGAAGTCCAATGGTGTTAAGTCGCATGCTAATTCACGTCTGTTCCTTGAGAAATTACTTGATGATTAAACTTCTCTTTCAAAAGTTTCTGGTTGGCATATTGCATTGGGCTGTTGAAACCACATCTTGTGCACATCAATGTCTTTCAATTGACTTTACAAAAAGTTGCTAACTATCTCTCGATATCGAGCTTCATTCACATTGCGTTGCCATTTTGATTTTCGAAGAAATATGTACCAATTCTGCCACCACACAAAAATCTACATTATACAGGAATTTTTTTTAGTGTTATTGGGCATTTACCCAAAACCTGCTTATGGGCTTTTTGTTATGTTTAATTTGGGTTCATAATGAAAAATCGCCTTAAGTAGCGACATTTATTTTAGTTGGTATTCGCTTAAATACGGAATTATTTTTGGACGTTTTTTTATTTTGCTTGATTTGTACGTAACCCTACACAAAGTATTTTTCTTCCACAAAAAATGTATTCGGAAACGTTTCATGTGAGGGAAATGGCAATTGTTGTTCATTTCAGACTATATTTTATTTGCTAAAATTGCGTCCGAAAGCGTTTCGTACAAGGTATATTAAAAATGAAAACAAAAGGTCCTCACTTTTGCCATCTCAAAAAATTTAGCGACATGAGATAAGTTGTTATTTATTTTATTTCAAAATCTACACATTTCGATTTAATAAATCAAATAAAAAAAGTTAATTATTATAAATTATCAATATATGTTTAACAAAAATATACTGAAAATTCGCCACATGTACTAAAAATGCGGCAAATGTACGGAATGTACTGAAAACTTGTCGAATGTATTGACGACAACTTTTCAGTATGCAAACGTAACGAAAAGAGTACAAATGTACCGAAAATGCCATCACTGATAGAGCCTCCACAAAACTCTTCTAAAGTGCACGATTTGTAGCGAGTTCCTTCAATTCTCTCCAACAATTTCCGTATTCACGTATATCCTGTTCTAGCGATCATCCACGCTTTCGATATCATTCTATAATTTTTGACTTTTATAAATTTTCCAATATACTTAGATTTTTTAAATATCTTTTGATACTTGCATATTTTGTATTTAATGAGTTTTATGAAATTTTTCGATCCTACTAACTTTAATCGAACTTACGTTAGTTTTTTTTTTTAAAACACGTGAAAATTAAATCGAAACAGCAATTTTTTTCCCTACAGGGTACAAAGTGGAGTATTTATAAAAGTCGATGAGGACGAAACTGATAATATTTTAAAATGTGAAATAGCACCTGATATCAACAACGATGAACAATTGCTGAGTACTATTGAAATTGATTCCCATAATGCAGACTATGATTTGACTGCATTAACTCGAAGCACTAAAGATGTCAACACTCAGCGAAAGGCAGCGGGTAACAGACGAACCACAGCTATCGATGAAGCATGGTTAGAAAATCCTGTTAACATGGGAATAGTTGCTTGCATACTTTTTAATATTTTGATTGCTGCGTTACTTATTTTTGGATATTTTAGATATATTAACAAATAAAATTTTAAAAAAATAAGCACAGCTACAGAAGCAAGACAGACTTTGATTCAACTCAAATTCCTTTAACGATTAAAAGTTAAAAATTCTTTTAACAATTAAAAGTTAAAAGTTCTATGATCAAATTCATCTTTTAAACTTTTTACTGAGATATTTTTTTCACAATTTTATGAATTATATATGTAGTACTCACTGTTACTAAATAAATTGCATGACATTTTGTTAATAAAACTGTGATGGTTAATAAAATTTTGTTATCAATTGCATTAGCTCATACACACACGCATCATATTGAAAAATCATTCATATGTTGAATCAGATTAAAAGTTTATGACAAAAATTTAAATTTACAACAGTCTTAAAACCTCTGGCATATGATGACAAATGAAATGTCAAACTTGCTAATTGTCAATGTCATATAAATGTTAATAAAAAATCATGAAAATAATCAATTAAAAAGAAACAGTAACAAGCAAAATAATCTATCACATTTCAATGTTTATCAAAAGCAGTAGGAAAGCTATCAAGTAAGTTAATAAAAAAAATACGGGTAAATAAACCATTTAAATATAGCAATTCTATGGCATCACACTTTTTTCGTTATAATTTTTTCATCAATCTTACACTGCATATTGGTAATAGCAATTATTAAATTCACTCACTTGCAAAAGCAAAACAGCAACAAAGTATTTGAATTGAATAACTTAGTCATCAGACATTGCTTAAAATGTTTCAGAATATCCATAAAATGTTATTTCATTTATGCGTCGTTTGTAAACAATATGTTAACCAGAAATTTATATCAAGTAGCAGCAAATTCTCTGGTTAAAAAAAAAGCGACAAGTGCAAGCTGCTGACATAGCAGTGGTGCTGAATTCAGACACAGCACTACATCAGCAACATTTTATAATTCAATACACAAGTTATGTTGAATTTCTTAGCGACCAAAATTTAAGCTGAATACAATTTACCCATGAGAGTGTCTATTACACAACAAGCAAAAACATTCAGAAATCCTTCAACAAATCCTCTATCAAACTAAATTCACTTTTTTTTTTGTTTTATAAATAACACAAATTTTTGTGAAAGTTTTCTGAACGATTTTCGGGAATTTGACCCATACGTCGCACTCTACCTGAAAAATATGCTAGTCTAAAGTCACAAAACTTCAAAATATTTTTAAATTTATTTGCTGAAGTCTTTGAAAAAAATATGCTATATTGGAATTGTGAAAAACAAAATCCATTGAAGTTGCAGCTTTACTTTTGACATACCAATTTTTCACAAATAATTTTGATTGTCTCTTAAGAATCCATTTATGGACATCTGTTAACGATTTTTTTATGAAGGATAGTGTATTAAAAGCCATATGTAAAACAAATTTTCTTGACATACCAAACAACACAATTTTTTGAATAACTTTGAGAAAGTTATACCGGAACCACTAAAAATTAGGTCAAAGGTAGTCAAAAATTTTCGGAAAAAAACTATGACTGAAATTAGCCAAAAATGGAGTTTTTATACGTTTGGTAAACTACATTTGCAGATTTTCGGAAAATGTAGCGAATTTTTTACACGGCGGACAATTTTTTTTAAATTGTTTAAGAAAAATTACCAATTTTTTTGTTAGTTTGCTCAGTATCAGAATCCATAAGACCACAACTAAATCCAAATAAACGAAATGCAGATAATTTTTCTATTCAGCTGTCCAAAAGCACCTTGGAACAGGTCCTTAGATAACACAGGCCGACAAAATTTAGCCAGCATTCAGACCCAGATACCACGACTATATATATCCAAAGGATTTTGATACGCTGATTCAAAATCTGGCCTTGTATATGCTCTATCAGCTCTGGTTTTCGAGATATCTTAACCTAAAAATGCAAAAAACCACCGTTTTTGCCAATTTTTGAGGTTTATTTTGCTCAAATATCTTTTTTTACTCTGAGATATCGCATTTTGAAGTTTTCCTGTTTGAAAATATTCCTATACCTGAAAACCGTTTGAGATACCATAGACATGATATAGTCGAAAAGTTTGAGAACTTCGAAATGCGATATCTCAGAAAAAAAAGATATTGAGCAAGCTCAACGCTTCTTAAAAGAAAAAGACTTGTACTTAGAGAAGCCGATCTTTAATTTTGCTGAAATAAAAAATTCGATTCGGATATATATAGTCTGGTTTCTGAGTCTGAAATGCTGTCAGCGTGTGTAATTTTTCGATTGACTCACTGTCATGAATTTGACATTCCATTCGCTGCTGTGAATCAAAATTTGACAGAAGTGACATTCTTTTTGCTCAAATTTTTCAGACTATTCTAAGAAATAATTAAACAATTTATATAAGTATATAAGTCACTAAAGCAAACGTTTACAAAAAAGTAAAATAATTGAAAGCTATGCAGGGGCAGAAATAGCTCGCATGCTCCTATTTTGTTTATTTTGACAGAATCGAGACATCGTGCAGTGGATGGGTTTGTACGGAACGGCTGCCATAAATAGTAATAATAGCGTTAGACTCCTCAAATTTGGTACAGATGACTTTTAGATTAAAACAACAAAAAATTTGACAAAAATGAAAATACGACCAACGGAATCACCTACTTCCCATACAAAGGTTAGATTTGGTTGAAGCAAAATGAATATAATTTGGCAATGCTGATTTCAAAAATGCTTAACATTGTGTGATATCTTTATGGTTTACAAGTTATTAGAGAAAAACCATTTCGGAGGCTTATCTCTTATGTATTTGAAAAGCAATCGATTAAAGCAAAAACCTTTTTTAGAATCTTACTTTTCAGATTTCAAATTTTAATTTCAGTATTAAAATCAATAAAGAAATTATGCTTTCAGCCTTGAAATTGAAAAGGTAATTACCGAATTCAAACTCTGACAAATTGTAAGTCCGATAAAGAATCATAAAATTCGATGCCATCCATTTGCTTGGAACCGTAAGTTTTAATGAATTTTATACCCAATGTCATCATTCCTACCCAGCACTCTGCAAAACATAGCAAAAATCTGCGTTCTTTGTTGACTTGTGTTATTATTCCAAAACACAATGCAATTATTCAAACAAACAAAAAATTCACTTATTTTTAATAGAACTTGTGTGTTCCCATTTCAACTCAGTATCTGCTTTAAACTGAAGGCATTTAGTTTTTTTTTATCTTATCAACTACTTCGACAGCGTAGCTGATATCTCTAGCAAAATACTTAAGTAGTTCGTCGGCCAGATAAGATTTGTTTGTTACGCGCTCACTCACTTGGTAATGTCTTGGTATGTACTTTCAAATTGGCCATTGTTGCTGTAATCAATTTGATTTGTACGCTGATCAATTTTATTCGCATTAATTTACGCCACAGGTACGACGTTATACTCGCGTCAGACAAATTCGCTTACAATGGCAACAGATGAAGTTGATTTTAGTAGCGGTTTCGACAAGGAATATCGTCCAATAAATCGTGTACCGCGTGTGATACCACCCAGAGATCCAGATTCAGCGTGGTACAAAGATTTTAGAACAATTGCTGTGGTCGGCTTTCTGCTGACAGTTCTAATAACTGGATCCGTGCTGCTAATAACCCTCGTTTTTACAGTCAGTCCATGGAAGGTTGCCGCATTGACTATAATTTTCGTGGCTATGGCATTAATTGTGATCTTTTTGGAAGTTTTTAGCGTACATGTGAGATAAGAAAGAGCTGTCGTAAATAATTTTTGTAAACAAGAAAGAAAGTGACACAGTTTTTATAAATAATATAAATGTGCAATATTTTTAGTTTTCAAGCATGATATTTTAAGCAATAAAAATAAGTTAATTTAAGAGCTGGAAATTTGAATTTGTTTTTTAAATGATGTAACATCCAGTAGATTTTCAAATTTTAACAAGAAAAAATATTTATAGGCCAAAAACGTTACGTGATAATAAATACGAATTCTGCTGAACCATTGTTGTTTTTGTTTAAAACTCAAATTATTGAATCAGCAAAGTTATAAGAATTTCAACTTATCAATTTCTTATCACACACTTACATATAGTATACTTAATTCTGTGAGTTAAAGTTGTGAAATTTTTGTTGAAGGATATGTTATTTTTAACACCACTAACATTAATATTGTGTCCGATTGTAAAAATTAATCTTACGAAAGAATTTAATATTGTAAGCCGCAAAGAAATGGCCCACACCATTTCCAAGTTCACAATTGTTTTTCCAAAGAGTTGATTTTAAATTCTGAGTTGTCGTCATCATTCAACAGTAGCCGACACGTGGAGTATATTTACTTTGTTCTTCAATTTGAAGCCCAAAAAATGGGGCATGATTGGTATTTAAAGCTATATATGGAATCTAATTTGTCAAAACAAGAGAAGTTAGTAGTTAAGGTTTTCAATATTGTTTTTTTTTTTTGTTGGAAGTCTTTGACTATTTCATAACTGACCATAACTCATTCGACCTCAAATCGAAAAGATAAATTACAAAATTCAGGGGGACTGCATCAATTAGTGACCTTACATACTATGGCCGTCCTGCAGCAAGTCGTTCAACACCACACATCGAAACAAATCGTGAAAGTGTTGCTGAGAGTTCAGGAACAACAATTTGACACCGTTGTCAAGAATCCGGCAGTTCAAGAAACTTTGTGCACCGTATTCCCATGAAAGATTTGAATATTTATGCTAACAAAGTTCAATTGACTCAAGAACTGGCGTCAACTGACCACGCACAGCGTTGAGAGTTCATTAAATGGATTATGGAACAACAACAAGTAGATGGTGAGTTTTCGAACAAAATCATCTTCAGCGATGAGGCTCATTTTCATTTTGATGACTTTGTTAAACGCATCTATACAAAGTTTCATTTTTAGGTGTGGATTTTGAGCTTGAATCATTATCGGATCACTCCAAAATACAACTGGCGAGGCAAAATCACCTAATGTTGTTCGTTATAGCGACATGATAATCTTTTGTTTTGTACCCAAATTGTAAGAAATGGATATGGACGACATGCGGTTTCAACAAGGCGACGGCATATGCCATACAGCCCAAAAAACATTTTAATTACTGCATGAGTCGTTTCGTGGTCAAACTATATTTCTCATTTCGGTGAACAAGCCCACGACCACTTACGATCTAAAAGATAAAATTCAGCGCAGCACGTTTAATGCAAAGCGATCATGGAGGATATTTACTTCATGTGTTATTCTGTACATAGCCCTTTACTGCAGAGATGCACACAAAAATCTGCTTCGCGAGCTGGTTACAACATCAGCTTGGGAATAAAACTCAAAATATTTTGCGAAAAAAATCTAGTGTTGACGAATATTTTTTAATCAAACAAAGGAAAAAATAAGCAAAAGCTGAAGGAGAAAAATTACACAAACAAAGTGTTAACCACGAGTAACAGCCAGCGCCTTGTAGACAAAATTACACAAACAAAAAGTATACGGCGAAAGCAAAACTGTTTAACTTGAGTAAGTACGTTCAAAGTTACACTAACAAAAAGCATGCAGCGATTGCTAATCGAAAGAGTTTATCTCGAGCATCAAAAAGAGCTGAACGAGTTACACAAACAAAAAGCATACGACGAGAGCAAACCGAAATTTGTTTCACTTGAGTGACTGCACCAAATACAAAAATTACGATTGCGATGCGAACCGAAATTATTTAACTCGAATAAGACAGAGAGCTCGAGCAGAGCTGGATATTTTGGGTAATTGTTGTACGAGCTGGAAGAGCTGAACGAGATTTGAGCTGTGCATCCTTGATATACTGTAATTTTAGGAGCACTAATTTCCAATTAACTATATTTCATTCTGAGCTGCAGAATGAATTTTGTTATTCCAAATTACCCAATTTAAGCCGACTGTGTGATCTTGTCTCACCAGCTGAGTGGCAGATCGATGGTAGGGTATACAGAAGATCATGAACTAACTAGATATACACATTAGGAAAGTACGGAGATGAGTAACGCTACCTCCCGCACTGTCTTCATATCACCTCTTCACAAAACTACCACCTCTCCATTATATAAAACATAAATAATTACTAATTCATAAAAAAAAAAACAACTTAAAGTAAACCGACATTGAGCCCACAAAGACAGACATCCTCAAAAGCAAGAGAAAAAACTACACAAATACATAGCAACAACTTATCATAATTTGAGGGTGAAAATGACGAGCATACCACTGGGAATGTTAAATTAATTTATAATTAATTCAAGCAACATTATGCGTATAAACACTGTAGTAACATCCTACGGCTACTACTCAGGTAGAAGTATCTTAAAATATGTGGTCGTTTTGGATTTGTCTTTCCAGCCAGCAAACATAATACAGAGACGAACAAACAACATGGCCAGCTGGTGAGCGGCAGTAGTCATTAGATTGAAGTGGAAGCACAGCATGACAACGTGAGGTGACGGTGACGGTGACGGTGACTGAATGAAGCTACTGCTCAACTTTGTAAATCAACATGAATAATGTCCATGCATACATTATGCAAATGTTGGGCAGACAGACTTTTTAGAAAATTATGACATTCCTGGAAATGAACTTTCGTGTGAGGATCAAAAAGTTCTACCGGACAAACTGACTGCTGGTTGATTCTGTTAAATATTTAGAGAATTCTGTTTTAAATCATATGCAAAAATGTGTTGGCCAGAGAAAGTTAACTTCTGTTTGCATATTGAAATGTTGAAAACACAGTAATGAAATGTTGTTTATTTGTAAAATATTTAATGATTACAAACAATAAAAGCGTAAGTACATTTGATTCGTCTGGAAGCAATCTCACCAAAAATGCGAATATGAATTTTTAACATTCATCTTACCACAGTTTACAGTAAGGAATAAATATTAAAGCTAAAAAACTTGCTTTAAGCCATTTAAGTTAAGTGCCCAGTGTGCTGCGAAAATATCAATATTTCTTTAATTTTTATATAGAAAAGGAGTAAGTGGAAAATTAATCTTCTTTTGAGACTTCTCATGAACTACTGAAAATTAATAGTGAGAATGCCTTTATCCATAAACCTGACACATTTTTTATCAATTTTCGACACAACTTTTACAATCAGGGTACAAAAACTTTCATCTTCATATCCATTTTGAGGCTCTGAAAAATTCTGAGCTACAACATTACGATTGCAGCTTTTACTAAACCATAGACCAGCACTAACTATAGCACAATGAAAAAGAGCTCTTATTAGGTAATTCCTTCCGACCTAACGTTTTTGAAGGTGCAGTTACTGAAAGAGAATTTTATTATTTTATGATGCAGACGAAACTGCACCTGGAAGATATGCAAAGTGTTGTGCCAAATATCAATAGTCAAACTTTAACTTTTTAACCAACCAGTTACGAACTGTAAGTGAAGTAAGTAGCGAAACATCCTAAAAGATCCAGATCTATAAGAACGGTAGCCATAACAAGGCCATAGACCAAATTCACATGGGTAATTTAATTAGCAGCAGCTCCAAAACATATCGTTGATCGGTGTTAGTAAGTCGAGGGAAAACTTTCTCATAAACAAAGGTATGGAGTATTAGTCTCATTTCGAGCCAGCGAAAATATTACGTTTGATTGCTTAGGAAGAAAATTAAAAGTTCAAGATATATAAAAGAACATATGCAGAGACAAAGAACTCAATTATAAGATCCTCATATAAGTAGTTGTAATATCAACTTTGGAAGATTTTTTGAAATTCGTATACTCGTTACTGCCCATAAAATCTACTCACTTTTACCATACAAAAAGTACAAAAAATTTGAGTGATACAAATACCGTCAATACAATAACAGCCGAGCTTTGATTAGGAAAATTAAAGATATGGAAATAGAGACATGAATATAGAGATGTAGAGGTAGATTCGATTTAAAGCTTCAAGCTTAATAGCTAAGAAGTTTAATAGCTGTAGTAGCTAAGATCTACTATTATTAGATAAGAAAGATAACAGTCAAAATCCTGTGCAAAGAACTTTTGGTTGCACACATTTCCAATGTAGCGAACGCATTTGTTCAAAGTGTTATTTCCGTGTAGTAAGCTATAGATAAAGTTTGAAAAACAAAGGAGTAGATGTGAAAACAGCAAACAAATTTGAACTCCACGCAGAAATTTGCTAGCAAGAGCTAGTAGATTATGAAATTTTGAAAGGGGATAAATACTATGATCTTCAGCAAAGCAAAGCTTGAGCACATTTTTCCAAAAAATCTTCTAAAAACAGTACTAGTAACTGACTGATACAATAATGATACTACTACTACTAACATTGTGCAAACTTTTCACTTATAAAATAATTCAAGTTCATTTATCCGCAACCATTGACTTTAAAAATTCAAAGTCGAATTCCGCATTCTTCCAACTTTTACAATTTAATGATGCCATTACTCAAGAGTCCCCGCAAGAAAAAGAAAATCGAAGTAGTGAAAATTTTTAGTTCTGGCTTGCACCAGCTTTGCTTTAGCCAAGTGTTCACTTGTTCATTCGTACGATTCTGTCCTCACCGTAACGTAGTCAAACTTTTCCCATCAAAAGTTTTCGTTTCGATTCGTTAGCTACAGCGTTTGTGTTGCAACAAAAGTATTTCATTCATCTTACTTTGCACTGCAATTGGGTGAGCAAATTTTGTCCACAGCAGAATTTTAAGTACAATCACCTAATGATAAGTTAGATTTACGCCTACTCCTAGTTGGCTTACCTAATGTCACGTTATCAGAAACGTTCAACTACAGCTGTATGAAATTTAACAAAACAAAAGAAAATGCTGCAAGAGCATTTGCTAAAAATAACTTTTAATTTATATAAATTTAAGATGTTTCATTTCATTTCATTCATCATTTGTCTCATTGGTATCATAGATCTAAAGTCTTTCAATTTCTTCAACACTATAATTATAAAATTAACACAATTAACTCATAATACTCTGTATTTAAATGAACACGCTAAATAGCTCGTATATTGAGGTAAATTAATCAAGATAAATTATTCCAATAGAAATAGAGCCCTAAACAAAAGTTATATACTTGTGAGTGTGTAATTTCCCTGCGGATTAAATGTGTAGAAATAACAAAACTTTGTAGATTAAACACAAATGTAACCAATTTTCATTTAACACGACAATTTTCCTTGAACGAATGTATGGCAGATAGTAGCTACCCCTATTCGGATACCATAAAACTTTAGTACTATGCTACCGCTGCATCCTTCCCATGCCACTGATGTTTTTCACTTCAGAAGAGATGGAATATTTTTCTTCAACACCTCAAGTAATTTTTGGAATAAATTTCTTAAATACGTGGCATCTTGAGCTCGTGCGTGAAAACTACCACGCTCGCACACACACACACACACAGAATCAATTTATAGCGGTGCGTTTCACAGACAAGAGCCAAGTAACACTTAGATGAAAATGAAAATAAACGAAAAACCTAAAAACCCCATTAAAAATTTTCCAAAAATGCCTGCAGCAAGCGAATGGGCAAATGTGTGCGCATCGTTGTGCCTATGTATGTGTAAGAGTAGTTGTTAAAGTATGAATGTGTTTGTGAGAATGAATCCCGCAGCGTATTTTAAGAATTTTAAAGTTTTCAACAACGTACACTAAAAGCCGTTGGTACCTTTTTTGTTCAATGCTTTACAGTGGGGAAAATGCAAGTTCGAAGGAAAACTAATAAAAGGCATAACCTCCACCACAGCATAATATACATACTCTACGCTGTTTTGCAGATCTTTTCCAAATCATTGCTACTGCTTGTGTGTAATTTGGTTTCATTACCTTAACTCATTCTCTCAGTTAAACGTTTTGAAATGTTTGGTTAAATGGGAGTTCAGAGTTTGTTCGAGTTTTTTTTTAGTATTAATTATATTAAAAACTCTATCGCTTTAGTAATTGTGATTTATTCGCCACCTACTTCTAGCTAAATGTAGCTATGATAGTTGTATGGGAGAGCAAAACCAAAACCTTAAACTTGGCGAGTAAAATTATAGTTGCTATGTATATTGATTTAGTGATTGGCAAGTCAGCGGATTTGTATTTGTGTAGTTTGATATAAAAAGAAGTAGAGTTTCTTAGCGAGAAAAATAATAGCTTAAAATGTCAGTTAGCTTAAAAGCAATTTGAATTTTAAGAAACGAGTACTCTTATAAATAGCGAGTAGAAATCATATCACCATGCTCGTTTAATTCACACATAGATGGCAACTTGGCAAATGAAACATAGCTAGTTATTTAAATGTTTCATTGCATGGACGGTAGGCGTGTCCATGAACCGATCGTGCCCATCTTCAATCCCAAGTGCTATTTTCCAAGTTATAGCCTGTATACCAAATTCATTCAATTATTTTGATAAGGTTTTCCGTAATTATAATATCAGAAAACATACTATTTTCTATGCCTGCCACGCCTCTTTGCGTCACAAATGAAATAACAAAGTGAATGTACCCTAAGTGTTTCCTAAGAATTTCTCTTAGTCCTTATGAGAATAAGGGTAATTCAATAAAACGACTTATATTCACTACACCCAAATTTATCAGAAAAGTGCTCTCTGAGCTACAGCGCATAAAATATATTTTATGTTTTGCTTAATTTTGAAAAGCTTAAGAATTACAGATTAGTGACAAGAACGGGGTTTTCAGCACTTGTGGATTAATTACCTCAAAACCCTGGTTATGTTATGGTTGGACTTAGTTTCATTGCACCCAAAACCTTTAGAAAGAAGATATCAAAGCTCGCAAACATTTGTAAATTAAATGTTTTCCCTGTTATATGGTTTACTTTTTCTCTTATTGCTTCCAGGTTTGGAGATATCAAGGCCAAAAAAGGTTACTTTCCCTATAAGAGCAGCAGACTCACAATGTTAATATATTCTGCAACTTTGGCACCATACTGTAATTCCAATTGTCCCTCAATTTTAACCAACTTTTTAATTTTTTTTACGTTAGCATTTAAAATAAGGGGCTACATGTCACCATAAAACGTCATATACATATCTCGATATATTCCATTTAAAATCAGCTATGGTTTGGCTGCGTTCTTTAGCGTGCCTTGAAGAGATTTACTATTTCATCCATCCATGTCCATGTCCATCCTGACACAACTTCATATTTTAAAGCATATTTTTATCACCACTATCTTAAAACTTTTGCCCACTGTGCACAACGACTAGAGTTATTCGCACTACAGCTTTATTTACCATATTACAACTATGAATATTATAATGCGATATAACACAATAGTAATTCTACATGAAACTTTTAAGTAATTTATTTATTTCTTAGCCGAGCAAGGCATCCAATGTACGTGGAACGTACGACTTTAATGTTGCTTGGCACTCATTCACATAATTCTTGGCCGTATGATATGAGTGGTAGTGGCATACACATGTCGGTAGTATGTAGCTTTTATACCACTTAACAGCAGCAACAGTCCATAATTTTCTATGGTGGTGGCTCCTAATGTGGAACCCTTCTTTCTTACTCAGTTGATGCTTTACGTAAGTGACTTAAGAGGAGCACGTTCTTCTTAGTTGCTGTAGGTAGAAATTTTTAAATTAATTTAGGAGTTGTCTTTTGGCGAGCGCTAGCAATCACTTCAATATCGTAACCGATAACAACTTGGATTTAAGATTTTTGATTTATATGTTGAATTGAATTGTTGAATAATATAATGCTCATATTACGGGGATACACAATTTATGCCTTGAAAAATGAAATTGAAAAAGCAGGCACTTTTGAAAAAGAATTCGATAAAAAGGTTAAATCATTCTTTGTTTGACTTTGTTTGAACTTTGACCTTATGCATGAAATGCACCAACTATCAAATGTAATTCATCAAATTTCCTGCAAAATTCAATCCTTTTTGGCTAATTTCTACATATAATTTTCTGCGAAATTCGGGCTGCAACTCGAGACATATTGCTGTATAATTGCTCTTTACTAAAAGCATTTTTCGCACAATCCCACAAGAGAAGTTCAATGGTATTAACAAATCTTGAAGTTATGGAATGCGTTGGCTACTTTAAGGTCACTCGCAGATTTTCAAGGCCCCATATATGACAATTTTTTTTATTATCGTGTCCACCGAGTGAAAAATGAGTTTCTTCGTTGAAAAAAGTTTTTTTTCGAAAAATCATCGTTCAATGCCTGTTATTCCAGAACCCAATCAACCTATCCTTTTATCAGAAAGATTCAATTTTCGATATATGTACATGCTAGAAATTGAACGATCAGTACGAGGATTTTTTTTTTTTCACCGGGAAATTCGAATTTTTTTTTTGCTCGAGCTGTTAGCTGTTAGCTTCGCTTGGTTTTAATCCGCTGGGGACAACGCATATATACGGTAAAATACGTGCTGAGTAATTACAATGTAGTTGGCCCTATTTTTTTGTTAATAAAAGTTACTTCACAATACTTCTCTTATTGTTTCTGCCTTATTGTAATTTCTGTCGATCCCATGTGATTTCGTGACTGAATATTTTCTATTTGCAGTACCACAACCATCCTCAAGGTTTGAAATTCTCTCATTAGGTTGGCACTTGATTTAATTATGATGCGCTTATTTGACTTTAAGGTTTTTTTTTCGTTACCAACATTTCGTCGCGCGTTTGTCAACATCAACGACACTCAAGGCAAATTAACAGCACATCAAAATGTATGCGGGTGTCAATGAGATGCCTTAGAACCCAAAGTGATGACAAAAAATTTCCGCATACTATGGGCTTGGGAAACAAAAAAAAATAGTTCAAAGCATGCGGGTCAGCACCTCATAAAAAATGTTTTGAAGCTGGAGACATAAGTTTATTTAAGCTCGTTTAGAAAAAAAAATGTTTTTTCTAACACAACTAAATTGAATAAGATATAAATAAAAACAAAAAATTAAAGTGGTTTTTATATATATTTTTTCTAACATAGTATATTTTATCAAAAGTAAGTTTAGCAAAAACTGGGATTTGGCCCTCTCTGATTAAGTTGAAACTTTGCAGTTTTGTCAAATGAGCCATTGCTTCAGATATAACGAAGCCCAAGCACTGAACTGGAATACATCTCGAAAATTCATTTGAGTTCACACAAATATCTTACAATAAGCATATAAGTGTTATTCAAAAGACATCGCAAATTTTTTTAAAGGAAAGCTTCAACATTAAAATAGTTTCTTGAGAACATCAATAAAACCTAATTAGTTCTATTATCCTTTTCATTCCAATCTTTTTAATTTTTTTATTTATTAATTATTGATAAATTATCGACCTTCTGTAAAATATTTTATATATTTTTTGGTAAATTTTTACATTAAAATTTGTAATCTTGTAGCATGCAAATGTGCTTCGTTTTAAAACTTAGTAACTCTACATTGAAAGGAAACCTGTACAAGGGCCAAGCCAAGTTAAGCCTCCCATCTCGCAAGGACTCAATTCGATAGAGAGACGACAGTCAGGGCCGTATCTAGGAGGGGGGATGCTAGGGGATATAACCCGCCCCCCCCCCCCCGAAATTTTTTGACAGACACTATATAGAAACGATTTTGCAAGGAATAGACACTACCTTAAATCGATTTCAAATCTAAAACCCCCCCTCGAAATAAAATCCTGGATACGGCCTTGACGACAGTTATAGGATAAAATTTATGTAGAGTTATTGCAATGTATTTTTGCAGCAGTATTAAACTATGTGTTCAACCCTATTATAGTTGCAATAGGTCAAAGTGCTTGCCTCTAAGCGAACTGTTTCAAACCCTCCCATACAATTTTTTACTCACAATGTATCAGGGAAGCGAATTTTATCGGATGATACTTCGGCTCCGCACCGCCCTTTACATTGAGATCCTCTTATATATTAAAAAATCTTTTTTAGCAAACCAGGGGTACCACTCCCGCTCGTTCCGATTACTAACACCACGCGTCGCTTAGCTAGTAGCTCGGCTTAATTATGTAATTTTTTTTTTTTCTTATATTTGTTATATTTCATTCTTTTATTTTTCTTCTTTTATTATAAGCAGACATAATAGATAGAAACATTATTCTATCGAGCTCCTTGCTTCCTAAACTTTGGAAATAACGTAATGGCATACTTTGGTATGTAAGTTAGCATCACTTCAAAAGCTCCTATCTTCAAAGTAGAAAATCTCCGTTCTCTCGAGATCAGAAAGAGTTATACTAAACGCAAGTTTTCTTGAAAAATGCGCATTGTTTTTCGGGCCTAATTTTATTGTATATGAAAAATGGATGATGAATGAAAATTTTCTTAGAAAGTGGCATCCTTAATCAATTAAATATTCCTTTTATGTCATATTTTTGAGAGCATTTCTCCTAACTTTATAAGCCAACATTTTTTTCGGTTTTAAGCAATTCTTTATTTAGACTCAATTTTGCATATATATTAATTATGGAAGCATTTTGCTCAAAATTATAAATTACTCTCTTTTCTGGAATTTACTTTTTAATGGTTTTTATTTTTCTTTATTTCAAACAATTGTTTGCATTTAACTTAATCCAAGTTGTGAAATTATTCTTGATTCATTACGATGACAGAAATAATAATCACAACAACATCAATAAAAAAAAACAACAGCTTAAAATAGATGAAACAACAAAATAAATACAACCAACTCCAATGAATTCAAACAAAGTTACAGAAAATAAAATATTTCAATTTGCTTAAGCGTCTTCACATTGGTGCTGCACAGTGGGTGCACACTTGACAGTAGCTTACCATGTAAAATCTAAACTAAATGCGTATAAAATTTTGATTCGCTTTACTGTGCAACACTTTCCGTACTCTAACTTTATTCAGCAAATAAATCGTTTTTCATTTGATTTCTTAAGAAACTTTTTTCAATGGAAAAGTTGCCACATTTCATCAAAAAAGCAAAAGAAGAAGAAAATAAGCAGCAGCAACAGTGGCTGCAAGGAAACCGGAAGTCACTGGAGATACAAACAAATTCACCATAACGTCTTCCATACAACAAAATGCAGCGGTGGTAGAAGCCACTTTGTGTTAGTACTCGTAAATGAATTTGTTCTAAGTACGAGTATGCGTGTGTAAGTTTTAGTTTGTGGGCGTCTTGTGTGCATATACATATACACTGTGGGAAATTAAAAGTTAGTTTCTATTTGATTTATTTTCAAATCTTTATTTCATTGCAGACGAATTAAAATTTGGATTTAAAATTGAATTAACTGAATTTTCTATGTTATTTCAATCAAATATCAAAACTTAACGTTCCCTTGTGGAATCAACCAGATCCTTGTTATTTTTTTGCTCAGTGTAGTCATGTGCAAGTAGACAGATTAAATTAATTTGTTAGATTTATTCTGAGTATACACGCATACATGCATGGTATATATGAACAAAGTTTTGCTACATTATTCGCATTCAACAAGAAATGACTTATGATAAGTGAAAAAGATTTGGGAGAGACAGTAGCAAACAGCTCCTACTCTATTTTTTCCATGGAAGGCTTACTTTTATGCCATTCATTCAAGGCCAAATTGTGTCCCTTCCACGGAAGTTAAAGTTTTCTAACTTCCACGAAAGTCGTATTTTTGCAGATATTTCATGCTAAAGAGAAAGTGAGCTTGAAAGGCGGCTACTGCTCCCAAAGAAAGCTTTATAATAGCACTTCCAGGTTCCGCTTTTGTCTACAGGGTATTTTTGAAAATGTTTTTTTTTAGTATGTGAATGGTTCTTTAAGTGTCTAATGATGTTTGTCTTTAGTCCAGTTTTAAGTTATGATAGACAAGTTGGATAAAATAAATTTATGCAACGATGACTTCATTATGGGTATTTTAATCAAACAATTTTAAAACAAATAAAAGAACTTAAGAAACTTTAGAAGGGAGAAGACATAAAATTGCATGGCACTTAAAGCAACAAAAATAAATACAATCGACTTTTTCTGTTACTGGCCAGCTTGCAGTTCTCTATTACCTTAAAAAACTTAAATTTTATTTTGCTCTTATTTTGGATGTGTGTCATGTGTATGAAATCAGTTCTATTGCTGTGGAGTTAATTAGGCTTTGAGTAGAAGGAAACGTTTTTTCAACTTCAGTAACTGGTAGAAACAATGACTGTGAACCATAATGGCATCGATGTTTTGGCAATTAAAGTTCACGATTCACGTTCGCAAAGGAACTAATTTTAGGAATTAATGATATATATCAGCTTAAAAATCAAAAACTTTAAATAAATGATGCATGTAAAAGCTCCTTATAGTTGAAAATTAAGGAGAACCTGACCCGAAAACGGCTGAAAAACAAACGAATTCAATTCAACAGATATAACGTTCAGACATCAAAAGACCAATTGTATCAACAATTATAGGAGGTGAAAGGTATATCAAGGCGATAATTGATTATTGTAACAGATATTCTATAATTTATTTTTACCTAAAAAGTTCGGCTGGTCCAAAAAAAAAAAAACTTAAGAGAATTCTTAAGAGAAATTGAGAAGCCTCAAAAAATAAGATCAGATCGTTTGTGAGAAATAAGTGGTAATTTTTTCATTTAATTCTGTCTAAACAGTAGCATTTCTACACAATATACCGTCACTTATCTACCTTTACTGAACAAAGTTGAACAATGATATGCGGTTTCTATAAGAATTCTTCTCGTTGCTTACATAAAGCTTTCAGCACAGAAGCATTGAATGTTTCAAATTACTACCATGGGTTACCAAATGATACACTTGTATATAAAACTGGAGTGTAATTCTACGTAATTATAAAAGTCTTCACATGAGTAATGAGAAAGTACACTGAGAAAATTTTTTTTTTTAATTATTATTATTATTATAATCAGTTTATTTACATAATAAATCATGTAACAAACTTAAAAAAAAAAAATAGGCATTAATTACAGAGATCATCAGCCTAGTCAGTACAAATTAAATCTAAAATAAATATTTATACATTTGAAAGTATAGGATAGATATGGGTTAAGATAATAAGTTTAAGTGTGATTAAAATTAAGTAATGATTATATATACATAACTATAATGGTATGTACAGACATAAATATATATTAGTTATTTATATAACAGAGTAGATATTAAATTTTTTCAAAATATTTATAAATTTAGATATGTTATCAGATGTTGATTTTTGGAGTAGGTTTAGCATTGAGATGTTTATTTTTCGACATTCGCGTTTGATAGGTGGACAGTTGAATATTAGGTGGTAAGTTGTGACAGTTTGATGATGGCATATTGGACATGCTGGTGCTGAAGTTTTATCCATTAGATGACGGTGGGTTAAGAAAGTGTGGCCCATCCGAAATCTGCAGAATTTTTTTAAGTGTATTTTGGGAGTTTTTGCTGGAAATTAAATTAACACAAAATATATTACGCTACGTTTTGGAAAGAAAAAGTTCAAAGTTTCGTTTTACTTTTAAAAACGTTTCGTCCCTATTTTACATTAGTAAACATGAGTTTCACATTATTATTTTTCTGTGTATTAAATTCACTAACTGAAATTAGATAAGACTTAATTTTGAAAGTATTTTCTAGTGTACTCTCCAAATATGTATGTTTAAAAAACCCTTCAAACTTTAAATTCGACTTGCTCAGTGCAAATAAACTGCAACTCAAACTTATTAATTATTGACCTAAAAAGTAGGACAGTCAAATAGTAAAATTGACCAAAATCAATCACGCGAACTAAGTAATTAACCTAAATACTGATAGTTCAATTTAAAATGTATTTTGAAGTGCTCCTTATATCCAGCATAGTATTTCAAACTCTTAACTTTTGTCACCATCATTAAAATTAATTTATGCACCAAGTTGCATCACGAATTTCAATTTGACGCAAGTATTCATTATCTGATTATGCCCGACTTTCTATCTTCATAAACGTCATAACGTCTTAACATCCATTGCCAACATCATACCGTCCGCATCTTTACGAACAAGCTCCTTTCACTGTTCTCCACAATGTCCTGTCGTTTTTTTTTTTTATTATTTAGTAGAGTAGAAGTTCAATTGTTTTAAATGAATTCCCAATGGAATCTTAAAGCTATCCATTGTAATGACAACACCATGGTATCAACACTCTAGGGAATAAGATAAATAATAATAAAATTGATATCTTTTTGTAAAACACCTATAATAAATTGTTGTTGTAGATTTCATTTTATCTTCTATACAAAAATGAAATATTCTGTACGAAATAGTTCTGAAGGATTTGATTTTTATATTGTTAGTGTCAAGCTTTTTGAAGATACAAAGGACAAGTAGCACAACACAGCACAGTAGCCTTGTTGCATGAGTATCTGTTTGGTTTTGTGCTTTTCTATCTCAGTTTGCTTTTTCCTGATTTTTAACTGCAACGTTATTTCTCCTCTCACTCAAAGTAAATGACTTTAGCCTTGTAATTTCATGAATAAATTGAAGTATTTTGCTTTGTATTTTTAGACCAGCTAAAGCCAAATCATACTCTAGAAATCTTAGCTTTTAAAAGGACATTGGATAGTGTAGTAAAAACCTATCTCTCATTTTGCTTAGGAAAAACATAAATACTCCTAAAATTGCAAAATTTTACAATGTTACTGAAGTTAAAGCAAATAGCTTTCTTGTTTTACCTCAGATTTTCAAGGATTTTCAAATTTTCATATAACCGGCTTAGTTTAATACTTATGTACGAGCATAGTATTTTCGGTACTCTAAAATCCTATCATATACTGTTGTTGTTGCTTTCGTTTTTGAACTTCTTTGTTTTATTTTTATGAAAATCAATTCTTAAATAAAGTGACTTTAATACCAAATTTGATTTTTTGTTAACTTTGATGAGATTGTGCAATACGTTGAAATATTTTTTCATTAAAAATTCTATCAGATTGATAGAAAATTGTTTAGAAATGATTCACGTTGCTATGTAATTTAGTTTTCAAATCAACGTCATCACTTGTTTTGAGTTCTGTCTTCGAAGTATGTTGCCAGCTACACGTTAAAGTAATTGTTTTGAAATTTATTCAAGTTTTTACAAAAATATTTGACTTTATTTGAAACGCTTTAAGCTTAACATGTTGTATACAGCCGATGCTGGTTCATACAAAACTCTAACGCATTATTGTGCAATGCTGAAATCTACAAAGTCTTAGGAGTTTTTCAAAATTTCGATTTGGCAGCACTAATAGTGTCGTAATTTTTTTTTTTTTATTTAATATAGTTATCTCACTCTACATATCTTAGCTTGCTATTTCTTACATTATATGATATACATACCCGCATAGTTGCAATGCCTGTCTTCAAAACCGATTAACTGCATTTTAAAAATTTATAGCTTTGAAACAAACCAGGGAATGAAAAGAAATCGCTCCTTATCGTAACGTTCAAATCGCACTTCGCAAACTTTACTTCTTACATTCTTTGTTTCGTTCTTTGATTCAAACATCAACCCGTACAATATATAGCAAGCAGAAATAAAAGAGAGGAACAGAATGTTAACGTTCTGCTCTACGTACAAAAAACTTTATTCGCTTTTTTGTGGTTTTGACTCGCGATTGCTATCTGAACCCATACCAAATGTAGTGATCCCTCATACGAATCTAATATCAAAAACTGTCACTACATTTGGTACGGGTTCGGATAGCAATCGCGAGTTTGAGCCACAAAAAAGCGAATAAAGTTTTTTTGTAGGTAGAGCAAAACGCTCGCTCATATCGCTCGCTATGGTAAGTGTTTCAATCAATGAATGAAATACGAATTGCAGAGAAAAAATCAAAGCTCATAGAACAGAACGAAATCGAACCATACGATAGAGTTTTTTTTTTTCATTCTCTGGAACAAACCAATATGTTTGAACAATTTTCTTTTCTCGTATAGATTAAGTCTTCCGATTTCGAATAATGATGCAGTGAATGATCGCCACTATGAAACTTCGCTGTCAAATCATACATTCGTTACAAATCCTTAACTCAAAGGACACAACGAAAGTTTCACAATAATTTCACTGTAATAAGTGCTCCATCTAGAGTTACCAAGAAACGCAATCATAGACAAACTGGAAGATCTGTGTTAGGATATTTCTATGACAGTATAAGACGCGTACATGCACTTACTGTAAAACACTCTTCGACATCGACTGGGCGTTGCCCGTTCCAGCTAAACATCCCATTGATGATCTCCCTGAGAATATTATGAAGGGATTTACATTATATTTCATAAAACAATCAGTTTAGTCAAAAACTTGTTGCCAGAAACCACTGAAGTCGGTCATCATTTGCTTATGCACTGCATCAAAAACGAAATCAAGATTTTTTGGGAAAATTGCAGATATCATACGAAGTCCATTTCCACTTTAATGGCTTTGTCAATACAGAAAACTTCTACAAGAAGTATTTTTCGGTTGAACAAATTGAAAACTAGAGACATTGCTGGTTTTTTTTTTCAAACTATACAGCTCGATATGTCTTTCAATGGGATTATTCTATAGAAAAAGTATCAACTTAAATTTAGATAAACTTTTAGTCATTCAAATATGTTGCATCTGCCAACTCCAAAATATTGTAAAATTTAACAAATTAAGACTTTTGTGGATGCCTGAGAATGAAGGTGTTAAGGATAATGCAATTGCAAATGAGATAGGTTGGAACCTTTCTGTGAACTAAAATTGGTATGCTATAACTAGGCTGCGATTATAGTGAAGCTGGCAGTGTGCTGAGTGCTGTGCTGTGAGCGATACAAAAATCATTTTCTGCTGCAATATTTATTAAACTCATCAAGCTCAGGACTAACAGCATTTCACAGTCAATTTCGATATTTTTTTCTGTGTATTTAATATTGTTTGCTCTTTTCAAACAATACTTATATTTCAATAAAATCAATGCATCTGTTTTTTCTTTATGGATTAAAAAAAAAATTGGTTTCTACTTCATAAATAATTTTTTTGTAAAGCAACATTCTTAACATAATTTGATTACCACATGCAATCTGGCATTAAACATGCCCCCATAAGCTTCAACATAGACCCTTTAAGTGAAAAGCAGATGGTGCTGGTAAAGGCAATAATGAAGCTAATGATTATGCTGATATTGCTGTTGTATTCGTAGGCGATGCTGATTATTATGAAAGTAAATCTAAAAGCCTTGATTGCACCAAAAGCTGCTTGCGGTAGATGAGGTACGGAAATGTTTTCATAAAAAATAAAAAGATTCATAAAGAATTCATAGAAAATGAAAAGAAATCAGAAATTTATGGGTAAAGTAGGGTTGCTAGGAAAGAGTTTACTTTCCTAGCATTAAACTACATTATTTATAATGAACAGAAAAGAAAAAAAATATTAAAAAAATTATTCCCTATTTCATTTAAAATCATCCGAACTAATTGGAAACTAATGAATTAATGATGTTTATAGCGAAGCTATAGAATTTTTTTCTTTATTTCCCAAAGCATTATTTTTATTATATAAAAGAAATGGAAAATACGCGTTTGTGCTTGGAAAATCGAATACGTGTGTTTTAATTATGATATTCGATATATATCCTTTAAGTAAGCGGTAATTGGAAGGGTACAAACGACTCATGGATATTGTATAAAGTTTTAATGCAGAATTCAAAAATGAAACGCAATACCTATTTCATTTATATTTCTTTGTTTGAACAGAAATTCCCAAGTGTAATAGTTTAATGAGCACCCTAAACAGTATAAATATTAAGCTTCAATATTTCATGAACTTTTTATATATTTTTAAGATCGATCCATTTAGTAAAACTGCACTTGGGTAAGAAAACACCAATCCCACATTAATTCTAATGGAAAAGATCGACAAAAGTCTGAACTCAAAAAAAAAGTCTATATAAGTCAGTATATATCGAAAAACATCGATACATGTTCATCAGTATCGATGAAATCCATAGAATCCGTTAAGTATCGGATGATATCGCAAAAGTCAATTCAAGTCGGTTGGTTTGGAAAAAGTCGGTACAAATCGTCAAAGTGTCAAAAACATCAAACAATTTGATAATGCTCGGTAAGTATTGAAAATCATCGATGAAATCTGGTTCAGATTGGAAAAAGTTGATAAAAGTCAAAAGTCATAAGATAACTTATTCGTACGAAAAAAGCATTGAAACCTACGTACAAAATTTCTTTAAAATCCTAAAGGTGATGATGAATAGTTTAATTTTTCGTCCTTGCGAATCGATTGAGACAATAAATTGATATTCTCTTAATGGATTCAAAGCCATCGTTAGAGAAGTACACCCCACATTATGTTTTGTTAAAGGTGGGGTTGAGTCAGTCACCAAGAAATCAGAATATAGCATAGGCGAGACAGTATGGAAACGGTGGTTTTCTTGTGCCCTTTTATCTTATTACTGAGCATGGTATCTTCACAAAAATTCTTTCGTTGCACATGGTCATTCGCGAATTTTTCAATTTTTTCCCACATTTCCCGGACTCACGCATATCTGGTTCCGAGATACACAGATACGTTGATAGTTCTCCTTCAACTCTTATCGACAGACTTCAGTTAGTAATCTAAGCAACGTATTTGCTATAGATTTCAATTTTTGGCGTTTGACTTAGACCCAAATCAAATCTTGTCTACATTTGGTAAGCATTGTACATGCTATCCTACCATGTGCTGATAAATTAGTTAGAAGGTAGATGGCGCTGTATGCGCTGTAGAAGTTCCAACTATTAATTTTTTTTTTTTTATAACTTTAAAAAAGTTGTCCATTGAAAGGGTGCCTGTCAATACTATATAATATTCGCTTAATACTTTAAACTCAGATTCAATGCTTCATATTTTTATTTTTAGCTCAAGATACGTCTGATTAGGAAAAACATCGAAGTCTTAATTTTTATCTTGTACATTTCTAGTTAATACATATTCTATTTTCAGATTTTAAGAAAATTAACTTTGTGCATTTTATTAAATTTGTTGTAGCATAATTGTTATTGTTATTGTTGTTGCTGCTTCAAGTTTTCAAACCAAACCTGCCGCGATTGTGATAGCTGAACGCATGCAACAAACTAAAAAAAATGTTTCTGCATTTATATTTTGATTATCTTACTTACTAATTTTGTTAGACGTTTGTTTGCGCGCCTGAAAGTTGGCAAGAAAATTGTGTTGTGTTGCGTCTAGCGGAAGTCGAAATGCGCATTTTAATGGAAATTCAACTGAATTAGCAAAATTAGCTTGAGCTCTAAGGATAGTTTGTAGCTTTATTAAAATTAATTAAATGCCAACTATGAACTCAAAGTCAGTTAGCAACGGTCGATATTCATGTAAATTGACAAATCGATTCAAATCAAAAAAATTCTTAAATTTTATTATATAATATATATATTCGTTTTTGAATAAAAACTATTACTGAAGTCGATATAAGTCGGTTGGTTGCGAAAAGTTATTCTAAGTTGGAAAGTATCGAATTACATTAAAAGAGTTGGTACAAGTCGTTAAGTAGCGAAAAACATCCAGAAATCAGATATGTACATATATCGGAATCGTCGAGAAATTCGAAAATGGATGATAAATATCGAACAACGAAAAAGTCCAAAATGCTAGGTTATTATCGAAAACCATCGATCAAAATTTCAGATCGAAAAACAATCGAATATTTTGATAAAAGTCGAAAGGTAACGTATTCATAAGGAAAGAAAGGGCAACTCACATACCAAATGTCATGAAAATGAAAAGTTAGTTTTTGAGATATGTATGTATGTATGGGAAAATCCGAAATTTTTGCCAACAGCGCCGCTTAAGCTTACATTTTTTAAGCTTTAGTATATGTTAAGCAACTGCTTAATTATATAAAATGAACGACACTTCATTTGCTAAAGCCGGTGCAGTAGCTTTATTACACATTACCCATGTACTTCCGTTTCACAATTTCCGGTTAAAAATAAAGAAATGGTAATGAAAATTTCATTTTAAAAAAGGCTTTTGCTATAAAAATAAAAGCTTTCTGTAGCGTATTCTTCGTGAGTACCTACCTACGCGTAACATAACAGTGCAATATGCTTTCCCAAAGCCAATTGCAATATTCCCAGAAAGCTTAAATTTAATCATAATGAACTAAAGCTTTTAAAAGCTTACTTTTTGAGATTGGCTGTAGTATTAAACTTGTATGTTTAATACGGCTTAATTTTAAGCTTTCATTACAAAAAGTATTCTGTAAAACGAACGAAGTCGCTCTATCATCAACAAAACTTTCAAATCAACGAGTAAATTTAACTCAATTACTTATGGGAAAGCTTAAGAAAAGTGTTGTCCTTTCAAAAAAAATTTAGCTTTAAGGAGGTAAGGCTTTCCTTAAAACCTTATTAGGTCCATAAAATATTTAATACAATGTAGACATTCAGTTTGACCGTTGCCACGCTCCCCTCTCCCTCAACACTTCTATGTTATGTTAGGCAATAATTCCCTTTTTCGAAGTCTTTTGAGGTTAGAACATTCTAGTTTGGCTTTCAACGAATTGTTCGGTGTGAAGTATTTATTTGGTTGGTACTTTGTCAAAATGGGATACTACCTACCTACTACTTCAACGAAAATATAAACATGGTACAGTTATGAAAAAAATTAGTTAATTTAAATGCTATTATTATGCTTTAAGATACACTTGGGGTCCTGTGTTTGGTTTTATTAGAGGTTTATGTTACAATAATAGTATAAAATATATAGTTATCGTTTCCGATTTTCAACAAGGCCCATTTGTATTTATGTCCATGCAACAGAAAAAATTGGTTTAATTTCAAAGAAGCTCAAAACAAAAACTTAACACAATGAAAATTAATAGCACCCAGAGGTACGAATGTTTTAAAACCAACATTGAAATTTATTTTATTACAAACATTGAAATTTATTTTATTACAAACATAAGAAAGGCACAGGTGTATCAAAGTTCGGTAGGGTAACACTTGGCTAAGGAATAATGCAAAAGTGCTTATTGTATTATATTACAAATGACAGACATTCTTAGGAATGGACCTTAACAGTTGGGCTGTAATAATCAAACGAAAAACGAAGAAAGCTGCCTCTGAAGTTTCTAATCGAAACTGCTTTTATTAAAAGAAAAGGACCTTCATCACTAGCTTCTAAGATTTCTTAGGCCTTGTTTTCAGTGGAAAAGGTGAAATAATGAAGCCATTAGGCACGTAGAAAAAGAGAGCTTTTTTGTTTTTCATTTTTTTAATTTTGATCAAATCGATACTTCATTGAAATAGTCGAGAAGTTAGGTAAATTTTAATATGTCAAAAAAATTGGCTTCGTTGCAGGACCTAAATGGAATTTTTACCTAATCGTTAGTTATGCCGGAAGTGAATACGATGACATTTAACACAAGAACAGTAATAAAAAAAAAGATAATGTAGTGAGAACACACATCAAAAAATAAAAACGTGCAAGTCGATAAAATCTTAAAATCTTTTTAAGGCGTCAAAAATCTTTCAAAAAAAGTCGATAAAAGTCAGAAAGTTGCGAATGGTATTGAAAAATATCGCAAAAGTTTATCAAGGAAATTGTTTTGAAAAGCATCAAAAATTCGAAAATAGATTCAAAGTATCCAAGAACATTTAAAAAGTCGAAAGATATTCAAAAAACGCCGAGAAACTCGATTAAAACTCTCATTAATTTGAACAGGACAAGAATGGACGATGTTTTTCAATTATTTTAATCAGTCGAAAAATTTTAAGTTTCACACTGGTATTCAAGACGTAAAAACTGATAGCCATATTTTTACTCGTCAAATCAACATCGGAAATGAGTGGCAAAAAGTGTTGAGCTTATATTTTAAAAATGGAAGTTGAAATCCGTTACTCATGATTGCACTGATAGATTTGCTTCCAAAGGAATTATTTTTTCATACAGTGCCACCTATCCGCATAGTCTTCCAGTAATTTAGGAGTTATCATTAGTTTAACTATATGTTATTCCCTTGCTTATCTCCCTACTTTTCTAATTAGTGGTCCAAGAAGAGTGAAATTGTTTTAAATAAACCCAGTCGTTTATATTCTATGTGTCTTTATTTGCTTACAAGCACCATTATCCATGTATTCAAATTTAACTCTTTCGCTTTACTTTATACTTTTCAATCATACGATAAATTACAATTATGGTGGCCTTAAGAACTTTAACTTTAAGAATACCCATTTTCCGTTAAAAACAAAGAGAATATTATTAATGCCCCTACAAAGGATACAAAAAGTGAAAACTTTACAAACATGACAACACTGTTTTAATGCGTAAACAACAACTTTCAATGCAGCCGCTACCGCTGTTTCTTTTACGATTACTACGCGATAAATAGCGAGTCAGATTCGTTTTAATTCGTTGTAAATTTTCCGGCACAACAGACGCGAGTTTTTCGTGTGCGGGCGTAATTTATGTTTTTTTTTGCACAATAAAATTTTCATTGAGTGTAAATGTAAAGGTGTGTTTGCCTGTGTGAGTTTTCTACTTAAAAAAAAGGGTAATTCTTATCAGTGAAAAGCGTAGAAAATAGTTAAAAATGAAATTACGAAACAATGCAAAAATAAATAATAAAAATATAGCTGCAGGCCAAATGATAAAAATTCAGTGTAGTTACCAAGTGCATAACGTGTAAAACAAATTTCATAAAATTAATTCAATTAATGCTAAAAATGAGTAATTGCTCAAGTTTAAGTGTTTCCCCAGCAGAATATAAATTAAACTTGCAACAAAAGTAATTTACATTTAGTTATAAATTTAATGAAATATAACTTGAAAATAAGTGAAAATTTATTTTATGGATACACAGCTGGAATTTTTGTATCAACGAGTATTTTGTTTTGCTTAAAATGCAGCTAAATAAAGACCGGCATAACAAAAAAAAAAAAATTCTGACTGATTTTTAATACTTATTTCTTAGAAATACTTACTCGTATAAAGCATGAAGTATTGAAGGAATAATGTGAGATGTTTGACACCTGCATTGTTGTCAGCGAAAGCTGTTGCTGAAGTTTATTGCCAACATAATGAAGATAATGTAGGAACATAAATATTTCGAAATATTTAAATCATATGAGAGCTCTTAAGGGTCAAGTATTAGGTTAGGATTGATTTTTGTGCTAACGCTCTACTGACACTGAAAAATGTTAGAGACATCATCCTACGAAGACATTTCTTTCGATTAAGCCAAGCAAATATTCTTGAGAACGCTCCTCAATATGATCTGAAAATATTCAGATAAGGAAAGTGATTGAAGTAACAATTCAAAAATTATATCAATTTCGATATATTGGACTATTGCTTCTAAATGAGATGCTCATTCTTTTTTAACAAAAATATCCATGTTCCGGGCAGCTCAATTAAAGACAGTCTAATACAGCAAGCTCTCATTTATTTTTCAAGATTATAACATCCAAAAGCTCAGTAAATTTATGTTTTTGTTAAAAAAAGGAAATATTTGACGTAAAAAAACTTCATTTTGGTCCAGTATGTCGCCACCGAGGAATGTAGTAGAGTTACAGAATAAATGGTTAGAATTATTTTGCTATGAAAACAGAAAAAAATTCCTTTGGAAAGATCGAGCAAAAGATTTTGCTTTTAGAGAGTTTTATTTCTTCTCATGAAAAATAAATAGAAAGCCTTTTTTTTTGTTTGTTCGAGTAATAATATAATATCGGAAAACAACATGATGCTGTGTCCAAATAAGGGTTGCCAAGTTGAAATCGACGAATTAACGGCCTTCCAAAAAAAAATAACGGCTTTCAACTCCAACTACCGGTTTTTACCTTCAATAAATGAAAATAATTCATACGCAGCCACTTGGCAGCCCTGGTCAAAATTGAAATTCATTTGTTTACAAATTTTGGTTTTTTAGCATCAAACATTGATATAACGATTTGCTCCGATAAAGAATCTTGGAATATAACTGATAGTCTAATATATGGTTACAAATTGGTAATAAAGTGTAAACGCTTTTGCGTCCTTACCAGCTACAGATTAAGACTTTGCGGGGCACTGGTCTAAAAAATTATAAGGGCCCCCACTAAATCAAAATGTTTATGATCACAATATCACAATAGGGGACACAACTTCACTTCTCTTGTATCGTTTCCCCCTTGGTCTATTTTAAGTCCTAAGCAAATAGCTTGATTTGTAATAAGTTATGTTATTATCGCATTAGCAAACCTATTATTTCACTACGATTTATATCCAAACATGAGCTTCCAAAAATATCACATGAACTTTAATTTTTTATGAGATTGTCAGTAGCTTCCAAATTATAACATTTTTGTATTGAATGCTAAACCAAATTAAAGCATATTAGTTTTAATTTGATTTTACAAATGCTACTTAACGTCAAAACCGAATAACCGAAGTTTAAAACTCAATAAAGATGAAGACTTCAAAATTTTTTAGCATTATTGGTGTATTATATTGCAACTGCTGGTGTTGGAGCTTTTGCCTGGTCTATGAGCGCTCAAAGTGAAATAATTGAAAAAAAATTTCTGGATTTTGACAGTTTCAGTGAATCTCTAGAGTAGTTTTTTATTTTGTATATTTGGTTACGCTGTAATAATATGCTGCTCTACATAGAAAAAGTTAAAGGTTCCGTGAATTCAAAGGCTAGTTCAAAGATATTAATTTTTTGGCCGAATATTTTCTCCGACAACTGTGGCATCGGCAAATTCAAAACTTCAAAACTTATCTATAAAATGCAATTTTAGCGGACATATGAACTATGATATTGTTTTTTATCTGACTAAAACAGGATTTTAATCACATCAAGAATATTAATAAGCCAATCCATAATTACTTTAATCAAAACAATAATGATATACATCTAAGTATCGGAAATTTTTAAAGAAAAATTAAAGTAATTCAATCAAACACAGTGCAATGTGAGTGATAGTATGCTGGCGATGTCATGATCTATTCGCACAAGTAACTCGATGCAACACCAGTGTAGCAATCGTCAAAATAAATATTCGCTTACACTTAAATGATAGCGAGAAAAAAAATTCAAAACAAAATCAATTTACATAACTGTTCCAGCTACAGGCAAGAAAACTACGCTGATAGCGAGGTAAAGCTAATTGTGTAGCACAATGCACAGGCGCACAGAGGCACAACCAGCTGGCCGGTTTATTCAATCGATATGACGCTGACTCGCTGGACGTGCGCCACTAAAAAGCAACATCACGTCAACTGCTCAAAATCAACAGATCTTCGACGAGTGGATTCTCAACTTCGTAAAAGTGAAAAGCATAATAATGAATAATGAACGACGAACGGTGGTGACCAGCAAGCAACGAATGGCGAATGTCGAACGGTGTGCTGTATTGTGTCGTCTGATGAGGTCTGGGCACTGGACTCCAAACGTTTTGTCTCCTAGTGAACTTCGGGATTTCGCATAGTGCGGTCAGAATACCGGTTAGAACGTGAACATATTGCTCAGTGGATAATATTGTGTATCATCTTGCAGATAAAGATTGTGACATTTTCTTTACACATACACGCACACATCTCTTATTTGTGGATATAGAATTTTGCATTTATATTTCAATTGCAATTGAATTGGGCATCAACAATTGGCCTAAAGTAGTTTATAAAAGCAATGAAAAGTGAGATTCGCTTTATTTAATTTAAAGTGAAGCAACTAATTGTGAATTAATTGAAATCACTTTTGGATACAAGGAAGTGCATGGTGTATAAGAAAAAATATTAAATTTTACAAGTGATGAAAAAAAATCCCAGTGATTTTTCGAGAAATATTTATTACTTTTTAATAAATTATCGTATATTTGTGTAGATACGATACATAATTTCAAATATTACTTATATTTCATATCTGCGTCGTAATTTTTTTTTTTTTTTTTTTTTTGTGTAGTCATCTTCAATTTAAACCAATTTAAGTTTACAGCTACAAGTACTCATATTAATAGAAATAAAAATTAACTATGACTTATAGACAGCCTTGTACACGATCGAGTTTAACAGTATGGGGGTCAATAATGAAGTGTTTTGATTACAATCTCAGATGTCAATTAAGCAATTAAGTGCCCACAAATGCCAAAAATAGAAAAGAAAATTGTTCAATTTCTAAAATGCAAAATAAGCTGTGTTAATGGGATTAGAAAAAAGTATCGTAGTTAATGTAATTAAGTTTTTCGCCTTTACTTTGATTGCTTGTTTTTTATAAATATTATGACATTTTTATGTTTTTCTTTCTTTTTTAAACTTGAGCATGGGCAGATAGAATAAGATATAAATAGTATAAAATCACTTTAAGTAAGTCCGGTGGTAGAGACTTTGCGGGGCC
The DNA here is from genome assembly GCA_963680825.1 of Meiosimyza decipiens. NCBI lineage: Eukaryota > Metazoa > Arthropoda > Insecta > Diptera > Lauxaniidae > Meiosimyza > Meiosimyza decipiens. The sequence goes on along the minus strand of OY804260.1, from coordinate 73,032,619 downwards.
CGAATTCAAAAAAGTAGAAATGGACTCTACCAAATAAAAAATAGCGGTGTGACCAAAAAAAAAGTCGCATTTCGTTCCCCCTAAAAACAACACAATGCTCTTGTCCTATCTTACCCCTAGTTAATAGCTTAATATTGCGCTATTTGGGAGCCGCTTTGAGCTCTGGGTCTGAGGCTATAGCCCCCTCAAGCCTCAAGCTGCATAAGACACATATTGTTTTACTTTGTAATACCACTAAAAAATATTTTTGCCATTCAAACAATCTAGTCTCGAATCATCCTATAATTTTGCAATTTAACTGACATTTGTTGTCAGTTGGATGGCAAAAAAAAAATGGTTTCTTTTAATTTGTGTGAATCACACATTATGAAGAAGCATTGGGAAAAAAATTAAATGGCTAGTCCCGCTGTTCAAAATAATATGCCAGTTTGGCACCACCCATCGAAATTGTCGATTTGGGTCGTTTCTTGTAGTTACCGAAGCAAAGTTTTTCCTCATAATAAGGTAGAAAAGAAAATTTTGTTGAATTACACTACCCCCCCTCCTCCTCGACTTTTTTGAAGCATTTTAATCAAATTTTCTGAAAAAATTTAAATACGAGATAAATGAGTGAACAGATTATCTTGAGATCAAACAAGTCGTAGAGCAGCGTTTGTGACCGTCTCACTTATGGGTTAATTTACCAATATCTCATAAACCTTGCGTGTATGCCAAAATCTGAAGGTAGATTTAAGCTCAACGACCCCAAATACCCAAAGTGGTTGACTTTTCTCGAATTGGACTGCACACACTGTAATTATTGATTTAAGCTTTTATATTGAAAACTTAACTGAATTTAAGAAAAATTTTTCTGAAAGAGATATAGTTGACACAGTTTTTATATATAGTAAAATGGAGTCAGTTCACTATGCTTCCGAAAATTTAAAACTTAAAAATGTAATTTTTACTGTAGGAAACTTGTTTCCAACACCAAATACATGATATCCACAGACAGACATGCCTAAATGGACTCAGGTGGTGACGCTGATTAATAATATATATACATTTATATAACAAGTTCGCCCCCATTTATGAGTATAAAAAAATAAAAAGTATGTGCACTAAAGTAAAAAACCGTACAATCCGAGGTGGACTTATGGAATTTGAGAAATAATGAACACTCTATCATAATGGTTCAAATATTTCACACCAAACTTATACGAAATCTTTTCATGATTTTTCTACATTATTTCTGGAAAGTTTAAAAAAAAATTTCCATCGTTGCTAAATAAAAACATAAGGAAATTAGAGCGCATACGCGCAGTGCAGATCACCTACTTAATTACGCAATGTGCATATCTTGTTTGTTCAACAAGTATTGTTTACTTGAATATTTGTTTAAACTGGAAAATCAGTTATGTTAGATGTTGCATGTTTGGTAACACACATATTAACTAGTTTTTCCAGCTGACAGAAAAACACAAGCCGCTTAAAGCAACTAGACAACGTAACAGTTTTCAATTAAATCTTCTATAAAGGTGACGCACCGTAAATCAGGCTTCAATCAATGAACGTCATTTGCGGTTCAACATTAATAACAATTGACAATGGTAAAAAGTTTTAGTACTCTTAAGCATTTCAACTCGTATCTACAATTATAGCCGTATTTTGTTTTGATTTTTGCCATTTCGCATACTAAGTAGCTCCAGCGATAAACAGAATGTTTAGGAACTTCGGAAATTATATAATTCTACAGCAAATATTTTCAAGTGATAAATATCCGTGAGTGTTTGTTACGTTAAAATTGATGATTTAATTTCCGAATAATGTCAATCTTATTCTTAGATCTAATTAAATATTCAACACCATATTTCCACAGCTCAACGAGTTATTTAAATTGGAATAGAAAGTAAAATTTTAAATAGAAATAACTAACGAATTGTAAAATAATGTGAAACTTTTAACATTTAAAAATAAATTCATCATGAAAAAGAAAATTGTGCTACAGAAATAAAAAAAAAAACAATATAAAATTCAATTAAATAAAATTTGAATAAAAAAAAATATTCTGATTACAACAAATGTATTGAAATGTATTTAAAACTCAATTGCAACAACTACAAAATGGCTGCACTCTTTACAACTATCGGTCTGTTTGCATTGATAGTGACCACTGTGCATGCTAGTGAATCGTCGCCACAGTCTAGTCAAATTGACCAGAGTCTCAAAAATTCAAAGCTAATCGAAAATAAAATAATACCAGATATTGATGCTTTGAATCCGATACGAGGGCAGCAATATGCTGATACTGAAAATTGGCTGCATATTTGTCAGTTTATGTCCGATGGCCTGCCAGTACTGGAGCTATATGGCTTTAAGCCTAAAAAAGGTAAATTTTGTAATATATTCAAAGCTGTAATTTCTTCTTAAGTATGTTAAGTTTTTGCTTTCGTTCTAAGTTTCAATTATAAAAGATTTTAAAAGTGCTAAGGAACATAGTTGCACAAATTTCACTCCAACAAAACCAAGTCATTCATTCGCTAGAGAGCGGCTGACCACCTTGTTCATCTCACTACAAATCTTTTTATCTTTGAAACATGAAGCTTAACCTTGGTCTTTTGCATATGAAAAAGAAGAATCTCTTGATAAAATAACCGAATATTAAAATGATTTTATCCATTTTCAATCATACGAGCTATGTTTGAAGGTGTAGCCTGTGTACTAAATTTCATTGAGCAGACAGAAGGACATGTCTAAGTCGACTCAGTATGTATATGATAAACTAGTTTTTCCTAGGCCAAACTAGTTGATTTGTTGTATGAAATATGATTTTAATTCAAAGCAGTTTGGTTAGCGAAGCCGGTGTTGGACAAATTATTGAATTGGCCGAAAGCCGCCGCGGAGCCGATATTAGACATGTAGAAGGATATAAACCCTGACACACCTACCACTTGCCAAGCATACAATTAAATTGATAAGTTTTACTCTCTTACTTTGCTAAAGGCTTAGTTGTCGCTAGGCACAGTGCTTTTGCATTAAAGCTTCATTGCCTATTTTTCGGCTTAAAGGTAACATGTTTGGCCTAAAACAAGTTTGGCCGGTTACATATATACTTTTCTACACGAGCTACGGCCCATTATGCGTTAGAGATGGAAAGAAAAATTGCATATACCCTGAGTGTAGAGTATAAACAGGTCCACTGTGGACCGCTGACAGCATTCATATTTGAAGACATAATTTTTGACATTATAATGATGTTATTATAACTGCTTAAACTGAAAATTTATTTATATTTTTTTTTAAATATATTTACAACATAATGCTAGCATGACCTTGAAACACTTGCATATGTATTTGAATAACACACCTAATATTTGTGAATCTATACAGTTACGCACATCACAACTAATTGTTTTGTGTTTTGTTACACAACTGAATAGTCATGCATTTAGTGAAAGAAAAAATTGTCATAAAAGGCAACTGACTGACCCATATTTAAAAAGGCAGGTTTTTAAAACATGAATTTTTTTTTCCTTCGATAAACGTAAAGTAATTAAATTAAAATTATACATTTCTAGATTTTAAACAGATTTTTGTAATAAAATTTTATACCATGCAATTATTTACAAACTTCATATTTACCTCTTCAGAATATCTTTGCCTATTTAGAATCATTGCCTGAACTAAGATATTTCAATTATACATCTCTTTCGGAACCGAGTAAGAACACATACTTTTAAGCACACATTCTTCGTAAACTTTTCGCTAGATATGTATGTTGTTGAATCTTTTTTAAATTTCCCATAAAGCTTAGGCTAATGAGCCGATATTTTGCCCAAATGGCTTGTATTTGTGCCCTTCGATTGGATTTTCTAAAGTGTCTCCGACTCTTTTTTTTTTTTGAACCTTGAACTTCTGGCCAATTTTCTTTTTCATCAATTCAGGATTGAATTTAAGGTACTGCCGGAAAAGTCCAGGCTTACAGTTGAAGATTTTTGGGGACGGCAAGTTTTAGATGGAATCGACTTTTGTTTTTTTTTAATTAACCTTTACGCAAGTCAGAAAATATATTTAATCTTGCAAAAGATTATGTCATGTTATATTTTTCGTGAATTAATTTAGTATGACGTGTTAATTAAAGTTCTGATTTTGCAAACTTAAGGCACATATCACATACGGCATTCTGGTGTCGTTTAACTCATCACGGAGTATAGGCCCTCCATAAAACTATTTCATCGTGCATGGTTTTAGACCTCCGGCAAACCTTTTTATAAAGATTCTTAAAGTCAATAAAAGATAAAGTTTTCTCAAATTAATTTACACGAGACTTCACTGTACTACGTTGTTAATAAATCTGCAAAAGAAAAACTCCATAAATAGCCATGCGAACAAGCAACCAAGCTATAAGCACCTTCCATTCACACATTCTGTATTCTACTTTATTGCAGATGTACCCTTCACATTAATTATACCAAAAATCGATGTGCGAACAATTGAAAAACCAAGACTGAAGGAGTTCATGTTGGAGCACTTGGTGCCAGGCAAAGCATTCGACACCTACATTGATGAAGAGCATTATGGCAATGGAAATGGCCACAAAATAATTTTTCGTAAATTGGAAAAATCGCATAACAATCAATGGCTCTTGAATGGCTTTCAAATATTGCAAAAAACAAAGCTGAGTGATAATTTAATTGCAATATCGATTGACGGTTATTTGGGAGACCGGAAATCACCATACTCGAAACGAAATATACAGGAAACGAACAGGTAATTTGCAGTACATTTAAAGTGGTCTTGTACACCTACTCGTATAAAATTAAAATTTTATTTTTGTTTTTATTTTTTTAGTCGCTACAATGAACCACAACGCCTTGAGATGCGCAATGCAACCATACATGCTAAAATCGAACCTGTCATCAAGGAATCCAAGTCAAGTCCTCTTATGTCATTCTTATCGAGCATGAAAAGTGGCACTAAAGTGTTTCAGCATTTTTTGGCCAAAAGTAATCTGACACAAGTAATGGATGAAGGCCCATTTACTGTGCTTATACCGGCAGATAATGCTTTTCAGCGTTGGCATCCCATTGATTGGGGTTTTTATCCATTTAGTGTACAGGAATTCACCGAAAGTGTTTTGCGTAACCATTTCTTACCCACTAGCCGTCCTGTGAGAATGGGTGATGTTAAAAATAATGAACAAATGGTAATACGAACAATGGGCGGTGAAAATGTGATATTTCGAGCACATCGTAAGTGTAGTTAAGATGTATTTTTTGTTTCAGTATAACTGCAAGTGCTATTTTATTTTTACAGCAACACCTTCAGTGAACAATGTATCCATTATGTCAGACTTTACGCTCTCAAATGGAAATCAAGTATTTATTATATCAGAAGTTTTGTTTGTTTCTGAGTCAGTTGTATCGAAATTGCATCAGGTAAGTCCTAGCAATGTTTTAGTAAACAGTTTTTATGAAATAGGGTTCTGATTCATATTATTATATTTTATAGATGCATAAGGACAAAGAAACTCCACCATTACTAGCTTTTCCTTGGTTTGGTGCGCAGTTTCTGTCTCATTCGTTTCTCGCTCTGGAACGAGATCCACGATTTACGCAAATCACAAGGTATTTTTAAATTAGTTTATGTATGTAAATGCTTGGAGTTTAAGTGGTGTTAAATAGCCTAGTTTTCAAATTAACGAACATTACTTGTATTCCAAAAAAAAATCTTTAACGTTTTAAAATAAGTCCGTTGCCAATTGTTCGCAATAATGCACAAATCTTAACATAACTTTTCATTTCATTTCACTTAAGGGGCCGTTTTTTTTTTTTGTTATAACCATTATTATTAATTGATCGTTTTCAGTATATAACATACAAATTATTTCAAAAAGTTCGACACAAATTTTATCAACTAAATCTAAAAAATAAATATGATCAGACCAAAAATGTGTTTTGCGATGAGCATTGCGTTCGGATTTCGGACATAAAAAAGTATCTAACATAAAAAAGCACAATATGTAACTGTCACATATGTATCATATTTATGAGCCTTTTAAGAAGCGTTCTCGACAATCGAGTTGCTTAAAAATGGGTAAAATTCAAAGTCATCGATTCGACTTGGTAATTTGGATTTTGGAAACCATTTTGTCAAAAGCAGTCGGGGCAGTCTTCATATTCAACTAAAAATTTTCATCGGACTACTAGAAACTTCTAGCAAAGCCTGACAACACTGACATAAACTTTTTTCTAAACTTATGTGCATCCTTTATACCAGAATTAGTTCAAGCATAGGGTGCTTAGAAAAATTGAGTGTATAAGATTAGAGATATAGATGCATTTTATTGAAATTAACCAACCGGGTTTGCCTTGCCAAAGCCCATACCGATGCCCAAGTTTTAGACAATTTTGCTATTTTAATTAAAGTTTTAGCTTAAAATGTATGCCAAATGATAAAACTTGAAGAGCTAAAATAAAATATATAAGGTTGCATCGCTAAGTCCTGTCCCAAATGTGGGTTTCCACCCGCTTCGATTTTTTACGATACTTGCATCTTAAGCTTTCAAGGCTTTGTGTGTCCCTGTTTCCAAAAGCAATCCTAGTCGGCAGATGGAGACTTTGAGATAGTTTTGTGTCATTGATTTTTTGACAAACCACGAATCTCACAGTTGTTTTTCACGGAAAGAATCCTTATTTAGGTTTTTTTCAATGCTTTCTCTTAACTGAAAAAGCCGTGGATAGCAAGCCTTGCTTTAACTAAATGATTTTCCACGCCTTCTTGGTTTTAACATAATTCGCTGAGTTTCCTAGCAAATTGATTTCAAAAAATTCCTATCACCTATTGACCAACATCATGGACTATTTACGGCTCTTTTTTTCTAAGCCAAAGTATGTAGGACACCTATCTCGTTTATTATTTGTAAGTGAACTCCGGCTACATGGAATTGAAAAAATATTAGATATATATATAGTTATCTATTGGACATTTATTAAAACTTAAACTATGTATTTATATAACACTTAACATTAACCATAATTTTTATTTAATAGATATCTCAACAATGCTGAAATAGCCCCACACGTATCCGGTGCAAATTACACATTTTTTGTCCCGGAGGATATAGCTTTTGAACGTTTAGGTTTTGATCAAATTTCTGATGATGTTTTGGTTTGTATATTAATTATTCAAATAATATCACACATATTCAAAATTAATTTATATCTTTTTATAGGCATCTCCACGCGGTGTTAAAATGTTGCTAAATCATTTTGTACGTGGTCGCCTCTATGATCGTGATCTCAAAGACAATGAAGTTTTTGAAACTATTGGCGGTGGCCATATCAAAATCATGCGATCCCCAATTAATAATGTCTCAGTCAACAATGCACATATTACCGAAAGTGAAGTGTTTGTGTACAATTTAGGCACTATGTTCTATATCGATGATATACTCTACTCCGATATATTGCGAGATGTTACAAAATTGAGAAAATCATCAGGTGGAACATTTGGCACGAATGTCGAATCATCTGGAAGTGGTAGCAGAGTTACAACTGGTACACCCATTGATGTGGAAATCGTACCAAATGAATTTTACACCGAGATCAATGGTGGCGGGGGAGATTTCGCAATGCACGATGAAGAGATGGAAGATGAAATTATAACACCGAAAGCACTACCGGTTCGATTTAGTTACGACATACCGAAGTAATCAGGGAATGGAATAAACTAACTTTTTTTTCTAGAGAGGGATAAAGAGAAGACATTTAAAGTAAGAGAACGAAGAATTGTGTACAGTCACTTTAAAAATCGGTTTTTTTTAAAAAACCCTACATTTACATATATACATAGAAATAGAATAAATACTTTTGAAATGTTTGTAATCTGCGGATTATCATTTGAAACATTAAGAAAAAATAATAAAAGAATGGAATATTAAGTGCTAAATTTTATGATAATGCTCTGCGTATGCTATCTACATACCACTTCATATAAAATATATAAAGAATATGTAAAAAAAAAAGAAACATTTCTCATAAATTACAGTAACTTGAAAATAGTAATAAATAGTAAATTAATGCGGTATTGATAATAAAATATATATAAATACTATGATTAGCGAGCTTTTGAAGTTTTCAATAAATATATAAGTATGCAAAATAGAAAGGACTAACAAAATAAAGAAAAATATATATTATTTCAATAAGCTACAAAATCTAACATATCTGTATGTAATTTTCATGTGAAATTCTTTGCATTAAAAAATAAAAACACAACATAAATACTTATACATATGCATAAGAGTAACTATATACTTATATGTTAAGAATTGAATACTTTCAAATATTTTGTTAAAATTTAATGATAACTCTTATCATTTGAAAATATCCCTGTTTGTGTTTCAGCTAAACAGCAATAATTTCAAATTTTTTAAATTATATTTAGTTTTATAAAGTTATGTAGTATTTGTATTTTAAGAGATTTTTGGTTAAATCAATAAATTTTGCTAAAAACAAATAAAATTGAATTTTAAAACCGTTATGCATGATAAGTAAAATACAACATCTCAGTTATGGCGTTTTCGGTGCATTTGTACTGTTTTCAGAGCATATGCGTCGTGAAAAATCGTTGTCAGTACATTCTACAAGTTTTTAGTACACTCGGTACATTTGGCCCATTTATAGTACATTCGGCGTTCAGTACATTTTTAGTTCATGTTTATGCTAGATGGCAAACCTATTTTAGAAAAACTTTATCTTTACAGATAATACAAACATTTTACGAAAAATGTTGATTAGGTCAAAAAATGTGGAAAAAGTCAACAAAATGTCGAAAGGTCGAATGTTAAAACAGTAGAAAAATGTTGAGAAAGTTGATTAATGATAAACACGAGAAATATTGATGGAGACTAAAAATGTTGAATGGGCCAAATAATGTTGAAAAATATGTTGAAGTCGATAAGATTTAAAAATTCTGAACTAGCTGAATATGGTAAGTGTCTAAAGAGGTTGAATCAGTCAAAATTTGCTTAAATTTTTGAAGTAAAAAATATTTTGGACAGGTCGAAATATATTAGAAAGTCGATAAAATGTCAAAAAGTTTAAGCTGCAACACCACTTCCCGCGTTTTCAAAGGCTTCCATCCATTGCCAATAAAGAATTTTCTTTCATGCCCGCCAGTAAGTAACATTCAGATATTTCCAAAATAAGTAACTATGTACGTATATCCAACACCATATTTTGCTAGGGTTTTTTAAAGTCAAAAGCGAGGATTTTTTTTTGTTTTCTATAGGAAATGAAAAAAGTTCGATGCAATAAATTTCAATGTGTAGGTTGAGATTTTCGAATTTCTCTTTGTACGGCTTTGAGTGTAAATTGTGTTTTCTTCTTGCTTTAAAAAACATATCGGGTATCTTGCTCAACATAATTTGACTCGCTTTTTAGCTTCGAGAACTAGATAAACTCAACCATATTAGGCAAATGCGATGACATTCGTTCAATTTTGGGCTAAATATTACTACACGCAAACCGGTGGCAAACTAAAGAGCCCGGTGTTTCATATTTTGTGAGTGTGAGTCAAAGTCTTAATATATGTATGTCAGTATATGTCTTCATAATATCTAGGTGAATGGACGGTTTGTACCAGAATGGTTTGAAAAATTAATAAAATTTGCTTTCATAAATTAGGGGGTTAAACAGTGGTATCAATAATAATAAGAAAATTTGAAGAAGTTATAGAAAAACAAAACAGAAATCACTTACCGATTGCGGCCTTGCGATTTGCACAATTGAAAGACCACTGCAAAACATTAATTAGCGAACCATTTTGGAAGCACTGAAATATAGCTTTGAATAAAAACACAGCAACTGCATTTCTGTAATAACCAATGCACTCGCAACACTTAAGGATTTTCAATAAATTATTTTTTTAAAAATAAATAATAAATTCGAAATATTTCCAAAGAATTAAACTTAATTTGAGCACTTGTTTCATATTTTATGAGCGAATCAAGAAACATTTTTATGAAATCACTTTTAAATTTACAACAGCAACTAACACTTCACTCTCACTGGCTCTGCCGACGTCATCGTTTTAAATGCAATTTTCCATTTTCACGTAATTTACCAAAACATTTTATGACTTTATCAACCGAAAGTTGTTAATAAATATATATCACCACTTTTAATAATTTTATTATTAATATTTAATTGCAAAATGTGCAAAATTTAACGGAGCGAACAAAACGCGCACATATTTTGCAAATCATACGAAAACTACAGCTGGCAGTAGAATTGTCAACTTGTTTGCCGATTTGGTTAGCCAACTTGTTGCTACGCTCTATACGACTTATATTCGTGCACGTTAATTTTTGTGTTTAAAAACGCTGGACCGAAATTGCTATCACTGACTGAAGGGTAGCCCTTATGGCAGACTGGCTAGCAACCCTTATCTCATCGAATTGAGCCTAATTGGCATATATTTTGTCTGATTTTTCTGTTAAAAAATTTTCATAATTCAACAACAGCAAAATGGTTGTAAAATAGTGAAACGGCATCACTGTTTACAAAGTGAGAAACGTCAAAAAATTGTGAGCATTCAAAACAACTACTTCGGCAAAGATTATTCTTTGACATCTGTGTAGAAAGTGATTTTGCAAATATTTAAAAAGAATTTACGGAACAAAAATGCCGCACGATCATTCACATAATCATGGCCAGGATTGTGGCCATGAGGCAACTGATGCTGATCATGCATTAGAAAAGGGAATTCAGTATAGTCTCTACCAAAAAATTAACTTTGATAATCTGGAGTGTCTCAACGAAGAATCTGAAGGTAGCGGTAAGAAAGTCTTCAAACCGTATGAAAAGCGCTTGGACTTAACGCAGGTAATAAAAATTTCCATTATATTTTAACTGGTTCTCTGAAAATTTCATAGTTTGTCCAAAGTGACGCCGATGAAGAGCTACTTTTCAACATCCCATTTACCGGTAACATCAAACTGAAAGGTATAATCATTAGCGGCGCTAATGATGAATCACATCCAAAAAAACTTAGACTGTAAGTTGATGTTAAAACCAACTTTTGATAAAATAAATTATGTGTGGGTTTTCGCTTCAACAGCTTTAAAAATCGTCCCAAGATGACTTTTGATGATGCTAAAATAAAAGCCGATCAAGAGTTTGACCTAACTCGTGATTGTCATGGCGAAATTGAATACTCTCCAAAGTAAGTTGATCACTAAGAAAAAAATACATGCTTCGGCATTTTCATTGACATATATATTAAGATTTCTTGGCGTTGTATCTGACATCAAAATTTTACTCTACGCTCAGAATTGCTTCATCACATAAGGATGAGTTGTCCTTGTCCAAAAACTTAAAAATTAGGTATTGATGGTACATCTCTGTAGACATTTGATAAATCAACGTATTTCGATCTATGGTAATAATTAAAAATAGCATAAGTCTTGCGTTGAAGCAAAGAGCTAATTCAATTTTTTGCCATGTTGTGTTAATAACTATTCAGATATGGATATACCCCTTTTGTTAGTGTATATATTCTTCCAGGCTCAGTGTTAACTTAGCGACTCTGCCGCTGATGCGCAAAAAAATGCTGGCATTAAAATTTATCTCATTTTCCTAGGCTCATGCATTCGTTCTCCAAATTAAACTGTTTAACATTGCCAATAGTATGCCATATATCAGAGATTTCGCATATTACAATCGGATAAAATTAGCACTTTCACCCGGATGACGGTTGTACCGCATTAAGCTCTTGCACTGAGTTTTAATGCTTATGGGAAATTTCATTGATATATTTAGATTGGGTATGACACTTAATCCAGTCAGTCAAAAAACAAGGATGTTCTTCGTATAGGTAAAGAAAATTTTAAATTCGGGAGGGGGAGTTGTGGCTTATAGACACAAAGTTTGATTTTGTAGTATATCACCTTCATCCGAACGCTTCTTCAATTGATAAACGATTTTTATGATTATCTAATATTATCTTTAATATTATGAACACAGCTTTGTCGATGGTTTGTCGACAGGATTTTATAAGTCGAGTAATTTTAATTCTTACGTTGTGTGAAATTTATATGTAAAAAAGGATAAAATGTAATAATTTTTTACCGAATTTTTTACACACGCGTTATTGCAAGAAAAGGTCTCCGGACAAATAATTTCCGGATATGGCGTTGTCAATTGGCTGCCAAAATCGTGCGATTTGAGACTGTGCATACACAAGCTGTGGCCGAGTTATAGCCCGAATTGTGCAGAGAAATCATTGAAAATTATCTCAAAAAGATTGAGTTCCTCAGGAGGTCTCGCGGCGGACATTTTAATGATGTTGCATTATATACATAATGGCAAGGTCTAATGAAATAAAAATCACAGCACTGATTATATAACCCTCTATAATAATAAAGTGAAATATAGCAGGCCCCTAGCCACGCTCTCTTCCTGTGGATTTGTTTAGTTTAAATGTTCATCCGTAAAATTACAGTTAGTTGGAGCAAACTTATATTTTAATTTTTTAGAAAATTGTTCATGAAAATGCTCGCTCTCCAAATTACTAAAAAAAAAATCACATCTTGACATCAACTATAAACTGATATTTGGATTTTCCTATCAATTATTTAAACAGGGTTGTTACTTTCTCATCAGTTTATCATCTATCCCTACATTTTCCCTCAAATTTTGGAGGAGACAATACACGTATCTATTATATAGGTTAGTTACCATTAATTTACAATAGTCCAGACAGAATTTCATAACACATAATTTTTCTACAGGGCTACGAGGTGAATTCACTGAAGCGCATTATCATGGTGTCACAGTGTGCACCTACGAGGCACGACCTAATGTTTCTGATCATAAATCGGATATATTAGATACAGTCAATCATACTGTGCAATAAAGTGTTTGTTGCAATTTTAAAATTTTCCTATATACTTACTTTTCATAAAAATAACGAATAAAAAAATAAACATGAACTCTGCATTTTTTTATATCATAATTTTATTTTCAAGATAATCTATTTATTTGCTTTTCATTATCAGTATTATATATATTCTTTTTTCATATTTATTAATTTATTACTTATAATGGATATCGAATCACGTGTTTTTATGCTGCTGTTTTTTGCTTTTATGTAGTTATGGTTTTAATTCATTAAAATATTTTTTATTGAATAAATTTTTTTCATTTTTGCTTTTTTATTTATTTTTAAGACTTTGATGCATAATTTTTTAAATACATTTAATTATACAATGTAAATCGCACTAATGTTAGATTTTTTAATGATACTAGTTTCCGATTTCGTTTTATAGTATATAAATTTGCATTATGTATATATATGCAGATATATATAGATACATATATGTAAATGTCTGTAGCTTACTACTGAACTTATATCAATAATGTTTTTATAATATTATTTAACTAATGCAAAAAGATATTTACAAATTTTTCATACATAAAATTTTTTAGTATATACTGTAGAATATGTGTTATAGATTCAGCAATATATGTGTGTATGTATTTTGCATTGTGTATATGTATGTTTATGTATTTAAGAGCTCATATAAATAAAAGGCTACATTAACGCAACGTTAAACTGGATTAACTCCTTTGCAAATTGTCTTAGGAAAATTAAGCTTTTTTTAAATTTATTTCAGATGTGAGTTATTTATTTTTTAATATAAGTACGTACTGGAATAATTAAAGTTTTGATGTTTTCAAATGTAAACTAAGCAATGAAAATTTGTGTTATTCTTTAGAGTTAATCTAGTTTAAATTAGCTTTTGTAAACCTCTTATTACGATATAGAAGAAATATATTCATGTGTATGTATAAAAGATTTGAGAAGAAATTGTACAGAATTATTTGAAAAGCTTTTGTCTTACTTTTTATGACCATTACAATAATGGGTGCCCAAACATTTTCATTGGTTTAACAGTACACAAAGGTTGATAAGTACGCGCCAGATGATTTTTGTTTTTATTTTTAATTTGTTTTTAAGTGATCTTTCTTATGCGTGATTGTGTGGGTGGGTAAAATATTAGGGCTATTTGTGCTTCAGTTTTTCCATTAATTTTTTGCATTTCAGTGTTTAAATTTTATTTTCGCTTGAAACGAGTTTTTAGTATAAAAACATTTTGAAAGTATCAAAAATTTTAATTTTGCTTAAATTTAGTAATTTTTTATTGAGTTCTATTATATTTTTTATTACTTAATAATTTCTGAATGCTTTCATTTTTATGCTTTTTTATTTATCTTCGAATGTTTTTTGGTTTCCCCTTATGTTTTTCATACAAATATTCTAAAGTCTTTGTGTTTAGCGTTATTTATGTGTATTAGTGTATTGTAAAATAGTAATTTAATGTATAAATAAAACTAAACTATTACTGTTGTTAATATTTTTATATTTTTTTTTAATTTTTCTAAATCCTCTGTTTAATATCTCTCTTATATATTTATAAAAGGAATATTTTTTATGTTTGCAATAAGCGGGTGTTTCTCAAGCAGGTATTCTGATGTTATTTTGGCAGGATTATTAAGTAGATGTAATGTGAATGTGAAGTTATTTGTATAATAGTTAATGTTAGAGTTATAAAAATCAAAGTGTATTTTATTTTTAAAATTTAAAAAATGTCAACCAAATGGTTACTAAAATAGCTGAGTATGTTTTTGTTATTTTCGGTTATACTTGAATCAGATATTTCAAGAACAACACAAGTCACAATTTTACAGAATTCAATGAAACAATTATAAAATCAAAAAGTTGATTTATTTATTGAGTTATTATTCAATCAAATTGCAAGGAATTCAGGGTATTTTTTGGCCCTAATTCCTATTCACAAGCAGAAAAAACTAATTTCAGAAAAATCTTGACTTACGTTGTTTTTGAAACAACTGACTTACTTGTAATTTATTTAGTTTGGTTACCTATCCAATGTTTTTATACATTCATTGTACCCATTGACAAATGGTTTTCATAGTTAAACTTCCATACTAAAAATAATTTTGATTAAGAAAATTATTTGTCTTCTATGACAACTTACAGTACAAAAACGAAAATTAACTTTTTTTAATAAATTTCACGTTTGTAGCTCGTAGTTCCAACCCCAAGGCTGCCAAGTAAAGAATATTTTTATATACGGCTCCCACTTTAACAAGGTATTCGTAATGCTTCATGGGTGTAATTTGAAATGAAAATCATTCTCAATCATTTCTTTTTTCTTGCATTTCCGAGTAAGTATTAAACTATGGGTCTCCGCCGTGCGGCAGAGCATTAAAGATGATTTATTTGGCCTCGCCAAAAATTTGCTAACATTTACTTAAATAACTCTCGGTGAAGAACTTTTGAAGACTACGCTTGTATGGGAGAAGCCACGCGCGATTTTCGAATTTTTCCATCTTGCCTGATGCTTGGCTGAACAATATTTTGTAGGTACCCACATGGTTTTATTTGGTTTTATTACTCATAATTCTGTGAGTGTAGCGTCTTATGGTCTTTTTTTCTGTGGAGAATGCCACGCCCACCAAGTTCTTGTCCTGAGATTTTCCGAATCATTCTTACTATTTATGTGAAATTTGGTTCCATTATATAAATAATTCTCTCCGCATAGCATTTTCAAATTTTTGCTTGCATGAGAAGTGCCCCAACTTGCTTAGTTTTTCCTAGTATTTCTGAGAAATTTTGTTACACTACATCAAATATCTCTACAATTATAACGTTTTAAATATTTTATTTGTATGGGCGGTAGACGTGATCGTAAACCAATTTCGCCTGCATTCAATCCAAAGAAACTTGTTTGAAGATGTGGCCTGTGTGCCAAATATCTCGTAATCGTGAATTCCACAGACAGACGGACATGACAAAATCGACTCAGTTGGTGATGCTGATCAAGAACCACACCCCATCTATGCGTTACAAACGGAATGACAAAGTTAATATTCCCTAAGGCAGGGTATAAAAATCTCAGAGCCGTAAACTAGATTTTGCCACTGTATCAAATAAGTTTATTTATATATAACAAAAATATATTAAACGCATTTAAATCGTGCAAAAAATGTTCATCATTATTCAGTTATTCGTTATAATTTCTTGACAACACTTTTCCGAAAATTTCCAAAATATTTAAATCTTAAAAGCATTGAAGCATTTGGTTTATTCTAACAAATTGTTTTCGAGACTTAGACACTCAAAAGTAATATGTTTTTTAAATTACCACCTACTTAAAACGAAATTGCAATTCTTCAAGTTACCTATGCATTTATAATTATTCTTTTTTCATGATTCTATATTCAAATTTAATCGCACACGCCATTACGAATAAATTTAACTAATCATCATTAATAATCCTAAATTGTAATAATTAATTAATTTAATTAAAGCTTTTTTTGTTCTTTACAATCGTTACACGTGTTTTCAAAATTGATTTTTATTTTTTATTTAAAATAAAGACTTTTTTCAATAATTTTGATTTTGCCTTAAATTAACAAAATATGGTGCTATGATTCATATGTGCGTTTTCATAAAATCAACGGATCTATGAAGTGAATATTTACAAGAATGAGAGTTTTGTTATTTGTTTATTTTGAAATTTTAGTGTGGTAAGGGATAAGCTGTCACCTTATCAGATGTATGTATGTTATAAAAAAGTTTATTCTCAACATAGAAAGAAATGGAGGATTCGCGTCATATATTTAAGATATCTAAATATGGTTTTTAACTTAACGTTGAGAGGGTATCAAACAATGAAAACAAAAAAAAAAAGCGTTAGTGATCAAATCGATTTCGAATTGACATTTAGTACCGCCAATGGTAATTATAAATTGTTGTTCAAATGTTAAGTATTACTTTTTCTAATACGACGAATTAAATATTTAAAAATATATTAATTCAATGAAAAATATTGTGTTTCTTACTCAGCTTTTGTGTTCAGTACTTTTAGTGCAAAAACCACAAAAAAAAATTTTCGAATTTCTTTTGTTTTTAATTCAGAATATGTTTCTATACAACAAAAGTACTATTGACTTTTTAAATGTTACTATGTTACGCAAGCTTCTGCGCTTAAGCGAAAATTATTCCAAAAAAACTGGGAAAGGTAAATTAAATGTTAAGTTAATTTTCTCAATTCGATTAATTTAAACAGTTGATGTTTTTACTATTGCTGCTTACGTGAATACCTCTCATAAAACATACGTTAACAGAAACAAATTAAATTCCTATCTTTACCTTTTATTATATGTAGCTGTACAAGTTTTTGATAAGATATATCTTATTTTTTACTATGTAAATGATTATTGTATTTTTTTCTTTTCTTTTTTTTTGAGATTCTTGTATTCCTTTATATTGCACCTAAATATTTCCGAGTTGTGCATAATATATTTACAATTAGCTAGCTCTTTTTCGTAGTATAATGCTAAAAATGCTACGAAAGCTTATCTGTTAGTGGACGAAAATATTTGTAAGCATTGTTAAATTTTTTTTTTAAATTTTTTCTTTTTATATAATAAAAATATTGGGTGTATTATTTTTGGTGGTTTACGCGTTTTAAGTGAACAATATCATTGAATAAGTCATAAAAAAAAATCAGAGATAGAATAAATAAAATAAGCCACATACCAGTTGTGCACGTGTGCGTTGCAAAATTCAACACTGTTCGATACTTACATACATTAAACTTGCGACATTATATTAAACGCCCCGACATTCGCAATTCATGACAAAATTATAGAATTTTATCGAGATGTCCTCGAATTAAATTAAATGTTCTCCACAATCTGAAAATTTCCTCGATTTGAGATGTTTTGCCTATTAATTTCCTTGATATAGATATTGAAAAGTGAGAAATTTTTTTTCATCAATTTTTAAAACCTTGGTTTACAGGCTCTAGAATTTTTTTAAGTTCACTGGTCAATTTGTTTTTAGTTTTTGGGAACAAGTAGGGCTCCCGGAGAAAATAATAAAAATGCAGACAAAAGTTGGATAACGCCGATAAGGACTTTTCTAAGTTTATGACCAAATTCTTTCAAAAATATGTGTGGCTATCGTATATCACCAAAAGTTAATATTATAGCTTATTAAACCAACTTTAATACAACACAAATGTTTTAGAAATTTTTAAATTTATTGTATCCGTAACTTCCGATTTCTACATCTGTGAAACTAAGTGCTTCCACAAAATTTTGATATTATGTTCGTTGTAAGTATTGAGAGTCTCGTAAGAAAACTACGGTTTTACAAAAAAAAAAGAAGAGAAGCTCTCAATGTAAACTTATGCCCAGTATAAATATCGTGACGATGCTGGACGCTGTACCAAAATTGCATTGTTTTTTTATTTTACTATAGTCCAAACTATAGGTCCTATTATGGTTGGCAACGAAATCGACTTGAGTGACCACAAGCAATGGTTGACTGAACTTGTGTCAAGGTAAATCGATTTTATTAACATCCATAACATGGCCCATTGTGTACCCGTCACAACGTAGGCCAAGAACTCTTAAAAATCTAAATAGATTAGCAAAAAAAATTCTCTTAAAATTTTAAAATTTGTGTTGGTAACATTCCTCTAGTTAGAGGACTTATTAGGAATGGCCATTCAAACATTAGTTGTAAGCATTTTCTGAAAAATAGTTTTTACGTAAATATAACCTTTTGATGGGAATCTCATTCTAAAAGTGGTGTTTGCTGAAACATTATTTATTACACTAGGGAACAAACTTTGAATATTTATCTACATTGTCCAATTGAAAGAATTTCAATAGAACATTTGAGTTATTGAGAACGAGTACCTTTACGAAAAAGTTTTTCAACGTTTCATTGTACAAATACATGCATATATGATTCGAAGATTTCTTTAAGCTTACAGAAGTTTTACTTTCAATAAAGAGACTTCGTATTGGAACGGTCAGAAAATAAAATTCAAAGCACAAAAAAAAGCTATAAGATGTAACGCACACACACACGAACACAAATGGCTTTTTGGATTTTGCTGAATTTTTTGTTAATTTGTGCAAATTTGACATATTTATTACATATACTTAAGCTAAGTATAATACAGTTTTATTAAGACTAATGAAATCGTGTCATTATTTAATATATAATACAATGCATTTCACGTTTAATGCATACATACATATGTATGTAGTATATACTATTTTGACTGCTTTTTTAGATATTTACAGTATGAATGAATTTTAATAAAAATTTTAAATTTAACTTTTATAAGCTTTTCTATTGAATTAATTTCTTTTAGCGATTTTTTTTAATAAAATTTATGGATGTATTTTATGCATTCCAAATATTTTAGTGTCACAAATAATCACATTGTAGATTTAGTTTTAAAAAATTTGTCTAATAATCTTATGCTCATGATTCACAGGAAAGTCTTAAACTAAAAATTTGCCTCAAATATCAATTTCACTAAATTTCGATGTAAGAAAATAAAAATTATGAAATAAAATTACAGCATAATTTTGTACTATTTAACGTAATAAATTCAGCTATCTAACAAATGTTACGATATATAGAAAAATCTACACGTATAGAAACAAAAATTATGAATAACATTGTTTCTATTAATGTTTAAAGGCATTTGTGTGTGTGTGTTTATTTGTGTATGAATAACAATTGCATTACAGTTGCAATTTGTACGCTGGAAGATCTAGCAAGTTCCACATGCGAGTATCATCTCTAAAATAAAAATAAATATATTTTTCGTCATTAAAAGTGAAAGTGTTGAATTATCATAAAAAGCTGATACTAACTAGGCATAAATGACTGTAAATGAAAGACAAAATTAAAAGAATAGCTCGATGTATAAAAATACCAATTTTAGTTAGCTCAGAGCATTTTGAAAATGCTAATAAGAACCAATATCATTGGCAACAGAACAAACCATTTCCCGATGTTTTGCTTTCTTCAATAGACATTGTGGGTAATGCTTAGTTTACTATCTATGCATTACACTTTCCATTGAATTTAGTAAATATGAAAATTACTCTAATGGCAGTTCAAAAACTTTCATTTAAGAAAATGATTGGATTTAAATAATTTCATTGGTAGTAAAAGCTATGCCCAAGGTCCATAAACAAAAATACTTTAAGCCAGATTATGTTCTCTTTATGGATTTTGAGTCGTTCAATCCAAACCTAGTGTCCAATTTTAAGCCATAGTCAAGCTGATTTTAATAAATGCAATATAATTTTTTCTAAATTTACGAAAAGACACGGAATTCAAATTTATCGACTCAAAATTCATAAGGAGCACATTTCGGTTTGCGAGAAAATCATTTGAACTTCAGTACGTTATGATGCATGGAGATGATTGGCCTGACCGTTTTCTCAATAACAACACATTTTCCAATATGTAAAGAATAACGTCAAATATGTTCATATTGATAGTTCTATTTCTCTTAAAACTGTTATAAACGATAATAAGTTGGCTTAACTTTTTCGAAATCTTAAAATTAATTTTAAATTTACGTATGAGTTAATGTAGTAAAAGACAAAAAGAAATTCTTTATTTTTTTAGTATGTATTTCAATTTTATTGTGAATATTAATTTTATGCGTAGGTAAGTAATAAGTAAGTAATGCTTTTGGTTTTTGTTCAGTTTGATTTCAATTATAATAATAATCATTAATAACAAAATTGACAAGTGTTCGACTATCCAATAGTTAAATAGAATTTAAAAAAAAAATTAATATTTTAAGAACTCAAAATAATTCATGCATATCACAATACATTTTCATGTTCTTTTATATACTCGTGTATGTGTTTGAAAGGAAAGTTAACAATTGGTAACAAATCCTTGCTTATTTAAAAACGAAAAATAAACGGCACTTCGCGTGAATTTTCAACATAAATATAATTGAGTAAAGAACAAAAATTTTTCCATTAAACGTCTTTATAAAACAAAAGCAAAGTATCTTCTATTCACATAAAGATAAATATAAGTATTAAAAAACAAAAATAACACATAACATATTATTATAAAACAAAAAGTAACGTATATATCTTCTCTTAAAGCAGACCTAAACATTGGTTTCAAAAAAAGCACATTTTAAGTTTTAAAAAATTCAGACGTGATTTAATGGCAATTATGCTTTCGATGCATTGCCGACGGCTTGCGAGAAGCTCGTTGTAAAGAAAATTCTTTCTTTGATTAGATGCTCCTGCAGCTGGGGAAAACAAACCCTTTCTGGTAGCGTAGTAATCGAAAAAATAAAATAAAATTTGATTCTGTGTAAAAAATCGTGTTAGATCGTTATATTCAAACAAACTGAATACTCGACAGTGCCTTATTAAAATAAAGATAGTTTGTTGAAATATATGTTTAAGTTTGAAGCGTTGTCCTAACATGTGAAAGTGCACTGAAGTAAAAAATTTTACTGCTTAAAGCTTTCTATTAGCTGTGTGAGTTCGTGTCGAAAACATTTCAATTATAAAAAGTTGTTAACGGAAAATTTCCATCACGTTTTTAAAATTTTTTAATGACAATCACGACAGCTTGGAATGTTTGCTAATATAAAAAAGTTCTGAAATTTCAGTGTAAGACTGAGCTCTTACCTAAAAATGCTATTTTATCGTTCAAATAGTTTGAGTATGAAACTGTCACGCTAAGCGTGGTTACACATTTTTTATCAAATCAGATTACATATTTTGGATTTTATTAACTTAAATTAGAAAGAAAAGCTATAAAACTTAAAGCTATTAAACTTAACTAAGAATATCGCTGATTCCTTGTAACAATTGCTTTTATTAAGTTTATTTTTTATGAGTTTTGTTTAATAAATTTTATATATCTTTTGTTTCTAAAAAGAAAATTAGCGCTTATTTGATAATGTCGTATTTTTTCTGTTCTTAGTAGTTTTTTTAAATATGTTTTTTTTTAACTTACTATACAAGCTCTCTAAAAGATGTTTTTGTGAATTTCTTATTGGTATTTTTTCTTGTTATTTGCACATTTTTTATTCATTTTATAATATTTGAAATTAGGTAGATTTTGTTTTATTAGGTATAGTAATAAAATTAATTCATTAATTATACGTTTAATATTTTGATGTTAACAAATATAAGTAATGATGATTTTTATGCTCATGTAGCAGTGTAAGAAGTGTTTTATTTTTTGTTAAAACTAAGCGCGCGATGTTTTTTTTTTTTTGCTTGGTATTTAATAAAGATTTCTTTTTCAATTTTCGTTTTTCCATATATTTTAATTATAGTTCTTGTTGACACTAAACTATATTATCATTAAAATGTTTAATGTTGTTTATATTCATTTTCGTTCGTGTGCTTAAATTTATGAATGAAAAATAAAATCGTAACGTAAAATATTTGCTTTCGTTTTGAACGTAATTTTTAATGTTTTCTGTTTCGTTTTTTGCTTAACAACAAAAAAACTTGACGCCGTTGCTTTTGATGTGGTGTTGCACATTTATCACCCGCGGCTCCCCGCTTACGAAAATAAAATTAGCAATTTTAGGTTGCAAGCGAATTGTTAAACTTATGCCATTTATACTTAAATATATACGACATACGTATAACTAAAAGAGAACTGCCTCACGGACCAGCGCAACTTTAAGGGGCCATCAATAAAAGCTAAAAATCATAAAAAAATATCGGAAAGTTAACTGTAGTTATAAAAGTTTAAAACTTTCAAGTTGCATTGTTTGTATGACGCATGAGTATCTTTCGTCTTGTACGAAGTGTGACAAATAATATTTTAAATCCGATACAATTTTAGTTTCAAATGTGAAGCTATTTTTTCTTTACATTTGGATGTTCAACAATAACATATCATCTTAAGTTACGGCCGCTTAAAACGACGCCGATCGGCGCTATCCCTTGCTTTATAGCCAATGCTTCAATTTCAAAAAAGTAGTTTTTATATTTTACAAAATTTTACGAAATAGATAAATTGTTGATATCGTAAATTGACAGTGGCATACATTTTTATTATTGCGACCAAAATATAGCAATACTCGCCGCAATAGGACGACAATGACGACGACGGCATTGGGCCAAACAACCCTTTGTCAAACTGCATGTCCATCTCCATCTTTGCAATGTTGCTGTTGCTGACGCTTCTGCTGTAGTGCATTAGTGGGTGCAGTTGTGCCGCCACTGCGTTTTTCTCGCCATCGATCAATAGGTGTATAGCAGCATTTAAAAAATGGCGGTTTACGTCGCTCTTCAGAAGAACAACCTGAGCTACTGCTACTATTTTTCATCGATGTATTAGCCAACGATGATGCTAAAGACATTGATGTGGCAGTTAACTCAGTTTGTATATGCCCACCGCTACTAAGACGCGCAGCAGTCTCGCAATAAGTTTGAGTTTTGCTGCCAACAATAGTTATAGCAGCAGTAGGTAAGGTTTCGAGACTACGCTTTTTAATGGCGGCAATAACACTTGGCGGCTCTTCCGCATGCGCATCTAGCGCTGCTGACGATGATGATGACGCTGTTGTTGCTGTTGTTGTCGATGGACGAAACTCATGTGAGCTACTTTCGGCCATGGCAGTGCTATAAGTTGTTGCAAAGCAATTGGTTTCCAAGTAATGACTTGATTGAAAAATGTAATCTTCATATTGTAAAAAATTGAACTGCTGTTGCTGCTGATCTTGTTCAATTGCTGCAGCTGAAGCGGCGCTATGCTGTTGCCGATACTGCTGTTGTTGCTTATAATATTGTTCATTTTCATAGTGTAGGGAAGCATAACGTCGTATTCCTTTGTGCGATAGTGCCGATGGCGATACCATCACAAGTGATGTTGCCGTCGGCGAATATTGTTTATAATCAGCAACAGCAGCTGTTGATGTCGCTGGTATTGCTGAGGATTTCTGCTGTTGCTGTAGTTGTTGTCGCTGTATTTGCTTCATATCAACAATTTCTATTTCTTCTATATCACTAAAACTATTTAATTGTTTCAACAAATAATGCACATCATTTCGTTTAGTTTGATTATCGTCGTTTGATGTTAATGATAAATTTTTACTGCGGTTTTTGGAATTAATTTTCAATACCGAATTACGAGTTATACTATCGTCTGTTTCGCTTGTGTCGCCATTGGTAACACCAGTCCGTTGTTGTGACTGAATTGTATGAGCAGCAAAACGTTTTTGCAGTGAACTGCTCAAAGCTGGTTCATATTGCTGCTGCTGTTTCTCACGTGCATCACGTTGCTGCTGGTAGTAATTTGTTGACGATATTGTATTATCTATAATTCTATTAAATTTAGCTAATGCCGTTGGTGATGAATTTAACAATGACGATGATGTTGGTATTGTAGTTGTAGTCGTATGTTCAAATTGTTGTTTTTGGGTTTTTTGTTGTAATTTCTTTTGTTGAGGCACTGTTGTGACGGTTGCTGCTGCTGCTACTGCTGCCGCTGCTAATTTTTTACCATCTCCCGCTCCTACTACTTTTACTACCATCGATCTATCATCATTATTAGAACTTACATTTAAATCTAAATGTAATTTATTTAGTAATAAACTTCTATTATTTATGTTACTAATAGTAGTTGTTGATGTTGTATTCGCACTAATAGTTGTGGTTGTTTGTTGTTGTTTGCTATGCAACTTGGTATTAGCTAAATTTCTATTAAAAATTAATTTCGACGAAATGATGTCATTATTGTCGCTCCCCCGCGATTACCGGCTATCGCGGGCGGAGCGGGGCCTTCCCTAACTGGATGTTGATGCAATTGGCGACACTGGTGAGAGTGGGCTACGCGCAGTTTCCCTTGGACATCCCGATAGTGTTATGACTAATTTACGTGAGCCAGCCTGATCACGATGCTCGCAAAGCCAAACACCTTGCCATGTACCCAAAGATAGCTTACCATCGGTTATAGGGATTGTCAATGAACTTCCAAGAAAACATGCTTTCACATGCGCCGGCTAAAATTACAAATATCAGTTCAAGGAAAAAGTTTCACATCAAATGCATTGAAATAATGAAGTTGGGAACGTACCATATCATCAGGACCTTCGCATGAATGCCGGTAAGGTAAACCTTCGGGAACTATTTTATTTAACATCATTTCCATATCGTCTCTGCGCAAGTTAAAAAATGTTTAAAATAAATTTGAAATTATTTTTAGACTGCAGAATATGCAGTATTCTTACCTCACATCTGGATCCCAACTTTCATTCAGCGCTAAGCTCGCTGAAGTGTGAAGAACTAAAATAAAAATAAAAACAGGAAGTGTCAATTTATGATAAAACTTTAGTATATGTGATTTGGACTACGGAAACCAGGTTGATGTACGACAACACATTTTGGAATAGGCGCAGTTGAAGTTGGCAACAATTGCGCAAATGAATGTAAATTTTTTTTGTGTTTGTTTGTTTTTTTTTTGTAAATTCGATTCATTGGGGAGACGAAGTGCTTTGTACAGTTTATCAGATTCACCTAAAGCCTCAAAATCCTATTTGCACATTAACCTGGTTTCCGAGGTTTGAATCCCATATAATATATACAAATATATATGTATGTTTTTAAGAGCTAGTAGTTAAATGAATGAACAATGTTTTGAAATCGAGGGTGCAAAAATAATTGGTGCAACAGCGCAGTGGTGCAGAAATGATTCGCTTTATAAGTAGCCATATTAAGCCAACCATACTTGGCCAAATTCTAAACTCCAAATTCAACAAGATACGTATAAAAGCATTAAGTACATTACAAACTTCAGATCACTAACCTTAAGTGGCTATCAATATTCAGACTTTGAAAACTGAGAGCCAGCGAAAGCTCACATGCTTGATTTACTTTGATTTACCTTATTTTATTACTTTAGAAGAATTGACTGAAAATCTATTTCTTATTATCAGGTAATATCATATACTTTTAAGAAAACATTTTCTTTAACATTCACACAAAATAGTTCTGAGGCGACGAATTGGTGTTTATGATTTTCTTTAAAGTTTAAAATATTTTATCTTTAATTGCGAAAAAACTAACGTGGTAAGGCTAGACTCAGCGTATTAATGCGATGCTTTTCTTAATTTTTTTTTAATTTTCTCTTACAATTTCTTTACACTTTTATTTAATTAACTTAAACTAGACTATGCTTTGTCGCTGAATTTAAAGCCAATGTCCTCTAATAATTAAATGAACTTAGCAAAAACGTTAAAGCTGCTCTTATAAAATTCATAAAAATACATTAAATATTTTTTGATGTTTGGCTCTGTGTTATTACTAGCCAATCCATTATTTGTATTGACAAGATTCAAGTAATTTTTCAACACCACGTGCATTGTATGGAAGAATTCGATTCATTTGGAGGCATGTACTTCTTCAAAATAAACAAAATTAAATTTAATCGGGTAATATTTATTATCATACAAAAGAATCATTGTTTACGTTTATTTTAAAGATAATTTTTTTCAAATGTTATCCGTACTCGCAGTTAACATCATCCACTCAAAAATTCCAATTTTCGATGACGAGTGCGAGTATGTCGAGTGGTATTTGGCGTCATTACACGAGTAACGGTAGCTACCAATTCGTCAATCGTACCCGGCATAGACTTTGGGCTTTAAGCAGCTCGAAAGGAAAAAGTCTAGAGGCGTGATATCATATGATCTATACGATTTCATTATTTCAAGAGATCATTTGTGTTTTAAATGAGTTTCAAGATGAAATTTTAGTGTTTTCATGTTTAAAAGTTCAATACAAAATAAGCATCTTCACAACTACATACATACATATATCAAAAATCAGTTTTTTTCTAGCACTGTAAAGTTGTTTTATTTTTTCTCACATAGCACGATGTACGTGTTAAAAAATTAACCACATTCAAATGACAAATACATATATTCAAATTTGTTACATATTTACAACAAATTGATTATCTGGGAGCACAACACTATGTAGTACAACACTTTTTATGGTAACGCTCTAATGCAATTACATCTAGTTACCATAATATGTTGGACACAAATGACGAAAGCAAATATGTACCCACTATAGAACGATATAATAGAATGACTACGAAACGAAAAACAAAAAGTTCAAAATAATATTGTAGTACCTAGCAAGTAGGAAAAAAAAACTCCTAAAGAGATGTCGCTTGGGAATGCATATTCCTCGTAGGATTTCCATTTCTCACTTCTTTCCTTGCAATCGTTTAATATTGTCTGCCTGCCTATACACACTTAACAATGTCACTATAAAAGCTGCTAATGTTTTTAAAGAGGCTTTTTATTATACAAAAGTAAAGATACGTACATACATATGTACGACGCGGACGACGAGTATCGGAGGCAGAGACAAACGCAAATATGTATAGGAACGCACATGAAGACACAGGCACACGTGTTTTCTTGCTAATGTCCCAGCAGGCAATTGAGCAAGGCCTTCTCCGGAGAAGGCCTGCTAGCACTGCTAAGAGGCCTTCTCAAAACTAAATTTTCATGTAAGAAACAAAAAAATTTTTTTTTACTATGATTTTTGTTTTTATTTACAATCTGTCAATATAAACAATAAGTAAATTTTATAAGTAGTGAAATTTTAATTAGCAGAATAGTTACACTCCATTGAGTGTATACTAGGGTGGGTCAAATAAATCAAGTGTTTTTTCTTTGAATCCGACACACGGAAACTAGTTCCTAGGTACCTCTAGGAGGTACTTACCAAATCTGAGCTTTTAATATTAACGGGATTAAACCAGTTGCATTGTCAATATTTATAGGAAATTAAACGCTCTACAAAAATGATCTCAAACACTTTTTTCATTAATCTTACCATTTGAAAGATATTCAAGGTCAAAGATTGAAGTATTTTAAGGACAATTATTTTTTGTTTTGAATTTTGTAACTTACTAAAAAATAATTATTGTCAAATGAGCTTCAATTATTTCTATAGGAAATTGAACGTTCTACAAAAAAAGGTCTTATGTGGTTAATCAATTACTCTAACCATTTAGAAGATATTTGCAGTAGAATCCCAATGCCTATTGATTTTAATATTTATTGAAAAACTATTCATGAAATGCTATTATGCCTTACCGCGGTAGGCGTGCTATTATGCCTTCCCACAGCAGTACTGCTATAAGGCCTTCCCATAGCAGCAGTGCTGTAAGGCCTTCCCACAGCAGCAGTGCTATAAGGACTCATAATAGAAGGCAAAAAAGAAGGACTTCATGTATTTTTTTATTTCATGTATTGCAATGTTTTATGATTCGACATTACTTTTTTGTCATTGGATTGTACTTATACGACATCAATAGTTGATACATGGTTAGAAGTTAGGAACGGTGTTCATGTTGCTAGGTTGGTCTTCTGTTTCATGTTATGTTAAAGTGGTAGAGTGTTGTGTATTCAATGTGAAATTATAAATTAAGAAAACGTCACAAAAAATAAACATTAAAAATATCAACGCAAGGGAGGTTGACGCAGATAAAAAAAAAACATTTAACTAAGAGTCTCACGATGTATTAAGATTTAATTTTTTCAAAGTACTTCTGTGACCCCTTCTACGGTAAGCGCTCTTAGAAGGGCTCTTGATGCAAGCGATGTAGGAAGACCTGCTTGAAGAGTATTTCTAACAGGCATGCTAAAGAAGGCCTGTTTTATCGGGACGTTTCATATAAAAAAGAAAGTAAGTTTGAAAGGAGGTGGTAAGGCCTTAATCTTACCAGGTAAGGCCTGCTAGAAGGCCTGCTAGAAGGCCTGCTAGAAGGCCTGCTAGAAGGCCTGCAAGCTCCTGCCCTTGCCTACTGGGGTAATTCAAAAACATACACACGTGCATATATACATATATGTACAACATTTAGTATATGCATGCATGCAACCATAAATACTGATATATGTATGTACAATATGAATATTCGGAAATGCAGTATGTTGATTTTACATAATTCATTGTTCATCAAATTCTAATTTTCAAATTCATCAAAGTTTTGTATGAGTGTACATTAGGGTGGAGCAATACAATACTCGTATGTATTAGGGAAAAGTTAAATTTGCATTTCTAGTGATCCTAGGTTCAAGATAGATTTATTTCTTTTCTTAAATGTTCAAATTTTTTGAATTAATTCCAATTTCTTCAGGTTCCTTTTTCCTCGTGAAGTCAAAAAAAATTCAAAATTGAAAAAAACAAGAACCTATAATACACCACGACGAGGTGAGTGCAAGTAAATTCCAACTTCCCACCCTCCCACGTTTTCTATCTTTTTGTTTAATTGATAAAATCTTTTTTAATAAAAACTTCTGGTTCAATTTTTAGTATTATTTTCCTGGAAGTAATTTGCTCCGGAATCAATCCACCAGGATTGTTATCACATGCCAGCTTTGTCAGACATCCGATTTTTTGTTCAAAATTTGATGTCACGGGAAGAGTAAATTCGCTATATCTTGTAAAAAAGCAGTGTTACGCAAAATTGTTCCCACAGTAATTGATGTTTGCTACTTTTTTGGAATTTTAATTTATGTTTTTTTAAGATAAATGTCAAAAAATTTAACAAAAAATACTCATAACATAAATTTTGTAAAGATTTCACTGAACAACAAAATCAGGTACCTCCTGAAGTCTTGCCCTGAAGAGTATCGCCAAAAGAGTAAAACTACATCAGTTATAAATATTCTTTTGCTATGTGTTCTAATTTAATTACTTGTTCCTGCCAAATAACAAAATAGTTTTGAGAGAAGGAAAAAAGTTTTACAAAGGAAATGCTATTGATCAACAGAAATTAAGATAATGCCTATATGCATTTCTTCAAACTTGCAACAACGAAATTTTCTCAGGATTTTTTTTTACCGATTTTTTGTAATCAAAGCTATTAATCACAATTGTATGTATGTATAATAATATTTTTATAACTTAACCGGTGAAAAATATTTTGTATTAGAAACATAAATAAAAAATAATTTTTATTAGAAACAAGCACACACGCATTAGTTAGGAACTTGTCAAGTACAGATAGAGTTGTTCCTACTAGTCCAAGGTAAGATAAATAATATCTCAACTATGGGCTAATCCGCATAACACAGATAAACATTCTTATATGGTAAAACGGAATGTATATAATTTAACAAGAATTTGTATTATTTGTCTTTTTATCAACATCCCAAAAATATCGAGTAAACAAATTAAAAAGATTTCGAGATAGAGAACAAAATTTGAGTATAAACAAAACAGACCAATTAAAAATTTCTTGAGAATTAATATGAATTCATCATATTAATGGATTAAAGCTGAGCTTTTGTATAGCAAACAATTTTGTAAATTGATTTTCAAGCTGAAGAAATGTACATATCTAGACTTATGATGGTATTACTTATGGACAGAGATATATTTATAAGTAAATCTTCACAGATTGCGACGGAAAATATCTTTAGTATGAACGTTGCTTCGTCTATGTTGTTTGGTATTTCGTACTAAATATGAAGACTTGATGCACAAGTTCATAATTTAAAAATAAATAAGCAATTGAAAATTTTATTTGGTGTATCTGTCCATTCCCACAGTCACATTAAATCTTAGGAAATTTTTATTTTGCTCGTTTGTTTATAATAAAATTTTGTTCCCAATTCCAATCACATTGCTGCTTACGAAATGTGTTTTTTTATTTAGTTTATTACAAAATTTTGTTCCCTATTGCAAACCTTTTCTTTTGTTTACTCAACATTTTTTTAGTACTGAGAAATAACAACTAACACCAATTCTTGTTAAATTATATTCATTCTCCTTTTACTTATGGAAATACATATTTCTCATATTTTTACTTATAAGGAATATTTTTATTTATATTTTGAAAATAAAAGCTGAACTTGAATGAATTTTAAATAATAAACAAATTGAATTTTCAAACACAACTTGCATACATATATAGTCTTAAAATGGTATTCCTTACGGGTAGAGATATATTTTTAAACATTTGTGTCTTCACTTATTCCGACACAAAATAACAATGAATGATGCTTTTTCTGGTTGTTTGGTATTTCATACCAAATAAATAAATTGATACACAAATGACAATAGTTGCTCTTTTAGGTTGTATTCAAAATATTTGACGTCCTGGTAAGTCCTGCGACATTATTCATTTCGAATTATAAGTTTTATTGAATAGCATTTGCCTATTTGCACAATCAAATGATTTCTCAGGAAATTTTTATTGCTGTTTTGTTTATTTTCAAATTAAATAATCTTTCTTCTGTTTACTCTGCATTTTTTGAATCTGGGAAAATGACATAATACAAATTCTTGCTAAATTATAAAAAAAAATTTCAAGAGCTGGTTACAACATCAATTCTGGTAAAAAAAACTCAAAAATATTATGGGAAAAAATTCCTAGTACTGAAAAATATTTTTTGGAAAATATTCCTAGTATTGATGAAATGGAAGCAAACGAAAACAAAAATCTCAAGCTCAAGGAGCAAATGAATTGAAAACAAAATCACACAAAGAATTAAGTGCGTTGAAGACAAAATTACAAAAACAAAAACCATGCAACGATTGCGTACCGAAATTATTTAACTTGAGTAACGGCAAGAGTTCAACGAATCGATGCGTTGAAGAAAAAATTACAGGAATAAAATAAATGGGATGATTACGGTCCAAAATGATTTAGCTCGAATATCGGAAAGAGCTCGAACTGACCTCAGTATTTTTTGTTATTGTTGTAATAGTTACCTAATAGGAACGTTTCTCTGTGTTTAGTAAATTTTGAATTTAACTAAATGTCCATAATTCAATTCAGTTAGACAAAATTGATAGGATAGTTGGTTTTTTATTTTTTACTAAGCCAAATTTCAAATTTTATAAAGTCAATCTTATGGATCGAAATTGTGGAATGAAACGTACGGTTAGAAAAGCATTTAAACTAAAGCCCAAGCTTGAATCGTAAGAGGCACTTGTAAAAAAAAGGCGTTTAATAGTCGTAAGAACCCATCTTAGCACCTGAGGCAAAATTTTAACATACAGCAGAAAAAGTTTAATATTAGACGACTTGATTAATCTGATGAATAAAAAAAAGTTTTCGTGTGACTAAATTCTTTTTTCAATTGCCCCTTCGGAATTTGATCATATTTATAGATTTTTTTTTTATAAACATTGATTTTTATATAAAAATGACTGCATGTCTTTATGTTACCTAACAGCCTCTAGAAAAAATTTGTAGTTCGTCATCAAAATTTCAACTGCAAAATTGACACAACAATTACAGACACGTTAAGTTTAAAAAAATAAAGCATTCAAAAATAATTTACTATTAGCTATAACTGAAAAATGTTTGTATTGTATCACTTACTTTGAACATGACATAGTCCAACTGAAAAATGTGTTAACTCAGGCATTTGCCTAAGAATCTCCTCTGTGACTAAATGCACACCTCGATGCTGTGGTCGTAAATTGATTTTACGTTGAAACCACGCTGAACCTATCTGTAGGCCAGAAACGCCAATGCCACCACCTCCACCACCGCGATGATTTGACGATGCCATTGTGCTTGTGGACGAAGAACTTCGAATATTGCTATTGCGACTAGCGCTACTCTTTATGTTGCTACTTTTGCCTGCTGCTGCTGCTGCTACTGTTGTTGTGTTATGTGGATTGCTGCTATTGCTGCGTCTATTACGACCACGTGTTGATGATGATGTTGCGGCTGCCGGAGGAGGACTTTGACTGGACGTTCTACCGCCTAGTGCTGCAGCAGCAGTTGCTGACTTACTTGCCTTTGCAGTCGACGTCGTGGCGGTTATTTTATCTGACTGTTTTTTGGTTTAGAACGTAAAATGCTGCGTTGTCGTTTTGCTGATTGAACTTATTATTTATACTCTGTAAAGACGTATGCGCTCGAATATGGCGCACCGCGATATTTATGCAAAACTGTCAGAGATTTTTTGTCGTCAATGAATTTTGTTTATTCTCGAATTTTTTTTTCCTACGAATTTTCGTACAAATCCGTTATCACTCTAAATTTTAAAGTTCCACGAAAAAATCTAAGGGAAGAAAAAAGAATGTATATGATGTAAAAATTATTGAAATATTTATGTATATGTATGCGTGCAGTTAAATTATTTAGCGATGGTAAAATTAATTTTATTGTCATAGCACCATTTAATGGCAACCCAATTTTACTATCGTAACTAAGCCAAACGGTCTCAAATATTTCAATATATGTACCTACATATGTATATGTATATAATACAACGCATTTAGAAGGCACAAAATCAATGTTTCATGAAATATGACACTATGCAACACTTCAAGATTTACACACCAACCAAATAATGTAACTACCACAAACCGAACGTAATTCGATATTTTTGAAGACTAACAAAAAGTGTTATGGAACAGAATATCACTCATTAAGTTGTGTTATTTTTAAAACAAAACTATCGGCAACCTTATAACGATATTACAAGTAGTACAACTTTACTATTTTAAATCTACAAATAAAAAATAAGATTATAATGCAGCTTATTCCCTTGCAACGACTTATATTAAAATGCAATATTTGTATGTTAAATGGGTGTGTAATTTAAAATGCAAACAAGTGTAGATAAAATAGAAAAAATTGCAAAAAACCTTCGACCCTTTATGGACAACAAATGCAAAGTAAAAAATATTCAATTCAAATCAAGTTATTGCAGTCAATTAAGGCCACACTTCTCAAAAAGACTACACACAACTGCCGCCACACTCGAGAACAGAGAAGCGGCAATCCAGTGTAGGTTTGAATCAATGATCATCCACTTCAAAAAATATGCTAAATCAACTTGGAAATAGTAATTCATTTGAAAATGGATTTTTTTCCCAACAACAAAAATACGAACATAAATTTATAATTTAATTGATTCTGTTGTAGTTAAAAGCAAATGAATTGACGGGCTCATTTTGAAAATACTATAAGTCATCTATTTCCGAAAGCAATATAAAGTATCTAATCTATTAGGCAGATGTAATTTATCCATACTATAAAGGGCTTTACTATTATTCGAAAATTTTAGTCACTACACGTAAAAGTACATAGAAGTCGAATAAGTATATTCTGTTCTATTGTATTCTAAAACTTTTAAGGCAAATTTTTGGTTAATTTGTTAATTTTTATTATTTTCATATAGACTATCAAGTTCACATTTCAGTACGGGTATCTCCCTAAACGACTTTACAAAGATTTTGTTATTTTGTGTTTGTTGCTATTTCAAATGTTCTCATTGGAATTGAGGTAGTGATTGTGCAGGTCACTGCAAAATATAATTCGGTTTAAACCAAGAGACGATCGCTGTATTTTTCTCGTTGGAAACTTCAATTTGGTGGCAAAAAGTAGCCAATCGATCTGTATCTTAAAATAGAGCCAAATTAAAAAAGATACAGTAATATCCTTTCACTGTAAGATTTTGAAGACCACTTTTAAATATGCAGATTAGTTCCTTACAAATTTCACCTGAAAGTAATTTGCTTCTTCAATGAGTTCTTTCCAAAAGTTTAGAATTAAATTACATTATTGGTGTCAATAATAAATCTTGTATACTTTAATAGGATGGATAAGAAATATCAAAGATGATCGACCTATCGTATGAGCTTTGATTCGGGTCGTCCAAACTGGCTTGCGCGCTGCTACTAAGATGACAGGTGCTGTTGCCGCTGCTGCTGTTTTACAAATTCGCTACGTTCACACAAACGTATCGTAGCAGAAACAGAAGCAGAGGCTGAAACAGCAGCACTGTGGATTTAGATTTTACAGCCTTCGTCTGTCCATTGGTCGGTCGATCAAATTTCCTATAAAATTTGATTTTAAATTTGCATATCTTTCAGATTTTTAATAAATCTTTCAGTTGCATGCAATTTGATTTTTATTTTTTCGTAGTTTGTTCTTAATTCTGTTTCTTACTTTCTTTATTATTGTCGATTTTTCACACAATGCCCTAATTTAATACTTGTGATTTTTCGTGCTCACATTTTCTATTTATCGTTTACCATTTTTCGATTTTCTTGAAAGAAAACTTTTTTTTTACTTTTTCTGTGCTACTTTGCATTTTTATGTAAGGAAAAACGTTGGCCGCACCGTCTGTGCAGGGTGGTGGAAAACTCATTATTATATTAACGATTTTAAAGATTTTTCTCACATTGACGATTTTCTAAAAATTAATAAAAATTCCAAGAAATTTTCTACTCAAAACAGCACCCGTAAATTGGCACGACGGACGGAGAAAAGTTTTCACTGTAACAAAGAAATAAAAAACATAGTAAAGATTAAAAAAATAAAAAATCAATTTCCGTATGAATGCCAAATGCAATTTTTACTAAGTTCCTTTTTCCCTCAAACGGTGACTGCGACAACGACTAGAGCGACACATTATTGCACGTACGTACGTTCTTCAGTGTTCCAATTGACAATTTTTGGTTAATTATTGACATAACAATGCGGACTTAGCGGAGGACTACTATTCTTCTTTCTGAGTTTAAGTTTCACTTTTTTCCAATAATTTTCACACTTATAACTAAAATTGTAATCTTCACGCTTTCGCTACTCACTCAACGAATTCACAACATCGAACAACTAATTTTTATTGTAATAATTTGTGCGTTTGTTTTATTTTGGTTGTAAGTAATTACAAATGTAAAAATTTTTATTAACCCAGTTTCTTTGCTCTGCTTTAACTTTTTTCTTGTATTTTTTTTTTCTTTTTTTTTGTAACACTACTTCATACGACAGCCAGCAGAATATATATTTCTTTTGCTGTCCACAACTCCGACCGACTGACACACAATTTGACAGTTGTATAGTTTTGGTCGTTCCTTTCGGCACTCATTCAATTTTGCATGCACTCGTTCTTCAACGAAGGAAAATATGCAACGAGTAGCCGCAGCCAAATTTGGGAGCAACGAGTGACACTAAGCATGGGGAACGTGGTGAATTTTATTTCTTAGAGCTGGCAGAAATCGCTATGATAATTGGAATCTGGGTAGCCCTCGGAGCAACATATCTGCGAATATTTTGAAAACTCAAGCAGCGTACAGATGATCTACTTGATCATCAAACTGTTTGTCAAACAGTTTGATGCACAGAAAAATACATGGAGTTTGATAAGAATTTGAAAATCAATTGTTGGTCAAATTGTTTGATGGAAAATAAAAAATTTTGATTATCTGCCTGTTTGACCAATAATTTGATGGTGTGTGCGTTTGTCAAATTTGCTAGTACATTTTTTTCACTTGAAAACAGATTTCGACTAGCAATGTGTCGCACGGATAATGAAATGGCAGACGGCTTTTAATTACTTAACACAGAAAGGCTCCAGTATATGCATGCAGACCATGCATTCTTTCATGAAAAAAATATTTTGTCCGCCACCACGATGTTTTCTCTTCTGTGGTCGAAGCAAAACTGGAGTTTTTTGAAAAATTTGATAATGTTAGCGTTGAGCTGTCAAATTGTTAAACAAACAACTCAACGTTTGTCAAATAGCTCAACATTTGTCAAGCAATTTGATGATAAATTTTATGGTTTGAACCCCTATTACAGGCAATTCAGTCGATGCCTCATGTCATACAACGTGGCTTGACATATATGATTGTCAATTTACGTTCACATGACACAGCAGGCATGGCCTCAAACATCATTTGCAGACAAATTTTTAAGCGTTCACAAATCATTATCAAATTTTTATAATATAAAACATATTCTCTCTGCGGTAAGTGAATCGTAAAGCGTTAATTTGTCCTTTTGCGCTGAACTTGGAGCATTTGGTTCGATTCACTTGAAATTTTCCAATTTGCATTTTAATTTTCGCATTTCATTTTTCAAGTTTCTGAAAATTTTACGTGATTCAAAAAAGTATTGCTAAAACGACTCAGTTCCTCAATACCAAACTACATTTAAAAATGTGCAGCAGTCGCACTGAATCGACAACAAGATCAGAAACGCTGTATTTCGAAGATACATACATACATATATTGATCAAATCTAAACCAAAGCATTTATTTCATACTTTAGTAACCATAAGCCACTCGTGCCATTTGTCGAAATTTAAAACATGGAGTCTGAATTATAAAATTACTTTTAAACTTGGTACAAATAATATAACAAGTAAACCGTATAATTAACGTACTCCTGATACTGCATTCATATCATCCAATTGTCGTTTAGCTTTCTGAAGGGTTCACTTCTACTGCGTGTGAACTGCACATATGTATGTATGTTTTTTTTATTTTTGTTACAATAGATATGAATTCCTTTTTTAATTTTTTTTTGTATCGCTTCCATTTGCGTCATATTGTAAAGCTTGATATAGTCAAACCTGTGCAAGTGGGACCTGGATAATTGACTAAACTTTTACTGGACTCCCAGTAATAATATTTTTGCATCGAAAGCTTCTTTAAATGTGAAAATTTTACCTCTATGTCTGGGATTCTATTTATCTAATCATTTATCTCTATAACTGAAACAAGGTTGTACATATATTACCTTGGTGAGTGAGAGTTTTTAACAAAATTCTTAGAAAGTACGGGTGTGTCTTATTTTTATTTGAATCGAAAACATAACTCACAGTTTAATTTTTATGGATTTGAACCCAAAACATAGAGATACTTGCTCACAGCTCAAAAATTGTTAATATCAAAGCGGAAATTCATCAACGTTACCTCTATAAATGAGACCTCTTCTATTTTGACCTGGCTAAATGAAAAACTGGATAAGTGAGAGACTTCTTTAAGTGGGAATAAGTTAACGGTCCCTTGCAATCCCACTTATTCAGGTTTGACTGTTTATCGTTGTATGTGTCGACGAGCGCTACATTTCATACCTAGAAAAATTAATGTTTAAACAAATTTATTTAAAGAATTTTTATTTTTTATGTAAAAAAGATTTTAAGTTTTTTTATTCTACTTCCCATATTTTTTGAAAAAAAATCTCAAAAAAATGCATTACGGATATATGTATGTATGTATGTACATTCTTATATAAGATACTGAATTAGAAAATAAAATTCATTATTAGGTGGAAACTAAAAATTCGGTCAAACAATGCGTCATGCTTAAAAGGTTAAGAGACACTGGTTTAGGGTATAAAGTCTTTTTGAAAAAAACTTATTTCCAATATTCAAATTCTACTGATGTCAACCCTTATTTAAGTGATAATATCTCTGGCTGCCCAGACTAACGACTTATAGAGTATTTACATTGCAGTTTTTTTCACACTCATACATAAGTAACATACATATCTCCACAAGAAAATGACATATTTTCATATAAAATATGTTCACTATTAAGCTCTTTAGCCAGAAATGAGTTTATACATAAGTACATATGTATGTGCATATTTTCAAAATTCGAAATTGCATCGTAGATATTTTTCGCGTACTATGTTTTTCACAAAGCCATTTCAAGTAAAGTTTCTCGAAATCTAGTTTCTCGACAACTTAAACTTTAAACCACTATTAACTTGGCGTACTTTTTTGTGCTTTTGCAAAAATTCAATTTATATTTGTGTGGGAGGAGCCTATATACATATGTACATATTTGCATACTTATGTACATATGTGCATACTTACCCAATGTGCACAAAAACGGATGCGGATCCGTAAAGGATCCGAAACGGACCTCAAAAACGGAAAACATCCGGAATCCGCTTTTTAGTATCCGCAACGGATCCGAAACGGACCTCGAAAACGGAAAAAAAGCAGAATCCGCTTTTTCGTATCCGTAACGGATCCGAAACGGACGTCATATACGGATCCGTTTCGGATTCGTTTTTCGTGTCCGTAACGGATCCGAAACGGACCTCAAAAACGGAAAAAAACCGGAATCCGCTTTTTCGTATCCGTAACGGATCCGAAACGGACGTCATATACGGATCAGTTGTCGGATGAAACTCCTCTCGAAAAAACGGAAGGATCATC
This sequence comes from Meiosimyza decipiens, assembly GCA_963680825.1. Taxonomy (NCBI): domain Eukaryota; kingdom Metazoa; phylum Arthropoda; class Insecta; order Diptera; family Lauxaniidae; genus Meiosimyza; species Meiosimyza decipiens. The sequence continues at coordinate 72,993,771 of OY804260.1, read as the reverse complement.
CGCTTTGCCGGATCCGAAACGGACGTCATAAACGGAAAAAAACCGGAATTTGCGTTTTTTTATTATTAATATAAAAGGCAGTTTTCAAGATATCTTCAATAAACATATACAGTTCTATACTCCTTTTTTGTTTTTTATATATATTTAAATTAAAAAAATAAAAAAAATGTGTTGTCGCCGGGGTTTGAACCTGTATCTTCCCTCTGCTTATCCAATAGTTGTTGCATGCGTAGCTTAACAACATCTGCCACCGCCTTACTTATTTCCTGCTGGCTAAAAGTATATTATTTGAATTAGCAATCGACAACTGCTCAAAATGAATCTTCACTTTTTCATTTTGATAGAGAACTACTTAAATTTAAGTGTATCATAAAAATATTGGAAGTAGCTGAGTTGGTTAAGATGAGCATATTTGAACTGAACAGTAGCATGGCGCAGGACGCGCAGGTTCGATTCTGTTCGATAGCAGGTAAAAAAATAAGTTTCCTTAATGTGATTTTTACTAATCATATTCACCTAATAAAACTAAGTTGAATAACATTAAAAGAAATAGATGGAAAATAAGTAAAATTCAAAAAAAAGTTAGATTTGGGAAAGTAAAATCCGCATTATTAAAGAAAAAGGTCGTCTCGAATCCGTTTTTTTTAGAAAAACGAATCCGAAAAAGCAGATTCCGGTTTTTTTCGTTTTTGAGGTCCGTTTCGGATCCGGCAAAGCGGACGATCTTTACGTTTTTTCGAGATGAATTTCATCCGACAACGGATCCGAAACGGAATCCGTATGTATAATGGACAAATAGAAATACACATGTACATATGTGTGTAGGTTCATACATATGTATATACGTGTTGCGTTTAATTTTATATAAGCGGTAGTGGACAAAAAACTTTATTTTAATACAGAAACACTAAACTTATTTACCTATTTAATTTTGCTAAAAAAAGTATGTAATCGTTTTCACAAATATATACATATCTGTCTTAAAAGTAGGTTAAGTAATTCCTGTTTTATTCAAGTTTGAGTTGAGAAAGAAAACATTTTGATTGAAGGTAAAGGGTATAACAATAAGAGTTTAAGATGATAATTGTCATCGGTTGCTAAAACGGTTCTCGGCGTTCTTTTTAACATTTGTCACGTTAAGTCTTAGCAAAATGCATTTCGCGTTCTTTGTATTGTTCTTCGTAATATAATTATTTTATTATTTTTCCTTGAAATAGTAAAAAGTTAAGTTTTTATTGGGAGAAAATTTCAGGGCATAATTAATATAATAGTCTAAAATATAACTTTTGCGTGAAAAAAATTTGATGACCTTTTTTTTAGTTGATAATTTATTCAAAAATTGAAAATATTTATGTGTGGGAAAATCCCTGACCTTTTCTTTCTCTTTAAATTATTCGATTCCTACAGGACGCCCGGCTTTGACTTGCAGTTCCGAACTCTTGACGTATCTTAAAATAAGATCAGTGCCAATAATCCTAGAGCTAAGGGACGAGATACGTAGTAAGGCAAATTTGTGAGATAGAGGACCAGTTATCACAATTCGAATCAAAATTTTTAAGTTTCCATAAAAACTTGCACGGCCTAAGACTTTCGCCAGCTGTACAATTTATGACTTTGCCCATACAAAATATTACAATTAGTTTTGTTTTACAAAATTAATGTTAAAAATCAAAGATCATTTTTCGCCCCCCAAAACTGTTACGCCCGCCTCTAGGTACGCTACTGCAGATGAATTCATAAAGAATTTTGCTTATTATAGCGCAGTGATACTTTTAAATTTATATCATAAAGTTTTTGAAAAACTAAAAATTTTGATTACTAAATAGAAGTATGGCCTCCTTAAATTTTAAATTTAGAAGTTTTTAATATTTTCTTGATATATTATACATTTTATGAATCATGACACATTCATAACTATAATTAAATTGACAGGCGCCTACAGTAAAAAGTCATATTTTCTAAAGTTGTGTCGGAATTTTAATTTGAAACCTGATATACACTTATTCTAAGGATTGATTGAAAATAACATATAAAAAAACCTGAACGCGGCAAGTATTTTTAAATGTGTTTTTTTTTAATTAACAATAGCCTCTCAGAAGAGTATATAAAGAGTGTTTCCATTCAAGGCATACAAGATTTCTTCACCCCAATGTTAAAAAAGGATTCCAGAACGCATAGCTCCTTTTGGACTGCACCAAGATTACTCCAGGAATCATTCCCATAGCCATTTTTTCTTCTATTTTTTACAACGGATATAAAGACAGTTTTCATTTGACAGTGCAGTGGACACGCAGTTGAGGGAACCTCAACTTGGTTAAGAGAACTACTCGATCGAGAGCACTGCAAAAATTTTTCCTTTGACTACTCCATAGAGGGAACTTACGATCTGATCAGTGCTGAGTAGAAGTAACTCATCAAGTTTTGACGAAAAAAGTTCCCGATACATTTGTGTCGCTTACTTTGTTTTATTTAATGAAAGCGTGCGTTTTGGCAGAAATGCAATACAATGTGAAATAAATCGTTGTTTTTAATTAAAATCTACGAGTATATTTTCAATTTCGATTGAGGGGAAAGTCTGGGTAGAAGGGAATGGCTCTGCAGGAATTAGTTTCCTCTATCGCGAGTCTATGGTACCTTTCCCCATCAGAAATAAACAGATTATATGTGACATCTGATATTATTAGGTAATGAAATTTTTTATTATGAAGCGGTATTCAAAAGAGTACGCTTTATTTATTAAATCTCATCTTCTCAATGGAAGAAATTAAACCAACAAAATGTATGCATCGCGAAATGATTTCGGTAACCATAATCAGCCACAAAAGGACAGCTTGGGGCGCTTCCATAAATAAAATTTGAAAATATATTTAAAAAATATTTTCCATTTCCAATTCTTTCCCACGGAATCAATCAATTTACTTCCAATTTCCTTGGTATGATACATGGGTACTCCGTTCTTCACGAGATCAACATTGATACATATATTTCTTTACTATTTCATAGGGCCTGACAATCAGTAATTTGGGAAACTACCGCCTGTATATTTTTTTTTAAGGGTTATGTAAATTAAAATTTGTTTGCTAATGACCCAAAATATCTCCAGAATTAAAGATAGATTTCGTTGTGTCATTCGTGCGCTACCGCAAGACTTATGCCGTGAAGTAATGAAAAATGACCAGTGTCAGTTTCCATGTTTACAGCCAGCGCTTCAAAATCATATTATATCAACAGTTTATTGGAATTCAATGCGTTTTATTTAACATTTCAGTTGAATTACCCTATATATGCGGTTGATAGCTCTTTTGACAGAAATTAAATCAATAAAATGTTAACAAAAGCAAAATCTTACATTGTATCCGGTATAATCCTAATTCTAGTGGCAGTGCTTATGGATCAATTTTTTTTTTATCGCGGAGAGTTTGACAATTTTTTTTATCGCAGAAAGTTTTTATTTTAGCATTGAATTTTGAAAATAATTTAATTTTAATCAAAACAAACGAAAATTCAATTTTAATTCATTTTTTTATATTTCTTGAATATTTATTTTACAGCAACGTATTGAAAGTAATACGAATACTCGTATTTATGCGGTAGGCCGAATTATTGTGCTCGGTTATGGTAACTATTATTTTGTTGTTGTTGTGGTTTCTCGTTACGAGTTAAATTTTTCGTTATTAATTTTTTACAGGAAGTTCCATTGGTATTTTTATATGTAGTATATATTTTTCACATTTCTTTATTCCTCTTCATTTTTTTATTTTTTTTTTCTTCACTTTTCTTCATTTGACTTTACTTTTACTATTGTGTTCTATGCTCACTACCGCAATGTGTTAACTCGATATCGTGTTATACTGCCTTAAAGTATGCTACACCATTTCACTTTACAAAATAGGCCGAGCACCTTAATGCCCCTTTAACAAATCGCTGAACCGTTGCTGTTCTGCCGATATTCCTTCCACCATTCCCATACGTTTATCCACAAATCATTGAAGAAATCGTTGAATACATTTCATCTCAATGAAAATATTCCAACACCAACAAATTTTCGTTTCATTGCCACAAAAAAAGATTTTTTGCACAAACAACATATTTTCTAGCGAACACGATATCTCGAAATCTTTAAAATTGAAATTACTAATGTTGTGGAAAGAAAATCTAATCGCGTTGGTTGGTCACACACAAAAAAGGAAAAATTCTACAGCTTATTATGTACTCGAAAAATTTTTTTACATTCCTTTAAACAGGACACGAGAGAACGTGCTACCACCTCTTACCTCTTCTTATGGTGGTATGCGATGGCCAGTGATGCCATTTTATTTTTAAGTGAATCGTGCTACAATTAGAAAAAACGACCAGAAACGGCTAAAAAAAAACAAGAGCTTCCAGAAAGATAGTTAAACACAAAACAATTTTTTAGGTTAACCCTCATAGTTGCATGTATTATATATAGTAAAAAATAATATTTTATCTCATGGGAACAATAACACAGATACAACAATTCGAAATACAGAGATTAGATTAGGTAATTTAGAAAGATTTTTGTGCATCCTTTTGAGATATCCTTAATGAAGAGCAGAAAAAGATATGCTTTCAGGGCGTAGTTAAATTGTAAAAAGCATCATTTAGAAAATTCAAAGGATTAAATAATCTCTGTATTTTCTATTGATATAGAGATAAATAAATAAAAAGCAACAGTGCTATGTAACGATTTTAGATTTTTCTAAATTTCATAGAAGCTGTGGAGAGTACTAAAAACAAGATTAAATGTCTCAAAACAACGCTTTTTAAATTTTCGGATAAAGGTTTTTCGTAACATTGATGCGTTAGATGTTTGGTTTGCAAAAGCTTGCTAGCCTTACATTTTAATAATAAAAGCCAAAAATTTCCCATCCGGTAAGGTTTTAAAACCGCCAGATTTAGACGTAAAGCCGCCAAAATGGCACCACTAATGATTGCCGAGACTAAAGGAGACCGGATGTTATTTTCCACACACGTATTGACTGTCAAAAATTTTGATATTGAGAAAGCAGGAGTTGCCATATATTGAAAATTGAATTTGCGGAAATTTTATCAGGTGACAGTTTTATGTGTTTTAAGTTTTGTACCATATGAGTATATGCTATAATTTACTCTAAGGAAAATAAAAAAAAATTGTATGTATCTTTTTTATCGCCAACCAATTCATAATACCAACAATTTTTTTAGTAGAGTGATATATACAGAGAGAAAATATCTTTCTTTTATGTAGAATAGTTTTCGGTTTCAGAAAATTTATATAATGAAAGAAGAGAGATAAAGGAACAAAAAAAAAAACGAACATAAGAAAACAAAAAATTCATTGCGTTCTTTTCGTTTTAAAGAAAAGTCAAATTTCATTGCATACTTTAAGTTCAATAGTATTTTAAAAATTAATTTTTTAGTTTCCATATATTTTTGAATATTGTAGTTCAACTTGTGGCAAAATGATTCATAGTATATAACTATTCCAATGAATATTAACTACACATATTATTATGTATAATTAGTTAACAATAAGACCGAATTCAAGTATGCCACACTCCTTTCGTTTTGGCAAATAAAGAACCATATGAATGTTCTATTTTCTTATTTTCCTATGAAATACAAATTCCCAAATATAAGGTAAAAAATATCTACTCAGTGGTATACGCGCACTGAGCGAGCTCACCACCCAAGGTGTATTTCAAATATCACTCATACAATCAAATAACTTTTCCTGCGCGCTTAACAAGCTTCCGGTCTCTATTGGTTTACAAAGATTGAGTAAAATATCTGCTATTCTCCTGTGTTACATGATTTATGTTTTTGGTTTCAATAAAAAAAATAGACATTGTGAACGGAGAGAGGATATTTTATTCATCACACAACTGACTCCATTAATAACTTCACCACGTTGAAGCAAAGAAGTATATATTAAAGAACTAGACTCCGCGATTTGTCGGCAATTGGAACGAACCGTAGTTAAACGCAAAGTAAAATCAACGGTCTTAGAATCAGAGGAAATAATAAATTGAATAATAAGCGAAAGGCTTTCCTCCTTTTTTTTAATCTTCAATTTTCTTAGCATTCATTTTCATTTTATTATATTCAAAAATAGTTTATATATACTTCTTTGGTCCTTGTTTTCGTTCTGTTTTCTCGTTTTTTTTTCTTTTCGTTACTCGTAAACGATTTTTAGGGAAAGTGTTTGATATTTGTGTGGTGCTATCAATTTGATAAGTATCGATACTATGCTGGTATGAAATGATTACCTTGAAGCAGTTTCCACCAATGAATCACCAATAATTCATTCATGCTATTTAAGGAATCACAAAATAGTCACGATTTGCTCAGTTCCAAATCGAGTTTTTGATTGATTATGATACATATGACTTAACTACAAGTCTCTACAAAATTTTTAAGTTATATGTCCAATAATAAAAATTTTACTAACGAAATTCAAAAGGCCGTAACAACAAGTTTTTGAGTTTCATGTAGAAAATAAGCGTAACACACCGTTATGAAAAAAAAATGCAACACAGTATTTGAATTATTTAGATAAATAAGTAAGCTTTGACACTTTTCAATCTTTTACATAAGTTTAAAACTAAAAAGTGTGGTTAGGGCTTTTTGGATGTTAGGTGATGATACATAGAGTTTATCTATACAAATTTCTATGATGGGATTTCTCAATCCTGTTTTAGCACGGAGGGCTTTAAGCAAGTTTCAATCAGAGTTCGAGTTACAAAAAACTGGAATTGAGGGTTATTTGGGATGAAATAAAGCAGCCCCGTACCAACTCAAGGGGGAAGAAATAAATTAAATTCATCATATCTTAACCACTATTTGACGCATATGAATGAGATTTGGCACACATAAAAAGTACGTTGAAAAATAAATTCCGTTGCGGTGCAAAGCCTATCATATTTGTAAAATTTAAATTACTTGTATCAGCATATGTGCATGAAACACAGCTGGATAATATTTGGTACATACATATGTATGTTTCTTATGGTCTGTAGGTGATGTCACGCCCCTTCATATAAGAAATATTTAGAATTCATCATGTCTCATCAACTGTTTAACACGAATGAAATTTGGCACATATATAAACTGTGCGGACTTGGCGGTGCCAGGCTTTCCATATGAAAAACATCGTAATTTTTTATGTCTCAGCAACTATTTGGCACAGCTGGATAGCATTTGATACATATATATCTTATGATCTGTGGAAGGTTCTAAGCATAGCTTGGTTTGCAAAAAATTGGGATAACACACTTTCTATTAAGGAGAGCAGATGAACGAGCTTGGTATATGTAACAAAGGTGCAGGCATAAGTACTAATTATACCCTACACAGTGGGTATATTCACTTTGTCATTCCGTTTGGAACGCATAGAAGGGGACGTGGCAGGTATGGAAAAGTATATATATTCTTGATCAGCGTCACCACCTGAGTCGATATAGCTGTGTCCGTCTGTCTGTCTGTCTGTCCGTCTGTCTGTCCGTCTGTCTGTGTGTCTGTCTGTCTGTTGAAATCAAGTTTACGGGAAAACTAAGCAAGCTAATTCAATGAAATTTGGCACAAAGGTCACACCTTCTTGCAAGCTGCTAGCAAATAAAAATGGGCGAAATCGGTTAACGGCCACGCCTTCCGCCCATACTCTATGTAAATATACCCAAGTCCATTTTGAAAAAAAGTTGCTGCGATTTTGATGAAAATTGGTGATTTGGTGAAGATAAGAACAAAATTAAGATAAGGTTAGATTTTAAGTTTGCAAAGACTCTTAACGGGGCGTGGCACAGCCCTAAATTTTAACTTTTATAACGCCATAGCTCGTAAACCGTGCAAGATATTGTGATGAAATTTGGTACACGAATACAGATCTTATGGATCTTGAATTGCGCATAAAGTGGGCGGAGTTGTAAAAGTGGGCGTGGCACTTCTTAACAATTAAAAGTTTTGATTTCGTATAACTCCAAATTGGCAAATACGATTTTCATTAAAATTTTAGGGATGATACCACTGAAAGTAGTCAACAATACAAGATACGTCAATAGACTGAAAAATTTCTTTTAAGGGCGTGGCACAGCTTACAGTATTTATAAACGTTATAAAAAGAGAACTAACAACGCATTTGTTATGAAATTTAATAAGGCGGATATACTTGCTTAAAGGTGTCTTCTTGCAAAATTTTGGCACTATTGTGCCGATGGGTGTGGCACCTCCCATATAAGCGAAATACGTTTAAAGGTATAGATAGTGTGCTATGAAAGTAATCTTCATAAAATTTTGTGTAGAGGTGTCGGTTACTATAAGCTTCGCAATTAAATGAAACTTAACAAGATTGCATCAGTGGGCGTGGCACCTCCCTCGTTAACATAAAGTTGAAATTTGATGTAGTTGGTTTACTGGGTATTAGGTACATATGAATCAAAAGCTTTTGAAATAGCAACAGTGGGCGTGGCACCTCCCATACAATTAAAATACCTTAAGTGACATAACTATCGAAATATATAAGCAATCATACTGAAATTTGGTGCAAGAGGTTTGTTTATAAAAAGCTATTTCTGGATCAAAATCGGACTGGATTCGACTTATTCAATTTTTTTCAACTTTCTTTAATGCTTTTCATATTTTTCCAACATTTTCAGATTTTTCCAACACTTTTCAACATTTTTGACCCTTTTTACATTATTTTCAACTTATTCAACCTCTTCAAAATTTGTTACCATTTATTTAAAAAGTACTTTCAATGCAATGTAGGGTATATGAGTTTCGGCCTGGCCGAAGATAACACCTTTACTAGTTTTCAATTAAAATTGGCGGTTCGGCGCCTGCTATATGAGCAAAACTTTTTTATGCGGAGACTTTTACCTAGTCAAACTAATAGCTCTTCCTACCGGAAAGGGCAAAAGAACGTCTGCCGCGACAGCTAGTTGTAAATATAATAGTCAAAAATGAGTAAGAAGAAGAAAGTAAATGAATGCAAAATTTTACATATTGACAGAAAGTTTCTGCCTAAAGCACTCATTAATGCTTAAAAACACAAAATTTAAAAACTGAAGATATTAAAAATGAAATTTTTTTTTTCGAAACCGTGTGATATTAAATAATTTCCGAAATCATAGAGAAAAAATGTTTCAAATTATATGAAATTTCTAAAAAAAACTCGATTTTCCGGGTCTGAGTTCTGCAATAAATGGCAATTTAGGAAAGCTAGGTCTCCTTATTCACTAGTTACGTCAATGCAACGAGAAACAAACTTGTTATACTCATCAAGAATGGAAAATTTCTTCTAACAGCCAACAACACGCTACATAGAAAATTTGATTCAGAGGAGCGGCAAATATTTTTGAGCTAAACTTAAAAAAAATATGAATTCAGCATGGGATATGCCTATCAATGTATAAGGTAAAAATTTACAAAGCTACATACATACATATGTACGCGATGGTCTGCTCTTAAAGATTGTTGACCCAAGCTATGTCCTTTGGACAGGGTGCACGCATAATTCATGTTTGAAGAGAGAAATGCTTGTCTCACGGTAAGATTTTCAAGTCTATCTGCCACGTTTTCTACATAAAAAAATTATTTTCTTGTGCCGAATTACAATTTTTTTTTGTTGAGGCAAGTAGTGAAGAATACATATATTGATTTCATCGTCCTTTTCATTGTCCCATTGATTTTAATGCCTTAAACGACAATGCCAACTGGCTGGACTCATACAACGTAACGAATCGTGGCTCACACAGCTTCATGCTCATCTTATAATAGTAATATAGAGTTTGCACACAGTAAGAGACATTCATTTTAAATCTGGTTAAGCGTCAATAAAAACGTATGAAAGAAATATTAACATATTGTGTAAATATAAAGAAAGCCTTTCACAAATCTGACATTTGTATTTAAAATAAATCCTAACTTGAGGTCCCAACAGACTTGCGATATACTGACTATAGTTGTGACCTAATGTGAACCACTTCATATGTTTAGCATATGCAAAAACTACGTTATATTAAAAATAGAACTGATTTCATAAAAATAGTAAAACTCGAGGAACCATGAATGATGTTTGGTCATTCAATTGCAGTCTTATTAATTTTACTAAGGTGTATGTTTTGGCTAATTGTTAATACGACATGAAAAAACAACACGCTAAAATTAAAAGAACTTAATTAAAATCATAAAAAAAATACAATCGTGTCAGTAAGAAAGGTTGAGTAGGCTGACTCGAAAAACAAAATATCAAACTCAAGAAATTAATTCGTAGACGTTAACAAAAGTACCACTGTCATTATCATTTTGTCTGCAGCGTTATTTATCATAGGTTATAGTGATGGCTTAGTAGCCCCATTTGGAGATTTTGGTGCATAGTTATGCTATTTTCAATAGTATAAATTAATGAATTTTCATAACATTTTATCACTAAAGCTTATACAATATCACTGGGTTAAGTAATTCTGGACCCTCGGACATTTAAATATAATATCAACATTAATGATATGTTAAATGTGAAGTCAAATGCTTAAGCTTCCCTGGATATTAGTAACATACTATATATATATATGTTTTGCCAACTTATTCTTCTGGGAAGGGCTACAGTCTCTCAGCTCTCTGACTGTCGATACAGAAAGTTCTGTTGTGGTGAGATTATTCAAGCTAACATACCTTACTGCTCGATCAATGCCGCAGACTTCAGTTTGAAAACGCTTAAGTATTCAGGGATGCTAAATTTTTATTTGTGATAAGTTTGACGGAAGAGTTAACTTCTGGAACGTTTCCCAGCTGTTGCTCAACTATAACATAGCTTGGTTTAGATAAACTTGTTGTCAAATTGACAAATCTTCCAATGACTGACTATATATCCAATGAGTTTGAAATATTGGACATTAACTTGTTTTTGTGTGCACGTTTAAAATCTTTGGTTTTAAGTATTTAAGTTTATTTGATTAGCTTCCTCAAAACAAGAAGAATAAGGGGACTTGTATATAATGTCGATTTTAATTTTTTTGCATCCCAAATTTCAAGCAGGGGCGTAAGGTCCTCATAAGCTCAAGACTCAAAGCATTACATTTCTTTGGGGTTTTTTTTTTTTGGTGAGCATTTATTTTGAGGGTTTACCTACATCTTTTTTGCAATGGCTATTTTTGTTAGTTCTGTCAAAAGGAAAAAAAAACTTATTGCTGTCATGCTGGAGCATGATTTCGCATTCCAGTGATCGTATGACGACCTTGTATCCTGCAGCCCTTAAGGTTCTACTCCACTTTGGTTCTGGGCAACCAAATTAACAGAATTCAGCGTAGGTGAATACTTGTCAATATTATAGCACTTTCACAGCCGTACGGAAGAACCGGATTCTCATTCGATTTAAAAATTTTGAGCTAAGAAAAACCTGGCTATTTGTTGCTTCTAAGTTTTCAGTAACTCCAGTGTGGAAGATTTTTGTCAGGACCTATAAAGGCATTAGCAATATAACAATAACCCTTTTGGGTCAATAAGTTTAATAAGTTTAACTTTCTGGAAATATCAGCAAGGTTACATAGATTTTTGTCATAGTTTGGCTAATTTTACTTTCTTCCCAAAAAAATCATATAATCATTAGGACATTAAAACATCTTTTTTATTTCTTCCACGAATTCCAACCACCCTATTTTTTGCGAAGCAAAATATTGTAGTCAACTACCAAAAACAAAAATTATAAGGGCATGCAAAGTGGGAGTATCGTGTTTTTTTTAGGTTGTTATTGTCATTACCGTGTTGATATTGTCTAGAAACCTGCCATCGCACATACCTTCAAAAGACAGGCAGAGAGAAAGAGGTGCAAATTAAAGCTACTGTAAGGTGCGGCACAAAAAAAAAATATTTCGCAACTTTTAAGTTCAGTCTAATGTTTGTCTTTGAGTTAAGTAACTGAAAAATTCCTGCATGAATGCATATCTTCCAAGTCCCCTTCGTTTTTTGTAAGTGACAAACGCCACAAACCCACAATGGAAGACTTGCCATGAATCAAAAACTAGCAGCATAGCCATACACCTTTTTTTAATTTTTCATTTTTTTCATTTCTTCAGAGGATGTGTTTATAGAAAGTGTATCTAGCGTGTGACTGTTAAATTTAACATTAGTTCACTACCGTGACACTCCTTTATTAATCGACCTAGTATCTTTTGCACTATTAAAGAAAGCTTGTGGTAGCTATGAACCGACTGGATAAGAACGCTAACATTTTAGAAGCAGAAGACAGAAGCTCACTTTTTTGCGAATGTTTCTAAAACATTATGTAAAGTAAGCTAAAGGTACGTTTGAGACCTTTGAAGAAAACACAACAGCTAAGTATTTAATGAATTACAGCTAACGATAATACTCTTCAACTGAATTGAGTAATATACATCGAGCAAATAGAAGACAATGTTCCAGCGAAGAGCTGTCAAATTCCGGAACAAAAGGGGTTGACTGACTGATTGATGGAATCAAGAAATTATTAAATCACGATCTGGATCAAAGGAAAAAAAAAACTGAAATGTGAAGGCCTAGACCAGTAAATTTTCGGATTTTCAAAGTCAGGTCTTTGGATTGAGTTTAGATTTTGAGTCTAAGAGAAGTCAATCTGTATAAGTAGTTTCGAAAATATAAATGATGGTTTTGATTTCTAAAAAAGTTGTAATGCTGAATCTTACTATTTTATTCTAACTCGCCAGAGTAAGATAGTCTCACACAGAAAAATTATGTCAAGTGACAATAAAAAAAACTATTTGGGGGCTTAGGATGTCGTTGAATCCAAACGTGCCAACTATTTTTCCATATTGGTTTTGGATTTTAAGATATTTAATCCACAAACATTTAAAGCTTTTATAAAGATTGCCACAGATTTACTGGTCACAGAAAAAATATGCATTTCAGACTTAAGGGTTAGTTACGACTATCTCAAGAATATAAAGCTAATCCGAAGAAAGAGTTAGCATATTTTAACCTATTTAAATAAATTCCAATGTGGTTTTAAAAACCAAGAATTATATCAAAAATTTTTTCGTTAACAAAGTAATGTGCAAAATGAAGTTGTATTGACCCATTCGTATTTTTAATTTGTGCCTTTTGATTATATTCTTTTTGCGTGAAATACCGTATGCATGATTATGGGTCATGTCTATGCCATTTTACCTTTCTTCTCAATACAGGGTTCAGAAGAACAACTGATAGAAAATATCATTTCTGCTAGCTGAGCTCTTAAGAACCTCAATTTGGAAGTTTTTTTATGAATTCTACAGCGCTCATAACAAAATGGATTTGACCACTTTTATAGACTGCCAAATTTTAAATATTTTGCGGCACTTTAAAATACACGCCGTTTACTCAGAGAAGATCATAGCGTAATTTCCAAACTCCCAGCGATCACCGCTGAGCTTATGTCTCTGGTGCTTATTTAATTTTGGGCCTATGCCAACCTAGGGGAAAACTCTACAAAAAAAGTGGCGGCTTATCTCTATGCCAACTACAGGCGCATTTTCAAACAGGATCCTAGCGAATAGCTTTCAGCAATAAAAATGGAGCTACTTATCCTAAAACATGTTAGCATAGATCATAAGTGCATCGGAGATCAACAGATGAGTTGCAGCACCTAGGATCATTATCCTCTTCAAGGCTCAATACAAAGGCTTCACATATATAATCTTACAAAAGAGCATACTGTGGCATTCAATAGACCTTCTTATATGACACATATCTCCTTTCCTACAAGCAGTCTGACATGCAAGTAGCACCACTTTTAGACAAACTTACTTAATTTTTATTTGATCCTGTATCCTATATGCAAAAAAAACATACATTTGATTGCCCTTTTTGTTATCGGTGGGTCATCGCCGTCATGGAGAGAATATGAATTTTGAATTTAGTATTCGCTCGACTCTTAAGCCAAATGGTTCTCATAATAAAAACCTTTACATTGTCGCTATTTCGGTCATAAATATACAGAACAAAGTTCTTCCAAAGACTTGTTGCATATACAACACAGATATAGTTCCTTAAGAAAATTATTTAAATAACAAAAAAAAAAACGATATGGCTGATGATGATAACGATATTTCCATTTTGGAAACAGCGTGGTTGGAGTCTCAAACCATTGGTGGATTTCGTGTGTGGCACATAATTGCCTTTTGTGTAGGAATACTGCTGAGCTTAAGTACGGCTATATCAATAAAAGAAAAACTGCTCACAGGATAATAAATTTACTTTTTTCTTTCTTTCTTTTTTAATTTCAATGATAAAAGTTGTTATGGTGTGTTGTTGTATACGCTTTCGCATACCACGTACAAAACAGGAAATCGAAGCAGATTATCAGCGCAAACAAATCACTAAAAAATTTCGTGAAAAATTACAACAAATCAAAAATTGCGATATGGACGATATGGACCTACAAAAGGGTAAAGTTAATTTTGGTGAAATGGGAATATTTAATATTTTTCTGTAAATAACACATTGCATGCGTGTAATTGCCTGCATTTTAAAATATGAGTCTACGAAGCATCACAAAAAAAATTATACCTATTAAGAAATATCTCGCATTATAACGATAACGTGATATCTTTAACAGCCAATTTTTATTGATTGAAAGTGGGTAAAAATAGGTGTGAGCAAGCATTCGTTATTATCGTATAAAAAAGTTGAAAAAGTCAAATAATCTTAAAAAATGCATCCTCTAAATTAAATCCATTTCAGAAATTTTCAAATACCAACTGTCCTAGTCATTTCCAAAGAGTTTTTTCGACATTCTCCATAGATTGATGCAATATCCTTAGTAGGATCGAGAGTATCTTAGACATGTTCCAAAATATACTGAAAACCGTCAATATTTTTTTAACAGCCGAAAGAACGTGCCATTTGAAATTTAAGTGTTTTATTTATTTTAGATTTTTTGTTTATACCCCTCAGTAGAGATGTTCACACCCATATGTAAATATGTATTTGCCAGAAAAAGTTTTGCGCAAAAAAATTTATTTTTTTCGCAATGACAAGCTAAAGAAAATATTTTAAAATACAAGTTTTTCACAATGGGCTATGTTGCTTAGAAGTATTGACTACCCTGCCGGGGTGAAGGCCAGATACGGGCGAACTTTTTTACGTGAAGGAAGTTCATTTAATATCTTCTTTTTGTAAAGCTGAGTACAGGGTTCAAATGTGGGCGAAATAATTTTTCTAGCACTAACATCCAAATATGAATCTCGAATGTCTAAAAAAAAACTTCGTAAAATCGCGCATACAAAATATTGTTTTCAGATTCAAACGATTTTTGAGAAACCATATTTCTTAAAATTCGTGCAAAAAGGAATATAAGTTTTTTTTTAAATCTTAGAGGAAAGCTCCATGTACTAATTTGAATGCTAATGAAAAAGATTCAATAAAAATTAAAAGGATAAAGGTCGGTAAAGTCTTACAATGATGAAACTTGTTGCAAATATTTCATTTAACATAATACCAGGAAGTAAAATCCGAAAAGGTTAAAATAAGTTTCTCTGCTGGCTTTTAAGGAGCTCGAAAAACGGGTTTTGCTCATTAACTCGAAAATTATTCTTCATATCGAAAAATATATCTAATACAAAAATTGTAGAGAAAATCGACTTTACAATTTACTTCTTCAGTTTTTCTTGATAATTGCCCCAAGTTTGTCTTTTATATCGATTGTTTTTACACCATTATAGTTCATAACATTTTAAGATGTAATACACACAACTATATAAAAGGTATACTTTTTGGAATAACGTGCAGAGGTCTGAAAGTGCATACTTTGTCAAAAAAATTCAGTTTTTATGGCAAATTTCAATAACTTGGTCAAATGAGATCTTACATATGTATAAAAGGCTATTAGTCATTAAGTCGATGCTTCTCCTAATATTCAATTATTAAATTAAAACACCAAATATTGTTTTTAGACCTCTCTAGACGGCCAACAGATACCTCTTCAGATTTTACTTGCACTGAGTTGAACATTTCTACAAAGTGTTATCTTTGAAAGAATTTTGCCAACCTGCGACTAAAAAAACCTTTTTATTCATTGCAATATCGATGGTTAAACGTTGACCCCTTGACATTTTGCTGTCTCAAATTTGAAAAAAATATTGTTTTTAGACAAATTTTGCGATTTTTATCGCATGCTTCCCAAACTTAAAAACTGCAACAAGTTTGAAGAATCTAAATACTTAAAAAATTTTCTTATTTTTCAGATTTATTTGTTCCTTCCTTACCTTTTTCCTTAGAAATTAATTCCATAATCTTATATCGCTTTTACAGAAAATTGTTCCTCCGAGAATATGTCATGTGCTCATAGTAGTTATTCTTACGCGATTTTTCCATTTGTAGTCATTTTTCGATAATTTTTGGGCGAAATTTATCTTATTTTAATATTCGCTTTGGTACTTGAGTTTTAGAATTTTAGAGAAATAGAATAATCGATATTCATCCCAATTTTGTGTTCACTTCGATTCAATGTCTTCTGTAATGGATTAGATTTCCGCGAAACTAACAAACTAAAAGCAGTTGAAACCGGGTTGATCAGTCATGGAACTTTCATTTATACATACTTACTTTCAATGTCGTTAACGTATTGCAACTTATAAAAATTAAAATTACTGTGAAATTCTATTGGGTGACCACAACATGACTGAATGATATAAAACCGGAGGTCCATCATTACCCTGATAGAGTGCGCGGATCAATCCTGTCGACACCATACGTGCTGATTATCTTGAAAGCTGGGCGTAAAAAATTTAGAAGCAATGCACTATACAAGGCCCTGTTGATTCTTTCTAGCTAACCTTCTTCATTTTCAAAGGAATAGGTGTCGATGTCATCCAGCCATAAAACCTCACCAAACTTCCTGAAAGATCGCCGACTGAATCACACGCTTCAATTTAGACATCTAGGTTCCGAATCATGATATCGCTAGGAGGCACTCGAATATTAAAATGTTGCAGAGTTTTTTCTGAAAATGAGTTTGAATTATTGATTCACTGGAATAAAAGAAAAACCAAGGTACGTTTACACAATGCCCGGATGGATCTTAACCGGGAATTTAACCGACAGTTTGACATAGTCTAATGCTAAGCTTGTTAGTCCAAGTTTCATTTAAGCTTAACCGGGCATTGTGAAAATGGCACTTAATCAGTTGCTCTATAGCAACTCAACATTAAAAAAAAAGTTTGAAAGGTTGTTTCCAAAAAAATTTACACTGGTGGAAGTTTTAAATATTGTAAATACAAAAATTTAAAAAACAGAAACATAACAAATTTCATAAGCAACCTACATTTAAATGCTTCTTTCTCTTTACTCTATTTGCAAAATTTTTTCATTTTTGAAATCAAATACAGCACTTGCTTATATAAAATTGGAAGAATATGACGACCCATAATTTTTTTATACAATAACTTTTTGTAAAAGACGGAGAACTCTATTAAACAAATTTTGTAAGTATTTTGATTTAAAAAACAAAGTAGATAAATATCCTTAACAAATTCATCTACTTTGCACAAACAATCCAAATTAGTTTGCACGTTCAATAAACGATACAGAATCAAGTGAACAATCAGTTGTAGTAGTTTAGTGAACTCAAAACAAATATAAAGCATTGAAGACAACAATTACTTTAAAACACTTATTTTTCATAAAATTTTATTTTCAGCTATTGCGTACATTCAAGCAGAATTTCATACTTCACACAACAGTGTTGAAAATCTCGCAAACGAACAGGAAATGAACTTAAAATTTAAAAGTAGCATCCAGAACCCTGTATAAATTAACAAAGTAATTAGTATAAACTAAAATAGTATTATTAAAGCTATAATTATGTGTTGCTGCTTAATAAATAATTATTTTTCAACATTAAAACTCGCTAAAATATAATGAAATTGTTTTAACTTAATAACGAAGTTTACTTTAATTTCATTTATTGAGACAACATTTTAAGTAGTCTTACATTTTCTGCTTTATTAAATTAATAATGTTACAACATTTGGAATACTTTTTCACTTTTTACGATAAACATAAGGGTTTAATGTTTGCTTTATTTTATTATAATTTTTTGTTAAACGCTTTTGCAAATTCGACGTTCCAATTAATTTATTTCTTTATTTAAAAACAACTAATTAGTGTTTATTAACTCATTCCTTGCGAATAAATGTTCTCCCCCTAAAGAAAAAATGAAGATCATCAGTTTTATTAACAGTTCAACTTAACTTCATCTAAAATATATACTTACGACATTGTTTTCTTTTCCGTAATTTTAGGCTCAGGACGTGCACGGTTTAAAACCTTTAGGAAATCTGATGTTTTTGCCCGCATTCTTGAATGAATATAGGCCTTTGAACACTATTAACAATATGAAAATAACATGCAAGATTAATAATGAACTATGGTAAATAATGAACAAAATATTTAAACAAACCTTAATGTGGTAATGTAAGTAATCTCGGAACATGTGGATTAGGTTAATCGTGTTGTCCCTCGTTTCCTTATTGGTATGGCGAGGGAATAGCACTAAAAGAAATTTTAGTTCCATACAGATGCCGTTTGCAAATTTAATTTAAGAGTTTTTGAGAAATAAATGCCATTGAAACAGAAATATTACACTTCTTACAAAGGTCAAGAAATATCACTTCAAATGTCAACAAACTTTAGTCATTTAACTTACATTTCGTCGTTTAAACTTCCACTTATCTGTATCAAATGACTTGTGTCTGGTAATTTTTTCTCATTTCTTATACGCTGTTTTGCAGCAGCTCTGCACAGGTTTTACAGTTCAAACGAAAATATGTAGATTAAAAATAATTTTTAACGTAGTTTGTTACTTTTAATTTTAGAGCACTACACAGTTAGATATTTTGAAACATAAATAACCCACTTTTTAGCCCAATGCAACAAAATTTAATAACAATTTTATAAAATTAAATTTAGTTATGGAAGCGTGCCGAACCACTGAAATAGTGAAATGTATTTTTCTTTGGAGAATCTGCGATTTAAACAAAATCTGCATAAAATGTGTCATAACTTGCTTTAAAATTACGGGTTACCCAAGAAAAAAATGTCACCAAACACAAAGCACCTAATATAGAATAGAGGATGATCTATACCAAATGTGCCGTTTTGTTTATTGTAATATTGGAGTATTTGAGAGATACATCTTATTTATTAGTTCAGAAACATCCCACTTTTAACTCCCTTGAATAAGCTTCTCAGTGACATTGATCCCTGAAAAGTGAACTCCAAATCAATTGCCTGCTTTAATTTAAGTGCAATTTTGAAGAGAATTTTTTTAGTTTTTTGTTTTCGAACCTTGACCTTACAGCGTAGGAGTCGATCACTCTACCTAATATGCTATAGTCTAAGTTATAGCTACACTTTCTAAATAAGCATATGAACTAGAATAAACACCTGGGAGAAACCCGATTTTTTAAACACATTACATTTTAGTTGGGAGGATTTCCAAGGTTCTACAGCCGAGTGGTTAAGAGTTTGCTTTGAAAATTGGCGATTGAGGGTTCGAATCCTGATGTGCACAATTTTTTTGCTATGCAATTTCAATTGTTTTCTTCTTTTTTTTAATAGTTTTCCAATAGTTAATGCTCTTTCAACTCTGGCATAACATATGAATCATATGACATGATACATCGAAGTAATTCTTAAATACTTTACATGAATTCGCTGTCTTATGGTACATACATTAAAAAATATATTACATTTACATGATCTTGTGCACCAAAATTTGAAGTGAGCTTAAACGTAATTTAATAAAGTAACTTTGACAATTTTGAAAAATTATATCTAAACTTTCAAGTGCTGGAAAGAATCTAACAGCGATTTGAGCAAAAAACTACGTATCTGATTTCTGGGTTTACCAAAAAAAATATTTATTTGGGAACCTGTATTATGTATCTACTTAAATTTTTTTTCTTCAATGTTTTCGTTGTCTTTGAATATTATATTTTCAAAGACTGTCCAACAATTCAAGACCTTTTAACTATCAATAGGAAGGGAAATAGAGAAATTATAAGCGGGGTATAACCTTAGCGCGAAATGATTAACATTAACATTTATAGACAGATGTAATTATTGAGTTCTTGATATTTAAAAAAACATACGTAGGTACTTTCGAGTATAAATAAAATGGGGAAAAAGTCAGAACAGTTTAGAGTAAACAATAAATAACCGGCTACATGCAAAAAAGCTTCATTTTATTAAGAGGTGTAATATCTTTTGATATGAAAAATAATATTTTTGAAACCTCAATGTGATACGAGTTAAAGTGACTTTCTTACGTATTCTGAATTAATTTAAAACAGCAACTTTCAAATTCTTCTAAAAACACTACACTATAAATATACTTCTGTCTTGGTAGAGAGCAGTGAATTAATAATTTCTTACCAAACGTGACATATCCAATATTATCACCAACTCTAGCATCTGAATTGGCCAATTCTAAAGGTGGCTCACGATGCGTAAATAAAACTTGTGGGGCAGTATGAGAAGCCCTTCGACCTTCTCTTAATTCTTGCATAAAAACTTTTCCTATAACAACATCATCTTCATCACGAAATATGGTACTAAAAACGACGGTAACACGATCTGGTTTAGCTTCTACATATCTAAATATTAGAAAAATTTATACATTTGCAGAATAAAAACAGGTGTATTGAGTTCTACTAACAATGTTTCATCGTTGCGATAGTTGATAACAGCACGGTTTTGTCCTTCTTCACCTTGTTCCTGAAAATCAAAGTATTTTTCAAATACCGATGCAAAACAATGTCGTTTTAAAAGTCCAATTTTCTTAACAATAACTTCCCAGTCGGATGGAATATCTTCTAAGTTGATAAGTACAGAAACATTGTAACCTTGAAGAAGAAAAAAATTCTTTATCGAATTGATCAACAATACAACTGTTTACAAACCTTCTTCGCTATCAGTGAGCAAGCTGCCATATTCACGTTTAAGTAACTCATCAGCACCATGTTCTTGTAATTGCTTATAAAATTTTAGTGAAATGCTGGTCTGTAGAGATACATATTTTTTTATAATTGGAAAAAACAATATAACTTCCGCCATTAAGAAACTCACTCTAACTTTTGTTTTATCGCCATTTACATTTGAAATGTGAAATAAGACACCATCAAAGTCTGCAATTCGTACATCAATTGATTCTGGTTTTAAACTTCAAAGAGAAAAACACATTTTATTTAAACATTTGTTAGTTCCATTTATTTTATTGAAACACTGATCAAGGCGATGGGCGCGTTTAAGTCATAATAAATCAAAGTTCGTTAAATCGTGGGGGGAAACGTATGGGTCAAAAGAGGCCCAAACTGGACCTCTGATGTACAGCAATTATTTGTATTGCAGTATATAACAATAAGCGAGTGTAGCGCGTGAGCGTTATAAAGAATAGATAAGAACCATAGTTCTCTCATATTAGGCTATCATCCAAACAACACAGGAGGTGGAAATTCGGAAACATGTTGAAAATAAAAGAAGTTTTTGCAGCTTTTTATTAAAATTATGATGTAAAACGCTATACAAAGCATGAATAATACGAAAATAAGATTTGTATGAAAAAGTGAATTAGTCATCAACAACAAAGACTGCAGTCCATATCAAGTTGATATTTTTTGACGCACCCAATCAACAAAGTTAGTTGAAGGGAAGGGGCAAATTTCTTATCAACTATTGATTGAAATATTTTAAAGCATAACTACTTTTATGTACAGACAATCTAACTAATAGAGAACCAGTTTATCAGTAAAAACCAAGTAAATGAAAAATAGGAAAAAAAAAGATAAAATACCGACTATTGGATTCAAGCTAAGACGTCGATAACGAAACATATATTTCTGATTATTTCCAAAATTATATTACGATATATGTACAAATGTAGGTATGTATATGTACTATAAGATTGTTCATACTAGTATACACCAGGGATGGCACAGTGCCTATAGATACATGTATAGGATCCAACAAAATGATTACGATATTTCAGAAGCATGTATCTTCAACGCACTGCTTGCAGCGTAGCACCAGTTTAAATGAAGCTATGCTCTGTAAGCTCTATTGAGCAAGGAATAAAAATCTGTCGACAACTCGGCATATATCTGATTTAAATGACTTTTTGAAGACCTCTCCCTTTTTAAAAAGATTCAAATTCATTATTCAACAACTCGGCATATATCTGATTTAAATGACTTTTTGAAGACCTCTCCCATTTTAAAAAGTTTCAAATTCATTATTCAGGTTGCATGAAAAGGTAGGTTAGTTTCTTTAAGAACATTTTTTTACCCTAAAAAAATTTTTTCATGATGAAATATTAGTAGTACTTATTTCTGGCTACGAAAAAAGAAACATATATTTCTTTAAATACCACTTGAATTCGACCCAATCAATGTATTTAAGTTAAAATTCAAAATAGTTTTCATGTAATTAAAAAAAAACTTTAACAGTTTTTATTCATTTTTTCTGATTCCGGCTCCTATATGATAGCAATATTAGAGACCAAACACTAATTTGCAAACGATTCCCTATTTTCCTCAAAAATATTATTCAGAAGTTTTATTTTTTGAAAAACCTTATAGATTCTAATTAGAAACATTAAATAAATATTTATATCGTCACCTGAAATCCAAAAAGACGTAACATCAAAAAATTCAAAATCGGTTTTTTAATTGGTTATGAATTTTACTAATAAAATACATTTCCCTATAACATTGTAAGCTCACACGTCCAAATATAGTGAGCGTTTAATCCAAAATCTATTTTTATGTGTTAATGATAACATAAGTTAACTTATTACTGAAGCATCGAAAAGTTTTTGAGTCGAGTCTTTCTGTGGATTGATTGTCCATTATCCTTACTTCCGGAGATATCTGTGCCGAAAAATCTCTATACGATAAGATTTGACCCACCTTTCACTGTTTTAAAGTTACCAATAAATACTGTAATTTTGAGCAAAAATACTTATTTCGGGCGAAAAATATGGTTTTTAGATTTAAACGAGTAATGTTAATTTGAGTCTTCAATAAAAACCTTAATTTTACGAAAATGGAGTTGGCCATTAAAAATTTTAGGACTATGAAAAGTGCCAAATCTTGTCACAGCGAAAATTTTCGGGCATGAAATCGATGGGTTTTCATTTGCTCTACAATATTGGTCTGAGCATAATTTTGTAGTAGTGGTTTGTTTTCCGAGTTATTAAGCAACACTTTTTATTCGGCTTCTCACAACCAGACCCACCACAATTCAGAGGACTGACGCTTATTTCCATTATCAGCCTTACTTAAACTATAAATTGCAAAATCAAAATAACCTGGATGACCTTGAAAAATGCAACGCTGCATTCCGAACTATTAGTCCGATAGTTATCTCAACAATAAAATTTACCCAACTTTGGCAAAAGCTAAACCTTATTATCCCTGGCATTCGCAATGGTAAAATTGAGGTTATGTTTAGCAAAATATTGAAGGTAACAAAGAGGTGACGAATCTGCATTTACATATTGAATGAAACTTTATAAATTGCAAAAATTGTTTAATTTCTGAGTGCATCACTACACCCTCTAGTTACTTACCCCGCCAACGCATTTCGGAATTTGACAAGCAGCGTCTCCTCAACGATACGATTATTGATTTCCAGCAAAATCATAATGACAGAAGAAATCCACAAAAAATAACCGGATAAAGGAAGCACTTCCGATTTTAACTTAAATTTTATTCTCAGACAACGTTCCAATTAACTCAATTTCATTTGGCACAACAATCGTTGCGTTAATTTTTGCACTGAACACAAAGTTAATTTTGCACCCGTCCACGGTTTGCGATGGACAGACTTTTAAAATTCTATTTTAGCTCCAACACTCCAATGTGAAAACACATACACAGAAGTAAAAACAACAACAATGGGGGCAACGTCGGCTTTTTTTTATAAATTCCAACACTCCGCTGCTGGCTACTGCAGAAACTTCAGATTTTCTATCCTTTTTTGGTAAGCAATTTCTCAATGCGATTTTACTACTTAAATCCTTTTCTTGTTTGCATAATTTTCACTGACTAGCATGCACAAAGGTATGACTTATGATTTTCCACAAATAAAACAAGCCTGACTAATGCAATGTTTATAAAAATTAAAATTAAATTTCACTTTAATAACGAGTAGGTGCGTCGGGCGTCGTACCTTTTTGTTCAGTGAACCGAATGCCAAATTCAACATGGTTCAACTACAATGGATCATGCAATCTGTCAAACTTATCCCTACAAATGTCAATATTATCGTATGTGTGTCATCTAACGTCAAAATACATGAAAATTCTTAAAATATTATGAAAAATCATAAGATTCAAATTCATTGTATGGTTTCTCATTTGACTGCTTTCAGCACTCAAACGATAGTTTTTTACTCTCTCTCACCTTTTATGAAGTGGCCAGTCATACAATAATTAAATATGTGCCGGTCAACTTCTGGGGTTAATAGTTTTTTCTTGATAATTTATTGATTTTTCTTCTCCATTTTTAAACGCGTTTTGGGAAAGTTTTGTGTTTCAGAGTTTTTCTTGATGTTATTCAAAATAAGTATTTTCTAATGTAACTGCTCGCTCCAGTGTTTCAGTCTTTTTCGTGATACTATTCAAAATAAGTATTTTTTTTAAGGTACTTATATGCTCCTTAATATATACATTTTTTAATTTACTACCTCTCAACACTATTGCGAGCGGATAACAATGTTGCACGTATCAGAAAAAAATTCATGCTCTCCCGCTGTTTTTTAATACTCCATAGACAGCGTTTACACGAGGAAACTCTTCAAAGAAAGTTTCCCTGTCTGTAGGCAAGAAGGGAAAAGCGAAAGGGTGGTGTACAGAATTTGCCGTACACGAGAAATCCCTTTTGTTCTATTCTTTAGCTGATATTATGCTTTGAATTTACGTTTGTTGTGGCGGGTTGACGCAGTAATTGCTCTGAAATTTTCTTGCATAAACAAATTCTAGTTTCCTTGTGTAAACGCAAAAGAAATTCACAAAAGAGAATAGACAAGAACTTCTCAGACTGAATTTGCTCGTGTAAACGTTGACATAGGAAGCAACAAAAAATCTTGTTTGAGCGCAGACCGTGTTGCAAACTAATAAAATGGCATCTCTGTAAAGAAAACAAAAAATTTAGGAAGTGTTCAGAATCTTTTGGAAATTTGACAGTTTTTTTCCTTTAGCAACCTACTGACATTTGGTATATTGTTGAAAAGTGAGACAAATATATAAATGTTGAAGTTGGTTAGTTTTTGCAGAAAGTAGCGAAGTAGACACAATTAAAAATTTTGTGCACAAACTTTGGTGCAAAGAATAGAATCTCAACTTATTTCGAATTAAATTACTTAGCTTATACATAATTTAAATAAAATATAAATTAAGCAATACAAATGAAAATAAAGCAGAAAAAAAAGTTATATAGAACTGTGTTAAGTATAATGTGTATTCGGCAACAAAAAAAAGTAGAAATGTAATAAAATTTGATGTGTATAAAACAATAGTTTAGTAAATTTAACAATCGTGGAGTAGAACAAAGAAAAAGTAATTGTGGCAAACTTATTTAGTTCCACTTCATCCCTTAAAGCCGTCTGCTGCGCTTAGAAAGTTTTCAGCGTAGCCTGATTTTTTGTATCAGGAAATCATCTTGGATCATATGCTTAAAAATTTGCCATCAGTAAGAATAGGCAGCATCGAATTTAAAATTTTTGAAGTTTTTCACTTGTCATGAGTGGTACCAAAAATCAACAGCAGCAAGAACAAACACAGCAACTAAAATTAACGTCCACTACAACGGTTACTGCAGAAACTTCATCCTCGGTCTCATCTGCCGCATTTCCAAAAACTTTCATTACAGCACAAAATTGTTTTGACCAACAGCAAAATTTAACGCTAATGTAAGTTTTATTTTTCATAATTTGGGGCATGATAAAAAAATAAAATTAAATATCTACTATGCTACATTTTTTGGTTTCGCATGCTCCATTGGTGCACCGCTCCTGTTCTGCATGTGGTCGGTCGGAATTATTTTGTCTCACATAATCATTAATTTTGTTTAAATAGTTTTTACTTTTATAAATATTATGGAACTTCCAAACCTCTTTCTAAATACATTTATGGTGCATAGGTACAATATTTGAGGAGAACTTTTAATTCCCCGGTGTGTTCTGGTTATTTTATAAGCACCAATTATCGTTCGTTAATTTGCATTTAGTTATCTTTAGATTTGCTTGAAGCTTTTCGGAACAGTTGTAAGCTGTGAGTGTGCATAATCGCTCATAGTAGACCAGAACAATAGTTTCATGTTTGCCAACTTTGCTTTTTTAAAAATAAATAGGTATAAACTTATTTGAATTGAATTTAATAAAAATAAAAATTAACAACAAAATTAATAAACAGCTTTTTGAATAAAAATGTTAGGGGTCATCTCATCAAATCCGATTTTTCCTTTTTTTTGACCAATTGTGTTTGTAACCCTTTGTGTCAATGTTCCAGGTCGTTTCATTTATAAAAGCCATCTTGTTCAAAAGCATCCACTTTTTGTCCGAACTATGATTGTGTTATGTTACGTCCTTAAACCGAGTCTCATTACACTCATTTGGAAAAATTCGTTCACATAATCACTTATGTTTTTAATGGGAAACCGCGCCCAAATTCGCTTTTGTCATATAGTGTTAAGGAAATATAGAATTATGTTGTCAAATACATACATATAAGAAGAAAACCAAAATTCTGAAGAAATAATGTTCTATTTAAAAGGATGATATTAAATTATAGTTAGCGGTTAAAAGCAGAAGTTCGATGTACAAGATTACTGGACCCTGCGGTGCTTTAGTAACAATTTTCCTTGGGAATTTATGTTTTCAATGTAGCAAAAAAGTCTTTATTGATGCCGTCGTCAGGCATTATTACGCTGTCCCAATAAGTGAAGCTATCCATTTCTCTTATGATGAATTTGCCTAGAACCAACTATTCCGAAGAGACTTGACCTCAGTAAGTTTTGCTCGAATGTCGGACTGCTTTGTGACAAGAAGGAATATACCATCGGCATAAGCGATCCTTCAGATGCTCGCAGAAAGTTCATTGCATTTCACGACTCGTGGAGTGTAAACCTCTATAAATTTATTTAAATTTTTGACTGACCTTCTCGATAAAAAGTAGGTTTTGTAGGTTTAGCTTCAAGTTTATATATCAATTGCTACATCTACGTTGCGGTACATTAATTTGATTATAATTGCCTTTTACATGCAGTTGCAGTTTTGCCAGGGCGAAATATCCAAGTATGAATTTTGTTATTTTTTCTGATAAAACAATGGTTAGACGTTATAGTATATTAATAATATATATTTATTACTAGTAGTGTTTTGTGAAGCTCGCTTGCTATTGTTTAAAGTACACATACTAAATTATAGAAAGCAATTGGGAAAATCTGCGTGCAATGCAAATGTCAGTTAAATTTAAAGTGCTATATCGTAAAATGTTTGAAGCGTAGGTATTGAGAATTCTACCTAAAACAAATAAAAAAGAATAATTATAGGATTTTCGAAAGTTTAATAAAACTTTATGAGAAAAATTATAGCTTTTTTGTAAAAAAAATGTTAATTTAGAAATCTACAAAAAATATGATTTTTCTTACGTTCGCCTGAAAACTGAAGAAATGCGCAAATAAAATATTTTGAACCATGTATTTTGACAATTTTTAAATGTAACATGTTGTTTGCAACAAATTTCAAGCACAATCTTAATTAAATTGTTCTTTAGTTGACGTGGAACCTCTTTTAATTTCGCCGTTGACGGGTACAGTCGTGTTTTCGTCAACGCTTTTTTTTGTTGCTTAAAGCGGTGAATAATAAAAAAAAAGATACTACTTAATTATGAATTTTGAAAAAAAAAAAAAAAAAAACCTTGAGTTCATAATATGAAGTGGTTGTTATATCTCAATAATTTTACCAATTAAATCTCTAAGCCTTTCGGAATGACATGAAATCTGATGGAGTAAATTTAAAACAAAAAAGTTATCTTGATAAGTTTACTTGACTAGGGAACAAGAAGCTCTTTTCTTAAGGAAGCCTACCGGTATTATCAAGAAAAGTATTTAATAAGTCAATACATGAGATACATAAAATTCAGCTAATCGCTTTACTGGGAATCATCTTAAATTTGACTACAAACAACTTGACGTTCGTTGTCATACAGTTCAAATGAAATTTTTGGCAGGATTCGTATTAATTATATGAAAGAAAAGTTGTTTAAAAAAGAAATTACATGACGTGAAAAAATCCAAAATTTATTTATTTATTTCGGTCTACTGAATATAAATTCTTACAGACTAGTAGCAGATTATTAATAATTAAAATTACCAACTAAAAATTTTAAATAAATTCAAACGAAAGCTAGATAAAGAACAATTAAATTCCAATATTGAACAATAATTATTGCATAGACTAATACATCTCGTAATAGGTTCGTTAGCAGCATAATTTACGTATACTTCACGTTTCTTGGCAATTCTTATGTAGTGTGTATTTTGGATCTCTGAATAATTTTTTTTGTATACAATATTTATTTTTATTTCTTTGCCCAAAATTTTTAGTTAAACGTTTACTGGTACTCTAACTGCTAGTTTGACATAAATTTTAACAGAATTTTTATTTTAACTGGAAGTTAAACTTCAACTTGGGAACGAGGTAAGACAACTTTTTTTGCTCATCAATTTAACATGCTAAGGCCACGCAATGCCAAACCCATCCGCTCAAATGTAGGAGTATGGAACCGCTTCTGATAAGAAGTAATCTATTGAAATGTATTATATTATATTTAGACTGTTGTCGGCTTCTATACGGTAAATATCTCTTGATAGTCATCATTTATCAATATTAACGTTTGCAGCTCTCAATAAAACACAGGATTACGTCAAAATATCTACATGCTATCCTTTTTCTTTAGTTTTTTCATAAATGTTAGGGTTAACTCTCTTAACTTAAAAGAATATTTTTTTGGTTATAAGCTTAAAAATGTTTATTTGTGGGCAGCCAATGAGTTTTTTTTTGTATCTAAAAATCAATAATTCTGAAAATATTATTATATATTATAAATTTGTTAAAATTTGTTATTTTCACTGCAGTTCAATTAAAAAGTAGTGCTTCATACAATCTTTATTTTGTTTAATTCGTCACACGTTAGTCAAGGCATTTTGTTTATTAAGTAAATATTTCAAAGTTATTAGTCTCTTAGTTCTTTATAGACATATATACGTATACATTTAACACATTAGACAACAACGCTGCATAATATATTGCAACCTTTTACAACCATGCAAAAAAAAGCAATTGAAAAAAACCGCTATCTTCTTATTATTGTATTACACTATTGAACACAAATCAAATAATTAAGAAATGGTTTTACGAGTATATAATCCTTTAGCCAATAAATAAATATGTACATACATTCATAAGTCCATTTATATTATTTCGTTATTTTATTAAGTTAATCATTCATTTATTGTTGCATGCATTCATTCATTCATTGATTCGGTCATTCATTCTTTCATCAAAATTCATTGATTTTCTCATCGCATCCCAATGTCGACGCTTTTTATTTAGGGTAAATCATTGTCAGTCACTTGATGTTTTTGAATCCACTTAAAGTTGAACTCAGGCCTTAGTCTAGCTACCATAGAATTTAATTTTAACAATATTCGTGAAGGTTTAGTTTCCAGACTATAATTCATTTGTGTAATTTTACTTGAAATAAATTAAATGAGAATTTCTTTGCGTGTACACTTCATATCAAATTTTCTTATTTAATTTCCTAACCTCATTTCTTATCAAAATTCCTTTTGCTCATTTCCATTTCTATGCATTTTGTGTATAACTATTTAGATTACAGAAGCACCGCAAATTAAATACACAAAAATAACAAAAACAACAGCAAATTAGTGCTAAGTCAGCTACGCTCCTGTTTTTTCTGCATGCGAAATCAAATCAATTTTAGTTGAGTTTGTCCTTCTGTTCTTGTTGTATTGCACTTTGTGCTCACATTTTATTACGATTTATATTTAACTTTAATTAAAAATACTATAATTTTCGTTTTATTCTAAAATTCGTCATGACATATTTGTAATTGCATAGATATACTGTCAATTAAAATTTTAATTTATTTTGTTTTTTCAAATGACCTAAAGTGTTTTATTGTTCTCTAAAACATTAATTTATGGCAAAAGTTCAAAATGTGTGTTTGTGGTTTTCCGAAGCCAGTATAATGACGTCGTCCAGTGTGGAAAAGATGTACAAGCTGATGATGACACACTTTATATTGCAATAACAATAATAACAACAATAGAAAAGACAGAAGGCAAATAGAAATATTCGCAAAACGTTGAAGGAAATGTAAATTATTGATTTTTCATTCATAAGGTTTAATGATGTTTTTAACATTCTCCTTCAATATTGTTAGAAGCTTTTTGAAGTTTACGTTGTTCGTTTTCGTCAAATGAATTTTATATTTTTATTTTGAATTCGTGCTCATGCAAAAATTAACTCATTTCAATTGTTTGGATTTGTATTGCCATTTAAACTGCAAAACCGCGTATTGCAATACAGCACATATGCCTCAAGTGGCAAAAACGAGATACGTGAGAATTGAGATAGTGCCAAAATTGATGCATGATTTTGCAGTTTAAACGGTGATATGTAACATTTTATATATTCATTTACTGACAGGTAAAATAAAACAAGTAGCAACTTTTTAGCTGTTATAGTGCTAAATAGACCGTTTTTTATTTTTCTTCTTTTCATTGTGACAAAATATTGATAACACGTCCTAAAATATAAAAACTGTGATTATATCATTTCAAAACTAAAGGAAATCATTTTTTATTCATGGGTAATTTTTTTTAATATATTAGTCAGTCACTCAAAATATGATATGATACTTGTGCAAGCAATGATACAGCAAAAATATTGTGAGAAAAATTTGCATCTTGAAATGATTTACTGAGAACACCTTCAATCATAGCTCCTTAAATTGAAAATGAGCGGAATCGGTTCGCGTATAAGAAATGATATGATTTCGCACCAGAAAAAAATTGGAGTTATATAAGGTATCGGGATCGAGCCGTGACACTTTTGCAATTTCGCTTGGTTGATCAAAGGTCTAATGGCTTAGCTACAACATTTTTTTATTTTTGTCTGGCTAAAATTAAGTTTCGTGGTTCGAAAAGTTATCTGATTTCTCGTAGTGGAGTTTTTAATTTAATTTCGAGGAAATGAAGCCTTCGAAATACCAGGTTTTTTCTAACCGAAAATAACTGGAAGCTTTCTGGCGCTAGATATATCGCGTAGCATGCCTTTAAATAATTTTTTGTCTTAAATAATTTTTTACAGCTTGATATAAACAAAAATTTAGTTGTCTAAACTTAAAGCGCCTACTTCTTATATTTTAACAGGGGTAACAACACTTTGTCTTAATATTATTGACAAATAAATCGTAAAAGCCATTTTATATATGCCTTCAATAGTCAATACCAACACAATTATACTCTCCTATCTACCACGAAATCTTATCAATTGATTTTTCAACAAAATTGATAAAAACTAAACAAAGCAAACGGAAAGCAAAAACAAATAATCATTCTTTTGTTTTGTTGGTAATTAATTTAGGTAAAAACATTGCTTGTTAACCAAAACATCATTCAATTGTACTGTATTTTTTCATTTAAAAGCTTTGCGTATAACAAACGCCATGTCTGCGATCATTGATTACAACGTCGTAAAATGGTAAAATATTTTATTTTTATTATTCTTCTGTTAATTTATAATCCATAATCCAGCATGTGTTTGCAGCAAATATTAGCTAATTTAGATTTACAATTTTAAATAATTATAATTTTTGGTTGTGTCTTAATTTCATTTTTATTTTACTTTCCATTTGCTTCTATTGTAAATTTTGTAGGATTAAAAATAATGAAACTTCTTCAAATCAAACGGATTGGGATGAAAAAGAAGAAGAGAAAGAAATTTGTAGTTTGCTGGAAAGGTAGGTGCCAATAATTCAACTTAATTAAATGCTGAATGTACTTTTTTTTGAATATTTGATTAATTTGTGGTATTTAGCATTTATTTTATTGTTGCATTTTTTCAAAATTTAGAATTTCATTTATTGAAGAAAAAATTTTTGATAATATTCTAATGTATAAATATGCACTTGTATAACATAACTAACCAAAAATTTCCTTTTTACAGGAGAGAAGTTGTGCCGGAGGATTCTCTAAAACTTGATACAATCCAGGAATCTTTTGCAGTCAACGACTCTTCCTCGTCATCATCGCTATTAAGATTGAAGTCTTCTCCAAATGATTCACAAAAGACGACTACTTTAGTAGACGCTACTGATGCGATATCTACGACAAACGACTTCAATACTGATATTTCACTTACAGAAGAAGAACAGCAGCAACAAACGCAAGAGCAACATTTAAATAAGGATTTCTCTAACGAAAACTTGGATGAGTCTTCTAGTGTCAGTACTACAGCAAATATTCAAGATACCGATATCAAATCTAGCACAAGTATAATAGCATCAAATAACAATAATAATAAAACTCCTAGTCCCAAATTAAGTCCACAACGTAACAGTTCCTCAAGTTCAAAAGAAAAGATCTCAAAAACCCCATCGGATACAAAATTAGCTACTAGCTCACAAACTTCCTTGGGTGCAAATACTAATAAAGTTGACGAGGTAAGCTAGACAAAGTATAGATTTTTATTTTAAAATTAGTAATTAGTAGTATACTTTATTTCTATAACTTGTACAAAAGCTTTATTTATGAAACTAAATTTTTTACTTTCTGTACCGACAGGAATTTAGAAAATTTAAAAAACCAGACTTGTGAAGAAATTAAGTCCCGATTTCAGACCAATGAAAATGGAACTGAAACTGCAAAAATTTGAGCAGACTCTTAAGGGTGTTCTTTTTTCTGCCGCTTAAATTTTTTACACAATAGACAAGTGTTCTGTTCCTTATGAACTTGGGGTCCCACCACTTGAAGTTTTAGTTTAAACAAAATACTTGTGTAGTTAGAGTAAAATGGACACTTAAAATCAGGAGCCCAAATCCGTGAGAAAAATATAGTTTGTTTCATGAAATTAATGAAATAAATAATAATGAATAAAATACAATCTTTCTGGGTAGCTCTGTCATTTAAGCAACTTGCTATGTATGCTTAGCAACTTACTCGTTAAGGTTGCGATTTTGTTTTTACTTTCCCATACAATTATAGTTGCTAGCTATCGACAAGTAGCAGCAGATGGCAAATAAAACGTAGCTAATTTCCATGTAAATCAAGAAAATCTAAAAAAACTTCCAATAGATTGATACTGATAATCATTCTTTATGATTTCATATAAAAAAAAAATTAAATTCAGATTTCTTAAACACATAAATCTTGCACTTACAGCATTTGTTACCCGATGTTTATATCTATTTAACTTATTGTGGAAACGATTTATATAGTAGATAGGGCCATAAGCAAAATTGTTAATACGAAGTAAAATAATTTCGCCTATTGTAAGTATATGCTCAAACTTAAAAAAATCCGAGAAAGACTTTATTGTTGAAATCTCGATCTTTATTCTTGTAGAATACGACAGTTAGAATAGTTTTAAATCTTTTTTCGGAGTTTGAGACATAAAAAACTCTTATAACTACTTTTTTGACTTAACAAGAATCTCTGATAATTCTGGTTACTAAAATGTTCTCATAATTTATATTAGCTCATTAATATTGTAAAATTTTTTTGGGAACATAAGAAAATGTGATTAAATTAAGTTGAAACTGAAGACTTGCTCAATCACTTTTTCAAAATAATTTTATTCATTGTGCACCCTGTCGGCAAAGCATTAAAGTAGCTTTTGCGAGCGCATTATTTCATTTTTAACTAACAGAATTTACTTGAGCACTTAAACATAAAGACAATACCAAAAATAAAATTTGTTGCAATAGATTGATTAAAGCTCAATACTCACACACACTTTAAAAAAACATTTGTAGCTTTTATAGATAACAATATGTTGTTATTTTGATGATAATAAAAAAAAAAACAAAAATTTGCTATCAGTTGATTTGCGTTACTTGATTGAGTCAACAACTGTTCCTGAGCTAATTGGTAAACTAATATATATATATTTTTCTAATTGTAAATTGATTGATTTTTGGGTTATGTTTAACCTAAAAAAAACTTGTCTGTGCTCTTTATTACACAATTTATAAAATATTCTTATTGCTTCGCTTTAATGTAACAGTCTTAGTAATATTGAATAACAATTGCATTTGGCGCTTTTGTTAGTCACACCACCCCCAGGAAATAATCAGTAGTTTAGGTATTTACGATAAGATTTCTTGCATGGACACCTGTGCGCAACTATTATTTGTTGACTCATAAACATTCAATCGTTGCATTCCGGTTTTGTACAATTGATTAATTTCATAAAGTTTTATTTCCTTTCAGGACTCTATAAGCAAATCGAGTGATACATCTGGCGAGCTCTTACGTGGTTCAGTATCACAGGATAATAGTGTTGAAAAATCAAAAAGCACATCAAGATTATCTGAACGTGTAAAAAAGAAATCCTGGTATAACGTTCTATATCCAAATTACAAATCACGTTCACAAGATTTTAAGAAGCTATTCAAAGACGTTCCAAATGATGAACGTTTAATTGTTGGTAAGTGAAACTAGTTTACAATGCTATAAGTAACATTATACCAACTTTAATTAGTCATATTATAGAAAGTTTGAAAATTTTTTTCTTTAGTTTTGTTTTACCTTTTGGCAGTTTAAAAATAAGTTGAAATAACATTAGTATTAATACTTATTAACTTTAAACTTGAAATGAGTATTTAAATTCACACATAACTCAATCATGAATTAAATATTTTTAATTCCTTATATCGATAACAGTAAATTCAAATAGATTAAGAATTTTTGCCATCTATTTTAGATTTCCGCAAAAAAAAATCGAAATTACTGAGATGTGTCTCCGATCTACATATTCGAATTATCATACATGTATTATAAACGCTCAAAATCGAAAAATTTAATTTTCATCTATTTTATTTTTTTTTATCGTTACGTACTGGAAACGCTGTATTACACAATTTAAATCAACATTTTCCGCCAAATATTTACGAATTCCTTCAATACATTAGAATAATTTTTTTTTTTCGGAGAACGAGTCGACGCAGATAACGTTTTATAATTTTATCAATAAAAAATTTTAACAAAATAATACGTTCATAATATCTGAAAATGTTTCGTTTTGATTGCTTACTTCTCACATTATATGAGTTCTAAACAAAAATTGTTCAAATGCACAGGGGCTCAAGGGTACTTGAGGAATTTATCTATGAGACTATTTTTTTTTAAATGCGAAAGTAATTTACCAAACGTTTGTTGTATATATTCGTAGTTTGCAGAAATATCGAAACTGCCTGTATTTAAATACATGTTTTATCCAATTTTTCTTTCACATTTCATTTTACCAGACTACTCGTGTGCTTTACAACGTGATATTCTTGTACAGGGTCGGCTATATGTATCACAGAATTATGTCTGTTTTCATGCTAATATTTTCAGTTGGGAAACACATTTGATACTTAGATGGAAAGATGTCACTTCAATAACTAAGGAAAAAACAGCGCTCGTTATTCCAAATGCAATATCAATTCGTACAGCGAATGAGAAATATTTCTTTGCAACATTCACAACACGTGACAAGGCGTTTTTAATGCTCTTTCGAGTATGGCAGAATACATTAATGAACAAGCAAATGCTCCCACAAGAAATGTGGAAATGGGTGCATAATTGCTATGGTGATGAATTAGGATTGACCACAGACGACGAGGATTATATAGATCCCACAAGTGTTAAAGACGATACAGAAACAGATTTAGATTTTGTAACTGCCATTGATGATACTTGTACACAAACAATTAGCGATACTGTAATAAGTGAATACAATTCAGCGAATTTCTCAAGCAAACCTAAGCAAAGCAAGAGTAGTAAAAATACATCCGGCGGTGGCGGTAGTGGCGGCAACAATAGCGGTAGCGATAATAAAGTTAAACAAAGAAAAACTTCAAAAAAAATTTATTCCTCAGCAACTACAACTAGTGGCTCAGAGAATAAATTTAGTGATAATAATAGCGGTGCTGCTGATAAAATCGTAAAAAAAAGTAGCATCAGCAGCAAAATGAAACCAAACGCTAGGGAACTTACGCTTACTTCAGCTAAACCAGATGAAATATCAGGTGGTGGTGGCGGTAGTGGCGGTATTGGCGGTGGTGGTTCAACAAATACTGTAAATGGAAACAGCACCAACACAACTGTGACTAAAGAAAATAAAACTTCAACTACTGGTTTTGATGGAAAACGAAAAGTCAAAAACAATCGCCAGCGCGATGAAAGCTTAAGTAAAAATTCTGGAGCTTTGCCTACTGATATGTCAGATTCGAGTGATTCGGACCACAGCAAAATACCGTAAAAATCTACTGTAATTTTTTGCTTGCAACAATTATTATGTTTATATTTTTCTCTTCAGATTTATTGCTACAGCTGAATGCACATCTACCCATGAGGGACGTCAATTGGTGCACACTATACTTCCAATAAACATAGAAACATTGTTCAATTTACTTTTTTCCAAATCAAAATTTCTTGTGGATTTTCATGCAATGCGTAAATCAACTGACACTAATTTTGATAATGATTGGACGCCAAGTGAAGAAGGTCAAAAGGAACGTACCGTAAATGTTACTGTGCAAATTGCAGCTTCAGTTGGTCCGAAAACTTCAAAGGTAACACAAATAAAATTTGAATATAGTGAATATAAAATTTTGAAAGTTTTTGAACTGACATTAAAAGGTTTAACTTTGAAATTACAAAAAAATTGGATCGCCCCCTTTTTAAAAATATTATATCTAAGCTCATTTAAACGACTTCATAAAGACTAAGCGTCGAATTTAAGCACGCATAATGCTACGGAACATGTATATAAAACAGTTTTCGAAATATATGCGCGATGTGCGATGAAAATTAAAAAATCAAAATCTTTATCCGGTTTCTGTTTTGAACTTTTACCTCACAGCATAAAAATAGAATCAGTTGAGTTGGCAAAATACAACTCAATTTAAATTTAGTTGTCATATATAATAGATGTATAAGATAAAATTTTCAAATTAAAAAATAAATTAAAATAGAGAAAAATTAAATTTTCGATATTTCGCCTTCAACCAAAACAAATTTACTTTCAATGCAATATTTCTTAATACTTTTTTCAGGTAACTGAATACCAAGTTATGCGCAATTGCAGCAAAACTGGTGAACTTTATTCAATTGATGTAAATAGTGTTAATGCTGGAATACCGTATGCAGATAGTTTCAGTGTTCTCATGCATTACTGCTTAGTTAGGTAAGAAAATAGTATTTAAATTTATTTTAACTATACTAAAAAGTTATTGTTTCGCTCTTGCAGAACTGTCGATGATAACACAATGCTTTCTGTACACGCTCAGATAAAATTTAAAAAATCTATTTGGGGCGTTGTTAAGGGTCTTATCGAGAAGAATACTTGGACTGGCTTAGAAGATTTTTATACTGCTCTTTTACATTCACTACAAAGTGAAACATGTATTCCTCCGGCAAAAGGAAAAGGACGCCGACCACGTAGGGGTAAGCACAAAAAAATTGCTAATGCAAATGTTTTGTTCACTACCCCAGTTACCTCGTCTAACACTGCAGCAGACTATGACAGTCATTATCATCAACTTCTCATGCAAGACTGTAGTAGTAGTAAAGTAAAATACTATCACCAACTGCACAATAACCATCATCAATACTGCCAATCACAAAACCATCAAAAACAAATATTTCAAGATTGTAAAGGTATATATCTAGTACAATCTATTTAATGCAGTGCAATTAGATTTGCGGCTCGGAACCCAGTTATACTGAGTGGATTACAATGATTATTTCTTTTTTGAGTTTCTACAGCAAATACAAAAGATTTGTGGTTTTGAAAATCCATTTTTTTTGAAACCTTTATTATATTAGTAAGTTTTGCAAAAATATCTCAATAAAAATTAAAAACTTAGCAAAATTCTGAAGAAGCCTAGATCCAACGGGCGAAACTTCGGAAAATTGATTTGAATAAAAATTTTTGCTTTTTAATTCACTCACCACAAATGACCAAAAAAGCTCAAGGAACAATTTTTCCACAAAATTTCATAAATTAAAAAATCTTTTAAATTCGTATTAAAAGATTTAGTCAAAAATTACTAACTCAAGATAATTTATTATATTATTTGCTATTAGTAATGAAATACTGTCCATATTTTATCTATCAGTTGTTCAAAACACTTCTTTGTAGACTGCTTTCGATTATTTGTTACTACAAATGAACCATTTCATTTAAAATTCTACATTTTAGTTAACACAGCTCAAATACGTCCTATGGAGGATACAGCTCCTGCTGCACAAGTTAAGCCAGATAAAATAGAGAAATTGCTTGCCCCACATTCGTTCGCCACTCAACATCCAACAACAAATCAAGTGATTCCTGTTCAATATCCAAGCAAATACAGATGGCTTTCGCTATTTGTAATAATTTTGTTGTTCTTGTTGATTCTACTAAATGTGATATTATTACTTAAGCTATGGAACTTAGAGAGTCGCATTGAGTTGGATTATGATAATCGGGCGCATATGCCAAATATAGCAGCAATGAAGTGAGTTGAAAGCTTGCATAGTATATACATTTATTAATTGATTTTAAAATTTTATTTCTATTTTTATAATAACAAAGGGAATTGCCAAACAGCCCTCAGGATTGGATTGAATTGGTACGGAAACAGGAAATTTTACATGAAACAGAACTGAAGAAATGGCATAAAGTGTTGCAAACAGCAATTGAATTGTTGAAAAAGGTGAGCGTTGTGTGTAGTAAAATAATCCCTAAAAACGAAAGGCTTACGCAGCAAATAGATCAAATTCACGATGAGCTTTAATAAGTGTTTTTTAAAAATGATATTAAATGTTTTTATAATTACATATTTAAAAAAAAAAATATTGTTAAGGCTTGCAATCTAAATAAAAATTATTCGCAGCCATAATGCATATTAATGATACATTTTACCATTATACAACTTTTACAAAATCTGTTTGATAAAGTAAATTTATAAGCTTGACTAGAAATTGTATGACTATCCATTATTCTACTTCCATAGCTTTAGTTAACAAATTTAAAGATTTTCCTTTCTTAACACTTTCAGTTTGCTTTGATTTCTATTAAATTAATTTTTCGCCGAAATGTATCTTCTCAGTTGATTTAGATATTATTTATTTAATATTATTTTTATTAAATCAATTAGTTAGAAAATGTAAATTTTGCACAACAAAATCAAAAATGCTGAGTTGATCATTAAAAAAACTCACTTAAACACATTTTTTGGGAACGATTTACTTGGTTATATTATTAGAAATCGAGTACTTCATGTTGATCTAGTCAAATATATTCTAGAGAGTATATTTAATTAATTTTAATACTGATACCAAAATGTTCTGTGAAAGGTCTGCCATTGATATTATATTCATAGAAAGAATCTGGAAATATATGCTTAAATTCTATTTAGGTAATTTTAAATCTTGTCTACAGATGAAACTTGTGTACCACTGCTGTATTTCTAAATTAATTTTTTTTTAATACTGACAAACGATCCAACATCCTTACTCTTTATCATTTCAGACTGAAAAGACTTTGGCTGAACTCATATTTCGTTAATCTTTTTAAAGTTTTGTCAGTTGCAACAAACTGAAAACATTAAGCCACCAACAAAACAAACAAAAAGGAATGTGAAAAATCATTGGGCGACAATTCTACTAAAAATTGGTGTTGGTGCTCCTGGCACCCAAAAAACTTCTTTAAATATTAACAAAAAATGTTTTTAAATCGGTCGCTAGTGACGTATTGTCGACACAATTTAACTAAGACATAGTTAAATCATTTATTAGATTATTTAAATAAAGGTGCATTTGATTTAAATTAAAAGTATAATTATTTAAATTTTATTTAGTTTATTTTTATTATTATTATTTTGTTTCGCATATATATATTTTGGCATTATGTGAGACTTTGTTTGATTTATGATTTGATTTAAATTCACATAGTATTTATTTGTTATAACATTTTTCGAATAGGTCAATTATATATGATTATAGCTTAAAAGATGTATTATTGTATATATTTTGTATGTGAAATTTTTGTTATTATAGGAAAAGTAGTGCAAATTGTGAATTTTTGTTTTAAAAAATTCATGTTTCTGTTTTATTTTTCATTACATTTCCTATTTGTATGTATATATTTGTGAACTTTATTATTATAAAAAAAATAAATTTTTTAACGTACGTACGTATGTACACATATATAGAATGCATATTTTGAAAAATATTACATTTGCAAGTTTATTTTAAAGATATATAACTTGTAAAATTTTTGAGAGATAAACTTTTGAAAAGATTTAAAAAAGAAAAACAAAGATTCAAGTAAGAGCAGTAAAGTAAATTTTTAACAGTATGGAACATTTGATAAGTAACTGTTTTTTTTTTGCCAACAAAGAAGCTAAGAAAAATGTATTAAACTATATGCTTAAGCAAAGCAGTGTAAAGCATAGTATGTAAAAAAAGAAGTATAATTGAAATGTATGTAAAATTTTAGGAATGTCAAATTATTAAGATGAAAAATAGTATAAACGTTGCAACTTTTATAGTCGTCAAATGAGGCTTTTTAGTTGTGCTGTATGAAAAAATTGTGAAAATACACACGATATGTAGAAAATTATTGAATGAATAAAATATTGCATAATATTAAAACAGCTTTTAAATTTGGAAAATTTTCGCTAAGGTCTACAAAAATTAATGAATCTGAAGTTTCAATTTTGTTTACAGAAGGCGCTGTGAGCGAAATAAATCATATTCTATCAATATCTTTGTATCAATCGATTTCAATATAATTTTGTAACAGCAAAGTATTTTTTTACTTCAAAAGAACTGCAGTTAAAATATTTTTACATATATACTATAGGCTACTGCATATAAAATACTTATTCGAAATTAGCTCCAAAACTATTAGCCGATCCTAACGAATGAAGTGTCGTCTGAAATTTAATAACTTTTTTTGTGTAATATTTTACCCAGTAGATTCCTGGAAAATAAACAACCTTCATCAACATTTAAAGAAAGGAACTGTTCGCTCCTCATATGCATATATCGTTTGAAAGGACTTACTTGTAGTGCTACTAAGCCTATTTTCTTATCACTAGAAGCGAAACATCGAAAAATTAAATCACTTATTTTTAAAAAAGATATTAAGAGAAAAAAATTCTTTAAGGTCGAGGCTATCACTTTAACTTTGCACATAACCCTGTAGAGTGTACTACCTACGTCATATTTGATAACCTTGAAATAATAGTTTGTTTTTCTCAATTCTCGTTTACTATGTGCTCGTATACTATAGTGCAAAACCTCAGTCATTTCTTTACAAACATTATGATATTTAAACATTTCTAGCTGATAAGTAGAAGTTTAACTCGTTCTTTTCAAAAGAGAAATGTGCTGTTTCACAAAATCATTTAAAACGAACACATATGTATCCAACTAAATTTTTACTTACTATATGTACTGATACTTTAAAAAAATAGGTCTATCATAAAATAATCCAGAAGAATAAAACTACACACACTAAAAACGCAAATTTCGCAAATCAGCAAAAAATAATTTAAGTTCAAACAATACTTTTTATTGTATATATATCTAGTATATATACATATAGGTATGCACCTATACTTAAAAAAAAAAAATATTTATATAAAAATATCTTATCAAAAAATGCGTGAGTCGTAAACAAATATAAGCCTATAAAAAAAAAACAAAACATATAAAGAAAATAGACAAAAAAGAAAGAAA
Source organism: Meiosimyza decipiens (assembly GCA_963680825.1). NCBI lineage: Eukaryota > Metazoa > Arthropoda > Insecta > Diptera > Lauxaniidae > Meiosimyza > Meiosimyza decipiens. The sequence continues at coordinate 72,951,715 of OY804260.1, read as the reverse complement.
TTAAACAAACGCACATTTTTAGCAAAATCATATGCTAAATACGCATAATAATTTTAAGGAAAATTTTTTTACTATTATTTTGGATGCTGGCAAAATTTGAAGTTGATTTTAACTTAAGTTATTTACTTCTGGAAACGCCCCCGTGTCGAAAATGCGATCTAGACACGGATTTATATGTGCAGCAGACAGGGGCGCCATATCGTTCCGGTTGTGGAATTCGTTGATGATTGGTAATCTTACATAATCAAGGTTGTGAAGAAGTAATGTGGGATATCTACTATAATTTATGTCAGTGATTATTGCGTACATAATTAATTCGTCCGAAATACATCTTTTGATAAGGCAAACACATTGGTCCTTTTTGAATTTTTAACAATGAATTCATCTAACATTCTTTTAATGTCTATTCCATCAGCCAACTCGTGGTATATGTGTAAAATCGCAACATATTTTAAACGTCTTTGACTCATCGTTGAACGCCTCTCAAGAGTCAAAAAACTCCTCTCAGGAATATTCATTGACAATTTCACGAAACGAACGAGTTCTGAAATGATGTCCTGGTATAAGGACAGGATATTTTTGTAAAAGAAACTACTTGACAAAAAAATGTATCGAATAGGGACCCCAAATTTGGAACAGAATTGACGCGGTTTAGTGAACTATGAATCAAACTCGCGGAAAATTCCCATGTTGAATTAAAATTTTCCGTGTTAAATTTTACATGTTGTGAGACTGCGTGTGGAGTTCTAAACACACACAAAAGGTCTTCCGCGCGCTCCTGGTTGAAAGAGTTTGAAAAAGACGAAAAATGTTGGAAACTTCGGAAAAAAGTTAAGAAAGATTGAAAGAAGTTGAAAAAATTTTGAAACAGGTGGAAAGGCTCAAAGATTCGAGAAAATTCTATAGTGTTGAAAAAAGTTGAAAGAGGTTGAAAAATGTTAAAAAAGGTTAAATAACTAGAAAAAAGTTGGATGAGGTTGAAAAAGTCGAAATAATTTGAAAGAAGTTGAAAACTATAAAAAAGATTAATGATGTTGAATGAGTCAAAAAAAAACTGAAAGAGGTTGAAAAAGTTGAAAAAATATGGAAAAAGTTGAAAAATGCTAAAAAGTCGATAAAATATGAAAAATTACGAAAAAAGTTGAAAGCAGTGGAACATTTCGAAACATATTGAAACTGGTTGAAAAAGTTGGAGTTGAAAGATCTTGGTGAATACAATTCAGTTGATAGAGGTTAAATAAGTCGAAAGGAAAATGTTGAAAAAATTTGAAATGTTCCAAAAAATTTAAAAAAGAAATCAAAAATTGTCCCGCTTACAACTTTTTGTTAAAGTGGGGGGCGCCACGCCCATTGATTCAATCCCGCCAAATTCCATTTAATAGAAAATCTCATGGTTACCGACATCTCTATACCAAATTTTATTAGGATCACTCCTATAGTAGACTAAATATAACATTATATGGTTTTTTGCTTGCTTAGGAGGTGCCACGCCCACACACATTTTAAGGCTCAAATTAACGGGGTGTCCTTGCATTTTTTTACAATTTTTAAAAGACCATGTAAAGGAATGTTCGTTGCAGCCTTTTTCAATTTCACATTAATTTGTATCTGAGTTTTAGACAACTTCAGTTTTATTTTAAAAAAGCTTAAAAAAATACTCAAAGAACAATAAGACCAATGCAGTCTATCATAAATAAATAATATCAAAATACCAAAAAAAATAAATTAATACTAAATAATTTAATCTATTTCTAAACTAATAACCAAATTTTCCCTCAATTGCATATGACAAGAAGCTCAAGGCTCCAAAAAGTATAAGGACAACTTTCATTTCGAATATGAAAATCAGACACAATTTTTGGAAACTGACTTTGTGGCAGGTTTCTAATTGACTTATATAGCATTTCGATTATATAAAACTTAAATTTTCAAGACAAAATAAAATGTGTAGGCCAATTATATTAAGTGCGGCTTTTGACATAAGGTATATCGCCATAGTAAAGCGGCTTCGGTACAATTGGCTACACTCAAATTGGTTAAAAAAAATTAGAAAAAGTCGTTCAAGAAGGTTGAAAACGGTCATGCCAAATGAGCCGGAAAAAGTTCTTAAATGTGAAATAAGTTAATAAAATCTTGAAAGAGTCGAAAACAGTTGAAAAATATCTCAAAATCTGAACACGCATACAGTCAAAATGATACGATTTTACACATTTCATTACAGATGTAGATAATTCATGTGCATGTGCGATTTTCTGATTGATTTACTTAATATTATTAAATTTTTTTGCGAATTAGGCAAAGTAATAAATAAGGCAAAGTAACAATAAGATAGATAACGCAAAACAATGAAAGAGTAGGGGATGATGACAAAGGTTTTTGTACCATTATCAGTCACAAACTCATGATATTTATCAGCTTTAAAATTGCAGAAAAGGAAAAGGAAAAAAGAAAGCACTGGCAGGCAGGCCAAGGGTCAAAATACGATTAAATGGAAATTGTGTCATATGCAGGAACAATGACTTTCATAGACGTGATAAATTTGCATTATTCATTCAATACCAATTTACTTAACTGGGGTGTTTTGATTATAAAATTAAGTTTTAAGAGAAGTTTTCTCAAATTACATCAAAATGTTGATGACATGCAAAAATGCTTTAAGACTTATTTTTATTATTATACTTCAAGTATACACGAACATACATATGTGAAGGAATTGATCAGTTGATAACATTTACTAAAGATGATGCTCAAGTTCCGGGTCTACTAGACTCAAAGTTAAGCTGCTCTGGTATATGGTATTTTATTGATAGCTAATAGTATATGAATAGTATTTTATTGATATAGAGGTTTAACTGAAGAGATGGTCAAAAAAATAATTTCTTAGTATTATGTTAGTCGACTGATAAGTGGAGGCTATTTTTTTGTATTATTTATTCTATTTCCCAAATATTTTCGGATATTTCGTTTCTAAAAATGTTCAAATAAGTTAAATAAAGTGTAATTTTGTTTTCGTGCAAGTGTCAACTCTGAACTTTGACAGCTGTAACCTAAAATTGTTCCGATTATTAAAAATAGAGCGTTACACAAAAGAAAAACACGTTATCATTGTGAAAACCTATTACAAAAATAAGGAAAGTTACGCTGAGACCGCTCGCAAAATGCATGGAAGAAAGTCTACCTAATGTGTCAACAATTAAAAGAGTTTTTAAAAAATTTGAAAAAACTGGGTCGATGATGGACATTGACGTGCTGGTCGGTCTCTTCAAAACATTGCTGCTGTAAACGAGAGTGTCGCCGAAAACCCGAATTCATCAATTCGGCATCGTTCTCAACAACTTAAAACTTCAACTTTCATCAGAGCCGCGGTGACCATTTGCCGGATATTTTATTTTGTACCTAATCGGAACATATCTACTTTACAATGTAATAAAAATATCACAACTCGCTCAAAAAATAGGTTTTTTTATTTTTAAATAAAAAAGTGTACTCTTGTTGGGATAACCTAAATACTACTTTTAAAATACTTTTCAAACTTGGAGCGTTTACGTGCTTGGTTTCTAAATATCATAAAGAAAGGCAGAGAGTTTTGAACGAAATATTACATCAAAAATTATTTTTAAACGCGTAAAATTTTATTATATAAGCTACCTGTCCTGGCTTCGCACTCATGTTGATATATAAGTTAGAAACTAATTTTTATGGCTTGAATGAAACTTTTTGTCCTATCATCAAAAGTTTCCGTACGAAGTTTGATAACTTTGCCTTAATAACTTCTTATCATAACGTTTTGAAGTTCATGGTCAATTTGCAGGTGCTACGCCCACTTGTTCAGCACTGTCCATTTTTTGACCAGAACTTGTTTCAACAATAATATGATATATTAATAACATTTCTTCAAGTTACTTTCAGAGAGCGAATGTTTGTTTATAAGATACTAGCTGTCCGCTTCCTCCCCATTATACAACGTCGGTTGTTCATACTGCAGAGTTCATGCACCAAATTTCACAGCGTGTAAGTACCAAGAATAGTAATTTAAGTGATATTGTTGCAAGGGAGATAGCATGCCTTTGTTTAATCCCGTTAAGATTTTGCGAGTAGCTTGGCACCAACAATGTAGATCCATATATCAAGTCTCACAACTGTAGCTGCCATATATGCCAAGATATGACGTTTAAACTTTAAAGTGTTTTTAATTTCATGTCATTTCGTTTTTGTTGTATGGAAGGTGCCACGCCCTATTGTCGAGTCCAGTTCAAATTTCGTGAGATGGTTAGCTTAGACAATATACCTCCTAGTATCAAATTTCAAAACTCTTGCTATCATAAATGTCCAGATATAGCGTTTATATTAAATTTTTTTATGATTGGAAGTACCTACGAGTATTAGGTACCATGCCCCGTTAGCTAACCCCCTACATATTTTGTGAGGCGCTTAGCATAAGTCATATGCATGCTAACAAGAAATTTAAGGACTCCTGCAGTCATAGGAGCCAAGATATAGCGTTTTAAGTGTTCTTATAGCATGCAAAGCGCCACGCCCCTTGCTTTTATCAAAACAATAAAGTATAGCATAGTGTAGCTTTCCATTAGTAGAAGCATTTTCAGAATCGGTTCAGTGGTTCCAGAGTTTATCTTATACACACTAACAAACTTTTCCTCTATATATAAGTAGCATGGATTAGTTCAAACTCAGAATTTAATTTTCTACAGGATATAAAAATTCATATGAATTGCATTAAGAGACTGATTTATGTTTCCTTGTTAGTTCCAAAGTAATGCCATCATATGAGTTTTTTTCTCTTAAACCCATACGAATTTTTTGAACTTCTCTTAAATGTTTGCAAAAAATTTAGCACTACTTCCGGTATTTTGTGTTGGCCCCCTTTAGCATACACCAACTCTTGAATTAAATTTCATTTACGTTCTCTTATGTGCTGAACGTTTTCTTTTACTCTATTTAAATAATTTAAATCGAAGACAAAATTTGATGGTGAACTGTCGACAACTGTAAAGAGGAACTAAAAGGTTTGGCCAAGTAAACCTCCTGTTAGGAACAATGCAAGGAGACTTAATAGCCACAAAACTTGCACGATCTACTCGATAACAGCGAACATCACAATAAGAGAGCAGCTAACTCTTATCAAAGATTAAATTTTAACTCTGCGCAAAATCTTAAAACATAAAAATATCAGCTGAAAAACGACGGCCAAAACTCTCCCACTTTCTCTCTTTCGATTGTATTCAGTTGATTCACTGTCGTCGGTCTTTGCATATACAGAGCTGTGGGGCTCTTCTGCTCCAAACCAGATAGCTACAAACAACAGAACCGACGACGACTGACGATCGACAAACAACATTTAGTACATAAAAAATTCAAATTCAGACGTTCAACGATCTTCGGGGACAACAGACTGATCAGTTTGGGATCAAGATCAAACGGTGGCAAAACGACGCGCGCAGTGCTCGCTTAAGCGGTTCGCAATAAATACGGCAAACCAATTATTTTTTTTTGTCCAAGTTCGTGAATAAAATAGAAAATAGAAGAAAAAAAGATCAAATAAAATGTATAAGAAATAACATTGATAATCTTCTGTGATGAAAAAGCAATATTTTTTTTCCGTTCTTTTCTAAAAAAAAAAAAAAATTATTTATCTGCATTAAGTTGCGAAAAAAAAAAACTTTTAACATTACATCCCTTTTAAAATAAAAAAAAATCTGCAAATTCTCGTGCTGTAAATAATTCCAATTAAATTCATACGCTTCAAAATGGAAAAATGAGTAAATAATGTGAAAAAATTGTAATAAATTAAATAGCTAGAAAGTGAAATTCTAGAAATTATTTTCATGTTAAGAACAAAGAAAAGTTTGAAATCTCAAACTGCACAGTGGGATAAATTTTGTAGAGTTAAAATCTTCTAATGAATACCAAATCAAGCTGAAGCGATTTGGTGCATTTTATCTTTACAAATTTTTTTTTGCTTTTTTTAGCTATAAAAATTTTATAGCTCAAAAGCTATAAAATCCACTCATTTGCATTGAGGTTGTTTTGCTTATAAGGAATCCTGTTTGAGTATAAGAAACGCTATATGTAGCATCTGCTGTGATTTGCCAAAACAGTGGCCTGCAAATGTTAACATAGCAATATTTTAGGCTTTTTTTTATTGTATTATTATTTTGTTTCGTTAGTATTTTTTTAACGAATTATGTATATAAAAAAATAATACCAACTTTTATGGTTACTGTGACCAAAACTAATTCGGGACTATTGGTACTTGTTAGATAGTAAATATTTGATTTGAAATTCGGTGCATAGGGCACATCCCACGATCCAAGTGTTATAAGGTGATTAGTGTTCACTAACATACCCACTTACATGCTGACCAGAAAGCCACCTGCTCTGTGTTAAACGTTCACTGGGTTCAATTTGGTCCGCAGCATCGTCTGTTTCCAAAAGAGATGTCGCATTTGCTAGGTTATGCAACCTTCTGTTGTGTGTCAGACACATAATGTTTTCCCAAAGACGCTCCCTTCTTGTATTAAGGATTTCTAATTTTCGAATCATAGGATCTTTCAGCGATTTTTTATTAAGGTTTTTTTCTACGACTTTTTAATCTTGTAATTTTGACATCATGTCAAATTTTTATGTTTTCAAAGCTTTTTGAAATATATATTTGAATCTAAGTAGTTATCGATTAAGGCTAAGTTTAGAGAAAAGAGCTACAGATGTGAGCTTGTCTAAAAATTATTTCGGCATAGTTCGAATCATTGTTACGCTATAATTTTTCAAAATTTTATTTATTGTAAAAGAATGATTTTTAAAATTAATCACTGTATATATCAACGCTACGAATAATTTATTTGGAGATTAAATTTTAGAATACACATACATATACATACATACATATATATAATATTTCGAAAAATAATTTTTGTCTTTTATAGGGTGAATGATAATTTGATGTTTCTAATTTATAATTTTACATTTTTTTTAATTTAAAAAAAAATCAGCAAAAAATGTGATTCCATTAATACCTCTATTTTATTTGAGTTTTTAAAAAATGTTATTTCTGTTAAAAATTTTTTTATAAATTCAGATAAGACTTAAGGTATTGCGATTTCATTAACAAATTAATTTCTGCTTAACATACTATATACTAAAAAAAGCAAAAATAAAAAGTTGTACATAATACCGAAATTCAGCTTTTGGCCAATTTCCAAGTTTAACTTAAAATATCATTTACCTAAAAGGAGATAAAACTGTAAACATTTTTTTTTCAAAGAGAGACCAACTAGTTCCTAAAATTTTATTTTTTGACAATTTGTTTGGTAGAGTTAAAATTAACAGAGATAAGAAATATTTTAAAAATTAGTACTTAAATCATATTCTATTAATTTTGAATAATTGTACCGCATCATCAACCAGTCATGTAACATAAAAAAATGCGCTAAAATTGGAGAGCTCAAGATACAGCTCTTTTCGTTTTGACTTATCTGATAGCAAAAGATTTTTGCATCCGCAGATCAGTATGCTTTCTGTGCATCTGTGCAAAACTTCCGCCCCTTGTAGTTAAACCCAAGTCCTACATATAAACTTAACTTTGATGCAAATTTTCTCAGAATTTATAGCTAAATGCTCATTTTTAAAACTAAATATTCAATAAATTCTAGATTTGAGTATATAACTTGATAATTCTATATCTGTCTTAAATAAATAGTCGGTATTTAGCTCCATTCTCAATATATTATCTCATTACATGGAAATTGCCAAAATTATTAATCCTTAGAATTTTGAGCACTTAAATATCAAAAACACTCCAGAGTGCAATAATATTGTCAATTTACAAGTATACATATATACATCACATTAAGGCTTTGAAACTTAAGGCCAAGTTGATAACTAATTTAGAGCGCACACTCAAAGGATTTAAAATTTATTATAATTGTAATTAAAAGTCCCACTGTGCATAGCAAAAACGTTTAGTAAAAATGACACAACTGCAACTTAAATTAAACACATGAGCCTTGAGTAAACAAGAAAATTTTTATTTAGGATAGGTACTCCCAATAAGTAAAAACCAAAAACACAAAATCGCTTCCATAAGTTGGCCAAGTTAATAACAACGTTAGGGTGATAATGATTATTTCCAAGGACCTGTTTATCTTTGGCGAACAAATTTTTGCAACAATAATCCCAGAAGGTGGAGCGGCGCAATCAGCGCCACAACAACAACAACAGCAGCAACAACAACAACAAACACCAACTATTACAGCAACAACAACAGCAGCAACAGCTATACCCGTAGCAGCAGCAGAAAAAACCGGCAATAATAAAATTTTAACAGGAGCAACAGCAGCTGAAATTATTGTGGATCCATTAATAACAACAGCGACAACAACAACAGCAGCAGCGCCGACTCCTGCTGGCGTTGCAATAAAACTACGAGAACAGGAAACAGTTGCAGTTGCTCTTATTGGCAGCGGCGCCGAAAGACAAAAAGTGCAAAAATTTGCAAAAGACACATCAACAACAACACCAACTGCAGCAGCAGCAGTAACAACAACAGCACCAATAAATGAAAAAGCCAGAAATTACAAAAACAACGAACATTTTAGCATAAACAAAAAGGAAACAAGAAACGAACAACGAGAAGAAGCAGAAGCAGAAAAAATATTGAAAGTAAAAGAACTTGTCGTTGTCGTTGAAGAAGACGAAGACGAAGACGAAGACGAAGAAGAAGAAGAGGACGTCGAAGAGGAAGAAGAAGAAGAAGGAGCAACAACAATAAAAACTGAAAAGGAGCCATTAGTGCGAAGGTTTACGAAAATAAAACCAACAACAACAACAACAACAACAATGGCAAATTGCAACGTCGAGTCATCATCATTAAAATTGTTGGTAGGAGAGCAAGAGCAGCAGCAACAACAAAAACAACAACACCAACAGACAGCCGATTGTCGTTTACAACTTGAATTCGCAAGTTGCAACAACGACGGCGTTCTTAACGTTCCAACAACTGCAATTACAACAACAACAACAACAATAGCAGCAACAGCAGCTGGAGCAGCAACACCGCTAATCGGTGAAACATTGTCGAAAAAAGAAAAAATTCTTTTTAAAAATTCAAATCCTCTGGACTTGTCACAGAAAATGCAAAAAGTTATGCTGAGCAGCAGCAACACCGTAAGGTTGGTACTGGCACATATTATTTTTATTTCTTTATCTCTTTCTCTTTCACGAATATATTGTGGTTTTTCTTTTTTCTTGAAACTTTCTTATCATTAAAACCTGTATGGACAGACTTTGTTGTAAAAGAGTGTAGTATAACTTAACCCATTTTTGATTGAATTTATTTTTTTGTTGAATTCTTCTTTTTTTTATCGTTTCTCAGGAATCGATTGAAGAAGAAGAGAGCAAAAACCAGTCTTAGTGTGGAGGAAGTTTTTAATTTTTTTTCAGCTTTATTCCATGCTTTATGCATTGTAGAATACTTGTACTCGTATGTATGTACTTAAGTTTTTGATATGTGATCACCTTTATTAGCGGGATACTAGCGGCTTTGAAGGAAAATCTATGCTGGAGTGAATTGGCAGAAACTTAACGCCTACATAAGGTCACGATAATGCTAGTGCCACATTTTCGATTTCTTCAATATTTTTCGACTTTTCCAACATTTTTGCGAGTTTTTTAAAACTTTTTTTGAATTGTTCAACGTAATTCAAATTTTTCAACTTATTCAACATTTTTCGACTTTTTTCATATATTTTGACTTGTTTCGTCTTGTTCAACATTTTGCGACTTGTTCAATGCACTCGAATTTTTAAATAAAATTTTACTTTTGGAATACTTTTGTGATTATTTTAAATTTTTTTAAAATTTTTTCACTTTTTCAACATTGATTGTTGGATTTTTTCACATTTTTCGACTATATCTTTCAAGATTTTTCGCCAATCTTAACATACATATTTCAACTTGTTTCAACTCATTCAACATTTTTGCTCATTTGTCAACTTGTTCGACTTCCTAGATATTATTTGACTTTTTCTACACTCTTGGATTTTTTCAGTATTTTCAACATTTTTCGACTATCAACACTTTTGAAAATTTCCAACGGTTTTCAACATACATATGTTTGTACATATATAGATGCCGCTCGTCATTAAATGAGATGGCTCAATATTTTAACATTCACCTAATCTGCGTGTCTGGGCATAAAAACAATAACGGCAATTGCAAAGCTGATGAACTTACTAGGCAGGGGACTATTGTACAAATTCCTCAGGAGAAGGAAGGTGTTGGCATGCAACTTGCCGAAATGGGATGCTAAGCATTCGTCAGAACTAATTTCTCGCACTAGACATAGTGTCTCGTCAGTTGTTGCAGTCATAACTTGCCACTGCCTCATCCGCAGACAAACTATATGTATATATATATATATGAAAAAGATCAATGGTTACATTCTTAAAGTATGATCAATGGTGCTCACAATCACAAGTAATGATAAGCATGTGTTTATGATTCTGTATACGTGCACGCTTTTTCACGCTCCTTAAGTACCTTCTCGTTCGAATTTTTACGCTCTTTGAGTGCCTCCTAGTTCTCTGCGAAGCACCGAATATGATTATCAAATTTAATCACATAATGTTCAAATACTGACAACTTCCGACTCGTCTTCGGCACAGTTGCACTCACTATCAGAATGATCGATCGGCTTCTTCCACATTTTGTTCATTAATTCCTCTTGTCATTAATGCAACATACCACGGTAGCACGTCAATCTGTTGGCAATTTTTCCCAAACTGTTTTTGTAGTAGATTTTCAACAACTATTTTCTTCTTCTTAAGGGAACTTCTTGCAGCTCAACTTTTTCAAATTAAATGCATGCACTCACCAATGGACACGTGCCTTTTTGTACGAACACCTACACTTTGCTATCAAAAAAGTATGACACTTAGTGCTTTTTTGAAGTGGTTTAGATTGAAATTAGTTGAAGTTTAGTATAATGGACACGATTCCAACAATAAACGCAAAACGACCGATCATGGACATGAGCCGTTCTGTTCGCCCACTCCTCTTATAATTCTTTGATTTTAAAAACTTATGCAAACTATTTGTTATAACTGAAAAACTCAACCTTAGGAAAAAAATAGTTGGGTCACTAAGTGTTAGGAATCAGTTGCTTTTACAAAAAAAAAAAAAATATATTTTAATTGTAATAAAGCAAAAAAGTTGCAAATCAAAACAAATACATATAATAAAAGTAAACGAAATAATGCATCATGAAAGAAATCATGCACTTTGGTCACTTAATGCAAAATTGGAATTTCGTTCTCAGCACCGAATTGCACTTTGGCACCGCATTTTGACACTTTCCAACAAGTGGGTCAATTGTGGACCAATTTTTTTTTTTTTTATTTTCTTGTAATCATGGTTGCAATAACAATAGCATTTACATACGTACGGTACGTATCTTTAAAAATTACAATTTAAAAATAAAATACGTACGTTCAAACAGAAAATGAGACAATGACAAACAGACCGACAAACTCGACTAGATACAAAATTGCAACAAATGATTTTAATTTAACTGCAAAATAATTGAAAGCAAAAACGGAATGATGAAAAAAAATCAGATAAACAAATGGACCTAAAGTATGTTAAAAAATAAAAAATAAATTAAATCGTATAATGTGCGAATTTGTAAATGATATACGTACAAACATACATATCTACAGATACTAAAGTTGTTGTAACAATTGTTGGTGTTATTATTATTGCTGCAGTTGTTGTTGTTGTCGACTATAGCCAACCATTATTATTTAATTTCAGTTCATTTAACTACTTTGTGAAATTATTGTTATTATTGTGGTTGTGGTATAGTTGGTGTTGTTTTTGTTGTTGTTGTTGTTGCTGCAACTACTGCAAAAGAAGTCAGTCACTCAGTTAGTCAGTCAATCACGAATACCAGTGACATAAAAATTAAATGGAAAACCACTGTAAGAAACTCACGATTTTTCATTTTCTGCAGCTACACAAAAAAAAAAAATCCCACAATTATTTTCAGTGACCACAGTTAATACAATTGAAGTTATAATGGAGGTTCTTTCTATTCATTTTGAAATTAATTTTCTTTGTTGTTTTTTTTTTTTTTTGTAAGTTACTTTGCCCATAATTGCATGGAAATCTAATTATTTGATCATATTGTACAGATAATTCAAAATACTTTTAATACAAGAGATCGTTGATATGAATCACGCTGTTCAATTGGCGGACTTAAATGAAAGTAAATCTTTTCTTATTTATTTTGGGAATAACGTTAGGATTGAGGATCAGTTGCTTTTAAAACCCTATATTTGACGCATATTTTTTTTTAGACATAAAACAATGTTTTTTTCTGTTAAAAATACGAATTTGCATGACACATCAATTTTGAAAATTTATTTTTTTAATTGTTCGCTGAATCCGTGATTTCATTTTTGTCTATCGTGTGTAGTTTTTGAGATAATTGGCGTGAAATATGTCAAAAACACCGTTCGTGCACAATAATGAAGTTGGTAACTTTCATTTTGAAATTTATTTATAGAAACGTAAATTGACTTTATATATAGAGGTAAACAAAATTTGACCAATCTGTACATTCAAATACAGCAAAAATAGATATATACAAAAACCGCACTGATGCTGACTATATCATAAAAGGATTTTACTCGGAATTTTAAGCAAAATGTGGTGCTCATTTTCCACGTCATAACTGCATAAAAATGTTGCAAGCTTTGACCCTGTCTATCTCAAGCATCGAAACCGATAAAAGCAATTATTCATGCCTGTTCTGATTCGGTCTTAAAAATGGCTTTCGAAATGAAGTTCGAAGTTTTTCTCAGAATCATACTAATAATCAGGATCATACTTAATTGGTCACTTCTCTGTATCTGAAACTCACATATACTTTTCCAAAGGTTTTCGACGTGCTGAATTCGAATCCGTGGTCAGAATTTCTCTGGTGATTTCGGTTTTCGAGATATTCTAACCTAAGAGTGCCCCTTTCAAGGTATTTGAGGCTATGTAACATCGAAAGGTAGTTTTTGCTTATGAAACCATTAATTGGGTTCAAAAGAACTACTTTATCTCTTCAAAATACACTTAGAATCTTTTTTCTCCGAAATATCGTTAATTGAAATTTATTAGAAATTCTCTTACTGAAACATAATTTGATTTGCATGGAAACCTGTACATTATATATCAATTTCCGATATTTCGGAGAAAAAGAAGATATCAATATAATTCTGAGTGTATTTTGAAGAGAAAAAGTAGTTCTTTTGAAACCAATTAATGGTTTCATAAATAAATGCTACCTTCCGATGTAATATAACCTCAAATACCTTGAAAAACTGTGATAATCGAAATTTTAGGTTTGAATATATCGAAAACCAAAACCGCCAAAAAAATTCTGAGCTTGGATTCGAATTCAGTGGATGAGAAGCCTTCGCAAAAGTATATTTAGCAGAGGTTTATCGAACTATAACAGCCAGGATTGCCAAGTGGCCAATTTTGACCCGGCCAAGCCTCGAATCGCAGGTCAAGACCGGCGTTCCTATAGGAATTGAAAAATTGATTTTTGTTAGAAGAACTAACATTTTTTTAATGACCAAACAAAAACAAAACTGATTTGTAGTTTTTGAGTGTTTTTTTTTAAAAACAATCACTGGATTTTTAATATGGCGAATTCTTGATCTAAAACGTTATTCCTAACATTTCCACAGTGATATAAGGTCTGTTTGTATAAACTATCATCAATTTTGTCCGAAATGCATGATTAATAAGATTTGGTAGTGATTCAAACACTGTCTGGTCGAAAAGTTGCAGGGTTTATTTGAAGCAATAGATAAAAGCAATAATTTGAAATGATTATAACACTAAAGTGTTCTTTTTTATCATTGACTGACTCAAAAATCATCCGTATGATAAGTACGCAAGTTCAAAGAAGAAGCGTAGAAGAAAAAAACTTTAAACTATCGTCAATATACTTGATACGAGGGCAATAAGTGAGGCGTTTAGTTGCAAAAGCGGCCAAGTCCAAAAAAATCAAATTTTGAGATATTCTCATATATCAAAATCAGAGCATGCTTTATCTTTCCACTATGTTTTTAGATTAAAAAAAATTTTTTTGACAGAAATATTACATTTTTTTAAATTTATTTCTGATGCATAGATTTGGAAACCGGATTGATATCAAAACCGGTCAAGTCCACTTTTTTCAAACAAAATTTGTTGATTACTATGTCAAAACCAGCGAAGTTCTTGTTCAATCGATCATAACCCGCCAAGTTCAAAATGGTTTCTCAAAAACATAGGCAGTTTAGACTCGAAAAGTCTGATCTGACGTGTTTTTAATAAGAAATTTTATAAGCTATTATGTGGGATATATGATTTAAGTTTTCAATAAAAATAAATGAAGATAAAGGTTTTTCGCTGTTTTTCCAAAAGTATGAACAAGTGAAGAGAAATCCGAACGAAAAATATGAGTTATATCCTTTAAAAAAGCCAGTAACGAAAAACAGAATGATATTTGGTATTAAGTCACTCTGTGACTCAAGCGCTCTGTTCAACCAAAAACTAAGGCACATTTAGGATATTCACTTAGGAAATAATATCAATAACAAAATATAACTAAAACATTTGTTGCACAAAATTGGATTTAGCACCTGTGATTAAAGCGAAAAAATTTCAAAAATTATAACAATAATAGTATTCGAGATAATTAATTGAGTGAGAAAGTTAAAATAAAACACACGCAACGTTTTACTGATGGCATTAATATTAAAAACAAGTATTGTAAATACTTCCTTCGTCACAAGTTTTTATGCGAATAATAATAAAAGATTTTCCTCTGCGGCAAATGTGGAGTGCATTTAACAGCTACGTCAGAAATCTACAAGATACGTATGGATGTATACGTAAAATATAGTGAAATTTTGTATTTTTTATAATTAAAGCAATAGGTAAACAGAAAGAATTTGTAGAAATCGTAGAAATCTTATAATAATCAACGCAAGCCAACAACGTTAATATATGTAGATGAAACTAAAGTGCAAAAAAAACACAAAAACAAAATAGAAATTCATATGATATGATGAAAGTTAAAAATTTCAAACATTTTAAAAGTCAGCGCTAGGTTTTTTCTTTTTTGTTGTTGTGTTGCACATCTTCCACTTAATTTTTTGCAATTTTAATCCGACCGGAAGACAATCATTGTTGATGCTATTTATTTTCTCTTAAGTTATACGATACGAAACGAATAGCTATTGCTAGTAAAGTTTATTTTAGCTATTTAGGTACACAGGTGTATATTGCGTAGGTCACAAAATATTCCTAGCTTCTTCTATAGGCTGTTCAAATTTGAGGTATCTTTATAAATTTTTATTAAAAGACATAAATTGTGTGAAATCTTTATTTATTTTTATTGGGAATTAAAGTACATTGGTTGCGGTATCGGAGATAGGTTTAAATATATGAAAATATGTAAGGCATCTAATACTTTTGAACACGGCTATATATTGCTGTAATAAAGTATAGCAGTTTAGTTACCTAATTCACTCTGCATATGTTTTTTTTTGCATTTTCTTCAAAATCAATCAATTGAAATAGCCTTACCGAGTTCAACATCTACGCGTCTTCATTCCAAGTGCGATTTTAATACCTACCACGAACTTTTACTTAGCTAGATACAAACATATATGATTTCATCAATTTTAATGATTGATTGGTGAAACATTTAGACTAAAGACATAATCGTACCTTAGATATCTAAATTAGACTGTTCGTTAATTCCGAAATTATCTTAATCAGAGATCCTATCATAGGTTAAGTTAAAAGGGACGCTTGCATATAACAAGTTGTGCTCGGAGGCAGTTTGCTCCTTGTTATACCCTACATATGTTTTGTTTTCCCCTCCTTCTGCTTAAATTATCTTATTGAATGGTGGCGAACCACCCAGAAGCCTTGGTGAAGTTGAGAATGCTGTTGAGCTCCAACACGGCTAGTTTCTTAAGACCAACAAAGTATGCATATCCAAAATATTTGGTTCGTTTTCTTATTAACCCTGAGCATACGCAGAGTAGGTTGGTAACCGTCTCATTTTCTTCTTCGTCTCCATTACTCCAGCAGAAATCTCTGAAAGGGACACCATATTTTGCGGACCAATAACACAGTGCACCGTCAGCAACAATTCTTAGCTCTCATCTGCTGTATCTTAATAGAGTTTGTTTAGTTCCTAGATTAAGTTTAGGTCACATGTGTTGAGACGTTCTACATCCGGCGGTAAGGCTCGTTTGTTTCTTAGTTATGCCCTGTGTCTGATAAAACAGTTCCGCCAGCGGTATCTTAAGATCTACCGCTTGTTGATTCTCTGGTTGTTCTGATCCTATTTTGGCACAATCGTCAGTTTTCTCATTTTCGGAAAGCAGACACCCAGCAGAGATGTATAATATGCTGTTGGATTGAACGTAGTGACTCCCTGCAGTGTTCTACACACCTAGACTTTACGATTTTGGTGTTCAGTGCTTTGATCGCTGCCTGACTGTACACACATACATATGTATGTTTCTGAACGAGGGAGTAAGCTCCCTGCTCCGTATCACCTGTACAGCTTGGTCTATAGTATAGATTTCAGCTTGAAAGACGCTGCAGTAATTGGGTAGTCTGAAAGACATCTCCATGCCCATATTGACCGAATGTACATCCGCTCCTGCGCCAAATTCCATCTTGAATCCATCCGTGAAGATGGTTAGCTCCCTTCCTTCCAGAACGGTGCCAGAGTTCCACTCTTCTCTTGTTGGAAATTTAATGTTGTAGGCAGTGTTGAAGTCAAATATTGGTACTCGGTAATTGCTTGTCGTAAGGCAGAGTTCCTACTGCATATGCTGCAAAGTAGACCCGTGACCTTCAGAATTTGAAAGCTTGTTACATTCTTCTAAGCTAAGAATCCCTTATGCCGCCTTATTCCTGATGTATAGGTCAATAGGAAGAAGATGCAGTATAATTTCCACTTACTGCTCGCGATAGAGGGAGATTCTACATTTTTGTTAAAAATCAATGAATATTTTTGATGATACAAAATTTTAGTTTTAACTCAGTAATGTTATTGAATAAATGTATAATTAGCAGATTCACAGAAAAATAGACTTATGCTGTTTTGCTTATTAAGGCATGGACTTTTAAGAAAAATTATCTTCTTCCTTCCTTCCTATCGCAATCCAAGTCCAAATATTAGCAATAAAAATTTTTATTTTAGCTCAATTTATACAAACTTTCAAGGTGTGTTCGTAATCGAGGCTCCATATAAACCAGTGTGAATATAATCCAGAGTATACTGTAAAGAGTTCTTCGAAGAACAAAAAAAATCTTTTGAAAAATAACGTACAGTCTAATGTACATACTATGTATGTTTGAACCAATAAAATATTTTCCGTCTGCAAGTGATTAGATTTCAAAAGTTTTTTGACTCTTGTTTTTTGTTGTTGTTGTTGTTGTTGTTGTTGTTGTTGTGATATGAATAAATTTTGGTGTTATTGTTGGCAACATTCATATGCATAAAGTTGAAGCTGCCATCCTAATGGCAAACATACATATGTACATACATACATATATACATACGTGCAAACAAAATACTACACAAAATTATCGCTAACTGGACAATATAAAGCTAAATCTGCGCCTCATTCATATTCGCCTGATTATGCAAATTGTTTCCCTGCAAGTGCAAGTATTGAATTTAGTTTCACAAAAACTGTTTGTGAAATCTGAAACAAAATGTTCTTCTGTCTTGCAGTCAATGCAGCACAGATATAAAATAAAAACGGGGAAAAATTCTGAAATACGAAGAAATAAATATACGTTAAGTAGCTGAAGTGTGGGAATGATGTGGACCTTGAAATCTTTTGCAAAAAAAAGTTGATTTTTTTGTTAAAACATAACTCACGAAAAATTGCATACATTGTAAAATTTGATCTGATATAATAAAATATGAAAACTAAAATATTTTTGTTGTCATATAAATTCAGAATGTTTACATATCAAATTTTTACTAAGAACTTTATGATATTGTTAGGGTTTTTTTCTTTTATACTGCTGTAAAAATTAACGTCGTTTTCTAATTCGACCTCTGTTTATCATTTGTTGCAAGCACAATAATCAAATAGATAACTTTAGACAAAAACACAGAACCAACTTTCTAATTCTATTCGAAATTTTTATAGAAAATTAAGGAAAACTGTCAAGCAAATGTCTCGTTGATGAAAACTATTCTTCTGATTTAAAACAACAATAAAATATCATTGCTGACAGCTTCATGACATGAGCGAAAATGAATCAACATTCAAGACGTTTTTCTAACCTGATGATGATGATGATGAAAAAATGTAAATGTTTAATTTGTACGAAATGCAATTTAAATTCTTAATTTAAATTTATATTGTTGTATGTATGTGTGTGTGTGTATGCTCACATGCCTAGGTACATTGTTGTAATCTTACAGAGCCACCTCCTTAGGCAACTTTCTCGCTCAGATATTTGAATTTATGAAGTACTCTCGTATCTACCGCTTTGTCACACCCACAAAAGCTATCTTATTTTATACAGCCATTTAACTGGGAATTCAATAGTCAGCTGGCAGGTTTTTTTCTCTCTACATATGTATGCTGTTTTAGCTCTACCTCCTCGCCCGCCCAATCTACACTATAAATTTTTAAAATTTTTTACTGTTGTTGTTGTTGTCAACAAACAATAATATAATTTTTATTTTTATTTTTATCA
Source organism: Meiosimyza decipiens (assembly GCA_963680825.1). NCBI lineage: Eukaryota > Metazoa > Arthropoda > Insecta > Diptera > Lauxaniidae > Meiosimyza > Meiosimyza decipiens. Next base: position 72,932,908 of record OY804260.1, on the reverse strand, counting down.
TTTGCGTTATTGCGGTTGCATTTGTCGGGTGCATTTACTTCTATTAACCTTTACAAGTTCATTTGCGCTTGATTAACGTTCTTGAACTCAACCACATTGTTGCTGTTGTTTGCTTGCATTTTTTTTTGTAGTTTAGTTTAACTGTTATTATTTTTATTATTATTGCATTCAATATTCCCCCTTGATATTTTGCTATTATTTGTTAATATGACCGCCCAACTTAATATCCACCCCAGTGATGGTATTTGGAATTTTCATGAATGTATTGAATTTTGAATTGGAATGTACTTTTTCTAGGTCGAGCGTACTTTTTTCTGAATTCCTGCTTAAATCATCACTAAAAAGCTGGAATTTTTGACACTAAAAACATAACAAGAAAAGTACAATTCTAAAAAATTGATCGAATATTTTTGAGATATTTTTTTTTGTTGGTAAAACTTTTAAAAAATTTTAATTATTTTAAAAAAATTTATATTCATTTTGATTCAATCTTATTCTTCAATGTTAATATATCATCTGTTAAAGTTTTTTTCTAAATGATAGAAGTAAGTCTCTAAATATGTGCTTATACTACTTAGGCATTTCCACAAGTTTAATTTTTTTTGCAATTGATAGTATTCGCCAGAATTGTGATGGGTCTGGTTGTAAGGGGAGGGCGAAAAAAGCTTCGCTCAATAACTCGAAAAGTAAGCCACAAGTAGGAAATTATGTTTTGCCCAATGTTGTAGAGCAGATGAAAACACATCGATTTCATGCTCGAAAAATTATGGTATGACCCACTTTTCAAAGTCCTAAAATTTTTAATGATTATCTCGATTTTCGAAAAATTAAGGTTTTTGATTGAAAATTTTAAACTAACATTACTCGTTCGAATCTGAAAACAATATTTTTCACCCAAAATAACTATTTTTGCTCAAAATAATAGTATTTATTGGGAACTTTAAAACGGTGAAAGGTGGATCAAATCTTACCGTATGGAGATTTTTCGGAAATGAAATCGATGCGTTTCCAGCTGCTCTACAATAATGATGTTAACAAATTTTTCTAAATGTGGCTTACTTTTCGAGCTATTGAGTGAAACTTTTTTCGTCGGCCTATCACAACTAGACCCACCAAGATTCTGGCAACTGACCCTTATTTCCATTATCAACCATTTTCATTATAGCCTTGAAAAATGAATCGCTGCCTCCCGAACTGTTTAATAGTAACAGAAAAAAAAAATTCTGTCTACACCACTCACTATCTAACCATTTATGTATAGTTTGTTTGAAAAATGTGGCCAACCTTGAGACTATAAACTAACGAGACTTTGCAATCTGGAAAATTTATTTGCTGAAAAAATCAGCAACCCATACCACTCCGTCAAAACAGATATGTATGTACATAGTTTAAGTGAAACTTTATATGGGATCTGAAATTTTCGCGAAATTAATACTTTCAGTGGATTGCAAAGTCTGCTAAGTTTATAGCCTCTGGCTTAGATCAATATAACATATATGTAAATATTGAACTCATAATTTTGTCATAGAAGTATACTGAAAATGCTCTGAATGTACTTCAAATGCCTCCGTTGCATAGTTGTGGCGTAGATACTTTTCAAAATGCAAATGTTATGAAAGATGCACAATTGTACTGAGTATTCCATCACTGATTCACCCCACAATTGTTTGTGTGCATATGGAAATTTTTTTGCAAATGTTCCTATGAGAAAAATGTGGAGATTTCTGAGTTGGGTCCATTGCAATAATATATTTTGTATCATACATTTACCACTGACCGTTTTGTTGGCTATAAATTAATTTTGTTGGTATAGCAACTGACTTTTATTATTTTTCAACAAATCTCTCAGTTCATCATCTTTGCTTTTGTATAATTCATTTGACGTTGATGTTTAGTTTTCAGTTTTATTATCATTTTCGGTTGGCTTTTGTTGAACTAAACGCTTTTAACGTCATACCATTGACGTATCTTTTTCTTGCATAAATAAACTAGGAATTGGCTAAGATATTATTATATTTCACGTACGTGAAACTGGTGTGGAAAATGTAACTTTTATTTAGAAATTTCAATAAATATGTTAAGAAGCAAAAAATGAATATATATTTATCATCTTCAACGCCTAGGAAATATGTTTTAAATATTATGTTTACACATCCATTTTTTTTTAATTTAAAAATATAAACAAAAAACTTGAAATTTCGCTTAAGTGCACTCCTTCTTGGATCATAGATTATCCAATGAGACACTCATGAGAATGTGATAAAATGAGAAGGCAAAACATACAAATCACAAGCAACGATTAAAATTCTTCTTCGTTTTTTATGTTTTCTTTGTTTATTTTCGTCTTTATTGGCTTTGTTTTCATATCGACATATGGATTTAGATTCGCATTTCGATCGTCATTTTAAATTGATAATATGTAAGACGCGTCTTTGTCTTTCTTCGCACGCGCTCAAAGACGTTATGTCGCTGTTGTTGTTGTTGTTGTTGTTGTTGACAATGTCGCTATCGTCTTCAAGTTGTTGTCGCTGCCGCTGCTGCAATAAGCCGGGTAGGAGAGCAACTAAGTTTAATGACCTCAGGCTCACATTCTCATAGCATTTTATGTGTATGATTATTGTTTTTAGTACTATTTTTTTTTGTATTTATTATTACACTGAGCAACAAAGTTAACCTTTTTTTTAAATATCATATCATACGGGAGCCAGCAACATGAATATTTCATACTGGATGGCGGCCGAAAATAGTAGCTTTGCTCAATATCTGGTAATGTAAGCCTCAATTACCAAAATATATTATATCTAAAGTTGCATAGAAAACGAAAACGCATCGGTTTTCCGTACAAAAGACGATTAAGTTGTTAAAATTTCTAATAAACACCGATTTTTCGATTAAAAATTTTTATTTTGTCCAAGAATTGACCCAGTTACATAAAATTAAAAACTAAAAAAATAACATACTTGCTTGAAAAATGCGATTTTTATTGGAAGTTGTATGTATGTGTTATAATTTTTTGTATTTTCTCAAAACTTATTTATTATTGAGTGTAACTAAGTTCAATCCGACAGCATACTGTCGAGCTCTGCTGGGTGTCCGGTCACAAAGCTATTTCCGAAAATGAGAATGCTGGCGAATGTGCTAAAATAGAATCAGAACAACGGGAGAATTAACAAGTAGTAGACCTCAAGATACCTCTGGCGTAACTACACTATCGGATAGAGGGCATAACCAAGAAACAAACGTACAAAAGGTGGAACCTTACCGCCGCATACAGAACGTCTCGAAACATGTGGCCTAAACTGAATCTAGGAAGGACACAAACTCCCTTAAAATTTATAGACTTTAAGAGAGTTAATAACTATTGTAGGACTACTGACGAGGCACTGTGATATTACCCCTATGACCGCAAAATTTGGTGCCTCTTTCAGAGATTTCTGCAGAAGGTATGGAGACGAAGAAGAGAATGAGACGGTTAGACACCTACTCCGCGTATGCTCAGGGCTAATGAGGAAACCAACCAAATATTTTGGATATGCATACTTTGTTGGTCTTAAGAATCTAGCCGAGTTGGAGCTCAGCAGCATTCTAAACTTCACCAAAGCTTCTGAGTGGTTCGCTACCAAGCAATAAGGTAATTTAGGCAAAAGGAGTGAAATATATGTATAGGTAGGGTACAACAATTTGCAAACTGTTTCCGAGTGAAACTTGCTATATGCAAGCGATGCTTTTAACCTAACCCTACCTAACTTTATTGGTGTATTCCTATAGAAGAGCTGATGGTGTTTTTACAGTTTTTCTAGCTAAATTTATTGCGAAGCTCTGATGTATGGAGTTTTTTACGATTTTTTAATAATTTTTTTTAAAAAATAACAACCATGGAATTCGGAGCTATGTAAAATAAAACAAACTCGTCAATAGTAATCTTTCGATCTTCATTTTATATGTTTGGCGGTTGGATATAGTCTCTTTACTCATGTATCGATTAGTTATCGAACATCAATTACATACATATCAGTGGACGTTTGACAAAAACAACCTCTTTCGATCTACGGTAATAATTCAATACAGCATAAACTATATATTTGCTTCAACGCAAGACTTACGCTACATTGAATTATTAGCGTAGATGAATGAGGTTGTTTTGTCAAATGTCTACAGATATGTAAGTGGATTTTGTTTTTCATTAAGAATACTAAGGATATTTTTTATCGAGGGAACTTTTTTAAAAAAATTTTTTAAGAATTATAATTTCTTCAATTTTGATATTCCAGTCATGAATATTCAATCATTTTTGGTATCTAAGTATTTACTTTATCAAGAATAACATTCGTTTTGGATTTTATATTTTTCTTCTCAATCAATAATAAAAATAATTTTTAATGTTTATTTTTTCTTGTGATCAGATCAAGTGAAATAATTATTTTGAACACAATTTTGGATTTCTTTTTGATGAAAAATGATTTTTGTTGCCAAGTCGAAAAACAGAAATTGAGAATAAAAATAATTGTAATGCTTGATCGCAAAATGAAATATGTAGTGCCATTCACTGATTTGTTAAGGTACCAGTCTTAAAATGTGTTCTCTGTTCAATGATGTTTTTGTATTAAACACAATAATTTTAAACAGTATAAAGCAGACAATAATCAAGACATCATCCTATTATTTTGCATCTTTTGTGCACATTGTTGCTGAACTTTTACAGAAAAGATCATGACTACAAAGGGTTTAATGAAAGCTAAATAAATGACGTCGTGAAAAATAAAAAAATAAACTTAAATGTTTTAATAAAAATCTCAATCAACTGAACCAAAAAAATAAAAAAAATTAACTAATTTTGGGTTAATAAATAGCTTTTTTCGTAAGTAACGGGTGCTGCACACGCCAATTCATTCAAATTACTATCTTATAGTAAAATGAAAAAAATAAAAACAAATAATCTGTTGGAGTTAAATAAAAAATTATGCAAGAATTAAAAAAAAACAAAAAATTAAAATAAAATACAAAATTTAAATGGTAGTACGTACCTACGCAAATAACAAAAAATGATATATCATGTTGTTGTGTCGTCGTTGTTTTTTTTTAAATATATTCTATGTACATATGTTTGTACGTTCGTATGTATGTTTGTATGTATTCTTTTATTGCTATTTTATTTTTTATTCATATTCGTATCGAAGCGAACCGGTTAATAAACTCAAATGTAGGTCAAGATTTGCGATCATAATACTACTTACTACGAAAAGACGCCAGAACAGAGATGAAAAAAGAAAAAAATAGCAGAAGAAAATTTTTTAAACATTATAAGAGGAAGAAGAAGAAGAATAGGAAGCAGCAGCATTTCCAAATGTGACAGTAAGAACAGCACCAGGCATAATAAGATGTATAGATTCACATACCAATGTTTGTGATATACCAAATTAAATATTTATCGATAATACAAGATCAGAATTAAAAATGCTGAATAGATTAAATATTTGAAATGGAATACAACTGGCTGTTCGTTTGTGCCTTATATTTTGTCAGAATATTTGTAAAATCCTTCACCCAGGAATCTTTGTGCATTCATTAGTCTCCGAAGAGGATTACAAGCGCTACACGAAAGAATTCGAAGCAGGAGCTTAAGAGTTAGAGGACAAATACTTACAACGCAAAATGTGGGAGGAATTAGACAAAGACGTTTGACAATATCACTTATAAAGCCATATCTTGGCACCTATGGCGGCTACAGTTGTGAAATTTGTCACATAAATGTATAGTAGACTGTCCATTATTTGCCAAATTATAATAGATAATAGAATTAAGGTGTTATTTAATTTCTCACAGTCTAGTTTTCGAGTAGTATACTAAGTAAATACAAAAACAACGTTAAGTGGGCATAAGTGAAAACTTTTTATAATGAAACAAATATTTTTATTACATTGAACTCTTCGATTAAAGAACTTCGGAAATAATGGATAGTCTAAGTTATACTTTCTGTATTTAGCACTAAAAAAATGTAGGTAGTACTGAATATGGGGCGTGTCTCACAAATAAAACGCTGCATTATTGGGCTTAGGGTGTATAAGATTAAAGCCTAAGATACAAGGGAAAGATACTTATGCATTCTGGTGAAACTAACCAACCAGGGTCGCTCTTCCCTATGCTCGAAAATGACCGAATTTTGCCCAATTTTGTTGTTTTCATTAAAACTCTTTAATAATATAACAGCTCAAAATGTATGCCAAGTGATAGAACTCGAAGAGTTCTAAACATAATATGTGGGGTTGCATTGTTGAATCCTGTCCCAAACATGGGCTTTCACCGATTTTTTGATTCAATGTATATTCAGTATTTTATGACTTATGATATTTGGGGCATATTATTTTCCAACGAAATAATTAATTTCTTGTTTAAAGTTTTTAAATAAACAATACTAAACTAAATATTTTTTAAAAAATTTATTATCTCTATAAACATCAACTCTACGAAAAAGTTATTTTGATAAAAAAATATTAGCAATTAGTTTGTGCCTAAAAAAGTTTAATCCTCTCGGATCTCAATACCTTCGTTTTTTCTGAATGTTGGCAAAATATCCAACAGATATAACATACTTCAAAATAATAGTCTTGAGGGACACCAATTTTGACTCAGTTTTTATGCAAAGAGATTCGAGTTTTAGAAAATTTCAAATTCAATTTCAAGTCAAAAATTAAAAAAAATTTTTTCGAAAGATAAAACAGTTCCAAAAAATCAGCAAAATCGAAGATTGCAAGGTCCAATTCCTTTCGTTTTGGCTTAGAGTGTCCCGAATAATGTTTGTACCAAGTATCTTGCAAAATTTATGCGAGATTGTAGAGTGCTACATGGCATTACCAATGAAAAAACTCTGTATATGTCATACACCAAACACACTCCCTATATGTTTGAATATCTTTACTGGCTGATATGCAAGAGCGGGTATGAAAGAAAGTCGCTAGTGTTACATTTAAATCTGCTTTATATTTAAAAAATTTTCGACATTTTCAACCTTTTTCAACTTTTTCAACATATTCGAACTGTTTTTAGCAACAGCTTTTGGTTATTAACCATTCAAAGACAAAAGCTGTTCCTAACTTAAGGTTCTGGTCTTATAATGACTGTGAATATGCGGCTAAGTGCCCTTTCATACAACCCTTAGAACTATCAAAACTTTAGATACAATTTTTTAAATTAATTCCTTATTGACCACAAAAAACTTTTAAGAAAACAAAGTTATTTTTTCTTAATTATTGAAATTATTTTAATTATTGAAATTAAGAAAAAATAACTTTGTTTTATTTCTTAAAAGTTTTTTGTGGTCAATAAGGAATTAATTTAAAAAATTTTATCTAATAAAATAGACCTCAAATTTCGTTTTCCTTTAACGATTAAAAGTTAAAAGTTCTATATCAAAACTTTGTATAATTTAATTTTGTCAGCGCTTGACCTACAAGAGAAATAAGTCCTCACTACACCCTTGCAAGTAAACCGAAACCAACTTCTAAGCTATAAATGTCAAAATTTAATCCTAATTTACAGAAATTGAAGTCTCAAAAGTTTTATTATATGTTACGTTGGAAAGAAAGAATGCAACTGATTTTTATTGACCTTTAAGTGGATCGCCTCAAGATTAACAAATTAAGTAATAAAATTTAACTGACGTTAGATTGATAGCGTCCGAAAAATGGAATGGTGCATATAAATATAGTCTCAAATGATGAAATTTTTAAAACCATACAGCTTAACGATGAAAACAAAAATACAATACCAAACAAACTTTGCTTCATTGCACGATTAGGCCGTTTGTTGTGAGTCATAAATAGATATTCCGAGAAGCAGCGTATAAAAATGCAATCAACCAATCTGACAGACAGACGGACAGACCAGCAAACAGCCAATATGTATATAGACGGAGTGCTAGACAGACGTAACAAAAAAAAAAAAGTAAAAAAAACTTTATTTTCAATGGTCAAAGTTTGAATCAAACAGTCAAACGAACATGAGATATAACCAGAAAAAATGCACAAAAATATACATAAATTCTTAAACCTTTGCGTGAGATAATAATAAATTCAAAAATAGAAAGAATTATAGCCGATCACGTACGACTTTTGATATGGGCGTAAAATTATGTATGTCATAGAGAGCAAGCTATAATTTTTTACACTAATTCGAGATTATTTAACGAAATTTAATATTTTTTTTTCGAAAATATTTAGGCCACGGATTCTTATACTGTGTTACATGGCATCGCCATCTCCTCATGGAGCAAAGAGCCTCTAAGGTTTTTATTACGATGAAATATATTTCAATTAAACCTGAACTTTCTACCTCCGAATCCGAAGTGCAGGCTGATCGGGCAGGTGGTATGGTGTTATCACTTAGAAAGTTATTCAAAAGGGGGAATAAAATTTTGGCGCTGTATCCTGCAGTAGATCTTTACCTTAGGGATGAATCTGGTAGATGGTAATGAGATGCATTTTAATGTAGGCTACGCCTAACCTACCCAAGTTAACAGATATGGAATTTATATCTCAGCCGCGTGTAGGTGGTGATGAGATGCATTTTAGTGTAGGCCGCCCCTAACCTACCGAGGTTAACAGGTGTAGAATTTATATCTCAGCCGCCCAAATGTAGAACAGACGCTGACCAAGAAGTTGTTCACTCTTAAGGAGACGTTTTCTTGATTTACATATGTCCGCAGAGTCCTTAATTCCGACCACTGTCCCCAAAGAGTTGCTCTTGCGAGTGAAGTGCGAAAGCTCTTGGTTACTTAAATGGCTCTTATTATTTGCCATATCGCTTCGATAATCTATTTGAGACTCTCCATTCAAAACTGCTGATACATAGTACATAGCACAGAACAAATCATGTAATAGCTAACTATGCTACTATAAGCCTTATTCTCCGCATGAAAGAAAAATGTACCACTAGCGATAAATAGAGCCTTTTCATCTCAGCTGCCAAGAACATGGAGCGCTTTTAAATAGGTAATAAATAAGAGATATTGCTGTAGTCCACAAAGGATAAATAATAAAGTATTCTATCCATTCAGCATATCCCGCAGAGATCTTTTGCTATAGGAAATCCTTATCCAACTAGCAAACTTTAAATCGAAGTGACTATGCCCAAGCAATTATTTAGAACAACAACTTTATATTACATTCTTTCCATACCTAAATGAGATCACTCGTGAAACGAGTCCTACAAAAACTATTTTGGCGATCGCGAAGTATTTCATTACGTTAAGAGGATGAAAATTTATTCTACTCTCAATAATTTTTGTAAGCGCAGAGAATGAGGTTTCGTCTTTTTAGGAACTGTGTCAACATTAATGAAATTTCAACAAGATGGAAACTCCCGCAAGTGTGGGGAATGTTAAATATATTGCGAAATGATCGAGCCAGCGTAGAGACATAATCATGCAATACATGTATCAAAATTCCATTGTCCCGGAGAATTGATTTATTTTCAGATTAAGCAGGACCTTTTTCAACTACACTAATAAGAGGTTTGGAATAGACGATGAGCTCTGATTTTTTCTCTCTAAAAAAATGCAATTCATTTGTTTCTTATGATCAGTGGTGCCCACTACCACAAGCAATGATAAGCGAGTGTTAATGATTCCGGACGCGTCTTTTCGTTTTTAATTTTACGCTCTTTGAGCGCATGCTCGTTCTCTGGGCAGCTCCGTTTCAATTTTAAGGTAACTTTTAAACTAAATAGTACAAGAGTTTGATAAAAAATATTTAGTATAGCTTACCTACCGGTTCCTAGCCGGCCTCACGCGATGGACTTAGCGGATGAACTAAATTATAGAATCCATTACGTCCAAATCAGTAGATTGGTGTCTCTGCCTTATATATAGCGTTCTGAACAGAAACTTACCAAATTTTAGGTTTTAATCGTCTACATCTTAAGGACGACATTTTTTGAACTTTTGCTGTAGCTTCGCATAAGCTCAATGTTCCCTCTCTCAGATAGTGTAGGGTGCGAAATAATAAAAATCGCAAAATTTGTAAAAAAATAAATGTTTGTGCCATTTACAAAAAATGAAGGTACGAGTATTACTAACCAGCAACATTTTACGTTGAGTTTTTTTTTCCACATTTATTTTGTTTGTGTTATTTTTATTTTTCGTGTGTCTCTTTTTGTTGTTTCTTTTTGCTAAAAATATCCATTAATAACTTTATACACAGCGTGAAACAGCAACAAAAAACATCATCAGCAGCAGCAGCAACAACAACAACAACAACAACATCAGAATATAGCGAAGCTACAGTTTGAGAAACCTAAAAACACACATTTTCAACAAATTACGTTTTTTTTGTTGTTTTTTTGTTGCTGTTGCTGTTGCTGTTGCCAACCAATTCTGCTGATGTCGCTGCTGTTGCTGGTTGAGCTTCGTGCGCTCACCATTTGTTATGGTTGATCATTTTTGTTTTTGGGGCATGTGTTTTGTTTGGAGCGTGCTGGACAAGGTTGCCATCCTTTTTTTTTGTCGAAGCAAAATTTTATGCTATAACTCAACTATTATGAATACCTCGTCTCGAACGAGTTTTCTCATGTAGCGGATTATGACTTTGCGGGTTCTGGAGCTAAAAATCAGCGATGGGCTCCCACTAAAACAACAATTTTAAAATCACAATAGGGGACAACTTATGTTCATTTCCTACAAATCTATAAAAAAATATAATGTAAAGTCAATAGGCTTTTTTTTGTGTATTAACGATCAGCTTCGGTCCCGGAGCCATAGCCATATCTAGCCCTACCTTAATCTGCTGCTGGATACGTTTTTGAACTTCAAGTTTAATGAAGTTGGCGTTTAAATCATATCCAAGTCAATATGCTAAAGTGCATTGTATGACTTCGATTAAAGAAGAGAACCCGATTCGCTAAAAATTATTGAATTTCGAATTTCTATAATTTATGAAAAAATATTCAAGGTGGCAATACGGTTTCAAATGCTGCACAACTCCAGCACACGAAAACACACAGAGAAAAAGTGTGATCGTCATCACGTCATCGGTTAATAGCAAAGCAGAGTATTACACGCTCGAACTCTCCCTCCAGCGTTTGGATGATCGCACTAAAAAACGCATTTCGCGCAGCGACACTGTCTATCGATTATACATAGTCATCTGCGTCGACTTACATATTGCAATCACCAGCGTCGTTAGCGCTGGCGTCGCCAACCCATAGCCAACGGCGTTGGATCTTCACTTTCGCCAACAGCACTCTACGCCTTCGTCATACGCTGCAATTCATTTATCTCCATAGCACTTTGCGTGATCTTCCACCGATTATAGTGCGTCCGTCCGTCCACCAACGATCTTGTCTTGACGTTTGAAGTTGTATTGCGTTCGAAACGATGCGACGCGACGCGACGCGACGCGACGTATTCGTACAATCGTCGTCGCGTCGTTCAATGTATGAATGGGTTCAATGGCCGCAATGACTGCGTTTCATGCTAACGTTTTACGTATGTATGTTGTTGGTATTCACCGGCGCGATGTTGGAAATGGAAATGGCGTGCGTCGTCGCATCGCATCGGACTTTGTAATGCGTTTTTTTCATTTGCCTTTGTTGTGATTTTATATTTCGTTTGTTCGATCGTCCAAACGTGTTGTCGTCGCCGTTGTTGTTGTTGTTGTTGTTGTTGTTGCTGTTGGAGCATTGCGGCACGACGCGTCGATCATTTCATACGCTTCAATTCTAAAATTACAAACACAAATATGCAAATATTGCTGAAAAATTTGTAAACTATTTTTTGTATTTCTCTCTTTCGCGATTTGATTTGCTTTTTGTTTGTTTTCTTTCTTGCATTTTTGTAGATTTCATGCGAAATGCGATTTTTTACGAAATGTTTCTCATTTGAATGTTTGTCTCGTTAAGTATTTAGTAGCGAGTACAACGCCATCTACAAGACAATTGTGTAAATGGCGCTTTTCAATGGAATTGTGTTCGAATATTTGGATATTTCTGTTCAAGATTGGTATTTTTCCTTTCCTCGTCGACAAGGATATGGCAGTGCATCTTCGAAATAAACATTTTCAAAAATAATTTGTGTCACTGAAGGAGTGGCTGAATTCTAAAGGAAACACTTGATAAAGAAATAATTGAGCTTTGGAGCATATCCTCAGATGATAATTGATTACAAAAACAAGTCATTTACAATTTGGGATATGGCTTTTGTTCTTTTCGGGGTTTTTCTAAACAAAGTTATGAATACTTACATAAGAACCTTTGTATATATGTACATGTATTAAGTCATAAAAGGTGTTAAGCTATTGTTCCTCATGAGATAATAAGGTCATAAGAGATACCTAAATAATCTCTTTCTATAACTAAAAAAAAACTTTTTCGAACTGAACCAAATTTTGTAAGAAGGACATTAAGCTAATTTTATATTAACTCATCTTATATCCTACGATAGAGAACAGTAGTTACCTCTAAGTAATTATCTGATCATTTTCATTCATAGTACTGAGGACCGGACACTGCTCTGTTGAAAAAAGTTGAACAAAATTTAAATATATATTCTTTTTAGGCTCTTCGAGCTCTATCGTTTGGCAAAAATATCATGCATTAACATATATCAATAAAAAATTACCCAAAACCCATTTTTGGGCTAGGTTTCGAGCAACTCACTATATTATATTTAGACCTTTTCCAGTTCTATCATTTGGCATACATTTCAAGCTGCAATATTAAACGGTTTTAATTAAAACAACAAAATTGGTCGGAGTTCTGTATTTTGTGGGCATCGGGATGGGCTTTGGCAAGGCAATTCTGATTGGCTACATAGTTTCATAAAAATGCATTTCTATCTTTGCCGTATACCTTATCCTGTCATCTTATACACTTGAATTTTCTACAGAGGGCTCGTTGGCTATGAGTTGTCATTATAGCTCGTAACTTTTAGAGTGCCATGAATCCTTGTTTGGAAGATTGTTGCCAAACTTCGCATTGCAACAGCGTTAGAGTAGTTTTTGTTCACCTAGATACCAACCAGACCCAGTTCGACTCACATAAAATTTGGAGTTAATGCAATATAGCTATCAGACACGTTTCTTTTGTAGATTCCCTCAGGCAAACACCTCTCAATGTAAGGAGCTGTAAGCTTTCCCGTTTACGTTTCCTGATTAAAAGCATTAGTGTGCTTATGAGAAATTCTGCAGATTGCAGCATTTATCGAACCACTCAAGTATCATCTGCATAAGAAACCATCCTGATACCAACGCATATATACCATCGGCATATGCTTAAAAGTAACCAAAATTCTATACTTTATCTAGTGGAGGGTAATGAAGAAACTTTTTGCCTGATAACATCCCGTCTATACATCTATCGTGAGGTTTTTGACACCGTCTTCACGAGATATTATCCATCTAACAGCTGTTTTAAACTCATATCTTTTGTTCAGGGTTGCCAAGTGGCCGTTAATTGGATGCCAAAGCCGTAGGCCGTTAATTGGAGATACAAATATTTTTATGCAACCGGAAAAAGGGTCACTCTTGCTGATCAAAAAAAAGTGCAACGGCTTTTTTCGAAAAATTTTTGGCATTTTAACAAATTTTTGTCTTTTTGGAAGGCCGTTAGTTACTCATTTTCAACTTGGCAACCCTACTTTTGACTGAAGCACACATGGAATCAAATGTTGCATTGTCAAAAGCTGCTCGATGTTGAAAAATGCCACATTGGCATCTTAGTCCTTCCCATGGCAACGTGAAAACTTATTAAGAAGAAATAAACAGTTTATGTTAAGAATTAGTAGTTGCTCATAAATAATAACTTCTTTCACTTGAGCATTACTTTTTTTATAGCCATTACATTCGAAAGTGTAGACAGTAAGACAGTAAAGGTTAAAAACTCTAAGTTTCACTGAAATTTCACTGATGCCATTCATTTTTGTATCCAATAAGAATTTTTTATGAATTTTATCAGCAGTAGCTGATCGTAAAAATTTAATTTTCCTGCAAACTCCGTCAATAATGCGTTAAAATCACAGCTTTGTGTCAGTTATGACCCAGTTTCACCCAGACTACAACCCAGACGACAGCCTTTAAAAGTGTTGATTATTGCCGTGTTGATGACGCTGATGTTGATGTTTCCTACCTACTGTCATTTCATCGATGATGTAGTTTCAATGAAACTTCCACACACTTTCAGATGCAAATTTAAGCTCAAGCTATACACAAATCATCCATCTTCAAGTTAATTGAGTTTTTTGTTTTTGCTTCTCAGAAGATGAGGATGGCTTATTTTCTTTTGCTTTCTTTCGGTCTCTTCTGGAAGCAACTCGTTGCAGGCAGTAGCAAATCTTTACAAGCTGACAAAGTCGACAGTAACGACTATTGAGCGACAAGGCATTTAATCAAGTTGTTTAATAGGCTTTGGAAAACTTGATCCAGATTAATAAATATGAAGAAAACCATCGTCGTCGTCGTCATTATTTTTATTAAGTCAAGTACCACTAAAGACTGCGGCCACCACTTTAATATAAGTGGTGGTCGCCGCCTATAAACTGACTGACCATACAATGGAGCAGTTTGAAAGAGCTTCTTATTGTTGTACGGGGGCCTGGAAGCTCTTGAAATAAAAATGAATTATGTTGAAGGAAGTGCAAAAGTTGAGAAAACATGTCGACGAGCTGAGTATATGGCATGCGAGTTAGCTGCATGCAATGCATTTTGTTCGCGTACAGTAAGTACGTGTTGCATCGTATGTTAATGTTACGATGAAGGCTTGCGGTTAAGTTGCGATTAATGGTTTTTTTTGTGTGGCGAAGTGCATTGAAAAATCTTTAAAAAATAAACAGATTTTATTTTTAGTGAAAATAAAGAAAATTGACCAACAGTAAAAAATAAAGAAAATAAAAATATCGAACCCAAGAAGACGCTTTCTTTGGTGACGACTTTCTTCTTATTAAGTGTGGTGGTGGTGCTATTGGGAAAATTATGCTTCCTTGTCACATGGACACTTTGTGTTTTGATCTGTGAGCATCTTTGTTTGTAAGCGGGTGTTAAAGCAAACCCATACAACATTTACGTTTTAGACTTTTATTAACCGTTTCGACATTTATTGACTTTTCCAATATTTTAAGACGTTTTCAATTTTCGAATTTATAAAAATTTTTCGACTTCCTAACATTTACTCGACTTGTTCAACATTTTTCTATATTGCACGACTTTTTTAACACACAGTAGCGTACCAAGGGTGCGGTTGCCCTAGGCGCAACTCTTTGGGGGCGGCAAAATGTTCGTGAAATGCATTTTACTAGGGTTTTTGAAAGTCGAAAGTGAGGATTTTTTTTTGTTTTTTCGCTAAGGTAAATATGGTAATGGGCGGGAAATAACTTCTTTGCCCCGAGCGCCCTATGGCCACGGTACGCTACTGTCAACATACATATGTATTTCGATTGTTTTAAATTTTTTAATTATTGTTCGGGTTATTCAAAAACATTTTTGGAATTTCTGAATATTTTACGATTTTTCCAGATTCTTTCAACTTGTTTCGGTTTCTTCTAGAGTTTTCAACTGCTTTCCTGCTTTCAACATTATTCGAACGTTTTTCAATATTTTTAGACTACATCAACATATTTCAAGTTTTTCAAAACATTATTAGACATTCTCCGCCTTTTTTAAGAGTTTTCCAACCATTTCAACATTATTCGACTTTTTCAGCAATCTTCAAATTTATCTGATGTTTCAACATTGTTAGATTCCATAAGAATGTTCGATTTCTCAACATTGTTCGAACTTTTCAACAGCACCGGTTTCGCGGAGGTTTTCGGCCGCGGTGCACTGTATTATATCCAACGCAGGTGGACATAGTACAGTGGACTGGGGCCAAAGGCCTCCGCGAAGCCGTTGGTGGGCATATTGTAGGATGTAAGCCGTGAGTTCCGGCCGAAGGCCGCCCAATTACTCTAACCTACTAAAATTTTCCCCATCCTCCTAGCACGCTTCGCATGAACTAGTTTGGCCTAGGAGAAACTAGTTTATCCTAAAAACTGGCTGGTAACATATATTATATAGGTAACATGTGTAAGCTTGTGACTTACGTATTATATATGTATATGTATATATTATAATTGGGCCTAAAAATATTTAATTTTTTGAACTGCTAAAATTAAAATTGACCCATGGTGCACAGTTTAATTAAAAAAAAAATCGAAAAATGCAAAATATTTTTCAATGCAAAATATTTGTTGACTTTTAAGTTTTTATCTTTTAACCCAAAGGTAAATAGGTTATTGGGTGAAATAATGAAATAATTGCATCGTACGATACTTAAAAAAAACCGCAAACAGTTGTGGTTTTAAATTCCTCTAGAATAATAAAATTTTTCATTTATTTTTTTTTATGCACGAAAGCAATAAACTAAATTACTACTTTTGCTCTTGGACAATTTTTTCATGACAAATATCACGTAGTCCGAATAGAAATCAATCGATGGCCACCATTTGTTATGTCGCTCTTTGATTAATGCGTATGCAATGAAAGCGATGTACGATATTTAACTACTGCAGCAAAAAAGTTATTGATCTCTGTGGTGTATATATATTATTTTCCATATGCCGATATAAACGATAAATAGATAGACTTTTAATTAAAAAATTATGGTAAACATGAAATCGCTATAGTCCTGGAAGTGTGTTTTAGGCGATATTTTCAAAATTTCTTAAGGAAACCGAAAAAAAATGTGCTGTTCCATTGCTGATTTTATAAGCAAATATACAGTTTTTAAAAGGCTTATTTAGCTATATAGCAAAAAGTATTTTTTTTTCATTACATTCTTACGGGAAACTAACGAAATAATGATATTTCTAAAACATGAAGACCTAACTCCCATTTCGAACACTCTGAAATTGCACAGCTGTACATTTCACACAATTGCATAGCAAAAGTGTTAAAATAAACGTACGTAATTATCTGAAGTCAATACCCTCAAGTTGGACCAGATTTCGTTATCAACTTTTTGTCTTCCCTCTCGTATATAAAAGCGAAAAAAAAAACTCTTTCCAATATTAAATATCAACCAACCCACAAATATAATCGAAGACAACAGAAAAAACAAAATCTGAAGAAAATAATCCAATAAATATTAATAAAAGAATATGAAACAGAGGAGGCCAAGATAAATATACAAGTAATGGCTTCCTCATCAACATCATCAGCTGCCGCCACCACTTTGAGGGGCTACGTGATAAGACCCACTACACATGCCCATACATAAGTAACAAAGATAATAAAGATGCAACAGGACCATTGTTGATTCGCCAGACAGACAGCTAGATACTCTCATGCCATTGGAAGTGACAGCAATATTTTATATTGAAAATTGAGAGAGGAAGCCAGAGAGAGAAAAAAAAGAAAGTCCAAAAAAAGCTAAACTTACAAAAAAAAAAGAAATGAAAAAATAAAACCAAAATAAAAACAAAAATTATCAAAAATAAAAATAAATAAAGAGTCCAATGAACCGTTTTGAGTTATTCAACAAATCCAAGTGGAGGTCAACAGAGAGATTGTGTGGTGGTAGCGGTAGCGGTAGCATGTGTTACTCGCGCATAATAGAGAAGAACGAGAAAAATTTATGATATCCAAATCATTTTTGGTGACATTCATAGTGGGGAAAAACTTTTAAATGAATGGTCAACAGCTCAATGTTTGCTAAGCACAAACTATAAATGGCTGATGACAAAGCCATCAAGAAAAGATCTTCAAATCATAAAATTTAATATATGCAAATTAAATCTAAAAGAATGGGGACATCAAACAATCAAGTTAAGTATTTCTCTCATTAAATGTAGAACGTTAAACTTTGCAATTTTAAGTTCAAGGTTAGAAGCACATAGACCTTAGCAATAATGTAAATATTGTATTCTTTGAGATGCAGATTAGTAAAGAAACATTAGTAAGCCTTTAAATGTATATCTCTTAGTTACTACGTGTATGAGCTGCTGCGTACACATACGAACAATAATTTCAAACACTCAAGTTTTTTTGAGACAGAGAGTAGTGATGGTTTGGACCTTTCGCAATTGTTATGAAATTATGTTCGGAATGTATTTGAAATGGAAAAAATTGTCAAGTACAAGCAAATCAGAGAAACCTTTCAAAAACATTTTCCCAGTTGAGAAGCCTTTAAGAGATTTGCATAAAGAGATCAATTCAAATCAAAATTTGTTTTCGGGAAACAAATTATTTATCCTCACTAATAAGCTTTTAAAATTATCCCTACATACCAACAGTGGTCAATGTTACCCACAATGAATCGAAGCTAGTGGCTCAAATTTAGTTTCTCAACCATTTAAATTGTGAGTTTTGATTCAATGACCGCAGCGGGTTTGAATTTCAAGCCATTTTTTTTCTAATGGAACGAGTATTTCAAAAAATTTCAAGTATGTCAATTGTCAACGTTCAGTTTAGAGAGTAACACGTCATCATTATTTAAACTCTATAATAATTATTAAAACTATTTTTAGTATAAATAATCTTGAAAACTGAAAAGAGGTCCCTTTTAATAAAAAATTTAAAAAAAATAAAAAAAAGTATATGGATAAGGACAAATGTTTTTCTACTGCAGCTAATAAAAATCGTAGAAGTGGCGAAAGGTTAGGGCCAAAAAATGCACAACCTTTTTCGTTACCTACGAAACACAATCCAAAAAACCACAAAACATATTGGCTTGTAAGGGACCCTGCACCATGAGCTCGGAACTGGTGCCCTCTAGCTCTATTTTTATACAGCGTTGGAAACAATGCCACAAATAGTAGAGAAGAATGAGAAAAATTTATGATAAGCTCATGAAATCCAAATCGATTTTGGTGACATTTATAGTGGGGAAAAACTTTTAAATGAATGTTCAACAAAAGCGTAGAGATATCAATTCGTTATCGTTCACAAGAATTATGTGTTTCAAGAAACAACTTAAAGGGCACATTAGTCAGACATTTTGTTCCGTAGACAACAACGTAATTCAAATGAAATAACAATATTATTACTTTTCGAATAAATTTTATTGGAACACTCTGTATTTCACAGAAATGTTGTGTACTAAGATTTTGTAACATTCTTACGAATGTTTTTGTTGAGTATAAAGTGGTTTACAAATTTATACCACTTGTATGAACAGATATAAAATGAATCTCCATTACTGTTCACAAATTTAATGAACATGGCCTAAGTTGTAGGAGAGGTCACACATGAATGTTCCGAAACTTACACCTCTAAACATTTATTTTTGTAAGCCTTCCTTTAATGAATAAATAAATAGATCCATTTTTCATATATTCCGTTATCTATATCTAATCTGATTGGTACGAGTACTTGAATGTTATTCTTTCTTCATCAAATATTAAATAAAACTTTTAATAAACTGTAACTATCTGAATTTGCGAACTATTTTCCAAATTCAAAGAGCGCATGTATGAATTAGTTGTTAAGCTTTAAACTTTGCTTTTAATGCTGTCATTATAATGACTAAGAAATTTGTTGTCAAAATACCGCTTCGAGACGAGTAAGTCCGTGTAGCCATATCGTAGTGGGTTCCACTGGTTATAGCTTACTGAAACTTATTAGAAAATCCTATTGAAAACGTCTAAGTCGATGTTTTTTTTAATGTACGGAACATAGTTTGAAATAAGGCTTTGCAAGAAAAAATCAACCCCATCGGAGAACTTTATTTTTTTGGCCTGGGATGTTCGGCAAACTATGCCTTATATTTACACATAATTCATTATGTTGAAGGTCGACTGTAGTCGAAACATAAGCGGTGAAAGTTTTTAAAGAAACATTATTGCTGGTATTTTGTGAATGCCTACTCTGTGCAAAGATAATTCTGATTATAACACTTAAATTTTGGAAATGCTTTGCATAAGCATGAAAAAAATGTCATGAAATTTGTTTAAAAAAAAACCGTGTGGAACTTTGTTCATTTAGAATTTTAATGAAATTGATTCGGAAACAGTTTAAAAGAACATTTTTGCAACAGGTGTAGACTTAAGCTCTCAACTTATGCATAAAGATAGTAAAAAATGTAATTTTTTAATGTTTTTCTTTATTTATTGGCTATAAGGTTATTAACACTTTATTTCGCAGACAACAAACCTCACGAGAAAGTTTTTTGTTCTTATGTTTTTGATAAGAAAAAAAAAACACTAAATAAAACAAAAAAATCAAAGAGATATTTCATGTAGTATAATGTGTGTGATTTTATATTTCGTTTGTTGATTTTTAATTCATCGACCGACTTTGTTTAAATCGCATGGCGTAATGAATCACTTAATTTATATACAAATTTGTTAACTTAATATTTTAAATAAATTTTTGCTATCAATAAAAATATTCTCATTTTGCAATTGTTTAATATACCCTACATAATAAAAATTAAGAAAAAATTTCATTTGTATTTAATACCAAGTCAACAATTTTTTATTTCTTAATTAGTAATTCGAAATTGTATCAGAAAAATTTGGCACATTTAGAAATTGGGTCACCCTTACGCGTGCTTTGCTATTAATGCAGCATTTTCGATTCATTTATTTACTTTTTTTATTTTTTGTTTAAGAATTTCAATTTATTTTTAAGTGACCACAACAGTTTTGTTGTCGTCAGTTTTATGCTTAGAAGTTGGGTTATTATATATTCGATCTTGACATATATTTGTCTTAGGCTGACTTAACAAAATAGTTGTACAATTAATTGACTTGAAATTGGGGAGCGTAAGCAATTTTTAATTTCTCTTTCAATTATATGCAAAAAAAAAAGTATTTATTTGGTATCAGCAGTTATCAGCCAATTTTTATTTTATTTAAAAAAATCATATATTTGTGGTTAATATAAAATATTAAAATATAGAAATTTAGGCAAATAGAATTATTCTGAAATTCTAAATTTTGTTTAAATAGGCGATCAGACTTCTTTTGAGGGATGTTAAAGTTTATGTTTTCAAAATCCTAAAAATTTTTGTTGTATGTGATAGGTACTCAAAATTTAAAAGAAAATGTCAATTTCTGTTTTGCAAGAATGTTTTATGCCATTTTAGTCTGTCTTGCATGTTACATTTTGGGAATGTCAAAAATCAAAAATATGATATATTAGCATTACCCTGTGCGCTTCGCTCCCCCTTAAATTGAAAATTTCATTCAAATTTTTAAAGTGGTCTTTGTGGAAATGGTATTTTTAAAAAAATTTTGTGTGAGGCCACCCTAAATAAAAGTTTTGTTCTAAGGTGTGCCTCATAATATAACAGCTACGTGGTGTAGATTCGGTGTGAATCGATTAGCCGTCGAGATATTATTTTAAAAATATTTTTGAATGAGTGTCATTCTAAATTTGAACTCTTGATAAGAGTCTTAGCTATGCCTCTTATTGTAAAAGACACGTGGTGTAGATTTTCAGAAAATCGATTAAGTGGTTTTTGTGAAAATTATATTTTTAAAATTTTTGATATGAGGACCACCCCAATCATAAATTTAGCCCAAGCAATGCCTTTTGATATAAAAGCTACGTGGTGTAGCTCCGGTGTGAATCGGTTAGCCGGTCTTCGCGAAAATGATATTTTAAAAATATTTTTGTATGTGTGCCACGCTAAATATGCACCCTATATAAAAGTTTTATAGCCTATGACGCTCGCCTGATCGATTTTAACATACTGTAAAAATATCATCAAAATCGGCCCGATAGAATTCGCTTCCATAAGAAACAGACAGACAAAAACATTGAATTTTATATAGTAGATTAGAGAGCTTGGCCCGCTGCTCGCTTCGCTCACCAACACCTCCCTGCGCACACTTCGCTTCGCTCGTGGGGTCTGGGGCGCACTTTGCAGAATGACTACTTAATTCCACCTTTCTTTAAAAACTTCAAGTATGCAATGTAGCTTTACATTTCTTTAACAACTAAAACTATGCAATGAAATTTTTGCTCTCTTCCTATATTTGTTTTGTATTTTCTTTTATCATTCATTGCGCGAAAACTTTCTAACACCGAAAGTTATTTCAGATAATAGAAAGATAGTAAATAACTGAGGTTTTTGTTTGTTTTAATAGTACTAGCCAATAGGCAATTTACGCTGGCAGCCTGGTTTTCAGCCCGTGGTTTAAGCTTCGAGTATGTACATTTTTGCAATACGTTTAGTTTTTACTATTTTTTTTACGTTACGCATACGACATGTTGGCAGACCAATGACTGTGGTGCTTAGCTGTAACCACCACATACGGAGGGAACCGAAATTAATTTTACTTCTTATCACTTAAGTAAATATTACACCAAGCTACGTCCTTGAATTAATTTTACCACATGAAAATCTTATTTTATTTTTTATTAAAATGTGTTCCTGGGAAGCTTAGATATTGCTTTTCTGCTTTTGGGATAACCTTAACAATTTCTGTCCAATCTTTCTGATATTTTTATATATCAGAGGCGACTACCCGACTGATTTTCTCTTAGGAAGTCAGCGAAAACATCAGCCTCCCACTCAAAATTTTACTCAAAAAAATGTTTGTTATTTGAGATAAGGAAATAGGAGCTGATTGTCTGGCAAATTAATTTTTGAGGTTGGAAAAAATAAGTAATAAATTCGGTTTTTAAAGTCTTGATATGTTTTTGTTACTGGGGTTTTTTGAAATAACGCAAAATCAAATCATTTAAAAAAGGCTCTGATCATTTCTCGTATCACCCCACAAAGTAAACTTTGTACTCTGTAACATTTTTGTGTAGTGTTACAGTGCTACTTTTCCCAAATATTCTATCTTTGAGGTAAATCTCTTGTTTTTTGTTTCTCACAATATAATTAAAACATATTCTATGAATTTCTGCTAAAAACTCTTTGTTTCCTTTCTATAATTTCAGCAATGATCATACAGTCGTGTCATTTCCCTTTATATCCGAACAACAACGAGCCCTTCAGCTGACATTTCAAAACATAAATGTGGTGCTCAACGATCGCAAAATACTCTCCGATGTGAGTGGATTAGTGAGGTAACAACAACGCAAGTAAATGCTAGCATAAGATACTTCAAACGACTAAACACAAACGATCAAACAAACCAGATCAATCTGACTGACTGACTGACTGACTGACTGCTTTGTATTGACCCAATATTTTTTGCGTTTTTGTTTTCCTAACCCTTTGCCTTTTTATTTTAGTCCCGGTGAAGTCTTAGCCATTATGGGCCCATCAGGCTGTGGTAAGACAACATTACTCGATTGCCTTTCTGGTCAGCGACGTATTGATGGTGGCAGCATTTATCTCAATCGTGAACCACTCTCCAAAAAATGGCGGCGTAAAATCTGTTATGTGTTACAGGAGGAAATCTTCTTTACGGGCCTCACCCTGCGCGAAACGGTCATGTATACGGCGCTTTTACGTTTACCCGAAAAAATGCCTAGAGAGGAGAAAATGAAACTGGTGGATCGTATTTTGGAAGCACTCGAATTGAACTTTTGTCAACAAACAAAATTTGGCGATTATCTGAATAGAGGGCTTTCGGGTGGTGAGAAGAAGCGTGCAAATATTGCATGTGAGTTACTCACAAATCCGCTATTGATGTTGCTAGATGTAAGTTATAAATTTCTCTTTGACGAGCTAAATGCTCTTTGGTAATGAATAATCTCTTAATGTTAAGAGTTTTGAAGAAAACTTTAGAGACTCTTTATTTTAAGAGCTTAAGTATTTATGCTCTTTGACTCTTTATCATTCTCTTTCTACTGTTCGCTTATAGGAACCAACATCCGGCCTTGACAGTCATTCCGCCATATCGCTCATGAAAATTCTCAAACGCTATGCAATTCAAGAGCAAAAAACTGTTGTGATAACCGTTCATCAGCCATCGTCGCAAATGTTTCATATGTTTGACAAGTTGTTATTGCTGTATGGTGGGCAAACAGCTTATTTCGGTGAAGTAAAGAATATTTATAGTTATTTCGAAGATATTGGAGTCGCCATTAAGCCCCATTACAATCCAGCTGATTTTGTTTGTAAGTGCAATTGAAATATTTGAATTGAGTTTTTTAAGGACTAAAGTTTTATCAGAGGGCACTATATTATTTACCAATTTGACCTTGAAAATTAGTCATCGGAAACATCTTTCTTCTATTAAAATTTTTTCATCTTAGGAAGTTTCTAAAAAGTAGCTAACCCCTTTATGATAGAAATTAAGTGTAATCGGACAGAAATTTTGTCAAGACTGATGTATTTTTGAAATTTGAGTGAGGCATTTTAAATCACATTTTCATTTTTGAAGCCCTGATCCTTTCCCATGTATTTGAAATTTTGCTGTTAATCTATGCTCAAATTTTAGGAATTTATTTTCCCAGTTTTTCTAACCTTCGAAAGGCAGGCAAGCTATTAAAAAAAGGAAAATCTTTGTGGCAGAGTGTGCCCCCTGCAATACATAGTATCCCCTGCAGAAAATGTAAGGGCCGTAATAAACACAGCATGGAATGACATAAAGTAGACTTTTTAGCGAAGAGAAAAAGCTTGGTAACTATTTAGTCTTAATTTCAAATACTCTGTCCGTTTAGTACTTAGGAAACTTTTTAGTCTTGAATTTTGAAGCTTCGCATTCTTACCTGTCTTACACTTACCATACTTATTTCTAACTCGTTTCAGTGGAACAAATAAAATCCTATCCGGATATACGGGAAAAACTTTTTATAGCCGCAAAAGAATCTCATAGCAATTTCTTAAATCGCAACTGCATCACAATGAATACGAAAAATCAACATCACAATCATCACATTGCAAATCACAATAACCACAAGAGCACAAGTCCCATTGATGCTTTCACCAACAGCAACACTACACCCATAATAACAACAACAACAACAACAACAACCACAACTGATGGAGTAGTCATTAATAAAAATAACTGCACTAGCAATGATAAATGCCATCCCCCACGTGATGCGCTAATCAATGACATCATTCATAGTTACTACAAGGATATAACGAACAGTCACAGTTTAGGTCACAATCACAACCACAATCATCACATAAACCATGAAGATCTGTTGCTGATGAATAATCATCACAATTGTGCCACCGCCGACGAAGAAGTTTCGCAACAGCTATGGCGTGGAGGTGTCGATTCACAGTCGAATTTCAGTTCCGGCTCAAGTGATTGCCATCAATATTATGAGACAGCAGACGATTGGTTGGATTACCCTACGCGGTTTCATACACAATTCAGAGTCCTGTCTAGTCGCAATTTCAAAGAGGCCAAGCCACGCATGCTCTCCAAATTGAATTGGTTCCAAACAATTGGTTTGGCGCTAATGGCAGGTGCTATTTGGTTTCAAATACCACGCACTGAAGAATTTCTGCATGATTTGCAAGGCTGGATGTTCTTCTCACAGACATATTGGATGTTGTTTGCATTATTTGGTGCATTAAATTCATGTAAGTCGTATGATCATGTGATATAAAATAAAAAAATTAAATTAAATTAAAATTTAAACTGAAAAATATCTGAATAATCCTTTTTTTAGTTCCATCAGAACGTGAAGTTATCAGCAAAGAGCGACGTTCTGGCGCCTATCGTCTATCGGCGTACTATTTGGCTAAAATGTTTGGTGAATTGCCACTAGTAATAACTTTACCAACAGTTTATCTTCTAATAAGTTATCCAATGTTGGGCTGTACAAGGTGAGTTGCCTCCTCATAAGGCTTAACAAATTACATAGAAGAAAGTTAGTTCCCAAGACATTATCTTAAACAGGGCTTCCCAAGTTTTCCTTCCCCATTGATTACTTTTAATTTGATATTGTAACCATCACACATACTACTACAAAAAACCTAATGATTACACAGTTTTAAGCTTTTCTTCTTGATGTTGGTATTTCTACTGCTCAATGCAATAGTGGCTCAAAGCGTTGGATTTTTCATAGGTGCTTGTTGTATGGACATGAATGTTAGCATAACGCTAAGCGCCCTTTACACGCTAGCGACACAATTGTTTGGCGGCTATCTATCGTCACGCATTCCTGATGGTCTTAGCTGGATACGCTATACATCGATGATACATTATGCCTATCAAAATATGCAGATATTGGAATTTCGTGAGGGACCAGCGATAAGGTGAGATTATTTATATCTTGTATAAATGAGCTTGAACCACGACTTCGCTCTGTTGTGTGGCGACTTAGAGATTTATGCCTTGGGCATGCAGTTTCTGAAATGAAATGAAAACGATTTTAGCGCAGGATCAATACTCTATATAGAAACAATTTTTGGGAGTCGAGATATGATTCTATGTGCTTTTTAGAAAGTGATTTAAATAGGTACTCAATAAGATCATATTCAATGTCAGTTAGTTATATACCATGCAATTATAATATGGTTACCAGTTGACCAAGTGGCAAATAGAGCACATTCAGAAAAATTTCAATCATTTCGTACCATGATTGGCTTAAAAATTATCAAATGTGTCTTCTTCTTCCCAATGTTTTAATGAAATTGGATGATCAAAAAAAGATATATCTAAGGCTAGAACGTTTACATTAAAATAACATCAAATCAAAGACATTTAAATGCTTACGAGGTCGTGAAAGCTTCCGGGGACTCCTTGTTATAGCCGCATCAACACTTTTATGGCCAAGGAGCAGTGATTTTCATGCTGCTCTATGCGGCAATCGAATTGAAGTGAAGGATGCTGTTACTTGTGCTTGCGGCTAAGTAGCGGCTAATATGGCTAGGATGGGGAAAAAATAGCCAGTTGGAGAAACTTGCGAAAAAGAGCATTAAACAATATTGTTTTTAATTTTTCAATTTTGAAAATAAAACATCGTTCATTATTATCAATTCATGGAGTAGGTATCATACCTTCCATAAAACAAAATTCGAAATGTACACATATTCGCCATATGCCATGTTTCATTTCATTTCCATTCCGAATCGGAGCGAGGCTAGACTCATGTTTCCATCTTATGAAACGTTTCGTTTTCAAATCGTATTAAAAACGAACTTTACCGACCTAGGATGGGCTATTGCTTTATCTAAAGCCATATTTTTCGCATAATGAGCCACACGAAAAATGTGGGCGTTGTTAAACAACAGGTTGTGGCACCTCCCATACAACTAATATACCTAAAACGTTAAATCTTGGCACTAGAGGTAGAGTTTTTTGACGTTTTAGTGAGTCCGTTTTTTTTGTCAAATTTCAATGAAATCAGACACAAGCTCTGTTCGCGACGCTTAGTGGTTTGAGCTAGGAGGCTGAAATTTTGTGTAAAATTTCATTTTCAGCCCAATATTAAGTCATACACAGTAAAAAAATAAAAGAAATCTACAAAATTTTCAAAATAAACATCCAAAAAATTTCTTTTCAAAGCATACGATGAATAATTTTTTTATATAAAAAAAATTTTTGAATAAAATATTAAGCATCAAAATTAATGTTACCTCCCAGGTGTATGCTTCCCTAAGTAAGAAGTCAGGTAACTAACACAGTTTGCCATCTACACCCTTAACCTCTCAGTAATTTCGTTTGCAACACATTTTTAAACATAAAAATCATTTCACTCAAAATGTATTTCTCTTCCTCAGATGCGGTAACCCAAGCAGCTATGAAATATGCAAAAATAGTTCAACAATCTTCATTCCATATCAAGATATTTTAAGGGCACAAAACTCAACATCACCGCTATGGCTCAACACACTCATACTGATGATGTTCTTTCTTGTGTTTCGCGGACTCGGCTACGCTGTACTGCGCTATATCAGATGCCCCAAAACGTGATCACTTAGAAATATTTGCAATTTTATTGCATAAGAAACAATAATATCGCTAAACTCACACAGTTGCATATCAGAATTGTTTAATTAAATAATATGCATTTATATAATCTATCGTATGATACGCGTATATTTGTTTTAGAATATCAAATAATATCGATATTTTCCATTTTAAAAAAGCTACTCCTATTTTTTTTATGTATGTAGTATTTTAAATATTAAATTTCTATATTATTTCTACACTGCATTTTAAGATAAATTTTTAATTAGATTATTTAGTTTAGTTAAAATAATTTTAGCCATAGTTTTATGAAAAATGCTGTAAAAATTGTGTAATTTTAATGTAAGCAGAAAAAAAAAAGATTGTACTGAAAATAAAGGTTTACTTTATGTACTTTATCTAAATGTAAAAAATAATACTTTGTAGCTACATTTTGAAATTTCAATTAATTATGTTTTAGAAAAGTTTTAATCGCTGCATGTAGTATCGTAGTATCAATAATACCCCATGTACATGCGAAATCATTCATACGATGTTCATATGTTATAGTAACGTTTTCTTTGTTATAAATTCTGTGATGTAGTTTTCTAGTTTATGCAGATTGTTGCAATTAATTTAAAATGTAATAAATTTAAAATTTCAGTTATATACAATACATAAAATTATTAGCCATTAATTGTTTTAAATTCAAAATTGTTTAATCTGTATATAGGAAATAATTAATAAAGGAAAAATAAACATAAATTAAAGTTTGTACACACAGCGTGTTATTTGAGTGGTTTAAGTACTCCGAAATTATACGAAATTGAAATTTTTCTGGCATGAAATTGATGTGATTTCAACTCTTCCACAACATCAAGTTATTTCGCAAAATTGTTTTTCTCGGCCACTCACAACCAGACTCATCACTATTCTGGCGATGGACGCTTATTTCTATTATCGCTTAAACTATCATTTGCAAAAAAAAGTTAAGAGAGAGGTAATGACTTCAGAAAATGCAACGCTACCTCCCGGACTATGAGCTTTTATTCGTTCTAAATACCAGATCGCAAAACGATTTGAAATTGAGAGTCCCCTTGAATGAACGGATACCAACAATATCCATTTTTTGTTTAATTAATTAATTAAAACTATGATTAAAATTTTTAACAAAAATTTATTTACAATTATTCGACACGTTTATAAATATAATACAAATCACTAAATTCATTAAATCTGATATATATTGTACCAACAAAATAGTACACACCTTACACATTTTATTCCACATCCATAGACTTATTCTTTGTTTCATGTAAAAATATTGCTAAATAAATAAATGAGAACAGGCAGACACTTGCGCACAACCACATGGTAACTGGTATTCCGTAAACGTCCATTAGTATTGGAAAAATCTTAAGCGCCATAAATATACAGCAACTCATGCCCATGAATGAAATGAACGTACCTGTAGATCGAATCTGAAAATTTCAAAAGAAAATTAATGTATGTTCCAAGAAAATCAATATAGAAGACTCAGAAACCTTTACTGGAAATGTTTCCATGATTACAATAAATGATATTGCTCCAAAGCCAATAAATGAACAAAATAGAATACAACTCATCAATACCACTGGAACCCAATTATATTCAAGTAAAACTTCTTCATTGCTGAAATATACGAAAGCACCAAATGCTAATTGTGTTAGACCAACGAAGCCGGCGGAGAATAGCATAAGCACTTTTCGACCACAACTATCAACGAGCATCGTTGCTCCTTGAATAGCAATAATAGAGATGACGCCCATTAAAATTGTACTGGCATTGGGCTCAAGCACTGAGCCTGTTTTTACAAATATTAACGACATGTAGTTCATAAATGCAAAAGTTCCAGAGAATTGATTCAGAAATAGTATGACAGCAGCTGTACAAAATGCCTTAAGTGCTGATTTGGTAACTGAAATTATAAGTTGATAAATACATTTCATTATTATTCAGAACTGTTAAATAGTATCTTTTTACATATATTGGCTTAATTCTTTTTTTGTCAAGAAATTTTCAGTTTTATTCTGACAGAAGTAAAGAACTTGCGAGACTGAAAAATTAATTTTCTAAAAATCAGACCCTGTACCCATCCATCAAATCATTTATGTAAATTTATTAAGCATAATTTTAAGTGAGATCTGATATCTCCACAGTATGAAAATTTTTTCCTATTTTCTTCTAGCTCAAATATGTTAAGTATTTTGAATTGAATTCCTATAGAATTATGACGTTAGAATTGAACCTCGAACCGTCAGTACACGTCTTAACAGCTGTTTTTGGTCGGCACTAAGCTAACGTTGTTATTTCTGGGTTAAACGTCAAAGCAGACGTAACAAGTGCAAACGTTCGTATAGTTGCTATCCGTCTCGTCACGTCGAGATTAAGTAAGAAAATTTGTAATGCACCACACTTTTATTACAAAGGGTGGCTGAATTCTTGTATAAATTGTTAGGGTCTGGTTCAGTTAACTTCTGCACCGATTTTAAAAAATTTTCAACCATTAAAAACCTTGACATGGCCACTTTTATTGAATTATCCAAGTAATGAACAAAAAGTATATCGGACTATTGATATAAGTAAGTAAAATTGCTATACATTCGATATCGTTTTAAAACATCGAGCACCTACCAAAATCCTTGTAGCTTAAGCTCTTTCCACTTGTGTGTTGCATTAAATTGTTTTGCAATTCTGTAAATTCTTTGCTGCATTGTTGTATCTCATCATTTGAATTATTGGCATTACAATTTTTGTAAAATTTAAAAGCCTTCTCAGCAGCCAGCGTCCTATTTTTCCTTAATAAATGTTGTGGTGTTTCTGGTATTAATGTACAACAAATGAGATAAATTATTGGAAGCATTATCATCGCAATTGGCATTGTGTGATAGCTTACAAAGGATGCTATGATGAATCCCAAAAGCATTCCTAAGTAAAGCGCGAACATAAATAAAGTTGAAAGTCTGCCACGTATGCTGTAAAAAGTAGTGTTAAAAAATAAGAGAAATGTAATTTTGGAATATACCTTATGCTCTGTTGAAAAAAAAAATTAATTCTTTAAAATGTATGTAAAATTTAAATGAGTGATAGCTCATGAAATGTGCCAACGCCAATCTAAAATTTAATATGTGATCACTAACTAATTAGCCATGAAAGTTTTGAATATCGTTAAGCAGCCTTTCTAGACTGAAGAAAAATACGTATTGATTTGGCTGACAATGTTCCAAGAGATGCTCAAATGTAATAAAAAAATTGGGTTGATATATGCACAAATCTCACGAAAACATACTCTCTGATATCTTAAACTTGAAAAGTCATTTTCTTCTATGATTGGTGCTGAAGATTTCATTACCAGAATGTTTGGCTCCTATTGCGGTTATCGATTTGCGATAAAATCGATAACCATCGATCTAATAGAAACGATGCCATTTTGGTATTACGATACTCAATATAAAGAATTGCGTCATCGTGATTTGAAATCTTTTTTAAAACAAAAAAAAATACTTTCTGTCAAATCAAAATGAGAGAACAGCCATCGATTGTTTTTCCGTTTACAGTCGACAAACAGTCTACTAGTCGATAAACACAATACTGAACAGAATCGCTAATTGAAAAAGAGCGTTTATATATTGTAAA
The DNA here is from genome assembly GCA_963680825.1 of Meiosimyza decipiens. NCBI lineage: Eukaryota > Metazoa > Arthropoda > Insecta > Diptera > Lauxaniidae > Meiosimyza > Meiosimyza decipiens. The sequence continues at coordinate 72,901,512 of OY804260.1, read as the reverse complement.
TCGACAACCGCAATTGGGTCCTTTGCCTTTGCTCGCCAATGATACGGAACTTTAACAAGGATTTCGAGTAGTGAAAATATAGCTGCAAATTTTAAACATATCAATCGATGAAGGAAAGTCAAAAGTTTTTTTTCTCAAAAAATCCTCAAAACAGGCTTTTAGGTGACTAGTCCCTAGAGTTGTCGAAAATTGATTTTGACATTTTCCGATTTTGATTTGGTTTTGTTTGATTGGAAATTAAATAAAACCAGCTACTTAACTTAATCTATTTTGGCCATCAAGTAGAACCATATAAGCGGTAAACTATCAGAGGTTCTAAAGAGAAAAAACTTTAAAACTTTTTTTTTGTCCAATCAAAATTTTGGAAAATTAGCAGCATTAAGATATTTCTATCACAATATCAAAGACCACTATAGTAGTATACACACAATAATTATTTGGAACTTTATCGAAATACAACAGCAATTAAGCAAATGACCTTTCAAATTTAGTTGTGCAAATAACACATCTTCATACTGCTAAAGATTGTTGTATTTTTATGAACGTGACTTGCTATTAATTTTTTAATTGAATTATTTAAAACATCATAAACATTCAAAATATTTCTCTAAAACTATGGCTACATATAACATGCTGAGAGCAAAAACGAATCAAAAATAAACAGTGAATTATCATGGGTTACAATATTTTTCTGCGCAAAAATAGTACATCTTATTTGCTCAAACTCAAACCACTTTAGTTCAGAGCGAACACTGAATAGAAACTACTGGGAGCAGAAGCGAGATATCTTTTCAATACGTTTTTGCCCTCAGCGACAGTGGATAACTTTAGTTTAGTGTGAAAGCGGATCAGAAGAAAACTTTTGTCAACAGCGAAAACTTAACTCATATTTGCCTACGGATTTTTAAATAGAATAATATTTCTGAGCGTAGAAATGGAATTTTTTTCGATTTTTTTTGCCACTCGACTTTTAGCTTTCGACTTCTATCGTCTTATTTAGCATTTTCGACATCGGCTCTTTCGAAATTTATCGACTTTTAAATATATTATTTTCTAGTTTATCGACACTATGCGGCATTTATTCACATCTACATATGTCAATTATTATTTCAACCTACATACATACATACACATTTATATATACAATTGTCGATTATATCGACACTATCGATATTTTTCGATATTGCTCAACTTTTTCAATACTAAACGACATTTACAGACTACTTCAACCTTACTTGAAATTATTAGATATACAAAATATCGAATTTTTCGCTACTATTTGACATTTTTCGTTACTAAACAACATTTACAGACTACTTCAATCTTTCTTGACATTACTAGATACACAATATATCGAATCTTTCAATACTATTTGACATTTACGACATATCGACTTTACGATATATTCTGTTATTATATGATATTTTTCGTTCACCATCGGCTTGTTCAATACTATTTGAAATTTTTGGAAGTTATACCACTTATAACGACATTTTCATAATTTCTCGATGGTCTTCAATTACATTTAATCAACTTTTTTGACAATTTTCGAAATTTATGTAAGTACATTACAACTTAAGTATGGACACAATATCACACTTCAGAAAATGCTTAGCGACATAGCTAATACACCAACTTCCAACAACAGTGCAATGGATTTTGTTTTAATTAAACGCTCAGCGAGCAAACTTACCGGGTATCTGCAATTTCACTAACAAATATTTGCAGCAAAATGATTGTGCCACCACCAGTAATACCGCCGATAAACCGACCAGCATATAGAAACACCACGTTTTGAGCAAAATAAATGCATATCCAAAAGCCCTATCAATGGTGATAATAAGTCAAATATTATAAAAAGTACTCATTGAAACTTCTCACATGAACTCACAATATGCGGCAGAGCCATCAAGTAAATGCAAAGTTTACGTCCAATGCGATCAACAAGAAATCCAAATATTACAATTCCAGAAAGACTTCCGATTCCGAGTAGCGAACCAATCCATGAGGCTTCTCGAATATTTACTGGAAAGTCTAGTGGTGAATGAGAGGATCTCAATTTGTAAAGTGATGGGGATAACCATCCAATAATGATGCCATGTGATAAAGAAATAATGTTGACTATTCGAAAACAAAACAAAAAACACAAAAAATTCAATAAATCTAAATATAAAATCATAGTAATTGATTAAACTATGTAGCTTACCCGCAATTGTGGCTAATAACTGATGCCAATATTTACGACTATAAATTGAATTTGAGCGATTAAACGACTCGACCACTTTTAAGATAATCTTCATTTAAAGTCTTTTTTTTGTTTTTTAATTTTGAGTATGAAATATGAAGGCATTTAATATTTCTATTCTTTATACAAAGACGTCTTGATGGCTTTGTTGCTGAATCTTCTGCTGACACTACTCCATCTTATCACTTCAGCATCCAAGTGAAAACTATTACGCCAAGTTACGTTTGTTATTGAGAAAGAGCTATGAAGATCACGATGCCAGTAATAATCCACGTAGCGATGTTGTATGGTGGTATTTTTGCCAACATTTGGAACTTTATATATACAACAAATTTCGGCGATTTTAGTTTATTTATTATATTGAATTTCTTTTTTTATAACAAACTCAAAACAAAAATTTACGACACAAAAAATTTGCCCACAAGTTAAGAAAATAAATTTTCGTAACGACTTTTATTGCAAAAACATTTTGATTTATATTTTGTAGGCTTAGTTAAAACTTTATAGTGATATACCTGAAAATGTATGCTAAATGATAGAACTCGAAGAGACCTAAACATAATATGCAGAGTTGTATTGTTGAATCCTATCCCAAACATGAGTTTTCCCCAGTTTCTTTGGTCAATTTTTATTAATGAAGATAACAGCTTCAAATGTGTGCTAAACGATAGAGTTCAAAGAACCTAAATATAATATATATGGTTGCCTTGTTGAATTCTGACCAAAACATGGGTTGCCACTCATTTAAGAAATATTGGCCCTAAAAATGGGTGGCAACCAATGTTTAAGACAGGAATCGACAAGACAACCCTATATATATATTATTAACAGGCTATTCGAGCTCTACCATTTGGCACAAATTTGAAAAAAATTACCCAAAAAACCGGTTGGAACTCATTTTTGGCACCAGTTTCTACAATGAAACCACACATATTATATTAAAACCTCTTCGACTCTTCGAGTTCCATCATTTGACAGTTTTAATAAATATAACAAAATTGGGAAAAATTTGATAATTTTCGTGCATTGGGACGGGCTTTGGCAAGGCAACCCTGTTTGTTTAGTTTCGCCAAAATGCATTACTACCTTTCCCGTATATCTTATATTGTAATCTAATACACTCGACTTCTCTACAGCTCTTGGGATAGTCATCTCATCGAAATCATTATTGATGTTTTTCGTCTCGGAGAAGATATTGCTGATATTGGTTTTCCGAAATATTGAAGTTGTGAATCTTATAATTTTTCTTTCCAACGGCCACTTGAGTTATTGGCGATGGGATTCATTGAAATTTTAAGATTTTTAAAATAAATTCACTAACAAAGCAACTACCACTGGACATGAGTCTTTTCCGCTATCATATTATTACAACATCTTTTCAATAACCTAACAAAAATCTGGCATCACTGCAAATGTGCATAATATTATTACTTATTTTTGTTGATATTTTGGGTTGACTTTTGCTTTGCTTTGCTTTCTTTTTTTTTGGATTCGAATTGTTGTAATATTGCACGTACATTCCGATGAAAACAAAGTTGCTATGTATTACACTAGTCCACAGAAAAACTGTTCCGGAACATTTTTTGTATAAAATGCTTTTCATATATCGTTTTCTGTCTTATCAAGGTTATCTTCTGTTTTTTATAAAATATTGGTCTATTTATTTGTAGATATGTGAAAGCTTCAATTAATTGCTTTTTATTAATTGCAACAATTACTCCTGAAGCATTGAATGCACTGAAGGTTCACTTTTTCGTTACTGTTTAATGCTCTGTATCTTTTGTCGACTTCTTCGATACTATTTGAACTTTATCGATACATTTTTACAATGTACTGCTCGAGACTTTTTGACATATCTTTTTATTAACAGTCGATACATTTCGACTTATTCGATGCTTTTTCGACTTTTCGAATTTTATAGCTTTTCTTCTGCTTTTATAGACTTTTTCGATACTATTTGATACTTTCAAGTTCTGCAGTGTATTCCAATCAGGCAATTATCTTAAGTGTTTTTCCAGCATCTTATTTGATATTATCTGACATAATTCATCATTAAGATTAATATTTATTATTATAATGAAATAATTTTGTGTGACTTTTTCTTAAAATTTGTAAGACAGTGTTATTAAATAATATTATTTGTTCAACAGACTGGTTTCCAAAAAAAAAAAAAAAAACAATCAAAAATATTTGGCAGCTCAAAACGTTCGTTTATTTTCTTCTATTACGCATTTTAATTATTTTTCTTTGTCATTAAACAAACAATTAACTCTGACCGGACCGATGTGCTTTGAGTACGATTTTGTACAAAAAAAAAAATCACTCAAAATGATATTAAGACATAACCGGGTAGGAACATATTTGGTCATTATTTTCTTTAATGCCCTCACTCTCGGTTTTCTTGAAATTTTTGTATGTTGTTGGCTGCCAACTTACTCTCACACTTATGTAGAATCTTTTGTGTGTCTAGGGGGGGCGGGGGGTTCAAGAGGCTTGGAAGCTGCTAAATGGACCTTAGTTTTTGGCATACACTTAGTGGAAATGGTATTCAAATCGCACTACCTTTAATATTTAATGGTTTTTTAGTTCCATTACATTTAATGAAGCATTTAGTGGTAATGAAATTCAAAACTCACTTTCTTCTAAAAAATTACCATTAGTAATGAAAAATTTCGTGGAAGATTTTATTGTAATTTTTCTCACAAGAAATTTTTGATATATCATAGCACTACACTGCCCTCAGTAGCGCAAAATCCGTATATGGAAAGAAATGTATGTTCTGTATTCTTATGCCATCGAATAGCTTGAGAAATTGAGCATCTAATGAGCTGTGCCAAATGTCGGTATGTTAGTCAAACCTTAAAACAATTCTCCTAAGAGAATTTCCTCTACCTCTAACTCGTTATTTCAACAAATTGACATAAGCCACACATCAATTTACTTGAAACGCACTTTTTTAAGATACGGCTTTTGCGCACTTAAAAAACTCAGAATGAAATTTAATGCACTAATTCCCACTCTGGGATGTATGTAAGAAAAATGTATTGTCAATTTTTGAAACTTTAAAAGTAATATCGGCACAATTTTACATACAAATATATAATGTAACATAAATAAATCAGTTAAACCTAAATTGATTACAGAATGCTGACTCGAAGTGTAATAAATAAAGAGAGCACGATATTTTTATTTCTTTTTTTCACAAAAACAGCTTTAATTTAATGCTTTAAGACCGGGTGCCAGCTGTTGCGGATTCAATATTAATTTCACGCGATCTAATCTAAACTGTCCATAGTTTTACTTGAAGAAACATTATTACAGCCAAAATGGGAAATCTTAAGTCCACAAGGGTCTTCTGCTGATTAACTTGCCAGCAACAGAAAAAAATTGATATAGCGATTTAGCTGTATATTTTTAGTTTCCACTGTTTAATTTAGCTGTTAAATTGCTAACTTTTTTGCTGAAAAATCATTGTAGTAGCAATTTTCAAAGTCTGAAATCAGTAAGAGTTTTCTTGTTGATTAATTACTGACAACAGCAAGAACAGGTTCATACTTTCAACTTAAAAGTATCAACATCGCTTAGGTTAATTATTATTTTTAATTAAAAATGACAGAAGCAATAACGCAGCTATAGTTTGACAAGCCTTTTCTAAGCGTGTTGACAAAAATAAAATTGATTATCTCATCAGAAAAATTAATAATATTTCAGTAAAATGATTTTTTAAATCGAAAGTTTTTACACATTGAGGACAGCTATTCTCGTTTCGTTCGATCAGTGTAATCGTATTTTTCCACTAATGTTGTTCTTGCTTCATATTCTTGGATGGATGACGAGAGAAAAATTGCAGTAGTTGATATCTTGGTATATGAAAATTCAGTCAACTAGAAACCGTTCAGTGGTTGAAATTCAACCATGTTGTATCACGTTATCTTATCCATATCCCTATGCCCCCTTTATAGTTCAATATACATATCTCCATAACAAATTTCATCAAAATCAGTCGATTTGTTAAGCGAAGTAGTAGGGGCCACCCAAATATCTTTCCTCAGGATTGAATCTATCTCCGTACCAAATTCCATCAAAACTGTTCAATTTGCTTATCAATGCAAACGTTTTGTCCTGTTAGGAATGGTGCTAAAAGAGCTAAGAGTTTTTAGAAATCTTTTTTAAGTCTTAATATATCTCTGTATCAGTCCATCAAAATCAATCAATTAGTTTAGCAATGGAAATGTTTTTTTATTGTAGGTGTGTCACTACCCAATCTAAGCATACATCTTTACTCAAGGTTCAATCTATCTCCATATCAAATGTGAACAAAATTGGTGAAGCTGCTCAGCTGTGGTAGCGTTTTTCCCAATCAGGGACGATGCTACGCCCCCTAAAAAAGTTTTCTAGTAACGTTTCTTAGGGTTCAATTTATCTCCTAACCAAATTCCATCAAAATCAGTTCATTAGCTTAGCCGTCTAAACGTTTTTTTATAAGCTTTTCTGGCTTTTCCAAATTCCATAAAAGTTCATTGAAAGGTCTTTTTTTACTAGAGGCGTGGCACCACCCACTCCAAACAAATATCTTTACGCAAGGTTCAATCTATCTACATATCAAACTTCATCAAAAATGGTGAGGCGGCTCAGCTGCGACTTCGTTCTTTTTCCTATAAAGGGCGATGCCACGCCCACTTAAAAAATTTTAATTTTCTAATAACCTTTCTTTGGGCTTAATTTATCTCCAAACAAAAGTTTCACCAAAATCAGTTCATTAGCTTAGCCGCAGAAGCGTTTCTTTCTTTTAGGGGCGTGTCCCCACTATAATGCAGGGAGGGAGTGCAGTTTACACTGCAACCTTTCCAACAAAAAAAAAATTAATCGATTATGTTACGGCTGTTAAAAAGCGGTCCGGCCAATTGCCTATTTGTATACATATAGATCTATACACCTGCGTCTCACCTAGTGCCATTATTTGTGCTTAAAATCTTTTGCTCTAAGATCGCAGATGTTACAAAATCTATGAGGACGTTTTCCGGCATCTGAGTCAAACTGTAGTGCCAAAAAAAATAAATGTGACAATATACCGTGCTCAAGCCTGGTAACCCCAATCTAACTGCCATGCATTTAAATTAAAGTTTTATATCAAATTAAATTACTGCTACGAAACCATTTAATATTTTACATTAAAATATATGCACATGCATATATGTAGCAACACACATTATCACACAATTTATTAACCAAAATAAATTATATTTTAGATTAGATTAACTAAATTAAATAGTTGTTCTGTAAAATAGTATAATTTAATATATCAACACTAAGAATAAAAAATATCAAATAAAAAGTCTTTACAGCAGAGATAAAATCGTCTCAATACTTCTGCCTTTCGTTTCTGGAACAAATATTATAATAAAAACTGCACCAATAAAACAGCTGCTGGCAAAAATAAACATCATACCGTGCATGCCCAAAACTGCACTCATTATGGGATAATACTAAGGTAAATAGAAGGATATTAAAATTTGCGACTGAGAGTACCAACACAACTAACTAACTTACCATTAGCATGAAAAAAGCAAATATCCAAAGTGTTGACATACAAAACATACTGCCCAAATTACGTATTTTAGGTGGCATTATTTCTGAGAGTACCAAAAATGGTAAAGTTAATACACCCCAACATGCAATGAAAATGGTAAAGGCAAAACTTGTGACAGGTACCCAGTTGAATTCTTGTGTATTATAGCCCAATTCAGTAAGATAACTATAGCTACCCAAGCTAAGTAGACCGATACCGGTGCCAATTGCAGAGATGGCGAGCAAGAGCTAACCAAAGAATGAACATAATGAGATTATTTTTAAAAAAGTATTATGAAGTTTATAATTATACCTTTCTGCCTGCACGTTCCACCAATATGGTTGCCATATACGAACCGACGAGCTGTATGAAGCCAACAATAATTGCTGATACATTTGGTGAGAGATTCGAGCCAGATTGTTGAAATATCGTGGCAGTGTAGTTAAGCATTGCGAAACAACCACACATTTGATTGAGCAACATGAGTGAGACACCGATAAATATAGCTTTTCGAGCTGTTCTGGTATCTGAAACATTTCATTGAAAATATGTTTTTGTTAAGACTTTTTAATTATAGAAGGAATTCTAACTTAGTCAAGTCTTTTAGCATGGTGTACTATAACTGATATCACGCTGATACAAACTTTATATCATCCCATGGCCAATTTTGGACATCAAAAGCCAATATAGGGAAATGTCAAGACTATTGATTGACATTTGATATTCGAAAAAAAGTATTTTTTTTTTCAATTTATGAAATCTCCTCTAATGTTTTACTTACTAAAATCCTGCCATGTCACACGATTTTCTTCTGCAGACTGTTGTTTCTTATCACCTTGAAGTTGCTCCAATTCCATTACAAACTCTTCTGATGTTTTAAGGGTTAAATCACCCATATTGCGAAAATATCGTAAAGATTTTTCAGCAGCCTTAAGATCATCTATTTTTATTAGGTATTGTGGTGTTTCGGGGAATTTGTAAAAAGCTATTACAAATATTACTGGCAATATGGAAAGCAGTAATGCTACCTTCGCATATGAAAAATAAGCACCCATAATAAAAACTATTAATATACCAAAGTTACAAGATGACACCAGTAAGGATCCCAGTGTGCCACGTACTCTAAGAATTTACAAAATATGAATATCATTTCAAATATGCTCTACACACAGTGTCCAAATAACTTACCTATCTTCTGAAAGTTCTGTAACATATATTGGTATTACTACAAAGACTCCACCACCAGCGAAACCACCAAGGAACCGTGATATACACAAATGGAAAGGATTTTGTGCCAGTGAGATGAATATCCAGCCAAGCTGTTGAAAATTTTTTAGAGAAAAATATAAATGCTTAAGAAGAATTAATATATATGTAAGATTGCTTAGCTACTACAACAATTAGCCTGTCTAGCTATCAAACTATAATCTTAAAATCAAGTTCAGAGCTTATTTCTATAGAAAGAGCATAGAAAAGTTTTTGTAATTTTTTCCGTAGTTTTTTCGAACTTCCACTAAAGGAACTTCTTCCAGAAGTATATCAAATTCTGTATAATTTATTCATAGGTAATGACCTCTGTCATTTTTTTGTTCCAGACTTTGCTATAGATATTTGAAGTTTTATTTTTTCATAGTTCTATTGCTTAACCATAATCAGAACTCTTCAAAAAAAGTCTGGTAAATAAGTATATACTTACAAATGCTGGTATAGCCACTAGTAGCAGACAACGTTTTCTGCCAACTTTATCTGCAAACCAAGCAAAGAAAATATTTCCTATTAATCCACCTATGCATAGCACTGAGCCAACCCAACCGGCCTCAGTATTACTCAAGGGACCTGATTTCAATGGACTATCATCTGCTTGTAGTTCTAGGAAACTTGCTGAGGGCCATCCAGAAAATGCGCCGTTTGATATGGATATGATGTTCACTAAAATAAAAAGAATCGTTACAGAATTTTAATCAACTTTTTTCTGAGTTCTCATACTCTGCTGTCTGTTTCATTAATATTCCACAAAATGTTTTCCACAACTTACCACATATTCCGGCATAGTACTGATATGCTAAACTGCTTTCTGATCCCATTTGTGAGCAATTTTTTTTGTTAAATAATTTCACTTTTACTTACAAACTATATTCTTAAAAAAAATCTTTTAAAAGATGTTTTTTAATTAATTTTAAAAACGTCCGCTAGTCGTTGGTGCTACAGCTTGTAGCTGAAAGTAAGAAGTGTTTATTATCTGATAAAAAAATTGAATTTAAAAAGGCATCTGCAGGTGCTATTCAATTCAAGTTCAAGATCACAGTAGTTGTTATCACGAAAGATTAAGAATGCAAAATTCAAAACAAAAAAAACAACTCTTTTTTGTGTCTATGGGACTAAGTTTTATTATTTTCAACAAATCGCGTAACACCATCAAGTTATCAACATAAATCAAATAATCAGCCATTGCTCTAGGCAAAGCCTAGTTATCACTCTATTTACTATGTTACTATATATATATTTAATGACATAAATATATTACGTATATTAAATGCAGTTTGTTAAAAATTAAAAGTTTATTGTTCTATAAAGTTAATGAAAACCATAGCAACAGCCATTTTTACTAACAACACAATAAAAATTTTGGTCTAAAAATGCACAACAGCTCAATACCTATGTTCTTGAACAGTTTAATATCTACACTCGAGAACCTATTGCCGTTGGGAGAATGTCATACTTTCTCAACTAAATGTGACATTCAACCGACGCTGAGTGGGATCAAAGTTCATAAAATACGATAGTTTTGCAGAAGCAAGTTTTTAGCCCTTATCTTGACTTCTTATGATAATGTGAGCAGTAGGGTAGTAGTACACAGGGCGGCAACAACTTACGGGGCTACCATTAATATACTTTGATAAAATGTTTCATTTACTTTTGTTATAAAATAAATTATTCTTCACCCATTAAATCCAAGATTTTATTTTTTTATCAAATCTAAACAGGCAAAAACAAAACTGAAAGTTCCAAAAATAAATACTCTCACTGGGGCCCAAACGGGTCATACGAGTAACTCAACAAATATTCTGAAAACGGCTTTGTTGCTTTTTGATCTAACAAACTTTTTTCTGAAAAGTTAGACCTCTCTACATATCAACAAAAACAAATTTTTTTATGACATGGACTTTATACTACACATTATCATCTATTTTAATCATAATATTTTCATGTTATTAAAATAGTTCCACCAATATATCAGATTTTCACAACATCGCCTGAATTTCTTCAAGAGTTTTGCCTTTGGTCTCTGGAACAAATGCCATGGTAAAAAGTGTGCCAAGAAATGAGAAACCGGCAAAAAAGAACATCACACCATACATTCCCAAATACTCGGTCATTGTAGGAAGAAACTACAAAATAGAAATATTAAAAATGCCATTTAAAAAAACAAAAAAAAAAAAACTATGTCAATAACAAACCAAAACGTTCAGGAAACCAATGAACCAGAATAACGTTACACACAACATACTGCCAATGTTACGAATTTTTGACGGCATTATTTCTGTGACAATCAAAAACGGTAGAGGCTCCACTCCCCAAAATGCAATAAAAATACTTAATACAAAACTTGTAATGCGTACCCATTGAAAATCTTGCATGTCATAGCCTATTGTAGTCAGATAATCATAAGAACCTAAGAAAAGCAGACCGACACCTGTACCAATTGACGAGATGACAAGCAGAATCTATATATAAATATTATAAAAATTAATTTCTGGCTATATGGTATGTATTTTGAAAATATCCATACCTTTCTGCCAGCACTTTCTACTAAAAATATGGATATATATGAACCAACGAGCACAATGGAGGCGATTATAATTGCTGACACTTTAGGTGAGAGATGCGAGCCAGTTTGTTGAAATATAGTTGCCGCATAGTTCATCAAAGCAATTGTACCACATAACTTATTGAGTAACATGAGTGTGCCGCCGATAAATAGAGCTTTTCTAGCAGCTCTGTTATCTAAAAATTATACGATTTCATTGCATTATATGTATGTAAAACCCATTCTGATAAAATACACCTAGCGTGTCAAAAAGCATTCTTGACGTGAAAGTCAATATCGGCTTCAATCACCTTCTCCTCGTCGTCTCAAAATATTATACATTTAACAGACGAGCCAGACAACAGCCGAAAAGTTTACCCTAAACTCAGAGATGCTTAGGGGAAACTTCATAAACGAAGTAAAAAAGCTCAGCGATATTAACTCCCAAGGCACCATCAGCTCTTAATGGCAAATCCACAAGATTTAATGCCGCACATGTTCCATGATGGGAGAATACAACTTAAAAGAGTTATACAGTTACTTGGCAGCTTCGTATCAGCTGATGGGAGTATCAATATGGATATCCATGCAAGAATCAACAAAACACAAGGCACATTCGTTCTGCTTCGTAATGTCTGACAGTCTTCGTTCCAGTCAACAACAAAGAAGCTCAAAATCTTTAAGTCAAATGTGAAGCCGGTTGTTCTATATGGCTATAAAGCTTGGTTAACCAAATGGGACAATGGTTTTCATCAAATTCTGAAAATTTGCTGACCCAGTGCAATATTCAGTATCGAATTGCTCAACAAATGCTTTCAAGATCTAATTTCCGTTTAAATCAAATAGCGAAAGTGTAAATGAACTTAACATTGTGTACATTACCAGAAAAATCGACTGGAAAGCAAGTGGCCAGCAAAAGTTGTCGTTGAAACAATCGCTAGTGCTAGAAATACATGAAACTGAGAACTGTTGGAGAGAATTGAAGGCACTCGTCGTACAGGTTGTAAGAGTTTTGTAGTGGCTTATGCTCCGTGAGGAGATACTGGATACATGGGAGAGTTTTTGTTAAACACGAATTCATAAAATTGAAAAGGTGTAATGTTGCGTGTCTTCGCACACCAGCTGGGTTCTATCAGAAAAGGTCACATATGCATTGATTACAAATTTTATAAAGTTCGCAAATGAATTTTATAGCAAAAATAACATATCAGACTTACTAAAATCTTCCCATGAAACTTTTGCGCTCTCCTTGCTTTGTTGCGCTTTAAGCTGCTCAAATTCATATCTAAACTCATCTGAGAAATGGTCACTTGTGTTTCGATAAAAGTGCAAAGATGCTTCTGCAGCGCCAAATTTACCTCTTTTAATAAGAAATTGTGGTGTTTCGGGAAATGTATAGAAAGCTATCAAAAAAATGATTGGAATATGTGCAACGATAATTGCTGTAGTTGCGTATGAAAAATAATTTCCCAAAATGAATGCTACTAAGACCCCAAGATTAACTGAAGGAATAATAAGAGTGCCTAGTGCACCACGCACTCTGAAAATGAAAAGGAAAAGAATAATGCTAAAAAAAGTTCTAGAAAAATCATTAATATTAACTTACCTAACTACGGAAATTTCAGTAATATACATGGGTAAGACTGCTAACACACCCCCAACAGTTCCAGCGATAAATCGTGATACATACAAATGTAAAGGATTTTGTGCAATGATTATGATTATCCAACTTATCTGTATGTATATAAGGAAGTTATAGAAAAATATTAATTAAGTTAAGGAATAATTTTATAGTCACCATAGCTGGTATAGTCATAAGCATCAAAGGTAATTTTCGTCCGATTTGATCTGACAACCAAGTAAAATATATAGTTCCAAACATTCCGCCTATAAAAAATATGGCTCCAGCCCAGCCCACTTCAGTATTAGTCATTGGACCCGTTTCCAAAGGGCTATCATCGGTTTGAAGCTCTAAGAAACTTGATGAATGCCATCCAAAAATTGTGCCGTATGCCATGGAAATTATGTTTACTAAGCAATAAATTAATATTTTGTTAATAGAGGAAAATACTGAATTATGGCTTAATATTTGGTCATTCCAACGAAAATAACAAAATAAAAGTAGTAGAAATTTAATATATATATTGTGCAACTACTGCTTTTTTAATTCTGAAAGAATATATTATATAAGTATATATATATATTACGAAAATTTGATAATCTATTTTAGCACACAAAATGTAAATGCAGTAAGCTAATGTGCATATGCTAAGCTTCAGGTAAGCTATCTGAACTTCCGAGATCGACCGGTAACTTCTAGCAGATGTTTGATGAAAATCATTTTTAAGACATGCTCTGGGCAAAAAGTTGACGAATTTCAACGAGAGAGCGAAAACTGCAAAACGCTTTTACGAGAGAAAAACATACAAATTAACTATTTTAGATGGCTTGGGCATATCCATTAAACCCAATCTGATGGGGACAAATCATATGGGCAATTGCTAATGTAATTTTATCTATATCAGACAACATATTCGCACATTTGAGTTGGAGCTCTTAATGGTACTTTCGAGCTACTATATCTAGTTTAACGTTTAACGAAAGCGACAATCAACAGCGGGAGAAAATTAAATATTTTAGTTTTTTTAAACTCTGATAAAAAAAAACTTCAAATCGAGAATTGACTTTATAGAAAGAAGAAGAAGCAATTGAACAATTCAATTCATATGTAGATTTAAATAAAACTTTGATCACTTACTAACCAATGAATCCGGCCAAGTACTGATACGCTAGCTGACTAGTCGATAGCATTGTTATGCCTGCAATCAAACAAAATATAGAACATTTTAATTAATAATAGAGAGTAAGCAGAGTAAGAGAAAATATATTTTTTTATTTTATTCAATTTAATTCATCGATAAAAAAAATTGCAAATGTATATTTGTGATATAGCCAAATCGCGATCGCGAAATTGGAATGTAAACTTAAGATTTGCTACTAGCCCAACGGAGCACCTTTTAGGGTTCGGTACTTCTGTGATGAATGAAACAGCGCAAACCGTGCTTAAGAGTTTTTATCAATATCTGAAACACAGATAATAAACATTTTGTTGTGCAGATGTGCATTGTGAACAGCTAATAAGGTCAACTGGAAAATAATTGAGTTGTGTCACTTTTAAAGTGGGTCAGCGATATGTAAAGTGCCTAACCAATGAAAATATTAGGCACTATAATTCTAATTTTTTTTGACAGATTTTGACTCATAGGCAAATTTTGAAGAAAATTAAAAAAAAATTGATATTAACATAAAGTTGGTCTTATCAGAAATGTAAAATCGGCACAACCTTCCAAGTGAAGAATATGAATCATTTTTTTTTTTTATATAATCGCAAAAGGAGTATAAGGCAACACGGAAACATTTTCTAAAACCAGCAAAAAATCGGAAAAATTTACGGAAAATATTAGAAGTAAATATTCCCTCATGAAGTTTAATGTTCCCTCAGTCAGCGCCCCAAACTCTAACGTTATCACTTAAAAAAAATTTCATCTTAACTTTTAAACAAAATAATGCACTTTACGTTGTTATAGGTTAAAACGTCTACTTGGATGTGCAGCAAATTCAAACTAAACGTGATAAATTTTTACTAAATAATAAATTCATTACGGCATGTCAAATTGCAATATCAGGCATATCTAAGTTTATTTTCTTTTCAGCGGGTCATTTCCGAACCAATCGACTCATCACGTTATGATTTTGAAATAGTTTAGGTTTTAAAATATTTTTCTTATATATTTTTTAAGTTAAGCTTAGGATCAAAGGATTTGTTCAGCTCATACCTTATAAAAATATCAATATTGGTACTTTCCTTCACATTTAAGTGATCATCTATGATGTTTCCTCGCAAAGTTATATTCAATTTAAAGTGACATTAACTTGATCCCCTAAAACCCAACAATCTTTGTCAAACGATTTCAAATTCATGTCATGGCTATAACTTTGCGAGGAAACTTCGGACTTAGAGAAACGTCCTGAATTTCAAAAAGTACATTTTAAGAGAAAACTGATCAAGGGTAGATCAAAATCTATCGATTCATGCGATGATGTGAATATCTATGAAAAATGGTGCCCTAAGGCCAGATAATAATAATATATTAATGATCAAACTTTCTTATATTTCATTCTGCTCCTCCATGACATAGATAAATTTATGTTTTAATCAGACACGTTTTTTGCAAGGTAGTATGGCATACTAGCTCAATCCAGACTATAGTGAGAAAGTTTAACGCACTGAAAGATTAAAAAGTATTTAACTATGTAAATAATTGTATTATTTTTAAACTTTTGTGATTAAATGGTTTTATTTGTTTATAAATTTAGTATACTTAAATAAAGAAAGCACATAGCAAAAGATTTTATAATGACTATAAATTAATTCTGGGGCGACTCATATTTGTGTTATTTTGTTTAAGATTTTTGTAATGTAAATATAATGCAACTTTGCACGGAACAGCCTCTAAAAGTGATTTTTATTTTTCTGATTACGAGTGGAAAATTTCAAAATTATCATATAGGTTCTGAATTTAGGATGATTTGCAATCTGAATAGAAATTCTAATTCAGCAAAACCAACAGATCCTACTGAAAATTCATCGCAAATAATGTGATGCTCGTATGAGTTTTAACTGACGACGCGACGTATGCCAGTAATGTAGTCCTGTTTATTTTGAGCTGCTAAAATTTTTCCATTGGGTCAGAGCTTTGAAATATTTAAGCCTTTCAAGCCAAAAATAGCATTTCCGTTCTTGGCTTCTAAATATTTAGTCCAATCTGAATGAAATTTATCAAAATTTTTACCTTTTTTAATGTTAAATTCGAATTTGGACGTTGATATTTGCAAGCAGATTCAGAATCGAATATCGAATGCAAATGCTGCGATCAAAAACTGTTACAAAAATAATAATGGCTATAAGCTTTGAGAGCTATTTATCTTGTGGCTTTGGAGTCAAGTATAAAATTACTAAAAATAAATTGTGAAAATTAAAAAAAAAATTTTCATTTTATACTAGTTATTGTTCAACAAATCAATTCAATAATATTATCTAATAGTGATGGAGCTATAATTCTCGCCCCCCTATGGTTTTGGTGAAGTGACGCCACTGAATTATATCTAACTTTTTTCGCCACATACCAACTAAGAACATATAAACAGGCGCATATACATATATATATATATATATTAATTAAAATCATTATATGCATAAAGTCACATGATACAATTGTAAGTGTCATGCGATTAAAAAGCAGTCTACCATATAAATATGTAATCAGCTCTACTAACCGGTTGATAAAATAATTAGTAAGAGTTATGAATAAAAAGTTTTGATGCAACAAGGGAGCAAGTCACAATATTTCTGCGGGAGCTCAAAGACTCATATCGCGCGTTTGCTCAATACTGTCATAACTCTTTCATGTATTTTTACAGATTATTTCATGTAAATGTAGCCCGCGGCTACGCCTGATGTGGTTCCTCCGTAAGCTCTAACTTTGGCATACTTTTTTCAGCATTTCAGCCGGTATATAACCAATGGCAGCTTGTTATGTTGTCTTCCAAGGCTGCAATTTTGGCTGGCTTGTCCTTGTACACGGTAGACTTCACGTAGTTGCACAGAAAATAGTCTAGTTGGGTCAAATCGCATGATTTTGGCAGCCAATGGACTGCTCCAAAACGTGAAATTAATTGCTCACCAAACTCGTCTCTCAATAAGTCCATGGTATCGCGTGCCGTTGGCACTTTTGATTGTTGAAACCACATGTCATCCAAGTCCATAATTCCATTTTGGGCAAAAAAATGATTTCTAGTATTTTTTAAAAAGTACGGTCCAATAATGCCACCGGCTCACAAACTCCATCAAACCGTACAATTTTCAGGGTGCATTGGCAGCTCTTGAACTGCCTCTGGCTGCTCTTCAGACCAAATTTGGAAATTCTGTTTGTTGACAATGGTTTCGGTGGGTCGTTTATGGCGACCATAAAATGGACGTAATTTGCGAAACACATATCGCACAGAGCTCGAGTTGTGATAATAAAATTCAATGATTGCAACCGCCGTTCGCTTGTAAGTCTAATTATGGTAAAATGGCAAATCTTATTGAGCATTTTTGGCGTTGACACCGGATGTGCGTCATGCGTGAGGTGTCAAAA
The DNA here is from genome assembly GCA_963680825.1 of Meiosimyza decipiens. Taxonomy (NCBI): domain Eukaryota; kingdom Metazoa; phylum Arthropoda; class Insecta; order Diptera; family Lauxaniidae; genus Meiosimyza; species Meiosimyza decipiens. The sequence continues at coordinate 72,883,690 of OY804260.1, read as the reverse complement.
AATTTACACTAAAAAAACAAATAGCAAAAAAAATCACCCTTTAAATATCGATAATATAACATAAGAGAAAACATATAAAAAAATGTGCTATTTATGTGTCTCTGTCCGTATGTATGTATGAAGGTAGGCTTTAAAATGTTGCTAGCAGAATAGTACGTAAAAGCACATAATTTTGGTATAACTTTGCTGCCAAACAAGGCAGAAAAAAATCATGAGCTGATGTTTCGCATTTGCTACAGTAGTTGATTTGCTCAGCGCTGTCGAAAATGACAGCGTAACAAATTCTTGTAATTTAAAACTAAGATAAACCATGATATGCATATGCCAGCGAATGCCAAAGTTTACATAGATTAACAACTCAAAATAAAATTTTCCCGTATATCTAAATATATCAATATATCAATTTTATATTATCGTATATAAAAGATAATTTTATTCCTAAAAATGTAAATTAACGATTTGACCAAAAAAAAATCCAAGGTCCTCATGTTCGTTTATCAGTTGAGCACGAAATGGTTTCAGGCCTACACTCCTAGCAAATGTAAATTCGAGTTTGCTTCTATTGAAATGTGAAGAACTTTTTTATTTTTATTTAACTGCATCCACAGTTAATTTGAATATTTTCCTATTTAATTTTACAGTCTCTTAAGAAATCGTTTATTTTTTCGCCGATAGAGTATCTCGTGCTATTAAAGACCCATCAGTAAGATGGGCCTTACGCACATAAAACAACAACTCGAAATTCTTTATCTTTGTTGTAAAATAAATATTACGTGATTCTTTTCTAGTACATATATGCAAATGAAAAAAAAAATGAAAACATTAAGTGAAATTTGCTTTAAACTAATCATTATTATTTCTTAACTATAACTAATAGTACACTAACTACAATAATTTACTCTAAATATGTCCATTTGTTATATGACCATGTGAGACATTCGTTATTTTAGCAACGTTTATGGTCGCAATATAACCCATATTATGTTGCACTTCCTCCAGGGAGCTATCTCGTGTTTCTGGCATAAAAATGATGGCGAATATTGCAACGAATATTGAAAATCCAGCAAATATGCTAAAGCAACCCACCAAACCAATTTCAGCAGTTAGAGAGTAGAAGAACTGTGGAACGACGATAGCAAAATACATTAGAAATAAACAAAGTTTTGTAAAGAATATCAAAATTATAATCACCTTAATTAAGAAAAATGCTAAAAGCCAGGAAATTGATGTTGTTACGCTTGTCAATGGTGTACGTAACTGAAAGTTATAAAAATTCAAGCGATTTTTTAATTAATTTTTATGTGATTTTTTTTTAATTACAAACCTTTAAAGGTAACACTTCTCCTATTATGGTCGTTGCTAATGGATAAAGCCCGATGTTGGCTATAAGCAAATGCAATGAAAGCAGGCTCAAGGGCAGCCATGGTGCTTGAAGTGGATTCAATTGCCAATTGCTGCCATATAATATATACATTACTAGCGTTATAAGCGTTAGTCCACATGTGAAAGCGGTTATGCTGAGCAATGTCTGATGAAAGAAAGATGTATATTGTTAACCAAAATGGTGCCTACAGAGTGCGGATTAAATTAAATGCAGATTTTTTTCTTTCACTTACCTTTCGATTGATTTTATCACCAATACATGCTGCAACTATAGCACCAATTAATTGTACACCAGCCAATATTAAAACAGCCTCAGTCATTGGGGTTATTTTCCAATCAATTTCAGCAAATACTTCCTCTGCAAAGTTCAAGATAACATAAATTCCACTGAATTGCGCACCCATCATGAGCACCAGACAGATGACAACTAAACGGAATATGTAAGTTTTTGGCATTGGAGTTTCGGCAATTTTTTGTTGTGATCCCTTGGTGCTTTTCATTTCTATCATAAATTCTCGTAATTCATTTAAATATTCTGGCTTTTCACGATCGTCAATATCTCGAATACCACGGAACCAACGTAATGATTTTTCCATGCTGGTTACATTTTCTTTTCGCATGTAATAATAGGGACTCTCTTGTATTAAGGGGAATGTCATTGTGAACACAAATGAAATACAGATTCCAATAATGTTCACATATCTATATTCCACATATGCACCCAATGCAAAACCCATTAAAATTCCCAAAGTACGCCAAATATCAATTGAACGCAGTAATGATGAACGATTTGGCTCCTCTGATATTTCGGTGATGTAAATGGGTAATACAGTAAAAGTTCCTCCCGCAGCGATGCCGGCGGCCATGCGCGATGCATGTATGTGAATGATGTCATAACCAAAATGGATGCAAAACCAACTGGACTATAATTGGAGAATGGGAATAATACTGCTGATTAAATAAAGATTTATAAAGAGATAACCATCTAAAATCATATGAAACTTTATCAAAACTGACGTTTCCAATTGGAATGACGCAAATTTATAATATAAAGGATTGGAACTTTTTGGTACAATGCTATTAATGGAAGCACATTTTTAACAAAATTCCTGACAATGGATTTTCATATTATAGCTTCTTAAGGTATTCCATAATCGTATATAAATGAGTCAATCAATATCGACGAATTCTCGAGTTTTTGGAGTTTGAGCAATTTGTGCATTAGCTCTCAAAATGATTATGAATTTCTTCTATATGTACGATCTCTTTCGAAATTATCATGTAAATTGAGCACTGAAAAACTGTCCCAATAAAAAAACACCCAAATAACACCTAATTTATATATAAATACTTACAATTTGCAAAAGTCCGCTCATCATCAGCACCGATTTAGGTCCAATTTTATCGGATATCAAACCAAATACCAACGAGCCAATAGCAGCACACAAAAACAGATAACCCGATATCCAAGCAGCATTATTGTCATCAACAATGCGATTCAAAGGTGTATCCACTGCCTGATAAAGTTGCATGTGCGCTGGTGTGATGCCAAAAATTATTCCAAAGTTCAGACATAATAGATTACCTATATGCGGTTGAAGACGTAGTATGATTTAAAAATTGTCGAGAAAAAAAAGAGGGAATGAAGAACGGAAGAAGAAGAAAGAAGAAAAAACTGCAGCGGGAATAATATTGTCAGACCAAAAGTTGTACGAATAAAAACAAATTACCAATGGTAGTGGCAATACGCTGTATGGTAACACCTTCCACTTGCTTCGGTAGACACATTTCCAATTTCCAATTATTTTAAGTTAAAGCAGAACTAGCGTGCTATCGACTTCGATCCTTTAGTTTGAACTGATAATAGTGTTCTGTTCATTTGCAACTTTGCACCAGATAATTTATCACATTTTTCATTCTCTCATCTTTTATCCAAATATTGCGATGAAATCACTTTTATACGCAACATATGAGAAATCTAAGTGACTTCAAGTACGAACGCTGTTGCCACACATAATCAGCTCGTGGTATCTTTGTTGATTTTTGGTTAACGTGAGTCCACAAAGGTTTTCCTGATAAGCCAAGATGCTGAACGCATCTACAGTGACTCAATTACTTAACACTGAAAAAGATTTCTCGTGCGGAAATATAACAAGATAAAATTTGATGACAGCCACTGATTACAAAACAAACTGAACTAATCGTCTCGATATAGAAGACTGATTTTAATGCTTCGAAATCGAAAATGTTGCATTGTAGCTTCTAAGTTTTGTAAATTTTAATTGGTCCCAATCAATTTAACAGCCTGTTGCAGCAAATCAAATGGACATTTGAGTCAGTAATGTGAGGTTTTTGAGTTTTTTCCGCTGATTAAGAGCCAGATCGACACACAATGTGGAATTTTCGTTAAGTTTTGTTCATAGGCTTGTCTTGAAGAAAGATAGAAAAACCCGATATTTATTTTTGTTCCTTCGAACTTAGCCTTTAGAACTCTTAGCTCTATCATTTAATCAATCAAACTTGATAAATTGCTTGATCAATGCAGAGCAGCTGATAACATTCGGTGTGACCTCTGATCTCTGCAGATTTTTCAATTTAGAGATCAAAGGAGATTTGGAGTGTACTTGACCTCTATGTCGCAGTCATGGGCCCCTTCTAAGCAAAAAATATTGCTAAAAACTGTATGGCATTAACGTTAGACCTTTTGGAACTGCAAGCAATTTCTTTTGAATGGAACAAATTTTTAGTCGAACTTTGTACTAGAAATCAAAAAAAAAATGCTGCTCACCATAGCTCTGGCATGGCAGACGTGTGAAACGAGTATTAAATATAGTTTTTAAGATATTGAAAGGTTTAAAAATTATAGCTAGCACTCTACTAAAATTAATTTTAAAACAAACCTCTATATTCAATATATGGATATAAAATAATGGAGTTATGAACTTTTGCAACTACGAAATGCGGGCTTTACTATTTCCTCTCTTTCTGAACTAAGAAAAACTTAATCACAAAATACGAGAATCGGGGAAATGTTGAAGGCACTCGCTACAGATCCTGCATGTTGGAAAAGTTTTGTGGAGGCCTTATATGCTCAATGAGGATATAAAGAGCATAAGAAGTTATTAATTTTGATCCAGGGAGAAATGGATACACAAAATATCATGCAAAAGGTCAATTTTCCCTTTGACGTGAGATGAGCGAAATATGTTAACTGAAACAATTTTTCAAAAATTAAATTTTATTTGAAAAATAAAATTTTTTTTTCAAGGAAATCGATCTGCTGTAACTTTTCTGTGGCTTGATTCTTATGCTATAAGGACTCAGCTAAGAATTAGAATATTAAATAACGACATTCCGGGTTTGGAACGTGTTGCAATGTTTCCTGTGCTAAATAGTAAAACCTCTGGCAAAAAAATTGATACAAAAAAAAATGGTTTCTTATGTATCAGACTGTTTTTATTCTTTAAATACCCCATAGGTTTTGAATTTTAGTACATAAAATCTTACGCTCCAAGCCTGGAGCGTAACAATTCTGAATGCTCAGTTTTTGATGTTGATCTACTTCAACCTAAGCTGTCTAGTAGACCGATGTGAACAGATGATCGGTGAAGATTATCGCAAAATATTTTATTCTTGAAACTCTTTTCCATTTGGGAAGTGGCTTTCGGGAAAATCTATAAAACACTTGATACTTTGATACCAACTTTAGAGTCATATACCAGATTCCTGGAACTTAAATTTTTCGGTTCTTAACTGATAGCAATGTATTTATAAATTAATTTACCATTTTTACAATTTATTTTAAGCACCCTGTTTTGTTCTTTCAATTGATTGGCTTTTAACGACAACACCAAATTGATTAAAATAAATCGAATTTAATTGAAACACATGAACTCTATCAATTAAGCGTACTTAACTAGAAAGCGTATTCGTATTTATAGATATGGAAACAAGAAATAATCTTAATGAGACATTGCTTAAATATGGAACTATATAATCTAATTAACCCATGAAACATATTTTATTCCATCTCATACAAAAGAAATATATATTATTTTTTTTTTTGCCCACGTTGATTTGATTTATATGTCTTTCCGTTTGTAATGCAAGTAGGGTGTCGTGACAGGTATAGATTATTGTCTATGTTTCTCCAGTCAGCGACAACTTCTGAGTAGAGCTAGTCATGTGCGACTGTGGAAATAGTGATTTCCAGAAAAACCAAATAAAATAAATTGATTGAAATTTAGTATGATTGGATTGAAAACGTATGAAATTGCATCACTGGCACGCCTACCGCCCACACTAATCTAAACCACATTTTTGTTTTTGCCATATATTAAGAATTATCTAAGGAACTACTGAGCTAAGTTTGAAAAATTTAAAACCTTTAAAAACCATTTGCCTCTTATGGCACGTCCAGAAATTTTTGTATTTAGCAGTAAAGTTGCACCTCGACTAAAATACACATCACATCAGTGTATTTAATATAAGTATGTACTTACTTACTTACTGTTAACTAAGTACGCTTATGTAACTAGCATATATTTGTATGTATTATACGCTTATTTCAATTAATATATTCGCACAATTGATTTACGACAGTATGATAAAACCACAATTTCAAACTATAAATTAATCTATAACTCAAAGGTTTTAATCTAATTATAGTGCCTTTAAGGCTTCTTCTTGAAAATCCAATAAAAGTCTTTAATTTGTACCATCTTATTAAAAAATACAATTAAAACCACAAACCTTGAAACAGCATAACTACGTAGTGTAATATAGACACTAATTCCTTGAAAAGTTCATATAAAACACCAAAATCCGCCGCATTATTTCACAGTATTCACTAAATTCAGAACGCTGAGAAAGGGTATTGAAAAAAAAAAAAATGAACTTCTTCAAAAACTCTAAAGTTAAAGTCAAAAAGTTTAAGGAATTTAGAGAGTTTAGGGATTTTTTCGTTATTGCCAACATCATAAGTTTTTCGCTTTGCATCGATGTACAACAAAGTTATAAGAAATTAAATAAGGTCTTTCGTGCACTGTTAACTTTCATGATTGGGATACATCTCTATTGTCGTGTTAACTTACTGGTTCAGCTTTATCGACACATTCGGGATCGTGACATTTTGAAAATATTTCGTGTCGGTGTTTTCATAACATATGCTCTTGATTCCAATATAAAATTTCTGACATTAATATTGAATTTGGGACGTATACGCAAAATCTATAATACATTAAAGGAAAACTATCCGAAAACACATGAGGAACGGCAGGCTTTTCAAGTTAATCATCATTATGCTCTGTACGGAAAACCTAAGTTGCTTTGCGCCAATCTCATAGCATGTTGGCTCATCATGTTTGCATCATTTTTTGAAACATGGATTAGATATATCTATGGTCGTATAACACAACCTGCCAACGAAGTCGAGTTGCAGTATTTCAAACCATATCCGATCGAACACTTTTACGATTACCGAAATGTACCCGTTTATATATTGACCTACGCATTGGAGTTAATTAACGCCGTCATTACAGTCAATAGTGTGTTGGTAACCGATACATGGATAATATGCTTTATATCTCAGATTTGTATGCATTTACAGTATATAGCTAACGCTCTTGAGAGCTATGAGCCGTTGGAAAAGAATGAAAAGAAGGATTGTAAATTTCTGGCAAGTTTGGTCGAGAAGCACAAGCTGATGTTGAGGCAAGTGTCAATCAGTGGGGCAGTCTGTAGTCATATTTATTAAAATAGTGATACATTGCAAGATCCGATGAAATTCGTAATGCGACGTAGACGCAGTTAAAAAATAATGTTACATTCAAGTTACTGTATATGAGTATAACCTTTAACAAAATATGATTTTGTGACTCATACACTTTCAGATCTAGAATCCGAGCTTAATTAATACTTAACAAATTATTCAACATCTTTTGACTTTTTCCATATTTTTTGACTTTTTAAACATTTTTCGATTTTTCCATCCTTTTTGGAGCTTGAAAATTTTTTGACTCTCCAATATTTTACGAGCTCTCCAACTCTTTTTGAATTCTTTAAGATTTCTAGACTTTTTCCACATTTTTTGAGTTCTTAAACAATTTTCTGATTTTTAATATAGCTTGCAGAATGAAATCAACGATATTTTTGGAACTTCACTAGCATGTACCATTTTAATAACTAGTGGTCTTATGGTCGTCAATGCAATTCAATTAACTGTTGAGGATCTAGACGGCTCTTCATTATATTTGTGGGGACTTTTTCTTTTAACAACAATTGGAGAATTCTATCTACTATGCAGCTCTGGACAAAAACTGAAAACATCGGTATCTAACAAAAAATATTTCTAACAAAACATTAACTATGTTAGCGTACATATCGCTCGTTTGCTGCAAGACCGTCATAACTCAAAAAACCTAAAGTTGGAGAAAATCACATTCAAAGTTTTCAATACGTGACTTTTCATATGAAAATTCAAAAAAAAAAAAAAATGCTTACATAAATTATGATGACTGCTCGAAAAACATTTTTTTGAGTTATGACGATCTTGCAGCAAACGAGCGATTTGTAGAATATATCTTGATATATCAAATGAAGTATTCGTATGTAGTAAACCTGTACAATGTACATACATTTTTAAATTCATATGCTTATAGAGTACTGCTGTTGCTGACGCGGCTTATAAAAGTGATTGGTGTAATGGCTCAGCGGTTTATAAAAAGCTTTTGCTTCTAGTAATTGTGCGCGCTCAAAAACAGTCTGAACTATCAGCAAAAGGATTTTGTACAATTCAGATGGAAATGTTCCAAAATGTTGAGTATCTCTTCATAATAGATAAGAATGTTTATGTTTTTTAAGTCAGTCACTTCAACAACAAAATTAAATTTGATGAAGTGAAGTTTAATTTCTTAAACCTGTTGGTTGTGAAAAGTGAATTTACTACAAGGACTTCACCAAATGTATAAAAAATAATCTCTTATTACGAAACTCCCCGCTTAATTCCTCTAATTGATTAATTTAATTTTTAATACTTTCTTTTTCTATTTTGTTTCTAGGTTATGAATATGACTTACAGAGTATTTACGGTATTACAAAGCATGATATAAGTAGTAAAGATGTTGATGGAAGATGGAAAAATGTTGATTTTAAATACGTTACATGTTACGAAAGTTTTTCAGGCACAGGCTAAATTGTAGCACAGAATAAATAACTATAATCGTTAATAAAAATTTTATTCAAATGAATGCTTTACCTTACTTACGTGGGCTTATATCTATTATGCAGTTCTTACTGACGGGCGAAACCGATAGCAATATAATAAATTTAATGCTTTTACACACAGTCCACTCCACGGTACAATTATAATGGTAGCAGCAGTACTAAACGACAGTTCTCTTCCATATTCTTAGGGCTACCTTTTCTGTCAAAACAGCTTGTGTTGTTTTTGTTTAATGTTGAATCTATCATAATTAATAAACGCGCAGTTATCAGAATTTTTCTTTTGTTTTTGCTTTATTTATTTTTGTCATGTATGAAAGGCACTTTCACGGTTGCAATATTTGAGTTTGACAAGATAGTTCTACCATGTATAATTCTACCATGATTCTACCTTGGTAATTGTGCCATAGTCCAAGCGGGCATCGTAAGTGGTTCCGTTGCACTTGGTGCCGTCGCCGGTTCCGGTTTCACCGGTATCTGCGACAATTACCAACGAGTAATTGACTTTAACCATTGAACCGACTGCCTGACTAAGGTTTGGTTCACACGAGTGGTTTTTCAACACAAAATTTTATGCAAAGAGCCACACCATCAAAGTAGAGTTTTTCAACGCGCGTTGGAATGTACGTTGGCTTAATTTACAATGTAGTTATGCTTAAGCTAGCGTTGTGGAAAGCGCGTTGAAAAAACGCTTGTGTGAACCATTCTTAGCCTGAGCTATTTTATTTGGCAGAGAGTTGAACAACTATATAAAGCAATTATTCATGGGCCCTGCCGTATGATTCCTTTCACATAAACAACAGGACTGTGGCAACTCGAAAGCAGTGACACTTGCACAATTTTGTATGCTGGGCTATATCGAGGTATATGTAAATATCGATTCTATGTTTTTGCGGGCAAGTTAAGCGCGAAACACTTGAATTTTAAACTTGTTGATTATAAAAGTATTGTTGTTTTAATTAGTTCACCTCAGTACTGATTTACTGCAAAAAATAATAATGAACTCGCAAGATGATTTACTACAAAATTACGCAGCATGCGAAACAACATTAAATTCCGTCACCGCCAGTTCCGATGAAAAAGCAGCTGCTTGGCGTCATCAGAATTTACTGGTGAGTTACTTAACCCGGTAAGCTACTTATGATACTAAAACAGCACCAACAGGAGTAAGAAAGTAGAAAATTGTTCACAGAAATCTTCATGAAACCACGCAATCTTCTGTCCTGCGACAACATCTGCAAAAATTTGAACCTGTCACACAAACTGAATTTTCTGAACAACGGGCCAAGGCAGTTGATACCATGTTAAGTGGTTTCACACCAAATTTGCCAGACATATCAAACATGTCGAGTGATGTGCCAGAAATGAACTTTGATACATTAAATGAAGCAGCCTGTGCGGGGGTCTATGAAAGTTGCACTCATTGGGAAATGACGGAATCACGTCTAAAGCAAAAGCACCAACGAAATGCACAGGAGCAAGGAGGTGCATTGACTGCAACAGCAGTTTCAAATCTCAATAACATGAATGACAGCATTAAACCGCAAAAATTATTGAATGAAGGCAAAACTTCTCACAACACCCTTACAACGTATTTTCAACGCCTACCTCCATTCGTGCCTAAGGGAGCATCTAAGGAATTACAACAGCAACAGCAACAGCTGTTAGACCAACAAGAGCAGCAAAGCGTCGTTGCAGCATCAACAAGTAGCAGCGGTTTTCGCACTGCACGTGAGGAATTGATGTTGCGAAATATGAAGGTGCGTTAGCTTTTTTCTCTTTATCAATAGTTAGTTCGAACAGATATAATACAGAAAGCTCTTTAAGGTTCAATTTCGGAGAGTAGCAACAAATTGCAATTGAAAAAATAGATTTTGCTATTGAAAAAAAAAGTGAAATTGTGATATTTCCAATTCAGACTTATCGTTTCAATTTGTTCTTACATCTCTCTCCATTTTTTACAATCATATTTTATATTCATATGTTCTATTCAAATGAAACTTGATTTAAGTTTATCTTTAAATAAGCCAAATGACTATAAACTATAAGTGGTAATGTGTGCCCTTACCAAGGTAGGTTGGCGTTTTGTGAAATAGTGTGCCACGGAGGGAGAAAAATATCCTAAGTTATCGTAAAGTATTATGAGAACGACCCCAAACGTCTTTTATGTAATTTAGATTGAGGCAATAGTTCATTAACTTAAACAAAAACTTAAGTCAAGTCAAATAAGCCGGTAAGAAAACCGAAACTTTGTATCCTGTTTCGGAGCAATTGTGAATATGTAACTTTACGAAGTGTAAATTTGTTCTCTTTGTTGACATTTTTTATTATCGAATTAATTTAATCCTTGAATAATTTTGTGAAAAAAAAATTGCATTATTACTTTCTCGTCGATTTGATTGAAAACCTTAACTAACGTAGCTAAACTCAATTGACTGGAACTTAATTTCTTAAAAAACATTCCCTTCGACCATATTGACCATATATTTTTGTACTGCATTTATCTATAAACGTACTCAGCCAAATTTTAAAATAAACCATTTCTCTAACGTAACTGTCTCGAAACACGTACACTGCGGAAAAGCGTGAATTTACGTTCTTGTTAGTAATTTTAAGAATCGGGCTGTTTATTTCCTTTCTAGAAATTCGGTGATCCCAACGGTCGCAATAGTGGCAGCTCTTCTTCATTCAATGCAAATACTCCGCTTTTTAACTATGGATCAATTAAAAAATCACTTGGCGCACGACGTAATGTGCGTTCAAGTTTTGTGCCACCTGTTAGGGCTGAAGAGTAAGTCTAGACTTTATTTTATAATCAGTAATGCTTGTATAATTTAAATCATTATCTTAGTGCACTTACTGGAACAGCAACAGCTTTGCGAACAACACCACCCAGCGCACCCGGCACTCCTACATGTACACCACCAGATGTTGAACCTCTAGATGAGCGTTTAATAAATATTGATCCAAAAATGATTGAATTGATTACCAATGAAATTATGCATAAATATAAACCCATTGGTAAGTATTATTGCGATTTATTTTTCATAGTTATAAAAAACTTAAAATTTAGATTGGAACGACATTGCTGGCTTGGACTATGCGAAATCGATTATTAAAGAAGCTGTTGTATACCCTTTGCTTCGTCCTGATATATTCACTGGCTTGCGTCGTCCGCCACGTGGCATTTTACTATTTGGTCCACCTGGTACAGGTAAAACTCTTATTGGTAAGTGCATTGCATCAAAATCGCAATCAACATTTTTTAGTATAAGTGCTTCGTCCCTTACATCCAAATGGGTTGGAGATGGTGAAAAAATGGTGCGCGCATTATTTGCTGTTGCCGCTGTGCATCAACCATCGGTAAGAAATTGCATTTCTATCCAACTACTGTACGTTAATTTTAATATTACTTTCATTATATTTCGACGCCTAGGTCGTTTTTATTGATGAAATTGATTCTTTACTCTCAGAACGTTCTAAAACAGAGCATGAAAGTTCAAGGCGCTTAAAGGTAATACCTTCGTTAGTATTAAACTCCCAAGTATCCTCTTCAATAACTAAAAGTGTTAATTTCTTGTCAGACTGAATTTCTTGTTCAACTCGATGGCGCAACAACCTGCGATGATGATCGCATTCTTATTGTGGGCGCTACAAATCGCCCACAAGAGTTAGACGAAGCTGCACGCCGACGTTTAGTGCGACGTTTGTATATACCTCTGCCTGAGCTTGAAGCCCGTATACAAATTCTTATGAATCTGCTAAAAACCGTATGCAACAATTTAATAACAAATGAAATTCATGAAATTGGTAAATTAACCGTTGGCTATTCTGGTGCTGATATGGAAAGTTTATGCCGTGAAGCATCAATGGAACCAATACGCTCGATACCAGCTGAAGAGATACCATTCTTCAATGCAGAAAAGGTAAAGTGTGCTTTTGATTTTAAAATTACTTAGCTAAATTAAAACTAACATTTTTTGTTCAGGTTCGTGCGATTAATATGAACGATTTTATTGCAGCACTACACAATGTACGGCCAAGCGTTTCACAAGAAGATCTTAAACAATATACTGAATGGAATCGTATATATGGCGCAGGAAAATGACTGTTTTTAACAACTAAATCAAATCTCATAAAATAATTTGTATTGGTTAAATAAGATAAAACGCTTATCTGTAAAAGAGATAGTAGAAAAAATCATAAGGAAATTATTTTTTTTATTCAAAAATTGAAGGATTTGTTAAAATAAATTTTTTTAAAAACATACGAACATTATTAATAATTTAAAAAATAGCTTATTAAATAACATAGATGGAACGTCATGAAAGCACATTTTTAACTCTAACTTATTATAAAGTAATATTCTATCAATTTAAGTGATAAAATATTTTGCTAAATATGTCCAAAGGAATTATTCAATACTCTGTTATGTATTTACAAAAGAAAAAAAATTAGCATAGGCATCTGAGCCTACAATAAAGTTGACCTTAATATTTGAAAACATAGAATACGGCAAGTCAATTAATATCATAATTTTTAGTTTAATTTATATTTTTGTTAATCTTGAGAAATTAAGAACAAAGGTACACAGTAGGCGTTTTTATTTATTAAAATATCGGTGGATTGCTACAAAAAGTCCTGAAAACGTTCTGCCAATTAGCAGTATTTAGACGGAGACAGTAGTAAAAGAATATTTTATACTATAGTAAACCATGCTTAATAGTTCCTTATTGAAGCGGCTTTCATTTATTTAATGAATATTTTTCAAATTAATTTCCATTTACTTGGACATATTGCATCCACTTCAGTATTTTGTACAGGGTAGCGGAGAACTTATAATTATCAATTGAATTATATTTTTAAATTATTTTTTTTTTTATTTGCAGGTAGACATTGGAGTATAAAAATGTACAGTATGTAATAAGAAGAGGCCTTACTTAACTTTATTAAGGAAACCTAATGTTCGATTTTGTCAGAATTTGTACTTGAAGTTACAGTGATGTGATAGAATAGTTAATATATTTGGTTCGATCGTGGAATACCAGGATTATAATGTAAGTGAACAATTTCCAAATAGAATGTACTTTTTGGTTAGTTCAAACTTTTATTTACAGGGAATGTAAATAATAGATATGGCCCGATTTTTAGTTTTGCGATTTTTTAAAGAATCCATGCATAACTGTCATTTCGAACTTTTATTTATTTCGATCAAAACTAACCATCATTTTGGATTTCTATTCCTTAAAATTGCAAATATCCGGCATATTTAACTACTTTTGGAGAGCGTGTATCGAACCGAATATATATTTTAACCTGAAAGGTGCAGTAAAAAACCAAACAAGGTATTTTTAATACTAAACAATATATTTGTAATGCAATGCTCAAAATCGAAAAACAATGTAAAGTATGACAAGTTATTAAAAGCAAATATTGCCTTTATTAAATGATATTTACTATTTGCTGCCATGCTAAGAAAAATTTTTACTGAATCTCTAACTTGCCTTAACTAAGTAGTAATACTTAAACTTGATATTAAACTTAGCTTATTTGGAAACAAACAATAGTTTTAACAAAATACTTATATGAAAATTTGCTCACGTACATGTGATTTCTTCCTCTATGTGCCTTAAATGCTTGCATACTTACATAAATACGTATTTCGCCTTAGTACTATCGTATACGCTATGAAAATATCGAAAAATTCTTTTTGACTTGTTGATATTTATGATATTTTTTCTTGAATCGGTGGAAATACATAATCATCGCTCAGACTATTAATATCGACATATGTCGTCTTTGGACTTAGTGTTTTATAAAGTTGCTCAAATGTTGGTCTTTCATCGGGATCCTCTAGCCAGCATTCTTGCATGATTTTATAAACTTCATCTGTACAAATTTCTGGTTTTTCTAAGCGTTGTCCAGATAGCAGCAACGGTATTAATTCACTATTACTAATAGTTGGATATGGTGATGCACCTAAGGTGCCAATTTCCCAGAGCACTACACCGTAAGCCCAAACGTCACTTTTATTAGAGTACAAATTGTCACGTATTGCTTCAATGGAAAGCCAACGTAATGGTAGCTGTAAAGTTCAAGAATACGTTATAGAAAGTAATGCCTGAGACAACTTCATTTGAGAGACTTCACAATCTTAAAAATTCATTAGTTCTCCTACTTTAAATCACATAAATTTTTGAGTAAAATTTTGAGCGAGGCAATTGTTGAAGTCTCTGAATTGTAATTGTCCCTACTCCTTAGATCATAGAGCAGTTATTAAAAAAATTTACTGAGCGAGATGAAATGTACATTTTTTATCTGAATACATATAGAAATATGACACATATAGAAATATCTAAACTTTCTCTAATAATAAATTGATTTGTTAAAAAAAAATTTTTAAAAACTTCAAAAGCTATAAGATGTTCATGGTGATTTCGAATTTGAAAAATCTTAAACTTTGGAAATTTTTAAAATAAATTGTAGTGTTATAGACAGATAAATCAGCACATATTACATTTCCGAAAATATATATTTCATATCTGTCTCTTCAAATTCTTACTAGTTTTGAAAACTCTTTAAATATAATTAAACTTACTTTTCTGGTTTTTGTATTTGTGTAGATTCCATGCCGCGATAATCCAAAATCAGATATTTTTAATGTTTTGTTTTCACTTATGAGAACATTACGAGCCGCAAGATCGCTACAAATTAAACAAAAATATATTATTTTACTGAGAATTCAGTACAGAGAGTGAACACATAAAATCTTCTCTTTATAATAATTAGAGACTATGAATTTAAGAGACTTTGCAACGAAATCGTTCATTTCTCAGAAACACTAGGCACCACTCACATTTCACTTAAAAAATATGTGTAATTTGACGGAGTCTGATCTTTCCCATTAGTGATTTTTTGAGTTTGCAAAGTATTTTATAGTCTCTGCATATAATCTTAATATGTATTGTGAATAAATTTAAATTGAAACATTATTTTTGATTTAATTACAGTCATTAGCAAAGAACGACTTTTTGTTTAACAAATATGACGATGTGTTATATCAGATGAATCAATTTAACTTGGTAATTTGTGCCACATGTTTCGGCTCTTACCACAATATATGTGCAAATTCATAACGTATATATATAAGACCTGTTTTGGTTAATTTGTACTATGTGAAATCCGAATCCCGGCCATTCCATGCATTATATTAGAAAAGCCGCTCTAACACTTGAGCTATTGGAGCTCGTGGCCCTTGGTCAAAGAATTTGATATTAAAGAACGATTTACCGAGTTCGTAACGTATTGAATCGTAAAGGCTCTTGTGACAAAAAGTAAAGCCTACGCTCAAAAGAATGAGTAGAATCGGTTTTTATTTTCTCATTTGAATTTCATATAAATTCATGTGATTTCATTATATTATAATGAATTCAGTGGCCAGGGTTCAAATTCCACATGTTACAAATAAACTAACTAACTAAATAATAATTTTATTAAATTAAAACATTTAGATATATTTTCAAAATATTTGCTTTACGCATTTTTAATTCTAAAGCAATTAGAATTTATCTCTAAGTTTAACATACCGGTGAGTAATTTCTTGTTCCTCTAAAAACCGCATACCATTTGCTATTTGCAGGGCGAAATTGTGCAACTCCTTGTGATTTAGAATATACTGGAATGGTTCAAAGGGTTCCACACCATACGGATCATCTCCATCAATTATTGTATATGTAGCTGTAATTGCAAATTGTAAGTATGTATATCTAAATAAATAGAGAGAAAGCTAATGTATCAACTTACTTTCAGCAAAGGACGGCTTCGGACGACGCACTTCTTCTGCTTCATCGTAAATCGACTCTTCAGAAACTTTTAATTCAATATAACTGACAGGAACTATTGTCGGCTTGTGCTGCCCTTGATTTTGTGTGTTTGCTACTGTTGTATCACATGCAAAATTTGCATCTCGCGGTTGAAGTGTTGAAGTTTCTTGACGCACAGTTCGTAAATATGAAAGCTAAAATTGTGTGTATATGTTATTGAAAGATCTATGAAATGGTAAGTTTTTATTGTTTTATTTTTCTGCTTTCCTTGCCACAATATGGCGTTATATTAGAGTTAACATCCAAAGCCACAGTACTTCTGTATAAAATATACATTGCATTCCTTTAGGCAAAGAAGTTAAGTGGTTATGTCCGGGGAGAACTAGTTTTGGCGGTAAATGTACACCAGAGTGTTATTCGATACAAGGCAAGGAAAACTATATGCACAAAAATTGTATGAGCCAAAAAATTTTCATAAGGGGTCTTAAAAATATTTTTGACTTACGTCATACATTCCGACTAACTACATCAATAAAACAAAACGCTGTAATATTAAACACAACTTCATTTTACAGGCTTCCCAATTACCCCTTAAGAATGAATTTGCCGAAATGTTAGCCTCATATTGAAAATTTTATAAAAAAGTGAATTTATTTTGAACCAGCACGCAAAGGCACACAAATAAATTTAGTCTCTGAATTTCTAATACTACTTACCAAATCACCACGTCCTACATATTCCATGACCATAAGATATGGTGAACGTATGGTGCAGCAACATAAAAATGATACAATGTTGTTGTGTGTGCCAACGCCTTTAAGCATTTCAATTTCACTCAAAAACTCTGCCACTTCATCAGCCGTAGGACTTTCTGTGATAAAAAAATGAAGAAATAAAGTTTTGATTTTGATATTTTTTTTGCTTGAATATACTTTTAAGTTGTTTAACAGCGACCACGGTGGTGCCACGCATTCGTCGTATGTTAATGGCTGTGGCCTTATATACACGTCCAAAGGCGCCTTCACCTATTTCAGGTCCTAAGCGTATCGCATGGTGTGGAATTTCAAAGATATCTGCCAAGCCTTTTAATTGTGCATCCTTGAACAAGTAGAAAATTATATAAAATATTATATATCTTTTTAATTATGCTTCGTCAAGTTTTTCTGAAGCCAACAGCACAAGGCAGCATTATGTACGAAATTATTTTTCGTGTAACATAAAATATGTAAAATACAATTTTTTGTAATTTTGGTACATACCTCAATATATTTATCAACGTAGTTAATATTATCCTCCATAACACCCGCCAATGGTGCAAAATACTGCTCATCTTTATTGATATGAATGTGACTCTTGGCTTTTTGACGCTTCCAAATTAAGAATGCAAGTGCTGCGGCTACCACAAGCACAAACAGTGTAGTCACAATGATGAGTCCAATTCGCTGAAATTTTATTTAAATTTACAATTCCACAAAAGGGTCTGTCTACTTTTTTTAAGAAACCGTATAATAATTCATCACTTACCAGGTCAATATCGTTATTTGTTATAGCTGTAAATGCCAAACTCGGCATGGGAACTATAGAAAGTTTTAAAATTTAATATGATATATAATATTTAGTGTTTACTTCAAATTTTAGGATTCTAAAATAAATTTAGGATTCTCAATAAATGTAAAAAGAAACCTTTGTTAATTTGCTACTAAAATCAAAAGGACATGACAAAAATTCAGTTTTTGAGTTATAATTTTTTGAAGCTCAAAACACATGATATATTTTTCAAAAACTCAACAAAAATCAAACGAAATTCGACTCATTCTAAATTCTGAAAATAGGGGGCTTCTTTTTTTCTGAGAGCTATGCTACGACTTGATATAGTTTTTATTTGAATTTCCTTTTAGCAGCATCTTGTGTTTGAAGCATTCTGTTCCAATTTTTAGCAATTTTGAAACAGCTAAAGAATATAGTTTTATAGGATTTTTTCGTTTAAATATGTAGTCTATTTTATCTTGGGGCCCTTTCTTGTAAATATAAAATAACGAAATACGCATACATAAAGCACAAATTTTTTAAATGTTAAAACTCAATAGCATACCTTCTATTTTGATAGTTTTCTCTGGACCAGCACAGCGAAGTGTATCTATAACATGGACTCGCAAAAATAAAACTGTTTTTGGCGCCAACGCTTCGTTCATCTCAATTCTAATGATACCCTTTAGCATATCCTTTGATTCCAGTATGTGTGAAATGTTTCGAATTGGATAGAAATTTTCCGCAATTGATATATGTTTGCCACCCCATGATAGAGAAGGATTTGTTTGTTTATTTAATCTGTAGATGTTTGAATTTTTCAATAAGAATTAGCATGCAAATATTTTAGTAGCTAGAAATGCACTTACTTCACATAAATACTGGATAAACTGAGTTCATTTCCTGATACAATCTTGCCCATAGCAAAGGATTGCAATTGTTGTGTATCAATATGCCAAATAATATCTATGGTGCGATTAGTTGTGACAGTTAAATTTGCTGTTACAGGCGGAAGTGTTGCAGCATGTTGACATGAGCAAATGTGTTCCACACAATCTGTAAATATTTATATGTAGCTATGTATGTATTTTGAGTTGCAAAAAAAAAAAAATTATTTCTTTTTTAATATATAGTATGATACTCATCAACGAATGATATTGGAAACCTCTAAATGCTATAAGGCCTCACAAGTACAACATATTAACTTAAATGCTATTGTAAGAGAATGTATTTTATGTATCATTGGGGTCAAAGGCATAATTTTGTTACATATTTAAAATCTTCAGTAAATGACCGATTTTGCGTCTTAATTGCACTAAGTTCCCGATCGCAATTCTTAAAAATTATTCAATTAAAATGAAAAGATTGAACTTTTTTTTTTTAAATTTAGTTTGAACTGGCGTGCTCAAGTTAGACCTTATAGTCTGTAAGTTAGCCCAATCTATTGTCTGTTGTCATTTCGAACCCAATATGCTACAAAACTATTGCCAACATAATACCAAAATTTAGTTCAGCAAAATATTTGAAAAGTTTTTATTTTTTTGCACCACCTTTTTATACTCTTAAATACTTAAGTGATACAATTTCTTGTAGAATGTCTTACATGGTATCGAAAATGGCTGCATTTTAGAAATCTTTGTGTTAGATGTCTCTATCTTGAGACTGTAGTTGCATCCAGGCATGTAGTTACATTCCATATTTTCAACATAAGTCATGGGATTTTCTGGTATTAAAACATATTCTGCTGGCTATGAAAGAAATGATATCAGTGACATGTATTTCATTGGTAAATAAAATTACGCAAAGTTAAGCAAACAAAACAGCTAACACTTTTTTTAGCTGATATTTACTGGAATAGAAATATTTAAAAAAAATAACTCCATTACTTTTAATTAATTAAAAGAAGTTGTTCTTTAAAAAAAATGTAATTTTTGAAAAATCTAATTTCTGCTGAAAAATTTTTTGAGTTTAACTCAAAATATCATTTACTCTATGGAAGATAAAAATTTTGTATATTTTTTTTAAAATACAAACTTTTTTCGAACATTTTATGTTCTGACAACTTTTTTCGTGGAGAGCTAAAAAATTAATTTTTTATTTGTCACAAGTTTTGAGAAAATTTTTGGCTTGTGCCGAAATTATTTATGATAAATCATCAACCAGTCAAGCAATACCCAAAAAAAAAAAAACTCTGTTAAATTGGCAACCTTAAGGTACAACTCATTTCGTTTTGGCAAACAATGCCCCATATACGAGCTTGTATCTTTTAATATTTTTTTTTAAAACTTTTAATTAATATAAAAAATAAATATAGAAAATTTTACAGTACCTTTGGAATATCATATGCATTACATGTATAATCAGGACAATCAGTTAAATTTAATGCACTTACAATAACGTTATACGTTGTGTCTTTAAGTAGAAAATATGTGATGATCAATTAAAAATTTTGATAAATTATTTTATATTGGCCTTATTACCTTTTGGCAACGTATCGTTCCAGTTGACTTGAAGTTGTAATATTTCCTTATCAAAAATTTTAATATTCGAAGTTATGTCTTTTAGAAAAGAAAGAAAAAATTATTGCTTTTACCAAAGAGACAACTACATTTTAGAGATTTAATTATCTTGAAAATTCTATCACCGATTTTTCAGATAATACAGAACGCTATACTGT
Organism: Meiosimyza decipiens; assembly: GCA_963680825.1. Classification (NCBI taxonomy): domain Eukaryota; kingdom Metazoa; phylum Arthropoda; class Insecta; order Diptera; family Lauxaniidae; genus Meiosimyza; species Meiosimyza decipiens. The sequence continues at coordinate 72,863,059 of OY804260.1, read as the reverse complement.
TGTAAATAACTAACTTATTCGAATGTCTCAACTTACGTGTTATTTCACCTGCAGATGAATTCTGAAAACGACAAAAACAGTTAAATAGCTTAGCTTCAAGTGTTTTATGTATGAATGGAATTTAGTTTAATTCATATTCTTAATATTACTTACTAAACACTTACCTTCGGTATTGTTGCTGCCGTATTTGCAATTAATGCATATAGAATTGCAATAACATACGGAAGGAATCTTAACAACATTGTATTTTTTAAATCCGCACATGATAGAAAAGCTCACGAAAAAATCACCAGTATTAAGGAAGTACCTGAAATAAAAGATGGAATAAGTAAACATTTAGAGAAACTGTAAAAGGTTTTTTATATGCATATAATAAATAACTCTAAAAAATTAACTTCGAAAATATAGTTATTGGTCATTCGAAAAGTAATTGCTAAAGTTTAGCTCAAAGTAATCGATTTTTAAATTTTTATTTGTTTTTATCGAACGATTATCATAAATTATAATTCAAAACTACTTAGTGTTATCGAACTTCACAGTCATTAGCATACACCGATATTCATGTGAACTTACACAAATCGGTCAATGCTTTTTTCTAAAACAAACATGATAAAGACAATAGGTGGAATAATTTAATGTAGTAATTGCCGACAAGAGCCTCGGGGGCCCTGGAGCAACACGTAAATTTGGGGCCCCATAGGGAAATCTTTTTTCAAATTTTAAAGTACCCCTACACCGGTGTTCGTAGATTGTAGTAGAATTTCTATAGAATTATATACAGAATTCTACTACAATCTACGAACACTGACCTACACTGGGATAAAACTCGGCCCAGTAGCGAGAGGGAGCCACGCCACCTCTCCCTCTAGATGATACATAGGGATTTTAATAATAATAAAACTTCAAAAAAATGTAGAATTGTTTTATTCTGGGAGACCACCGTGTTCAATTTCTCGTGTTCACTTTGAGGAGATCCTAAAGTCTTTACCGAGGTAAGTTTCGGCCCTGGGGCACCACCCCGCCTGCCCCATGCTCGCTACGGCCCTGTACATAGCTTTATCAGATCAGTTTTGGCTGATTTTTTGTAGTTGAATTTGTATGTAACCTGACCGTTCTATAAATTGTATTTGGACAGCCGCTCTTAACAATTAAGCTATGGGAATGACTTTTATGTTTAGTTAAAAAGGGCCCCTTTCCAGTTTTTAGCCCCGGACGCCGCAAAGTATTAATCTGTTACTGGATATACGCGACAAAATTCTATATTTTAAGTACGATTGCTCACATGTTTCGATAGATATGCCACTTAAGATATTTTAGTTGCATGGGAAGTGCCACGCTCGTTGGTGCTATTGATTTTGATTCAGATATTCCTTATAGCAAGTAAACCACCCACATAAAATTTCATACCAATTGCTGCAATAGTTCAATTAAAATAGCGCTTATAGCTTTATGTAAATATGGGAGATGCCACTCCCACCGATGCAATCCCGTCGAACTGCATTTAATTGTAAAACATATAGTAATCGGCACCTCTACATCAAATTTTTATGTAGGTTGCTCTCATAGCACACTATGTATAACATTAAACTGGTTTGTTTGTATGGAAGCTCCCACGCCCACTTGTACTATGGCGCCAAATTTTTGTAGCAACATACCTTTTAGCAAGTTTATCTGCCATATTAAAATTCATAACGATTATGGTGTTAGTTCTCTTATTATAACGTTTATAAATATTATGGGCTGTACCACGCCCTTCAACAAATTTTTCCATTGCACTGACTTAGCTTGTATTGATAACTGCTTTCAGTGTTAACATTTTTAAAACTTTTATGAAAATCGTAGTTGCCAATTTACACAAACAGAATCAAAATTTTCAATTGTTGATAGGTGCCACTCCTATTTTTTTCATTTTCGCCCACTTTAACCACAATTCAAGATACATGTTTATGATCTGCATACGTTTACCAAATTTCATCACAATATGGTTTACGAGACATGGTATTATAAAAGTTAAAATTTAGGGCAGCGTCACGTCAATGTAAGAGCCTTTGAAAACTTTAAACCTAACCCAATCCTAGTGTTGTCCATATGCAAATCAACTAGTTTAATCAAAATAGCTGTATTTTTTTTTCAAATAGTCTTAGTCATATATGTACACATACATACAGTGTGAGCGGTAGGGATGTGCGTCAAGCGATTTCGCCCATTTTCAAACCCATGAAACTTGTGTGCCAAATTCCATTTAATTAGCTTGCTTTAAACCTGATTTCAACAGAAAGACACACAAACAGACACATAGACAGGCACATAGGCAAACAGACAGACAGACGCACGGATTAGCTAAATCGACTCAGTTGGTGACGCTGATCAAAAATGCATACATTTTGCTATACTTGCCACGCTCCCTTCTATGCTTTACAAACGGAATGACAAAGTGAAAATACCCTCTGTGTAGGGTATAAAAACTAACATCACTGCGGAGCTTCATAATATTTAATATTTGATACATATAGATTGGAAACTTGCTTGGTAGCTCAAAAATCCAAAAAAAGACCTCGAGCTTTTTTAGTTTGATGTAAAAATAAAGGACGAAACTTCCACCACTTCTATTGCTTACGTAGAGTATTTAATTTTTGATCTGGCCCACACAATTATTTTCTTGTTTTTATTCGGAAACTTAGCAATGACAGTATATATGCACAATAAATACACATTACATTGTTTGAAAAATCTGCTTCCAACGCTCATTGTATGAACGTATCATTACTAATTTTAATGTCATTTACACAAAACTTTCTCTTTTATGTTGTTCAGTTCATAAGTTGCCTTGGAGCGTTATTGGATTGGAACTTAATTAAATCTGAATTCAAACAAACAGAAGTATTTGCATAATTTGAAATTTTCTATTTCGCAAACTGCTAAAGAAGGTGTGTAATAGCAAATGTACAAGGGGGTCAAATTTAAAATAAAAATTTTGTTATTAAATAAATTTATGCTACAGAAATCAAAAGTTGTATGAAATAAATATTTATTATTTCTTCGCTATTTACAATTTTTTTAATTTTACAATTTCTTGTTATTGCACTCGTAATTATTTTATATTTAGTTTACATCTATCATAATATTCAATCATTCATTTTTGCTCATCTTTGTCAATTGATTTTCCTTTAGTTTCCTCCAGAAATATTGAAACATAAAATAATCCAAAAGCACAAACGCTGGAACAAAACCACATAGTTGCCGATAGGCCAAAGACATGCATTGATATTGGAAAACCTTTTAGCAATCCGAAAGCAAAAATACTTAAAAGCGCCAAACAAAACGAATAGACTTTAGATCGTATCTGTAAAAATAAAACAAAAAAAAAAACAAATAGTATGTGATATGATATTCTGAAACATGGATTTTTCAAATGTTTTTTTTTAATGGCAACGTAAAAGCAGAGGCGTACCGCGCAATGACGTCCCTTATCTGTCTTTCTAAAGGCCTTTGTTCATTATCAAAAAACTTTATCGAGCAAAAAAAAATCCTCATTTTTGACATTCAAAAACTCGAGCAAAATGTGGTATCTTTGACTTTAAATTCGCGAACATCTCCACCTACGCATTAATATTTACTACATTGAACTATTTTGATTTACTAAAAAAAAAGATACACACTTTTGACTTTCAAAACCCCTAGCAAAATCAATTATTTTTCACAACCAATTTGCCGCCCCCCCCCCCCATGTTTCATATTTTGCAAGGAATAACTCTCAACTACTTAATTGGACTATTGATGAAAAGTGAATGTTGAAAAATAAATGGTTTGATTCGAAAAAATATCGGTTCCGTTAGTAAAAATGTTGTTGTTGCCGAAATAGAACTTGATAAAAATAATTTTTTTTTGGTTTATTACTAGAAAAATTACTGAAAACACCCCATATATGTGTGAAATGATAATTTTCATAAGGTCTTCGCTACCAGATTCTTATTTAACTTACCTTTGGTGGCATGATTTCAATGAGCACCACAAAAGTGACGGAAATCAAGCCAACACTGGCCATAAATACAGTGAACGCCATCAATATCAGAGGCAGCCATTCACTGTAATTGCTGAGATCAGCATCTGTTTCCTCAGCGAAAAATGCATACATTCCCAAGGCGGCCAAACCAACAGCCGTCGCCGCTGTTGACCAAACTAAAAGTATTTTACGACCAAAATGATCTACCAATATTATAGATGTGTAGGTACCAATAATTTGTACCACACCAATAATAATCGTATTCGTATCTGGATCCATTTTTGCTTTAAAGACAGCAAATATTGTTGACATATAATTAATGAGAGCAAAATGGCCACAATAGATATTTGCTATCATCAGAACAACGCCGGTAAGTATCGCTCTAAGTGCACGTTTGTTACCTGTGTACATAGCATACATATCGTGAAAAAATTTTTGAACTTTGAAACAATATATGTATTTAGCAAACACAATGAAAAAATACTCGCACTCGTATCTGTTAGAGGTCTGCATAAGTGCACTCGAAGCGACCATCATTTAACTTGCGATTTATTTGCAAGTGCAGCACTCACTTCTCCTGCTTGGTGTTTCGATTTGTTTTGATTTGATTTATGGTTTTTACGCACAAAAACTCGATTGACTTGTAACGTGTGGCAAGTGGATTGATGGTCGTTTCAAGTGCACTAATGCAGACCTCTATTTGTGACTAGATTTATAAAAAATGTTTTCATTGCGTTTGCAAACTTTTTTAAACTGTCAACTTACAAAAATCTTTCCATCCCACATCGCCATTATCTGATTTTTGTTGTGTTACTGCAGTTCGTAACTCTGCAAAATCGGCATTAAATTTATGAAAATCTTCTTTAGTTGTGGACTTAAAATTCTTATAAAACCTAAAAGATTCTTTTGCCTGTTCATCGTGACCGAAACGTAACAATTGTTGTGGCGTTTCTGGGAAGAATGTGGCTAATATTAAATAAAGTACTGGCAAAACAATTACCAAGCACGGTATAACATGGTATGGCAAATGTGAGGAAAGTATAAAACCAATAAGAATACCGATGTTAATCAAAAGTACAAAAAGTGATGTTAGACGACCACGTATGCTGTAAAAAAAGAAAATAAACACAAAATGTTTAGTACGCGTCAAGTAGTAATGGATGTAAATTGTAGCATTTTGTTGCAACTAACGTGTTATCTGCAATTTCACTTATAAAAATGGGTATCACCACATAAATGCCACCGCCAGTTATTCCTCCAAGAACACGTCCAATATAGAGATATTCAATTGAATTGGCAAAATAGAACGTCAGCCAAAGGCACTGAAAATTGTATTAATATGTATGTGTGCATTCAAAACTCTAAAATATACAAATTGTATGTTTCAGTGGTTGCAAACGAAGCTTTTGAGTAGATAATATTGGGCTACACAAAATATAATTTTGATTTGTGGTGTTCTAATGAAGGACTTGAATAACAAGAACAGTAACTCATATGTTTTTCAGAAAATTTTTTAAATTATTAAATCTGCTAAAAAATACTTTTTTCCTAAATGTACGAATTTATATACTTGAAACATCAATTTTAAAAATTAAAAATTTGATCACTTTCATGCATCGATTTTTGCCCCATTATAAGACAAAAAGTGTTGAAAAGGTATCAAATTGTTTCAACATGAGCTACTTGCACACATATGAAAGTTACCGGACAAACTAGTTTTTCCTAGGCCATACCAGTTGATGTGTATGCCTAGAAGTATGCAATTTAATTTTAATGCAAAAACACTGGGTATAGCGAAGCAGGTGTTGGACATAACATAGGCCGAAGGTGTCAAACATATTGGAGGATGTCAATCCTGCGCTGCATACCAAGGCCGCCAAGATTTTTCAAGGCAACTGCCCTAATTTACCACTTGCCAAGCATGCAATGAAATTGATAAGTTTTGTTTTCTTACTTTGCTACACTCTCAGTCTTCGTGCTTTTTTATTATTATTTCATTGCCTATTTTTACATTGTACATTGAGTGACTTAGTTCAGATGATATAACTTTAGTAAGTGTGAGGACATATGGAATTTGGAAAAATTTAATTGGGTTCATAGTAAATATCCTTGCAGGATAGCTTAAACTTGTATTTCACACATAGGTTAAATGAAATGCTGGTAAAGCGAGGAACAAATGTTTGTTCTGATGTCTGTCTCAGAAGAACATATGTTTATGGCCTAGCATTATTTCTGCATTAAGATTTTAATCTTTATAAATGTTTCGTAGAAATTTTGATTTTGCTCATTTATTTCCATTATGAGCCGAAGTCAGAGTATGTCCCTACACACAAACATATGTGTTGTGTAGGCCCTTTAGAATCATTTTTTAAATAAACGTTGACATAATGTTTTTGGAAGTAAAAATAAAATATTTTGCTCCACTCTGACGTATACGAACATCACAACAAAAATCGCCTTTTTTTGTGAGAAAATGTGTGAAAAATTATTTAACTCTTAAACCCAATTTTTTGTATACAAGCATGTCAAAACATGCATTAGTTGACTAATGATACGTTAAGTTTAGTGCATTTCTAATTAGCTTTTCTTTAAATAATTCTCCAGAGAAATTGTCCATGTGACCAAGTTTGAATAAAGAATATCACTTTGGCAACAATTTGGTTAAAAAAAAATATGAAAAATGAAAATTACAAACATAATTTTGTGTGTAACTGTTGAATGGAACCTCATGAGACTCAAATGTAATTAAAAGAAATTGAGTTATGATAACTCTTTGAATGATGTGATTGGATACCTCACTTCAAAAGCGTAATTTATATCGTAGCAAGTAATTAATAACTTTATATTCCCCAGTTTGCTGAAAATATCATCGAATTATTTCATGTTAGTATACCACAAAATTGTAGCTTTTACTCTAAATTAACAAAACGAAAAAAAAATTAGAAAATGTAGAGCCAGTGTATAAAATCTAAGAAAAAAGCTCTGAATTTGAAGTATATGGAAACTCTCAAATTGATTCTGAAAACTTAAAAATATTAAACATTTGTTGGTCATTCGAAAAATCTTTTTTTAGTGCTTCAACTTTTACCACTAAACCAATATAATAAAACAGTTTAAAAACGAAACGTAAACTGTAATCATCCAATGTATACTTCGGAAAGTTCAGATAAAAAAATTAACTTAAAACATATAGTTTTATATAAATTTTTCATTCATTATATTGGCATTCGAATTCTTTTGAGTTTAATTTTCAGTGCAATTCGTGCTGTAACTCAGGCATTAGCTATACGAATGTTGGTTTTGGATTGCTCTTAAGTTAGTGGATTGTTATTATACGACATTAGAGGCCAATTGACATAACCAAATCTCTAAATTACTTGTTCTGGGAAGTTTTCGTGGAATAAACTCAATCTTGATATGGCTATTTTCTTGCTAAAACTATATATCCAGTTCAATATTTTCAAGTTAAAATCGGTCATCATATGGCTATAGCGCTCAACACTGACGATAACGAACGTTTTTTCATTATTCTCAAAGAAATTCGCACATAGCCTTAAACTAAAAAAAAACTTCCAAATGAAAATGCTGGAGTCGCTCTGTATTTAGTTCACTTCGTTTTCAATTTATGACTAAATTCAACTGATAAATGTTGAAGCACTCAGAAAGATTTTGTTAAATAGGTACATTTTATTGGTGGATATCTCAGAAACGCAATGTGACTTGCCAGCCAGACTTTGACATTTATGGGAAATTGAAAAAGGACATATTTTGGCCATATTTTATATGTATGGGTTTTTTTTATCGTTGGAGAAGACAATTTCATCTCTTAAATCACGAGCACTGTCTTTGGAAATATACAGACTACGTGCTTAAGCAATAATCTAAATTGCAATATCCTTAACAGCCAATATTATTCACAAACTTCGTTATGCAACCACAGAAAGAATTGAGCAAACTTACCATATTTGGTAGCGCTAATAAATATATACATGTTTTACGGCCAAGTCGATCCAATAAAATTCCAAAAATAATGTTTCCCGTCAAACCACCACAACTAATCAAAGCACCAATCCATGATGCTTCATCAACGTTAACAACAAAATTTAATGGAGATTCTGTTTCGCTTTGTAATTTGGCTAACATTGGTGATAGCCAACCAAGACCAATTCCATGAGTAAAAACTATTAAAGTAACTAAAAAAAAAAAATTGTTGAAAGTATGAACTGAAGATGTTCATATACTACATAGTATTGATGTATGTATCAAAATTGAGTTTTTTTTTGTTTTTGTTTTAAATACCACTTATTGTTGCAAGTAATTGACGACGAAAATCTGGCTTAAAAATGCCTTCAGAAAAGTTAAACAATTCAAGCAGCATTTTGATTCTGATTTTTTAACAAAATATTCGAGCTCGGACGATTTTAGCAATTTAGTTTTTTTTTTAGATTTTACTCTATATTGAAAATTGAAGGATTTTTCAACAATTTTCCCAGCACCACTCTTGTTAGCCCCATCACTTTCAACTTAAAACTGTTGCAAAATTTCTTGGATAGTTGAAAATCATCCTTACAATGATCAAGTTATCTTAAGTGTGCTATCTATCGAATTGTTATCTTTATTTAAATCTAAAGATAAACGTTTATTCAAATGTACGCAGCGGCGCTTAAGGCGCAAAGACTGCAATAAAAATGTCGTAGGCATGACTTTTGATAAAAACTGCAAAAATATCACAATTCGTATTCCGGAAAATTGCAATGCCAGATCATGTTGAAAATTTCAAGAAAATAAGTTTCAAATATTTATTTCAGAAATATATATGTATGTATGTATTATGCAGGTCACTCTTTAAATAACTAAATGCTTTGTTTTTTTTTTTTTGATTTCTTAAGAAATGTCTCAAAAACTATGGGGTTTTTATGATTTTTTTTGGTTTAAAAATTCTCTAAACAAGAAGCAATCCAAGAGTTTCCAATGTATCCCGATAAATGTACTGTTTGGCGTGGTTTATGGGCAGGGGTCATCATCGGACCGTATGGGATGGAGCCCGTGTTACGGTCAATGGTGTTCGCTACAGAGCAATGATCAATGAATTTTTGGTGTCAAAAATTTAGGATATTGGTGTAGCCGACCTCTGGTTTCAACAGAATGTCGCAACAGGCCATACAGCTGGAGAAACAATCGCTTTATTGAGAGAAACCTTTGATGAAAACATCATCACAAGATATGGTCCGGTTAATTGGCCACCAAGATCATGTAATTCGACGCCATTGGATTACTTTCTTTGGGCATATGGTAAATCATTTGTTTACGTCGACAAAGCCGAAACTATTGACGCTTTGGAAACCAACATAACTCATGTTATTCAAGGAATACCGGTCGATATGCTCGAAAGAGTTGTCGAATATTGGACCCACAGAATGGACCATTTAAGAACTAATCGTGGGCAATATTTGAACGAAATATTTTTTTAATATTGAGTTGTAGGAACCGAATTATCATTCCAAATATAGATTTGCATCAATACATTGATTTTTATGTATTTTTTTAGAAAGCAAAGTAGGAAACTCTTATTGGATCACCCTTTACATATAGCAACCACATTTAAACTTAATATCAATTGTAATTAATAATCTGCCAACTAAAACTTTTAAAGGATACATAACTTTATCCATGATTTTATTTCCCTGCACGGATATTTTTTGCTTCATAAAGTGGCAACGTCTTTTAATATCAGCATTTAGAGAAATGATTAGACATTCACCTTAGTTTAACATCGTTAAATTGCTTAAAATCTCTCTGCAAAAATATAAAGCCCATTAAATAAACGCTTAAGTAAAGAAACATCCTAATTGTCGGACATTCACTAATTTATATGATACTATAAATTATAATGTACTCACACTCGTAAACATGCATATGTACGTGTGACATATGCCCAGTGATGCAATATTGCATTACCTTAGGCCTGATAGCAGGTGGGTAGTAGCACATTAGGGAACTCAATGGTATTCAGGGCTGCCAAATTGAAATGGGCTCCAAAAAAACAAAATTTTTATTATTAAAATGGTAATATTTTTGTGCAAAAAATTTTGTATTTTCCTTCAATTAACAACTTTTACCTTCAATTAACGACTTTTTGCAAATTTTCCAATTCCTACACGATCTACAGCTTTGGCATGGAATTAACGGCCTGGCCACGTCAAAGGCGGCCACTTTGCAACCCTGATTGTATTCCTTCGCAACGGCATTAAATGTGTAAACTCCATTTTTGTGCATCGAACTGAACAGAAGGACATGACAATACAAAAAGTGATACACATTAAAGACATCTTTCGTCGCGTCTTAAGGCCAGGGATTGGGACGACCAGCTCTTACATCCAAGGAAACATGGTTAAAATAAAAACTTGGCCTAAATTCATGGTATGGTTTCAAAAACATGTTCGAAATAAATAATGTCCTTTTTTTTCCACGAAAAACAAATTATGGTATGACATCTTTACGCAGATGATATAGTCTGATTTCAGCCCTATGCAAAAAAAATTCATATTGTTTTTTGCTCCATTAAAATCATATGGGGTAACAAATTAGATGTTTTCCTGGTCCGCCTGTTGTCTTCACTGGGTACGAGTACGTAAACAAAATGCTTAAATTCTGTAGTATCTCTTACAAAAATAAATAAATAGAAATATGCAATATAATAAAATAAACATTATACTTTAACAGGTTATTACTGTTATGTGTAATCGTCAGGGTGCGGATCTTAATGCTTTAATTTTATATCATGCGAAATATGATCCTTAAAAATATATCCTTAAAAATTTGTTAAGTTTATCAATGCAGGAAATCAGGTAATATTTTTATGGAAGCTTGGCTTTTTGTGTTTTTTTTTTCTTTCATTTATATTTCTAAAGAATCTAATAATCCGACCTATAGCTGCGATATCTATGCTTAATCGGTGTCGTAGGGTCCTGCCAGTTCGAAATTATTCATTTATTAAATTTTGCAGTGTTCGTTTCTTTGTAAGTTCTCGTAAATTTTTGTATGGCAAACATACACAGATGTTTCACGTCAAAGTTTGAGATCTTGGAAAAAGACTATATTTAAGAGAAAAAGAACAAGTTTCTACCACTTACCCAGTGGTTAATGCCACAAAGCGATGACGGGAGAACGCAAAAAACTATGGGTGGGGGGGGGGGAAAGGAGAAATCTCCAGTCACAACGATAGCAAATAGATATGACGGGACTTGGCGTGGATTTGTTCATGGAATGATAGAAGTAATAAAAAATGACATTAAGTGATAACTTGTCAAGTTTCTTTTTACTCTTTTGGCAAACAATAAGATATGATAGAAGATACAAAAAACGAAGAATTGCAGTGTAATACAAAAATGAAATACAAAAAAAAATTTTTAGTTGAATTCATCAAAAATGTGTAGATTTCTTGATGTCAAGAAACTTTTTTTAAAGCAAATACTTAAAGCTTTGTTAAAAACAAATAAGCTGATTCTTATTTAAACAACTTAGATGGTCTACATAAGTCTTTATAATTTTATTTTTGATTTATTTTATTTTTATTTATTTATTTTACAAACTATGGCTTATAATAAAAATTATGAGTTTACTATAGAGAAATATGACCGCAGAAATGTCTATTGTAGCAGGAGGTGACGGAATTAAAAACCTTAGTGAATTCGGGTTCCACAAAAAAATAACATTATAGTTCTAAGCAAATCTGTAGTTCTCTATTGATTTAATAGCTGCAGACACGATAAAATATCTTGAATAAATATTTTTGTGGCATTTTACCGAAACTTCACGTCAAATCAAAAATGAAAACGGGACTTCCTAGAAGCGATGGCTTTACACTTTATAAAATTACAGAGGAATCATGATTCTATGCTCGTACCTTAAAGTAGTAGAAGTTTCTTCAATTGAATTCAACATCAATGCGTGTACAACATATCGGACTCCGTACAAGCCGCTCATGCACTTATCATTCTCAACTCCGTCCATATGCGTTCGTTGGCACACATTTAGAGTCCTCTCGAGACGCTTTGGAAAGCACAAATATCTTTAACATCAACTTCATTATAGCACAATCTTTCATCGTCAAACGAATCAAATACAGAGGTCAAACAGGGTTGCTTGATGCCCTTCCCTGTGATTTCTAATAATAATAATAATAAACTCTTACTGAGAATCATGAGGTTCAGTGGAACTCTTGGAGTCATCTGAAAGAAAAAACTTTTTCCAACGGTAACGCCCTATTGTGATCAAGATTGTTCGATGTGTAAACCAATCCTTAACAAATCAGCGGTCATGCAGCCACAGTTGAGCTTTGTATTAACAACATGAAGACTGAAGCAATATTAACAAGAACGCTTCCTCCATTTTTAACATGTACGGGAGCAAGATAATCAACAAAATTCAGTAGGTAGTATCTGCAATACTAATGGCGGTACCGCGGAAATTCACAAAGCGAAAAGTGTCTTTGCACTACTCCATAAAATGTGGGTGTCAAACATAACCTAAACACAGACTAAACTGCGAATATTTAAAACAAACGTTTAGTTAGTGTTGCTTTATGCTTGCAAATTAAAGTCCTTCATAAGAACATTGAACCAACGAATACAACCCCTTGTAAACTTCTGCTTGGAATCGATATTATGTATATTGAGCATTTGGTGGATTCGCACTATCTTATATCATGAACTTTTCATTTGGCTATAAATGTCATTTTCAGAATATAATAGGAATTCGCTATGGAGCTTTAGCTCTAAACTCAATTTTCCCAGCATACAAAAATGTCACTCTTGGCATATAAATATTTACATACTTACATATACATACATATGTACTCAAACTACCTATACAATTTTATTTAATTTCTTCATAAGCAAATTTGATTAGAAACACAAATATCAAAAAACAAATAATGGGACGGCAAAAAAATTCGATGATTGAAAACTTAAAGTAAACGATGAAAAAAAAAAACAACTTGATAAAAATTATCTATTGATTGTGTTATAAGTAGAACAAAGTTAAAATAATCGGTCGTAACCACAATAAATGTTAGATATGATGTTTTTAAAAAAAATACCATAATAAACTGGGGTAAAATTGCATTAAGTGGGGTCTAAATAAATTTCGTTATATTCTTTATACTGGGCAGTTTGAAACCACGGTTCTAGCTTACTGTACATAAAATTCACCCATTACACTAGTTTACAGCATTTTTGCTCCAGACCAATAAGCAACATATTTTGTTAAATGGTGTAGAACAATTATTTAACTATTAATAATTCTATATAAATTCATTTCAAAAGAAATAATTTCATGCAAAAATTTAACGTAAAACATAATGCTTTATAATGCAGGTTGTTTCAGGCAACTGGTATACCATACATAAGTCTGAGTATTGGAGACGATTTAAGTAGTTTGATGAATCGTCGAATTTCTTCGCGCAACGTTTGATAAAGGTCAAGTACCACTTTTGCTTAGCTAACCCTCAGATTTATGTGAGTGGCAAAGTAAAATTTTAGGTAAAGTGTAACACCTGGGTCAAATTTTCCTGAGAGTGTTGTTTACTTAAATTAATATGACACCATTTATCTATTATGACAGATGTTGAGAGCGAAATACATCAAGGGAATGATAAAAAATCACTGTTGCTGAAGGCTGACATAGATAAATAGTTAAAAATAGATTACGGATAAATGGCTACCTTGTATGTTGCTCACCCGAAATAGCAGAAATGTATTAAAAATAAAGCTTTTAAATTGAAAGTGCTGCTCACTGACTATAAAATATGAGCGTAACGAGCATAGAAAACACTTGGAGGATCCATTATATTCTATTTTTGTATTAAAAGTAGCAGTAGTAAAGTATTAAAAGTAGCAGTAGTAAATTCATAAGAGTTGAACGGCCTTTGCTGGGTTAGCAAGATAGAGGTAGTTATATCAAGTTAATCTCAAGCTCTTTAAGCGATTTCCCAGTAAACAATTGATTGCAGAAGAGTCATATTTCATTTGCCGAGACAGTCATTTTGATTGCGCCTTATTATACTTATATTCTAATGTCAGGGTCAGCGACTTGTGTATAAAATATAAGAAAGCGTTTCAAGCGATTTTTATTGAAGGCTTATGTTAGTTTAGGTAGGAGTGGCAGTCGGTTACGAAACCAACTCACTTAGACCAAATGTAATCCATTTTGATACCATAGGGAGTCTGACTATACCCTCTCGTTGAACCAACCATATTACGTAATAAAAATAAATAGCTGACCTGTACTAACATGCCTAAAGTCATCCAGGTCATCAATTTAAAACGAACCAAGTGCTTTTTGTCGTTTTCTAGCAAGTTCGGGACAGCAACAGAGAAAATGTATAATGTTTTCCTATTCTTCCACATCTCCACAAACTCTACAGAAGTCAGAAGACATAACACCTAATCTCCCTGCATGTTTGCCGATGTGGCAGTGGTCAGTTATGACTGCAACAACTGACGCGACACCACGTCTAATGCGGGAAATCAGTTCTAACGAACGCTTAGCATTCGATTTCGGCCAGATCTGCCTAGTTATATTGCAAGTTGATCCTTCATCTTTTTTAAGCATTTTTTTTAACATTTCTTCTTTGAGGAGTAAATTGCAGGTAGCAAGTGGCATGCTGACACCTTCCTTGCTCTGAGGAATTTGTGCAGTAGTCCCCTGCCTAGCAAGCTCATCAGCTTGGCAATTGCCATCAGTTGCAAATTGCTGTGCCCAGGCACGCAGATGAGGTGAATGTTGAAATGCTGAGCCATCTCATTTAAAGACGAGCGGCATTTTTGGGTCACTAGTGAGCTTAGGAAGACTGATTCTAGAGATTTGATAGCAGCCTAACTATCTGAATAAATGTTTATATTCTTTCTGGATACAACATCCATACTCAGCCAGGTTGAACCTCTGCCTGAAAAACGCTACAATGGTCTGGTAAACTCGCAGTAATTCTTATTTTCAGAGTAAATGCCATAATCCACCTGGTTATTTTGGTTGGAACCATTTGTGTAGAAATTAATATGGCCATTTCTCCCTGGGAGTCCTCCCTTCGAGTCATCACTAGATGGAATGTGAGTTACGTAATCACTATTGAATAAGATTACTGAAACAATATATTCCAAATTGGGTGGTACAGAACTCAAGCTATGAAGGATAGTTGTGTGTCCTGTTCTACCCTCGGACCAGCAAGCAATTTGCCTGAGTCTAATGGCAGCACAAGCTGCCGTCCAGGTCAAGAGGAACGAGATGAATGAGGAACTCCAAGGCGTCAGTGGCTGTAGTCCGCAGGGCACCACTGATACGCGTGGAAGCTACCCTTTGAACCCTCTGCAATTGCTCAAAATAGGTTACCTTGTCTACCACACCACACATTGAGGAGTTCAAAACACAAATATTTTAGTATGTCATCGAAGGAATTTATTGTTCTTTTTATCCACGTCACCTGCGCTGATATTCAATAGATATTTTAAGTACAACGTCATCGGACGGCTCTGAATTTTTCTTTCATTTGAACTGCGTCACTTTAGCTGATATTTATCAGTTATTGCACGTGATGTTTCATAATTTATGAAACAGAGTACCAGCCTGGTGACATTCACACAGTTCTTTACATCTAATCATGTACACATCTACATTTGATGCCGTATCGGTACATTGCAGATAACAAAAAAATAATATTAAATCATAAAACATTGCAATATCTAAAATTTTGAAAATACCTAAATAGCCAATTTATCTCTTCAATGTGAGTTATAAATTCTTGGCATAAATTGTTGTACACACTCATTCATTCCATAGTAAGTTAAATAAAGGGCCATTTTGCGCCATATTTTTTCTATAAGGTTGGATGCCCTCAGAGCGGCGGGAATTGACCCGGCCAAACCTGGAATTTCATATCGAAGCCGGGGGCCTTGTAGGAATTCAAAAATTTTAAATTTGAAGGATTTTTGTGACAAGTGCTTAGTTTTTTTTTTGTCGAGCAAAATAAATTAAAAAGTCATCAAGTTTCTCCCACTCAAAAATGTAATGTAATGTAGTTAGTTTTTTTAATATTTTTTGACCAAAAAAATATTTATTTTTAAAGGCCGGAAATTACTGATTTTGAACTTTGCAACCCTGTCTGATCTTGAAATTTAATAATGCGAAAAGTTGAAAAAACATTTAAAACTTGAAAGTTTTCGAGCTTGTTTACGGCAACACCCTTATCTATGCAAACGCAGTCATGAAAAAAATGTTTCACACCAGAAAGAGAAAATGTCTCAAAATATTTAGAATTGAGTAAATAAATAAATCAAAAATTTTGACTCATAATGTGAAATGTGTGTGTTCAAATTTCAAAATAAATTTCAAATTAGCAGCAAATTCATTCGATAAACGGCAGACTGATTCACATTACAACTTTCCGAGGCTGCTTGCTCATCCAATTTGCCTCGAGCGCAAACTTTGCTCCATACAAATCTTTTTAGAGGCTCAAAAATGTTCTCAGCTTAGGCAGTTTTCGAGGCATTTTTGTGTTTAGAGTAATATCCTTAATGTTAAACTTCACTTTCAAAATGGAGAAGTTGTGCAGAAACAGTGCACAATCCTCGCTCGATATAATTCTTCAAATGATTTATCAATTCAAGGAGTATTCAACAATGGTCAAACGCATGTACTCGTAGCATACCTTCGATCGAAAACATAGCAACAGTGATATAAAATTTTAAGAAAAAAAAAAGCACATAGGCCACAATTCCGCATCGTTCACTAGAATCAAGCGTTTCAAGAAGCAGCTTGCAGCAAATTCTCATAAAATCTTTGTAACTGTAAGCGTATGGGATCCAACTAACCAAAGAACTCTAACCAGCAGACCATTTTAAGTGAAGACATTTTGAGCTACCCAATGGCAATGCTAAGAAAATCTTCTTTAGCAATGAGGCATATTTTCAACTCAATGAGTATAAGGCAAAATTTGTGAACGCAATCACAATTTTTGGTGTGAGTGAACGATGTGTTACATAACGATGAAAAACTTTTCTTTTTTTTTGGCTTGAAACGATTGATGTGAATATTGATTCTGTTTCCAGCAGGACAGCGAAAACTGTCACATTAGATATAAGAAAAATTTCGATTTCATAAAATCTACAGAAATGCAGCTCAAAATTAAACATCTGTATCATGTGATGTGACTTTTTTCTTCAACGTTTTTGACGTCACAAGTTTTAACCAATAAGCCACAAACAATTCCTGAGCTTAAGAAGAAAATCAAAAGTGGTATTTTTACAATTGAGTCACAATAATTTAACGATATCACTGAAATTTTCATCAAAAAAGCAACACCAGTAAAGCCGCGAATTGTATTTGCCTGGTACTTAATCGCAACATTTGTGCTTTATGAGTACAAAGTGAGTCACTAATCAATTAAACGCAATGTATTTTATTCAAAAATTTGATTCGGCTCTTCATAATTCATAATATTTGTATTGATACATAATAACAAAACTAAAGCCGAGCTAGTGATATGACATTTGAACCGCTTTACCCTCATCAAATATTTTTCTCGTTACTTAGTGCTGTCAAAAAAAAAAAGCTTTAAATGAATTAATTATAGTTAATCTACTAAATAACAAAACAAATGCTAAATTTAGCTTGTAACAAATATCACTTTGACGCTCTGTGAGCGGTAACCCCATGCCATTTTAGCGCTAAAAACTATAGATACTAAACAGCAAAATAAGTTCAACGTAAATTCACTTAGTTAATATTTACCATTTTGTCAATGTTTCAACATTAATCCATTAAAAAGCTTTAACAAAGTATTTATTATCTTGTTTAATTATGAGCCGTACTTTGGCATATGTACACTACTGCATGAGGTGGTGTTGGACGGCAAAGGGTAGTGTTTAAACAAAATTTCAGCAACTTGTGTGTATTAATATTTTTTGAATAAAAAAAAAACATCAGCAACAAAATATAAATCATTTAATTTGTTTTTTGATATTGATAGCTATTTTTTATATAATTGGCTTATATAAATTGAAAAAAAAAGGTTTATTAATTTATTTTTTTTTTTTGCTAATAACTTATAATTTTTCATTTTTGTATTTCAACAAATAAGTTTGTAAACACTTTATTTATTTAAAAAAAAATAAAATCAAAATAAACTTGAACACTTGAGTATTTTAATATGCAAATATTTTTAAATAGCTAGAACACACACACGCTCACTAATTATTTATAAATTAATTTCTGATTTTTATTTTAAATATTGTAAATATCTTTAATCTTCTAAATTTTTGTATTGAATAAAATTAATATTTTTTCTTGGCTTTTATGAAACAACACTCGAACTGCACTTTGTCACACATGACGTATGCGTAACCTTAATTCGCACATCATTAACCTTTAGCGGAAATGTTAAATTGTTACACTGTAATGCGTATTTTTATTTATTTATTTTTTCATTATTTCACACATGTTTTTTATATTTTCATTTTGTTTATTTACATTTTAACACCTTCTTTAGACATACGCGCGCACACACTCGCGCTTGCGATGTTATTTTGTATCTTAAGTTTTCAGCGCGATTAATTCCGCATTAAGCGAGAAGGCAACGTGTTGTTCACCGTATACTGGCGCGTCTTTCGAACGACTGAAAGTGAAATGGCGCAAAAAAGTCATAATTTAACAATTGAGCCGTCAATATATTGTCTATGGTTAGATATCCGCTCTCTACCATGATGACGTCATTAGACAGCTGGTTTTGTTTTTTGGCAGAAATATAGGTACTGATAACATAGTGATAAGAGATTTTTTTTTTGTTTTTGTTGCTCTTGCTCAAGCTAACGCTAACAGTTAACTGAACGAAAGAATATATGCTCTCATAGCTATGAAAAGAGCAGGTAACTTTATAAAAGAGAAATATTACCCTTTTATCATATTATAACTAGACACTTGCAGTTTGAAACGTTTTGATTTTTTTAGTTAATTTTATTTATTCTCTTTTTTACAAAAGTACCAAAGGTTTTTTGAGAGTTTGGTCTTATCAAAGTGCTGATGTTTTTTAATGTTACAAAATTTTTATGTTTTTATTTTCTTCATATCAATTTAATGTTTCTATACTTGTCATGTATCAAAAGTTTAGTGACCTAAAAAGCTTCAGTTCGGGGAATTTTATGCAAAAAATTGTTGTACACGCTAGAATTTTAACACAACAGAAGCGTTTCTGAGGAAATCTTTCATTCTGAATAAATCTCTAAGAAATTTAATGTCATTACAAACTTAATACCAAATTTCAAAATATTAACTGTCGTTTCATACCTCAAAGAGTGTATAGCAACAGCCAAAGTCTCAAAAGTTAAAGTCCAAATTTGTGCGATTTTTCAGAAATTCCTTATGATATACGATATAAGGAATAGTAATAGTAAGAAAGTCTAGAGCAAGTAGGCGTTGCACTGCGAACATAAGCAAAAACTTTATATATAATAAATACCTTAACGTATGAACTACTAGAGATCATGTACATATATAGTGAATCCACAAAATTTTATGACGTAAGCAAAATATGAAGAAAAATTGATTAAGTTTTGGAAAAGCTGCGTAACACAACTCATATAAAAAACCTTAATACAAATATTTCAGAAAATTTGATATGCGGAGCCTTATGTAGTTTTATGCATCATATTCTCAAGTGAGACATAGAGCATGAACAATGCTCTACTATACGCATTTTGGCAATCACTTGCTTCTTTGGATTTTTTCATTTTCATTTTGTATCTTTGGAGCAGCTTCTCGTGCTGTATATATTCCGAAACATTCTTGTGATAAAATTGTTGTAATTTATATGTTATTGATTATTCAAACAGCTGTTAAGAGAAAGCAAACAAAAAGTAAACAAACGGATAAAGTAAATATTTACAAAATGAATTTTCAAAGCGAAGTAATTATTTTTAATAATAAAATGAGTTTAATGTACAGCGAAATTTGAAAGGATAATGTAAAAAGAATTTAAGTAAATGCCTTAATGTGCAGTAGCCACTAAAAACTTTACCGTTCCATTCGTTTTACAAAACAGTTTAAAGAAAATAAAAAATTAATCAACAAAAACGCAATAATGCCAGTATGAAAGCTATTTTTAAAAACGCAATTTAATACAATAATTGATTTTTTTTTGTTAATAAATTGTGAGTAAAATTAATTGTTTTTGAAAAAACTAAATAAAATTATAAACTCTCATTATAGTCTCCCTGAAGATGGCGAAAATAAATGCCGAAACCTCGGAGAGTTAAAAATAAAATTTAAAAATTGTTTATTTTGATCAAAAAAGTCCTAAAATCAACTCACATAAAACAATATTATATGCAACAAAAGAACTATTTTATTGGTTTTAAGAAACCTAAAACTTAGTAAAAGATTGGGACTACATTTTAACATATTTCGATATATGATGTAATATGGCATTTTAATATACAGAAAAAATTTTGGCACCAATTATTTATTTTTCAAATGATGTGTTCAATGTATATACTCATACACATGACATATATATATTAAAATCATAGTTTGCTACTGGAAATATTCAAAAGTTTGGCATTTGGCTGTTTTTAACTTTGAACTTGTTTTTTGAAGTCATCAATTTTGTTGTGCGTTTACTAAAATTTGTACCCTCTCGTTGACCACGACGTTCGAACATAGTATATAGAATATACACAGAGGATTACAAGAGAATCCATGCCGGATCAGCATTCTTGTATTGCTACGAAACTTCGTATACTGCACAGTTGTTGTTATTTAAAATTCTTTGTATATATATCACTGATTTGTTTTGCTAAAACACCACACTTCCGGGCAACAATTTTATATTACTGAATGAAACTTTTGTATTCTTTATATTCCGCTATAAAACGTCAATATTTAAATATCAATAAATTGAACAAAAATTAGAACATATCACTATTAAATTCCCTTGAACAATACAAAATTTTCTATGCTTTTGAAACATTAATTGACTAAATTTATAGACGCCATAAAAAACTGACAGGGTGTAGAGTTGTGTGTTTTCCTTATTGTTTTCCTGGCATTTTTTGTTTATTTTACAATTCTTTTGTTTGGCAATAAGAAGAAAAATCGATCAAAAACTTGCCGCTTGTTAATTTAGTTTACAATATATGGCTTGAAAGATACCATGAAAAAAATAAGCAAAATTTACTAATTAAAAATTTTTAAATACAAAATTACATTTTACTTCAGATGATGTCATTGTATGTCCACAAATTGAAAAATATCGTTCTACGTCACAAGAAGTAAAAGGCATTACTTTCGAATAAGCTCATAGGGAGTGAGTTTCTTAATAAACTCAGTAGCAACCTGCGAATTGTTAAAAACTTTATCTCTTATGGCGAAAATATGGTTGTAGCCGACGTTGCGCGCTCAAAATCGCTCTTGTCATAGCGTTCAGAATTTTTTGATTAAGGTTGGTTCTAGTCCCGCTTTCAAAGAGTTACTCCGCCGCCGTTCACCTCATCATAATATTAAAGATTTCGAGATAAATGCTTTTAAAATCAAAGAATTTGGAATCCTTGATATTTTTAAAAGTATAATGTTTCAAAAAAACTAAAGCAAAAATCTACATTTTTTTCAGAAGAGTTTTAAAAAAGATTTTTTTTTTTAAAAAAAACCAAGACTTGATTAATAATGACTCAAATAAGCCATAAATCTAACTTTATAGTCCGAAATATATTTGTCACTCGTGTCTAGTATCTTAATTTCTTTCCCACATTGGCTGATAAGAAGAAATGGTAGGTACTCATATACTAGAAATATACCCATAAACACGTACTATATATTAATAACAGCCTCAGACTCTAACCCCTGCCCGCTTATCAATTACTATTGACATTTCAAGTGAATTTTCCACGTTACAAAAAAAAAAAAACAACAAAAATACAAAAACAAAACCATACAACAAGAACAACTAAAAGACAAATAAACAATAAGTTAAGAGTGAGTAGTTAATAACAAATTAAAGACACACCGTAGTTTTTAGGATGGACGTAAAAATAATTTTTTCATAAAATACTTAGTTGAAGTTGTCAGTGATTGCGAGCTGCTGATTGAAGTTTGGTAATTTTTATATTTTGGATAAGGACGTTTTGATATATTTTTTAATTGAATATTTACTTAATTTTTATATGAAAATTTACTCAATTTTTTTCATACTCACTTTTGATTCTAATTTCTCGCAACACCTTATTAAGCATACAAGGTGCTCAAATGGTATACTTAAATGAAAATAGCAGAGTTTTTTATAATTATCAATTTGTTCGTGTTTTTCACTCTTTTTGGTTTGCTGAGAACCCAAGCAAAGCTATGTCACTGCATCGGAGCAAAGGTCGCTGATGATTGCATTTAGCAATGGATGAAACTAGCTATTGTCGGTTTTAATTTTTTGTTGTTTTGTCTTTGTTTTGCGTAATTGTTTTGGTGTTGCCACACACTGTACTGAACAGTAAGCTCAGTAGAATAATGATAGAATTTTAAACTTTAATGTTACTTAATCTGTACATGATACCAAAATATTTTCAAAAAAATATGTATATTTACATTAATGTCCTTAATTTCAGCGCCGTGCGTAATTAGTAAGTCATCAAACGCTGCGAAAAATTGGTAAGATCCACTCCATAAACAAACAGACATACTCGTGCTAACCAACACACTTAATACAAATGAGCTTAGTGTTACCTTGCGCTCTTGTTTGTATTTGCACTTCACGTGGACATTCTTTACAGGGTGCAGCAATTTAAATTTTCGTAGAATTATGAACGCAACAATGGGTGGTCGAAGTCAACCACAAAATTTTAGTGAGGATAAAAAAAAATTAAGGCATGCAAAAATATTACAGATGTACGTATATACGTAAGACTATTTACCATCGTATATGGTTACAATAATGTTGAAAGCACTCATAACCATACAAACCTATACATGCTTACATATATACATCTGTATGTAAGTATGTATATGGTGTTCATAATTAGATGCCACAAACGTTTATGGTACATCATTGGATGTTACGTAATTATTGTTAAAGTAAGAAATTTTGAGCATTCATATCCATGGTTGCAACAATCTACTGTGTGTATGTATTCATAAATGAGATATTTTGGTGAACTTAGAAGGAAATTTTGTAAAGAAAAAGCGAGCGAAAACAATTCTTTCTCAGAATGCGAATCGCTTAGTTTTACTTTATGGTGGTAGTTCATTAATGCCCTGAAAAAAGCAGAATATTGACAGCCCAAGAGCTTGCTGTAAAAAGTTGAGTGTATAAGATTACAGTATGGTATGTACAGGAAAGATAGTGATGAATTTTAATAAAAGTATTCAACCAGGGTTGCCTTGCTAAAGCCTGCCTCAATCCCCGGAAATGCCCAAAGTTTCACCAATTGTTTTAGTTTTTTTTTAAGTGTATGTATAAGAGAATAGCTTCAAATGTATGTCAAATGTTGGAAGAAGAAGAAGCCTTAATAGAATATATAGGGTTGCATTGTTGAATCCTGTCTTGCCCTGTCCTGTTTTTTGTGTAAATTTGTTTAATACAGATTATAGCTTGAAATGTGTAACAAATGATGTAAATCGAAGAGCATAAATGGAATAAGCAGAGTTACTTTGTCGAACTCTATCCAAACATGGGTTGCTTAAGAAAAGTTGTAACAAAAAACGGGCCATCCTAACATTTTATACACTCAACTTTTCTACGGGCTCACCGCCTATGATGTATATCAGAACTTTTTTGATTTTAAACCATTATACGACAGCCTCTAGCATATAGGGAAATACAGTATACAATCATATTAGAAATGGCTGTAATAGAGCTGAAAAATTACGGTAATAGAATAAATGCAGTACGTAAGCGTGGCAAAAGTCATCATATTAGCCGACAGTTAATAAAATCAAAAGAACACAGCAAAACATATTTACAGTGCTTTAAAATTGGAGCCGGGGAAGTCATACTACAGTCGACAACCACAGCATAGAGCGAGTTGAGAGCAGCCTTACATACCTTGCCTCAGTATTGGCATTCAACAGCGATGAGCAAGAAAAATCCAAAAAGATGCCTGAGCGTCAACCAAACATGCTTCGTACTTCACATTCAAAACCATATATGTAAAGACTAAAATTCGACAATACCAAGCGCTCATTTGCACTCTATTTACTATGGGTACAAAATGGACAATGACTCGAAAAATGAAAGAAATACGCAATATCTTCGAACATGATATTTTACCACACATATTTGGTGCTCTAAAGCAAGTATTCACAGCTCGAAGTCAATTTCGGTTCGCTATCGTCGCATGCTCTTTGTTTGTGTAATTTTTGTTTGAAGGAGCACCGCCTCGCTCATCTCTTTCCATTATGCGAGTTAAACACTCAGTTCGCAATCGTAGGATGCTTTTTGTTTGTGTAATTTTATTTTGAAGCCACTGCCTCATTTAGCTCTTGATTTTTTTTTTTTTTGCATGCAATTTCCTTGCCGCAACTAATTAAAATACTTTTGTGAATACTAGTTTTTATTTCGCAAAACTATATTTTTCAGTTTTTACCCAAACTGATGTTTTAATCAGCTCCCGCAGCAGATTTTTATGTGCAACTCTGCTCCCACTGTATGAACTATAAAAACTGACACATTTTTCTCTGGATCAAGATAGGCTGTAAACTTATAGCGGAACTCTACATAGAACTTTGGTGGAACGGCAGAACGACTGTCAAAAAATTAAGAAAGAGATGGTTGAACTCAGTATTTGAAGAGAGCAATACAGTTTTGGGTGTCAAGAATTGGCGATAAATATAAAAAAATCAAACCAATTGAAAGTAACCCTTCCATTAGGCTTAGGGAATATTTGGCCTGTAATGTCATAGAAGAGAAGTTCTGCTAAGCATTCCATAGCCCCTAGAGGAGGCGGGCTCTTTGTGAAGAAAAATATATATATCAAATTTTACAATAAGTCAATTGTAGTAAAATTTCTTATTTGTTTATTTTGCCACTACTATATTTCTTTTCGATTTCATATTTATGCTGCTTTATAGAGCCTCATTTATCATTTAATTGACGTTTGATGTGTGATAAGAAATGTTGAAGAAGATAAAGCGTTTTTTACGTTCTTACGAGTACACACATACATACATATATGACAAAACATTTTCTTACTTCATTTCAATGTGTGGGTTTTATTGCTTCTTAATGCCACTGTGTTTGTGAACTACACGCGCCAGGTAGGAGGCGTGTAATTACGCTATGTAGAAATTTGTCGTACGAGGAAAAAGACTTCAAAAGCCGCACAATTTCAGCGCTTATTATATTTAAGATACTTAAAGCATTTAAGGCAACTGAGTGATCCGAAGTGGCAAAATCTACTTAAATTGTTAACTCCATATGTCTTATAAACTGCCTATTGCGTTCATTAAGCAATGGCGCAAAGGAATGATTTAACAGGTATAGTGTGGGGGTCAATAGAGCTAGGGGCGTAGTGTTCTTGAGCCACGAGAATAATTTAAGATAAACTAAATTTTGTTATTTTTTTCGAGCAACCCTTATGAAGAACAGGTATGGTGACATTGGTTGCAAATATGAGAGTATCGTTTGATGCGTGAGCCATCAATTGATTTAATGCATCATTTTGATTTTTACTTATGGTGTTATATTAGCGAAAATATCATATAAATCATTTGGCTTTTATTCTGAGCGAAATATTAAAAATTTATGTCGCTGCCACAGATGTAGCTGTATGCGACATTGATTTTTGATATTTTTAATTGTTTTTTCGGTGCTTTTTCTGGCAAACTTTTTTTCTATTTTATTTTTATTTTCTTTAATAACTTTATGAGTTTCAAGTACAAGTGCCGTATTTTGTTCTTTACCAAAGAGTGATTTTTAAGTGCGTTATCTTGACTTTACTCATATCAAATAAAAAGTGGAATGTCGTCTGATTTTTTTTTTCACTAGAAAGTTATAATCAAAAAAAAAAAAATGTTTCGGTAAATATAAAGTCAATAATATTCTGTTACCAACAAGCAATGAGTCAACCTTTTGATAATCTACTTGATATTTGTAAAATGTAATGGTTTTTGCCGATTTGTTGGTCTTATGACAAAAAATATTCTATTCAGATTGCATAAAAATGATATCTTAGTTTGTTAGAATTTGAAAAAAAAACACAATAGCTAAAACAACCTTGCTGTCAATTTTATAGAATTTTAATAGAATGATTTTTTTCATTAAATTTTTTTATTAAATCAATTATCAGTTAAAAATTTGATAAACATTTGCGAAAACTAGCAGACTTACATATAAGGCTTTCACATTGGCAACAAAAGCATCCCGTTTTTCATCTATCTCGCTTTTGTAAGTCGTTCATAAAAATAGCTTTCACACTGACATTATAGCGGTTTTGTTGATATTAGCTTTTTGACATTAGCTGACTTTATGAAATAAAACTACTCGACTAAGTAAGGACTTACGTCGCTTTGAAATTCCATTTTGTATTTCCTTACTTTAAACGTTTTTCTACTTTATGTTTCTTAGTACTAACAGCTATTTTTGACTAATGTGGGAAAAGTCAGCAGCGCTGTTAGTTATGTACGAGTTTTTTTGTTTTTGGTTTGACGTTTAATTTGTAACCAAAAAGAAGAAATGTGATTTTTTTAATGTCACTGCAGGGTTGCCAAGATACCGAGATGGATCCGGCCAAGCACAGAATTTCATGTCAAAGCCGGGGGCCTGGCAAAAATAAAAAAATTTCTGAAATAGCCGAAAATTGGACACGATTTTTGTGTTTACGATTTTTAAAAGAAATGAAGGAAACTTTAGCACTAAATAGAGTCACGTTTTTCTTGTCAAAACTATAATTTTTTTTAAAATTTTCTTATAATTATAATTAATTATACTGTTTTGTTCCATCGGCACATTAAAACTTTTCTGAACTTTTAGACTACAGGTAACAAGGCGGCTTACTTAGTTCTAAACTTAAACTTACTTCTAGCTTGGCGTATTTACTCAGAAGACTCCATGTAGAATAGGTTCAAGAATATTATATGGTGGACACTGCATGAGTGGCATAAAAAATAATATTAAACGATAGTATTTTATTGTACAATGATATGATATAGTTGAAAATCCTTCAACAGTTTTGGCTTGGACAATAAATAAAGTAAATTACGCTCCATCTAAGAGAATCGTAAATCTACAGTCGTCAGTTTTGTAAAGCAAATACTCGCTGAATGTTAATATCAGAAACCATCGGATTAAAAAATTGGATATATTGAGCGTCCATGAGTAGCCATGATACAACTTCAATTGCTTAACGTGAAAAGAAAGTTAAAGGTTTGATAAGGTGCCTTAATTGGTTCGTTAAATACTCGAAAAAAACTAAAAGAATGTTAAAGGTTTGATAAGGTGCCTTAATTAGTTAGCTAAATACTCGAAAAAACCTAAAATCTGGTATATCTACATCGTGCTTCACACAAAATATGAGTTACTGATTGTACCTCATTTGCATTTTTGCAACTTGCAGTAATTGTTTTAAGATGCATATTCGCAGCCTGTCGGTGTACATATCTGAATCGATGATTTAGAAAGGCCTTAAGTACTAACTTTTTTATCAACGAACTTTTAACACAAAACTCGTTTGCTTATGAAGGAAGTAACAATGTCTGGTTGTATCTTTACAAGAATTTTGCCACTTGAATTCTCTATATACTTATGAAAGAATGAGAAAAACGAAAAAAATGTTGGTCAATTCTATATAAAAAACTAGAATTATTATAAAATAAATGTTTTGTCTTTAAGCCATTTTTATTATTTTTAAGTGAAGTCTTTTATTATGTATATAAAATATCTAGTTTTCGGTGTCAGAAAATTTGCGTATAATGAAAGATAAAAAACAAAAAAAAAAAAAAGACAAACGTAAGCATAAAGCAAAAATATCATTGCATACTTTCAGTTATTGAAGCAAAGTTTACATAGGCTTTGGCTAACTAAGCAAAACGAGCCCACTATTTCTATAAGTTTCCATTTTTTCCAGATCTACACGAGTACATCTGACTTTCGGGTTATTGCATCTCAAACTGCTGTTCTTTTACAACTTAACGTAAAACTTATGTCGCTTTTACAAACGAAAAATACAAAGATTAGTTGAACTTTTATAAAAACACTTCCTTTCAAATATGTTATTTTCAGAGCAATTTTCACAATAGGAGAACAGCGCGCCGAAAACTTTAGTCTTAGTATTACGTATACATCGTCGCCCGAGTTCTCTTTTGCTCCATACGACACTTTTGGACATTTTCACTTAAGACTTGTTCTCTATGGTTTGAAACATTATCTTTCTAATGCTGTTGTCGCAATACATCTATCTGTTTAGTTCTTTCATTTTTTTATTTATTATTTGCTGCAAAATCCAAATTTTCGTTTATGGGGCAAGTTTTATAAGAAAAAAATCTGTTTTGTAATTAATTTGCTCCATATTCTGAACATTCCCATATATATTTAGTTTAAAACTAAGCAGATATTATTTGCTCCTTTACAATAATGCAATGCAGATTTGCTCCGTATACTTCATGGAAAAAATATCACATATCTCCAAAAGGACTTTGGTTCTATTTTTGAAATTTAGCACAGAGCTAACCAATTTATCAACATACTGTTTGATTAAATTTCGATGGTACTTTTTCGGATAATTTTTTTTATTTTAAGGCTCTAACTTTCTTTTTCGAATTCCTCAGAAAACACCTCAAGGCGTATGGAGCAAAAGAGAATTCAGGCGGCGACATGTGAAAGTTCCTTTAATTTTTTTTTTAACAATTGCAAAATAATTTTAGGTCATATGTACCATGTACTCAACAGTTTTGAGAAAAAAGTCATCAAAAAAACTTTTCACGATTTTCTCATGTAGCACAGGCTTGCAGTTATATTCGAATTGATAACCAAAACTTTAAACCTTTTGCGCGCAAAATTTCTCACCACAGCATTAAATATTTACATTCGAATGAAATTTCCGTTTCCGGTTACATGTTTTAATGTACTGCACGTTTGGGTACAAAAACGGAACTAATTTGCAGCAACATGTTGGCGAAAAAGAATAAAAATCATAACATTGGTTTAGAGCGGAGTAAACAACTGTTGCTTTGTATAGCGCAAAAGGAGAGTAACTATTTAGTGAGAGTGCGCAATAGAGCACAACACTACAGCAGCAGTCTCTCTTATGTGGGACATTTAGATTACAAGGAGAGGACCAAAGCTTGTAATCATTTCGTACTTTTTTTTTTGTAATTATTCATCTTCTTTTAAGAGTCAAGGTCACATGAATCCAAAATATATTCGCTTAAAGGGTAGCTCCAGGCAACTGCACAAAAATTTCTTTGATATAAATAAATATACTGATGTACATAATTCCAAACAAAAGGAATGTCAATGGGATCACCGGCGTTGTTATGGAAGAGCTACATATTGGACACTTGTATGAATGAACTTGACATGAAGCCTTAAATATAGATAAAATACGTAGACGATATGTTTGCAATTGTTAAAACTGCCAAAATCGATGAGGTATTGGACGAATTAATGCAATTTGTGTGTACGTACGATTTACAAAATTTATAAAGATGAAAGTGTTCATTCATTTAAAATTAAACTGTTACCAAATACCCATAGCATCAGGGCGATTAATCGGATTTTATTCAAAACATCATAAGATGGAAAATTATGAGAAGAGATTGAGAAAAGCTCCACTTTGAAACACACCAACTGACGTATGTAAGGTAGCTTGTACGAAAGTCAATGAGAGTGAAGTTTTTCTTATAACCTTTTAAATAGCCCAAGCATTTGGTCGGGTTTTTCGAAACACCGAATGTGTGTTCAGTGCATCTGAGGTCTGAGTAAATTTTTAGGCCTAAAACGTTAAGAATGCTTACCTCTGCGTATAGTTGAGAACTATTAACTCCTTTGTGGGACTACAAACAGCATTGGGTCTTGCTGGCCTTGAAATCAATCCAATTATCAAGAATCTATTGAAAATTGTTTTGATGTCACTTTAAAGGATTATGTCCATAGAGCTAGGTAACTTTTGAATTAACGATATGGCTGTGGTTCGCATCGGATTGGGTTCAGACTCAATAATATGAAGAAATTCATTGATAAAAACAAGAAAAGGATTAGGGGAAAGGACTGTATCCTGAGCAGAACTAAAGAGATATTTTTTGTATGGGACTTGTGACGAGCTAATTTAAAATTAAACACTACGTTTTACACATTAGATTTTAGTCCATCGCTCTCAGTATTAATCTCTTGGGATCATAAGTTAGTTTTTCGTGTTGGTCTTGCAAAATTTGCACGACTAATACTAAATTTGCTCATCACTTATAGGTCTTGGTCTCAGAAAATCCGATTTTGGTTTTGGTCTCACGCTCTTGCTCTTAAACTTCAATCATAGCAGAGCCTTCCAAAATGTGCAAATCCAAGACCAAGAATGATTTTGCTCATCACTTGATATGACCCCATCTTAAGCACAACACGGATAGTTACTTTGCTAACAAAACTCGATATCCAGCTAGCGATGTTCCTGCCGACATCATTTGCGATTAATTTTTAAACGAGAGACTGGAGGAGGGAGGGGATCATCTGCAGTCACAGTTTTTGTCATTTATTTACCAATATTTTTGTTCTAAAGCATACCCTCGATTTTATAATTTCATTTTTAGAGTATTTACTTTTCGACTTTTTTTTCAAAATCATTTTAAATCATTTGACAGTAACAAAATTAAATTTATTTGTGTTAAAATTTTTTGTGATATAATTTTCTTCTTATAATACATACACTTTTTCAAAAATGACAACAATTAACTTCAGACAACTTATTGACTTAGCCATTGGCACACCGGAGCC
This sequence comes from Meiosimyza decipiens, assembly GCA_963680825.1. Taxonomy (NCBI): domain Eukaryota; kingdom Metazoa; phylum Arthropoda; class Insecta; order Diptera; family Lauxaniidae; genus Meiosimyza; species Meiosimyza decipiens. Next base: position 72,832,106 of record OY804260.1, on the reverse strand, counting down.
AGGGCATGTGAATTTTTATGCTTTACATTGTTTGCTATTTTCATTTGCCGAGGAACTAAATATTATCGACAAAAATGTGGACTGCGCTAAATTTGGCAATATCTCCATGGTGCTACTTACGGATAAGTCGGGCAGCACTCAGAGTAAGTAGTAATGGTATGCCAAACCAAAACATGCTAACTACAAGCTAACTTTGTTTATCAGAATTAGATGAAGCAACCGGACAAGAAACTGTAGAGAAAACAGAAGGCTTTGAGTTTGCTGAAGTGGAAGATGCTCAGGTGGCTGAAGTAGAGAAACAAATTTCAGGAATAGACACAGGGAAAACAGAAGCAAGTGCGGGCAAAATGATAGAGCCATCTTACCTAAAAGGTATTTCCGTAATGAAGGAACAGTTAGACCTAACGATGGACCAACTGCTGAACTTGACGTCAATTTATCTGGACACTGAAGATGATATGCAGAAACTAAATCGCCTGCACAAACAAGCTGGTCGCCTGCGTTCCATACAACAGGCCAACGAATATATTGAGTCAACTCAACTAGCAAAAGATAACGAGCTTTCGGGTAGTTGGGTTGGCTTAGAGGAAATGGAAGAGGAGCAAAATGCAAGCCTGAATGACGATGATGTAGATGTTGTAAGTCAAGTCTCACCACCGGCTTCAGCACGTGAGTCGGCTATTAGCTATACACAAGATCCACTCGAGCTTGATGTGCATGTTAGCTATCCAGCAGAAAAATTACTCGACCAATTGCTCCAACTAAAGTCGGAATTTTGTTTGCTCACAAACAAAGTGAACGATATATCAGCGACAATACTAGAGCAAGATTGCCAGCGTACCACAATGATCTTGCAGGAATTGCAAGATCAAATGCGTGAAGTTAAATATTTCACAGCATCACTCAAGGATCTGCAAGATGCAATGGAATCCAGACAAAATCAAAGCTCCGAAACTATCAATAATATACATACAACTATACAAGAGATAATGGAAGAGAAAATTGATAAAGGTGAGATTGAAATATTGCTCGCCGACAAGGTCGACTACAAACAACTACAGCGCAAGGTGTCGAACGAGCAAATTGAAGAGATGAAATGTGAACTGGAAAAGCAATTTTGCGAATTGCAGCGAGCGATCGAACAGAAAGATGCAAACTTTCAAAAGGTAGTTGATGACTTGCGCAAGACGCTGGGTTATGATTCCATAGATCAAATAATGCAAAGGATGAAGGAGAAAATCGATCAGGATCTGCATCACCTGTCGGACACATTGCAGAAGTATATGGACTCGACTAATGATGAGTGTGCGGCTGCGGGTGCACGCATTAAGGTGCTGCAGGACCTGGCATGCTTGTCATGTGACACAACGTGTGTTATGCGCACGATGGAGAAGGCGAAAGTTCCAAAAATGCCGAATGCTCATGCGACGGCTATTTTGAGTCCGTTAATAACATATGAGCTCGGCTCAATCCGCAAGTCTGGTATGATGGGCTACTATCGCAAAGATGAGTTTCCACATGCGCCCAACGCTTGGATGAGTCGGCAGAATGTCTCGATGAAGTCTTGTGTGCCGCGTCATGCGGGTGGTTCGCACACAACGTCTACGGCGAAGGAACGCGTTGAAAAAGTGCTTCTGAATAAGAAGTAAGAGAAGAGGATATATTTTGTTTTTTGATAGTATTTTTTTTTTGTATTTGTTATATCGTGATGTAAATTTTTGTATGTAATAAATTGTCAGTTTTTTTTAAAGTTTGTTCTTGAAACGAAAAATATGTTTTCTTTTACATAAATAAGTAAAATCAAATGAAATCACAAAGCTTTTTAATTACTTGCCTTGGGAAATATTTTCTCTAAAGAATGTTCGCTTTTCTAAAGCGTACTTTAGGTAGATGTCGTCAGTTTAATTCTATCTTGCCTCTTGACGTAAAATTACATATTAGGAATAATTCGTCAAGTGTTCAATGTGCAATATTAAATGCGAAATTTACAACTTTACAAATCAATACAATTCACATACATAAATAGCCCCTGCACGAGTATCCTTGTTGGTAACACCGGATATGAACAAAGTTGCCAACAGCCCAAACGGTGCTGGCAAATTGAAAATAAGGAATTCTCGGCCTTACCAAAATAAAATAATTTTTCCTTAAAATGGTTAAAAGAAAAGTATTTTTTAGAAATAATGTTTGTGTGGTAAAACTTAATGACCTTATTTTTTAGTCGCCTATATTAAAACATTAAATATTTTTGTGTGAGAAAATCTTGATGATTTCTAATTTTTTTTTTGCTCAAAAAAAAATTAAGCACATGAAACAAAAATCATCCAATTTCGGGCTTTTCCAGAAATTTTTCAGTTCTTACAGTACTCCTGGTGCAATTCCGCGCTTGGCCGGTAACTTGGCAACCCTGAGCCCAACACAAGCTGCATTTGATTACGAAATTTCATTGGGTACCAAAATGTTTTGTTTTTACAGTTAAGTTTACCGTAATGATGTTTGTAGCGATGTGCTTTGTATTGTGTTGCCAACACTTGCTAATGTGTGGAGTTTTAAGAAAGCACTACCATAGTGCTTTCATAACTGTCGCTGTCGTTTGCCAGCATAGACTTAAGCCATTACTGGGTGTGTCAAAACAAAAATTTAAACTGTTCTGTCAACAGGTTCGACCACTTCTGTCACTTTTGCTGCAACCTCAAGAGCTGTCAGAGAACTCTAAAACAGCCTGTGTTCATTGTCGCTCAACTTTGTGAAATAAAATCCGCTTCAGTTTGTTTTTGGCTTTTGTAAGTAATTATTGTGTGTTAGTCAATTGCGGTGAAATCAATAATAAAGCAAAACGCTGACGTTTAACAAGAAGGTGAAACATAGAGTCGGTTATTTTTTTTGTGTTGTGTGGAAGATTTGCAAAATATAAAAAGAAAATGAAAGTGAAACTTTTCAAAATCAAGAATTCTTAAAAAAAATAAATTGTTGATTTCTTTTTTTTGTTTATGTCAACAGTTGGTTTAAACCGTCCTGCTTTCATTGGTGTTGCCAGATAATTGGAAATAATAAATTTTTGAACATAATTTCTTCCGGAATACCGAAGATTTAAATAAGCAAGAATTGATTCTTCGATATCCTATTTAATTTTCGAAATATTCGGAGTTGAACTTTGTGTATTGCAATTAGATATGATGTAGTTTAGAGGTAATCGTATTTTTATTCAATTCTAACTAAATAAGGTTGATGTATAAGTTAAATACAAACCTGTTCGAAAATGTCTAAACATGGTTTTAGAGTGTTGATAGCCTGCTAATGTTCCGAATATAAAAAATCACTTTAAGTCTGTTGTATATTATTTATTGATAAAAGTTCAAAATCGGCGATTTTTTTGTGAGAGCGCTCGTACATACTGTAGTGAGAAGTTATCAATTTTTCAATGAAATTTTAGCCATCTACAAACAAAAACCGTCATTTATAAAATCGTGAATTTCTTTTGCTAACAAATTATGTATAATTTTATTTCCTAAAGTACTTTTTTAGAGTATTTAACTTTTTTGCTTTTTATCTGAAAAATAAAACTTTCTAGATCAAAATCAAAATATTAAAACAATTCAGTTAGTGCCTGATGAGCTGCTTCCGAGATCGCAAACTAATGCAGAAATGCCGTGGTAAGCAAATCAGTATTAGAAGTCAAAGTCCACTTACCTTAACTTTGCTGCAGCTCAAGTAGTAACTTTTTAGGGAATTAAATAACGCATTCTTAATTTGTTACGTAAATAAACCATTTCAAAAATGGTCAAAATTTAAAAAGCTGTTCAAAATCTATGAAATAAATTTTGAATTTTTCAAATTAAATAAAATTATGTCATGTAGAAAGGAGTCAATTTAGTGTTCCATCGTTTCCTTTATCCATTTTTCTTATCAAAAATTCAATTTATCTGGCGACATTGCAACATAACAACTTTGCTGCTGACGCTGCAAATGTCAGTTCGTTGTAAACGCGGCTAAGGACAGCTGTCAAAAATTTAAAAGACTTTTATTTTATGTTACAATTTGAATTGATAAATTTAGTATAATTTCTAATAGCTTGACGAAATAAAATAGTTACAAACTAAACTAAAAAGTGTCTTAAATCTGCCACGTGCAATTTTATATTAAAAACATTGAAATCAAGACATAAAACAACTTTAAATAAAAACTTCAAGTAAAAATGGCCATGCAACATCGAGAAGTTGGTGTTCAAGACTTTGTGCTCTTGGATCAAATCACATTGGAGAAGTTTATGGACAACTTAAAGAAGCGGTAAGTGGAAACATGATAGTTGTGTGTTCAATGTGTTTAGATGGGTGTGTATGTTTAAAGTGGATTATCGCAAAGTGGTCTAGTTCAAGGTTTATGGTTACTTGTTTCTTGGTCATCGCCGGCATTATGTGAATAATTATCAACGCTTGTGTCGGTAAGAGAGAATTTTAAATTCTATTAATGATCAAGAACATATTCAATATTTTGATATACATACTACTTTGCGTTTCTTAATTTTTTTTTTGTTTCATTATTTTAATGTGAAACTTATTTAACATAGTTGGAAAGGATTTTGTCAACGAATTGCATGATTTCTTGCACCATTGTTTGTGTTTTACCTACTTGCTTAGAATCCCCTTTCTATAGCTGAGTAAGCTAAAAAACGGAGCCGATATGAAAAATTTTTGAAAGTAGACAAGCGGAAATTCCAATAGAATTTCAATGAATATACATTTATAACGAATTTAATTCTGTCTGCTATAAGCAATTGTATTTTTTCACCTCGTTAACATTGAATTTTGTTTCATTATTTAAATTAAGATTAAATTTTCTTAGCGTTTGTTAATTTCGTTAATATTTCCAATGTTCATTGAGGAATATCTGTATACTTGCATGAAAATATCATACATATTTATTCTAGAGTTTCTATCATGTGTTATACATACGATGACCATACATTCTGTAGGATGTGACAGTTTTGTATTTCAACAGGCGATCCAGGAATTGAGAAGATACAGAACGTACACTTAGCGTTTATTTTAATCTCGATCTGTCGAAATTTTTGAAATGAATTCATCTATGAAACATGTTGTAAACCCTCAAACAAACGTGTATGTGAATTTCTCAAAGGTATTCAGCAATTTTTCAATGAACAATTAATGGAATCTCTGTGAAGCCTTTCATTAACGAAATCAATAAACCAGCGATAAGCAAATTTCTTCAATGAACAAATATCATTAAAAAAGTTGTAGAAACTAAATTTATAATTAATTTCGACGAAACCTTGTCTGAGGCGAGTGAAGCACAAGTGTTTGACAATTGGATCAGTTAAATGACTATTAACTAGATAACATTAAAGGTTTTCTAATTCTGTAAATCATATTTTGCAGCCCTTAGGTAACTTTTGATACTTCACATTATTTACCGTGCAATACAACTTAAATATCTAACAATAACAATATCGGTTTTAAACACCTAATATATCTGCATTTTTTTGTAAACCTTGATTGATTTTTTTTTTATTTTAGTGGCAATCTTTTGTCGCCAAACATTTCGGAAATTATTTTTTTCAAATAAGTACCATGTTTACGAGTTAAAGCAACGCCATAAAATAATAAACAAATGCTATCTGAATTTGTAGTTTACTTCTTACCGGCATTTAATTAACAAAAGAAAAAGTCAATAACAACAGCATTTAAAACATATTTTGTTTGTTATCCCATCATCATGGAAATTTTCATTGTATTGTATTTTTAATTTATATTTTTTGCATGATTTTTACAATGCCACCCTCAGTTCATTCAGTCGGTGTCAACAACTTGATAAATTTACATAAAGATTGTTACAGTGTTTCCAATTAAACTTAAAAGTTTGAATCGTATAACTCTTCCAGCGCTTTGTCTAAAACCTAGCTCTTGTCTTCTTTTTGTTAGCTGTTACATAAACAAATGGTTCTTATATCAATTCCGCATTTGATTGGATCTAAATGTTTTTACACATAATGGGTTTTTCTTTCTATATTGTCCTTTTGTTGTTTTGTTTGCATTGTAAATGTTTTATTTGCTTGTGTAAAAAATATGTTTTACTGTCATTTTTATTTGCTGTTTGTTTTGACACGCATAACAATTTTGTTTACAATTTTGTTGATTTAAGAAACTTTGTTGCCTAATACCAGCATAGCAAACTATACCCACAGACCTGTATTAGCTTTAACAACAAAGATATTAGTTAATGTTTATGAGCTGTTAATTTCTAGATATTCATTTGCGTGATGAGTGGATTATGTGTAGTGAAATGAGTTTTTGTATCTTAAGGGTCGGTATCTGATCTAAGAGTTTTTCAACAAATAGAATTCTTTGAAAAATGTAATGTCAAATTTGAGCGTCTGAGCGCTATAATCGAAGCTTATCAATGCTATAATATGCTATTAATGTTCAGAGTGGAAGACATTGGAATTGCCTTATCTCTTCAATTTATTGATATTGGCAATAGGCAGCAGCATTCGGTATTGATAACAATTCACCAAATCATAGTACATGCATACATAAATAAAATGTTCTTTTTCAGATCAAACTGAAAGTATTGATTCCTTTTAGAATTATTCCAGCCAAATTTTCCATTCCTTTAATTGGGAATGATTTTCTTCCATTCCAAAGAAATTGACCATTAGAAAAAAGCGCCAGACTTGGCGTGGAATGCCCATTCCTTTTGCATTTCATTTTCATTCCAAAGAGATTTCTGTAGACATTCCCAAAAAAATTATAATGGAATACACATTCCATTTACATTTCAATATTGAATGATCACTCCTCTTGCATTCCAAAACTATTAAAATTGCTATTCCACCAAAGAATTTAGAAGTAAATGGGTATGGGAATTTAAAAAACAATGTGAAGCGGAATTATTCCTAAAATATATAATAAGTTATTTTGCTTTCAATAAGAGAATGGTCGTTGCCTTTGCATTCCATTATAGAAAAATAACCATTTTACAAAGGAATTAAAAATAAATTCAATTTCCATGACAAAAAAGAATGCGTGTTCAAAATGAAATAAGAATTCCCAAAAACTATGTGAATTCCTTTTGATCTCCAATTAGGCCCGTTTTGTTCGGAATTCCATTAAAATTCGTACTTGAATATACCATTTGCATTTTGTAAAAAAATAAAACAACTTTGAAATACTTGTGATAAGACCGAGCCAAGAACCATGACGAGTATTGTTGCTAAAAAAACTTCAACACTGTTGTCACACGTATATCACAATGAATTGATTACGTGTTAACAAAAGCTTGCGACATGAAAAATAAACAGAGTTTCATTATTCACGCGACACTCTCGCTTTCGTCACGTCGTCTCGTCACTATAAAAAATGAGTTTGCTATGGATTTTAAACCAGATGATTTTCAGGTGCATCTTTCATGGGCAAATATTTTATTGATTTTAAGTACTCCAGTTAATACACTATCTTTATACATTGCTATGATTCTTAACTGGTCAATGCAAAAAGTAAAATACAGTATGCTTGTAAATTCTTAAACGTCGGCTAACAAAGCTTACTAATGATACCATTTAGCAGTGGTTGAGACTAGTATAAGCAGCTAGTTGCCCTTAAAGTACTGAACAGAAGGCTCAGAAAAAAATATAATATTAAATTATAGTCTGTTCTAAAAACGCAAACAAAGTTTTTGTTTTTCCTTTGTTTAATTTTTAAAAATTTCATATTTTTATACAAGATACCTAAAAAAAGTGATAATAAAGTGCTGTTAATCAAATTGAAGTCTTTGAAGTTTTCTTGGAAAATTTCAAAGAAATTCTTCTTCAACAAATAGCTTTAACTCTAAATGGCTTATAGTCTTATACAACAACTAAAAATCACAGAAAAGAAACAAAATTGCATCCAATCCATCAATCAATCAATCACATTGTATTTTACTTCTTTATGCGTTTGGTTTTTATGTCTGCCACCTAGCTGCGGCATCTCGCCATGTTGCCACTTGACTTAATTACCCTATGCAGTTCCGTTCCAAGAAGTAATGAAAATTCAAATTTATTACACTTCTCAATCAAATGATTTTCCAGAAAATCATTACACACCTCTGCAATGGGTAAGACCATAAAAAGTTCTGCTACTGTTACTCGTTGCATGAAATGATTTGGTTATTTGTGCAATTCGCGCTTGTGTATTTTTAATTTATTGGTTATGTTCATTGTGATATTGAATATTGGATTTTGATTTCAGTTTTGTTTACATTAATATGAAGAAAAAAACCCGTTTTTAAAGGTGTGCGGTGGAATCTTCCTTATCTAGACTAACAGCAACCACCACCAACAGCAGCAACAACAGCTTTCCAAACTGACGCCATCTGACAACAGCAGCAGCCCGTTGTTTCACTGACTCCCGCCTTCGCGAATGAACTCGCATATCGTATTTATTTTTTTTATGACTTTTATTTAATACTGTAGTTTTGTTCGTCGCTCATGTTGTGCAGCTGAGTGACTCACAGCAAGCGCGATGACTTTTATGCGTGCGTGTGTGTTGCAAGGCTTTTAGATGGACTCACAAGGGGCTTGCCTTTAGTCTCATTCCTCGTCATCGTTAAAACTTGTTTTTTTGGTGTAAATTCATCTTTTATCTTGCCCATTGAGAAATAGAGTATTTATTATAAGCACACTTTAATATCAAATTTTAAGTCATAATGATTAATTTATACGGATCAACTGTAATGTTTGGTTTAATAGTTTATTGGCTTAAGATTTGCTCCATACAAACTTTATAGGAAGGCTTCCAGCGAATCATGACGTTGTCTGTAATCCATTCGCTTGCCTGCCCAAGCCAAAAAACTTGACGATCTTTCACATCTTCATGAACTACATCTACGCCATTACGAGTATACAGCTCGTAGATTTTTCGGTTCTTTGTTCTTCTTCATAAAACGTCTTCACTGCTTTTCTCTCGAACGACTCTTGAACTTGCTTCGCTACTATATTCGTTGTCAGCAATACTTTGTAATCCCAAAAATTTATTTACCTTATAGATTGAATTGAACATTTTGATTGAGTTTATATCACTTAGGATTTCGTTTTTTTAAGAATATGTATTAACTGTTTTTAATAGCATTAAGTGAAATTTGTGAGAGTCTGTTAGCTGATGTTAAAAGAAATAGATAAATCAGATTCTCATTGTGTCTTAAGTAAACGAGTTGTATGAAGTGTGTGAACGCATATATAAAAACTTGCAAACTATTGTCAATAATGAGTAAAGCAGTTATTATCTGAACATTAAAAGTGTGTTTTTGGTTCAACACAATCCAAAGGTTGAACACGTTATAAATAAACGTCATTACTTTAAGTTTCGGTGAACTGTGATCAGTGATTTTTAGATATTTGTTTTTTTTTGTGCTCGGTTTTGGGTATTTGATATTTTTATAAATTTGTTTTGTACTTACTCGGTTTTTTGAATTTGCTAAAAAATGGTCGTTCTTTTTTTGAGTTCATGTCTAAAAATTCTTGATTTTAATGTCTCTCTGCAGAATATATCACTGCATCCATAGTCACCAATATAGGGTTGTCTTAACTTCATTTATGGAAGTATCAAAACAAAAACACATGTTTCTTAAGTTAATTATTGCTGCTTGCTGCATATAAAATTGTTGCTACAAAATTTAATTTCATAAAATTTTTCACTAAGACATTTGGCATCATAGCTTTTATTCAACATTGGACTTTTTTTACATTTTTTGTGCATTCGTTTCGTGAGATTTGGCTAGAGGTTGAGTTTGAGATGTCTGCGTAACTTTCATAGATATCAATGTTTGTCTTTGTGCTTATGATGTCATGAACATCATTTGTTTCTGTTGCTACACTTTCTGAACGTGAAAGAAAATGGAAAAAAATTCCTTGCTTTACTTTTGCTGCAAAAAAGAAACTAAAAAAACCGAAAGTGTTTTTCTAATACGCACCGTCTATTTCCGACATTTTCACTTTCTTGCTATAATCTATAGTATGATGCGCTTATGACCTCCACAAAACGTTTGTAAACTTGTTGTAAACTTTTGATTTCCTATAGTTTTTCTCGTTTCATGGCATGTGATTAAAATTTCCGCCAGATAAATTTGTTGAACACAACATTTCCTTATGGTATACAAGTTTTCTGTTTGCCTATATTATAAGGTTTTTTTGAACATGTGAAATTTTTTCAAAAAGCTGCAAGCTGAACGACAAAGAACTTAGGTCAATCGCTGAACTACGCTTAATAAAGTAAATGGAAATCCGATACTAAGCAATATCATCACGTTAAGGCGCTAAATGACTCAACACGACACACTGCATTATAATCAATCATCACTAATTCTAAACACACTTTCACCATAGCTCCCCCCTTAACAGTTTGGCACTCGATGGTCAGCACGTCGTTATATTGTACGCCCTCTGTATGTTTCTCTAGGGTTTAGTGATATGATCAGCCGCCTTCATATATAATAAAACAAATAAACATTGACTGAGTTTAATAAAACAACAAAAAGCGCAATGTTTATAAAACAACATCCACACATAGAAAATATCAATAAAATCAACAAATTTGCAACTTAAACATCAAAATGTTGCGTTGCTATTATTTTTATAGTTATTTAGCTTGCATTGAAGCGTGCTGGCGTAATTTAAGCTGCCCATCAAAATATTAGCTGCGGTCACTTGTGTGTGCTGAAATATAGATTTGTGTCAGATGCATCTTTCAGAAAACCGGTTCTTTGAACCGCAAAATATGAAGTTAGTTATTTATAATTTTTAAACAAACTATTCCACATGAAATATTAACTTGATCTCAATGTTCCTTAATTATATATCTTTCATTTACTCATAATATTTACGTATGTAAATCCAGTTTGAAAATTGCGCTTATAAATACTCTACTGAAAAACATTAACCATAATTTGAATAATGTGGCTTAATGTTTAGCATGTTCGCCAATTACGCTGTTTATCGCTGTTCGAATCCCACGACTGCCAAATAAAGACTGTTCTTATTAACGGCTATGTACTAATTTTTATAAAAAAAATCAAAATTTACAATCCTAAATATTAATAAAACTGACATCAAACAAAATCAATCGGTATAGCTCAAAACAATGGGGTGCATTTTCATATACAGCTGTGAACATGAAAATAGCAGTACTTTTATCTAAATTTTATAAAGTCCCATAATTTTTTTTTACAGAAGCCATGCATATCAATTATAAGGAAAAATTATTAATAGGGGTTCTGGGCTTATGGAGGAGTTAAAATTTTAGAATACAAAGTCTCAACTCCGTAGATAGCGGGTTTTACAGTATGCGATCTGTTATTTTCATGAAACATTAAAATAGCAGTGTAATTATATTTTTTGAGTTTTACGAGTATTGAAAGAAGCTCAATTTTTTCGGAAAACTTAAATAAAAAAAGAGTTGAATATTCTATATTTGTAATAATTTTACAAAATTCACTAAAAATTAATCCACTTATTGTGACTCTTATGGCCGCATTGGAGCACGCCAAACATTTTAATTTTAAAGTTGAGAAAAGAAGGAAAATCGTGAAAAGAAACCCTAAGTATTAGATCGTGCTCTATAAACTTTATCTTACAACTCCTTAAAAATCTCAAATACTCGTATGTTCTCAACTTGAGATAAAAGTTCAACCTGAAGTTATATTGATATTGAAATTGTTAAACACATAAAGCTTAAAAGTTACTTGATAATTGAGAATTTGCTTAGCATAAAACATATAGGCAGAAATATTTTGTATATCTTTTTAAAATAAATAACCGACTATGATTTTCGCATCACTAAAGTAAACACACATCATACAAAGTGTAAGTAAGGGGGACACACTGCTGAGTTATCGTCAAATATTTGTTTTACTGGCATTGACGCATATGCGTACGTCGCTTCCTTGAGAAAGACTATAAAATAACGAATGTACAGCATGGGAATACGAATGCAGTTTTTTCCGCTTTAAATACGCATTCGTAGTCAACAATTAAAAATTAATGTCGTCATTTTTTAAAATATTTTTTTGCAGTAATGTGTTGATTGAAGTTTAATGAATCATCATTTAAAGTACAGCTTAGTTTTGTTTTTTTTTGTAAGCATCTGAATTACTACGAAGAAAAAGTGTTTAACGTCTAAGTTTAACATTTGTTCAAAAGAAATGAGATAACGACTAATACAAAGTCTAACATATTTTTTATTAGTAGTATTGGTTTTTGTTTAATTGTTCAATATCTCTAAATCAGAACTTTAGGCATTAAAGGTTTGAGAATTAAAAATAGGGCATGTAATTAAGTAAAACGAAGTGCAATAAACCATTTGAGTGTAAAAGGGTAAACATATTTTTAATGGGTTTTTTTTAGAAAATATGCATAGCTTACGACTTTTTTTAGAAATCAGAAACTATACTAATGATACGCACAAATCAACAAAATTTTCTATTCAACTCCAAAAAATCTACTACGCTCCAAAAGCAGAAAAGAAAGTTGATGTAGGATTTTGAAAACAACTTCTATCTATAGTGGTTTTACAGCTATACATATATTCAGGGAATACCAATCAATCAGCTATTGTTCCCCAGATCTATCAAGTTCAAAATTTCAAAACCACTTTTAACTCCTTATAAAGGCCGATCTCAGGCTTTGAACACCTCTTATGGATCATTGTTGCGTATCTAGAGGCGTGATTTTGTTCTGAAGGCCTATAAAATACAGCTCCTACAAGAATTGAAGCTTGCTGATATTGGTTTACGTTTCTGGTTGAACGGCTACGTTAACAAGCAAAATTGCCGTATTTGGGCCGATGAACAACCAGAAGCAATCCAAAAGCTTCCAATGTATCCCGATAAATGTACTGTTTGGTGTGGTTTATGGGTAGGAGGCATCATCGCACCGTATTTCTTCAAAAATAGGGATGGAGCCCGTGTTACGGTCAATGGTGCTCGCTACAGAGCAATGATCAATGAATTTTTGTTGCTATAAATTCAGGATATTGGTGTAGCCGACCTCTAGTTTTAACAGGATGGAACAACATACCACAGCTGGAGAAACAATCGCTTTATTGAGGGAAACGTTTGATGAAAGCATCATCTCAAGAAATGGACCTGTTAATTGGCTACCAAGATCATGTGATTCGACGCCATTGGATTACTTTCTTTGGGAATATGGTAAATCACTTGTTTATGTCGACAAGCCCGAAACTATTGACGCTTTGGAAACCAACATAACTCGTGTTATTCAAAGAATACCGGTCGATATGCTCGAAAGAGTTGTCGAATATTGGACCCACAGAATGGACCATTTAAGAACTAGTCATACGCAACATTTGAACGAAACAATTTTTAAGCTTTGAGTAGTAGGAACCGAACTATCATGGCAAATAAAGATTTGCGTCAATACATTGATTTTTATGTATTTTATTTAGAAAACAAAGTGAAAGCTCTTATTGGATTACCCTTTATTAACTAAGTTATTTTGAACTCTAAAGCAGTTTAAGTGTTAAAAAAAATAATAACTTTACTTAAAAAACTTTAACTTTAGCTGAATTTTTGTTTAAACTAACTTGCTTTTATATCAGCCGATGGTGACTTCTACAAAACTCTCGAACATTCTCGTGTAATTCTGAGATTCATTTTGCACTACCTGTCGTTAATCTAGTTGACTATTTTTTCGATATTTTATTTGCATTCGATGCTTGAATTTGCCTGTCTTTGGTACTCTTGGTCTAAATCTAGCATGTTCATAATGATAAATTTTTAAATTTCGAATGGTTACTCATGATTTGATAACAACGTTTTTCTATGAAAACTTTAAATAATGCGCTGTTGATATATTACGTAACGCTCGCTTTTAGGGTGAGAGTAAAAGTCTGTTCCAGTTTAGGTTTAGGGCTCATATGACAGTTTGTGCTCAGGGAAGTGAGGTCAAAAATGTCTATAAACAGCGTTGCATAATATATTTAAACAGCCCCTAAGGTGTATGTTAACATTTTTGTTTCACAATTTAATAGCAGTTTTAATCCTAATTAATCCGTTTAGTACTTTTTCGTCACTTAGCACGACATACTACGTACGTAATGGTCGACGACATGAAAATGTTGGATTAACATAAGAAAATATTTTTTCAATACATAACGGCTTGCAACGAGACGATTTTTCTTCTAATAAAAATCAACTTAAAATGAATCAATCTCTTTTAATAAATTTTATATGTTTCATATTATAAATTTATTGTTCTTATTTTATAAGTTACATAAGAAAATTGTTTAAATGAATTTCAGTAGCATTTTCATGTTCTAAGTATTTAAAATATTTCGAAAGCTTGATAATATTAACTATCTTATGAATAAAAAATTCATTTAAATTAAATAATTCCATTCTCAATAAATCTATGTATACATTTTTTAAAAACTTTTTTATATGTAACTACTTCTAACATATAAGTTATAACTTTGAATATTTGCACTCATGTCGTTGACAATAAAAACGTGTTTATCGTAAAAGCTCAATAAATATTTATATATTCGATGTCTTATAAATATAAAAACTTTTCTATGATATCACTTAAGTAAATAAATTTTGAACTCAATAGATTATAAACAAAAGCGATAAGATTACAAGAAAGAAAAAAAGTAAAATACTTAAAAATATACACAAGGTAAATTAAAACCTTGAAAAGTCCCCTAAGTCAAAAGTTAAATAAAGCTTTAGACGTAAAATTATATAATAACTCCTAACATATATACACAAAGAAGAAAAAAAAATTATATCAATTCGATTAAGAATTAATACATAAACTATTAATGAATAAACCCAACTGCTAATCTTAATGATTAGAAGCCTTTATCTTTTATATAAAATAAAAAAAAAAAGAAAATTAATCCTAATTACCTCATACGGTCAAATGTAGCATGGAAAAGTAAATCAGTCTGATAAAGTAGCGCCTCATAATTTATTAAATTGTACTTCTTTCAAATAACAATTGTATTGGTTTCGTTTTGTTTCAACTTATTTGTGGAAATAGTTTCAGCCGATACTTAATAAAATTTTATGATGTTTTGTAATTAAAATTCTATTTTGTGTCTGCATATGATTATAAATATTAAGTAAAGTTGCATAAGCAATGTTGTTGCACTCATTAGAGTGCATTTTTAATTCAAAAAAAAGAAGAAAAGAAAAACTTTAATCGATTTTCATAAATCGTATTTAATTGCATTTTCTTTTCTTTTGTTGCTGCAGCTGAAGCTACATTACACTGTAGTTAATATATTTTCACTTCTTAGCTTTTGCTTTCATCTTCTTCATGTTGTGTAACAATTGGGGAAAATCAACAAATCGGTTTATACCAAAAGTACCTAAGCTTACTTGTTACATCAAATTAAAAATTACATTTTTTTTCAGGTTTTGGTAATTTTATTTAATTTAACCAAAAAAGGTGTTCCAAAAATTTTTGAGCTCTTCTTAGTTATTATTATATCAAACAGCTCATTCTTATACGAAGTTGCATTATATTTTCATATTAAAAACCCTTGTAGGTTACGGCTTTTTTTGGTATGGGAGAAAGGTGTTAAGCCCACTAGCTAGAATACTTGTTCTTTTGTTCACTGTTGTAGTTTCGTCACCACATATTCGTGTGGCAAATTTCAGAAATTTTAATTTTTGACACTCAAGAAATGTTATCTTACGTTTTTGTCGATATGGCAGCTACTACACCCTCTTTCATAAATCTACCTACTTAAATTAAAAATGTCAACATATTCTTCACAAAAAAATCGTTTCCTTGATGTTGTTCAGTGGTAGGAGAGCCTAAGCAAGTGGACCCAAATGTAGCTCTAAAGTATGAACATATAATTTTCGTTTTTTCTTTGTTTTTTGAAAGAACAAATATCATTACTGAAGTCTTTGCTCACAAATTCAAAACAAACCAATGGTATCGAATAGAATGACAAATGATAAAAATTACACAGATTAGGTACACCGGAGAAGATACAATTTATCAATCAGTAGTTATCTACTTTAGTATCATTGACTTAATTTGCTTTTTAAAAAGGTTTGTAATAAGTGAATTAAATAATTGCTATATTACAATATCATTTATAGCGAAATAGTTTTGGCATATAAATTTGGAGATAAATTTGGTTATATATGTTGTTTTAAAAGATAAAACTGTATAAGTAATAAATTTCGCTATCAAATCAATTTATTTTAATGTAGGTACTAAATAAATATATTGCTATAGTAATCTTCTTAGCAAAATCGTATCCAAGTTACCGAACACCAAAAAGGTAACAAATTGGAGTTATCAGTTTTTGTACTGTCATACAGAAAAGCAGAAAAAATTAATTTATTTCGGCCACATCGTGGCTCTGGATCTATGTGCGTCGTTACTCAGTTATGATAAAAAATTAATTTTATTACTTGCAGTATATACAGAAAAGAAAAAAAAGTAACACGAAATGTTCAACTAAAAGTTGCAACATTTCCGGCCAACAAGCAGACAATTAAAGTCAAACAAACTGATATCAAATACATAGTAGGTGGTCAATGTAAACACCAGTAGTTTATTGTTTTCTTTACCATTGCATTATTCACGAGACCATAACGTAAACCAGATTTCAACACGCGGCATCGTACAATACACTGTGTATATCGTAGGTAAAATAAAACGTCACCGGGCTAAATTCATCACTATAATTTCTTATACATATGTACATATATACTACACATCTAGTCAGTTTGTATATGTGTTAATATCAATGGTGACAAGAGCATTGCGAACTGGTAGCACACACCAATTTAAATCAGTGGCAGCACCACAAGTATATGGCATTATTTGACCCACATTTATGGCATTGCCTCAGCAAATGTTGTTGTGTTCATTCTTTCTTTCTTTCTATAAATTTTGAAATTTCGCTTTTGCTGTCATTCGCGTGTTTAAAATTGTAAATAAATAAATTATGTTGTTGTTTGTTGCCTTTTAGTTTTCGCTTCATTATGACATTCAAGAAATTTGTGAAAAATACATTAACTTTTGTTTTGAACTTTTTTTCATTTCTGTATATGGCCCCCCTTCCCACCCGACGATTAGCGCCGTAGACCCTAAAACCTTTTTTTTTTGTTGTTGCCAAAAGAGGTGATGCTTAAGCTTTTGCAGTATAGAGGTTAAAGTACCGTTATAATTGCTTGTATTTTCTTTTTTCTTTAAAAATATATTTTACAGCTCGTTAAAGATTATTAATTACTTTTTAAATATTTTTCCTCTATTTGCATAAATGAGGTGCAAACGCTTAAGTTGTTTAATTTCCCTTGCTATATGAATAATTGTTATGTTGTATTTGTTTTGAAAATCTAGTTTTTCTAGAAAATTCTGTATGTAGGCAAATTTTGGTAGGTACCTACTTATTGCCATTGTTAGTTTTTATTGATTGACAAATTGCTTAAAGCCTAAAGTTTCATTTTTTAAATAGGATTTGTATATGAATGTTTTTGTATTATAATTTCAACTGTTTCTATTTTTAATTTTTTTTTAGCTCATAATGATTTTTTTCTCACATCCATTCATTCACTTTTTGGCAGTCTAACAAAAAAAAATGGTTAGGTTGCTTTTTTCAAAATTTATTCTCTGAGCTAGTAATACATATGTACATATATATCGATTTGACTTTCTTGCTTTTTTTTTGTAAATAAATTTTTTAACATTAGTTTGAGATCAAATTCAGAGTTGCTTAAAGTTTCTTGTAAAAGAGAGTCCTTTGATGTCCAAACAGTTAGCCCCCCATTTTAGAAAATATAAAAAAAAACATTGTACAAAAACTTAATATTGCTTTATATAATTTAATGAAAAATATATTGCTTTCTATGGCACACTATAATTTTATTTCATGTACATCAGGTCGTATGAGTGATCTTAATATTAGGTGCGCAACTAAGTTCTCGCTGTTTGTCAATAGATGGCGCTAGTGGTAAGAGCTGGTCGATTTGGTTCATATCGAAACGCTATGAATCTAGCCTAAACATATGGTAAACAAACCGATTTGACACTTAAGATTTTGTGTTTTCATAGTCTGTTTGTGGCTGCTCGAAAATGACTGATTTTGTGCCAAATAATCGTCTTTTGCGGAAGGTGTTGATTTTCTTCTTTCAATCGAAGAAAACGGCGGCTGACGCGCATCGAGAGCTCCAAAAAGTTTACGGAGATGGTGTTCTGAGCGGGACAACGTGCCGAGATTGGTTTCGTCCCTTTAACTACCATGATTTCGTCATCAACGATCGACCACGTGAAGGAAGGCCAAAAACCTTCACGGAATTGGAGACATTGCTCGATGAGGATTCGCCCCAAACGCAAGAAGAGCTTGCTTGAGTATTGGGAGTTACCCGACAAGCCATTTCCAAGCGTTTGCATGCGTTGGGGATAATTCAAAAGCAAGGAATTTGGGTTCCTTATAATTTGGAACCACGAGACGTAGAGCCAACGCTAGGCCTCACGTTGCTAAACCAGTGAAAACATACTTGGAAACTCTCAAATGGGAAGTCCTACCCCACCCGCCGTGTTCCGTTCAATGGCACATGGTCTGGCTGATCAGCAGTTCAACTCCTATGAAGACCTCAAAAAATGGCTTAATTCGTGGATAGCCTCAAGAGACGAACACTTCTATTGTGTATACATAGGCCAATTTTTACTTTGAACTGCCGTACCCCCTTTGAAAGACTAAAAACGACTCAGATATCTGTCTTCGAATGTTTTAAATAATTTTAAAAACGAACATTTGAAAAATTATTGGAACAATGATATCATATTCTAAAAAATACATACTTTGTGGTAGCTACTAAAGGTCTGCATGAGTACACTCGAAACGACTATCAAGCCACGTTGCGAGTCAATCGAGTGTTTGTGCATAAAAACCACAAATCAAATCATAAATCATTTGCTGCACTTGCAGATAAATCGCAAATAAAATGTGCTACAAGTTCAAGCACTCGAAATTTATTGCATTCGCAAGTTTATAAGCTGATCGTTTTGAGCAGACCTGTAGTAGCTACGAAAGAGAATTACAAATAATAAATAGATAAATACAATATTTTAGTTTAAATCTTGTGGTTCATCTTTCATATATTATTTCGACACATTTTTAAAGCTATTTGTACGTATTTTACTCTACTTACCTCCGACATTTTTTTCTGTTATTAACCCATGGTTATTGTAAAAATGTTCATTTGGGAAACCCCAACAATTTATGTATGTTCGAAAAACAACAACATTTTTATATATTTGTTAACTTTTGGGTAATTAAAATTCTTTCTGACTAAAAGAACAATTGAAATTACGCCAAGTTTCGCTCGATTCGCTTATAAAATTTACTATACTGCTTCAAAACAACAACCCAAATTGCGCCAAGTTTGGCTCCATTTGCTACAGCACGCCCTCCTGGAATATGATTACAATAAATTTTCGCTTATTAAATTTGCTATACACCTACTTATTTTACTACTCTGCTTCATATTAAAGATGGGCGAGCTATGGAAATTCTTTACACGAGATGCAAACGAATTTTTTGGTCTCTTACGACCACTCCTGGCTTATAAATTCGTTCGGTGTCACCTATTTATTTATTTATTTATTTTACCAAAAAATATTTAATCTAAGGCTGAATTCGAATACGGAATTTTAACTTTTTATGCTCTTGAATTTCGTAATTAACTAAATTTTTAGCTGTTGGGTTTTTTTAAAACGTTGAAATTTCAGCTTATTACTTAATGTAAATTTTAAAAAATATGTGCTAAGTGCTTAATTATATTCTCAAAATAGGCTCTTCCTAAAGAATCAAACTTATCAAAGTTTTTTACAAATCTTAAAAGTTCACATTCATGTCAAAAATCCTCTCTTTACAAAAATGTGGTATCAAAAAACTTCGCAAAAGCAGGGCTACATTTTTTTTGCTGTTATTTATTATAATTAACAAAAAAAACACACATTTAACACGAGTATCATTATGCACCAATGCGAAAATTGCCTCAATGTACACCATACGCATGCAGTTTTCTACATTTTCCGATCACGTTTTCTAAAAATATCTACAAAAAGTTGCATTTAAAATTCAAAACGCACTTTAGAATTTTTCCAATACCTTAAACTTAAATTTAGAATCAAAATTTCCACCAAAACAGTAATAAAAAAAAAATAAAATAAAAACAAGCCGTTCATATTTTGACTCACAAATTTTATATACATTTTTCATGTAGACTTCTGATGTTTGACTTTCTTGTTTAGCGATTATGTAGGTTTAAAAATGACGTAATTTCGTTCGTCATAATCCAGATACAATATGCGAAGAATGCGATTTTTGTTTTTTTTTTTTATTTTCTTAAATATTATGTTTACAAAAATCGCATGCTACATTACATATGAACTGAAATAAACGAATTTTCTATAATTTTGTATAAATATTTGAAAAGTGGTAAATTATGTTCTTTTAATTATGTATTTTTAGACTTAGAAATAACTTCTAGTTTTGCCATACTCTAAAAAAAATGGTATTTCTGTAAGGTGTATGCAACATTTTGAGCTGACATCATAACAATTGTTTTCTATTTAAATATCTCGAAAAATGTTCGCTGGCTGTTCTGAAGTATGAATCATTAGAAACATTCTAAGAATTCACAACTTGAATGAATACTTATAAGTTAATATACGTACGTATTGTGATATATACTTACAAACACACGAATAAGAGAGAATATCACAGCTGTTTTATTTGCGATTTACTCGCTATTTTCAAAGAGCAAATTATAAAACACTTGCCAATGACTTCAGCACTAAAATAAACACAAGTTTCTCGTCAAACACCTTATAGACACGTTTCTAAAAAGATATTCAATGCTTGCTGTGTCGTCAATATTGTAGTTATATTGTTTTAAGCAATGAGTAACAAACAATCAGATACAAAATGCAATATTTGCATATTAACAGCGTTTTATAAATAGCTTACGATAGTATCTATTGTAGTAAACAAAAAAATTTAGTAATAAAATAACCTTCCGAAAACAATTCATTATTTGCAAATGTTATGATTCATTTGTTTTTTTTTTTGTTTACAACTTATTGATTTGTTTTTTTTTTGAATACTCCAGACACATAAAATTTTGGAACACATGAGGTAATTCCATGCGTGACTTAGCGAGTATATCGCATAATCTTTACGTTTAGGTAAAAAAAAAACAGAAAATGCTGTAATTTTTAGCGCATGAACCTAATAAACCTGATTTGGGAACAAAATTTTGGCACTTTTGATTTTGGGAAATTAGATTTCAAATCAAAATCCTGAAATTCACAAATTGTGCACTATATAATTGATTTGATGTACTAAATTGCCTTACTTATTGTGGAAATAGTATGCAGCTATTACTATTCACGTTGCTAATCGATTTAAATTAAGCAACTTAGCTGAGGTTCTTAAAGAAGCGCTTATATATTTCCCCCATAAGAAAAATAGCCCTATCTCCCAAAAGTAAATGTTTGCAGAAAATAAGAAAATAAATCTCTTCACGAACAAAACTGAAGTTAGGGTCAATATAAGATAACACTACATTGGGTTTAAGACTTTCTATGGACAACGTGGATTTTTTCAGAGCGATTCGAGAACGCTATAAAAACGCATTTAGAAAAAATTTGGAGCTAGGAACTTTTAACTTTTCAAGGCAGATTTAGTTAGGATAGAACTGCGATAAGTTCCATGTTCAAGAGGTGTTTGCTCATACAACGGCAACAGAAAAGATGCAATAGACGCTTACCAATAGGCTCATGTTTAGTGTAGATATGTAATGACATGTTCATTGTTGTATTAAATCAGAGCTAAATATGCACATCACTGGGATAAAATGTACAATGCAATATCAAGATCAAGAGTAAATAAAACATCAAATAAAAATGCACAATTAAGTAATATCATAATAATGAGAAATACGATAAGAATGTCCTCAAGTAATATTTAATTTGATAAAAAGTATATCCTATATAAATCTCATGAGATAAAAACATCTTGTGATAGAAATTATGAAAAGAAAAGCCGTCCAGACGAACTCTATCAATAACTATGATTTTTTTTTTTCATAATAGTTCTTAGTCGAGTTATCGTTATACATAACGTGACCAATTATTTTGAACCAAAAAGGAACTATAAACTGAACTGAACTGAACATAAGTACAGGAAATATCAGACATTTTAAGAAAAAAAACCTAGTTTATAACCATGAAAAAAAATATCCAAATTTACCAGAGAGCTTATAAAGAAAAATATTTATAACCAAAAAATCAAAAAAAAAAAAGCATTCATATAAAATATAAATGTTTTTCTGCTAATTATTTCTGAAAGTCTTAAATTGTAAAAGGAAGTACAGAACTAGCTAAAGAGAAGTACAAGAAAGTGCATTTGCCTGTGCTCCGAAATACGCGCTACAACGGACAAAAGAGAAGCACTGAACTCCCAAAAGAAGTACGGTTGGTTGCATAAAATATCGAAAGTTCATTGAAAAGTAAAGCACAGCAAATAATCGAAGAACTCGATAAGTTAATGAACATAAAAAAAAACAACATAAAAATGTTCAAAAATAAAGAAATCGAAAAAGTCAGTAAAAGTATCGAATAGTTAGACTAAACATCGAAAAAGCTTCGTACAAAGTTTAACTAAAATCTCCGTATTATGACACTTTGTAAGTCAAAATAAACTCAGTAATCTCATCAAGAACGACATTTCATTTATTAAAATCAGTTCAGTAAATTGTTTAACTCCTTATTTGTTTATATAAACCTTTATCCATAAATTTCCATATCAATTTTTCCATTTCAAACATGTCCGTAATATTTCAAGTTAATTCGCCTAAAGAAGTTTCACTTTAAAACTCAGAAAAGCTCTTATGAATGGAATATTTTGCATGAAACCACCCATATATCTAAATATGCCAAAAGATATATCTTGGGATAATTAATATTACACTATACTTAATTTAAAGTCTTACGAACTTTAATTTTCTATAAACCAAACTCGAAATATGAATAGGTCAAAACCTACCCTTTACGAAATGAGTCAGAAAGTTTCTTTTGTTTTCACTATAATTTAGTTTTCATGTGGTTTCTTTTTACTTTACTGTGCTGGAAATTAATCAATAAACTTGCATGTATGTTTCATTTCAAGTCTACTACCCTTTGCCAGTAAATGACGTCATAATGTAGGTCAGTTACGCGTACTTGCATTGTTGACATTTAAATTAACTATGTCGCAAATAAGTTTAAAACATATTAATTTTTAATTCGCTTTGAAGCTATGTTTCTATCTGAAATTGACTGCTGCTTTCTCCTTCACAAGGTATTTTTGATGATGTTATGTTTGAGCAACATATGCCCTCATGATTTCTTGAGGTTCAGAAATCAATTATACGCCTCTTCCTTTGATGTCTTGAGCGATGCGTTGTCTGCAATACAACTATTAAATAAATTCATTCTTTTTCTTTTTGCAGTAGAATTTAATGAAAGAATTAGCGTAAGAATTTGTGTCGGTATTTATTTGGCCATT
The DNA here is from genome assembly GCA_963680825.1 of Meiosimyza decipiens. Taxonomy (NCBI): domain Eukaryota; kingdom Metazoa; phylum Arthropoda; class Insecta; order Diptera; family Lauxaniidae; genus Meiosimyza; species Meiosimyza decipiens. The sequence continues at coordinate 72,808,512 of OY804260.1, read as the reverse complement.
TACCTATGGCAATACCTGTGCTATCATAAAAACTCGATAGTAAAACTACAATTTATATAGCAGTTTAAAAACCGCATGACAAACCAAAATGACTAAGATGATTATCTGTTAAATGCATCAAGTATAGAGTCCACATAAATGTACATTATTTTTTATGAGATTTTAAAAGTTTACTTTTAAGAGATGTAAATTTTTATACCAAAATAAACTTAAAGCTAAGGTCAGATGTACAGATACACAATTAATTTCCTAAAGAACATACGCATATTATAATGGGTAATAAAGTGAAATAGTTAATGATAAACTTTTAAAAACATCAGTATGTAGCATTTAAGTTTATGGCGTCTTAGTAGAGTATTGTAATCATTAACCAGATTATGGTAAAGATATGCAAAATATATCTGTGTCAAAAAAAATACCACCTAAGTTGACAAAACACAAAGTTAAGGTCACCATTTTCTCTTGTAAGAATTTCTTAAGAATGCCTTAAAACGGAAAGCAAATTTCATCACGAAAATTAACCTTAACTTAATCTGTGTTCTGTATTTCGTATACCTCATCTATGTTGTGGTTGTTGCTTAAGTTCGGGCTAAGATTCCTGCACGCTGTTGTTTGGGACTACAAATGAATAATCTTAACTATTTACAACAAAAGCCAAATTAAAATCGTTTTTTATAAAAATATTTGTGTTTTGCACCTTATACCGTGGTTTTCATGCATGGCGATTATTACATTTCCTTAAAAAAAATACTTAGCAACCAACATCTGTTCAATTTATGAAACTTCAATTCGAAAGTGAAGCGAATTTCATTCATGCTTTCAACACAAAACTAAATTTCATTTTCATTCGCGAAATACTTCTATTCTTTTTCACTTTTTCATTTTTTTTTTTTTGATTTCAATTCTCATGTTGTTAACATTTTTTTGCTTTGCTGCTAACAGGCGTCTTCAGCATTCAAGCAATTGGCGGTGGTGCAGTCGAGTTACATCACATAACAAATCAATTACCGCATTTCTTCACTTTTTTTATTTATGAGTGCCCACCTATTTGCAGATTTTCTTTTTGCATTTTGATCTCAAAAGTTAAAGCAATGTGCTAACTAGTGTAAAAGTAAAAGAAAAAGGAGACATTGCTTAAGCAAATCTTGTGCCTGAGTGTTGATTTAAAATTTTAGCAGCTTCTATGTTTATGAAGTCCAGATGGCCAGCAGTTACTGAAGTTTTTATCTCGCTCTGAAAGATTGTGCCAAGTAACAGGAGTAGAGTATTGTTTACTAAAACTCTTATGTTTTATGGGACATTTACACCGTGTAAATTTCAACATTGTTGCGGAGTGCAATATTCTTAAAAATGATACTTGATTAGCACTATATAAGTGTGGTAAACACCGCTGATTTATATTTGCTAAATAAAGTTTAACTTAAGCATGTATACTACGGAAAGTAGACAATCCTACCAAAAATTTTGTTAATAAAGAATTTTTGAAATGATAAATCTTAAAATTAACTAAAATAAGACAGGTAAAATGAATTTGAAACCAAATTTCTACATGTGTATATTCAAAGGATTATTATATGACATTGCCGTAAAATAATTTTCGCCTACCTGTATTAGTCGTAAGCTAACGCTGAAATAGCAACAATAAGACGAAGCGGTACTTTAAGCGACTATGTTGGTTATATAAATTTTTTCTATGGAAATATGTGAAGCTACGAGCAATAATTGACGCTTTGGAAATTTGCCATAACTCGTTTCAGGTCTTTCAGAATTGAGTTTATCGTCTGGAATTTATTACAGCTAGTTGCAATGGACATATATGTACATATGTTCGAAATTATTATCAAACAATGTATGTCTCAATATAAACTTTTGAATGAGATTAATTTAAAATAATAGCTACATTCTATTGAAACCATACCTCCTGATTATCTTTGACCTCTGTGCGGTTTTTTAAAGATCAGGGCCAATGATTCTTCCCAAAAGGTCGCCGACTAATCCATTTATTTCAAACCGGGCGATAAGCTGCCATAACATGCTATCGCTAAGGATACTCTGACATTAAACTGTTTGCATAATTGGTATTTTACTGGAACAGAAAAACTCACTGAGCTTTTTTACTCGTTGCTGGATATCATATGTATCATTGATATTTCAGAAAATTGCTACCTGCAATGACCTGCAGTACAAAATAAATAAATAAAAAAGATTGAAAACAAACACTTTGACTTTTTTAACAGTATTTTTAGTGACCATCTTTATATTTATTCCGAATCAGCGCCACTTCCTGAGTCAACGTTGCCATGTCCGTCTGTCTGTCTCACTGTCAACATTGAAAGAGCTTCAATTGTATGTACAATTGATAGCATGATTAAAAATGAACGAAATCGATATATGCACCCGCCTACCACCCACACAAATCAAACTTACCTCAAAATTTCTGTTTTATGTTAGCTGCTTTCTCGGGAACAATGGAAACATATATATAAAAATTTATTACTGTTATAAAGTGTGTTCAACTCGTAGCATTACTATATTTGTATACTTTAAAAGGGCGTGGCTCCTACCCTACAACCAAACAACTGTTTAATTCTATCGAAAAATCTATTTAATCAAATGCTGCCAAAGTTTACATAAATACTAGGCATGATTCGGATAATCCTTAAACATAATGAGCAGATTTTGACAACAAGCCGGGTCGCCACACTTACAAGCGTAAGCTGAACTCGCTATGCAGAGAAAGCTCTTTAAGTAAAAAATGTTTGGTGATTCAATTAAGCACTAACTAAAAAGTGAGCAGATTTTGAAAAGGTACATATTTTCTCAAATTCAATATACATAAGAACGTTAAGTGAACACTTTAAGCATTAGACAGGGATAAATGGAGGTGGCATCCTCCAACCAAATAATTGTTACAAAACTCGGTATTTAAAGTAAAGTTTATTTTCAAAAATTATGTTTCCCTCTGCTTGCGCTAAAAAGCCAATTATATTTGAATTTTTTTTAACTTCTTTTAGTGTTTTAAATTTTATAGTTGGGTATTAAAATGAAACACACTAGGTTAGCGATAGAGCAAAGTAGCATTTTATTTTCATCAAAAATATCAAGCTGTTAAAAATAAATACAGACTTTAAGCACATCGAATAGCCACTTTCTGTTGCTACATTCTTACAACTGATATACGAGCAAGTACATTTTACAAAATAAACAACTACTTTTTAATGTACATCATGAAATGATATGACCCGTAGCGGCAATCAATCGACAGTTTGAGTAAAAATCATTTCCAAATGACGAGTAAACGTACATTTTGTGCATCAAGTAATAGCAGCAGACGCCAACCACGATGCGCCTGATTAAAACTAAATAATTGCAGCCAGCCGACCAGCCGACTATGGCAAACATTTGTTATTTCATTTTTATATTTATTTATTTAAATATTAAACCAAATTGTTGTAAAACTAGACCACACAGCTTGACATTTGTTGCACCTTTTGATATTATTAAAATTCTTCTAAACTGCTGTTTATTTTATTTTAAACTTTTTTCTGTTTGTTTTTTTCTTTTGTAGCTTTCAAGTTGGCTCCATTTACACATATATTGGTGAAGTATGCGTTTCAATGAATCCATATCGTCAGATGAACATCTATGGTCCAGACACAATAAATAAATACAAAGGTCGAGAATTTTTCGAAAATGCACCACACATTTATGCCATTGCCGATGCTGCATACAGAATACTCAAACAAAGGCATCAGGACACCTGCATATTGATTTCTGGAGAATCAGGTGCTGGAAAAACAGAAGCATCGAAAATTATCATGAAATACATAGCAGCAGTGACAAATGTTCATGGACAGAATGAAATTGAAAGGTGAGTTACAAAAACTGCTAAACGAAAAAAGTAAGTAACATGACATTAAGAAGTGTGAAAAAGTATTAAGCATACAAGTGTAAAAAATTTAAGATTAACGAGGTGCCATGTGTCAAAGTTAGTGTTGACATGCGTTCCATTTAAGGGCTTTTCTTTTAGTTTTTCTTCGTTTTGTATAGATACCTTAAGCACAAGCATCTTTGAACGAAAATTTTAAAAAATGTAGGTGTCTGTCGTTAGCGCTAAATCGAAAGAAAACTAGAATTTTGAAACCCCAGCGGAAAATGTCAATAGACTTAGAAAATTGTGATCTATGAACTATAACTTGGAAAAAAATTAAAAAAATAATAATTTATTGCTTAAAATATTTCAACTTTTGGCTGTAGGTACATTGTAAAAGTAAGCAGAATCCCAAAAAAAAAAGAAAATAGAAAAATCACTGAAAAAAAAAGTTCATGCCAATTTGGGACTACCATAATTTCAAAATAAAAAAATATCGATTATCCGAAAAAGTTTTTGAATCTATTTAGAGCATATTTCATATAATATATGCCCCAAAAACTAAAACGAAAAAATAAATTTATGTTTTCTAAGGACAAATTGCATAATATATGATGTCTAAATGACCAAAAACAAAATTCTGTAAAGTAGATGTAGATGTCAAATTTCCAGATAATTTTCCCTTAATTTTTTAACCCATTTTTGTGGCTTTTGGTTTATTTTTTCTAAGAAAAGTTATTGTCTCTATTTTATACTTACCTAGTTAAATGTTTGTTTCGTACTGGGATGTTTTCCTTCCATTTTTTTTTCAATAGGAAGCAAAAAAATGCATATTCTACTTTAAAAGAAAAGTACTTTGATCTATTTTTCTTTACAATTTAAAGTCATTAATCTATGCGTAAAGTGCAAGTACTCGTTATTCAAAAATGAAAAAGAAATGGAAAATAATGTTTGCTCAACAATCGCGCTCAGATTGTTTACAGGTGAAATCGACTGATAAGAAATCCCATTTACCAAAGTAATTCAAATACAAATGTTCACACTCAATGGAATTTTAATTTCATGTGCTTACATTGTAGTTACATGGGTTTTTACAGCGGAAATAATTTCGATTATAATAATTTCATTCACAATTAATTTTTCACTTCTTGTAGATACAGTTTTTCTCATAATTTTGCTTAAGTTGTTTATATGTAAATAATTCGCATGTTTGTAAAATATAAAAAAGCAAGAGCGTACAAAAAATTGTATTGTTAAAGCACTCTGTTATTAACATATGTTAATGTTAATCTATATGCTTAAAAATGATATAAATATCAGCGATGTAAAGTTCATAGCTTTGAAACTTTTTAAAATAATTTGAAGTTTCTTTTAAGTAAATAGCAAAACTGGATAGGAACCATTCCCTTAAAAATAATTTTAATTTAAAAGAATGCAATTCCTATTTTTATTGCTTGAATGGTACATAAATTTTGCAGTGGAATTGAAAGAAATGGAAACAACATTCTCAATTCAGACTCTGATTGCTTGTAAGAAGAATCGACAAGTAAATCCATTTTTGAATTAGTCGATAATTGAATCAATTCTATTCGCCATGGAATTGAAATAGTGAATTCAAAAATTGCAATCCCAGATCTAATAAAAAGTACAACAACCCTCAAGCGGAATTTATAGAATTAGTAGAAAATCAGGCTTGAAGAGTAATGTACATTGAAGGTATCACTATGTGTACTATTTACTTTTAAAAAGGAAAGAAGGAAGGCATACCCAGTTTGAGGGATGATTCCATACAAACTATCAATTGTAAAGTGAGTAACTGATAGTGACGCATTCATAACTAAAAACTTGGTCCGAATTTCATGTTCATTTGAACTTAAATACCATAATTTGAAGAAAAAGTTTCGATTTAGATTGCCCTATCAAGATATAGGCAAACGAAAATCAGTCATTCACTTGATTCGCCTTACATACTACGGGGGTTGAAACCTTACTCATATTCATTAATAATATTTGCATATGTATATTATCTATAAACATATTCCTTCCATGTTCCTTTCCCAAAATAGTTCACTGACTCTTATTCTATAATTAAATACACATATGAACTATCAATATTCAGTTAAAGTTATGCTCTTTACTAGCAGTTTGATATAAAACATAAAAGTTTTTCGATCTGACTGTTAAAATTGAAATGAATAATAAGAAAACGTTCCCATTGATAATTAAAATCGACTTTTTGTTTTAAAACTTTTTTGCAAAGCCACAATAAGGACATTTTAAGTCACTACCACAAAGTAATAAAACAAAAGTTAAATGTTCTTCATAACTTGATTAAGCGTTAAATGCTCTTAATTGTGCTAACACACACCCATCCTGTCCAGTTGTCCACCGACTAGCATTTTTCTATCTGGCTGGCTATCACTAGGTATGTCAGTCTATCTGCACTAGGTCATTACTACTCATACCTGCAAAATAGTCGTTATTTCTGACCATATCTGTAAAAAAAAAACAACTTTAATGCGTTGTGCACGCAATCCTTATTTAAGTTTTTGCTATTTTCTCATCACCAAGCAATTTATTTAAGTTGCTGCTGTTAAAACTTATTTTATGACTTTATTTGAAGCAACAATAGAGCTATGTATTTAGGTATGCTCACTTTCATGCATCAACAAATTAAAAATTTTATAAAACCGAAGGATTAACTTTTAATAGTGATTTTAATTTTATTACCTTCCTTTTAACCGAATTGCAGTTTAAGAAGTAGATGAAATCTAGGTATTTAATGGTTATGGTGAATCCCATAAAAATTCTGACTATTTTATGAAGTTATTTAAGAGTTAATTATAAAAAGTAATGGTTTTCCCTACTTCGTTTAGTATAAACTCCTTCGAACCTAAATTTTTAAATTCCAAACCTGTCGTTCCTAAAAAATAAAACTACAAACATTAAGCCCACATTTAATTTTTCTTTCAACAAACAGTACCTTCACTAAAACTTCCAGAATAATATAGTAATTTTTTTAAATGCATATTAATAAATCTTGACTTTGTTTCTCTTTTCAGAGTGAAAAACGTACTCATTCAGAGCAATGCTATTTTGGAAACGTTCGGAAATGCCAAAACAAATCGTAATGACAATTCCAGTCGTTTTGGCAAGTATATGGATATAGAATTTGACTATAAGGCAGATCCTGTGGGTGGTATCATAACGAATTATCTGCTTGAAAAATCGCGTGTAGTTCAGCAACAAGCTGGTGAAAGAAATTTCCACAGTTTTTACCAGGTAATAAAATAAAAACCACAAAAACACAAAAAAAAAATTTCAAGGTGTGACTGCATTTTACTAACAATTTGCCACAACTGTGTCATCATGTGCTAAATTAGAAACCAAAGTAATCTACAAAAAAAATGTCATAACTTTACATAGATAAGCTTAGATATTGGAGCTTTGGCATTTCCTGCTTTGTTTTCTATTGTTATCAAAACTCTATTTATTCTTATATTATTTGCTTATGATAAATTCATAATGGCACATTTAAAGGGTGCTTCTAAAAATTTGCATTACACACGCTAGCTAGCAAGTTATGACAATTTTTTGACATCCTAAGTGAGTTGAGTTTTATTTTTTTATACGCCAAGCAGAAAATATCAGTTCAAACAGTAAAATTCAAATGTAAAAACTTAATTCAATGGAAATTCAAAAACAACTTTCATATTTCTGGTTTGCTACTCAAAACAGCTAATGTTTTAGGATTATTATTTGAAAAACATGTAGTTCAAATACTTTTAGCAAAAGTTGTCGCAAAATTATCAGACCTCCCTCGTATGTTTGGGCTGAACCGAACGAATTGTTATCAGGTGAAGTCGATAATTTAATTTTTTTCGATTATCAACATTTGTGTGATAAGTTTAAAAAATAATTGATTTTCAAATGTACAATAAAAAATCAAATGTACGTGCAATATACTGTCGTATATATCTATGTTAGTATGAGTATAATTTGCTTAAAACTAATGTTAATGCGTGCACACAATTCCGGTGCAAATTCACTACTCTTTTCTAACATAATTATCATACACTCTCTTACAAATTGATTTTTTAATTGATTCTCTACAGACATAATCAATATATCAGACGTGTATTGTTACCATCTTACACGTCGCACTTAAATCATTTTAAAATTCAGGAATATGTAGTTTTTATGAATTTGGCTGAACTGACATCCCCTATTTGCTCTCTCACGGCTAGTTTTTGAGATACACGCATCCAAAGTTGAGGCCTGACTTAAATTTACCATACCCAAATACATAAAAAAGTGATTTTTGATCTACGACTTTATCACGTCAGAATCTTAACACACTGATTTATTTTTCACTTTTTTCCAATGCCGTCTTTAGGGTGGAATACCTCAAATTTTGACGTTCTACAGCTAGATTTGAATTTAGCATTAAAAAATCTATAGTAAATGATATATTTATTGTATTCAGATATTCGAAGCACTAAAAATTAGCTGACCATAGGTAAAAATTGCATTTTTAGCACTTAAGAATTAAATATCTTAAAGTCCTGACATAATAAATTCTGCCTTCATATTCGGTTTTAACACCTCAAATCGATTTAACTGCATTACTGGCATCCCGCATTTTATTCTTTTGGTAAATCTATGCAGTTTGGGTTTCATGAAAATTATTGATACAGTTACATAGCTTAAAAGACCTATAACATTTAATAAACAAACAGCACTTAATCAATCGATTAAACACATTTTCATCTATCTTTCACAATATTGAAGCACTTTAAATTAAGATAATAATTTATAGGGCAAGCGTAATATATCATTAATATCATTTTCCAGTTAAATACCAAAAAAAAGAGATTAACTTTCATAAACACGTTCCTTAAACATCGTAAATCGTTAAGAAGAGATCAATACCACAGGAGATAACTATGAATTTAAATTCAAAACACCAAGGTATACGAGTTCTACCGAGATTTACCCAAATCATCATAGTATTTTTTTAAAGTGTTCAAGGCTATCTGATCATGGAGGTCGTAAAAATTTAAATTTTTTCTTATTCTTATAGAAGAGAGTGAATTAAACGCCCTTTTTAAGCCAACAATAAAAAAATCTAAAATTTACAAACTTAAGTGCTTCCAAAAATCGGAACCTTGTAATATCAAATCGACGGTAGTGCAGTCTTCAGTGGTAGTTGTGTCAATAAGGAAATATTGCTTTGGTGAGATAAATCAACTTTACACAGATCTTATGCAAATACTCTTAATTTAGGTACCTATTTTGAACATAATGACGGAAGTTATAGAGCTTTACTTTAAATTTAAGCTTCAGTGTAAAACTATTTGTCCTAAGTTTCTAATTAAATTTTCGCAAAAGTTTGGCCATTTTTACTATTCGATTTGGCCAGTATCGTTTAAATTTATATATGTATGCTTATGCTCTAGTGTTGCTTAAGAACCATCTGTGCAAAGTTTCAAAACTGTTGCTCAATTTTTACTATAAATGACCGCATATTGTTTGAAATGCGCTGCGCTATGTTTGTTAAATAAGCACCCCTATCACGGTGATTGAGCGCCAACCTACTTATGTAATTTTCGAGCCGTTTTAGAAACGATATTTCCGTGATAAGTTTTGTACAAGTCCACCGTGGGCAATTAAAAAAATAGCTTTGTTGTCGTTGAGAGTGAAGTCTGCTTTAATCGTTGTTACCAATTTATAGTCGACTGTCTATAAAATCAAGGCTCGATATAAAAGAATAAATGAAATTATTATTCTTTTAAATTTAAAAGGTTTAAACTATTAGGGTATATTATATTATAGTAGAGTATGAAATCACCTATAAAATGTCATGCCAAAGGCCCTTATCATGCACGCTGTTACAAGTATGTTATCTATATAGTTATTTATTTGCATCTTATACTATTTGTTAACTAGTGTAACGAAGCAAATGAACCTGTGATAAGTGCAACATTATACTACACAGGAAACAAATTGTTTGTCAGCAATTAAAATTATTATGTTTATTTAAAAAAATATCTCTCTCAATTAACATGTCGCTTTTTATGATCACATGTAATTTGTGGCATTAGTCATCTGCATAGTATTTGTATAATTGACACTACAATTAGTGGAAAAACAAATGACAATGTGTGTTTATACGTCAAAGACATACTAATAAATCGAACTTACAAAAATAAATTTTTTAAATATATGTACTACATAGATGTTAGATTTGAATTATTACTTTGTAAGTCATATTAATTAACACCATGACAGTAAATCGAATTACATATTTTAATTCAATGAAGCTGATTACTTTATGTTTCGCCGAAATCATTACAGAATATTTCCTAATGAATTTTTTGTGCAAAACGTAAAAAAAGTAAGTTGGTGCTCACTTTTTTCCATCGTGTTTGGTTTTTACGATATAACGATATATGAAGTCAAATGCATCAAAAATTTCAATCCTGATCGATTTTATGCACTTGTACCAATGACATCAGTTTTTTTTTTTTTTGGAACACTTCTGAGCACATAGAATTTAAGTATTAAAGAATACAAAGATAGGATTGAAGAAATTCTCGTAGTCTACACCTGTTATCTATCATACTGACCAATATAACGCGGCATACTAACACAAAAAAAGTAAAATAAATTTAAACTTTAGCCTTGAATATCCTGAAAAATTAAACTACTGATCTTGAACATTTTGCATAGCGACAGGTCTGTGGTAGACAATTCATTCCTAGTTGATTTTGATGCATATGATACTTTCTCTTCTAAAAAAATCCACCTTTGATTACGTCACTTTTCAAAAACATAAAATTTTCTCCGCTATTGAATTATTTATTTTTTGAAAAGTTGCTGACATTTCGTAAAAACTGTGAGCGCCATCTGATTTAGGAAGCAAAAGTAATTAGAATAAGTTTTCCATTAATTTTAATATCTTAAAAAAAAATTTTCTAAAACCTCTTGATATATTTACTCAAAACTCAACATGTTCTTTTTTATTACTCTGCACTAAATTAGAGTAGATTTGGTAGTTATAGCCTCCGTGGTAAAGGGGCCCTATTGTAATTTGTAGAAACGGAAAGTTTTTTTGTCAATAATACTACATGGCAGAGGCCCTCTGGAGTCCCTTTTGACATCGTCATTTTCAATATATTGATTTTTATGGTTGTCAATGGCAAAACATATTTATATTATGAATGACCTTTTTTTAGTCATCAACGTATTTTTTTTTTTACATAAAAAGGGACCCTTAATCAGTATGTAGCCGCAGGCTCTAAAGTTTTGATATTGCACTGGCCAAGATTATCAAAAATTTAATTCAGAAGCATTAAAGTAATGAAATTCTGCATTTTTCATATGAAATAAGGCTTAAATCATGTGAAAATTTTTAAAAGTTCTTCGTAATTTTACCAATTTTATACAAATTTAAAGCGAAACACTTAGTTTCATAAAGTGCTAAGCCATACCAATATCGATTCAAATATGGCGATATATTTTAAATTTAGACAACTAAAATATTAATGAAACTATTGTTTAAAGATTTGTGCCTGTATTGCAGTAGACAGACAGGAAGTTATTTGCCATAATTTGAAAAAATAAATCAAACAAATTAAACATTTTTATTCTCTGCAAATAAAAGAACAATCGTTACAACCAAATTAAAAAATAGACCTAACTATAACTTTTATTATAAAAATTATGCGGTGAACTACGCCATAAGCAATTGTTCAAGTCTGTGTTGGTTATATGCTAACAGCGGAAGTGCATCTATGGCTGGTTGACATGCATTACACTGGACAATGCAAAAATCAAGTTACCAATGAGTAGCATAGGTATAAATATATTATGGCATTTATATTAATTCCATTGTTTCAAATAATAAACAATGCTCAGAATATAAAAATGAAACCAAGCATTGGTAAGCTAATTGTAGCACTCACGAGACAGCAAACTGTTTACTATTGGGAGGAAAAGCACTAAATTAAAAAGTTCAGCACACATTTATTTAGTTTAATATTATATCACAGGTAAAACAAAACAAATTATGAAATTATTTAATTTTCAGCTCTTACGAGGTGCATCCGAAAACGAATTGCGTCAATATGATCTTGTTAAAGAGCCCACCAAGTATCATTACACAAATCAGGGTAGCATTGATATACTCTCCGAAAAGTCTGACTATAAAGGCACAAATAATGCATTTAAAACGCTAGGCTTCTCAACAGAAGAAGTACATACCATTTGGCGTACAGTGGCAGCAATTTTGCATTTGGGCAACATTGAATTTCAAAGTAAGCATAAATTTTTATATAAAATCATTAACTATAACTGACTTTTTTCTTTTTATTTACTCTTTTGCACAGCAATTGAAGATGATCTGGTGATAAGTAATAAAACACAACTGCTGTCGGCTGCAAAATTGTTAAAAGTTACTGAGAATGAACTCTCTGGTGCGCTGACAAAACGTGTTATTGCCGCTGGTGGCACTGTCATGCAAAAGGATCATAATGCAACACAAGCTGAACATGGCAAAGATGCACTGGCAAAAGCTATTTATGATCGGCTCTTCACTTGGATTATATCACGTATAAATCGTGCTATACTTTACCGTGGCTCTAAAACACAGGCTCGCTTCAATTCTGTTATCGGTGTATTGGACATTTACGGATTCGAAATATTCGATTCAAATAGTTTTGAACAATTTTGTATTAACTATTGTAATGAAAAGTTGCAACAGCTGTTCATTGGTAAGTGCTACAGAAGATTTTAAAAATGAATTAAGGAGTATATTTAGCTTTATCTTTATTTTACAGAGTTGGTGCTAAAGCAGGAGCAAGAAGAATACCAGCGTGAAGGTATTGAATGGACAAATATTGAATACTTCAATAATAAAGTAAGTTAACATTAAATGTAGCAAAAATATCCGCTGCAAAAATATGTGTCAAGAATGATGCGTTTTAAAATTTACGCAATATGGTCTAAATCAATTATGGCCCATGAATACCCAGAGTCGTGTTGTCTATTAAAGGCTATAAAAACAATAAAACACCCAAAACAAGGCTTAAATAAAGTTGAAAAACTCTCACAAAAGGAGCTCAAACCTTAAGGAATGATAAAAATGTGATAAAAATAACACGATACCTATGCTACCCAAAATTATTTTTTAAATAAATAAAAAAATTTCCCAAAAGCCAAAAAAGGCACATTATCAATTGTTTTAAATTGTGCAATTTTTTATGGAATTTTTACAGAAATAGTAGCAATTTTCATATCATTAATTTTCACTTACTTAAAATTGTTAAAGTTTTAATTTTAACTGTATACAATAAATTTCCGACCCACTTTTGCCAATTTTTGCAGCTTTATCTTTGTTCCGCCAAATATCAACAAAATCTTAAAATTCATTAACTTAAACAAGTTGAGTATTTGCTAATTTTACTGTTAATTAATTTCAGATCATTTGCGATCTGGTGGAACAACCACACAAAGGTATCATTGCTATAATGGATGAAGCTTGCCTGAGTGTTGGAAACGTCACGGATGAAACACTGCTTGGTGCTATGGATAAAAACCTTATCAATCATCCTCACTACAGCAGTCGACAACTAAAAGCTATGGATAAGGAGCTGAAACATCGCGAAGATTTTCGTATTACTCATTATGCCGGTGATGTTATTTACAATGTAAATGGTTTCATTGAGAAAAACAGGGATACTCTATATCAAGATTTCAAGCGATTGTTACATAACTCTAAGGATAATAATTTAAGTGAGATGTGGCCTGAGGGTGCTCAAGATATTAAGAAAACTACAAAACGTCCACTTACTGCTGGCACACTATTCCAAAAATCAATGATTGAGCTGGTGAACACGCTTTTGAAGAAAGAGCCCTTCTATGTGCGCTGTATTAAACCGAATGATATTAAGAGCGCTACTGTTTTCGATGATGAACGTGTCGAACATCAAGTACGTTATCTGGGTCTACTTGAAAATGTACATGTACGTCGTGCTGGTTTCGTGAATCGTCAACGTTATGATAAATTCCTGTTGCGCTATAAAATGATTTCGCAATATACATGGCCAAACTTCCGAGCTGGCAGTGATCGTGATGGTGTGCGGGTGCTAATTGAAGAGAAAGGCTTTAGCAAAGATGTTAAATATGGACATACAAAGATATTTATTAGGTTCGTTAAATTAAAGGTTTTGTTAAATCTCGAATTCCGGTCGGATTTTTTGTAAGGCTTTGGGTAATTTCCCGAAAAATCTTTTCTTAATTTTTCTGCAAAAGTTTGCTTTCATTCAATTTATATATAGATCTTTATTTATGAGGTCAAATAAAAAAATATGCTTGCCAGTCGGTGTCGATAATAATATGGAAAATATGGTTTGCCATAAAAGGTTTCTTCTGTAGTTTTCCACCATTCCTGTAAAACTTTTTTGTGCACTAAAAATGACTGTGAGATAAGCTAGACATAAGGACATAGATATTTGTTTACTTATATATTTCGGGCGATTTCACTTTCCATTTTTACGATTTTGTTTACACTTATACTCCTAAGAAAAAATGACCCAAAAAGAGGATTAGGAAAGTACCTAAAAGAAGTTAAAAAAAATTTGCTACGAACCTTTGGCCGATAAATTTAACGTAATTTAGTTCTTAACATTTTAATATCTATATAAAGTATGACAACAAAACTAAGCGTACAGGTATTCTCAGAGCAGCATTCTACTCTTTTCAATATATCCTTTATATTTTTATTTTTTGTATCCATATTGTTTTCAAATTTTGCTTTTTTAATTATAATAAATTAACTTAATTTCATTTATATTTTAGGTCACCAAAAACGCTTTTCTCATTAGAGAATCAACGCAATGAAATGATACCCCATATTGTAACACTATTGCAGAAACAAGTACGCGGCTGGATTGCAAGGAAGAATTATAAAAAGATGAAAGCAGCACTCGTCATTATGCGTGCATATAAAACTTATAAATTGCGCTCGTACGTTACCGATTTGGCTACACGTTTCCGCCCTGCAAAGAATATGCGCGATTATGGAAAAAGCATACAATGGCCACATCCACCATTGGCTGGCAGACGTGCTGAACCAGGCTTGCGACGCATTTTTGATCATTGGCGTGCTGGCATGATACTACGTAAATATCCACGCTCCGAATGGCCACAATTACGCTTACAGATCATTGCTGCAGTTGCGATTAAGGGACGTCGTCTACACTGGGGACAACAACGCAAATGGATTGGCGACTATTTGGCAAACTCACAAGATAACTCTGGTTATTCAGGCTACACTGCAAATGTGAATAACCTAAGAAATGTTGATAACTTTAAAGCGGTGCTCTTCTCTTCTTTTGCAAAGAAATTTAATAAACATAACAAAAGTGCTGATCGTGCTTTTATTGTGACCGATGCAGCGATATACAAACTTGATGGTGCTAAGCGTAAATTCAAAAATATGAATCGTTCTATATTCATTAAGGACGTAAGTTAAACTTGCAAGTTTATTAAAGCTTTAAATAAATTCTAATTTTTATTTGTTTTCTTTTTTTAGCTCACTTCCATCAGCATTAGTACTGGCCGCGATCAGCTTATTGTTTTCCACTCGCCTGCCAATAATGATTTAGTCTTTGGTCTACAAGGTGAACATGCACCACTTAAAGAAGATCGTATTGGTGAACTTGTGGGCATTACATGTAAAAAATACTATGAGTAAGTATTTTGGGTATATATTTGAAAAGGCCATTAATGAGACATACAGGTTATTGTAAAGTATACGAAAAATGGCAAAATTTACAGCATAAATGTGTTTCAACATCTATCGGGCTGAGATTTTTGAATCTCATGCAGATCACAAGGCTCAACATATTGTATTAGTAAACTTTAAACTCTGATATCTTGAGAACGAAGCAGATCTAAAAATATTCATCGCAATCATTCTGTTGGTTATTTACAATTGACAAAAAAAGCAAATTTTTTAATATTCACTAACTAGATTTTGATTTCTTTCTGTTTTTCCTTAGCATCTGCAATCGCGAACTCCGCGTTGATGTAAGCCCAACCATACCATGTCGTCTGGGTGGCAAAGCGCGCACAATTACTGTCGAAGGAGCTACGGGTGTTGAAAATCCAAGCTTTAGGCATTCCGCTACCAACATTATTTTCGAAGTTCCGGCACATTATTGCGTATAGTTTATTTAAGTTTACTTCAATGTCTTATGCGTGCGATATTTTATGTATTTTTCTATATACTTATACATATATATTTATTAGTTATAAGTAACAAAGTAAGTAACTGAGAAAGCTGTGCTTCTTGTAATTTGTATGTACTGAGTCATACATACATATATATGTGCTTTAGTTATTTACCTAATTTTTATAATTGTACTATGTTTTTATGTAATTTCTGTCTGTATTTTGTCTATATATTTTATTACAACTGTTTTTTATATTTTCTATTTATTTTATGTGAGTGTTAAGCGAAGCATTAACTGCTATTTAATAATTACTTAATTCATGCTTAAGTTAAGTGTTATGCTATCTTTTTTATATGTATAAGGTTAATAATAGAAAAGTATTATATATAACTAAACAAAGTGAAACGATAATATAAAAGTTAAGTATTAAAACACAACGAAATTGAATTATAAATTTCAAATTTAATTTAATTGCTTCCATTGAAACATGTGTACTTAATTGACATTTCATTTGTAATTCAGTGCCATACTGAAATCTTTTTTTACACTAAAATGCAACAAATGTTTTTGATGTTTCACTTAGGATTTTGTGTTTAACAAAAAATATTTGTAATATTTTTATTTTGTGTTTAGTATACGATTTAGAACATAATTTTAAGCTACTACTACAGTTTAGTAAAAATATGATAAAAAAAAAATTGTTAAAGAAATTGTGCCTTTTTAAAATAAATCATGTCTTCTCTAAATTGACAATTTCTTTTATTTATGAGTATATACAAAAAATTTGCCAATTGATTGTACATTAAGTTGAAAAGCAAACAATATTTTTTCGCATTTAATTTGTATAAATAATAAATAATTTTTAATAAAAAATGTTGTTTAATTTATACGTATTTTGTAAAACAAAATAACTTCAGACCTTGAATTTAACTTTTTTTTCAGATTCATGGAAAGCAATGCGATCTTGACGTCAAATGTTCCGTTGTCCGTTCCAGTCACAGGATACAAGAAGCTAGTTTTAGCCGATGAAGTAAGTGCGACCATATCGTGAATTGAAAATATTAGACTCAGACGTAACTCGCTTAATCTAACTTTCTTCTTCAAGTATGATATTGTAGAAAAAAGTTAACGAGACATAATTATTTTTAGCTGTCTTTAAAATGGCCAAGACTATATTTAAGATTATACTAGACCTAATATGCCTTTGTATGTACTGGGACTAAGCTTGTCACAATTTCAATTCTATATTTTTCTGCACAGAAAATACCGACAAAACTTTATTGTCTTTGTAGTTTGTGATACTGAGAATAACAACATCAATTCTGTTTCCAAAAATGTGTTTTGACTGACAGAGTTATCGGTTCATATTTCATTGAAAATGAGTAAGATCAGCCAGGAAGAATCAATCGAAGATAATCACAAGATTTGGTTTCAACAAGATGAAGATACAATGCACTCTACCATGACGACGATGACTCTCTTGTGAGAAATTCATACAGTCTTCAGTGGCAATTATGTACCACCATGGAGCTATTATGGCTCGAAGGTCTGTTTATGGTAATTCATTGGCTTGCTGTCATTGAACCCCATTTTACTACTAAATTTTTCAAGTATTTCTCATAAGAGACACAAAATTCACAAACAAAGCAATTTGCTAGAGTAGACAAAGAAAGTTTTTTGTAGGAATTTTATTATGCTTCGGAATACGGGACCGTTTTCTAATTTTTTTCCTCATTTATCGGAATCAAATTATGTTACATGTTTTTTGGAGTGCTTATTAATTAGCAAAACTCATTTAGCCACTTTTTTTCAAAAATTAAGATGGAAAAATCCTTAAAAAATCATCAATCAAATTGTGAACCATTTTTCTTTAAAAAATTATCAAATAGCTGAAAAGTATGAAAAATAGCATTTCATCTGCGGTGAAAATTACTACAGTTTTGGCCAAGTCCTCCTCCGTCTTTAAAACTGGTTGGATCTCTTCAATCTATAGCATTTAATTAATATTCTAAAGTTCTTTTTTGTAGTGAGATGTTTCATCATCCACATACTCTCTTTGTCAGCAAAAGTAAGCGACAACTTTAGCCCCCCATTTCCTTTGTTTGCTAATGACTGAATTTCGATAGAATATTGTTCAATTATAGTTAATATCAAATAAAAACTTCAGAAAATATTCCACTTAAAACTCTGCGCATTGGAAACCATGAAAATGTTTTCGCTTTTCTTCGCTGAGCTACAATTTTCGTGCAAAAAAATTTTACAATTTCAAATTTTCATCGATATAAAAAATCTATGTAGATACTTTTACGTATTAAACAAAAACAAGTACACTAAACTTTTTTCGATTTTGCCTATTTTTTCGCCAACCATTTTCAATAGTGCAAATTCTGTAACATCTTTTTTAGTTTTCGAGACATTAAACTTTCAAATTTGAATATTTAGGTGGTGCCAAACCCTCTTCCCTCCTTCCAAGAAAAAAAGTTTTTACAAAAACCTCTCATTTTATTACTTATCGTCACAATTTCCTTTACTTTCCTTTACATTTTTGTCGCATTCAAACTTGATTTCAGCCCGCTGTGTATGAAGTATATTTGAAGCTTTCCCTTCAGGAAAATGCAAAATTTAGCTCTTTCGCAATTATCTCTTCGAATAATGTAAAACTGTTGACCTGTGTTATCTATCAACAACAGATCAATACAATTGTATTCTCATTTGGTTAAAAATAGTATCGATTGCTCTTTTTTAGCACATTTGCGACCAAGCCATTTAATTTTTAATCGAACGCACTCCACTGCACTGCATTGAATGAGTAGAAATAGATCGAAATTGCACATACGATAAGTGATAAAAATAAATAACATGGGGAAAAACAATTAAAAAATAAATCGAAACACAACAATTAATAAGATATCTAGAAATCAGCAGCAGTGCTTGCGAGTCAAGGTGATTACATAAAATTCCTCGACAAGATTTTGAAAATAGTATCTGGATACTAAAATTTAAAAAAAAAACTTAAATTTAACAATTGAAATGTACACCACAAGAAAACAAATAAAATTTCGTGATCAGCAAGAAGAAATACCGGCAACGTCAACAGCAAAAGAGTTAAAAGCTCAAACAGCGGCGGCAAATGTTACGGCTCCACCGGCGCCAGCAGCAGCAACTAGCAATACCAACAACATTGAAGTAGCAAAAGTGAATGTTCTAAATTTGCAAGTACCAGAAATTGATATTAGCAGCAGTACATCCATTGGTAAATATACTAATTGGTCCAGCCAACACTCCGCCCTTGTCGCACTACCCTGGTGTTGCATTGGTGATTTGATTAATTTCTGCGATAAATATGAATTTAAGTCACTGAGCCTGACCGATGGGAAGGCACACACGGCCATTTGTGCAGAGGTCAAGGTGCTTTTAAGCGGCGCAGCACCTTTCGATTTGCGAAAACGTTTTCCCGGCAACATTCGTAATCCGGAAAATCTTTGGGTTTGCATTGGGCGTTGTACTAGTGTTGAGTACCATCTTAATCGTATACTCAATGTATTTCGTAAGCCATTGGAGAAATTGTCTACGGACAAGCAACGTCATGCAAGGCAGAATTTTCACTTGAGCATTAATGAATTGCGTCTGGATATATCGGCTCGTATAACAGAGGTCAAGCTGTATGATCGTGCTGTGTTTGAGCGTGAGTTTCACTTGAATTGGTTAGACTTGGTGGAATGATGTCAAGGCGTTTTGTAGACTTTATTTTTACATAAACTTTGATTAATTCTAAGATTGCCTTCTTATTGTGTTTTTTAGTAGTTCTACTGCTTCCCTATTAAAATTATTGTGGTACAAAAAACTTTCTTTAAATAAAGCACAGTAATCTTTTTTATTCATTTTATACATTCACAACAATGTTTTTAATGTACAAATTTACAAATGATTTACATTTAAATTTGATTCACATTTATTGTAATAAGTTACAAACATCTAAAAGCGTATACTAAATATGATCTGCGGACTAACTCAGTCTCAGAATATTTTTTTATTTTAGTTCCTCATTAAATTAATGCTTTTTCAAGCTGAAAGCAAAAAGGAAATATTTCGAAAGATAATTTTAATTTTGTGAAATGGTTTTTATTTTTGTGCCTTACTAACAAGCCCTAAAATAATCTACAAGGGGAAGTGGACGTTACACTCAAAAAGTGAAGATGGGACATATGGCTTTTAAGTTTTTAAACAAGATGATGTAGGTTTTAACATTGCGAGCCCTTAGATTTAAGTATTTTTTTTTGTCTTACTTTTTTTGATTCCCAAAAACTATATCCTTTTGCTCTACATTTAGAGGCAGCTGAAGCCTGGACTTTTGCGTGCATTCTAGATCAGAATCATCATTAGTATCTATTTGCACCGCAAGCATATAAGCTTATAGATTTGGAGGTTTAAAATGCGAAACATAGTTATTGAGCATAATAAAATGTCAATTTGTTTATTTTTTCGGGGAGAGTGGTTTTTGATATATTTTTAAAATAAATTGACTAGAAAACTTAGAATGATTAAATATATCGCAGACTTTAAACCTCTATTTCTTCAAGTTAATATGCTAGCTGTACATATGCTCCTCATCTTGATATTCAGGGAAAGAAAGACAAGGACGTGATACTTTAATAATTTATACTTTAATAATTTCTCTATTTCATAATGAAAAATAAACTTTTCAAAAAATTTTTCATACTAAAATAATACCCAAAAACTTGATCTTCTTTAGTAAAAGATTATGGTATAAGGGCCATTGCTTACATTAATTTCAATGATAAATAAATAACTTATCATTTATATATTTAATATTAAAGCACTGTGGACATAATAAAATTTTTAATATGCAAAGGTACAACGATACTACGTAAAGACGACACCATTAAAAATTGCTTTGGTAAAATGCTTATAATTTTGTGGTAAACAACCGAGTCGCTTAAACGCGTGTGTGATTTGGGCGGGTAGTTACATGCATTAGCTGGTGGGTACGACAGATTTCATTTACAGTTTAATGCTTCTCTCATTCCCTTTAAGCCTGCACGATATTTCAGTCTGCAATGTAACAGCTAAAGCTGCTTAGAAAAATTTTAACTTCATTTTAGTGGTTTTTGGAACATTGCGTATAGTAAGAGAAATGCGTGTTTTTCTATCCAGACGTTCTCCCATTTTATAAGTATTTTCACAATTTTCATAATTGTAAATGCGATCACAGAGTATATCTTCTGAACACTCCCGTATACTATGCAAATAATCACTATACAGCGTATCTTTTAGTATGAGCAAGCTACGTGGTTCCAGTAGCAGCTTAAAGCACACTTCACGGGTTGCTGTTTCTTGCGCGACGGCAGAGGTAGGATCAGCGGCAGTTTTGTGATTTTCACGTTTGATAAATTCAAGAAGTGTATGTGAGCCACATGATATGGTAGATATGATAGGGTAAAAAAGTGGTCCATCTGTATGGGGCATAATACCCTGTCCGGATGTATACTCATTCACTAGCACATGATTTGCCTTCTGAGATTCGAAGATGCCTGAATGAATTAAAATCAAAGAAACGTGAGAGAAGCAGTCGTGCTTGATGTAATTATGAAGCCAATTTGGCCACAATAAATTTGTTTTAAATGATTACCCAAATTGTTAATCTTGTCCACGTACAACTGCAACCATTCGGGAATCTCTTCAGCGATCATTCCATTTGGATGTGGTATTCCACCATAGTTCATTAAACGTCTATTTAGCAATTGTGTCCATCTGGGCTTTGGCGCTCTATCGATTTGTGAAAGAATTCTATGTTCCTCTTCGGATGTTATAAAGTTGGGTATATACATGGCGGTAGGTGGACACTATTAAAGTTTGCAAAATTAAGTTTTTTGCTTTAAGGTTTTTGAACTTATTTTACTTACTTTTCGTACGAGAAAATCCGAAAAGTCCATTGTAGTCGTTAACTATTTAAAAAGCAATAGATCAAAGATTAAATAGACTTTTCCAAAATTTTAGCACCAGCTGCCGGTCAATATTTACTATATGTGGCCTTGAATTGTCAATTTTTTAATAAACATCATTGCCAACATAAATACAAAGCTAGCCAATTCACACGATCAACGAAATAGCAAATGAGGCTGAATGTATACATTAAGCTCACGATGTTTTTCCATCGAACGTGTTACACTCTGCGCGTTTTGGCATAATTTCAGCGTTAGTAACACCAACGAGCGTTGTTGGTTTGGCTTGTTGCGTGCGTGTAGTTTTGTATTATGCTGAAACGTGCGTTAGCTAACGCGCGTTGAAAAAACGAGTCTTACGTGACAGCACTTTAGCTAGGCAAAGAGAGGCTTATGCATAAAACAGAGTTCGGGCGGTTGATGTAAGTACCGATAGTGGTTAGCCACTGTCAAAATAACAACACACTTGACTGAATGAAATGGAACAGAATTGGGTCGTATAACGTAAATGCCGCTACCACTGCCGGTGGAATTATTCTTACTTAGTTTTAATTTTGCCGTCGCGGCAGAGGATCAGTGTTGTAGTTCCGATCAGCTTCTGCCAATTTATTTAAATAATTTTGAAGTGTTAATTTTTGCTTTATGAAAGTGATTCTTTTACAGAAAAGGAACATAAATCACTTAAATTACAACGAATTACTAAAACAAGAAGTACTTTCCCACAAAATATGTGACAATCTTACATATTTGGAAACAAAAATTACTTTCATGTTTAAAGCTGAACGCCGCAAGTCTGTTTACTCGAACGGATTTGACAACGGTTTTACCGTTAAGCGGCTTTTTCGTTGACGGTACTTACGCCAACTGCCCGAATTCTGTTTAACGCATTAGGTTCCGTGCACACGAGCGTTTTTTCAACGCTAAAGGTAACAAAATTTACTGTCAAGTTAGTAACTGAGAAACTTTATGCAAAATAAACTAGAAATGCTCCAAATGTACTAAAAATTACTCCGTTCTGCTTCGGTCCGAGACCGGGAGCATAATCGGCATTTCATATGTTTCCTCATGTGGTTACAGATGGCTTGACTAAGTCATGTTTTATGGATTTCAAATTTTTTGACTTTTCAGTTGCCTTGTCTAACCGTTCAACCTGTGTGAACACTGACTGTCAAGCCTAGGTGCAAATCCTTCATTTTAAATAAGATTTCATGTACTTAACATCGATTTATTCTTTAATGAATTGGTGTTTGTTGGCATGCTGTATCATGTGAGCACGAAGCGATATTAACAGTCACACAAGCTGTCAAGATAAGCTGTACAACATGAGGGATCATGTGAACTGCCCTTAAGAAATCGTATCATCTGTTTTGGGATTGCGGTAAAAAAGCGCCAAAAATTTAAAACTGACGCTCGTTTTGGCGAAGACGCTAAATTTCACTACCAATCATTATTTCAACTGCTAATTTAACGGGAAATATCTGTGCTCCAACAATTTTATGTAAAAGTTCGTTTTTATATAAAGTAAAGCGTGGAAAAATTATTAATTTAGTTTTTTTGTTTTTACATTCGCAGATGCCTCAAGAGAAACAGCAACAGGAACCAGCTACCAAAAAAATGAAAGTCGATACCAAGTGCGTGCTTCGCTTTGCCAAATTAACGGAAAATGCATTCGAACCGGTGCGTGGCTCCGCAAAGGCTGCAGGCTTTGATTTACGTAGCGCCTACGATTGCAGTGTGCCATCGCGTGGTAAATTGCTTGTAAAGACTGATTTGCAAATTCATGTTCCTGAAGGATCCTACGGACGTGTTGCACCACGTTCTGGTTTAGCTGTAAAAAATTTCATTGATGTTGGTGCCGGTGTGGTCGATGAAGATTATCGCGGCAACCTTGGTGTTGTACTATTCAACCATTCAGATGCTGAATTTGAAGTCAAGAAAGGTGACCGTATCGCGCAACTCATCTGCGAACGGATTTTCTACCCAGAATTGGAGCAGTGTGAATCACTGTGCGAAACTGAACGCGGTGATGGTGGCTTTGGCTCTACTGGTGTAAAGGAAATCTCAGCTAAAAATGGCACATCAGCTCCTGCTGCCGCTGTCGAAGTTGGGACTCCACCAGCAGCTGTTTAAAATAATATGCAGAATGTCTGATAACACATCAATCTTATAAGCTATCTCCTTACATACCATTAACATTCATGGTGTCTTATTCCACCATTATTCCGATGTAGAATTTGAGGTTGCGAAAGATGAACGTAGTATCACAATGGGTAAACTTTCTCCGAGTGAAACTTTCTATATACAAGTAACCCTTTTAACCTAAGGTGACCGTATCGCGCAAACGGAAGCATCAAGAATGTTCTGTAGAAGGAGCTAGTATATAAGATTCATAGATTACTGATTAATATTTTTTTTTGTATTTTCGTAAGATTAACGCCAGATAGAAGTTGCATAGAACGGTGTAAACAGGCGTCAAAGTATTTTTATGTATATGTTCAGAAGTTTCATTGCATTGAATAATTTTAAGTTTTGTTTTTAGTTATTCCAATAAAAGATGCTACTGCATCAATTAAATGTTAAAGTTAACAAACCTTTTTTAAAAATGGCTTAGTTCTCTAGCGACAATTATTTTTCTGTGGACTGGTTTTTTATTACGTGTTTTTTAATCTACGGAAACTCGTAATGAAAAAATCACAAAGATGCAGACATCGAAAGTTGCGGATATATCTTTTAAAAAGCGTTATAATTTGGGATGTTAGTGGAATTTATGTTGTCGGTGCTATTTTTCATTTAATATATATAGAAAGACTATTTAATGGTCCCATTTTTGTAAGATTTTTCTTTCACGCGATATATGTAGAAGAAACTAATGAAGCATTCTTTCCCATATAAATCTTATGGAAAACTGATAAACTCGATGAGCCACCATATTAAATGTTATATTATTAAGAGCTTTCCTTGCACCAGGTTTTATATTTCATGTACTTGCAACTATTAAAACGGCTTGTAACAAAAAAACTTTAAAATATTTACCAATCTTATAGCTTACTATGATATATCTTCAAATTCCAAACTTATCGGTTTATGTTATGATAGAACTAATTTTGAAATTAGAAGTTCTAAAAAATTTATAAGGAATCACAAACGCGGTATATCCTATAAACGATTTCTCAATTGAGTTTTGATAGTTTCTGTTGAAATAGATTTTTTGTTTAAAATGATCAACGAATTGTTATCAGAAAAAACTAGGTATTTTATCTATTTTGTATATCGAATTAGCAACAAGCCTCTCAAACTATTCAACGGATTACCGCTTATGAAATATAAGCGTTTTTATTACATAGCTTAAGGCATTTTTAAAAGCATATTTTGAACTGGTCCATAAATTTACATGCAGTTTATGATGGCAGCCAATTTTTTAAACGAGTTTTATGTCTAGGTACATTAACGTTAGTGAACTTTTCTTACAAGTTCTTTTAGTAATTTAAAAAGGTACTGTATTGTAGCAAACATATTCCGAGATATGCTGCTAATTTGATACCGTAATGAATGGCGTGTTTCTTAGCAATTCTGGAATGCATCGCTGGCTTTTGTTTTGTTTGCAGCGGCAGATGGAATCTAGTGGCGTCTTTAATGCCAACTTGTAATTAATTCATTTTAAAAGTATTTTCAACTTGCCATTAACTTTGAAAACTATTTATCGCAGCAGTTGCTACTGCAACCGATATTTAGGTAGCCGGTATTGCACTTAGATTTTTTTCTTTCTTTTAATTAAAGCGATCTTGCTATTGTTGCACACTGTGCACCCTCAGTGCATCTTGGCGCAACGGTTTCGCTTGACCTGCTGCCGTTGTAAGGTCAACGTAAGACGTGCAATTTTCAATTTAATTGCATAAAATAGTTACATCAAAATCGTTTGCGCTTTGATGATACAAGGTGTTGGCATTCATTTTGAAATTACTGCAACTACAACTGCAGTTGATAGGTGCACTTGTGTATGGTGCATTTTTTCAATGGAGCTAAGATTTCACATTGAAATTTCGTAGTTGAGCCTTCAAAATATAAAAAGTTTGCTTATTGTGATTTCGTTTTCAGGATATGATCAGTAAACTGCCAAATTATACCTTCTTGCTCTTTATATGACAAAAAAAAAATAAAATCAAAAAATAGCGCTCACTCAAATCCCTTGGTGCCTTACACATATATCACATGCGTTGGAAAATTGAGTTCACTGTAGCTAATGCCACATTTACGTAGCTATGAAAAAGCAGGAAAAACAAAGGAATAGGGGGAATGCGCACAACTTAGTCTGCTCATTTTTATTTTTACGCTCGTTGAGTGACTGTTCGTTCTCTGGACAGCACTGTCTATAAGCCTAAATGGATTGGTAGCCTCACAAAATTACTAAAAGTAGGTACTTAATGAGCAAGAAATAAACTAATTGAACAATCCTTGTTAAGGAGAAGTAGGCTTAGCTGCAAAGAAATTAACAACAGAGCTAATGGATGAGATGCATCGGAACATTTGAAAGCTGTTGGCAATGTTTTGTACAGTCCATGCATCAAATCATTGCTCAAATTTGGAGAGACAAATACTTGCGTAACGGCTGGAGCTCTGCTCTGCTCTATATGATCCTTCAATAACGGTAGTTATAATTCGCAACAACTATCAGGGCATATACATCTATACAGGAAGTTGAAAACAAGCAATTCTCGGTTGTCCCAAAATAAAATACTTTTTCCTTAAAATGGTAAAAAGTTTATTTATTATTTGGCTCATTAAAAAAACATATAGCAAAAATCCTCCAACTCCCAACTATTCCATAAATATTTCAATTCGTATTGGTGCTAGGCTTTTGACATGTAATTTTGGGCAAACCTGGTATTGCTCAACTATTATTTTGCGTGAAATCTTCATGTTTTATTTAATTTATGTTTACAGGGGCTTTTGTTAAAACAAATTTTCAAATGCTAATAATTACTTTGCGCTTAACAAATTGGCGTAATCCGAGCTTTCATTTTCAAGATACATAAACTCTTAAGTTAAAATTTTAAACTTTTATAAAAAATATTTTATAAAATCAATTACGAGCAAGTAATCAATAATTGACAAATGAATCATTGTTTTCCTCATAGCGCACGTGTATCCACAATTTTTTAAGACTTTAATAGCATAATGATATTCTCCTCCGTAAGACAAAAAGAAAGACACCTCATTTATTAAAATCGGTTCAGCAGTTTAGGAGCTATTGCTTCTTATTTACCAACATCATTTATGCGCTTTAGCAGCGAGCGCAGCTTGCGCCACGAAAAAATTCAATATGTAAAATTTTCAAAACACCAGGCGACCATAAACCAGCAGCAAGTAACGGCGATTTCTTGCTTATCTTTAGAAGGCTATTGCTCGGCTATTACTGAACTGATTTTAACAAATCGGGTGTCATTTTTTTCGTTAAAACTTCTAGTTTTTCATGATAGAAAAAATAATAACATCAATTGCACACAGAGGGCGCTGTAGCCAAAACAGTTTTTTAAACGATTGTAACATGAAAAGGGACAAACCAATTTTAATGAAATTCGACATATTTAGTTTGTGCGATGTATTCCTATGAATATGACATATAAAAACATCTGACGATCAGAATTTAGTAGAAATTAACGCAATTTGTTTGGTATTCTTTAAAATGAGATTGCTAAAAAAGACTTAGCAAAACAATCACAATCAAAAATAATGTGTGCATTGAGACTTAAGCAAGCTTGTCAAGTTGAAAAGAATTAATGCCCGGCCTTCCTAAAATTGAAAATAAATAAATTGTTAAAATTTGTTTTTTTTTTTTAAATTAAATTTTTGTCATGGGAAAACTTTATGGACTGTTCTGAAAAAAAAAAAACAGTTTTATATGCTATTCAAAATTTTTAGCACCCAAAAATTGTGTACAGCGGGGGGCATTACAATCGCTTCCGAATTACTATGTGACTTTGATTTATTAATTATCTTAGACTCCTTATTCTGTTGCACGGTCAGAAAAAAAAACATTCTCTTTTCATATTGTCATAATTTATTTATTTTAATTTTAAATTATTTCTTTTTAATAAAATATAAACATTTTCTAAACAAAATAATTTAACAGTAAATATTTTAAAAATATTTTTTATGTTTTATCTAAGAAAAACTTTAAGTTTCTTGGCTTCTCGAGAGAACTTTATATGATATATTTAGTCAATATTAAACACTCAAAGCTGTTGCTATAGAAGTATTATAAATGATAATATAATTATTTTACTATATACATTATAAAAAATTTGTTACTTAAATTTTATAATTTATTTCATTGAACTTATAAATGTTAACAATAATTGTTGTTATAATTAAGATATTTGTTTTTAAAATTTTAGTCTCTGAAAGTTGCGTTTTTGGTGGATGGCCGCAAAAAGTTTTTTTGTTTTTGGTAATTTATAAAGAAAATGGACCAGCACAGCGGATTCTGATGACAGTGATAGCTGCAGTTGTGTTTGAAAATAGGTCATTTTGAATCAAAACTTGTTTTAGAAAACAACGATAACAAGTTCTAACTTTTTTTTTTTTTTGACAAAAATGCGAGTCACAAAAATTTAAATTTTGAAATAAGGCTCTTCTTCTTAGTCTTTACCAGGTTTACAAAAACAATATGTACAGTTATAAACTCAATTTAGCCTTTACTTTAAATCAAAGAAAAGTTGTTTTTTTTTGATTATTTTTAAAAACTTTAACTGACTAGTGTTAAAATATAAAATAGAAAAAATAACAGAAATAATTTGACCATTTTTTGCAAGCTTAAAGCTCTCAGCGTTAAGTCAACATAAATAATGAAAAAATAACACATGAGCTTTATGTCAACATCAGCAAAGAGCTTTCAGAGCTACTAATGTTAAGATAACAGGCTCACTTGTAGTCATCACTAAAAAAAAAAGGAAAAATTAAATATTTTAAATTAAAATGTAATCCTTATAAATTTAATTAATATAAAAACTAAAGTTTAATTTAAATTCATTTCATAAAAAAATCTAAATTTGTTACTTTATATATGGTATTTAAAATTAAGTACGACTTGCTTATTTAAATTATTTAAAGTTTATATATGAACTAATATTGACTAAAGTTGTTTACTTCTTAAAGTCAATTAAAAATAAGAAACTAAAAATGATAGTTTTTTTTTTCTAGAATTGGAAGACATTGCGATTCTTGTTGTTGCTAAGAATTCTTTGTTTTTTCTTAATTTAGAACTTAAAAATGTATAATTAATAATAAAAACTAAAAATAATTCCGGTTTAAGTATTTTTAAAATAAATAAAAATATTAACATAATAAACTTTACAAATGCATTCTTAGTCAAAATTTATAAATTTAATAACTGGATATTATTCACTAGTCGATTTTAAATGATTGCTTAAGTTGTCATTTTGGTTTTTTAACGGTTAGTGCTTAAGCTTAGTTTATTCAAATGTTGCTTAGGTCGGCAACCCTGCTTCTATAGCTATGGTATACAAGAAAAATAAAAAGTTCGAGGATTTTCAACACTTTTCCCAGGGATATAAGAAAAATAAACATCAGTTTTCACTTGTTTTCTAGTCTGATTTAGAGCCAACAAATGTAGCAATAACACTTGATTTTAGCCATCATCTTAACAACCCTATTTTTTTTAAGTTTTATGCATTTAATGTAGGGGAACCCATTTTTCGTTAATATTTTCGACTATATAATCGCAGATAACTATGTTATATCTTTAAAAATAAAATTTCATTGATATGCCCCTTTAAATATATTCTTGTAAGTACATAAGTGGCAGTGTCCTTGGGTAGGAACTATATGTGGAAAACGAAAGTAAAGTATGGTCAAGTAAATAGCACAAATTGTCGTAAATAAATTTTGAAATTAGTAATTTTTAGAACGTTTTCTCTCGAAATATTCCATTAACAAAATAAAAACGTTCGAATACAGCGTTTAACGAAAAAAAACTCAAAAAACAACACTTTGGCAACATTTAAAATCCAACAAGCTGGACAAAAAATCAAAAACTTTTCTGTCTCTTTTTTTGTTTGTTTTAGAAAAGGACTAAATTAAGATGCACTTCAATTCACGCCTACAATTTAATGCTGACACATAAACTTTAACAACAAACAGCAGAAACAAAAACAAAAACAAAAACAACAATTTGGAGCAACAACTAACTGCCTGAATCAGCACTTCCGGGGCGCTGTTTGATCATTGTATTGCTATTTGTAGTACTACTTGCATTGCTGCAATTGCTGTTGCTGTTGTTGCAATCATTATTTGCAATTGAATTATTGACAGCATTTGCGTTGTTGCTGCTGCTATTGCTGTTGCTATTATTGCTATTGTGGCTACTACTATTTTCTATTTTTACTTTGCTGTTGACGTTGTTGCTATTGCTATCATTATTATTGTTGTTGTTGTTGTTGTTGTTGTTGTTGTTGTTGCTGCTGCTGCCATTATTGTTCTTATTGTTGCTATTAATATTACTAGATGTTGAGGAAGACATTGAACTGCTGCCAATATTGCAGCTACCACTTGTCGTTGCTACTGGAGATGTTGTTGCAGTTGATGTTGTTCTTTGATGCAGTACCTGCTGCTGTTGCTGCTGATGGTGGTGGTGGTGTTGTTGCTGTTGTCGCTCTTGTCCATGTGGGCCGTTACCAATCCCGACTAAAGCAACACTCCCCGCTGTCACAGCTGTTGTTGCTTGTGCTGCTGCCGCTGTCGTTGTTGTTGCTGCTGCTGTTCCTGTTTGCAACGCTTGTGCGGCTATTATTTGCGCTTGTGCAACACACGATACGCATGGACAGGGTCCGCCCAATTTCTTCGCCAACATGGATCGCAATTTAAGTGCTGGTCCCAATTTCATACCCAATGAGTTCATGAGATGATCCTCAGTGAGCAGTGGCAAACCTGAGCCATCGATGCACTGATCGCGAAAATTCTGTAATGACAAAAGCAGAAAAAAAAAATAGACATAAGAACATGTAGGCAACTCATGAGTGATGGAGTGAATTTAAAATTGAAAAGTACACTGAGAAAATAGTTATACATTCAAAGATTTAAAATTCCTGTGAGAGTTCGAGCAATTTTATTTTTATAAATATCTATAGTGACACTATTTGGTAGCTGGATCAGTAACCTTAAAGTTTTTAATAATTTGTCATACTGCCATATTTATGTTTACCTATTAATCTCGTACTGTTTCTAAATATCGAGCTTAAGCATCTTAGATTGAGAAAGCTTGATCATTTATAATAAAAAAAGAGTTTTTTATGTAACTTAAACATTTTTGTGTGTCACTCATGTTTCATTTCAAGAATATTCTTTCCAAAAGCACAAAATAATAAATTTTTTACTCGACGTCAGAATCGAAATCAAAAGTTGTTTCGAATAAATTTCCAGTAGACACAAATTCATGACTTTGTGCAATGCAAAGTTTTCTCGAAAGTTAACTTCGACAATTTTCGCATATGACAATGAACTTACGATAGTTATCGTCAATTCGTTAACTTTTCGATAGTTTCCTTACCGGCTGAAGATCGAAAACAAAGGCTTTCTCTTATAATTTACGAAGAAATCTAACGAATTCGAAATCGTAAACGATTCGAAAACGATACGTTTTGCGTATCCATCGAAAACGACGATCCGTACATTTATCGAAAATAAACAACAGTCGAAAATTTATCGAACTGTAGCATCGTTTTGTCATTAGTGAAGATTGTCGGAGCTTATTAAAGCGATAACTTCATAAACGGTGTTTTTTTTAGAGGTTTGTTTTTCGAATAGAGATAAAACTGGCATTTTATGATCAAATCTGGCAACTCTAATGTCATTTATGTTCAGTTTGGTTTGCCATTTCATCATGAACAGGTTGACAAAAGAACAACGCTTGCAAATCGTGCAAATTTATTTCGAAAATAATGGTTCAGTTCGCGAAGTTTACCGCAAGCTCCGTCCATTTTATGGTCGACATAATCGTCCATCAGAGCAATTAATTCGGTTAACCATGGATCGTTTTCGCACTACGTTTACTCTATGTGATAATACGCATCCGCAGAGACGTCGAACAGTGCGCACCGAAGAAACAATTGCCGCTGTAGAGCAAAATGTTGAAGAGGACCCGAATGAATCGATTCGCCACCGTGCACAGCAATTGGAGCTTTGTCCATCAACTTTATAGAAGATTTTGCGCAAAGATCTTGGCTTGCGACCTTACAAGATCCAGCTTGTGCAAGAATTAAAGCCACGAGACCATGCAATGCGTCGTGATTTAGGTGTATGGGCCGAAAATGAGATTGATCTCGATGCTGATTTTCATCGCAAAATTTTGTTCAGTGATGAGGCTCATTTTTGGTTGAATGGCTACGTCAACAAGCAAAATTGCCGCATTTGGAGTGAAGAGAATCCACATGAGACCCTTGAGACGCCATTACATCCACAAAAACTGACTGTTTGGTGTGCTCTATGGGCTGGTGGAGTCATTGGGCCATACTTCTTCCGAAATAATGCTGGAGAGTCAGTCATGATAACCGACTATTTTGTTCCCGAATTGGATGGCATGAATGTGGATGAGTTGTGGTTCCAACAAGACGGCGCTACATGCCACACAGCGCACGTCACAATCGATTTATTGAAGGAAACATTCGATGAGCGCATAATTTCGCGGAATGGACCTGTCAATTGGCCACCAAGATCGTGTGATTTGACACCATTGGATTATTTTCTTTGGAGATATGTGAAGTCGCTCGTCTACGCCAACAAACCAGAAACGTTAGGGGACTTGGAAGCCAACATTCGTGGCGTTATTGCCGACATACGGCCCCATATGCTCGAAAAAGTGGTTCAAAATTGGACCTGTAGAATTGGCTTTATTCGAGCCAGCCGCGGCTGCCACATGCCTCAAATCATATTTAAACATTAATGGCATAAAATTATCCTTATAATAAAACCAAATTGATGGACATTAAAACGATTTTCTTGTGTTTTATTTCAATTCGAAGCTCTGTACCTCTAAAAAAAACACCCTTTATATCATAATTTTTCATAAATTTCTTTAATATTTACATATTTCTCTCTGTGTAATGGCTATGTTGATTTCTATTACAGAGATATTAAATATGTAAGGGAGGATGGGGCAGTTATGATTAATGTGTAACGTTTAAAATTGTTAATGAAAAAATAGTTTCATGTTCCAGTACAACAAGTTCATGTCCATGTAGTCAACTGTTCGATCGCTCGATCGGTTGGCCAGCGGAATGAGGTGTCTATTGAACACATGTGCGGTAGCAATTGAATTTGCAACGCGGTGGTGTGACCGATGTTGATCGCAGCAGCAGCAACATCATCTTGAACTCGACGTTGCTGCCGTCATCATCGTTAGGGCCGGCAGGAGATTTCTATTATAGATTGCGGTGATTGAATTTTGAAACCTGTTCTGGTATCTCTGTGTGTGTGTGCCACCTATGAGACAGGAGCTGTTCTGCCACTGCCTGGTGTTGCATCTATTGGGTTAAGGTCTTGAATATTTGTAGTCAATCATTTTGATTTTTTTTTATTATCCTTAGATTTTTCTTTTTTTTATATCAGTGGTTGCTGTTGGGCGCTACATACACATTGTAGCTAAAGGGTGCTGCTTTGTAATTTAAGCAGATACAAGATTTAAGGTAAATTAAAGTTAATAATTTAAATTTTCTTGACTCATGTCATAAAATAGCTGGAGGTTGCAAATTGCGAAAATTACCGATTGCTTGAGTGGCTGTGTAGTGGTGTTTCTTACCTTTTTATTCAAAGATATAATCAAGCTTGTCGGGATCTGCAAGTTTGCATAATATTTTTTGCGATATTTATTAATAAAGGCGTTTTTCTGAAAAAGATATTACGTTTTTATTGCTTTGCCACATTCATGAGCTTTTTCTGCTCAATTTTCGTCCGGAGTTTTACGAACATTTGATTTGCGTTTTTATAGAAGAATATATTCATTTTAATGCGCGCATAAACAACAATTAGAATATTCGTTTTTTCTGGAGAAATCAAGAAATGAACAGAAGCTGCGAATAAGCGCTAAAAATTAGAAATTTTCAAGGTTGTGATGAAAATTCTTTTGAATTGATCAATAGGATGTATTTTATGTTTTATATGAACATAATAAGAAAGTTATTTTTACTCAGCACTCATTATTTAAAAAAACAGCAATCAGAAGTAATGTGTCCAAAAGATTTTTGTACTGCGATAAAAGTTTATTTTCGGTTTTTTTCATCAAATTTGTTTCTAATGGCATCCCATCCACATTCATTCTGATCGTTGATCCAAAATAATCAGAATATTTCTTTTAGCTCAATCTCATTCCCACTATTCTGTCTCCGGTTTAAAGTTAACAACACATCACATATCAAAGAGTTATTCTCTAAAATGTTGGCTTGAGAATCAAAAACAAAAAAATTGTTCCCACAAATATAATTTAAAAGTGTTAAGTCGCAAGCTCTTGGTTAAGAATCCACAGGTTCATTTCAGACAGGGTTGCATAGTTAAAAATAAGGAGGAATTCCTGGCTTTTCTTAACTTAAATATATTTCCCTTAAAATGATAGGAAGTAACATTTTTGTGGGGAAAACTAAAACTTTGACCTTCTTTTTGGGAAATAGTTGACCTTTTTTTTGGTCAGCAAAACCAAAAATTTAATTAATACGTACACGATTACCTCCAGTTCCCAAATTTTTCAGACATTTTTCAAATTCCACCGAGTTCCTGGCTTTGACATGAAATTCCGAGCTTGGTAACTCTGGTTGCAAGAGATTATTTGTTCACTGAATCTTTTTATTAATAAGTCAAACGTTTTGGTGATAGCTTTTGAAACCACATTTCTCATTAATTCATGCCACGCAATCCGGGAAACAAAAAATTATTTTCATGTTCAGGCAAGCGCTTGTGTCATTTAAGGCGAATTAAGGCCCGATGACTACTTCAGCCCACCAAACAATATACTTTTCTGAATGTAATGGTATCTGAAGAACTTCTCGTGGATTGTTCTCGCTTCAAATAGGGTAATTCAGCTTCATCGCCAAACAACATTTTGTGATAAAAATTGGGCTCAACTTGCAATTGCTCATCATCCCACTCGCAATACGTCATGTATGTCTGCAGCTCTTGCAGAAATTGCATTTTGCAAGCTTTTTAAGCGAAATCTTTGTGCAAAATTTTCGATGTATAGGCGGATCAAATTTTTGAGAACGGCGAAGAATAGACACTTTCCACATCGGAAACTTTTCTCACAAGCTGCAATATATTTCATGGTTCACACATTTCTGATACTTTGATGTCTAGTAGAGTGTAAGCTGTGTGGAATCTGTTAATTATAATTACAAAGTCAAACATCTGATGACAGATCTCTGCATTCCAAAGGTATTTGCTA
Source organism: Meiosimyza decipiens (assembly GCA_963680825.1). Lineage (NCBI taxonomy): Eukaryota > Metazoa > Arthropoda > Insecta > Diptera > Lauxaniidae > Meiosimyza > Meiosimyza decipiens. The sequence goes on along the minus strand of OY804260.1, from coordinate 72,772,995 downwards.
CTCGATTTTAAGCTCATCAGCATTTTATAATGCAAAAGTGAAACTTTTGAGCAACAGATTTTGAGACCAAATCAGTCCAAAAAACAAAGCATGTCCCTGTTACAGCGTTGATGCAGTTTCATGTGGTAAGAAAGACATAGACACAATACGGCTAAAATAGCATCATAGTGAAAAGGTGCACCTGTGTTTCTGAAGAAGTTTATTCAAAGGCATAAAAAATTAATCTTCTCAGCTAATGATTAAAAACAAGTCAAAAATACTCGTATGTCCAGAAAATAAAACCCAAAAAGTCGCTTAAAACCATAATCTACATACAGTAAAGGTTCCAATTTCAGATCAATACAACCCAGAAGGCAATTGAGCAAGGTCTTCCCCAGAGAAGGCCTGCTAGCACTGCTCCGATTGTATGAGGCCTTCTCAAAACTAAATTTTCATGTAAATAACAAAAAAATTTTTTTTTTTTTCTATGATTTTTGTTTTTATTTACAATCTGTCAATATTAACAATAAGTAAATTTTATAAGTAGTGAAATTTTAATTAGCAGAATAGTTACACTCCATTGAGTGTATACTCATGAAATGCTATTATGTACTGCTATAAGGCCTTCCCATAGCAGCAGTGCTATAAGGCCTTCCCACAGCAGCAGTGCTATAAGGCCTCATAATAGAAGGCAAAAAAAAGGACTTCATGTATTGCAATGTTTTATGATTCTACATTACTTTTTTGTCATTGCATTGTACTTATACGACATCAAAAATAGATAAATGGTTAGCAGTAAGGAACGGTGTGCATGTTGCTAGGCTGGTCTTCTGTTTCATGTTATGCTAAAGTGGTAGAGTGTTGTGTATTCAATGTGAAATTATAAATTAAGAAATCGTCACAAAAAATAAACATTAAAAATATGAACGTAAGGGAGGTTGACGCAGATAAAAAAAACATTTAACTAAGAGTCTCACGACGTATTAGGATTTAATTTTTTCAAAGTACTTCTATGACCCCTTCTACGGTAAGCGCTCTTAGAAGGGCTCTTGACGCAAGCGATGTAGGAAGACCTGCTCGAAGAGTACTTCTATCAGGCCTGCTAAATGAGGCCTTACTTATCGGGACGTTTCATATAAAAAAGAAAGTAAGTTTGAAAGGAGGTGGTAAGGCCTTAATCTTACCAGGTAAGGCCTGCTAGAAGGCCTGCAAGCTCCTGCCCTTGCCTACTGGGAAATTGTATTACTACAATCACATACTTAAGTATGTGTGTATGTCATATAATAAAACACAATAAAACTACACGAAAATATCATAAATTTATCTTCAGCACAAATTAATCAGCAGTTTATCTAATTGAAAATAATTTTATTTCCATATTGTTAAGTCATTTAAATAGCCTTAATTTGCACTACCGCTGCTGCCTGCCAACCAATATCACTACCATTTTTCTACTACCAATTACATTCTTCCGTATTTTGTGTTTTTCTTTATTTCTCCAACTCTTTTTTTCTATGCAGCGTAGCAAGGCACGCGCCTACGGGTAGCAAAATCACGATCAACGATTGATCAAGTTAAATGTGCGCAGTCTCAGCTACGGCAACAGCGGCACCTAGGAGCCAAAAGCCATTAAGTATGTGTTTTTGCATGAGTAGTGACTGCTAGCTCGACTCGATCTATGGCCTGCTTCATGGTATGGCACAAAGCGCGAGGTCGTTCATCGAAATAAAGTAAAATCATATAACTTAGCCAGATATCTCTTGACTTCAATGGTCAGCTGGTGCAGTGCTTAAACAAGAAGAGTTAAATTTGTGTGTGTGTATGTGTGTGTGTGTGTTTGTGTGGGTTATTGCTGTGGTCAAAAAGTAATTGTACTGTGAATGGAGGGCAAATTGTATGTAGGGGATAAGTTGCTATCAGAAAGGGCTATAAAGTTTGTATTGATATTTTTAAGAACTTTGCTTTTAGAGATTTAATTTCCAATAGCTGCAATTAACTCTATGTTGATTTGGTCAACTATAAAGAGTTATAGTTAGGTGTTGTCTATTCCACGATTGCCTATTTTTTATGCTAAACCTAAAACTCTAGGTCATGGCGCCATGTGTGGATATTAATAAAAAAGTTTTGATGCAATTTTTATTGACTTTTTTGCAACCTACTCAAGAACGCAAAAATATTAAAATTGAAATTGCAGCTATCGAGATATTGCAAAACAAAACTTAATCTTACGGAGTTTTATATATTCAACTAGAACACTTTTGTCAGTCCCCTCGTAGCTGTATTGCATATGAGAACAAACTATTTCTAGAGCTTTTTATAAAATCGGATTAGGGACATTTTGCCATTACTCGAAAGTTTCTGCGCGCAAGATATTTAAAAGCTCTCGATTCGAATTTATCGATATACAAATATAATAAGGCATGGTCTAAGTACGCAAGCTTAACTTTTAAAAGTTTTGTGATATAATACCAACAGATTTAAACCAAATCTTTTTTTATTGCATATCGAAAAAGTGAAAAACAAAAATTTCTTTTCCGATCTGTCTGCATTATGCCATAAATCCTGAAAGTTTTCTGTGCTCTGTTTAACCTTTTGGTAATTTTCTTGCTGAACCATAACCGTAACAACAACATCAATGGTAACAGTAACAGTAACAGCAACAGCAACAGCAACAACAATAAAGAACAAAAACAAAGACTTATTTCGAACAAAAACTGCCCCCGGGGTACACATAAGATACAATTTTAGATTATTTGCCCAGTGTGCGCATGCGCATAATAATACAATAACAACAACAAGCTACCAACAACACCAATCGGGGCAAACAATCAAATAAACTGCAACAGCAGCAACAGTAACAGCCTCGCAAAAATGCACAAAAAAAAGAGGAAGCAAAAAAGTGCAGAGAGTTGCTGGCAGAGGCGTGCAAGTAGGTATAATCATCATCAGCTTTGATAACACACCACCACCACAACTACCTGACTGCCTGGTGTCCGCCTAGTTGCTGCTGCTGCTGCTGCTTTTCTGCCGGCTTGTGGCTGTTTGACTGCGTGCAGTTCAGTAAATTAAGCAGAGTTGCCAAGTTAGCGCAAATTACTTATATGCGCAGTAGAGAGCATTGCAGAAAAACGGTCGATTGAGTAGTAAGAAAGCTTTTTAAAAGCAGAAAAGATGAAAAATCGCACATGGCACAAGTGAATTGTTACATATTAAAAAACTGTAAGAATGTGATGATAAGAAAAAAAGAAACAGCAAAGAAAGGATAATAAGATACAGACTGATCAAAAGAGAAAGACACTACAGTATATATGTATATGAAAGTAGGTACTTTCATTTGTCTTACGTTTGAGAAATGGTAGTTCATAGGTCATATGTGATATAATAGATAGCACGATTTCAGCTCGATACGCCTATATCTTGAGAAATTTCTTAATTACAATCGAAATTGCAAAAAAAACATATTGCCGAACTATAATTGATATTCTGGAAGACTTATAATATCTAGTTGGCATCTCTGACAACAATCGACCTGCACAACATCATGATCTTTAGCATAGCATTTGGCTCAAAGTGTTCTTGCTGCAATCGCAACCAAGACCGAAGCAAGACAAGTTGCCAACAACATGAAATTTCTTGCTGCTGCTGATGCTGCCTCAGCAACTGTCGGCCCCTTAACCTCATGTCTCTCTACCTCTAACCTTTGGATACCCCATGATCTTTTTTCCGTCGTACAGCTTCCTTTCCATTTTCTTGTGTTTCATCATCAACAATAATTTGAACTTTTTTTAATCTTTTCTACTTTACTGCTGGATTTTTCAATCTTTAGTGAACGCTTGTTGTTTTTCAGGCGATTTACAAGTGACTCGTGCACTGATTCCAAGTAACTAAGCAATCAGTATTAACCCATATGTTGCAAACATTGCACATTTTGACAAAAAATATCAAGTGCCAATCGCTATGATTACTGGTATACATGAATATGGATAAATTGGCAAAAAAAGTCTATAAAATATACATATGATAGATTTCACAAATAAGATTTTGAAATAACGCCCAAAAACTGATATTCCTTCTCGATTTGCTTATGCGATATTATTTTGATTTTTGGGAGAGTTTTCCATTTTGATATTGTGCGATTTAAAACTTTTACTGAGACCCAATGCACCACAAAAGGGAAGTGCAATATTTAGCGAGTCTCGAGATGGTTTAGATCGTACAAGAAGAATCCGGTCAAAACTGCTTACCACACTTCTGGGCATCACAACCAAGCATTAAGTCCTGCTTCTTTTTTGTTGTGTCCTTTATCTCCTCACGGACTATAGTGCCTTCATAAAACTCTTCCAACGTGCACGCTCATTGGCGAGTGCCTTCAATTCACTCCAACATATTCCCGCTTCACGTATTTCCTGCTCAAGAGAACGTTTCTACGATGATTTAAAACGGCCGCGTTTTCTGCTACCCTCAGGATTCCACTGCAATGCTTGCCGGCAGACTTCAATTGGTGATTTCCGCATCGTTTGATTTAAATGGAAATTGAATTTTAACGGAATCTGGTATGCAGTTTGACATTGAAAGTGATCCTAGACCACCAAATTGTCAGCTTAACTAAACCTTAATCTGGACGCATTTTTGTGCTATCATTCTTGTTCTTCAATAATATAAATTTCAGCGTTCATTGTCCAAATATAGGTACGCTTGAAGTGAAAAACTACATATGTACGTTCTGATCTCGATATATTTTTCACAGCGCACACACAGGTCAAAAGCGGGTTAATGCAACTACTGTCCACTGTTGTACGAGCAGAGAGAGTGGTGGTAAGCTGTTGCTGCGTTGTTATGTTGTCGTTCTTTGGCAATTGTTCTAACCTCAACCTCAGCAAAAGACGACATCATTATCGAACAACATGATCAACCCAAAAAATTGGCGACTTCAGTTTATTTCTTCTATAGTTGTTATTGCTGTTGTAGTGCTTGCTGATATTGGATTTTTTTTTCTGGGCATTTCTGTTGGTGGTACCAACAACTGAAAATCCAACAGGCAGCATCAGCGACAGCATGAATGAATGCTAATAATTTTTTTATAGGTGAAAAAGGAGCTATTATTTCCACTTTGCCTACAACTCTTTTTTCGCTTTTTTGCTCGCTTTGAATGTTGGCAGTTGTTGCTGCTGTGTTGTTGTTGTTGATGCTGCTAAGTTCTCAGTTTGTCTAGAACTCTGTCGCTGCAGGAAGGCACATGTCATAACGTCAGCGCTGGCAAAATGTTGTAGAAATTTCGTATTTTTGTTTTTCTCTCTTGCCTGTGTTTAAGAACGCCCACGTGGCTTATCTGACGGAATTTATCTTTCGAATTGGAATATGACTGGACTCAATTATTAGGACTTTATTAAATTTTTGTTTTTAATTAAAAGAAAGTTTCGAAAGTAATGCAAAACTCATTATACTATATACAAAATGCAAATGAAAAAAACATGGCAACACTGAAAACTTAACGATAAAGTATGAAAGGCGGAAGCTTCTAAATAGCGCGGTTTCCGTTTAAATTAACGAGTAAACACTCGTTGAATAGTCGTCGTGTGGGAATATTGACGAGTAGGAATGTATTGGTAGTAAGAGAAGAAAATTGGACTTATGGTGGCAGGATATTAAGTCGTAAGGCCATATTGTACTCCTATTGTACCAAAGCTAACTTATTCTAGAGTATTTTTATAGCTCTTGAAAAGCTCAGAGATTTGAATAAAAATTGAGCGTTAGTTCTCATTGGAACTTCAGACGAGATGATCGCTTGACTAAAAATCTTCTTGCTGGTGCGGCATAGTGCTTGACATCTTGTTTAGTTGTGCCAAGCTGTTTCATCATCTTTAAGGAAGCATCACTAGAGAATTTCATACGATTCAGGTGCTTAAGTGAGTGATAATTTATTATTCTACCACCACTCTATTTCCTGTTAAAGCCACAAATTTTATCAAGATCTACCCTTTTTTGTTTTCATATTCAAAACCCAGATATGTAAGTATGTATATATAGTTGGAATTTCGTTTTTAAAGAGAGGTTTGCAAAAAATGTTTTGGAAATTTATATTTGGCAAGAAAATCCATTTTACTGTCTCCGTTTTCATTACGGGATGCGTAGATCTGTCGTTGTAATTTTCGTGTAGCAACAAAAGTCTCCAGCTTAAAAAGACATCAGAGCCACCCTGCTACGAGTATATAATTATGATCCATACGTATATTAGACAAGATCATAAAGCGTAGCTTTAAAAAAAAGCGTTGCTTTTCCTTAACATATTTTGATAGAATTAAGTTAAGATTCTCCAGTATTGAAATGTGCCCCAGAAGTAGACTCAACTTTTAATAATTTCAAATGGTACAGCCTAGAGATGCATAGGTGTAAAGATGAATTAGCGTTAGTCCTTACTGCTTCCTTTTTGTACACCGAACGGCACAGGTACATCGGTCTGATTATAAGGTTGAAGGTTCAAAATAAAATTTTGAGCTTAAGATCCTTGAAAATAATAAATTTCAACAATTTACAAACGTTGTTGCAAAGTTAATATTTTCGTGATCAAATGGCACACTCTACTGATCATTAATCACATCAGCGTTGCCAGATTAGATAAGCTTTTTGATATTTAATTCCTATTGGAGTATATGAAACTCTAAAGAAAACCAACTTAAATCAATAACTATCACCAGAAATCAGATATCCAAAAAGGTCCAGATTTTGTGCTCTTAGTAAAAATAATAAAATTTGATTTAGGGTTAACCGATACTCGTAAATCTTCTTTGCACTAAGGTATGTGCAGCTAAATTTTCCACTAAGAATAATTGCAATGTTATAAACCTGGCCAATTCAGTCAAAGTTCTTGTTGGGAGAAGGCTATCAAATCAATAAAGATGAAAGAACTTCCCTTTTAGGAAACTCTTAATATAAAGTGCTGAAAATGAAATTGCTGCTGATAGAGAGAACCAGGGCTTTTTCCATGTTCATAAAATTCGCGTTAGTCATAAGGAGACTTAGACAGATTCAGATTCATTTTAAAAATTGTTGTTTCCTGTGTAGAATTTATTTGAAATTTATAGTACGACTTATCAAAATATCTTTCGGGTAACATGTCTTGAAAAACATTGTTCTTAAACGTAGTACTTAACATCCAGACCAACCACAACGTATTCTAAATGTTAATTTCCGCTTGTACTAAACTTTATCTTCCGTTCCTTTTAGTTATGCACAACTACACAGATTGCTTAAACGTGTCACAATGATCATCGTTAATATGATGACTATGCTCGGACCAGCGTATGAGACATTGAAGATGATGCCACCGTACTCCACGCAAGAATGAAATGTTCTTAACATTAGATGTAATTGTTAGGTACTGCAAACATAAAAGACCCAAGTCAAGTTAAGTGCACAGGTAGGTAGATAATCAGACTGACAAACCGACAAACATACTGAGTGACAGTGCCTTAGGGCAAACAATACTCCCATTATTGTAGCATTCAAATAAATTTAATATCAAGAAAAATATCGTACAAAATATATCGGGCTTTCGGTCATTAAAAGTAGACAATAGTGGCACTAGTATTTTTAATTTTTGATTAAATTTTTGGAATATATCACTCTTCAAATGCTTGAGAAAGCTAATTACAAGTACCCTAATTCAATAGAAATTAACTTCAGAGGATTTCCGTCGAATTTGGCATGGACCATGATATTGTTGTTCGAAACAAAATATGAAAAGACCCCATCGATAAACTGCAGCTTTCTTGGAATTTTTATGGGGAGCAATGCCTAAAATGGCACTACACACCCACTCGAAATGAGAGGATATGTAAATGCAAAATTACAGTAAAAATATATAGCAAATTTAAGAAGGGCGTTTTGAAAAGCACGTAACATTATGTTTCTAATCGCCAGTGCTCCTAATTCTCACCGTTGCTCAACTGTTTCAAAAACAAGAGCAGCGAAAACAAAAGAATCGATGGAGAAAGTATCGTTAAGCATTGCGATTCCCTAATTGCGAACTCTCCTTCTGTGCCTGTTAGTTGCGGCAACCCACGTCAGTCTTTAGTTTTTTTTTCCACTTTCTGGATGCTGCTGGCTGTGGCACAGCAAAAGCTGCTACTCGGGCTTAATTCAGAACTCAAGTGGTAGTAGTAGTAGTTGTTGTTGTTGTTTTTATTGTAAACTGCAAAAAATAAAGCCAACGCTTTCCACAAAGGTTAACCAGGTCAAACTGAACTGAACTGAACTGAACAACTAAATTGATCGTCAATACAATTGGGTATTCATTGGTCGTTTTGCTGCCGTTGTTGTTGTTTGGCATCAAAATTAAATTGTACAGCATCAGCGGCTTTAAAACACATACACACGCACACGCACACACATTCAGACAAGAGTGCGCAAATCTGAGAACAAGTACAAAGTGAAAAGACGAACCAACAACAGCAACAAAGAGCCAGCAGCACCATTTGTAGGTGCTTATTAGAGGGTTTTTAGTTTATGAGCGCTGAAACAGTCAAGAGCAGCAGCTTAGCTCACAACGCACCGCACAGCGCAGCAGAACACATCAGTACAAAATGTTAAACAAAACGAAGGCAGCGCGCGCTAGCAATCAGTGAACACCTACATTACCATGTGTACCACACGAAATACTTGCGGCTTTAGAAGTTCGGGTTCTTTCATTCTGCAGCATGTAAGGTGAGTAATCGGAAGGTACTTTAGAAGAGGTTTTCTTGAATGGGCGCGCATCAAGCCACTGAAGTTGCTGATAGCAGCAACAACAGCAACAGTATCAGCAGCATATATTGAGCGTGTTGGCATGACAAAATAACTAAACAGGAGCGTTTCATTGAAAATAATGTGGAGCTCTCGTAATAGAAGTTTAGAGACTTTAATTGCTTTTGGGGGTTTTTCAATGATGAAAGAAAATCTTCAACGCTAACATGTAACTCCTTTTCAATGGAGAAAGCTCTTGATCAGCGGCGCACCAACCCACTAAAGTAGGCGTTTTTAGCCCATTTATGTAAAGAATTTTTATTGCATCAATCATTGGAGGAAAAGTTGAAAAAAAAATCCAGGATTGTGAAGTCATTTGAACGTATCCCGAATGTACTGAGCTTAGGTTCGAAATATATTTTTTGGAGGTCGTGCGTATTTTCTTTACGACTGAATATTTGACTTTTATCAACATTTTTATCATTTTTTTATGCCAACATAAAGAAACATTATTAAGTTTACTTGCTTTACTTAGCTGAAGCTTGAAGCTTTTTTCAAATCAAAACTTAAGAAAATCGGTAAGGAAATTCTTTTATACACCAAGTGTAACCTTTAAGCCTAGTTGCAGTGTACAAAATTCAAAATCGAATATTTCGAAAACTAAATAAAAGATATCAGCGTGTGGCCTACCATTAAAATAAAAATTGAAAAAAAAAAAATAAATACCCTGATTCGCTCCTGTTTCGACGCAAATTCCAACACATTTTAAGATGAGCCCACTTACGTAGCAACATTACAAGCGATTTGGGGCGGACAACATGCCAGCAATTGTTATGTGCTTCATTTGCTGCGCATAAGCTGTTGCTGCTGCTTCGAAGATCTTAAGATCTGTCCATTCAGACTTTTCACACATATACCTGTAATATACATACATACATACATAGACAGGTATATTCGTATATAACCACAATTGGAAGCTAATGAGAATGAAATAAATAAATTGCTAAATCATTTTTTACAACTAACTACTGTTTATTTAGCTATTTTGACCGATTTTTTTGAGTTCATGCCAAAGTATATTTTTTTTGAAGATTTCTTACGAATTTAATGTTTTTTTATTCATTGGCGTTTCATGTATTCTCACAGTTAGCGTATTGTTAACATTTTTATTGCCACCGATATTTGAAAAATAAATAATTAATGCAAATAGGAGTATGTGTGTATGTATATGAGCCAGCCCACTGATATTGCTGATGGTTTATTGACACCTGTCTATCTTGTGTTGTTTTAATAATAAAATTCATTTATGTTTTATGATCTATAAAAGGCCAAGTTTCATCGATTCTTGGGCATTGATTACACTGCTCCACAAAAGAAGAAAAAAAAAAAAATTAAAACAAGTTGCAGAGTTCTTAGTTCACTTTGTTGGTTGATTTTGGTTTACCGATTTCGAAAATCAGAACCATTTCTTAAAATATTAAAAAACCGGTTCTCGGAAAAAATGCGCACAAACTATTTATAAAAAAAAAATTTAGGGGCGTGACACCTCCCATAAAAAAAGATACTTTAAACGCTATTTGCTTACTTACATGAATGCTATAGCTGTGAAATTTGGTATGTGAATGTGTATTGACTATACCAAGCATGCAGGTCTGGCCAGGTTGAACAATGGAGCGTGGGGCCAAAAATTTAAAAAATATATAAAACACTATATCTTGACAGCTGCGGCAGCTATTGTGTTAAACACATGAATCAAATTGAAAAAAAGGGCGTGGCATTATATCCATATAATAAAAATCACTTAAAATTTTTCCAGTTTTCTATTCATAGCACCATTTATTCAGAAATTTTGTACGCGGATGTTGCACTAAGCACCGCAAGAAATGTAAGTAGAAAATCACTGATCAAATTAGGAAGGCATGGCAAAATCGAAAAATTGTAGAAGCTGTGTTAAACTACTGGCCATTGGATGCTTTGGCACCTATTTATTTGCGTCAAAATAATGCGTATTTACCCGAATACAATCATTTGGTATTTTTTTTTAAACTTTAACATATTTCGTATATCATAGCAATCAGAAATAATTTAAATTTTTGATATTCAAAGACTGGTGTTATTTTTTGTGGACAGTTTTGGTCAACCACAATACGATATCAGTTCATTGAACCAACGAGACAAATCATATCAAGTTTACTCTGTACTCATTAACATCGAAAAATTCACGTTTCCAGTAAAAAATCATCTCTACCCATATGCCCCCCATAAAATATCAACTTTATAGTTATTACATTTTAATTAACGTACCCGCCTATGATCGTTTAAAATATTTTTTGCAAATACACAAACAAAATTTTAAGGTCATTAAGCGCTTGTGTAAAAGTCCAATCCAAGAGATCACGAAACACCAAGTGCCAATTCTTTCAATCAGCGGCGTAGGTAACATCACATCAAACCAAATAAAATCAAATCAAAGTTGGAAATTTTATCACTTCAAATTAATTAGATACATGCAGAATCAATTTAGAAACAGAACAAATGGAAACAGCTTGTTTCTCTTATCTATTTAATTCAGATCAGGTCAAGGCAGATATTTCACATAAATGTTTAAATAAATTAAGACAGACCTATGCTAATTCTTTTTAATTAATTTATATGGATAGCATAACATTGGTATATATGTAAGTATGTATGTATCAGTGGCCCGATTTCGTAATCGATGGCTACCTCAAAATAAGTTGCTATATTTAGTTCTAAAAAGAAGTCGCCATAACTGAAGGAAGACTGGTCAAAGTTTCGCGAAGGATTCTATGAACATCTTATTCCCTTCAACACCCTTATACTCTGGTACATACCGCATATAGTAATCTAATTTAGAGGTCGTCGGCAACAATAATAGAATTGTAATTGGGAGCGGTGAGAGTTTTGATTGCAACCTCACAGTCTAACAAAATGCTCGCATTTTTAAAGCTCAAACTGCGTGTATAATAATCGATTTCCGAAGGATTGTTCCCCAGCTTCTTTGTTATAAGAAACAGGCTGTAATTTGAACCATTTTGCTCTGACTATTAGAAGATAACTTTCAGCTTGACGTTTAAGTTTGCTGCTGCTGATTTATGTTCGGGATATACATAGCTACAATTTTAAAAAATAATAATCTTTTTATATTAATTCCGTTAAAGTTTATGCAAAAAATTACAGAAACGCTATCCAGCGGTTTACTCGGAGCGCCAAAGAAGCCTTAGCGAACATTCGTAGTGACGTGGTAGAAGGAAGAAGCCTTCTGCTCAGGTTTGTTTGATCTCGCGGAATGCACAAGACAGAGAGCGAACTGAAGAATCCTTGTTATTATTAATGAGCATTCATCTTATGCACGTGATAATAATCTTATCAAAAATATTGTTACAAGGGACACTACAAACCCGATTGATATAGGTTAGGTAAGAGTGTCAGTCAGCTACGAGACCGACTCACTTAGACCAAATGTGATCCATTGTGATACAGGGTGTCTGACTATACTATCTCATTGCACCAACCAGATTTCGTGATAAAAATAAATAGCCGACCTATACTAACATGCCTAAGGCCATCCAGGTCATCAAATAGAAACGAAACAAGTGTTTTGTGGCGTTTTCTAGCAAGTGCGGGGCAGGTGTAAAGAAAATGTTTGATGTTTTCTTCTTCTTCCACATCTCCACAACTTCTACAGATATCAAAAAACCTAACAACTAATCTCTCCGCATGTCTGCCGATGAGGCAGTGTCCAGTTATGACTGCAACAACTGACGAGACAATAAATCTAGTGCGGGAAATCAGTTTTGACGAACACTTGGCATCCCATTTCGGACAGATTTGCCTAGCAAGTAGACCCCTGAGTCCGATCGATATGCGATCGCAAATTTATCAGAACTGATCGTATGAGTTGTAGCTTGAAAGCTACGACTCGAGTTCGATTTCAGATTTAGTGACTTCGGAAACTCCTAAGTCAGTTGTAAATTCTTTAGTTAGCCGTATTTTTTTTAAAGAGTACAAACAGCTAATAACAAAAGGTATGGGAAGACATCGAAATGTATCAAATGCTATCGCAAAACATCTAAAGACATTGATCAAATGATATCGGAAGCCATCAGTAATTGGGAACTATCGATTGATGTTGAAAGGTAACGCATAAGTTGCATACTGACGAAATATATAAAAGTCTGTCAAAAAATCAAATCAGATCAGACAACCAGAACACTTAAGTCCACAAAACTACCAACTGAACTTGAATCCTTTTCTCTTATGATACTCAACTGGATTTATGTCACTATTGCAGTTAGAAGACAATACATGTTCACATGTCTCTCATATATTCTTAACACGAATACAACAAAAATTAAGACACATTAACCTGCAGGTAACTGAAACAAAACGAGCTTTTTTATTTGGTCTAAATATTACGGTGGTAATGACGGCAGTGGTTTTCCATTTAGCCGTTTATGCTGTATCTGGTTGTAAACAAGAAAAGATACAAATAACATCACATGATGCATGTTGCAGATCGCTTTAAAAGCGATAAAATTTTCGCAAACTTTTATTTATACAACGACGACGACAAAGCTGGAGCTCAAGCATTAGACTATAATGATTAGAATGAAGGCAGCACCATAAACGACTCAAAGGCGCATGTGCAGCACACTTTTTGAAATTTTTATGGTTTTTTTTTTGTATGTAGGAGCATTCAATTTTTTCATAGCTAAAATTTAGTTCGTTTTTTATTTCTGCAGCTGTACCATCACCACAGTTAGCCAGTTTAGGGACGTGCAACTGTTAGTGCAGCATCATTTTTCACTTCACTGTAGCGACCGCAAATGCTGGCTGCCACTGCTGTCGAAGATTACAACTTAATTGAAACCTGTAGGATGCAAAATGATTATGCAAAAGAAAAATAGAAAGAAAAGAGCAAAATAAAGAGACAACGACAACCAGAGTATCGACACCACTGTGGTTGAGAGACAACGGGTTCAATTGAGACATTCCCTCGGGGAATAAAATTTAAATTGTTCGACAGCAGACAAACGATGACTACGCGATTTCAGTTCATGGCTGTATTTAAAGTACTGCCAAAGAGGCGCAGGCAACAGATACAAAGGGGCGGAATATTTTGTTGTATTTGATATTTTTTCGCTCATCAGGATATCATAATACAAATTTTGTATGTTAAAATTAATAGTCCGGGAGGTAGCGTTGTATTTTTCGAAGTTATTTCCTGTTTTTTTTTCGCAAATGATAGCTTAAATATAGCTGATAATCGAAGTAATCGTCATTCACCAGAATAGTGGTGACCCTGGTTGTGAGAGGCCGTTAAAAATAATGTTGCTCAATAACTTGGAAAGTAAGCCAATCGTTGAAAACACATCGATTTCATGTTCGAAAACTTTCGACGCAGACGTAAAAAAACTTAAGTCCGGCCCTGCTTTAGCAGCTGGCTGTAACAGTCGCGAAGACGTTGAGGTGCACAGTGGTTTGTGAGAAAGAACAAATGCCGAAAAAAAATTGATAGCTTTTTTTGCAAATGACAGTTACGGAAAATATTCTTTCCGCACACGATTTTAGAGTTTTTTGGTCTAAGAATGTAAATATTTGCGTATCGGTAAATGTTAAAAATATTTCACAACGTTGTACTGTGGCAATTTTAACTATACACCTCATAATATTGGTTTGACTTAGTGAAATCACGTTGGCCAATGTCATTGTAGCTTAGCGTAGATCGTCACATTATTTATTTTAGTGCGCATCTTGGGCTCTAGACTTTTGTGTGCGGTACGTTCATATGTCAGTGTGTAATGTCCTCATACAACAACCGGTCATTTCACCATATTCCAAGTTGAAATGATGTTGCTCTCTATAGGATATGCATCATAAAGTGCATTTTTATGGTCAAATGCAGAATCTTGTGCGAGTGACAGCAAAATGTCAAACGGATGTGAATTCATGTTAATTTATGGTAAAAGTTTTCAATTGCTTATTTTATGGCTAAGAAATTATGCATTTAAAAATGAAGATAAATTTTAGACGATAGGTTCAATCTGTCGACGAAGAGTTAAATTAAGCACGCTGGGTGTTACAAGAAGTTTATGTAGGCTAAAGGGAATGCACCTTTTTGGGATGGACATGAGTCGCTTAGTTCGTAATCTGGCCGATCATCGCATTTTGACCAGCATGCAGTTTATTCCATGGAAATAACGTTGAGATACGCATCAGGTATCGCAGACCAGAAGCTTCTTCTTTTAGGTGTTATTAGTCTTAAGTCCCTCGTCGCTATTATAGCGACGCTATAAGTCTCGTGACCTCTTTACCAATAAAATCTTCAATTAATTGTCTACTGAGATCAAGGTAATACCGCTTTGTGTATTTAGGAAACATACAAATAGTCGTATGTGAAAAGTAGTTAATTTAGTTTTCAGAAACCGTGCCTCATTAGAAACTGACACACTGGTTTTAAGCAGGGTTCTTAGTCCAAAACACTGGAGTATATCGGCTAAGCTTTTCCAAGCTTTATAGCTAAGTATGAAAACAGAAAAAGGGCTTGTTACTTGATACTTTGTTTCAAACAAGTTACTATAAATGCAAACAAGCGCCTTATATATTTTGTATGAAAAAAGTAACAAGCACAATTCACAAGTAACAAGCGTTATTTCTGGCAAGCGTTATATGTATGAAAAAAGTAACAAGTACAAGTATCAAGCGATATTTCTGGCACTTAAAATTTTAATATTAACAATTTAAGAAAAGGTTTGATATTAAAATAATCAATTCTATACCTTAGCGTATAATCTTGTTAGCGCTTAATGATGTGTAGCATAATAATAATGGAATATTTATGAGTCAAAATATATATTGTATCCTGCTCAGGTATATCAATAAACTTATGTTAATTTGGTAGTTCATTGTTTAAATGTTAAAATGTCTAGAGACATAGGCAAATCAATATTTTATTTGTTTAACCACTTAAATATGTATTAATTAATATTAATGTTCTTTTTAATCTATGTTAATTTATATTAAACGAAATAAGACTTCAAAGATTATGACAAATAAAGGAATATGATATGGGTTAAGAAAACCCCCACTGAATGAAGACTGGCACTGCAGCAAAGAAGTTATGTTTGTTAGTAGTTCCTGATATTGCATACATATATCTATTGAGCTCACTCTTAACTAACTTTTTCCAATCTTATAATAAAAAAAAAAACTACAAATATAATTGGCATATTTTAAGCAACTTTCTTGATCAAAATTGGGTATATCGCATGGCAATGAATAGAACTGCAATTCTCTACAAAACCATTTTATTCTAACGACCTCGTCGTCCTCACGCTGTCATTTAACGTTAATGCCACAAAAATACTTTTAACTAAAGTAGAAAATTCTTTGCTGCATCGTTGCGGTACGTTGATTTGACCGCGTGCAGCATACACTTCATGTTTGCAGCGTCATTATTTACATACGTTGATTATGTTTATGCGCCCAATATTCAATTTTATCGTTTGCGAAATTGCGATATTCTTCTTGTCGCCGCTGTTGTTGTTGTTGGTTTTCTGCCAATTATTGGAAAATTTAGAACAAGCTTCCTAGCCACACTCCACTCCATTGTACTCTACATTTCGCATATGACAACCATTGCGCACAGTTGAAATCAGCATAATGTGCGCTGCACATGCGCACAATATTGGCGCGTAGTGATTGCACCGCCAAGATTCCGGCGCAATTCACAACAATTGAATTTCTGTGGTGGCGGTCTTAATGGTCGCTTGTTCAGTTTTGTTCTTCTTCTACGCCTTCTGCTTCTCAATGAATGTTTTGAAATTCTTTAGTCTGCCTTAGAGTTTTGTAGACCACAGAGATAAATAGTAGAAGACAAGTTTACGGATTTTATAGTAAGTATTCCGATGTAATACTTTTCTTATTGTATGCATGTATTGTGTATAGGAACATACCGGAAGTTGACAAAACAACTTTTAACTTTTAAATGTATAAATCGATATTTAAAAGTCTTCTCTTGAAAAATCTGAGGTCAGAAAGCAATGTGGAATAGTAGAGTATGTATATTAATACATAATGTGGTGATGTTTCGCACGGTATGGTACACTATTGCATGGAATGGTTTGCTTGAGCAGAGCTGCACACTGAAGTCTGCTTATGGAGCTGGTTACAACAACAACATCAGTTTGGGCAAAAATCTCAAAAAAATTTTGTGGAAAAAATCTCGTATTGACGTAAATTTTTAAGTGAGCTGCGGCAAGCTAATTGCATAAATGAATAAACAAAAAAGCAAAAACTGAGGTAGCAAGTGACACTAACAAAAAGCATGCAGCGATTGCGAACCGAAGTTGTTTAACTTGAGCAAGTGCGTTGAAGACAAACCTACACAAGCAGTAATGATGCGACGATAGAGAACCGAAAGTACTTAACTTGAGTAGCGGCAAGAGCTGAACGAGCCGATGAGTTGAAGTACAAATTACACAAACAAAAAGCATACGATGATTGCGAACCCTTATGATTTAGCTTCAATAACAGAAATAGCTCAAGTAGTGTATCCTTGCACTAGTGGTATGATAAGGAATGGTATGGTTACCAGTTGAACAAGAAATAAATTGAAGACGTTTAGAAAAATTTGAACTTTTATCTAGATTGACTTAAAAGATATTGAGCCCGTTCTGTTATGTTTTTTTTTTTTGAGTGCAAAATGTTTCTCTTTATTTAATATTTAAGTTAAAGACATATACAGATAAACAACCTCATATCGAGAATATTCACAGGTTTTCATCCCATTCGAGGAGACTATCAATTTCGAGGACTATGGTAATCCTAGGTTTAGTATGGTATGATACGGTACGGCTTAGGACGACATGGTATAGTACGGTATAGCCTGGTAAAGCATAGTACGGCATAGTATGGTATGATACCATATGAATATCACGGTACGGTACACTATAGTAGGACATGGTACGGTACGATTCGATACGATATGATTTGGTACAGTTTTGAAGAGAACGCTGTAGTATGGTACGCTATTGAGGCATGACACAGTACGGAGCAGTAAGGCACTATCAGGTGCGATATGGTGTGGTATATTACATTATGGTGCGATATGAGCACCATATTTGGCGGCCATAGGGCCAATAACACAGTACTCTTACAACAGTCCTTGACTCTCCTATTCAGAATTTTAAGAGAGTTTGCGTCCTTCCCAGATTCAGTTTAGGCTACATGTTTCGAGACGTTCTGCATCCGGCGCTTAGGTTCCACGTTCTATACGTTTGTTTCTTGAATATTCCCTCTATCCGATAGTAGTGTAGTTCCGCCAGCAGTATCTTAAGGTGTTTAAAACTTTTTGAGTCTCCGGTTGTTCTGATCCTATTCTATTACCCTTATGACCAGACACCCAGCAGAGCTCTTTAATATGCTGTTGGATTGAATGTCGTGACGCGCTGCAGTGTTCTACACACCTGGACTTCACGATTTTGGCATTTAGTTCTTTGATCGCTGCCTGACTGTCCACACATATGGTAATGATGGAGGGAGTAAGCTCCCTGTTCCGTTTCTTTGTCAAAGTGTAAAAATTGATAAAATTTATTTCAGAGAAAGTAGATTTTTGTTTGGATACTTTGGTGAACACGCATATGTATGAACTAAGCTTTGCTTAATGTGTTGGATTAATTATGGCTATAATTTCGTCTTTTGTTTTACAAAATCTACGCACATACGAAACCGCCTTATCCACATGTCAAATTCTTGATAATTTTGCAAAAAAGATACCACACACTAAATGAATCTCTTGCTTCGAGGTAGGGCATGTCAATAATATCACAAAGTTTCAAAATATCAACAACTTTACATAAATTATAATATGGAATATACAAAAAAGGTCATAAAATAGACGAAGTTTATGGAAATTATGTTAGTATTTGATCGTTTAAGTTGGTTAAATTCTTATTCATTTTGAAGTTCTGCATCATCAATAGAAAGAAGACGTATATAAGTCAAAGTTCTAAAAAGCTTGTTGATTTCAACTTTTGAAGATTAGCAGAATGATAAGTGTCAACAAGATCAGCGTAAATACCAGTTAACGGTAGATATATGGCATTAATTAAATACATAGTTTATATGAAAAATAAAAGCTCGTGTATCTAAATTACATGTCAGGCATCAAGAGCATTTATATAAGCAATATTTTTGATGGAGAGCTTAATTTAGCACGCACGTGCGTTTTCAATTTCGAAGCAAAGCAGCAAAGTCTTAAAACCTGTAAATTTGAGTTGCAGCAATCGGGCTTTGACCCTTATGATTATTATTGTAATATCGCGTTTCTTAATTCGAATATGACATTCTGTAACAGCTTTATAAATAGCTATTGAATATATTATTGTTTTTTAATCCACTTAATGATTTTTATTATAAGTGACAACATTTGATGCCGTCAGAATTATAAAATTTTGTACAAATCTTGTTTAGGGGTAATTTCACATAAGACTGAAGAAATTGCGAAATTTTGAAAAATATGGTCTTAAGAATTGAGTTTGTCATGTGTTTTCAACAACACTCCATAACATTGCGAGTTCCAAGTGAAGTTGGTTACGGAATGAAAATAGTGCATTGTGACGTTAACCATTTCTATAGAACAATTCGATATTTTTTCAAACGACTTTTAAAATCAGTTCAAATGATAAACCTACTGCATTTGTCATTAGAGGTCGTCCACAAAAGACGTCCGCAAAAATTGTGGAGTTATAACCACCACCCCTGGTTATCCACATTTCTTTGATTTCGCTACCTTCCACCCATAAAGTACGTTTACAAAGGCTTATGCTACTCCTGCAGCTTTTTTATAGGTCCTATTTATGTATTTCAATTCGTCTCTAATTTTCAATCCTAAAAATATGATAGTATAGTACTTATATCTGCACTTCGTTGCTTTCGTTTAAAATATAATAGCATACTCTCAGGCTTGCAACTTAGAGACGAAACGAATCAAGATACATGAAGAGGCGCGTAGTTTATTTTCGTTTCTTATAAAAAAAAACAAAAAAATGGACTCCGAAAAGCTTCGACCCCCCAAACCGCCTGCTGTTTGATTACGTTAACGAATGGTTACTTTGCAGTACTGTTTATATAGCGTATTACTGTCGAATATACTAAGTTCTTTGCATACCTTGAAAATTCCGAAGTTACATGAGTAAGCCTTAACCATTACTTTTCACTTCACATAATTCTCATTTGATAATTCTTTAGAATTTCAGTAATAAGTGTCACCAGCACTCTTTATTATATCTATTTTATAAACAAATTTTGTAAACTGCTACTTGGCCGATCGATCGGCAACACTATGCGATCAGTACATAACACCGGCAGCACAGAAATGCAATGTGAATCAATTAAAATAAACAACTCATTGGAAACTTGTTTAATATGACATTCTAAGTAAAGTTTGTCATTATTTTTATGAGCTCTGACATGTGTGGAGGACCTGATATTGCGTACCATTGCCAGCGAGTTGGTAGCGCTCGAATGTGGTGAACTGTGTGCATGTGCCATTCAGAGTCAAGTTTAAATAAGGCCTCAAATAACAAAATATTTACTTATATTTATGCCATTTTGATGACGTTGTTGCTAAAGAGTTAAGTAAATCTTCGGCATTAATAACTTGGAATTTTTCTGTGAAAATATTTTCAATGCAGAGGAAGTATTCAAAAGAAAACCAGGATGCATGTGGAGATTTTTCAATTACAGTTACTACATATTAAAGAAATAATGATAAGAAAATAGATTTGACAGGGCACAAGTCGTAATGGTAATTTAAGAATAAATTTTAATAAATGTAATAAGCTTATCGATTTAAAGATACAGGGTGTTTTTTTTAGAGGTTTGTTTTTCGAATAGAGATAAAACTGGCATTTTATGGTCAAATCTGGCAACTCTAACGTCATTTATGTTCAGTTTGGTTTGCCATTTCATCATGAACAGGTTGACAAAAGAACAACGCTTGAAAATCGTGCAAATTTATTTCGAAAATAATGGTTCAGTTCGCGAAGTTTACCGCAAGCTCCGTCCATTTTATGGTCGACATAATCGTCCATCAGAGCAATTAATTCGGTTAACCATGGATCGTTTTCGCACTAAGTTTACTCTATGTGATAATACGCATCCGCAGAGACGTCGAACAGTGCGCACCGAAGAAACAATTGCCGCTGTAGAGCAAAATGTTGAAGAGGACCCGAATGAATCGATTCGCCACCGTGCACAGCAATTGGAGCTTTGTCCATCAACTTTATAGAAGATTTTGCGCAAAGATCTTGGCTTGCGACCTTACAAGATCCAGCTTGTGCAAGAATTAAAGCCACGAGACCATGCAATGCGTCGTGATTTAGGTGTATGGGCCGAAAATGAGATTGATCTCGATGCTGATTTTCATCGCAAAATTTTGTTCAGTGATGAGGCTCATTTTTGGTTGAATGGCTACGTCAACAAGCAAAATTGCCGCATTTGGAGTGAAGAGAATCCACATGAGACCCTTGAGACGCCATTACATCCACAAAAACTGACTGTTTGGTGTGCTCTATGGGCTGGTGGAGTCATTGGGCCATACTTCTTCCGAAATAATGCTGGAGAGTCAGTCATGATAACCGACTATTTTGTTCCCGAATTGGATGGCATGAATGTGGATGAGTTGTGGTTCCAACAAGACGGCGCTACATGCCACTCTTCGCACGTCACAATCGATTTATTGAAGGAAACATACGATGAGCGCATAATTTCGCGGAATGGACCTGTCAATTGGCCACCAAGATCGTGTGATTTGACACCATTGGATTATTTTCTTTGGGGATATGTGAAGTCGCTCGTCTACGCCAACAAACCAGAAACGTTAGGGGACTTGGAAGCCAACATTCGTGGCGTTATTGCCGACATACGGCCCCATATGCTCGAAAAAGTGGTTCAAAATTGGACCTGTAGAATTGGCTTTATTCGAGCCAGCCGCGGCGGCCACATGCCCGAAATCATATTTAAACATTAATGGCATAAAATTATCCTTCCAATAAAGCTAAATTGTTGGACATTAAAACGATTTTCTTGTGTTTTATTTCAATTCGAAGCTCTATACCTCTAAAAAAACACCCTTTATTTTATTTATGTCTTCCGATGACTCTTGGTCTTTTTCTACATTTTCGACTTTCTCCATATAACTTTTTCGATTTTTTTGAAATTTTTCAATACGATCCAACATTTATCGACTTTTTCAATGTTCTGGATAGTGATGTTTTCGATACTTTCTATTTTCAATGTTTTTGACACTATTCGATACTTCTCGATTTTTAATACCTTTTCGATGTTTTTCGTTATTTTTTACTTTTCGCTGCTATTTGACTTTTAACGACTTTTTCGTTACTATTCGGCACTTTTGCGATGTTTTCGTTTCGTTTCGACTTGTTTGATACTATTCGACACATCTGAAATCTTTGTCATTTGTTTTTATTAAAAAGATTTTTAATGCTATAAAAAATCTGATACCATAAACAATTATTTTTTGATATGTGAAAACGCCTTTTTTATTGCAAGAGATTCGGGAATTGATGTTTTCCACCTGTCTATAGCTTTAGTTTTGTTAAATTTTTCCGTTTGAGTTTTACATTTGCAGCTATTGAGCAAAAAACCTTTTTCGGTCTCTTTAAGTGGTCATATCTCCGTAGTGCACCGCAATTGCGCCGGCAGCGCTCGATTTTCTTTAATAAAGACATCCAATTCCGCAGTATGAAATGCTCGCGCAATATCGTGTGATATTTTCAAAATTCAATTTCTTGAAAGTGTTGAAAAATGCTGGTAACACTGTTTTGTAGTTCAAAGCACGCATAAATTTAAATGACGATTTCTATGTAACGATCAATCGATCGATTCAACTAGAAATTAGCAAAGCTCTACAATTGACCTCTATAACATGGCTCAAATGACAGACAACCAACTGACTTAACTTGAGCGGTTAATGAAATCGACAAAGTGCAAAAATTTTTTTTTTGTTTCTATTGTTTAGATTTTGTTTTTGTTGCCTTTTTAAGAAAAAACCGCCGACAATCGAGTCTCGCTTTAGTTCGGTTCGTTTCGAGACATCTTAACAATGAATTCAATTTATAGCAGCTAGAGATGCATAAATTAAACACCGATCTAAAACGCGTCTTTAGAGCAGTACTTAAATAGTTCGTCGTTTATTATTTGCTTCAAATTAATAACGAGATTTCAAATGCAGGCTGGCAGGCTGGCAGGCAGGCAGAGACTCTTTCGACCGGTTGACATTTATGAACCGCTTTATCGACACTGACACGCCACCACGTAGAACTGAAAAAAAAAGAGAACAACAAAATTGATCACGTTGGCGAAATTGGTGTGCGGGTGATGCCAATTTTATTGTGGGTTTTCGACATTGTTATTTGCCTATTGTTGTTGCCTTTGTTGTTGTTGTTATTGTTGTTAAGATCAACTCGACATCTTGTCTAAAGAGTGTGACGCCTACGTGTGCGCTTTGTGCTGGCAGCGTTTTCATGGCATTTGGCATGTCAAATGCAATGAGAACAAAACCTGAACTGAACTCAACTTAATTCCATTTCAATGATCTCTCAAGTGATCGTCGTCGTCGTCGTTGTCGTCGTCATTGTTGTTATGTATATTGAGTTCAGGTTTAAAAAGTAGGTACGAGTATTTTTTTTTACAGTTTGACATTTAGCATTTTTAGGGGTTTTTTTGGTAGAAATTGCGCAGTTTTAATTTTAGTTCACGTTCTCAGGTGTTAAAGGTAAAACTGAGTTTAATGAGCTTAAAAATAAGTAATTGGATGAAATTCGGAGATCGGGTACCATTGCTTTTTTTATTGTGAGAGATAAAATTGAAATTCAACATCATTATATCCGATTTATTCGCAAAAAAATATTGATTAATCCGTTAACAGCGCAACTATCAATTGCTATTTTAACGCATTGCGTATAAAGTTGTGAACTACTCATACAACAACGGGCTCTATCCAACGTATTGACTTTTTCAGTTTGCAGTTTGTGGACATCAATAATAATTGCAAATACTTTTGCTTAAATGGTGCAACAACAAGCAGAAGTAATGCACATACACGGAAACAAATTTAAAGAAAAATAAGAACAGCCAATAATTTGGGGGTGAGAATTATAATTCCACCACTATTATCTAATAGTTTATTGAATTTATGTATTGAATAATAACTAGTATCAGATCCTTGGAAGGAGGGGGGCCAAAGCCCTCCCTAACCCTACCGAATTGACGCTACTGCATACAAAAAGGACTTTAAATAGATAAAAAAATCAGCTTCACAAACGAAGTGTTATTTTGACCAACAAATTATATGTTACCTATAAAAATTTCAAACACGTCCTCCACAAAAATGAGGAAAGCACACAACAAAAAACATTTCTGTTGGATCGAAATAGCACATTACTCAATTGTAAACAGCTGAGAAATTCATATAACACAGACAAAAGAAAAATTTTAGATAGACACACAAATAGCACTTGCGAAAACCTATTAACGTTGTAGGTCAAGAAATTGAAATTTAAGGCCAAGACACAAAAAAATCAGATGGACAAAGAAATAGCACCTATGAGGAATGCACCTAAGCAATTATGATATTGCGGCAGAACAAGAAACGAGGCTTAAGCTAAAAAATTTTAAAATTATCTACAGGGAAATCGAGAGGCTTGTTCGAATAAAACAAAACTAAATAAATTACAGAAAACTTATAAATAAAACAGATCATCTTTAAAACAGAAAAAGTCATCTAACAAACAACTACATTAAATAGCTCATAAGCATTATAATAAGCTTAATAAAATTAAATAAAAACTAAAACAATGGCTTCCTCAAAATCCATTGAGCAAATAAAACTTTAGCTGATAAACAATATGAACTCCTGTATAATATTATATCAAACACTAGAAACTAAGCTGGACATATCTATAAAGGCTTAAGCTAACCAGTATTAACTCAAGAGCTAGTCTTCTGATAACAATATAGGAACAAATGTTATATGAGTTCTGTAGTCAGCGAAATGCAAAATGATACGAAACGACATATTACCATAAGCATTTTATCTTTCTGAAAAGTTTTCTGCATTCTTGGTGGAATGTCCCTTTGACCCGAAGCCCAAAAAAAAGTTAAAATTTGTCGGGGCGATCGCAAGTATTTGCGGTATAACTTTGAAGAACTACATTTTTTGAATTGATCAAAGACGTATTTCTGAAGGGCGAATAATTAGCACTAAGTCCAAAATAACTCAAAAATTTTTAAGCTTACTAACATTTATCAATAAATTATTTATTTTTATTTTCCGTGAAACTAACTGCACATTCCATATAACCATGAGGATATATCGCCATTTGCAATGTCGTCACTCTACATACTCGTACTCAATGCTGACTTTTTTCTTTCCATTACCAGTTCCGGCAACTTGGCTCATTCGCCCGTCCGTCCAACCCACTGTTCGTTTGTAAATACGGTTGGTCAGCTTGCGGTCGCCGATCGGTCAACGTCAAGAGATTAAAGCTAAAAGTCAGTACATATTTGTTTATATTCCATACGCTGCGGCGACAGCGAATGCGTACTGCTTTCTCAACACTAAAGGCCAACAACGATATGCTCTAGCGAAAACTAAATCTAGTTCGGTCGCTTTTTTTTTTTTTTTTTGCAAATGAAAGATGAAGTGCCTCCAGTTGAAGACAAGAGGAAGCGAACGGAAGAAATGAAGTTAGAGAGTCATACCAATGCGGTTACTGATACTGCCGCCGTCAAATCCATATCAAGTCCAAGGTGCTGGCAAGACAAGTTGTTGAGCCTAACGTAATGATCAATGAAAACATAATAATGAGCTTAAAGAGCTGGAAGGGTAGGTAGAATGTACCTATGTATTTACATATATCGAAGAGTAGGGTAAAGAAAAGTAAATTAAAATAAGTCAGTTAACTGATGTGATGGCGGATGCGACCCTTGCGGAAGCGATAAAATTAAATTAAGAACTTCAATGTAATTAAATGGTTAAGTAGTTGCTTTTCAAATTCGTTGAGTCTATAAAACATTTGCGAGTTGTGAGTGATTTTTAAGATGAATCAACAGGATTTCTTTATTCTTATTTTTCATCCTATAAAATTTAGTAAATCCAATTAGGACAATCCAATTTTTCGACACCAAACGCACTGTGATCCGCTTGGCCTTACAGCATCGACACATATGGTATACCACAATTGATGCCATTTGTGAAGCTTCCACATATGTACAACGAAACATGACATTCCACGATGCTATGTGGTGCTAGTCCGTGTTGAACCATGTCAGCAAAAAACTTGACCAACCAAAGGAAAAATTTTGCTTTGTTGCTGCCTGTTGTTCAGCCATCTCTGCTGTAGCATCAAATGTGCGTACAGCGTGGATCTGAGCTAGTTTCTGCAACTAAATCAACATCTTCACTTTTGAACCATATAACTATCTTGAAGCAATTTGAGTAATATTCAATTTAATTTATAGCAACAACGACACTTGATCGTCGTAGTAGTCGTCTTCATCAGGATTGACATTATGATAGCTAGCCGGTTGCTTTTAGAGACGAAGTATCGACAGACGATTTTAAATGTAGGCTCATTTATATAAATACTAACTCTTTGAGATACTTCAATTATTTTTCTGCAAAAATTAATACAACTCCACTAAAAACCTTAAAGAAACTTCGTCAAAATCTATATGATATGGTTTTTTAAGAAGAATGCCTCCAGTAGTATGCTGAATGTTTCCATTTTTCAGAAGCTTTATCCCAACAAATTCAATAGGTTTAATTATATTTTAATTTTTCTTAAGAAAGAACATTTTAGAGAGAGCTCCATTTAGATATGGTTTTCCTTAAATAAGCAATCGTTCGAAGGGTAATAGTGCAAGTAGTTAGTTTTCGTCATCTTTTATGTACATAATAAGTCACTGATAGTCTTGGAATCAACACTTTGGTTTATTCCAATTCTAATTCGAATTTATACAAAGTCCTCTAAAAAATGACGCTTAAAGGATAAATCTTCGATTATTTTCGAGCTTTCGGAATTCTGAACAATACAGATTTTACATATTATATTGTTTGAAAATTCCAATGAATACCGAAGACCATTTTGCCACCTAAAAGCCATTGCGTTTGGGTCGGTTGGCCTCTCCGGCATAGCTCCGCTATTAACACTAACAAGCACCAGAGTCCATTATCACACCCTTGTGATAATGTCTGACTAGAGTGCATGCATAATATCATGAACCCAGTCTGGAGAAACGAATGGATGCTTGTACTGTCAGCTTTTTTTTCCCGTATCTACAAAACAGACGATCTTCTGTTGTGAAAGATTTATTGGAGCTTGGGTATTCTGAAGCCTTCGAGCGCCACACTGGTTGGATCGAATCAATGTGGACCAAATATTTTCGCTAAGCAAATCCTCTCAATATCAATCGACTGGACTACGCCGAACAATGCTTCGAAGTTCGCATGATATTGACATCATCGCTGTCTCTATGAACCTTTGCTAAGGTTAACAATAATCTACCACCTTTGACGAT
The DNA here is from genome assembly GCA_963680825.1 of Meiosimyza decipiens. Taxonomy (NCBI): domain Eukaryota; kingdom Metazoa; phylum Arthropoda; class Insecta; order Diptera; family Lauxaniidae; genus Meiosimyza; species Meiosimyza decipiens. The sequence continues at coordinate 72,745,668 of OY804260.1, read as the reverse complement.
ATTCATCGATACCTACAAATTTCAAGTAGGCGAACCAGATCTTGCTTAAGATTCGAAAAAGGAAAGCCTTATACAATCCGTCTTTCCTCCGAGGACCAAAGTAAAACTGTAAAAGACATCAGTTTTGCCCGTTGCTTTTGATGAAGCCGAGTCCTACACAATAAGCAGAGCTGCGAAACAGATTCAAGGAATTTTTGGGAGTCAAATTTTATGTCATATATTTGGGTTTGTATGCGAAAACAGTGTATGTGTAAGAAGTTTGCTAAGAAATCTCTGTGATGTTAATGTAGTACAAAAGTTGGAAATTTGTCGATTGTATTGGCTGGAACGTAGCGGGTGAATGAAACACAATGCTATAGTTCAGTGACAGTCACAGCTGTCAAGTTCGAGAGTAAAATGCAGGTCGAATCACCATTTCAGTTGAATGGCAACACCATATCTTTCAGGCCAGAAAATTAGGAAGAGCGAGGACGGAAGCAAGATGAAGGCATCCTCATTTGAAGTTAGTTAAAAATGCAGCATTTAATTTTAATTCAAGTACTATTTAGAATGATTTTCCTCGTAGAACTTGGACTGCTAAAGTGTTTTTTTAATACTACAAATTTCTGCTCGAATTACAATTTTCCCGTCTATTTGATCAAATAGAGACAAAGTATCGACTTCTCAAATTATCAATTAACAATATAACGTACCTAATTGCGTTTATCACTATTGTTGTTACACCTTGTTTTTTGTTGTCGTTGTTGTTGTTTTGAGCACATTTTCCTAGCCTAGCTACATAGCGTTATTGCCGCAGTTGCATGAACTTGTTCCGCATGCGCGCTTTCGAAACGCGCAATGACATTGCAAATCCGACCATGGTCTTGTTTCGCCTGTTTTTTTTTAGATTTTGCCATGTTTTGATTTGAATTTTTTTTTTGTTTTTGTTTTCATTACTAAACTGCGCTGTCCAGACCCACAGCAAATGCAATTTGATGTGACTGTGCGCCTGTATCTATGACAAATCCAAGCGACCTAACCAAACGACCGCTCGATCTCTCAACTGACCGCTAGGGATGCATAGTCTTGTAATTTTTTGTGGCGGTTGCATTTTTTCTACCTCTTCGTCTCATATAAAGACATTGAAAACTGGTTCAGCAAAATTTAAGACACACTGGTTGGTTGTTATGACCATGCAAACATTGGCCATGTACGAATACGAGTATCGGGCAGCAAGTGTTATTGATATTACTGTGGTGCAATGAGATCAGCTTGGAAGAAGCTGCACTGCGTTGCATGATCATAGAAATGAGTGATCAAATTTTAGAGCAAGTGCATGTTATAGATAAAGTACATTTTGAAATTGAAAAGAAATCTTGTACATTGCAAGGCCATTGCAAACTTGTAACAACGTTAAATTTGAAATACGTACTACATATTATGATATAAATTAGATATGCTAAAGTGCTCTTATAAGTGCAGTCTACTTTGAAATTTTTAATTATGAGCTTAGCATTTATATATTGGGAGAGTAATGTTTTAATAAAGTACGGAATGTTATATCAAGCAAGCCGACTTTCATTTGAATCGTTTAAAACCAATGATCAACTTTTTAGGTGTACCCTTATTACAATAAGGAATTTAATGTTTTTGATAACGATTTGTTCTTCAAAAAGAAAACGATTCAAAAGTTCTTTGAAATTATCAAAGCATTTGCGGATAAATGCCCGATTTAGCACACACAACAAACACGCTAGGAGTACATACAACAGACTTGAGTCCATTTGAGTCGAATTGGTATATCGCTGATAAAGACCAACTACAATTTTTTGAAATAATAACCGCCAATGGGTAGATTCTTGACTTTGAAAAGACTATAAATTACCAATCCTCTGAAAGGTTAGGTCTTAAAATAAAAAATACGAAACTTACATGTACATACTCCTTGCAAATATCAATGCCACCAACAAAAACACAAACATCATCAACCGTCCAAGCGTTGACTTCATCACTTTGCGCTTGACACTGTCGAGAACTTCCAGTGGTGGTGTTCCGACTACTTGTTGGAGCATCGCTAGAGCTAATTGTGCTACTGATAGGTGCATCAGCTTCTGTTGCATCTAAAATCGGCAATAACGCTCCGGGAAGTGCTGCTGGTGACGTCGCCGCTATTGAAGACGATGATCTTCTTCTCAACGGCACATCATCATTGCTACCGCCACCTCCCTCCAATGGACTGGAAGTTATTGATTCAGCCTTAAAACGTTTTGCTGCCGGTGGTTGTGAACTTAAGTCTAAAGGTGTAGAGGCAGCGGCTGCTACTGCTGATTTCTCATTGATCGACGCTGTCGTCGCCGTCGCAACAGGAGTGGAACGCACTTGCAAAGGACTAGATTGATGATGTGGTGAGGTGTGCTGTGACTGTTGCTGAATTTGCGTCGAATAGAATAGCGTTGGCGCAACAAATTGTGCGGCTTGTTGCAGAGCGGCTGTTAGACTGGGACGTGGTGATGAGGAGGCACTGGAAGCAGGACGTTTAGGATGTTGATGTTGTTGAACTGAACGCAGGATCTGTTGTATTTCAGCTTCTTTGGCGGCGCGTGCCTGAGGGTAATAAATTGAGAAAATAGTAAATTTAAAATAACAAAAAAGATTTTCACAACTTCGCTTGAAGTAATAGGAACTAAAAAAAAAAGTTGCAACTCCGTCTAAAAGTATGCAATGCAATTCGTATCATAAAGAACGTAAAGTTTGAGAAGTTTTAAGTAGAAATAGTTTACATATGTGTTGCATATTTTTAGGATTCTTCAAACACAAAATATTATTTTCATGCAAGTGTCTATTTAATAATTTCTTGGAGAAAGCAGTTATGGCATATTACCGAAGTATTGTCAAAATACTCACCAATGTAACTAAAGCTTGTGTGCTGCTCATATCGATTAGTTGCGGAAAAACACTCTGACTAAACGGCAAACTGGACAGAAACGATGTCATAAACGGTGAAACACTCGTGCTGTTTGCTGCAGCAGCAGCTGCTGCGGCCGCGGCAGCCGCAGCTGCCATATGCGACTGCGCTGCGCTTTGTGACTTAAGTGTTGCGGCCGCTGATGATTCAGGCGGTGATAGCATTGGAGGTGGCGCTGTGTCTTTATTAACTAAGGATGTGGATAATACGGAGGGATTTTTGTTTGTATTTGCTATTGCAGCTGATTTGTTACTAGAAGTTGTAGACGAAGAAGCAGCAGCGGAAGCGGCAGCAGCATCGAAGAATGTATTGCGACGCGTTGAAGTGGCGCTGAAAAGAAAATGATTAAGTTGGCAAGTAATTAATTAATAGAAATTAGCAGAAAATTTCATCCCTCTCAAAATTATCAGAGAGCAATTGAAAATAGGTTAACAAATAATTGATCAAAAATGGGTTAAGCTACTTAGCCAGAGGTTTTTTTATGAAAATAAGTAAAATGTTTCTAAGCCTCTCCAAAACTCTGCGAGAATTTGTAAACAGGTTATTATGGCAGTAAAAAATGGGTTAAGTCGGAGAGCATGATAATTTATTAATAAATTAATATAAAATTAAAATAAAAACTTCGATTTCAATTCACATAGGTTGATACAAACTATTCACCAATATTATGGTAAATTTTTCATATTTTTACTATACAATGGTGTACAATGAGCTAAGTCTGCCGGCAAATAGATTCTAATAACATTTATTAACAAATCAAAAATGGAAAGAAAACATTGAAACATTTTTAAAATAACACATGTTCTAAGAAGGCAATTAGAGATTAAAGCATCGAACATTTTGTTTTAGTTTCTGTACAAAATGGGTTGAAATTCCCTGTTAAAGTCGTTAAATTTTCTTTAAGAATATTAAGTTTTAAAAAATCAAAAAAGTTTTCAAACTTTTCGTTGAAATGCAAAAAGCATTTTAAGATTTTTTGGGTCTCAACGATGGGCTAGTTAACGTCTGTTATAATAAATAATTTGACAAAAACTTAAATCACTTTGATATATATTCGAAATATCACAGATCGGTAGAAGGTTGTTGAAGATCAGTAAAAGTACTAATTTTTTCCTACCAAAACGGCCTAGAAAAACTGAAACAAAAAAATTAATCTCTAATTTTATTAAATCTCTCCTGTTACAAAGGGTTAATTGAAAAACAAAATGTTTTGTTGTGAATATTTTTTTGAATAGTGTTAAACCAAATTCTTTTCTTGTCTCGGTTTGTACTTATTTAAAAAGATTATCACAAAAATCAAAGCGACGATAAAGGGTTAATAATTTTTCAGAATCAACCCTACAGATCTGTTTTAAAATGCTTCCTTCATAAGTATTTGAAAAACATTATTAAACCTTCTAAGGACTGAAGACAGTGACACCATAGCAAATTTGCTGCTAGCACTCAAACCTCTGATTCTTTAATTCATTAACAGCCTAAAAATATGCAATTAAAAGTAAAACATTTTATTAGACATAGATCAGCGATGTACACAATTATTGTTATTGCATATTGCTAGGCTTTATATTTGAAATAGCGTTTATATTAAGCATAAACCGTAACGATGTGCTGCATTTTTTTTCTACAAACCTCAACTGTTCAAATTGAGGAACATCTTTTATAGAAATCATACATCAACTCTAGATTAATATACTCGAATTTTCAACTTACTCATTAGGGTTTGTATTATTGTACTTCGCTGCTAAGCTGCGCATAAAATCGGAATAGTTCCGCGTCGAAAAATCTGTGGGCAGCGAGTTCCCACCCGCTGTGGTATTTTGACGTCCAACGGATGCTGCTTGTTGTATACTATTCAGAAAATTCGCCGAGAGGCCATGAACCGGCGTCAGACTTTCCGCCGATGTTGTCTGCAACGTTGAATATGGTGGCGTACCGCGAAATGAAGAAGGTGTGGCACTGCGAGATCTATAAAGAAACAAAAAAAAACGTTTTTTTATCATTTGATTATTATGAGTTCAAATATCGCGGTCATTCAATAATGTGGCAAAAAGAAAAAATAGCTTAAGTTGACATCGAATGCTGGATCGAATTTCTCTTTCGTTTTTAGCTGCTATTTAGGCCAAAGCAAATATAAAAAAATTGCGAGAAAACATGCGTAAATTTGCTTCCAGAATAAATAGAATGATGACATTAAGCTTATTCTCCGTTTTGCCATAGATTGTTATGCTCAAAATAGTATACTTATGCATAGGTACTTAATTAAAACCCACACATTTTGATATTTTCTAAAGAGTTCTTCTCAAATAACAGCTCATTACAAAGCAACGAAAAAGTCAGCGCCTTAGGTTTTATCTGCTGTTCGCGTATATGCATGCTAATCGCCCCATTCTGTAAAATTGACACTTTTATCACCTCGTCAAATGTCTACGAGTAGAAAAATATCTGGTTTTATTTTCTGCGCTCCCATCAATTTTCGAATATGAATTTCGCTCTTTTGTTTCAGTTTAAGCATCACGCTTAAATACCCCAGTGAGCTTTAAGTAATTCGCTCTGTCCGTATAATTTAGATGAGCAAACAAAGTCTTAAAAACGTAAACACCATTGTTGGCTTGTCAGCATTTTTATCGGAATTCATTATATACCACACCGAATTTGCATTGAAATACAATTTGTCAAGCACTTTACCCTGTTCTGGTCTGGTCTGGTCTGACCGCGACGGCGTCGATGATATGTGTGTACCCCACTAATGATAAATTGACTGACGCACACAGTTTCATAATGAACATGTCGAATTGGATTAGTTAGCTGATTAGCATAGAACTCGAAAACATTTAAATGAAGAGGCTTCCGCGTGTGAGAATTTTTTTTGCTTCTCATATTTTTGGTGCGAATGTTGTAAATAATATGTTGTTAAAATATTAATCAGATTAAGACAAATAATAATTTTCTAACTAATTTGGCATGTTTGACTTAAAATGTCGGCTTAGTTAATAACTAAAAATATTGATCTTTCAACTTGATCTTGTAATATATTTACATATTACGTTATGGCGGGTAGGTAGGCTTTAATATAGCGATAAGTTATTGATGAAATAAAAAGTTTATAGTCATTTGATTATGAATTTTTTGCATTTATTAATATTGTTATGTTATTTTCAGAAGACAGTATCAGAAACACTTTTTCATTCGCCCTTGAGGCAGTCTTAAACGTAAAAAAACATTTTTGAGAAAAATTAAAAACAAATATTTTTTGATAGAAACTTTGATACGATACGATAAAGCTTTTGCTCATCATTTCGCTTTTTCTTGAGTGAGGTCCTGACCATATTTTTTGTCTTCTTTGCAGGTTAAATGAAAATTAGGTAGAACATTTTTTATTTTCAGTGTAGGTTATGACCCCAGCAGCCTCTCCCTAAAAGTTTTAACCAATACATGTGCTGCTTACTTTGATGCAAAAATTTTGAGTTTTTTTATTTGTCACTAAGGGATGTTCATGAACCCTAAGACAGCCTAACGCAGGCGCGTCGAGAGGGGGGTGGAGAAGGGGGAAAACCTCCCGGGCCCGAGCTTTGCAAAGGGGCCCGTTAATCGGAGGCTCGACAAAATATTTTTCGTTTTTTTGCCATAAAATACAATAAGTGTTTTTTTACAAAATTTTTTCGAAAAGTACAAGTTTTTAACGCATAGTTAGCTTAAGGTTGAGAGTCACAAACTTTTTAAAACAATTTGTTCGAATCTTGCGCGCTCATTTCACTGGACTGCTCATGGCGCCTATTGCGGATTGAAATCCGGATATTAAATTCTTTTTTATTATAAAAAAACTATTACTGGCAACTCCAATCATTTATTCTCATTTCTTTTAAATAATATGTAGCTGGTAATGCCGCTACTCATTTTTTTGTGAATTGTCACTTTTATTTGAATTCATACGTCATGGTTCGTTTTATTTTTGTACACCGGCGACAGCGGTAGTTTTTGATATTAAAATAATTTGATTTTAAACTTCACTCGTTCTTAAAAATAGACACCATTTATTCGTTTGTGAGATCAGCGATAAGAAATCTGATCCATCGAGCCGTATAAAACATAAATTCCTACCGTTAATAGGTAAGCGACAACAGCGCCATCAAATGAAGAGGTCACGTAGGAAAAGTGATTATAGCTTTATATAAAATCGATTGTGTCCAAGATCTAGGGTTTTTCGGCTTCGTTTGCCAACGCTTTATCAATCTGACAAATATTGATTGGACCGAATAAAAAATTTTTATATCGGAGCCACGAAACCTGACCTCTTTTTACCTGAAAAATTATGTTTTGGTTAAGATAACAAATACTTTAGCAACTCTCACGTTTGGACCCGGTGTATCTTTTGCTTTTGTAAACAAACAGTTTCGAAAAACGTATAATTACAGAAATTCTGAAGTATGAAAAAAAATTATTATATTCCTCATTCCAAATGTTTTTAAGTAGAGAAAATATTTTTAAGACACGAAATCATTATAACTTTTTTTAGATTAATTTGATATATAATGTTTTGTTGTTCTAAGGTTCGAATAAAAGAGTTCAAGCCAAATATTAGACGATTTTTTCACTTTTTCCCCTCTATTTATAATTGACACCTGGGTGGATATATTCATATTCATTGTGACTTATGACTATTTCAATAATTCAATAAAAAACACAACCTAAAAATTTTGATAATCTTGTCCCTCATAAAATAAACATATATTATTGTGTTATTTTACATCGTGTTTCTTTAAATAATTGGGGGTAGGGGCCCGAATTTATGCATTCCCTGGGCCCGGATTTTCTCTCGGCGGCCCTGGCCTGACGTAACTTTATGGTTAACTATGGCATTTCAAACATCGCAAATTATATAATAGCACAGCATTTCAACTTGGCTCTTTAGCACCATTTCAACTGATATATAATTTCGCCTGATCACTGAACAGTAGCAAAGTTTTGTAGCACCCAAAATTTCTCATAGAAACTACCTAAATAGAAAATAAACCGAAAATCCCCACACCAAACAGTAGCGGCAACAACAAAAACGTTCAAGTAATTTGCAATAATAAACCATATAGAAAACAAAGAGATCACGATAAATCAAGAAACTACGTCAACAAAGACACGAACCAAATGTTAGCATAGTGAAGCACGAGTTATTTCAGACGTTTCAACATGTTGCACCATCATCAGCGTTATAATCACAAAACAGCTTTCAAGGAGCAACCTTAAGTCGTTAAACAAAGCAAACACAAATATACTCACTGGAAAATATATATATATATGTATGGTTATCTGACGATTGAAAAAAAAAAAACGAAATAGAAAGGAGAAGAACACGTTCTCGTCCAGTTCATTGTGATGTTGTTGCTTTTGAGATTCATTGATCCATACTCGTGCCACCAATTCTACATAACAGCTGAGGCATCATCTATGAACATATGGTTAGCGGTAACATATGAGCAACAATAATGCTAAGTATCTATGCAGTTATGAAAGGGGCGCAATGAATTTTTGCATCACGTCTACACATTTCAAATGAAAATGTGAAAAATCATGCGACCAGGTGGGTGATATTGCTGATAGCTATTTGGAAAAATTAAGCGAATTTATATTTTTTCTCAAAGAATTTAATCGAATGCTTGCATTCACTGATAACTGAAAGTCCTATATTTTATTCACAGAGTCATGCCAACTCTAATGACGCAACTAACTTTAGTTATATCTTATTAGGGTGCAAATTAACGTTAACGAATTGTGCGCTTCGGGCTTACACTGCCATTATTGATAACCATCCAATATTATTTTCGGTGAACCTTCTATATGCTTTTCATACTAAACTGAATAAATGTGGTGTGGAAATGGTCCAATTCGTTCCGATGTGCAATTATCAGCGCCGTAAAAATCGCTATACTCTAATTGTTAACTATCGCAATTTGTAAGCGTGATAAGCAAATTGCATGATTACACTTAGATCACAATTATGAGGCGACCTATTTTGAAATTTTCACTTAAAACTTCAACCGTTTCCAAACTTTATGCCATAACAGATAGTGCAGATACAAGTTTTTATGTACTTAGAATAGAGGTTACTTTAAAGTTTTTGACCCGTTTTCAAGCAGAACTTGACATAATATCTAGTTTTTTATATTCTTTATAATTTATTCCACTGGGATTCCAGTAAAATTCAGATGAAATTTCAGTCATCATTATGGATTTTGTTAAAAAACCTCACTCGTAAAGTGCAGTATTTGAAATATGTTCCCGAAGTACTCGGAAATGGTTTAATCTTTATCAAAAAATTACTAATAAAAATTACGCAATGGTACTTCGTTGGCAAGATATTGTTTAGTGCTCTTACTAAATTCTATATAAGAAACTCTACAAGCCAAAATATCATATTTTCGTAGTAGCGAATACATTTAATTACAGACCTCGATGTCATTGCCAAGAATATACATGTGTACAAATCTATCAATAGATTTTTTTCCACAATTTCGATACTTTTTGATAATGATCTACGTTGTTCAATACCATTCCATACTTTTCGATAGTGTTCGATAAATTTCTAAAAAGGAAAAATAGGAAAAAGTTTCAGTAAATCCATGTTACCAAACAGAAGAGACTTTTTAACCTAAAAGTCCAAGATATAATGAAACCAATGTGCAGCATTACCGGTGCTTCTATGAGTGAACTGAACTCTAGTGTCATATAAAGTTGCTTTGCTGGAATGATGACACACTTGAAATACTTCATCTTTTATTAATTGTATTGGAGCAATGAAGAATTTACAACGAAACAATGGCAATCAACATTTAAAAAGCAGCTTCCTAAACTTTTGGGTTTTTGTTTTTTTTTAAATAGCAGCACTTGTGCGCGAAAAATAAACCACATCTCAGAAAAAAAACCTGTTTTGATCAAAAGAAAAAGAATCAACCAACAAGATACCATAAGTTTATCAATGAATTTACACAAAACGTATGCGGCAATGTGGCATGTTTTTATTCATAAAAAAAACAGACAGAGCAGAAACGAATCTGTTTGGTTAAACATTCGATTACATGTGTTAGTCAACACTAGCGACGACAGAAGGTAACGTAAAATTTTAAGTTTGAATTCCAAATGCTTAATTAATTTTGTATAGAAGAACGGCTGATATGAAAAAGCCGATAATTTACAGATTATAAATTAATAATCTATAATATAATAATAATAAGACAGAAGCAGCAAAATCAGTTTTATCAATAGAGAAAAAGCGCTAATATACCGTGTTCCTTGCTGAAGTCTTTTTTAAAAAGTAAACAAAGTTTTGCTTAACTCATATAAAATAAGCATAATCGACTTAAGATAGTAGTTACTAAGACTAATGCCTAAACTTAACTTAACTTATATCATTTTATCTTGTTACCTCAAATGTATATATTCTTCTTTTTCAATTGTTTTTGTCTATAAATAAAAAAAAATTAAAACGTTTTGATGTTCCATAACAAAATGTCAATTTAAAATAGTTGCCTCCAAAATTAATTCTATCTTATTTTTGTTTCTTTTTTGTGCTTTCAATCATTTATTCAAATTCTTTTTTACAGCATAAGAACCTATTGAACTTCACCATGGGTCACCATCGCACATAACAAATCACGAAAAGGCTTAATCTCATCCAAACCATTATGTAAATTAATTATTAAGTTTAACACATTGTGGTTACGAATAAATAAAAAATTGACTCTGAATATCTTCAGAAATTTAAATGTGTTAACATGGCTTAACTTTAGGCTTCCTTTTAACTCAACGTTTAATAAAGATAATTTGTTTATTTTAATAAATTTTCACACTACCAATTAGCCGCAGATATTAATTATTTATTTTTTTTCATTTAAAGTTTGCTGTCTTGACAGCAAAAGTGTGACTTTGTGTCTTCTTAAGTTTATTGAGAAGCTGTCGAAATATATTGAAGTATTGCCTACAGGCATTGAAAAGTTTCTAATGAATGGTTTTGGAAATTTGAGGAAAAAAACTAAATGGATTAGTGTCATCAGTTTTTTGTATGTTTTTTTTGTTATATTGAAACAATATATGTAACATTTCATTCGGATATTTTGGCAAATACATAAATAATTAATATCTAGGTAGTTGTGGCAATCAGTTTGAGTACCGACTCACTCAGACATATGGTACAGCTATATGGTACTCATAGAACCAACTAGCTAGCTGACCTTTACTAACATTTCAAAGGGAAAACATGACATCAAATAAGATTGAACCAAGTGTTTTGTATCGTCTCTAAGAAATTCAAGACGGCAGCAGGCAAAGTAAGTATTTGTTGTTTTCCTTCTCCTCAAAACTCTTACAACTTCTCAGGAGGTCTAAAGACAGAACTGCATATTATATCTCTCTGCATATCTACCATTGGGACAGTGGCCAATTATTACAGCAACTACTGACAAGAAACTAAGTACCACAGAGCGCTTAACATTTAATTCCGGTCACATTTGCATAATTGTATTACTGGTTGACCCTAGGGCCCACCCTGTTTTAGCTTCTTAACATATCTGTATTCAACATCATCTTAAAAGTGGCAAGCAAACACATTCCTAATCATGATGGGCCTGGTTGTGAGCGGCTTAAAACATTTCACTCAATAGCTCGGAAAAGAAGATATTCCTTCTTGCATTCAAAATTTCTATCCAGTGCTTTTACTTCCTTTATAGTTTCTCCACTTGAAAATGCGGCAATAATCTGGCAACCTTGCAACAATCAGTTTTTTAGAGTAAATACTTCAACTCATTTGACTATTAAGTTTCAAGCCATCTATGTAGAAGTTAAGGTAGTCACTTCTCCCCAGGAGTTCTCTACCCAGTAAGTCCCTTGTGAATGAGCTTACTGGTGCAATATGGTACGCATTGAAGGGAATAAAGCTCAGACTGTTAAGAATCGTCGAATGTACTGGCCTTTGAAATGTTTCCCTAATACTTGTTGGGAAGCACGATGAAAGAGGGCCTTCAAAGCGTCCGGAGGTGCAGTATACATTTTTAGTGTTCAAAAGGTCCTCAATATGGAAACATAAGGATAGTTTTTTTTTGTATTTATTTTGCTCATTAATCAATGTTTTGTATGCCCTAATAATATAACGATCTTTTTTAATTTGATGATAAAATATTTTCAAAAGGGGCCCCTTTCCAGTTTTGGACCCGACCCCGCAAAGCCTGAAAATGACCCTGCCTGATAGCTAAGTTCTTCTAAAGTAGGCCCCAAAATAGTGCCATATAATAGAATAAGTCGAATAACTGCCGTGTACGGCCAACAATATCCTATCCAATGTCATAGCAAGACATCTCCCACTGTCCTTTAAGGCAAGTTTAATACTTTTCAGTGTAGATAGCTGGATATGCGGAAGTTTGTTACATTTAGTTAAAAGAACTATGCAGAACTATGTTGCTCAGTTTTCTTAGGCTTGACAACTAGGCCAGACTTAATTTTTCTCTTTTCAAGGAAAAACTTGTATACCTAGAGCATTCAAGACATTATTACTATATTTCCATATCTTTCGTGACGATTCCTTAGTTTAAAATATTTGGGAAAAATTGTTTTCTTATAATAAAAACACGTAAGCGCAGATATAAACAATAAACAATATCTCATTTATTAGAGTAAATTAACTGAAATGGCGTTAATTTTTGGATGCACCGAATCAAAAGGACCCCAAAGCCACTCGCATATCCACGGTCACACACAAAAGTTTTGATTTTGCTACCCAGTGTTATATAAAAAAGTGTAGACACTCACCTTGATATCGCCGCAGGCAGCTCCCCATTTGTGCCGGGGCTTAGACGCTCGCGCTTAACGCTGTTGGTGATTAAATGCTGCTGTTGCTGATTATGATTGAAAATATGTTGCTGGCTGTTATCTCTACTAACGACATTTTGCAATTGATTGCTGTTGCTCACACCGCTGCTATTGTTGTTCCCTCCCAACAAATTGCTATTGCTACTGTTATTTGTGTTGTTATTGTTGTTGTTGCTGCTACCAATTGCTGTTGACTCCATGATCGCATCCTTCAATGAATTGATCTCTTCTGCTGTTACACGTGCTCCGGCTGCTGCTGCTGACGATGATAGTTTTTCATTTTTAACCTTTTCCAAATACAAATAAGCAGCAGCTGCTGCTGTTGCATTGGGTGTTGTTGCCGCTGCTGCTACTATGGTAGGATCGCAGAGACGTTTGGCGCTTTCAATTGCATTGAATCCGCTTAAAAGTAATGAACGCTCACTGAGCATTTTCTCAGCAGCGGAAACGGAAGTGGGCGATATATTGGTGATTTTACTGTTGCTGTTGCTGCCGTTATTGGTCGGGAGTCGTCGTTTTTTTGATTTTTGTAGCAATACAGCGAATGCTTCTTTGGTAGCGCCTGTTGCTGCCAATGTTGTGTCATCAATGAAACTTTCTGTTGTGGTTGCTGATTGCAGCTGACGTAATGTTTCGGTCGTGAAGTTGCTTTTACGTTTTCTTGTTGTTGATTTATTTGTCACGATGTCGCCACTGCTGTTGTTATTATTGTTATTGCTTTTGCTATTGCTGTTGCTGTTGCCAACAATTTCTGTTGAGCAATTCGATGATGTGGAGGAAGCTGATGACAACGACGATGTTGATGATGTGGAGGACAATGATGCTGATGTTGTTGATAGTAATGCTGCCGATAGTGTTGCTACTGGTGTTGTTGCAACTGCTGATGATGGTAATGATGTTGATGGTTTCGCTGCTGTTGTTTTCACACCTACGCGTTGTATAGTTGCTAGGCTAGTTGGCTTTAAGCCATCCGAGAAAATATTACCTAAAACGAAAAGAAATAAAGCAGATACGTGAGCAATTTGTCTCATTGTCAGGAGTGAAAAATTAAAGTTTTATGGACGCATTAAGCCGCTTCATTTATTTATTCGCCAATAAATAAACACCTTAGCATGAAATGTCCACGGAATAGTGGAAGAGTAGGACTCTACGAATCAAGAGGCTTTTAGAAACTTAAGAAAAACCTGACATACTGCCACGTGTGTTTTGTCTCAGCTACAGCTATTTTAGCTGTTGAGCTCTCTGTACCTACCAACCAAATGAGAAGTGGCAATGAACTTTGCTTGGCGTTAAATTCAACAAACCTATCAAAAGTACAACGTCGCTCCAGTCGATTAGTACTATTGACACTTTGACTGAGTAAATACCTCGTGCTGCCAACACAACACATCGACACGAACAACAACATCAGCAACGGCAACAGCAGCAACAAATCATCGCACTCAACATTCATTCAATAGCGTTATGCTACCTTCGTACCAAAGTGACACCTCTGACATTACAAATACAAATTAAAATATAACTTTTAAAGCCAACACATAAAGACGGCCGGGAGAAAACGAGAGAGGTAGATTGAAATGAGAAAAAAAACGTTAATTTCAATGCTAAACACGATTGAAATCAGTTAGCGATAAATCGACTACCAAACAAAAACTCGCTAATCACTCACTCACTAACTCGCTTACTGATTGACTGACTGACTAACTGACTAACTGATTGACTGCTGGACGTGGTGTGACGAGCGTACCTAAAATGTGGTTTTTTAAAAACAACGATTTTTTGGTAAAAAATAAGCAATAAAATAGAATAAGAGAAAAAAAATCGAAATAATACTTTAAAAAATATGTTGGCAATTCACACTTGTCATGAGGTCAACGTTTTTTGTTTTCCAAAAACACACCTGTAATTGATTTGTCTAATGGGTCATTGGTTTGGTGAGATGTGAAAAAAATATCGATATTTTGCTTGCTATAACTCTCGATATTGTTCTAGCTTTAAATACATATCCATTTTAAAATAATTTGAGCAAATAATTCAAGTTCACCCATTTATCTACATCACTGAATTCGTTCAACTCGTTGAATTCCTTCAATTCTTTGAATTCATTCAATTCATTCTTTTTATTTATATAATTCTTTCTAATCATTCAATTTATTCAATTGGTTCAATCAACTCCTTCAATTCATTCATTTTATTCTATTCATTCAATTTATTCAATTCACTCAATTTATTCAATTCATTCTATTCAATTCATTCCATTCATTTAATTCCTTCAACCCATTCAATTCAATCAACTCCTTGAATTCCTTCAACTCATTCTAATCATTCAATTCTTTCAATTCAATTCATTCCATTCATTCAATTACTTCAACCCATTCAATTCATTCAACTCCTTGAATTCCTTCAATTCATTCAATTTATTCAATTCATTCGGCTGATTATTTATTTGTTCTGTGAATTTTGTATTATGATTTTTATGGACTGGAAACATCTGCCAAGCGTTGGTAAGTTAACTTTGTGGAACTAGACATAGGCCAAATATCGATGCCCACCAATATATCGACTTTTAAACATACATTGATGTATTTAATAAAAATTGTTCATCCCACTTGACGCGATATATGGGTGCGTTTGGGACTAATATGTTAGGTTGACGTTGTTGGCAAATACGTTACGATACATTGTTACGAGTAGTACGTACGTACGTACGTACGTCTTCTTGCAATGGCTCGGTCACCACTTTATCTATTTTTCCTTCACCTTTTTTTTAAGGTTCTTCAAAATGTAAGCAGTGTCGCTCCATAGCTTGTGCAATTTATTTGAGTCTTTTCTTCAATGTAGCCCCACAGCATATAAAGTATCTAACGGTAAGTGGTATGCATTGTAGCGCTTCGTTACGTTTAACGCTGCAAGTTTGTGTGGCGCGGCGCAGCGCGTTGTGTTGTGACTCGTAATTAGCTTAAAAGTTCGCTTGCAGGTCAAAACTTTAGCCCATTAAATTTGCCCTTTGGCTGCTACTGTGACTATATTGGAAGGCTAAGTGAGAGATTTCTGTTGTTGTTGTTGTTGTTGTTTTAAATGAGGGAACGTGTAAACATTTGCGCTTAACACTTGCATGAGTAGGTAATCAGCACTGGCAGCAGCTGTAAATGAACATATGGTTTTCAATAACAATGCACGGCAAATGTAATTCAAAAGTTTTATTCATTTGAAATGATTGTATATTTCAGTTAATTACATGGTGGGGAAAATACGAATTTCGATGGCATTGCATGACTAAGTCGGGATTTTGTATCGTTTATTTTATTTTCAAATTACATTTGTTATAAAGTTTAAACAGTAGAAACTCTGTTAAAAGTTTCACTAGAAATTTTAGTGGCATTTGTAAGAAAAATCTTACTCAGTTCATGTATGACTATTTTGCCAAGTGTATTTTGTTACCTTTCGCATAATGCGAATAATCCGATTTGCACGCACTTTTGAATTTGGGAAAATACTTCTCAGCTGAAAATATCATGTTACTTCGATGCACGCAAATGCGATTGAA
Organism: Meiosimyza decipiens; assembly: GCA_963680825.1. NCBI lineage: Eukaryota > Metazoa > Arthropoda > Insecta > Diptera > Lauxaniidae > Meiosimyza > Meiosimyza decipiens. The sequence goes on along the minus strand of OY804260.1, from coordinate 72,729,328 downwards.
GTCAATGAACATCTTTTGCCATTGTCAGGTCAGATTTAATGACGGAAAGTGCGTTCGTGAACGAAAACCGCCTTTTGCAATATCCGTTGGCTTGACATTCATGATATCTGCTTTGCACATTTGTGTAACTTATGACATTTTACCATTTCCCAATGAGTATTTTGGTGTATAAAATATTGGGCAGTTTAAGACCTAGCGGAACTAATGACTTAAGTGGCCCTTCTCCTTAAAAATATTCCTTACATGTGCAATAAAAAGGTCAGTTCTATTGTAATGAAAGAGTAGTCTATTTTATGAAGCATTTGTAAAATACTATATGATTTTTACAAAATCAGAGCCTCTTCTACGCCAACCATTGAACAGATTTTTTGCAGCATCAATATATGGGTCATTCCATCTTTAATGGGCCTATAATTACCCTCATGTTTTTTAAATTGGCTGAAATTTTTTCAGTGATTGGTCTATCTTATAGAAGATATAAAAAAATTCGATAAAATCGAAAAAAGTTTCAAATTGTGTGAAAAAAAAACTTGTAGGTAAAACAAAAAAAAAATCATTGATGAATATAAACAAACCAACACAATCCAAATTAGCTTTTTAGGTAGTTGTGTACTAGTAGTTGACAAAAAAAATGCAAATCTGATTAAATGAAGGCCTGAACGGTTTCTATGTGGTAAAAGATAAAAAAATTGACTTTCCAAGAAAACATTAATTTCCCAAATACTCCAGCATCGATTTCAGCTTTGTTAGGCTCAAAATTTTCAAACCATATAGGAGTACCACCTCTGAAAATTTTATCCATGTTTTTTCTGACCCTATTTGATTTTATAAGCATTTAAAGCTAAGAAATATGATTTGCAATGTAAATTGAACCATTGAGAATGAGACCGAGAGAATAAAATTTGAACTGATTTCAGCCTTTTTAGGCTCAAAATTTTCAGAACATACAGGATTACCATCTCTGAAAATTTCAATAATTTTTTTCACCCTATTTTTAGGTGAAGCGAGTAAGAGTGAAGCCCCCTAGTTAGGCTTCACTCTTGCTCGCTTCACCTACTAACCCCCCGCCTCCGAACACACCGCTGGGATCGTGGGCTTATTTAATTTTTGTTACTTTTATATATTTGACTTTTAATTCTACCTTTCTCTAACCACTAAAAGTATGCAATGAAATTCTAAAATAAAATAAAAATTTGATTTTTTTTTTGGATTATAGGTGTACAAATATGAAACCGGTAATGACATCTAGCGGTCGATAGCCGTATATGTATGAGCTTCCGAACCGCACCAAATGTCTTAATTCTGTCATCTGTCAACAATATTCAGTTCACAATTTGTCAAGTTTCATACAACAACGCATTTTTTCCGCTCGTAAAGATGTCGAATTTTGTGCCTGAAAACTCTCATTTGCGGGAAGCATTGATTTTCTGTTTCCATTTGAAGAAAAACGCTTCTGAATCGCATCGAATGCTTCTTGAAGCTTACGGCGAGCATGCTCTTGGTCGTACACAGTGCAATGAGTGGTTCAATAAATTTAAAAGTGGTGATTTTGATGTGATAAATGAGGAGCGCGGCCGGCCACCGAAAAAGTTTGAAGACACCGAATTGCAAACATTATGGTCGAACGCAACAACAGCTCGCTGAACAACTTAATGTGACACAACAAACCGTTTCCTTGCGTTTGAAGGCCATGGGAAAGATTTTAAAGGTCGGTAGATGGGTGCCACATGAACTGACCGACAGGCAGCAAGAAAACCGAAAAACCACTTGTGAATTGCTGCTCGCCAGGCAAATCAAAAAAAGGTTTTCTCCATCGAATCATCATTGGCGATGAAAAGTGGATTTATTTCAACAATCTCAAACGAAAAAAAATCATATTTGAGCCCCGGCCAACGACCCAAATCAACGCCAAGACCAAATCGCTTCGGCCGAAAGACAATGCTGTGTATTTTCTGGGATCAGCGTGGTGTTATTTGGTATGAGCTACTAAAACCAGGTGAAACAGTTACTGGTGCACGTTACCATCAACAATTGATCGCTTTGAACCGTGCTATACGTCAGAAGAGGCCCGAATTTCAACTTCGCCATGACAAAATTGTATTCCAAGATTACAAAGCATCGCCACATCGAGCAGCGGTCAATAAAAACTTGGTAGAATCGTACAACTGGGAGCCCCTGCCCCACCCGCCGTACTCACCGGACCTGGCGCCATCCGATTACTATTTGTTTTCATCGATGGGACACGCACTCAACGATTCGCACTTCAATTCCTACGAGGAATTGCAAAAATGGCTCGATGAATGGATAGCCTCAAAAAACAAAGAATTTTTTTGGCGAGGAATCCATAAATTGCCTGAAAGATGGAAAAGATGTGTAGCTAGCGAGGGGAATTACTTTGAAGATTAAATTTGGGACTATTTTCGCAAAATGAATGTGTTTTTTTGAATAAAAAATTACCGGTTTCATATTTGTACACCTATGGGCCTTAGAATTCTTGTATACAATTTTTGGCGATTTTACTTTTGCCCCAAAGTATTTATTTTGTTTGAACATACCTTGATATTTTTGGTTAATTTTGCCTACGCCTACAAAGTAAAAGCTATAAGAGTCGGATCAAAAACATCCCTGAATTAGGTAGTTGTATATATTTCAGCATCGATTCTCATATGCTTACGCTATGTAGCTTACGCTATGAACGAACAAAGATATCATCATCACCGATGCCTTCATAATAACAAAGAATTTGCTCGAGCACGAAGTCGATTAGTTTTTTCTTAACTTTTTTGAAAAATGTATATTAAATATATAGCTGGATTATGATTTATTCAGAATTTTAGATAATACAAATGCAGCGGATATTTTAGATGTTTTGAAGAGGTAAGGTATATTCGAATATCGCTTCTCTAAATATACAATTTAATATAGACATTTTACTCATAATGAATCTTTATTACAACGTCGAATGTTTATATCGCGCCTAATCTCATGCTGAACTCATATAATTTTTAATACGCTTTTAATGAACCCATTAATATTCAATATTTCAAGGATACATTCAGCTTAACTTATTCACCTCTTTTGAAGAAGATCACAACATTCGCATACAGAATGAACCCATAAAAAAAGCAAGCAAGAGTTTGCCATCAATATTCTGACTTCATTATCAAGATCACATGAAATCCATCAAAACCTCATAGAAATAACAATAAAAAAATAAGAATAAAGTAATTACGTGAAACTTTTTAAGAAAAAATATACGAAAAAAAAACAAAAGAAATGCATAAACGCCATAATTTATGCAACATAAATGATTTTGATGGCAAATAAAGCGAACGCATATAAAATTTAACAACTTCAAATTTGCATAATAACAGCGCGTGAATGTGGCAGCAGCAACGGCATCGAGACCAAAACTGAGACACCGACACCAATAGCGCGGCACCGGTTCCAACACCGAGTGTCAAGTAAATTGACTTGGCAAAAAGTTGCCAACGTGAGCGCCGCCGCTCATCGATGACTTCGATAATAAGAATTCTAAATTCCAAACTGACAGCGTCATGTCTTTGTATGTGTAATAAGTCAACCTGCATACTTGCGTTCAATCTCAATACAACAACTCAGCAATTCATGTCATTTAAAAACGCCAACAATTTGTCCAAACTGTGCAACGATAGTGACTGTGACACTGACTGTGACTGACAAATCACAGCGATTTGTGACAAATTTATGATTTCTTTGTATGATGATTTTCAATTTTTTTTTTCAACTGCACCAATCCATGTTTGCAAGTGATTGTGAACTTTTCAAGATTTAAGACCTTAGAGGTTTTGGTTGCCTGCTAGTTTTTTGTTTGGTTTTTGCTTTATTGCAATGGTGAAACTTCTACGTGCAACGATCAATCGATCGTTCGATTGCTGCATATGAAATGAGCTGCAAACAACTCTGCGCTCTAAAGGATGTGTCTCATTTGAATATCGGGTTGAGCTTTGACATACAACATGATCTTGGCCATAATCGTCTGTGCTATTATCAGATACCATATAAGGTATGATGATTTTTCAACAAATGAAGCGAGTTATAAAATTGTCTCTGTTGGGAACTCCATGATGATCATTTGAAAATTATTAGTAATGATATTTTGAATTAAGGGCATAATGATTTGGCGCCACTTTCAAGGAGAATTTCAATAGTGTTTGTTCAGATATCATTGCCTACTGTAGATCTTAATATCGTAAAGAAATTGGCCAAATTCTAGTTAGATTTATAAATTTTTGGTGACTGATTTGCTCAAGCAAATTTATATGCTGGGTGAACCAATTCGAGTTTCCTATGTAGTCAATCTTGTAAGTCATGAGCTGTCAATACTCACGCATGTTCAAAGTGTCAGATTTTAATTGGCACGAACACATTTTCTGAAAAAGACAACATATGTTTGGAGAGACTGAAAGCATCAGAGATACTCGAAGCAAGGCGTAGGGACTGTGAATCATCGTTGCACTTGTTTAGCTAAGAATATTGCTGATTTAAGTGAAAGTGTGGCCGATCATCTGGAGCAGTCGATTTGCAGAACTTAGTTCATCTTGCAGCAGCACCCATTATAAATTCAGTTAATGCAAGAGCTGAAATCCAGAGATAATGGAGAATAGCAATTTGGCGCTGAAATTTAAAAAAATAAACTTCTGCATCTCTTCGGCAATGCTGGATTAAGGTAGCCGCAGGCGCTGAGCTTAAGGGGTCCCATTAAGGTTTTGTGGGAAACAAAAGTAATTTTTTTTTTGGTCACACCATTAATAAGCATATGGTGCGATGAAGATACTCACCTAATTCAAAAGAGGTTATTACCTGCACAAAAAGAAGGCCTCATTTTTTCAAACGGAATGAAGTTCAGACTGAAACTGGAAATTTTTTTTTCAGAAAGAACGTCGCAACGTCGGCTATGTCGAGTGAAAAGTTTCTGGGTCGCATTACTTTACGTTTTGGGGACATCAACTGGCCGCCAAAATCATGCAATTTAATGCCGTTGGGAATTTTTTGTAGAGATATGATAAAAATTGTGTCCACGTTAATATACACGATATGTTGGAACACCAAAGCATTACAATACATCAAAATACTGCCTGCAATGTGCGAAAGAGTCATCACTTTGAAAGTTCAAATGTGCCCATAAGTTACTTTTCTTAAAAAGTGCGGAAACTGACTTTGGACTACTTTTTAAAAAGTTGTAAAGTTACAAAGCCCTTACGCTCATATAACTCCACAAATCCAAAAACTGTATCTACGAATATTTTCAGCCACTGCCATGAAAATGTTGCTTAAGAAATTTAAAATAAATTATTTTCTTTAACTAAACATATAGCAGATAAGTAAGCAGTCGCCATAATAATTCTACTCTTATCCATAAAATGCGCAGTCAAGCTCATTCAATAGATCTTGCCAATCTCGCATGTTGTCAGTAATTTGCCTGATTTCCAAACAGACATCTTGGTATGTAACAAAAGACGATAGCAGCAAAGACTTTCAATTCAAACTCAAAAAAGTACAAGAAATTGCCATAAACTTCACTAACGATCATGAGGTAATATAAATTTGGTGCTGCTGCTAAAGGCGTTCATACGATGAAATCAACAGGATAACTACGATCAAAAACGAAACAAACAAAGAACAACAGCAGCTTGAAACAAAAATCCATAGTGAGCTCCCAATGTTGAAAGTGTCAGTCAACTAGCGTTGCTACCGCATCCATGATCATTGGGTTTGTTTCACACAACTGATCGTGCTATGTGAGCGTGCGCAACTCTTTGCTTTAAATTGCTTTATTTGTTTGTGTCTGGAAGTCCAGTTGAAGATGAGTCTCTTTAAGGAGTGTGCTGGTGATGGTGCTGGTGCTCGTGACAATGAAGAGCCGCGCAGCATAAGTGCAGAAGAGCAAATAAATTTTCAACAAATCAGTAACAAATTCACTTTTGTTGTCACATAAACAACTTGGAATTGTTTGAGTTGCAAACATCTCTACCATTGATGTAGTGTCTCACGGGCTATTTTACGATACATGTTGGGATGTTTTAAGGAATTTTTCGAATTCTAAAACTGACTTACTCTGGTTACGGTATGATAAAAGACTTATACTACAGAATTGTTTCTGCTATCAGTTCCTAATAGCGATATGATATCATAATGACAATAGCGATGATGGGCTTAGGCCTATTACTATCAACATCTCAGTGATGTTCGGTAAAATGTGATATCTATGATTTTTATCATTAGGAATAAATTTCGTTAAAAACTTAGAAAAGTGTAAATCCATTTGACTTATGTAAAGTTAGCTGCCATCACTGTCTTCAACTGACACTTGAGTAGCTACGCTCTTCTTTGGTCAACTTTATGCCGCTTTTTCGTTACTTACTAAGAAGAAGAAACTTTATCTCTTTTCGCAGAGTTTTATCGCTGGCAATTAATCTGTTGTTTCAGCGCTTTTGTGCCAAAGTCAGAAATATGTTAGTGGCTCGTTGAAACTGTAATTTATGGCAAAATCTTAGTGTTCTTGAAGTAAAGCAACGTTAGAAGGTAGCCCTATTTTATGTATGAACTGAAACTCATATGACGGAATTGTAACTTAAAGATATAAGTTTAATGTATTGCCAAGGATAAGATATCGTCGGTTTAGTTAAATTTATGGCTAGTAAAAAAGGTCACTTTTGTAATATAGAATAAGTGTTAAGTGCATGGTAGTAGCCTGCAGTGGAGTAGTGCAATAACAAGTTTTCTCGATAGTTAACACTTAGTTTTATTATGTTGTGGTCAGTTTACATAAAAAGCTACGTTGAGTCCGAGCCTGTAGATTTTCGTTTTTTCTTTTTTTGTTCGCCGACTTATTTATTCAACCAACTGCCAAACTTGAAGGTCATCTCCAACCCATAAAAGCTTCAATACACTGTCCATTTTAGTTGAAAAAAAAAAAAACACTATCCAACGTCAAGATTGGAATCAAAGCCACATTAGATTACGTAAGGGATACCTAAAAATCCGCTTCCGAAAATAATGTCGCTTCTGTAGAAATTCATATGCAAAGTTCTATGAGACTAAAAAGTCGTTTGCAACTAAAAAATTGTTTGTAAACTCGCTATACGTTATAAATCGTTTACGACTAGAAAAAGTCGCATGCGACAAAAGTCTTACGCCTCGAATAGTTCAGAGGATAGCGTCACAAAACATATGCCATTTGAGAACTTTTCTTGTATGCTATTTAATTATTGTATAGGGTTTTTCAATAGGGATGGGTTGATTTTGACAATTCATGGCGAGTTTGTTGTATTATCTGTTGCTCACCAAAGGCGGACATATCTCAAAGAATCAGAGCTACAGCAGCAGGACTCCGAGACAGCATGGGCACATTATATCAATGAAGTTGTAGTGCATTTCCACCGCTTATAAAATAAATAATGCAGCGATAATTCGCAACAGTTTGCCATTAACTGGAAAAAAACTTTAAGCCATTAAACCATAAACTTGCACCCAGTAGTTGCAAAGGAAAAAAAAAATAAACCTGCGCACGCGCGTCTAATGCGAGCAAGAAAGCGTGCTAGATAAAGAGCGAGAGAGAAATGAAGTAAAAACAAAGTTATCTAAATACTAACATAAAGAGAAAGGAAGACACTTGCAATGCAGCATGTAGTAAAACAGAGTAGCGAGTAGCAAGATTAATTAAATTGGATAATTAAGCGAACGCGCCAGAAAACAAATAAACGATCAAAGCACAGATAAAATCGAGCCAACGGCGAATGATCGAGCAAATGTGCTGCGCTTGCGCAGTCGCTTGGTTGCGCATTGAGGTGGTTGTGGTGGTGGTTGCGATGCCACTTGAAATGCATCTGCATGTGACGACGGCAGTGGTGTTACCACCAATAGACAGTTATTTATGCCGGTATTTAAAAGTGGCAATAGAGCAAGCACATGGGCGAGTAGTAGGGAGGGAGGATCGGTGGAACGGACGCGCAAGATTAATGCATTTAAGTGTTAGAGTGAAAATTAATGAGAGCCGCTCTATAAATTTGTCAGCAATTGAGTGAAGAAAATCAGACACTAATCAGCACGAGCTCAATAAAAAAAAAAAGTAGAAAAAAGTGCAACATGGAAATAATAAATTAAAAATTGCATTGAACCTGAAATTGAAATGTGTTTTTCTCTCTGTTTGAGTCCACAAAATTTGAGTTGTGTTTCGTTGGCTGATTTTTGCCTGAGAAAGTTCTGGGCTATCACTGATATTCAAAATATTAAAACAACTTTGAAAAATTTTGAAGGGAAGAGAGCAAAGTCTCTTATCAATCGATTTCGAGAAATTATGTTATCGAAGCCCAGTGAGTGTGAGCAACAAAATATACTGACAATTACAGATCAAGATGCTTTTAGTATTGATTATACCAAGAGATGGAGGATACTTGAATCGTTGCATAGGTTTAGAGATCAGAAATTCTCGACGAGAATTGACATTCATAATTTCATTGGAAGAACATCTCTGCAGTTGTAAAGTGAATGGCATTATCCATCAACATCAAATTTCCCTCGGATACAACACTTCTTCTCTCTCTCCCCGCTCACTTTATTAAGATTCAATTGATATGAGAACTAAGCATTCAATGAATTTAATGAAAAATGGGTTAATTCCCCGAAACATTTCACTCAGCTTACTGGAGAAGAAAATGCTTTACTTTTGCGCTGAAAATTCTTTAATAGCGTAAGAATTAAATGATGTATGTAGAAGCTCAATAATATGCTTAACGAACCAGCCAACGACGACACACCAACTACATCGTACAACATACGATATTGCATTTCAAGTGCTAACTAATAAGCCACCAAATCAACGAACCATCGAAATTAAACATGCAACCAACATAAAAAGCGGTTCCACTTAGACCATTTATTTTATTAACTTTTTTAAGTGATATTTAAAGCTATGAGCTGAGCACTGAAAACCAGAGCACGTCGTATAGTTGCTATCGCGCTTACTAGGAAGAAGTTTTTTTTTGCCAGCAAAGACATTTTAAGGCAACTAACTCTCAGCAGCAGCATGCAACAACCGTGCAAAACGCAAGTGAATGACCAACGAACAAGTTGATTTGAACCTGCGCTAATTATTATTTGGTGCAGCAACTACACAACCAGAGCAAACCAAATAAGGAAGGAACTTCTTCTTCTAGACATACATGGCCTGACTTGGCTGGCTAGGCTGTACCAACCAGCCAACCAAGCAACCAACTAAGTCATTGGATTGCATGAGACAACGATGCGGTATACTTGGTGTGGCATCGAAGTAGCAGCAATGTTGTTGTGCATGGTGTATGTGGTGCACCTGTTTTAAGGAATTCAGTGCAATGAACGCTAGTTGCACAAGTATAAATACAAACACACACATAGCAGAGCTGTCGACGCAAATGCTAATGGTTGTTATACATCATCGTCATCATGAGCAGCATCGTCAGCATCATCGTCATCAAGATGAACGTCATCGTCATTTCGTAGAATGTCTTCGTCAACGCTATGTTGCTGAAATATCGCTTGGAGTGGAGTGATTTTCTTACAAATACGGGTAGATCTATGTACTCTTACTTGTTACAGGTTACAACAGCTAGGATATGATCGTATCGGTCAAGGCAAGTTAAGTCTCTTTGACTTGAATTATACTAGAAATCAATTTCCATTAATGTGGTTTTTTCTTCTCTTCTCTGCTACTCATCGACAAAGTTGCTATGTATTTGATGTTTAATGACTACATACGAGGAAAATTTTAAATTTATATTTCTTTAGTTTTTATTGATTTGATATGGTAAAGTCCTATAGAAAAAAACCAACTCAAAATGTCAACTTTCTGAAAAATCTACAAAGCGAAGAAAGAATTTTTTGAGCCTATTCGAAGATAACGTTCAAAGCTATTGTTCAGAAATGAAGCTAGGAACAAAACTTAGAAACATTGCCGTGAAACATTGTACAGAAGCTATTTGTAAGGAAAATGTTCGGAAAAAAGGTTTAGAAACAGTGCTTAAAAACGTTTCTTGCATACAATATTTAAAAATAAGTTAAGGAAACATTGTAGGGAGCAGAAGCATGTTTAGAAACAATGTTCCGGAACATTATCTTGAAACAATATCTAGAAATATTGCCAAGAAAGATTGTATTTAATATGGAAGAACTGCTATTCAAAGGCTTTTGATATTTCAGGGAGCGCCAGTAAATGTCAAATCCATATACTGCAAACGTATTCTTTTAGATTATTCCCAACTAAACAACTTCTACTGTAGCAACTTCTCACTGTGTCTTTGATGGTTAGAATAAGATCACGAGCAGCTTGTGCGACATTTTTTATTCAACATAAGATGATCAGCATCACCACCATCATCATCATCACCATCATCTCGTTTGTCTGGTTCAAATGGCAGAAGGTGTTAATAATTTATTAAATTGATGCCAGCAAAAGATTGAGCTAGCGAACGACTTTTAATGCTCGAAGAAATAATACACTAATCATTTGATTTAACTGGGTTTTTTTGTTGTTGCTGTTGCTTAAGCCAACTTTTCGATCCAATTCCGTTGGAATTTCTTCAATCAAGGTGCAGGCACCGTTGCATTGCGGTGTGATGTACATCGCACTTTACTGCTTTGTTCTGCTACACCAAACTGTAATTAGTTTTCTAAATATTTGTGGTTGAATTACATTTCTGAAGTCGTCCATCTATGAATGAATAGCACTATTTTTTGTTTTGTCTGCAACTGTATGCATTTAACATTGACTGTCAAGGTATTAAATTGATTGAAACGGTATTGGAAACGGTGGTAATGTGTACCAAAGTGCAACGATGCACGGTGTTTGTTGCATGCGAACATTGATTAAAATTGAAGTGTTTTTCAAGTTGTTGATATAATGAGAATACTGTACCTACTACTTATATGGTGGTTATGCGCCGATTCGATAAGATATGCCAGATGTTTGAAGGTTTTTATACTTTTTTACGGAACATAGCATATTCTAGTTTATTCTATTTGACTTTGCTATTTATGTAGAGACTAGCATTTTTAATTTATGAGTTGAACTTAATGCATTCCTTTATTAAACTCAATAATTCCTTAAAAGACCTGTTAAACTTGTAATGTGGAATTGTACTTTGGAATCTTTTGTAACAAAATTTTTAGCTCAAAGCCTTTCATTCATGATCTGTAGTAGATGTACAAATGTATTGCCGCTCTATAAGTAAAATTCACCAAGAACTCCATTAAAAAAAAAGTGCTTTATTAGTGTGTACTCCAAAAGCTCTTCAAAATAACACTGCAGCGCCATATTCTTTGATTTTTAATATTCCTATGTCATTACAGCCAAGCGCTTTGATTTGGCTGTAACCGAATCACATTTAAAGCGCAATATTATTTGAAAAAAAGTGCTCTATAGTTTCTTTAAAAACGCCAAAGAAATATTATTTAAGTGCTTCCTTCTCAATTTGAATAGCGTTTCTTTTAACATTTTTATTACATTGCAAACAAACGCTCCTATTTTCCTGCATCTAAAGTGCTCTAAAAATACATCGAATAAAACTTATAAGTTCTGTAAATGTAGACTTTTTCAGCTAGAAGTTGAGAAAAGTAGACCGAAAAGATAATTTAAAGTCCGTAGGTTAAGTTCGATGTATCTTAATATCTGCGAAAGTGCTCTAGAAGTAATAATGTTTTGTTTGGAGTAGTGACGCGTTAGGAGCAAAGTGATTTATTTGAAGCAGCGAACATAGTGAAAGCGAAGCGCTTCGTTCAAAGTAAGTAGCTTTTTATTCGTACTGTAGCGAAGTGCTATAAAATTTTCAATATGAAACATTTGAAGTTTTACATATTTCTGGTTTGTCCAGGATCTAAGACGTGGCTCCTTTTGCCACGCTGACGGTTCCACTCCAAAGCTAACCGGCAGATTATCGACTTTTGATTCTGATGAAATTCAGCTGTCGCCAACCATATTTTGCTTTTTGTCTTATTTATGTTGATTTTCAAACCTCCTCCTTCCGAAGAAGATCCGATATCTAGCAGTGGGTTTTGCTTAAATGTGAGACTATTTGGTATCGGGGAGGCATACGTCATTTCCATAAGCGTGGTCACCCATACGCTCTGGAACAAACTATTTGATATTCTCACTTTAGAAGCATTATATGCGCAATATCATGCATATTTTGGCTACGGGTTATCGGCGATGTACAATAGTTCAATAGGTTCACTACAAATGTTGTAGTTTTTAACGCCAAGTCATCGAATTATCACAACAATGACAACAACAAATAAGAAGAAATAATTACACACAGCTCAAAATGTTTTCATATGCATACATTTGTACATACATATATATCACACAACACAGTGTCATTCAAAAGTAATCGCACAAAAGTTGAAGAGTTCAAAACCTTTGGAAGGGAACTCTTATCGCATTTTGCCTTCGTACGTTAACATTTTTATTTACTTTTTTTTTTGTTGCTTTTGCTTTAAGTTTTGTGCTCGTGTTGACGTTTTTCCTGATTCCCTCATAGTTGTTAATATACACTCATATATTAGGGTGTACGTTATTTTTCAAATTTAAGATATTTGTGGGATGTGTCCGGTAGAGAATAGTGAAAACACAACTTTGTAGGAAACTTTTATCGCTTTTTATCGTTTCTCACGAAATCTAATTCTTGTTTTAAACTGACATAACTTGAAGTATAAATAAAGGGTGTTTTTTTTAGAGGTATAGAGCTTCGAATTGAAATAAAACACAAGAAAATCGTTTTAATGTCCATCAATTTGGCTTTATTGGAAGGATAATTAATGTTTAAATATGATTTCGGGCATCTGGCCGCCGCGGCTGGCTCGAAGAAAGCCAATTCTACAGGTCCAATTTTGAACCACTTTTTCGAGCATATGGGGCCGTATGTCGGCAATAACGCCACGAATGTTGACTTCCAAGTCCCCTAACGTTTCTGGTTTGTTGGCGTAGACGAGCGACTTCACATATCCCCAAAGAAAATAATCCAATGGTGTCAAATCACACGATCTTGGTGGCCAATTGACAGGTCCATTCCGCGAAATTATGCGCTCATCGAATGTTTCCTTCAATAAATCGATTGTGACGTGCGCTGTGTGGCATGTAGCGCCGTCTTGTTGGAACCACAACTCATCCACATTCATGCCATCCAATTCGGGAACAAAATAGTCGGTTATCATGGCTCTATACCGGTCTCCATTAAGGGTAACTGACTCTCCAGCATTATTTCGGAAGAAGTATGGCCCAATGACTCCACCAGCCCATAGAGCACACCAAACAGTCAGTTTTTGTGGATGTAATGGCGTCTCAAGGGTCTCATGTGGATTCTCTTCACTCCAAATGCGTCATTTTTGCTTGTTGACGTAGCCATTCAACCAAAAATGAGCCTCATCACTGAACAAAATTTTGCGATGAAAATCAGCATCGAGATCAATCTCATTTTCGGCCCATACACCAAAATCACGACGCATTGCATGGTCTCGCGGCTTTAATTCTTGCACAAGCTGGATCTTGTAAGGTCGCAAGCCAAGATCTTTGCGCAAAATCTTCCATAAAGTTGATGGACAAAGCTCCAATTACTGTGCACGGTGGCGAATCGATTCATTCGGGTCCTCTTCAACATTTTGCTCTACAGCGGCAATTGTTTCTTCGGTGCGCACTGTTCGACGTCTCTGCGGATGCGTATTATCACATAGAGTAAACGTAGTGCGAAAACGATCCATGGTTAACCGAATTAATTGCTCTGATGGACGATTATGTCGACCATAAAATGGACGGAGCTTGCGGTAAACTTCGCGAACTGAACCATTATTTTCGAAATAAATTTGCACGATTTGCAAGCGTTGTTCTTTTGTCAACCTGTTCATGATGAAATGGCAAACCAAACTGAACATAAATGATATTAGAGTTGCCAGATTTGACCATAAAATGCCAGTTTTATCTCTATTCGTAAAACAAACCTCTAAAAAAAACACCCTTTACTAAAAATGTCTTGTGAAAAACTCGTGCAGTAAATTTTTTTTTTCAGTGTCTTTTTTTCTTTCTTAAAAGCTTATAAGCTAATACACGAAACAGCTCTGCACCATTTTTTTTGTTAGTCTACTAGTTTTCTAGTAAAAATTAATAACATAAAAAAGTTAAGTGGGCAGTGGTACAGTGGTACAGTGGGCTAAAATGATACCTTTTTAAGGAAAAAAAAAAAAAAATATTAGCAAAAACATTGAAAAATATTTAGCTCCTAAGCTTGGTGCATAACGGCCACCCTCATATGTACATGTGTTAAAGAACACACACTTATATGGACATATGTAAATACATTTACGTATATGTATGAGTCATTATACACGTACACATAAATACTTTAAAATAATAATAAATATTTAAGCGAGAAAACTAAAAATATGCGCGAACATAAGCAAAATTTATTTGTACACCAAGGCGATCTATCGGTCGTTCGTTCGGTCGATGATTTTGTGACTTGTTGACTGTTCCAATTTTTTTTTTATTATTTTTTTCATATGAAAAAACTACACAAGTCCCATTGAATAGGAGAGCAAAATGTCAATGCAGGCAAATGTAACAAAAAGAGTCAACATCGCCGCTATTATTTGATAAGAAAAGAGTTTTTTTTTTGGATCAGCACTAGAGGTTGTAAAGTACAACTCTACTATAATAAGTAGTTTGTATTACGCGTTACGTTTTTTGGAACATTTTATTTATTATGGGGGGTTGTTTGTCTTTAATAGTCACAGTCACTGGCTAGCTTGCTTAAGAAAAGTGTACACAGTATATGAAGGTATGATTTGGTAACATAAAATCAACAGGGTCCTTTCCATTATTTAGAATTGTTTTCATCAGGGGCTAGTTTTAAGTTTCATAAAAAAAAAAATTTCAAGTGCTTTTGCTGAAACAAAGTAACCACGGTATGATCCTGGAAGAGGACGTTGCGTTATTCAATTTTGCCGAAAAGTATTACAGTCCAGCACGTCATAGTTTTTTTTTTGTCCATGCAACACATCATATGAAATGTGACAGTTTTAAGCGAAAAAGACTACCGCTAAAAAATTGACACCTCCTTTCCCTGCTTGTCATCCCCTATTGAAACTGGGTAGACATTTTTTCTATATACATACATATATATACTTGAAGCTTTTTTTTGAGAGTTTTCAAAAAAATATCCTATTTAACTTTCAAAGGCAGTCAAAAAAGCAATGACGTACTGGACTTTAACTTTGTTTGGCAAAATTGATGCGGAGAGCGTCACTTTTCAGGAATATATTAGAATTTGAGATTTAAAATTTCGGTAGTCGGATATTTTGACACAAAGAACAGCGCGCATCGTGATCCATACGATAAAATATATTTATCACAAAATTTTCCCTGTGTCTGTCAAAACTGCTATAATTCAATAGAAATGAATTCGAGGTATTTTCGGATAAGAACCATCAATTTAAATGCAGTAGAAACAGCATTATAATTGGTAAAATAGAGATGATAAATGAACACTGTACACGTTTTGAGGTAACAGCCTATTTTTTTGTGTCAATAAATAATTACAGTGACAGGAGATGACAATTTTATGTGAATGTCTAACGCCGACTATTGAAGAGGAATATATCGAAATTGATAGTCCTTAAGAAACGTAGAGAATCCTATGAGATTCTGGAGTAAACTAAGAATTTTGATTATCATTTGAACTAAAGAAAGTTAAGCGTTAGTGGCCGACTACTAGTGTATTTCCATAAGAAATTTTAGTCGATTTGTGGTTTAAGAAATAGCCTCTAACCAAATTGGACCCACTTAGAAAACCCCTAATAATATAATGGCCAAAAAAATATGATATGAGACCCAATGTAAAGCAATGAAATAGTTTCGAAATAAATTAATGAAATAACAGCCAATGTTGGGGCCTTATTCCAATATGAAAAAACCCCCAATTAAATATACCCCAACAAGCAGTTTCTAAACAAAATCAATCGATCAGTAAAAGTTCTTGTCTTGAAGGGTCTCCTCTTCACAAGCATAACGTACAGTCAGGCAGCGATCACGGTATTGAACTCATCAATATATCTACAAACGTATGTATGTAAGTGGACGTCAGTCTCACTAATGGTGTAGCGTTAGTAAATGCTGGATATCTAGAAACTCAAACACGAAAGGGAATGCTCGGGCTTGCATCGCTGAGTTTACTAAAAACATTAAATTTTATGGAAACTGAAAAACAAAGCTGTTGTAAAGAAAATACATCTGTACTTATATTTTGTATCGAGGCATTCTGTCCATAACACCATAACACAAAATATGTCCTTTCAATATTAGTGCGTTCCGAGAGGTTTCTGATAGTGTCCAAATTTCATTTTCCCTGATGTTAAATTTCCTTTTTTTTTGGATTACTGCTCAAAATGGATTCATAATATTTTTACAATTGATAATTTCCTGAAATTGTGACATGAATCGATTTCTTTGTGATCTGACGGTTCTGGACTATTTTCTTTAGAAATATATCCAGTTTTTAGAAATATAGAGAAACTAACAATTTAAGACCATTTCAAAGCCAACGAAAGCTTGAAAAAGAAATCGAAACCTGAACTTCCAGTCTGTGCTATACTTGGGCCAGTTGCGGCAACCATATATGCTGATAGGCATAATATTATTTATCGAATAAACCCAAAAATAAGCTCATTTCATAAATTTTTTGAGTTTTATTTTAATGCTCTAAAAAAATACCCGGTGCATTTAGGTAAAATAATTGCAGAGAAAAAAAAAGAATATGCTCTAAAAAATACTCTCTGAAAACTTTTTCGTCTCTTTTATGAAACAATGTAGATTCGATAGTGAAATGGTATGAACTGAGTAATTTTTTCTCGAAAACATAGCAAATCAGAAGTGACGAATATTTTCGATTCAAAATTAAGGTAACCAAAATACCGGTTGTTTTCGGTCGAAAGATATACATATTATGAGAATTATTTTAAAAATCATAAGAATTGAGAAAAAACTATTCTGCTGAACCCTGACAAAGGTGCCTTATTCAACCCAAGAGCGTTCTAAAATTATCGCGTTACTCCTTCATTTGACCGCCATGCTTTGTGTCTAAATAAAACAAAAAATTAAGAATACCAATAGCCGAGATACAATGTATGCAAAGATATGTACTTAGTGTACATGAAACAATAAAAACCCTACCAACAAAATTTCCCAACTTCTTAACCGATAACAGACTGTAATTCGAAAAAAAGGCAACGAGGTGAAGTGATAGCGATAGCGATAACAAAACGGCTGATATCTCAATGACAACAATAACAACAAACATGTGAAATGATATACCATTCCGTGTATAGCTGCAGATATAAAACTGATTTTTATATTCACCATTTTTTTTCTTGTGGCATAAAGAAGAACAAAACAAAATAAAACAAACAAAATAAAATAAATAATAAAAAAAAAATTCAAAACAGACGCTGAAACGTCGAGTGAAGTTAAAAAATAAAAAATTAAAATTTAAAAAAACAAAACACTGAATACAGTTCAGGGCTCTCTCTCTGTGCCGATATGGTTTTCAATTCAATTCAAAACGGATTCCTTTCTGTGTTCTGTTTCTGCTGTTGTTACCTTTCTGACTCGTGTTCTGAACTCTAGGCCAACCTACCAAGGCGTTATCGCACTTTGGGTGGTGCTCTGTCGTGATTACGGCGACGCGTTGTGCTGGGGTTAGCGATGGGGTTGGCGGGAAGTGACAGCGACAATGGCGAATGGTGTTAAAGATTCAGTTCTGTTCAGAAATGCGCATACGCAATTAGAGCATTCTTGCGTAGGTATATGTCGAGTGTCGAGGAGCAGAGTAGTAGCGTGCGATTGAAGTAAAGAATTTCAGCGCAATCGGGGTCAATCTTTGATAAGATACGAAACATAGCGTTGTTGTTTGTTTCTGTACATATTGCGTTCACAAATTTATTATAAAATAAACAAACAGACAAACGAATAAATAGAATTATTGAAATGTTTTATAAACGTCGTTTGTCGTCGCAGTGCAATGACAATCAAAAAAAATTTTGTGTTTTAGCTAAAACGCTAATGATCGAAGGGCTAATAGTTCTTAGATATTTTTTTTTTGTATCTGATTTGTATTTAGCTTTTGTAAGATTTTTCATTGGAAATTTTTTTTTCACATTAATTATGATCCGAGGCTGTGTCATGCCTTAAACAGGACAAAACGTTTTACTGCTAAGCTAATGGTCTGATTTTGATGAAATTTGGTACGGAAATATATTCACCCTGAGTAAAGGATTTTGTTTTTGAATGATATGAAGATAGATTGGTAAGTAGAGCCCCGCCGCCAGTGGACAAAAATGATTTCACAGCTTAACTAATCGACTTATATTGGTGAAATTTGGTATGGATATGTATATTGATCTCTAAGGAAAGGATAAAGATAGGGAGAGGGCAACATGATACCATGATTTATATTTTTGGAAGGGATCACAAAAAAAGCTTTGTGTATCTATATCCATGTATGTGTTGGATCAAAATGGATCAAAAGCAAATGCGATTTTCAAGCTCAAAAAAGATATGAAAGAGGCGTTTCCGCGCCCAAAATATTTATATATTCGACGTCAGCACACTGAACTCTACAAAATATTTAAATTTCATGAAAATCGGAGAGCTGTCTTCTAAGCTTAGCTATTACCCAAGCTTTTCCACTAGAAATTGATAGAATTAGTTTTTCATCAACAAAAACATTGAAATGAAAAATAGTAAGTGAATCATTTTAATGCAACTTTTACGAGGCATAATTTTTTACTCGGTCATTTTTTCATATCTCTCATCAATTTCTAGAAAAACTTGGAACTTAAATTTTTTGAAATTTTAAACGAATTTTTTGCAAAAACGGCCCTTTCAAAGATTTTAGCTTTCATTGAGAAATAGTTTTGAGGCATACCATATACAAAATCAAGGAACATATTTGCAGTGTTTGCACTTTTGCGTTGAAGTCAGTACCAATGAACCAACGAAATCGGGTCTACAATGAGCCCATGCGTGATCTAAGTTATGACGGCAACTGCTCAACTACCGGAAATAATTAAGCTAAGGCGAAATGGAGGCAGTCAATACGTTCTATACAAAAACAATTTCTTTTGTCGGGCTCTTTTAAGTTTGGGAGCCTCGTTGGTAGTAAGTGCCCTGTACAGTGGGTGCGACTTACGACTTTTCGTCGTAAATATTTCAAATTCAAGAACTGGAAAAAACGATGATGTACGGCTAAGCTCAACCAACAGGTATCTTTAAATGTCAGTGACACTTAAAGCGCACTGGAAGCCATATAACTAACTGAAAGCTTAGGTCACTCTTCAACGCAAAATAAAAGAAAAAGACTTTGTCTTAAACGGCAAAAATTTAACTTGTTAATGATCTTTGTTTACCTTGCAAATTAAACGCCACTGCCAATGTTAACTCAAAGTAAGGTATGACCAAGTCCAAGTCCAAAATCGCATTCCACAAGGTTTCCATTATTTTTTCCGTCTGTCAGACATTGATGTGCGTTGTTGTGTTGTAACTCACAAAGTAACGATTTCTGAAGTTGGTACTTAATTTTTGTGTATGTTATGTGTTGTTGTTTTGTGTTTTGTGTTTTTTCTGAGTTTTTGTTGTAGAATTCAATTAAAAAATCATTGATCATCGTATAGCGATATTGACAAAATGTCGCAACGTGCTCAAAATGCTGATGAGTTGCTAAATAAAAAAATACACACGCTCTTTTCAGTGCGTCTACTAGTACACGTACGGGTGTGGAGTCATCAGCGGCCGGAGGAGGGCTGCAGAAGCGATTCGCGCTGTATCTGAGAGTGTGCATGAATTAAGCAGCATATTTTAACGCTTACGTTTTATTATTTTTGTGGCAAAGTTAAGGTGAGGCTAAAACTTTTTTATGGCTCTGTTGACGGATTTTTTTCCCCTTTTTTTCGCCTGTTGACGATCGACTATGCTCAGCGCGCAATTTAGCTCGACTTGGTAAAAGGCTGCCTTTTAAAGCCAACTCACTATGTTGGCTTATTTGTCGACGAGCATTGTAGTTGTTTGACCTCTACATTGTGTGTGTGTGCGTCTCGAAGTCGACTATGACTGAGGACGACGCACAGTAGAAGCCGCAAAATTTTTGCGATAACCGTCAGAAATTCGAGTACATACATCTCTGTATGTCCGTCAGTTTCTCAGATCCTAAGTTGTTTTGTTTTATTGTTGTATTTAATTTTCAAAGCTTAAATTCTATAGTGTCTTGCTTAGCGATTTTAAGACTTTGTTTCGAATTTTATTTGCAATTGAAAATATATGTTTGTTTTTTTTTCTGTTTTTTGTCTGTATTCGATCACGTTCGTGTCCAAGTGGACAGACGTTCATATATGCGTCAAAAAGTATTTTGCACTTTGTTTGCTTTTGTAGGTAATTGATCGATGAATAATGGGCATAAGTGACTTCTGGTTAAATGATTCTCCTCAGTTGAGAAACGAAAAAAATTATCATATGGCAAGATGTGGCATGTTTGTGTAAAAAATTTGGAAACATTTTTCAAAGTTCAATCACTATGTGTTTTTTTAACCCCGCGCGTGTAGAGTCAAGGTACATAGTTATTAGCATAGGTGTGTCTTATAATTTTTACAGAGTTATGCAATTTAAAATGATAGCCATTGAAATCATAGATATGAGTTTTTCAAGCTGAACTATAGAAATACCTAGAGCAATGAGGAACTAAGTTAGACTAACAAATGAAATTCTGAGTGGTCACTTTAAGGCGTTTAATATGAGAAAATATCTATTTTTGAATTTATCGCGGGAATGTAACAAGCAAGATCACGCAATGCGTGTGTCCAAAATTTCATTCTTCTGCATGCTCACTGCATTTCACTGCTCATAAATTTAATATTACAGTCAAAGTTGCAATTAAAAATTTTTACTAGCGATAAATTTCATTGGAGCAATAAAAAATATGATAATATTCGCAACAGACATTTTTTTATTTCTCATTGGGGCCTTATGATTTTTGAGTAGTCATTCCAGTGCTTCTCTGTATCATAGAACCTTATGAAAAAATTGAAGCAGTTGTTGAGATTTTCAAACCAATTTGGCATAAAAATTTCAAAGCATCTCGATGCAGGTACAAATGAGAACCTTTAACTCCATACACCGAAATATTTTTTTAAGAAAATCGATTGGGGTTTTTTTAATAGATGTTCCCTTTTTGTTTATTTTACGATTGCGCTACCATTTGATGTCAGATCGTCATCACTGAATTTAATGCGTAGAGCTCATAGAGACCTTTATGACTATAAAAGATAAAGGGTGTTTTTTTTAGAGGTTTGTTTTTTGAATAGAGATAAAACTGGCATTTTATGGTCAAATCTGGCAACTCTAATGTCATTTATGTTCAGTTTGGTTTGCCATTTTATCATAACCAGGTTGACAAAAGAACAACGCTTGCAAATCGTGCAAATTTATTTCGAAAATAATGGTTCAGTTCGCGAAGTTTACCGCAAGCTCCGTCCATTTTATGGTCGACATAATCGTCCATCAGAGCAATTAATTCGGTTAACCATGGATCGTTTTCGCACTACGTTTACTCTATGTGATAATACGCATCCGCAGAGACGTCGAACAGTGCGCACCGAAGAAACAATTGCCGCTGTAGAGCAAAATGTTGAAGAGGACCCGAATGAATCGATTCGCCACCGTGCACAGCAATTGGAGCTTTGTCCATCAACTTTATAGAAGATTTTGCGCAAAGATCTTGGCTTGCGACCTTACAAGATCCAGCTTGTGCAAGAATTAAAGCCGCGAGACCATGCAATGCGTCGTGATTTTGGTGTATGGGCCGAAAATGAGATTGATCTCGATGCTGATTTTCATCGCAAAATTTTGTTCAGTGATGAGGCTCATTTTTGGTTGAATGGCTACGTCAACAAGCAGAGAATCCACATGAGACCCTTAAGACGCCATTACATCCACAAAAACTGACTGTTTGGTGTGCTCTATGGGCTGGTAGAGTCATTGGGCCATACTTCTTCCGAAATAATGCTGGAGAGTCAGTTACCGTTAATGGAGACCGATATAGAGCCATGATAACCGACTATTTTGTTCCCGAATTGGATGGCATGAATGTGGATGAGTTGTGGTTCCAACAAGACGGCGCTACATGCCACACAGCGCACGTCACAATCGATTTATTGAAGGAAACATTCGATGAGCGCATAATTTCGCGGAATGGACCTGTCAATTGGCCACCAAGATCGTGTGATTTGACACCATTGGATTATTTTCTTTGGGGATATGTGAAGTCGCTCGTCTACGCCAACAAACCAGAAACGTTAGGGGCCTTGGAAGCCAACATTCGTGGCGTTATTGCCGACATACGGCCCTATATGCTCGAAAAAGTGGTTCAAAATTCGACCTGTAGAATTGGCTTTATTCGAGCCAGCCGCGGCGGCCAGATGCCCGAAATCATATTTAAACATTAATGGCATAAAATTATCCTTCCAATAAAGCCAAATTGATGGACATTAAAACGATTTTCTTGTGTTTTATTTTAATTCGAAGCTCTATACCTCTAAAAAAAACACCCTTTATTTGACGATTGGTTATCAAATGGTAGAGCTATCAACAAAAAATCTAGAAGGGAACCTCTGATCAGACTGAAAGAGCAATATTTTGCGAAAAAGAATTAGGATTGAGGAAAGATTTTTCGTTTGCTTCGACAAGCTAATAAATAAAAAACAAAGAGTAAGAGCTGAAGGAGCAAGTGTCTTGAAAACCAAAAGCATGCAGCGATTGCGAACCAATGGTGCTTACCTCGGATAATGGGAAATGCTAAGCGAGCCGGCGCACAGTGTGGAATTTACGTTTTTTTTGGACAAAGCTACCTTCGACCCTGAATTCTTAACCGATTTTGATGTACTTTGGCTTAAAATGTAGGAAATAAACCATGCTTTTAGAAGTGACTGCCAATTTTTGCTTTTTGTTTTTCAAAATTGGTGTAGCGACTATGGCATTTTTTCCCCATTAGGGTAGGTGCCACGCTCACTTAAAGAACTTAAAGTCTCCAATAACCTTTTTTAGGGTCCAATCTATCTCCAAACCAAATTTCACTGTTGGAACGGCTGTGAAGAGGAACTGTGCACAATGTTATTTTCGATTTTCGTTCTATTAGCTAAGCCGTGGAAACGTATTTTCTTGTTAGGGGCGCGGAAATGCCCCATTTTAGCAGAATTTCTCACTTTACGGGAAGCCAGAATTAGTAGCTTTAAAAGTGCCGACGTAAGATTTGATACTTTTGTAGCTATATAGGTTTCGTACCATCATCAAGAGGATAATATTAAGTGTCTACTCCAGCTCTTAACTAGCAACCGATTGATAATAAAAAGACTTTGAAATCTATATATTGTCCCAAAAAAGTTGATTTATAACCAAACCACTGGCCAATACAGTAGCAACTCTACAACATTTCATCGTAGTAATATAAAACTTGTTTTTCATTATCAAAACTAATAAAATCAAATTAAAAATCAATTAACATGTCTGGCCATAAATAGAAAAATCTAACTAAAAGCCAACTCAATCCATAGATATTGTGACTTTGGCAACTTTGTTCGTAGTAAAATCTCTATGATACTGCGGCAACATAGCGTTACCAATAGCGTTGTTTAGTAGTAACAAAATTAACCTAAAGTCAAGTAAAGAACAAGGTATAAAGAAACCTGAAAAGCCATTAACAGCAGTACAACAAAAAACAATAACAAAAAGATAAACAACAACAAAAAGAAAACCACTAAAGGACATTAAGCAGCCAACTACAACTACCTTGGTGTAATGACAAAAAGTTTACGAAACTCCACGCGGTTAATTCGCTGCAGCTGAAGAAATCGCAACACCATCCGGCAATGATACACCAGCAGCAGGCAGTAAAATCAAAATGTTAAATTCTTTGAGAAGAGGACAAAGAGCTTGAGGAACGCTGTAAAATTAACATTTAATTGCAATAAGACTGCGCGTCTCTACCACTACCACTGATCACGGTTGTAATAATTTAAGGATTTTGGTGTTTTTAATGTTTGGCGTGGCCGCGACGGCCAACAGCAGCAACTTGTTGCGCTGAAGATGTTGCAGCTGTAAAACTCAACATTTGATGTCTCAATTTGTTCAGCATGAGATGTGAGGAAACAAAAAAAAAAAAAAAAAAAAAAAACAAAAAGCCAACCGAAATTATATGACTAGATAATTTATTTGCTAAATTGACTAATTTGCAGTAAAATTTAAATGAAATTAAAATTTTTATTACTATAAAAATAAAACAGAAGTTGAAACAAAAACAAAACGCATAAACAAATTCTATTTCTTTTGAAAAAAGCAATAAGATTTTAGGATTTCTGTCAAATAAACTTTTAGATTTTTCTATGCGATTTTCTTTCAGAGTAAACTGTCTGTAAAGTTGAAAAAAAAAACTTGACACAGACATGTAGGATGTTAGCTAAGTCACCCTCAACATAATTGTCTCGAAAGTTTCAGGAGTATTCCAAAAAAAAAGTGAAACGAAATGAAAAGGTGCACAAAGCCTTAAATCAAAATATTTTAAGGAAATATCATATCGCAAAAGAGACTACTTTATACGTAGCAAATATGATAGTGGCGAAATAAATTTATAAAATGTCTTGTAATATATATGTCATTCCATTTGGCAAAAGTTTGCTCATTATATTTGGGTTGAAATAAATATTTCTTAGTCAAAAACATGCACTTGTTGATAATTAACAATTCATGCGGAACAAATGTTTCGTTATCGCCAACAGCATTTTTGTGACGGACTGTACTAATAATATTTTTTTTTTCAAATTTACTTATGACTTGTAAAACAGAGAAGTATTGACTTAAGGAAAAATTACAAAATAAAAAAAATAAGAAAATTCCACAAAAGCATCACGTGGGAAAAAAATTCCACAGTCAAATTGTTTGAAGTTTGATGTGATAAAATTTGTATTATGCTGATCAAAATCACATATCTGATTTGTGTTCAGTTTTAGCGACATAAGTGGTTCAAGGATGAAAATCTATGATTAGGAAAAGCTCTGGACGAGAATGTCTACAAAAGATCCCTAAGAAAAATGGTTCAAATTTTTGTATGAATTAAAATACCCAAAAAATGAAACAGAATATATAAAAAAACGTTTGAAAAGGTAGTATTGCTATTGCAGAAAAAAAATTTCTGGACAAGCGATTAAAAAGGTTGCGCGTTTTTTATCTGAGAAAATAATGCGCAAAATTTTATTTTTGCGCCATATTTTTGTTAAAATTTCGTTAATTTCAAGTAAAATTTCTTTATCTGTTTGGGATGTTTTTTCATAGAGGCACAATTTTTTTAACTAAAAAAAGTTCCTTACAAAGGTAACTTTTTGCGCTTTGTAATTTGTTAAAGATCACGCAGAGCTCGAAAATTCCGGTAAAAAACCTCGATTGGTTTTGCAACTCTAACTCTTCATTATATCCATAATATCGGTTTTTAAATAACAAATTATGCATTCAGAATGCACATTTATTTTTTTCTCAATATGCTGATCACTTTAACAAACTAAGAGATACAAAAAAAAAGCAGAGATTGCGTTTTTTTCGCTTTGCTCAGATATTGAAGCAGAGAACTAACGCTGAAAAATAAAAATCAAATTAAAATTCAAAACATGTCAAAGGTTTTGTATTTTTTATCTTTGTTTTCCCCATTAATACACAGATACACTTTGAGTTTATTTGTCTACGTCAATTTTATGTGCCGTGTTGCCTTTGTGAATAAATAACCCCACGTCAAGCGACAGATACAAATACAGCGTACCGCGATGGCTTTTACTCAGTTGCGGCGGCTGCGGCTTCAGCTTTGGACTTTTGGCCTTCTTGGAACCTTTGACGCGAACTTATGCCCCGAGAAGTTTAAAACTGAATTCAAAGGAATGCAAAAAGGTAGATACAAAGAAAAAGAAAAAGTGCAAACGGAAAGAATGAGTTAATGTCGACGTCGCGCAGCGTATGGAAGCCCGTGTTTAGTTTTGTGTTTTTTTTTGCTGTTTTGATTTTGAACTAAATGCGGAACAACACGCAAATGCAATGCGTTTAAGAAACTCAAGTTGCATCACTAGTAGCAAACATACATATAACATTTTATTCCAGAAGAAAAAAAACATGATGCTCGAGCAGCTTTGATTGAAGCCAAAGTCAAGGTCAGAAATGCGCCTGTATCAATAAAAAGCCGACAAATCGCATGAAAAAACTTTAGAATGGGTATTGATCATTCTTTCAAAATACCATCACTATATAGTTCCACATCATTTTCGGCTGCGAAGTTCAATTTTATAATCGCCTTCTATATAGGATATGTTACTTTCAACCTTATATTCGAGTATATGAGCGGTCATGCCAAAAATTTGTACGATGATGTCAGTTACTACTTAGAAGCTTTTAAAATGCATGAGTTTGGGCGGGTTTGCAACAGTGAGCAAGCAGCGCACCTCCCATTTATAGAAAAAAATTATTAACGTTGTTTTAAATTAAATATTGCAGTAATTGCTATAAAATCTCATATGAAAGGTCAACTTGCAACCGAATGCGGATAGGATTGCACCTTACATATACATACAAAATCTAAAATATTATATTCAGTAAACTATTTAAGCCATGATAATGAAATTTGGTGTGATCATTTGATTTGATTTGAATATCAAAACTAAGTCCATATCTGATATGCAAACAAAATAAAATAAATAAAAACCATTGAATTAAAATGCTTCCGTTTAACTTATCATGGACCATAGGAGTAATGAAATCAAAAGCAGTTGGGCGTGTCACCCAGAAGCAAACCGTATCGGGTGCCCGGGGCAAAACGAGATATATTTCACTAAGACTTCAAAAAATTCCACCTATGCATTCAAATTTCCTACATCGAATTAGTTTCATTCACTAAAAAAAGGGTCCTCATTTTTGTCTTTCAAAACACCCTAGCAAAATGAGATATATTTCACGACCATTTTGCCGCCCCCCAAGCTTTGCAACCGAGACGGTCGCACCATCGGCCCCTCCCCCTCCTAGATATGTTACTGGTGTCGCCTTCCAAATGCAAAATAGAGTAATAACGTTATTTAAGCTAACATTTTTGTAACAATTAACTATTACGAAGCTTAATATGGGTGGATGTACTTGCTAAAAGCTAGTTCTGCCTCAAAATTGAGTGGGCGTTCCCCATCTCATAGAAGCAAAGTGTGTTAAAAGTTATGTTTCATGAACTTAGTGATTGCAAAATATCATACAAATCTAGCTATTAGACCGAGGCGCACCTTCAATAAGAAATTCAAGTTTCAATGATATCTTGGGAATTTCGATTTCAAAACAAATAAATTCTAATGAACAAATTCATTCAATGTTTTTTGATTTTGTTTTTTTTTTATAGAACTATAGCATTTTTAAACAAAAATGATTCAAGGTTTTTTTATTCTAGTCCGCATAGTTTTTGAGATATTTCGTTTCAAAAAATTATCAAAAAAGTCAAAAAACAAAATAGCAAAGTGTGCAGTTATATAAAAAAAGCCCGATATACAGGGCGATGAAGCTTAGAAGCACTATACGGTTAATAAAATATTATTGTAGGTGGATGATGGGCTTATCTTAAACTTATTATGAGTTACAGGGTGTTTAACAAAGTTCCTTTAGAGAAGTACTCACAAACAAAGATTATTTCAAACTTCCTTTATTTTTTTACTTTTTTAATTTTTTTTTTTTTAATTTTTTCTTATAAAATTTTTTTAATTTTTTTTTATAAAAAATTTTTAAAATTTA
Organism: Meiosimyza decipiens; assembly: GCA_963680825.1. Taxonomy (NCBI): domain Eukaryota; kingdom Metazoa; phylum Arthropoda; class Insecta; order Diptera; family Lauxaniidae; genus Meiosimyza; species Meiosimyza decipiens. The sequence continues at coordinate 72,701,430 of OY804260.1, read as the reverse complement.
ATGTGTTTTTTTAAAATTTTTTCAGTTGCAGTCCCTTAAAGACCGTTTTAGAATGAGACTTTCTGATACATATTTAATGCATTATAATACGAGCTACAGCTTTACTAAACAAAGTTTTAACTGGATGTCATACTTTTCTAGGCATGAATTTTACTTAGTTAATAGCCTTAGAACATAGACTTGTTCAAAAGAAAAGAAAAAATTCAATAAATAAAAATTACAAAAAAAAAACTAAAGAGCTGCTTACGATTGTGAACTTTGCGTGGAACAATCCATTTATTGCATAATATGTACTTTCAAAGAAAACAAAAAAAAAAATTATTAAAAAAATCTAAGCGTTCTAACGCCTTCAGAAAAACAAAATACTTTATAAGACTTTCATGAACTTTTTCTAATTTTTATTTACTTTTCTAAATACCCATAGCATTTATGATGGCTATGAACTCGAGACAATTGCTTTGACATATTTACGTTAACAATTAGAACAAAATTTATGAAGAGCTTATAAAGCATATCTAAAAGTACAACCACAACAACAACAATAAAGTGCAGATAACTAACTACATTAAAGAATAGCAATAATAACAACAACAACAACAAAAACTATTTATAAATCGAATCAACTAAAGAAGGTGACACAAAATAAAAAAGAAAAGAAAATAAATATATAAAAATCAAAACTGTAGACACGGTATAAAATAAAATAATTTACAAGTGCAAAAGTGGCAAAAGCACAAAAACACCAAAAAAAAAAAAAAAAAAAAAAAAAATGGAGACCACAATTGAACTTTCAATACCTTAGAAAAGTTAAGAAAATAATACAGAATTGCCACGGTATGATAAATACTCAGTAGGAAATTTAAACAATGATGACACAGAGTATGGAATGGCAATATGTAATGGAATAAGTAGTGCATTATGTAAGTTAAATACTTAAGATAATTTCATCTTTCCGAACCATCCAGCAAGAAGCTTTAAAATTATCTAAAAAATGTTATTGTCGAATGATTTGTTTTTGCAATATATCTTCTCATACAAATGCAACTCTAAAATTGAAATTTTCATGTTTTTTTTTCCAAATTTCAAAGGTTTATTTAAAAAGTTGAACGAAAAATATTCATTTAATGATATAATGAGCAAATATTATATAAGCGTAGAACGATATATATGTAAACTTTTACAAATCGATTTAATGAAAACTCTTGTTTTATAAACAAACATGACAAGATAGGACAACAATAAAATGTTAAAACTTGGCACAGTGTTTCGTTATTGAATATTCAATTGCTGTTCCGGAAAACAGTCAAATAGGCGTTCTCTTTGAACAATGTAGAGCCGAAAACTTTTTTACGAATCGTAGCAACAATTAATGCAAGAAATATACCAACAAAGCGCGCGAAATGACAATTTTTTTCACTGACGTCAATAATCTAAAATTGTAATGAAGTACACAATGCATTAAAGTTGAGGATTGGGCGAACAGAACGGCACATGTTCATTGTCGATCGTTTTGGGTTTTTTGATGGAATGTGTCCATTACACTGAACTTCAAGAAATTTCAATCTCATCTACTTCAAAAAAGCAAGAGATGTCATACTTTTTTGATAGCAAAACGAAAGTTTTCCTGCAAGAAGGCGCATGTCCAGCGAATATTTATATTTTTTAAACATTTGAGAATGTCGACACGTATTTAATTCAAAAAAGTTTGCACTCAACAGTGGAAGTTCAAAGCGGCACATGGTACAAATGTAGGAGTTTTTGAACGAAGTTAAGTGTTTTTTTTACTGGTTAGTGTAAAGTTCTTGAGTGGAATACATCAATATGAAACAAATGTCAGTCTGTCATTGTTATTGTTTTGTGTCAAATACGTACATAGTTCACGGTTCTCATTTAGCGTTTACATATTTGTGTACATTTTCAATTTAATTTTTGTTAAGAAGAAAACTGGAATCGAAATAAATTTTGAAGCCATAAATAAATAAAATTAAAAAAAAAGCCAACCAAAGTTCTTAGCACGGAATCTGCTCCATTAAAGAGTTCAACAAAAAGGCACATGTCCATTAATAAGTTTAGCAAAAAGACACATTTCCATTAAAGGGTTTAGCAAATGCGAAGACGCACATGTCAATTTTTGTTCCTGTTTTCCTTAGAGTATTCAACATTTTTAAAATATTTTTTTTCGGGTTTGAATGAGTTAAAATAGTAGCATGAACAGTTCGGAATCATAAACACTTTTTTGCGATTTCTGAAAATTTTTAACAGCTGAACATGTTCCAAAAACATAAAATAAAAGTTCTGTGAAAGTGATATTGCATTTGGGGCATTATTTTCTGAGATATAATTATTACAAACACATTTACTATTAGTTATTAATTTATTTTTGGATAATGACCTCAGCAATTTTGCCCTCACTAAACTAGCACATTCAGATATTGAGTGTTACCGAAAATTTTAATGAACGCATGTCGTGCCTTAGTAGATTTTTATTTTTTTTAAGCCCCCAACCTTGACAAAATAATTTTAAGAAAATTTAAAAAGTCCAAAATTTTTATGGACTTTTCTTGTAAGAGATTTTTTCTTATGATTATGGTTTGTGTCATTACTTCAAAACGAAAATACCAGAATTTGAGAGATAGGTTTTATCAACCAAAATCCAATATTACCCATCGCAAGAGCTTTTTTTGGTGATTCTACGTTTTGCGTTGTGCGCACTAATTGCTTAAAATATTTTGCTTACACTTCTTATTTTTTGAACACAATATTGGTTTCAATGACAATAAATTCCCTACTGGGTAGCAATTGAACTTACCTGAGTAACACCATGCGGGCCATACAACTGGACTTTCCGTATCAATTTCCTTCATTATTGTCCATCATTACAATTACAATAACAACTGCGATATTAACGACGACTATGAAGACAGTAGTAATGAGTTGGAAGTGGAGAAGAAGTTGATGAAAAAAAAAAAAAAGGTTTGTTCGTTGAATAGTTGAGGTTAAAAAGTTGTATTGAATTTTGAATAGGAAAAAAAAAATTAAATTCTTTTATGACAACTATTTTCTATTTATTTTTTAATTTTTTTTCTTTTCTTTAATTTAAATTTTCTTTCTATTTAATAAAATTGTTAGATTATTTATTGTGTTGTTGTTGTTGCTGTTGTTGGTCGCTGTTGTTGGCTGTTGCAGTAGTTGTTGCTGTTGGCGTTGTTTAATTTATTTCCGCTGTGATCAACTTGTTGATAGTTTTATGAGTTTATAAAGGTATTCACGAGTGTTTGGTATGTGTGCGCGTGCGTGTGTGTGTGTGTTTTATTTGGAGTTTTGATTTTTATTTTATTGAATTATTTCTTGTTGTTTTTGTTCTTGCTTTTGCTTTTGTTTATTTTAAATTTGCACTTTTTAATTTTGCACTTAAGTGGACACTTGACTGACTGACTTGACGAGGTGAAAATATTTGCGTTGATGTCGAAGCAGGTTTGGTTTTGTTTTGTTTTTGTTGTGTTCACCTTAGATACGCGTTGTAGTTATGGCAAAGATGTGTACAGTATCTGCGAGATAAAGGTAAGAATTTATTACTTTGTGTGAGTTTATTTCTAGGTTGATTTTCAGTATCTTTTAATTTAATTGTTAATATAAATTTGTTTGAATTAATTACTTTTTAGCTGATATAAAGTATTTCAGAAATTCTTCAAGTATCCATGTGTAAAGAAAGCTAAATTGTTGTAAAGTCTGTAGTAAACTTTACTAACGATAAGATTGATTTTCAAATAGTAGTTTAGTTTTTGTCGACTAGAAGATAACGTCCAATTTACTTACGTCATTCGAACAAGACTAAAAAATTCTTGAGAGATGTCAATGGCTGTTTTTAAACACAAAAGTGGCTCAAATATGGTGCTCATTTAAGACAAAGCAGCTAAACTAATTTATTTTTATATTACATATACATATGTATGTATATATATTCTTCAATTGAATATATATACATAAATATGTATGTATAAAAAAATATAATTTCTATCCGTTTGACAAGGCTTCACAAAGTTTAACCATCAGAGCAAAAATTTTGTTTAAGAAATCTTGGACATTAACGAAAGGTTGCGTAGTAAAGAGTTATTTATAATTATATTATTAGCATTTTTTTTAAAAATTTCAGCCACTCAAAGGGCGAAAACAATATTTTTAAAATTACAGTGTGACCTCGATCAACGCAACCCTCGACAAATGCAACTCCTTGATTTTCGCAACAAGTAGATTTCTTTCATTACAGACTTAGTAAGTGCAACTTTTCAAAATCTAAACCGAGTTTGTGAATACCCCAAGATGGGAAAATGTTTATACAATTGGTTTCTTTTGCAAAAATGAAATGTTTTTTTTATGAAATAACGTTGTTTTATATTTCAGTTTATTTCTTATTAAATATCTGCACCCACGTTTCAAAGATTCTTTGACTCCATCATTGCAACTATCGGAGTTATTGCTATAGGCTTGGTTTTTATTAGTTGCGTTAGCCGAGGCCGCACTGTATACGGCAAATATTAAGGTTTCAGAAAAATACATTCTTGGCGGAAGATTCACTAAGATTCTCTATAAAATGCGCTTTAATATTTTCACTTTTAGCTCTTTGCAAGCTTAAAAAGCTAAAGAATTGTGTAAAAAATGCATGCTCTTAATAATCATTGGTAAAGTACAGGGTGTTTGTTTAGAGCGATGTACCCACTAGATAACATGTAGTCCGGCAACGCTCGTGTAAGTAAGATTTGCCATTTTATTCTGAAAAATTTATGGCAAAAGAACGCTTGTAAATTGTGAAAATTAACTAAATTCTCATAAATGTCAACGTTAAATTTAGCTAAAATTCACACTTTTTCTAGAAGTTGACCATCAAGATTGTGTGGCTAGACACAAGTTCTATGCGGATAAGCCTATGACATTAGAACATATAAAAACCAACGTTTGGTGTATTATTGGCGAGATACAGTCGCAAATGCTCGAAAATGTGTTCAAAAATTTGAGCTCTAGGTTGTGCTATATCTGAGTCAGTCACGGGAATCGTATGTCCGATATCATCGGCTTATGCGTTGCAGGTATCACTACTAACACGCAGGCATATTAAATATCATATATTTTCTATGTACGTGATTCCCCGATTTGAAACAAGCGTCGCACAAGTATCAAATATCATTTGGGTAGTTTATTTGCTCGTTCAGTCAGCCGTGATATCTGCAAAGCATAAGCCGATGTTATTGTGTTCAACACGAATTGTCGGCATGCCGAACGTACCGATTTGATATGATATGAATATAATAATGTATACTCTCTGCAATAAAAAGTTGGCGTGAGATTTTAATTGACCCCCCATGGTGACATTTTTCCGAACCCCGTCAACCCCAATTTTTACTCACGTAATTAATGGATGGCACCTAATTTGTTTAGTAAAAATAATTGAACAATATTTTGATCGAATTGTACAGTCTTAGCAGAAACCGATATTTTTGTGTGAAATTTCACAAATCGGTCAATGCTTTTTTAACAAACATGACAGAGACTACAAATGGAACAATTTAACCTGGTAATTGGTGACATATGTTTCATGCTTCATGGCTCAAGTGTTAAGAGCGGCTGTCCAAACATAATTCATGGAATGGTCGGGGTTCAAATCCGTGTACAAATTAACCAAAACTGGTCTGATGAGGCTATGTATATATGTATGTGAATATGTATATACGTGGTAATAGCCGAAACATATGTCACCAATTACCAGGTTAAATTGTTCCATTTGTAGTCTCTGTCATGTTTGTTAAAAAGCATTGACCGATTTGTGAAATTTCACACAAAAATATCGGTTTCTGCTAAGACTGTACAATTCGATAAAAATATTGTTCAATTAATTAATAATAACAGTCGACTAATAACAAATAAAATTTAGTAAAAATATTTAAGAAAACCATTTTTTTTAATTTTCTTAATTTCATAAAATATCATTGCGAGTCCCTCAGCATCACACAATGTATTTTTTTCTTTATTTCTTTGGGTCAAAGTCGCGCAGTCCCTTATAAAAGCCACGTAGAAGGATAAATGAAGTGGCATTTTAGGGTTGAAGTGTTGTTTCGTAGAGAAAAAAAATTCCATTATGATGTCACTACCATTTAACCTACAAAATTAAGGTCAGGTTTAGCCCATTTTCATGAACCTTTGCACTACCTATAAAGGATATTTGTTATTTGAAGTGCAATCGGTGATTGTTTAGTTTGATGAACAGTGTAAACGTCATGCAAATTAAGTTTGGCAACGAAATAAAAAAAAGTAATCACTTTTGTTATATAAATAATCTTTAAGACTTTAGTTATCGAGCTCCGTTGTGCAGTTCTTGATAGAGGCACGTAGGGAGATGATGCAACGGTATGTGAAATTTGAAGCATTTGCAGCATAGAGGGTCCATTATGATTATGTCAAAGTCAAGTGGTTTACCATTATTTTTTGGATTTTTTGTATATTTTTTACTTTTTTTGGAAATTTTTTTCAAAATATTTTATGGCAAATTGAAAGACACCTCGAAAATTGCTATTCGTCAAACATTTCTAGAGAAACATATTGTCAAAAAAGAAGACTAAGTGATTTTTATTATTAAGTTTTTTAGCACTTTTTAGGACGATTGATTCCTTTACAATTTTATGTAATTGCAACAAAGCGTAAGGTCACCTCTTTTACAAATTTATTTGCGTAATTAAAATTGAATTGACACTTAATGAGTTGGCTGGAATATTGTCATAGGTATAATTGATTGAAGCTTGCTCACACTAAAAAATTTCCATAAGCGGTCTTGACTTAATATTGGAAATTTCCGGGGAAATAATTTTTTTTTTTAAAAAAGACCAACACTTTAGGGAAAACCCTTTGACACGTGGAGGCATACAAGTAGGAAAGAGGTTAACCCATTAAGCAACGGGGCGATAAGTGGCGTCAGAAGTTAAGTTGTTAAGTATGACGTATTAAGCAACGTGATATTTTGAGGATGCGAATGAAACAAAACTAATTTTCATAAAAAATTGTGGTCTATAAAACTTGCTACAGTGTTTGTTTAAAACTTGCTACAGTGTAATAGTTTTTGAGATACAAGTGGTCAAAAATTTAATTAACTTTTTAAAATATTTTTATGAAGTCACTTTGGAGGTTGTTAGAGAAGCAATGAATGAGTGGAATCACGATGCCCTTAGGAAAAATATAGCCAAGGATTTAATAATCTCTACTCAGATTTTCTCATAAAAAAAGAAGTTTCTCATTTTTTTGATAAAAAGTAAAAGTTAAAGAAAAAGTACTTGCTCTTTTTTTGAGAAAAATCGTCAAAAAAGGTGCAATAAAATACATTTCGGAATTACATTCATACAAGGGAATGAAACTTAGATTTGTTATGCAACCTCTTATGGGTCATAGGGTTCGTGCACTCAAATTGATAAATTTCTGTTAAGAGTCTTAATCAAATTTCTTTAAGAAATATGGCCTTAGGTCTGATATCGTTTTAAGGAAAGATTTTGAACTTTAAGGACATTTTAACTTTAATATCGTACAAAAATTTAGTTCTGTTAATAAGTGGTTTCTCATTTAAATTAAGCACCAAATTTTTTAAATTTAATAACTCAAATTTAATATTTCAAAATTAATTTGAATTCCATTTAATGTTTGCCCAAAGACGCTACTTCACGTTCAATATTTATTGAGCGCGATCCAGTATCGCGATATCTATTGAACGTTTAGCATGCCATATTGATGGCCATATCGCGAATTTTCTATAGATTTTGAAATCCATCAATATGAATGCGATCCAAATCACAATAAATATTGAACGTGTAGCAGGCGCCAAAGGTTTCATGTTTTCAAACTATGCATAGGTACTTGAAAAACTCTCCGATAGTGATTTCCATTATATAAAATGATTTTTATAATAACAACTCACCACAATTTGCTGTTAATTCACCAACGAGATTTTTTTTTTTATTTTTGCTTTTGCAAATTATTTCATTTGTGTAGTTTTTAACAATTTTCTCTTTTATTTTGTTATTTTTTTTTTGCACTTTGCTTGACACTTTCGAGTGCGGCATTTGTATCTTTAACCTTTTAAACATTCCATACACATATACAAAAACAAAAAACAGACCCCGGACAAACACCAGTGCAATTAAAAAAAAAATTTTTTTTATTTTGCGAAGCGACGATTGACGGTAAATACGACGACGAGCGCAACTGCTTTATATTTGCAAATATTTGATGTGGAAAAAGCAAAAAGTTTATTATATATATTTTTGTTGTTGTTTTTTGTTGCTGATATGCCTTTTAAACTTTTGCAGTTCACTTCATTAGATATACGCACTGTGTATACGTACGTTTTTGCTCAAAATGCTTCTCAAGAACTTTATAGCTCAATGGATGACGAACGAAATAAAAAGAAACTTTTCACTATTTAGATACAAATTAGTTAGTGTTGATTTTTATTAATTTTCTTTATCAATTTAGATGTATTTGTTTGCTTATTTTGTAATAGATACTTTAGCTTGAAAAGTTATAGAAACTTTTTGGCGCGGCAATGAGATGCAAAGATATTTTTTGAAACTGCTGTTATTTTGCGTAGGGTTTTTGTTTTGGTTTTTATCGCAGCATAAGCGTGGGCCTTTTTTCTGATCCACTAAATGTTATGATATTGATCTAGATATATAGATACTTTTATGCACAGCTTCACAATTGACGCTTTAAAATGCGTTAGTTTTGCAAGCTAATAGATACTTTTTGGATTATTTACTTCAACTTTTGCACTATGTCAACCGCGTAGATGATTTTTGATTACAAAAATAATTTTTTTTGCAAATTGTTTTGTTTTTGTTGTTTTTTTTTTTAAATTCTTTGCGTATTATCGTTTTTATTATCGAAGACACATTAACATAGCTCACAGATTTAATAAGATAGCTTTTTTGAAGCCAGTTCTTATTAGAAGTTTTAAGGCAATCAAAAATTTATTTTCCGTATAGTTTTAAAATGCACAGATACTTGCTTTTGCAAGTAGATACTTTTCGAAACAAAACTTTTTGTGTTTGTAAACACTTAGATACATTTAAACATCGCTTGACAACATGTAAATACTTTTTGGAGTTTATTTTTTTAAATTATATGCGTTAATATTTTTTGCTATTGTTAAGATACATTTATTTTACTTTATACTTCCGTCGAAACTTTTTTTTATGCACAAGATACTTTTTTAGCAATAGTTTAAGTTTCTTATATGCACAAGATACTTTTTAGTAAGAGTTTTAGCTAAATACTTTTACGATTTTCTGTTACATATATCAAAAGATACTTTTAAGCATAGTTTAAAACTGCACAGATACTTTTTCTTTTTTATGCGTATCTACAGATACTTTTGTTTAAACGAAAGCTTTAATGCGTTTCTAAATCTTATTCGCTCTCAGAGTTACACAATTTACATACAAAATTACGCAGTTACATTTCAAAATCTATAAGATATTTTATCTTTTCAACTAAAAGCGGTGAATTTGTCGTTTTTTTTCCGAAATTAAGTCACGTGTTTAATTTAAATAGAGTTTCGTTTTACACACACATTCAAAATTCTCAACTGTTTTAATCAAAAACGTATCTCACAGATACTTTGTTGTACACATTAGAAGCACGTGAGCGGCACAGTCAAAAAAATCACTGTAAAGATACAGAAAAAGCATACGAAAAATATTAAATAAGCTCAGCTGTTTCGCATTTCATTTAAGTTGCATTATTCAGATGCTTTTGCATCTACACATTTGTAAAAAAACAAGTGAACAACCTTAAACATAATATTTCGTTTCTTCTAACAATTTAAAAATTGTACTTTATCAAAAACGCAAACTAATTTAGAACCGAAAAAGTCAACAAAATTAGAATAAAATAAGAAAAAAAAAACCGAAAAAATAAAATTATCTCGAATGCGATCTTAAAGCGCGCGCAATCGCCCGAATATAACACGCTCACTAGCCCGCATTCGCAAACTTACTATCGTAGCAAAGCAAAACCGAACAAAAATAAACCCCAACCAGAGCACACTGAACTGAACGAACTGTCATAAATGGCGCGCACCGTGGCCCCCACTGCGGAGCACGTGAGCGTGAAAGCAGTGCAAGTGAGAGAGAGAGATAGGAAGAGAGCGCAAATGAAAGAGAACTAAGAGAGTAGATTTAGAATGCTAAATCCAAAGTAAAACAAACCAAGTCCCCAATATAAAGAAAATGAGCAGTTAAACAGCCAACTCTGAGAGATAATAGCCAATGACACTGAGAGATAATAGCGCCTCGAAGAAAGAGTGTGAGTAAAGAAAGACCCAGAGAGCACGCCGCAGTAACAGAAATTCATTTACATTGACATAAAAATGCACTCACTACGTTATCCCCCACATCTTCCACCCCCTCGTTCGAGAGGCTCATGCCGGCGGTCACTTTACATAAACTGAACAAAACACAATACAACAATAACAATAATAAAAAAAAGGAAACCACATAAAAATAGTTACACACACGCACACACACATACTAGTGAAAGAGTTCAATGGAGGTCATATGGTCAGAGTTCAAGATGACGACTACACTGACAGACTAACGTTGTCGCTGCACACATGCAGCTATGAGTACTTGTGAAGGAAGTTTGGTCCCAAAGGGAATTAGTGGGGTGCAGGAGACAAACGCATCGTAATAATGTTGGTGTGAAGTGCCTATTGGACGGATGGGCATATCGACGCACAGCCGGACGAGCGAAACATTCAAAAGCGCAGTAGCCCCTTGTTGCATTTTCGCAGTTCATTTTTTGATGATTTTCGTTTTTTTTTTTGCTTTTGTTTTATCGAAATTTTTTCTTTGCACGTATTTTTGTTTGTGAATTACTCACTATTTCTCTTTCTCTCTCTCTCTTATTTTGTCAAGTTGTTTTAAAATTTTATGATTTTGTTTTGGTTTGCAAATCATTTTAATATCAGCTTTCGCAATAAAGGGGTAGGCACACAGTACACTGCAACAAAGGTATTGAGCTGATATTGTTGTACGAAGTTCATTTTTGAAATTTCAAGATGCCTTTGAGCTGATAATGGGTGTTTCATTTAGTGGTTCCGTTTTTTTAGTAGGGATCTAATGACAGATCACGTGTGAGTTGGCAAATTGTCATGGTATTGTTGTTCAGTATTGTTTGACATTTCATCCAGGAAGGACTTACACCGCAACAACGGTTAGAAATTGAAAAATTTACGAAATTGATCTTCAAATTCACACGATTTCTTGAAGCAATGAAACTAATTGGCCACCTAGTTCATGTGATATCACACATCTAAATTTTTTTCCCTTGGAACTACGTAAAGTTCAAAGTCTACATGGATAAGCCGGCTACGATTGAGGGATTGGAAGCCAGTATTACTTGTGTCATTCGCCCAATATCACATTTTAAAGAGGAATGGTTATTTTGTATTATAATAAAAATGACCCGATTAAATTGAATTTGTTATTATTTTTAAAAAAATGACTCTAAATGAATCACCCTATATGAAACATATAGCGGAATTTATTGCAAAATTATTTCCACTTTAGATAAGAATAAATTTAATAATAAGATGAGAGCTAGTCATCAATTCATTGTGGCCTTAGCAGACCTATTATGACATCTTCGTGTATTGGAAGTAATCTAAGCATTGAGTTCAGTATGAGAGAATACATTTTTCAAGCATCCTTTTGGGAAATTTCTTCCGATGTTATGAAAGAATATTAAAGGTGTCTAAGTCTGATTCTAGAGCAGTGAGGAAAGTGAAGTACACAATATATACTCGTTTGACTTCACTTCATTCATCCTGCAGCACTTGTCCTATACCAGTCAGTTATGTTGTTATCGGACATGAAAGTTCTTGAAGTACAACTGGTTAATAAAACAAACGACGGTGGAACCAAAGAATTTGCCTCTAAAAGAAATTCCGGTAGCACAACAGAACGTTCAAACTTTAAAATCAACTCGTTTTCGTTATTCATGCTCACTGAGAAACGAGCACTATCACCATTACTAATGTACCATTGCTGGTGAGACAAATCGATTGCGCAAACTAAAATAAAATATTTTAAAAAATTAAATAGCTGTAGGTGTATAAAATTCAAATAAATGACCTTCGTCGGACGCTATCAGAATTATATATTTGAATGCTGTATACAACGGGGCCGCTACGAATTCGATTTCTTTACATAAACTTTTTTACAGTTGAGTACTTAATTTTTTCTTCTCACCGCAGATGGATTTCGACTATTTTTTATTTAAAGGGCTAATATATGCTTTCAGTAAGGTCATAGCATTAAAAACAGAGCTATAAATCAATCTACATACATATTGTTGGTTCCCTAAGTCCTACAAAAACTCATGTTACACTCATGTCTTACTGAGCTATTCTTCATAAAATCTACAACACAATTAACAAAATGTTTGCATAAGTTTTTAATCTATTTTTCCTTCGCGTTTCAAGAATCCCTGGACTCTATTAGTGCCTCTTTCGTATGAGTTTTCAATAGCTATTGATCTTTTAGTGAAGCACAACTGCATTTGAGAGCCGAAAAATATCTTTCCATGCCAGATGGTCTACTGCGCTTTTGATTAGTGATGACAAAAATTTGGTAAATCTCAAAAAGTTTGAGAATTGAGAGAAATATTCCCTATTTTGTTGTTTTTTCAATTGCAAAACAAACAGTTTGAACCAACCTGCTCCAAAGTCTCGACTGCAACGAATTATTTTTTATTATACAAGAGCGAAAGCTCTATAAAAGCTGTCTCAATATAAAAGGTGTGAGCTTGCCATATTACTTAGTGCCAAAGAGAGATTATCATATTATCAAAAAGAGGCAAATCTCAAAAGCTCTCGGCACATATGGTCATATTGTTATCTTGTAGCAAAAAAAAAAAACAAGCAACACAGGCAAAAGCCAATTTCAGAATCAATTGTCGGAATTTTGAGCTCATGGTAAATAAGCTCTTTCTAAATTTTGGCGGCTTTGCCTTTTATAAAACGCTAGTGCCAAGCTGGGGCAGTTAACGAATCAGGGTTTGTTCACTAAATTGTGATGAGAGTTAAATTAAATAAATAGGAAAAAAGTGCTAGTAGCACAGCAGTTTTATCAACCTTATCAAAGGTATATATCAAGAAGTAAGTTAAAACCAACCCGATCTTTCATACATTAAGTAAATGCACATTAATATTTAATAAGAAAAATCATAAGTCTCTTGTCATTATCGTCAAGATAACAATCTCAACAATATCAAAAAACAAAACACAATGAAAATCCGAAGAAAAAAGGCTGAAAAGCTTCTACCTTTGCTTGAATACTTGCAACCAATGCGGTTGATTACTTAATACATCTACGTCAACGTGAACACACCCCGCAAATATTTTGCTCTCACATCCTAACACCAACGACAAACAACCTTTAAAAGTCACAGACAGCTACGGAACAAAATATCGCCCATTCAAGTTAAATACAACAACAAAAGCTACATGTGCATATACCCACAACAATGTCAGAAATAAAAACAAGACTGCCAGACAAACAGACAGACAGATGGACGGACGGACGGACGGACAGACGGACAGACGGACAGACGGACAGACAGACGCACATATAATCAGAAGAGGTAGACGCGGTCGCTGAGTACCCCAAGTATTTTTAGAACAATGCAGTAGTGAGCAAAAGTTTTTCTTTTTTGCGCTCGTTGCTGATCTTCGACAGAGAACAGAGGTCAGAAGGTCTCTGATCTTTGACGATGCCATCGCATGTGCTCAGCTCATGGTAGGATGATACTTCGACATTTCATTGCAGCACACGATAAAACGTACGAAGGGACAGATTGCAAAGATACCGAGGAGGAGGAAAGAGTTGAGCTGAGAAAAGGGAAGGCCACACCACTTTTGCTTCAGACACTTCAGTGGGCTGTCGCTACACCAAGAATAGCTTTAATATATGCAGCGACAGCGATGATGATAATGTGCCTACCAGCCAGCCAGTTGGCCTGTGTATATAAGTGGGAATGAGGTACACGATGACGAGGTAGTGTCCCGGGTTACGTCTATTAAAAGCAAAGAGTTCGCTGGCGTTGATGGGGCCAGGCCAAAAACAAAAGATAAAAAGTAGAAAAAACCAAAACAGCGAGTGCGACACGAAACACCAGACGATGACAAGTAATGAAATGATGACAAAAAGGCAATGAAACTTTTGGATGATGGAGACACGAAGAGTTAACATACCTCAAAACACCGATCAATCGAGTAAATAGCGAAGGCGACATTTCTCATTTCTGTTGCCCACTGTTTGGCGCGTCGCAACGCGATTGACTCGTTTGCTAACACGCGTCGTCGGCGATGAACAACGCGACGCGAAAACGTAAACAAAAATGAAAATGAAAACTGTAAGGACGTTCCCGTCGAAATTTGGCGGCGACCGTTCGCAACTGAACTAAACTTGACTACAGACTCGCATATGTGAGCTGAATTGAACTGAACTGATCTCGGCCGCTCGCGACATCAACGTGGTCGATGTTTTGTGCGAGTAGAGCAGCAGCAGTGGTGGCTAAAGGTGGCACAGCGGTCGTTTGGTTCGCATATCGAATGCTGTCTGGCTACGACGACTGCTGCTGCATATGAATCGTTGCGGAATTTTTCAACTTGGGGCACACAAATTCAACTCGCGTCAACTCTGCTCCGAAATGCCAAACATTTGATGATCGCTGGCTGCCTTAAGTAGTTTTTCGTATTTTGTTGTTTTCTCACTTGTTTGTTGTAGTCCATTTTATTTTTAGAGCCCCATAAGAAAAAGGCGTCGCGATTTATTGCCAGAAATGAGAGTGTGGGGCTTGGGGTTGGTGGAAAGTAGCAGAATAACTAAAAGTGGTACATTTGGCTAAGGTAACTGATGGACTGACTGGCTGGCTGTCAGGCATTTAGTTTGCAGCGTTTGTTAAACATTCGCCTCTGCTAGGGTCGTTTTTGCTGTACTCTGATCATATCTAAGTTGTCGGGTGCGATCGTTTGTTAGGTCGCCACTGTATACTGTACGTTGACGGGCATATTTTAAGATGATTTGGCCTGGTCCATGAGTGTGTGTGTACACATTGATATAACAACAAATGCTGTTGTATTTGCCTGTCTCTTGGCCAACTATGCCCTGGCCCGGCAAGTAGGCGCGCACTTTGAAAATGCGATCGAGGTGATCGCGCGCTATGAATAAATTTATGAACCGCAAAAATATATTTTCGTTTTTATGTGTCGCAGGCAATTTAATTACTTTACAAAATATATCACACACAATTTATACGATGAAGTTTACTTATGCGTATGCAAAATAGTATATCAAGTGAATAAATCGACACTGCTTGTACGTACTGCATATTAAGGATATTTACTTTCCACTTCACCAATTACATTCATGTGAATAATAAAAACCTCAATACCCTTATCTGATATGACCTTTAGCTATTTGAGCTTACAAAACTGAGTACAGAATTATGATTTTCTAAAACTCAAATTCACTATTTTTGAAATTAAAAAATAAAAATCCAGAATACCAGAGCTTTGGAATTGCAGTCCCTAGTACATACCCTTGATAAACACACGAAAATATGAAGTATCAATGTTATCAAAATCGACAATAGCAATAAAAATTTTATAATACGATGAAGATGAAGCCAACTGATTGTGTGTGGGTGTCAAACAACAACAAAAAGATTTAACAGCGAAACACCCAAACAATCACAGCGTCTCAGAGTATTTACGTGAGAAAACAATAAAAAAAAAATCGCCGACAGCCTCTACACAGCAGATTTGACTGACTGAACCGATATATACTTACTAGGTATAATTGCCCCGCTGAATCGGCAAATATTGAAAGAGTCAAACATTAAAAGCAAACGGTCACCAACTTCAAAAGGGTACCTTGCGCTAAAGCGGCAAAATTTTGAACGGCAAAGTAGAAGCGTGAAAGAGAGAGCGAGCAGAAAAACTAACAGCCATAACAACCGACAATTGCTATAACTAAACCAGAAAAAGAAAAGAAAACGGCAGCATCTCGCGATTACGCGATTACGACCGCGATCTTTGATCTTTCGACTGTCAAAAGATCAAATTATAATAACGAAACAAACGATAGAGTTTTTAAAACTAAAGCAATAAATTCTAAATGCTCTAGGAATATTTATACAAAATTTGAAAATTAAAATCTGAAAA
The DNA here is from genome assembly GCA_963680825.1 of Meiosimyza decipiens. Taxonomy (NCBI): domain Eukaryota; kingdom Metazoa; phylum Arthropoda; class Insecta; order Diptera; family Lauxaniidae; genus Meiosimyza; species Meiosimyza decipiens. The sequence goes on along the minus strand of OY804260.1, from coordinate 72,685,169 downwards.
TCATATTGTGTTGAACCCAAAGTTCAATTTGTATGATCAGCAAAAAAGAAAACAAAAAAATATTGACTGTGATTTGATGTAACCGGGTTGGTTGTTTTCGTTGACGATCAAGATGGATGACATTCTTTCTAGGCAGCTGTATAGAACGTTCGTTAGCACTGTAATGTACTCAGCATAAATATTGGATTAAAAAAAATGATAATAATAAATAATAAATAAATAAATTAATGAAAAAAAAAAACGGTAAGATCGGACGACCGCATTGCAGGCTTATACGGCAACAATTCAAATAACCACAATTGCTGACTTGACAGAAAAATGCGTTGCGGCAGGAAAACTAAGCCTCCAACAATAAAGCTATGGGCACTGGTAAATAAATGGAAATAAATAAACAAAAAAAATGGCTCACAGTTCATGTGACAAAAATGTCGCATTCAGCATTGACAGATAAATATCAAGTTTAATATTTGTTTGGAGATAATAAAACAAACACTGAGTGGTGGTTCAGTTAGTAGTGATGATATTTATGAGAGATCGTCTTCGTTCTATTGTATTCTTTGAAAACATGAAACTGCAAAAATAAAGTAAAACGAAAAAAAAAATCAGAAATAAAAGCACTATGGATTAACAGAATGTCGTAAAGTATTTGCTCTTATTTTCGTAGATGCAATTTGGTTCACATACCAAAAAAGCAAAGGGAACAGAACTAATGGAGCAGATACTTGATGAAAGCTTAAAGAATTTTGTGTATTATTTTGACCTGCGATCTAGCGAGTTAAGTTGTGAGCTATAGCCGCTTAAAGCGACCAACTTTTGTAAAAGAGATTTTAAATAAAAAATGTTTACAGTGTCAGCATTAGAAAAGTTGGATGCGTAATGTAGGATACAATAGATAAAAGATATTGTAATCAGTGCAATGATAACCTATAAACACCTGGCTTGTTCAAAAAAGTATCAACTTTTATATTACATATATAAATATTATTTCAAATGCTGCAAATTAGTATGACACAAAATTTCAGAAAAGTGTGGTGCATGCTTTAGCGGTAAAATTCTGGCTATTTTGATGAAATTTTTCATGTAGCATTGTTGCTCGATGGTAGCAATACTGCAATGGATCTCTAGTATGAATTTAAATTATTATAATATACAATTTATTTAAAAATAAATATGATTTTATAAATGTTATGAGCAAAAATGTTGTGGCTCGCTTTTGAGATGTTAAAACCCCATACCCACAACCTGCATTTAAGTGCTGCAACGAATTGTCGTTGTGCACTTTTTTATTACCTAAGTATTGAACTGGCTTGCCATTATCAGACATGTTCCGTAAAACGTTTTGGTTGAAAATTTATGCCGAAATCGATTTGCCATATCGGATTGCGATTTCAATTTGTCGAATGAAAATCGGTACTTTGTTTCAGATATCGATGATATCGCTCAAATGTTGGTTTGCAAAAATAAAATCAATGGAAGAGTGAAAGTTTTGATTTATGAATAAAATGTGAGTATTTCTATAAATTAAAACATTTAAAAACTAAGACTTCTGACTAGATAAAATTTTATTTTATACAAAAACAGCTACTCATATTAAAAAAACAACTGCTCATTCCAAGATCTATTCACACTACATCTGTGTGAATGTGTTACAAATTTATTTTTTTGTTTTGTTTTTAAAGACACGTTCTTTTTATACCCTTCGTATGGTAATATTTTTGGAATCTCATCTTTCAAATTTAACTTTTTGCTGTTGAGTGTTAAGTCAATTTTTATATTCGCTTGAGACATGTTTAGGATTTATTTTCACTAAGTTGTCATTTTGTGATTGCTGTGGTATACAGAATTAAGACTCGTGTCTTTATGCTCTAATGTATGCTTCATTCAATGAGCTACGATACTTTTGCTGTAAGGTGGCCCTGTTTTTAGTTTGTCAATGCTGCTTTTTTAACATACCATAAATAATTAATAATTATCAGGATATAAACTAATAGCACAGTCCAGACGGTGGATTTATTTAGAGTTATCGAAAAACTAAAATTTGAGCTTATTACCAACATGGTAGCAAATTAATCAGTGAGGCTTGTCCAGAATTTACGTTAGCATGCCTGAAAAGTTACATTTTTAAATTATATAATTCGCAATTAAGTTGACGAGCTGGCTGGACTGCAGGATGCCAAACATAAAATTTGTCAAAATGTCATATGTGCTAATGTACTAAAAAATTGAGGAGTGGGCGAACGGAACGTCACATCTCAGGTTGCTAAAGGTTTTCAGAAATGGCAAAAAAACTGTTTATGTCCTTGAACTGATCACAGGAAAATCTCCAATTTGCTATAGAAAAAGTATGACATCTTGTGCCTTTTTGAAGTGTCTGTGAATGAAGTTTCTTACAAAAAGCTCAAAACGCCCTACCAGGGACATGTGCCGTTCTGTTCGGCCACTCTTCAGTTGGTATTATGTATATTAGACTTAGGGAAATTCTTATCAGAAACAGCGTCAGGTAGGATGGCTGCGGTCCGCGTCAGGTAGGATTGCATAGCAATATATCTGGTCAAAAGTTACATAGGTATGCATAAAATTTCCTTTTACATGATACATATAATTATGAAAACTTACGTAAAATGTAAGAAACGCAACATTCTGATTTTCACACACAATTGATATCAAATAATTGGGCGCGCTTCGTAGGATTGAATTTAATAAGCTAGAAAGTGCAAAAAAAAAAAAATCTAAAAAAAATTTGGAAACAAAAAATTTCGATAAAAATGAAAGGAATGAAAATAAAAACCTCGAAAAAAATAAACTTTTATTAAGTCAAATTTAGTTTTGAATTTGAATTTTTTAACAACTAGTTGGTAATAGAAATAGCAAATAAAAGCTTCAATCATTAAATATAGGGTGTTTTCTAAGACTATCGTTGTTGCAAACTAAATTTAAACACAAAAAATTATCCAAATGATCTAAGTTTTGTCTATAGTCTTTTATTCGCTTGATGACCTTAATTCATTTAGCATTTCAATATGATTTTGGCTAAATTAGCAACGCAACTGGCCAAAATATAGCGGTGTCGAAAGTTCAAACTTTTGAGCTATTGAGTGCTTATTACCGAAATAACACGAGATATGTGAATTTTCAAAGCGTCAATAATTGCTGGCTTATCAGCAAAAGCCAAAAACTACACAACAAAGAGTTCAGTGGTGTCAAATCCTGCGATCTTTTTTTTTTTGGGTTCTTGATTTTCGAGATTTTTGTTTGAGATAAATACCCCAACCAGAAAGTATTTCTCCTTTAATAAATCGACACAAAATTTTTTTTCCTCAATTTAAATCTCTTATGCTTGAAATTAACTGAACCTTAATCCGGGCGACCGATTATTTCAAAGGAAATACATTTTTTGTAAAAGTAAAAGTCCCACCTTGTACTGGTAAGACTTGCGTAGCAGAATGACGTCGATGTTTATCTGCTTGTTCTTCAGTAGTGTATGCAGTAAGAAAAATGGTCAACTGCGTAATACCTTTGTGAGTGGCTTGGGCCAAATGAAACGACTGCCAATTTCTTAAGTGTACTTCTGATCCATAGTCTTAAAAGATAAAACCTATGCCAAAACAAAGGTAGCACCATTGGATTTTTTAGCTCTATGATCTTCAACATCACAGCTTGGTGCTTGTTGCTTTTTGGCCCACCAAAATTTATGCCAACACAAAAAAAAATATTCTTCTTCTTAGAAATTTTCGCTTTCTATAGATCGATTCATCGTCATCGATATCATTGTGAGATAAAAATTTTAGATAAGCAGAAAGTAAATATATTTGATGACTTCCGACGAAGATCAAAGGCTTTCATCTTCAGCTATTTGTCGATTGATAAAAAATGCTGAACAAAAATCGCAACCAATGCAATTCGATACGCAAAAGTTCTTTTAAATTTTTGATAACTGTAGCAAATCGTTTTGGTTTAAGTTTAAATATATATTTATTTTTTTGGAATATCTTCTCTTTTATTATTTGTACACTAATTTTTGTAGACAAAATTTGTGAACAAAAAGGTTGTTAAAGTTTATCACATTTTTATAATATTCAAACTCAAAGATATATATGTACTTAGTTTTTGCCTGATATATGTATAATTCTAAAGATAAGAATTGTTCACTCACCGATTTATAGCAATTAAGATATTCGAAATTTCAATGAGATTAAAAAGTCAAATGTTTTACTAAGTAGTTTTCACTAATCGGCTGAAAAGTCACTGATGATTCCGCTTAGCAACGGATGAAACTCGTATGACTAGCTTTAGCCCAATTGATTTGTTATTTATCTTTGTTTAGTGCAATTTTTTTTTGTGTTGACACACTGTACTGAACGCAGTAAGCTCGATAGATTAAATATGGTTTTCTTTTCCTAAAAGTCGTTGGCTATTTAGTGCTGTCTCTGAGATTTGCGAAATCACCCTCGTATATAAATTTCACCAGAACGGGTTGGTCGATAAAGCTTTCTTGTTTCTACCAATAGTAAACTATCACAGCAGATATAATTTTTTTTTTAAATCGATAGGTACATTAGTTTTGCATTAATTGCCTTTTCTATACTACAGGTCTTCCATTTTAAGAGAAACAATAATTCTTAAAATATTGCCGACTATAATAATACATTCTTGATATTAGGTTGACTCCAAATACTTCTTAGCTTGTCCTTTAGATATCAAACTGCTCAGTGGATGGGAGGCAGACGTATTATATTTTGAAAAATTTATAAAGTTTATTTAATTGATATCAAGGGACTTCTTTAGAGGCAGGTCATTCGGGAGTGCTATTCAAAGCCAATGCCTGCTCCTTTTCAATTATTTGCAAAGATGTCAGTGAAGAGCTCCATAAAATAAAAACTACAATTTTGTGATAAATTCCACCCTAGAACTCACATAATTCCACGCAGATTATGCGCTTATTGTCATTCTCCTGCCACACCATATCTCGTCGATGTGTCGTCGTCTGTGTCGTTCGTTGGTAGATCTATTCCAAACACAACTATAGAATGCGAATTATTCTTCGAACTTTTCAAGTCAAAGTACACGATACTCGCATGTTACCCGTGCCTGTGCCCACATTAGCCGATCTCTCGATGCCATGGCGCGCACAGTCATATGTTAGGTGAATGTGTAAAGTACGAAACACACCTTTGGCAAACAGAACAAATAAAAATCCGTCCAAATAACACAATCGTGTCGTCTATCGACAAAAAATGAGAAAAAAAAACAGCAACGCAGTTGACTGCTATGGCGACGACGAAGACTTTTCGATGACGCTTTGACGTTAAGGTGAGCGCACAGGTTGATGCTTTGACGTTCTCAGATTTGGGGCGACATTAACACGATGTTAATACGTAACGCTAAAAGTGATCGCTTTCGATGAGTTTGATTTTTTTCCAGTCGAGACGTTATTTATAGGCATGTGTACTACTAATAATAAGTAGTGGCTTTATTGTTTGTTTGTGCTGATTTTTATTACAGTTATGTGTGTGGCTATGTATCTCAGCATTTCAATTAGTGATTATGGATTGCAGTTCAAATTAAAAAAAAAAACTGTTTATTTAGTGTTAAAGAAATGTTGAGTATTTATCATTTATGACATGGTTAAGAAGTTGTGAGGTTAATAAAACTTTAAGCTCTTGCAAACTGATAACTAGGAACGAAAGATCGTTCATGAAGGCGTTAGCCATTTTGATATTCAGAGGAACTAGGAATTGTTTTTAATACCATTTATAATATAATTAAAATATTTGGGTCCAGATGGTACAGGTTTTGAATATTAAACTCAATTTGTGTATGCCTCATACGTTGAACAGTAAAATGTGAAAAATGTAAACAAAATAAAACACGATAAAAATCCCAACCGAAAAGAGCAAAACATATGTGACGAATCATGCGATTTGTGTATTTAGGTATAGTTGTAATTTTTGAATTTACTGAAACTTTTGCTAATTAAAACAAAATTACAAAAAATAATAACTTTCAGAGTTCTGGGGCTGATTGGTTTCTAGGTGACTCTGTTAAGGAATCTCATGATTTTGGCAGATATTCGACAATTGATGAAACAAGTTCTTCGCATTTCCAACATATAATCTACCTTATGCACAGTGTTAAAGAGAATAGGCGATCCCAGTATCTTCTGCTGATGTTAAGTTTTGAGCATTCGCCAATTTCATGTCACGCGACTCATCATGCGTGATTTTCGTGAATGTTTGCTCATATTGGGAAAGGTAGAACTAACCGGACTTTATTTATTTTTTAGTTTCTTGCTACTGTTTTTTGTGAAATTTCAAAAATCCATAGCTGAACAAAAACTTGGTCATAATGTCAATTTCACTTTCAGACAGCTTGTGATAAATTCTTCGTTTCGATGTTAAGCTTAATTTAAATGGCAAATTTTAATGCCTCCTTCCAATGATGTATAAACTTTTTGCACACGCACGTAAGCCATGACCGAGCTTTGGCTACCAATGTAAAATTGGAAAAGGTTTTCAGTGTAGGTACTTAAAGTTTTCAACGGAATCACTTTAGTTTTTTATATAGTTTGTTAAAAGTTTCATGAAACATTTAATTTTAAGCTGATATTAAACAAAATTCTGTGGCCCTTACGTACGCCGTTTTTATTACACGGAACTAATTTCTAGCAAATGTCTGACTAACTACCTGCTTTTTGTAGACTTTGATCCCTTGAAGAAACCTCTCACCCAGTTGATCGTTGGTAGCTCTCAGTTATGAGGGCAAAAAGCCAAGATGAAAGTTCAAGAAATAGTTCTTTCGTTTTAAATAATAGTTTTTAAAAGAGAAAATACACTCAAAGAAATTTTAATCAAGATGAAATTTAGACTAATTTTAATATGATTCACATGAAAATAGTGGTACATTCAGAGAAATAGTGTGAAGAAATGATATAAACGACATAAATGTACAATTCAGAAAAATAAATCACACTGAAAAAATTTATGCAACAAAAAATGGTCTTTTGGCGGAAAATATTAGTGTTCACATTGATAAAACAATTGTGTTGCTCGCATTTGGAACGACCCAAAATTTGTCTAAATTAGATTTGTGTGAAAAAATTTTTGCATGCACAGTGATCTTAAGGGTATATTTATTGCTCTTCCGAATACAAAGTTTTAAGACTTTACAAAGAAATAGCATGCGCACAACTCCAATTTTTTTCTAATATTAGCTTGAATCACCAAATGTTGTAGTAGAGCGTTTTGTAATATATAATTCAATATATAAATACCATTAAGCTTAAGCTTATATATTTATATAAGGGTGTGGTACTAGGGGCAGCTTTACTCCCCTATATGGATACTCCCCTATAACTGAATTCTAGTATGTTGGGCTGATCGGAGCAGTGCGTAGAAGCTCAAATCAACGAAAAATTCCCAACAACGAATATTTTATAAGCTACACCGATATACAGTAGTAGTGCCTACAACTCCATCCATAGCACTAGCTTCATTTTAGAAAGCGATGATCGCCTTGTAGGCAGTTTGACTACATCTCTGTATGCAATGTTGTTACATACGGTCTTCATCATAGCTTCAAAAATGACAGTGATAGTAAGGCGAGAATTCCATATCTTCATATATAAAATTAGCAGATAGCAGACTGCCGACATTTCTACTTTTTTTTCTACTAGCTTTTTTTTACAAAAGTTTTCTTAACAAATAAATGGAATTTATATTTAATTTTGACGATAGTGTAAAAAGTTAACTTTCATGTCGGTTGTTAGAATGTTGGCTTGGGACGCAGCACCCACGGGTTCAAATCCTGGAACAGATAATTATTTTTTATTAAATTTTGCTAACAATTTTTTTATATAAAACGATTTAAATAACAAAACTTGATTTGACCGAGATTTGCATCTGCTTCGTTTCTAGAATAATTTCAATACAACCCCTTTCCTTAGCTAGCTCGGCTACAGAATTGTTGTTAATATATAATGAAACAGTTAAAATGAAATCTCGAAAAAGATGAAAATAAAAATAAATTGCATCGATGAAACACACCACACATTTTATTGATGGATTTGAATGAAAAAAAAAAATTAAAACGAATTTCAAATCACGCTAACTTTAATAAAAAATCTTGGGATTTCAGATAAGAAAACTGTTAGCTGCATGTTGCACATGGGGGGGGGGGGGGCGGGGGTTGCTAACAGCTGAAATGTGACATCGTCACAATCTTGAGTACAGCGAAAAAACAGTTTCTTAGAAAATTTGTCTAATCAATGAATAGTTAGCCAGTGATTTCATATTCCGCCACAACACAATTATTTGCTATTTAAAGAAACTTTTACAAAACACAACATTTCCCAATTAAATCTAAGTATTTTTTCATAGTTCATTCATATTCATAAGAATTTTAAGAGCGCAATCTTATCAGCTTTGCCATTACACCGGATATAGGCGTCATTATAAACACCGATACAACAAGTTAACAAATCGCATTAAGATTACAATTAAAGGCCGAAACCAACCTGTGCTGCAAACAAAAACAAAAGCGCTCGTTAAATAAATAAAAATTCTAGAAATAAAAGTATTGCACTCGATGAGCATTCGCATTCGAAAAAAAAACGAAAACAGACCTTTCTCAAATATAGAAAAAAAATGCTTTTTTGTTGTTGCTGCTGTTATTGCTCTGGCATTTGCAACAATAATTTTTCTGTATTTGTTGTAATAAAAGAAAAAAAAATAATAAAAAACTTAATTACAAAATGCATGCGTTGTCGGACGACGGCCGGACCGACCCGTGCGATCGCGATCGCGATCGTCGGTGTTTATCGCACATGTGTTTTTGTTTTATTGTAATGAATTTTCTTTTGTTCTCATATTTTTTTTAATTTTTAATTTAGTTTTAATGATTTTTTTCGCATATGTGGAATAAAACAACCACAACAACAACAATTATGTTTGGACGTTTACGGCTGATTCACTTGTTTTATTTATAGTTACAGTTACAAAAATACAAAGAGAAATATTTATAATATTTTCTTACCAATATTTTGTTTAGTTTTCCCACTGTTGCTGGTCGATTTTCGTTCATGCTGTAAATTTGTTTTTGTTTTCAGAAACTCATAAGCTTTTATAATTAAATAATTTTTTTCTTAATAAATAAATAAACACATTTTTTTTAATCAATTTTATTTTAACTTTTCTTTTAAGTACCCGCACAGTTTGTGTGCGTGTGTAGTTTTTCGTTTTATTTGATTTTGTTTTGCTTTCATTTGTTCTTCCTTGAGCGCGATTGAATTAAATTCATTCTTTATCACACCGTATTTTGCGTACGAGACGCGTTCGATTCTATCCGATTCGATCGGCAGCGATTATCACCATTTACCGAACGTTTTGGTTATTGCAACTCGTCACGAACCGCAGTCATAAACTTTGCCAAAATAACTGAATGATCGGCATAAAAACGAAGCGTGGAGACGCTCCATCACGTTGATATGGAATGAGCACAAAAGAAAATTCACAATTGGAGCTATTTACTGCAAAAATATGCGAGAGTAGGTTTGAGAGAGCAAGAGCGTAAGTCGTATTGCTCTCCGACAAGGTTATACCAATGAAAAGTGTGGTATTAACCCTAAGAGCACATTTTGATTGTTGAAGAAATTCTAAACCTGAGTATGGTATGGTTAATGGGGAGCCCTTTAGTGTAAGGTTTAATTATCGTGCATGTTGGCGACTTAGCACTTTATGTCCTATTTTGAAAATCCGAAATAAAAGATTTATCTTGATAAAAAAAAATTTTACAAAAATTGATATAATCTTCAGAAAATGTTTAGAAAACTGACTTGAAAATGATTAAAAATGAAAGATGAATGAAAGGTGATTAAAAATTAAAGTGGTGGCCTAAATAGGACCACTAAAAAGTTGACTCATATATCTTCAATATTATGTAATTTTTTTATATTCCTTACTGAAAATCTGTACCATGTCTACCGATAACTCTCATTTAAATTGGCAATGGTTGTGATTCTTCATTTCTTTTCATCTGCTTTTATATATCTCAAACTCTGAAGCAGCTCTGAGTTAAGGTTGCCCCATAGGGGGCTATAGCTCTGGGCTTTGAGCTCAAGGTAGCCCCCAACTAGCACTGGATTAGAGTTTTTGGTAGGTGTGTTGATGGTGCCACAGTCCTGATCCCAAGAGCAAGGGGCCCAAATTTGTGAGTTGCACTGGAAATTAACATCATTATTTTAAGATTGATTGACTTATTTGGCTTATTTGACAATTGAAGTCTGTTTTATGTCTCTTTCCAGCTTTTAGCCTTATATCCCGCAAAGTCTTAATCGGGCGCTGCTCGAAACTAGACAAGAAAGCTTTACAATTCATACTACAGTTTCATCGTTTCCCATAAATGATTTTGCAAAGAATCGTATTTTAAGAGTTGACTTATGGAAACCTCGATGAAAAATTATAACAAGGGCACATATCTGATACATCACCGCTTTTTTTTTGAAAATACTGAATGATATGCTTAGTAGAGCTTCAGACTAAATGAACCTTCAGAACAATTGCCTTAGCCGAGCTATGAAAATTGAGCTCTAGATCCGGTGTTCATCCTTGAAAAATTAAAATTGATTCCACATAAGTTCACCAACTGAAACTTGCCGAAAATCATTGGATTGGAACCCTCAGGGTAGAAACGATCGCTAGAACAAAAAATAATTGAATCGGGGATATGTAAATAATTAAATGCACTTGCTAATGATCATGCACGTTCGAAGAGTTTTGTGGAGAGCCCTTGCTCTGTGAAGAGATAAATGTCAAAAGCAGAAGAAGAGAATAATACACCTGTTTTTCATAAAAGTGCATATGTACGAATTTGTACGAGTAAAAGCAATCTATTTTTACTACACTATTGCCAGTAGGTAGTATCACTTGAGATTGCCGATCCTTTGCCTATTTAATTTGATGTAAAATGTGGGACTGCTTAGTTCGTAAATTTTTTTAGCAAAGCAAATATTTCCTTTCATAATCGCATTTCATAGGAATCATAAAAAATATATAATCTAATCAATTTCTCAAATGATTGCATGATTAAATGTAACCTTAATGTTATAATATAAAAGCACAAAGGTCGAGAGGTTGAACCATTAATTATGCAGTATACGCCGCATATTTTTCTGAGAACTTTGTTATCGTATTTTATAATAGAAATGTGAAATACAGTTGTGCAAAATAAACATATCTCCCCCACATTTGTTGCTCTTTGAATCACAATGATTCTCTATTACCTTTGCTATACTAAACTGTAATCTCTATCCATAGCAAGTCATGTGATTCCACTACACTATGGAAATTCACCGCCCTTGCAAATTTCGTATAAACTACAGTTGACATAAGTACTCTTTGAAAATCCATACATATATAATAAAATTGTGAGTAAGTAGTAAGAGAAAATGAGTAGAGAGAAAAAAGAGCGAAGGTATGTGAAAGATCAAGCTGTGACCCAGCAAAAAATCACATACAGCACATTTTTTCATTGAAATTATTATGGAAAAATACAGTAAAAAACACTCTCTGAACTCAACCTTTGGAAACTTTTGCTTGAGATGCATACTGAGCACTTTCATTAGTCCAGTGGCGTCACTTCACAAAAACATTGAGCCCGGAATTATAATTTCACCACTATTAGACGGTTTTATTGAATTGATGTATTAATAGCAGATCCTTTGAGGGTGGAGGCAATGCCCTTCCCAGCCCCACCGAATTGACGCCACTGCACTAATCCTAAACTTTTTTAGATGCCAACAATAATTTTATCTCAACAGAGATGAATCACAAAAAATGATAAGTCGCTGTCGAGCAGCATTTGGTGATACCCCCAAGGATGACATTTCACAAAACCTTCATGTCTCAGCCTGTAGGAATTTTTTGATGGGGATCGGTGTTGTCATCGCCATTGAGCATTCTAAGAAAAAAAAAATCGTTGATCTTTGAAAGAAGTGTTCTGAAATTCTTATGTATTGGCTTCCAATAACTTGATAGACCCAAGTAACATGCATATTATTTTAAAGGCATTTTTCGGTACTATAATATCTAATCTGAAACTAATGTATGTCAAGCAGCAGAGGCCTTAGGGATCAAAAAAGATCAAAAATTAGTCACATCAACCGCATTGCTAAGAAAACCTTGGCAATGAAATCAATGAAAACTTTATCGACTTCATCACCTACTCCTCCTCCCAGTCTTAAAGATTTGTTTGCATTGGCTCTGACTCTAAAACTAAAAGTTTTCCGGGTCAAGAAATTTTCGTTTTATACAAACAATAGTTTACCCGACTACTCGATCAAAGATGTGATATAACGGACAGTTTACTATACATACAGTTATTGCTAGTCCAAGGTAAAAAATTTACTCACCTCTGAGAGTTCCTTATTCACCAAATATTCTAAACAGCATTAAATTAATGTCGCAAGGAGCTGTAAATGGAATACTTGCACCCATACAAATTTTTCTCAGCTTATACTCGTATTTAACTTTATATCAATTTACAGCCTTTCAAGTAAAATAAACTTCCTATTGATTATGTCTAATGATAACACATTTTTTTTAACTCCACCAAACGCCACTCATCCATCAATTGGGCACAACACACAAATCGAACAAAAGATCGACACTCATGGCTTCTCATTCAATCGCAACACAAATGACATTCAAAGAACAAGAGAAGATTAACCCATGTCTTACAATGCATTAATGGCAGCATCTCCTGCACAAAAGAAGACGAATGTCAGCGATAATGTTGTTGCTTACTTTGCTGGCGAAAATATCGGCTACAACTTCATTCAAAAATCAACATCATTCCACATACACAGAACTCCATGAGTTGATGTTGCTTCGGCAGAGTGGGAGGAAGCTCTAAACCGAAGCGCATAACATTGGAGGAGTAACTGCTGCTGCCAATTCAATACAAAATTTATAATTCGAACAAGGCTTCACAGAAGCTTACAATTCCGCCATAACAAGCTGCTACCTACTACAATCTAAAGAGTAACGAATGTTCATGATTGAAAACACATTAGGGTGGTCAAAAAATATGACATTTCAAGTTGTGCTCATTGCTCAAAGGGGATGCATGTAAAAAGATACGGGGTAAAAGTGCTAATCGATTATGAAAAAGTAAATAGTTGAAGCTAAACTAAAACGATTGCAAAAACTTTCGCTGAAAAGATAAACGATTCTGGGTGATCAACAGTTTGGCCTGGATGTTGATACCTAGCCAATGAGAAAGGAAATGCTGCGAGAGAATTTCCGAACTGATGGAACCAGTTCGCGTATTTATTTTGGTCAGACCCCGTTGTGCAGGTGTTCGACATAATCAATAATTGAGAAGTATCAGTATCAACTTGACCGCTCCCCATTTAATTCGATCTAGCAGCTTAAAAGCATTAGATTTCGTATGGCTCGGTCCTGATGTGCGAATTGCGTTACAGCTAAGACCAGTTGAGGTCAAATATACAATAAGAAGGCAACGGGGGATTAAGTCGCACGATAAATCAGTTGGTAGGCAAATTAGTTGGACGATGAAGTTTGGATAGTATAAATGTTCGACGGTAAGAAGTTGGATGAGGAAAAGGTAAACCGCAAAACAGTTGGACATTCTTCTTTGGATGTCAAACTTTTTGCGGTCCAGACTAATTATCATACCAAGACAATTGAATTACAATTTTTTTTGACACAACTTTTTGTCGTCCAACTTTCTAGTCGTTAAACTAATTACAACAAAAGTTTTTAGACTTTTAACTTTGATATTTCAATAAAAAAGCTAAGAGTAATTTATAACATTTGATTTTGAAAATAAATGTTTAGTCTGACTTAAACAAAAATAACAATTTAAAGGTTTATTTAAATTCCGAAATTTACCCATATATACTGTAAATAATTCAACATCTGCAACGGTAACACAAAAAACTACAAAAAAGATTGACTTTTTTGTTCACCTCACCCAAGAACTGAGAATTCGAAACAGTTCTGTGGTTATTTGCTGCTTTACATGTAATATACCTTTGGGCGTTCTGGATAGTTTAAAATGTTATCGAATAAATTCCCCAATTTTGGAGAAGTTACCGTAGACTCCTTTCATAAAAACCACTACTGTCATTGTTATGACGGAGCAGGTGGCAACGCTGATCAACTTACTGTAAACAGTTAGTTTTAATTTTAAGTGCAAGTTTCTACAAAGTTAAATGGTCGTATTCTTTATTTCAATATAATTGACATAAATATAAGTGTTAAAAATGTGAAATATATGTTTTTGTGAGTTTTGTGTAATAAGTTTAGCAAAATTTTTAAGTGAAATTGCATGAAAATGCAAATCCAAATGAAAGCAGGGCCGTCGGCATTGCTGAAGGCATTGTCGCTGCAAGTGTAGTGCTATATTTTGCATGTTAAAATGAAATGTAATTTCATGAAATGCTTTTTCAATTGCTCAAAGGAGCAACAAGTGCTAAAATTTTAATATTGTTTTTCTAAAATTTATGAGTGCTGGTTTTATTTATTAAAATAATTTTCATTGTAATTCGTGAAGTCCGAAGGCAAGTCGGTGAAAAGTTAAAGAGGTAGTGGTAGTAAAAGTACATTGCAGTTACTGTTAGACTGCAACATCCGCTGCTGTTTCTTCAAAAGTATTTTGGATAGAACAGTGCATTTCTAACAATGACAGGAAATCTGCCGTGGGGTAAGTGCTTAAATTTGTGTGATTATATATTAAATGAAATCGGGCAAATCAGGATAATTTTTTATTTGAAAATACTTAAGCTTTATAAAATAAAAGTTATTTTACATATTAATTTAAACATTATTTTTTTTCATTATAAAAATAATATTGTCAAAATATCTTTGACATAACATCTTTATTTTTGATTTTTTATGTTATTTTTCAATCAATCCTAAGAATTGTATATGCTTTCCAGTCCTGAGATGGCAGTTATCTCTCAGTCATCAAACTAAAGATTTGCAAGTATCTAAAAGAAGGCGTGGCACCTCCCATGCAAGCATAAGCTTCAAAACGCAAAGCAGAGAGCAATTTAATTAAATGTTGCCAAATTTAATGTGACTACATTAAGTCAAACCCGTCAGCATGTAGTGTATTGAAAATAAAATGCCCTTTTTCACAAATATTTAAGACTTTCGCGCACGTTTACTGCTGGCGCGGTGTAGGGTATTTAATTTTTGGCAAAGTCAAAGATGACATCTTTACTAGTTCTATTTTCATTTCGAAATTTCCTTGTGACGAGTTTGATTTCGTACTTGTATGATAGGTGCCATATCCATCAGCTTAAGTGCAGCCATTTTGTGTTATGTTCTTCCAAAGCAAGACTTTTAAGGTTATATTTTCAACTTTTGATTCCTCAAATCTGAAAATATGCAAAATTTATTCAAATAAGAAAGAAATATTTTTTTCCAATCGAATTGCCAGATGTTTTCCAACCCACCTTACCAGTCATTACAATTTCCCTTAACCAGCTCTTTTTCTTTCGCACTCACTTGTATCGTGTTTTGCTTTGGCGCACATTTGCTATAAGAGTAGATCATCCATTGGCTGACCGTAATCATGCAACCAACGCGTTTGGCATGCACTTTACTGCTGCTGTTACTGCCGCCAGCAGGCATGCTACTGACCTTTATTGATTGCTGTTTGACCTCAGTCTCTACCGGGCACATGTGCATCAACAGTGATCGCAGTGTAACGATCATCAATGTGGCGGCTGTGACTGTATGTAGACTTTTCATTGTTATTTTTGTGTTCTACCTCAACTGCTGTGTGCATTGGGTTGCTACAGTTAGCGACAAAATATAGTGTGCGATACTTTCTATATTCTGAGGAGGTATCGCATAGTTAGTGCGATATTATTACAGAGAGCATATTGTATTTTAAAATTATTAATTGCTGACCACTTATATCCATAGAGCGAAATATTCAATATGCTATTTTAGTTTGAATATTTATTTTATATTTACACTATAATATTTAGAAACTTCTGGGCGAGTTTAGCTTGAAAACTACTTTAAGCCCCTTCCAGAAGGTATTCACATCACTATATATATATTTTAGTGACAATTTTTTAGTTTCATTCCTTAGATGCATGGTCTTTATTTCCAATCAATTGTTTTTGGGATAGGTATACAAATATACAAAATGTCACGTAAGGTGAAAACTTCGTCCTGGGTTGACTTTTTCTTGAAATGGCAGTTCAGTTAATAGATCTTGAAGGCAGAATCATAAAAGCAAAAGTACTGTCGAGAAAAAAAAGGTATTAAGAAATAAAATGTTTAAAAACTCAAAAATTTTTTAAAATAAATTCGGGAAAATTTCCTTTATCAGTTGTGAGCAATGTTTTCATTTTATATTCAAGGCCCAATTATATTCGACGAATTTCACTTTATTATATTGAATCAATATTCAGTCTTCATACAAAGTCAGTTCCAAAAGATACTGTTCTAACATTGCATCACTAGCTCTTAGACACACAGTTGCATACTACGCCCACAATTTGCTACAACCTCTGTCAGCTAAGTCAGAAAGAATGAATTTATAACTGATATATAAATGTATGTATTTAGTACGTATATATGTATGTATGTTACCTTCTATATCATCGTAAGCGTAACAAGTGCCACAGTAACTATATTAGAATTGTTGAGTAGAGATTATGTTGATCACTGGCTGCACCGACACCTTTTAAGTTGAGTCTAGTAATAGACAATTTGGGTTGGCTTAGCAGGTAGATAGATAGAATAACACCTATACAGTTGCATTAGTGACCTATAGTTTTTTTCGCTAAATTAATTCTCAACTCACATTTTAAGCTAGTGAACTTGGCAGCATTAAATTGCATAATTTGTGGTGCATCTGCAACTTTTCCTAATTGATAATAAAGTCGAAGTTTCAAGTCTTATCATACCTACTCGTACATACATAGGAAGTGCCACACCCTTTCTTTTAATATGTTTCGTTTTTGTATAGACCTTATTCAAATCACTTCCAGTACTTGTTAGCAATATTGGTGGTGGTTTTAAAACATTTGCTTGCATGTGAGGAGCTACACCTTCTAATTGGACCGTGAACCAATTTCAGCCCCTTCCAATTTCACGAGCTATGTTTGAAAGTTTAGCCTGTGTAATACATGGCAAAAAAATTTCTTGGTTGGATTTCCATTTGGTGAGGCATATCAAGAATGTATACACTTTTTTATGCGTGCCACGCCCGCTTATATGTGTTGCAAACGGAATGACAAAGTGAGTGTAAGCTTTGAGTGTAGGGTGGAAAAACCAATACTAATGGTAAGACAAAAATAATATTGTGAATTCCAAGCTCTCGTCCAAAGCTTATTCGAATATAAATTGTGTGAAATTCGGTTCCATTATCTTAAATAATTCTCTCATTGTAGTATTTTGAAGTTTTCACTTGAATGGCAGGTGCCACGCCTTTCCATTGAAATTCACCAACTTCTGTTCCAGAGCTTGGTAAAGTTTTTTTGAGAAATTTAGTTACCGTAAATGAAATAACTCTGTCAAGCGTTTTCAATCATTTACTTGCTACCTACATTGCTTGAAATCAAACGATTGAATCAATTATACATCAACTGTAGATATTTTCACAATTACTCACCAGTCTAATTTGAAACGCATCCATAACTAATTTTGAAATAAATAATTCACATAAATTTGAGTATTTAGATTTGTTTTTTTATTCGTGCCGAAACCAAAATTTTACAATTCAATATAATTACGCGTACTATATATCGTTAAAAGTTTTTCTTTTGTTTGAAGTTTTACAGTTTTCATCAAATATCAACTAAATTTTAATTTTTTTTTGTCAAAGTGAATTTTTTACCATCTCTTGCCCCAACGATTACCACCCCATCCACCTCTATGACCACCACCCCAGCCGCCGCCGCCACCACCGCGTCTTGCAACCTCACTCAAGTCATTAATAGCTCTAGTATCACGTGGTTGTTCCTCTTCGATTGTATCAGCCAAATTGCCCTTGGGAGCTGGTACATCGACTGTGCCATCATCCACAGCAGTAGTGTCCTTAACCACAGCGTCAGGAAATGCTGTGACCATAACAATGACCACAATTAAGAAGATCAGCAAACTGAGTAGCTTCATTTTTTTTTTTTTTGAGTTCTTTTCACTTTTGTTACTGTCGTTGCTATTACTTTTGGAGAGTTTATTTTCCGAATGTGACATGTAGCATTTTTGTAGGGGTATTTATATGCTGCATTCGGTCAGGTCGTTTACTGTCGTCGTGATCTACCTGTGGTATAGCATTTCCTTAACATTCTTGGAAAAGAAAACAACGTTCAGCTCAGGATTAAATATCAAAGAGACTTAATTTTTCTAATGGCTATGCATATGGTCGTTGAAATTTGACATCTATTGTGTTCTAGGAATTTTCCCAAACCATAATCTAAGTTGGGACATGTTATGATACCTGCGGTATTGTGTCCGTAGTTTAATGGTTCTTTTTATTTTATTTTTAAAGTTACCTACGACTTTTCTTGGTATATAATGTATATCATGTATACTATACACTGAAGGTCTACTTTACAATATCACAGCAGGTAAACCAACTGTATGGGAAAATATTAAAAATTTCCCTGCATTTTCTGTATATTAAGAAAAAAGGGATCGTTTTTTGTGATATTTTCATTGATTTGATTTCTCTTTAGCGCAGCTAATTTCATTTCATTTGAATACATAGGTTTTAGGCTGTACGTTATTTTTTAAGTTCTTTAATCGAAGAGATTTGCTTAGAAAAAAATTAAATTTTTGACTGAAAATCTTTTTTTATTTTAACCTAGTAAGGCGTGTCACCGAGCACTAAATGTGTTTTCTTTAATTTTGTTTTTTTTTTTTTTCAAAAACTAGTAATCTTTCAGAAAAAGCGTCATATGCTCTTTGTTTACTATTTGGGCTTTAAAGGAAAAACAACATTCACAAAAAAAAGTTTCGACGATTTTTTTGTCTGCAACTTTTTGTCAAGTTATTTTATGTCGTTTCTTGAAAGCTATATATATATATATATGGAGTATGGAGTTTCATCCCCTACTCACTTCGCTTGCCAACTCCCCACCTCCGACTACTTCGCTTTGCTCATGTGTTCTATCGCGCTCTTTCCAGATTTTTTGTTTTTTCTTATATTTTACAATTGAATTCTATGTTTCTTTAACAACTAAAGGTATGCAATAAAATTATTTACTATATCTACATAAGTCCACAAGCTTCTGAGAAAGAGACAAAAAATAAAAAAATATTTAAATCAAATATTATGATTTTAATATTATATAACAGACAGTCTGAAATAATAATGACAGAAATAGCTCTCTATCCAGAAAAAAAAAAACAAACAAAATTAAACGTGCAAGTGAATATAATGATGCGACGTCTGCTCGCTTCAACATTATGAAGAAAAAAAACAAACCAAATAATGCTGCTCCAAAGGCAGCACATTCATCAAATTACTTTTCTCCTCTACAAACTGTAGATGACGATCACACTAATGATGAAATTGTAGTGGATAAATCTATAAAGGAACACATTCCTCCAATCACAATATTAAAAGTTAAACTAGAAGAAGTGCATGCCCTATGCAATTCGAATAACATTTCTAATTATTCCATTAGAAAAATTTCTATTGGCCTAAAATTATATGGGTTTAAATTGCTTAGAAGTTAAACTTATTCAAAAAGATGCGCATAACTCTCAGCATATAATATATATTGTTTACTTCCAACGACAATCAATCGCGATTAAAGAACTCCGACAAAAGCATTCAATAATTGGCTACGTTAAAGTAAGATGGGAATTTCAACGTCGTAATACAGCTCAGATTACGCAGTGCTATAACTGTCAGATGTTCGGTCACGGCTCCAGCCGTTGCAAGGTAAAAACATTTTGCGCAAATTGTGCCGGCAATCATAAGACAGCAGACTGTACTGTACTATTAGAAAAATGTGCAAATTGCAACGGCCCTCACAAATCTTTTTCAGAGCAGTGTCCTAATAAACTAAGCTACATACAACTAAGACAGCGTCTTCAACCAAATTCAAGACGGACTGCCAATTTAACTAAGAGTGGATTCTCCAGTGTAAATTACAACAACAATTTTCCTAACACATTACGCCAAAATACCCCAACAACAACAGTCACCTGGCAGACACAACGGAGCAACAGCAACAATTGCACAAGTAACGCTACCGACTTATTTTCCCTGCAGGAAATCAAAAGCTTAACACTGGAACTAATTACAAATTTAAGAAATTGTAAAAGTAAATCTGATCAATTTGAGGTTATTACAAGCCTGGCCTGTAAATTTTTGTCATAATTGATAGATCCATTAATATCACAATATGGAATGCGAGAGGCATCCGCAATAAGAGTCAGGAATTTTTTCATTTCCTATTGTCTAATAATGTAGATATCTGTTTAGTTTCTGAAACATGGTTAAAACCAGAATTACGTATTAGACATAAAGACTTTTGTATATATAGAAACGATAGAATAAATAGAAGAGGAGGGGGCGTCGCCGCAGTTGTTAAAAAAAATATACGACACCACCTCCTACCAATTGTTAATTCTGAGCTCATCGAAAATGTTGGTATAAAACTTTTTAACAATAATGATTGTATTCATCTTTATGCATGCTATTTTCCGGGAGGCTTAGCAGGAACGGATGGTTCAAGGAAAAGATTGTTTGCATCTGATATATTTAAGTTGACTAGAGGCAATTGCAGGGTTGAGCCCTGCAAATAGGCAGGGTTCAACTTTAGACCTTTTTTTATACAACTTAATAGATATCCCACTCAATGCGGAAGTTATCAATGACCTTAGCTCAGACCATCTGCCGGTGAAAATTAATTTAAATTTTCATTCCACAAGTCTTCGTTTTTCAGAATATAACTTCAATAAAGCAAATTGAGACATTTATTCCAGACACATTAACAGATACTTAACTCTGCCTTCAATGAATACTATAACTACCACTGGTAATATAGATACAATGCTAACCGATATTAAAAATACTATCAATGAAGCAATTGCTTGTAGTGTTCCAAAGAAATTATCAACCTTTACCGTACTATATCAAACGACTTATTACTCATAGAAACAGCTATAGACGAAATTGGCAACGTTATAGATTGATTAGTGACTGTAACGAAATGAAAATTTTAAATCTGATAATTCGAGATGAAATAGATAAGTTTAGAAACAAGTCTTGGAATAAGTTGCTATCTTCTTTTGATAAAGGCTTTTCCACTTTTTGGAAAATTACAAAAATTTTAAGAAAGAAGCCAAAAAACATTCCAATGTTAATGCATAACAACTCAAGATTTTCTGCTACCCTGGAAAAATGTGAAATCTTGGCTCAGTCCTTTGCTTCAAACCACACGATATCTGCAAACCTCAGTGACCCCGCTACTACTACTCAGGTTAGAAACACTTTGGATCGTTTTCGAATGCAAATCCCAATTCATACTGGCAATATGGTGACAAGTGTTTCTGAGGTATCAGCCATTATACAAAATTTAAAAAATAGGAAATCGCCAAGTATCGATGGCATAAACAATAGATGCCTTAAATCACTTCCGAAGAAAGCAGGTAAATTTTTAACGATTTTAATAAATGCTTGCTTTATTTTTGGTTATTTTCCGAAGGCTTTTAAGGAATCTGAAGTGATACCAATACACAAGCCGAATAAACAACCTAAATGTCCTTTTTCATACCGGCCAATTAGTTTATTGTCGTCAGTGAGTAAAATTTTGGAAAAAGTCATTAAAGAAAAATTGATTTATTTTATTGAGGCTAATAATATTCTCCCGCCCCATCAATTTGGTTTTCGCCGAGAACACAATACTGTGCAAGCTTTGATGAGAATCAAAAACTTAGTAAAATCCAAATTTAATGAGCAAAAGTCAACGGGTATGATACTTCTTGATGCTAAAGCTGCGTTTGACTCTGTATGGTATGACGGGTTTATTTTTAAAATGATCCAATATAATTTCCCCCAAGAAATTATAAAAATAATACACAGCTACTGTTCCGAAAGGTGTTTCAAAGTTCACAACAATTCACATAGATCTCAGTCATTCCGTGTCACTGCTGGCTGTCCTCAAGGTTCCTGCTTATCGCCAGTTTTGTATAGTATATACACAGCTGATTTTCCTGTTTTAAATTACTGTACCCTATCCATTTTTGCTGACGATGTAGCAGTACTCTGCTCAGATGTTATGGCTGCAGACATAATTGCTAAGTTAGAAAGAGCATTAACAGAAATCGTGGATTATTTCAAAAAGTGGAAAATTATGTTAAATTACGATAAAACTCAGGCAATATATTTCACTAGAAAGCGGAAACCTTGTTATAGACCGCAATCAAACAATAACATTAACAACTTTGCTATTACTTGGCAACAGAAAGTTAAATATTTAGGCATCATTCTTGACCCAAAGATTAAGTTCAAAGATCATATTGCATATACAATAAATAAGGTAAACCTATTAATCAGAATTCTTTATCCTTTTATTAATAGGAAGTCAAGCCTCACTATAAGCAACAAGGATCTAATTTTATCATCTATTTTCCACGCAGTTATGTTATACGCAGCGCCAGCGTGGTCTACTGCCGCTGACTGTCATATAAAAAAATTACAAGTTTCTCAAAATAAGCTTTTAAAACTTATATATAACCTACCATGGTTTTATTCCACCAATAGACTTCATGCCTTAGCAGACGTAGAAAAAGTTGCTGACAAAATAAATAGGCTCACTCAAAACTTTTTACTCAGATGTATGGGTTCTAACTACAATTATATTAATGAATTAGTTTCATCTTAAATAGGTTTTTGTAAATTTTTGCCTCCATAAGACTTCTATTTGTTAAGCAAAATATTATATATCTTAAATAAAATGTAATAATTAAGTAGAAAAAGGAAAACTCTTAAGCTCTTTAAATTATTATTATAAAAGAAACAAGAATAGATGTAATATTATGTACGAAATAAATTGAATTGAATTGAATTGAAAAATAGCTCTCTATCCGAATATAATATCCTGCGACCTGTTTTTAAATTTTTTTTTTCATTCCATTTATAACGCATAAAAGGGGCCGTGGCAGGTATAAAGAAATATATACTGCTCAACAGATTCACTAAAAGAGTCGACTAAGCCATGTCCGTCTGTCCGTCCGTAAGGCTACGCTTTCAAACAGGCGTCTTGGGATTGATAATAGGCTAAATCAGTTAACGGACACGTTTACCACCCATACAAATAATAGAATTAAAATGCAATGTTGAGGGAGTTATTTTATCTAGTGTAATCAAATTTCTCACACATAGGCACATCCCATACAGCCAAATACTTCAAATCGCCATACTGACAGAATTATTTATGGTAAGAAATCAAATCTCGCACGTATAGTAGGAATCCGCTTGCGTTTTCTTAGAAAATGTTTTGACCCTACAGCTAATTATATCACCGTAACACAAGTAACAAAAACAACACATAAAATTAATAATTATTTTTTATATAAGTCTTATTGTATCTGTACTCTTTGAACTGCTGCAACGTTTGATCAGCAAGTTCCTTTAATGATTTCGCTTAAGATGAAATTACTATGAATGCTGTTTAATGTGATGATGATGTTGTTGACCACAACCAAGACGACAACCAAGACGACAACCAAGACGATTATGATTTCTTTTGGCGAAAAGCAACCACTTACGTTTCAACATCAAACATAGTGGTAACAACTCTTATAATAACTGGTTCAGCGCGTAAGTGCGCGATCTTAAAATGGTCCATTTGTGTTGTTCCTTAACGAAAAAAAAAAAAAAAATAAAAAAAAAACGAAACCTGAACGCCTGCGCCCTGTTGATCTTCCTGAGTTGCCCGGTCAGCGGGAGCTAAGAGCATCTTAGAAAAAAAAGAAGCTGCAGATAAAAAATTGAAATTATTCTTAATGTCTGTGGAAACAGCTCTGGAAAACGGAATCTCTTTTGCAGCCCAGAAGCAGTTGCATTGGCAGCTAAAAAAGATCATTCTTTTTTCTCTTTTATTTTTCATTCGGCCTATGTTGGCCTTTTCTTAAGGTTGTGCAGGCAGGTTGTTTGTTATGTTGGCAGTGAAAGCAGTAAAGTAAGGCTGAGTAAAGTCACCACAGCAAATTGTGTTGGGAAATGATATGAGACAGTGGGCCAATAGTAGAGAAAATAGCTCAAATGGCAATTTCCTCAAGTGACTTCCTGCTTTTTAAACCAGAATTTGGCGAAGTAGGTTCACATTCTTGTGCAGCGAGTCTAATACAAAACGTTCGCTCTATTTGCTTTTTCACAGTAACGGATTTGTTTGATATTAGGATGACAGGGAAACATCTGATTGTAAAATATTTTCCCCTAATGACCTATATAAATTTGGCTTAAGCAGAAAACATTTTTCATTCAGTGAGGCAATACTCTCTTCAAAGGAATGTATCAGCCCATTTTATGGCCGGCATTATTAATGCTCTTACGTATAAGAGAAAATAAATCTCAATCATGGGACTTGATACGTAGCACTAAAATGGAAAACGTTATACTCTCAAAATTACCAATTATGAAAACATTTCAC
Source organism: Meiosimyza decipiens (assembly GCA_963680825.1). Classification (NCBI taxonomy): domain Eukaryota; kingdom Metazoa; phylum Arthropoda; class Insecta; order Diptera; family Lauxaniidae; genus Meiosimyza; species Meiosimyza decipiens. Next base: position 72,660,514 of record OY804260.1, on the reverse strand, counting down.
CACATATTTTCTGCATTTAGACCACTGTGCGGACTACATTTAACTTGACCAGTTCATCACAGTACAGTGCCCTCTCTACAAAATCACATGAGTTCGCGTGGCATCGAAATTGTGCAGAAGGGCAAAAACTATAAAATTCCAGCAGCAACATGTTTGGCCCCAGCGAACAGGCGACCGGCGACGACGACCAAAGATCGACTAAGACCAACAGAGTCCTCTCCAAATTCAACTACTTACTTGCTGCTGAACAACATTGTTAGCGTTCACACCGCTGCTGCACTTATTTCGAGCGATAAAAATGTGCATCAATGCTGCTGCCAATACCAGAAGAAGAAGAATTTAATGAAAAATGTGCTACACTACAAAAAATTGCACAAATTAAAAGAAAAGCCAACAATAAATGGAGTTGAAAGAAAATGAAAGAACAGAAAAAAAAAAAAACCAAAGGAAAAAAAGAAGTCCTAAACTAAATCAAAGTTAACCTGCCCAGCTTGGTTGCCTGCCTGAAGTTGAACGCTACGAAGTTACTATGGTACACATTGGAACGCGCTTTTGTACGCGTTGTAAATTACATTTTCCAAATGTTTCTGCCATGTTTTACGGACTTGTCTGTCCGTACATTCTACATACATGTGTTTGTATGTCTGTCGTTCTACATGTCCTACATGACTATTGAATTGTCCCTTTTTTAAAATGTTTGAATGAGGTTCACTTTAAAAGAAATTCCTTTGGGATGAACGCAATCGTCGGTCGCCAACTCTGATTATTCGTGATTTTTGTTTAATGTGCGTAGCATTGCTTGTCAACCGATCAGCGGAAGTAAACTCATTGATAGGGATGTTAAAAATTTCTTGCTAAGTCTTCAGAATTTGGTTACTCTGAATACTTTGGATGTTAAACATTTTAAGTTATATACTTTGGCGAAAATTCATCTTAGATCTAAAGGCGGTCGTTTTTTGTTTCTGAGATACGAAATAAAGAAGTGTGGAGTCTTATAATGCAATGCCAGCAATCATTAACTATTTTACCGAAATCATTTCGCACCATAAACTCTTTAACAGCGAGGAAAATTAGTTCTCTAAGTACTCCAAAAATTTACTCTTTACTCCAAACAGCGACAATCGAAGCTTTTCCTATCTCCTTTGGTCTTTGCAATATGGTACTGCCTTTTTAGTATTACTTTATAGAGCAGGTAAGCTTTTCAGCTGAGCTCTCTGGTTTTGGTTTGTCTTCTTTAGTAGTTAATTACCTTTAGCTATTTCTGTACATTCTTAATAATACAGACGTTCAGAGATAGACTAAAACTCTGTAAAACGTTTCTTTCGATACTTTTAGAAAGCAACATGTTGCAGAATCAAAGCAGTAGGTGTACAAAAACGAAATCGCAGAAAATGTTGCAATGTTGCTGTGAATGTTGCTTAAGTGGAGTCTCATTTTTGTATATGGCGTGGTATTTGCATAGAGTAATATCAAACGTTTGCAACATCTACAGTTTTCTCGCAACATCTTCAAGGCTATTTTATTTTTTTTTTTTTATTTCAGATCTCTATCATTAAAGGTCACTGCTGCGGTCAGATATCGTATAAATAAGAGATAGAAGATAGCAGTCCCTAAATGTCGCATATTTTCTGATCTCTTAGAAAACAATTTGTATGCTACAAAAAATGCTGATATGGTGTCTATCAACATTTCCAGTTTTCTCTCAAAGTTTTTCTTTCCGTCCGAAAATACGCAGTGTCTTCTTTGAATATCGATTAAATTTTCTTTCTTTTGTTTCGTCTAGTGTCATAGGAATCCGATATGTAATTTACATTTTGAAGTTCAAGATGAATTAGGAGTAAAAACATTATCAAAATAGTTGATAAATATACTAATTCTTACTAGGTGACCTCTAGCCGTATAATCGTCGGGCGAACAGACTGTCGAATTTCTTGTCAATCATCGTAAAGATCAGTCTGAATTTTGTAAGAAGAGTCACAACGGAGTTTTCTTTGATTTGTCGATAAATATACTAATTCATAATAGGTGACTTCTAGCCGTATAATCGTCGGGCGAGCAGACTGTCGAATTTCTTGTCAATCATCGCAAAGATCAGTCTGAATTTTGTAAGAAGAGTCACAACGGATTTTTCTTTGATTTGTCCTTAACAATTTAAACAGTTTCCAGGCGTCCGATTTTATTTATTTTTTTAAGATCGAAGCTTTTCTACCATTGACTGGAATTAGTTTTATTTTTGTTTTAATTATTCAAATGATTCGACTTATACTTCAATGTAAGTTAAAGAAAATGACGAAATAATTGTAATGTAAATGAAACACTTTTCCAAAAAAAAATCGACATCACTAAAACCTTACTGAACTTCGTCACCGTATATTATGGTATGATAATGAAGATGACGCTCAGGCCGATGACTAAAAAGTTAATGCCGATAATTTGCAGCTGTCTATGATGCGTTCAAATGAGCTTAGTACCTACTTAGTTTACTCATATTCTCGAATAAAAAAGCATGGGTGATTATGACAGTTCGAACCATTCAGCCTTTTAATTCTGGCCACAATATGAATGGGTAGCATGCGAACCGTAGCACTTCGTATCACAATACGACGTTATTCATTTCATTTTCGCTATGCGATATAAAGATAAAGATAAAAACAAGAGATAAAAGTAAAGGTTGAGGTTAAAGTTGATGATATAGATAAAGCTTGAAACAGAATTAAATATAGATAAGAAAATATAAATAAGTCAATATGTATTTTAAGATAAATAAAGAGATAAAAAAAAATTCCATTTTTTTTAACTTAGGTATTTTTATTTAATTTTTGAGATTTTTGCCAGATAAAAAGAGAATGAGATACATATAGATAAAAGTATTTTGATTTCCTTCTATTCAGTTTGCGTCGTGTGTCGTATTACTAAGCGAGCGAGCTTTGAATGCTGCTCGCTCTTATACACTTGCCGCGCTCTTCTGAGCGCGAACCACACAAAAGCTGCACCTACTAGACAAAATAAGTAAATCCCTGAATTTTTTTTTTATTTTATTTAGATAGAGTTATTAATAAATTATATATTAACTATACATAATAATATATAAATATCAAAAAAATTAAATTAAGAAAAACGTTTGCGTCGTCTTAATCTTTGGTTCCAAATTAATGATACAAAATAAAATTTTCATCAATTTAAATCTATGCCTTGATTTCCTGCCAATATCCTTAGCTAAAGATATTTTAACCTAAATGCTTGTTTAATCCCATCGAGCGTTCATGCAAAATCTTGTATTAAATTTCATACCAACAAGAGATCGAGTTGCATATCAAGCTCTTATGATGCATTTTTCATTACATTGCACTTTTCTTACATCCAATATGTCAGTATTTTGCACAAACTTTTTTCTGAAAAATCTGGCCATATTTTTTAGTGCCTTACGATTGATAATGGAGTTTACAAACTCCATTTTTATGCTATGCTGCGAATTATTATTATGGCCAAGATCGGGTACTTGATCATAGCTGCAATAAAAATGAATAAATAATGAAAATATATGTATGCGAAATATTATCTTAGTTATATATAATGTTTCCTGTTTTTTTTTTTCTTACTTACTAAATAATATCATTCATTCTATCTATAATTTTTTGACCAATAATTTCCATTGGTGTCTCATCAAAATTTTCTTCAAAGACTTCACAAAACATTTGCAAAAAAATTGCTCTTTCAGGATATAATAGAGAAATAAAACCTATTAAAAAGAAAAATATATACTGACTTACTAAACATCAATGTTCTTGACAAAGCAAATTTTCAGCCCTTATGATTCCGGGAAATCAAATGAGCGTCTCTGTCTTTACCATCAATACAAAGTTTTTACAATGCAGCTAAGGGACCCATGATGATATTTTTTCAATAAACGCTGCTGCTCCTCGGCTAAGTTTGTCCGAAATCATAAAGGATGAATTGCAAGTGCTTTGAATTTGTCACCTTTTTGAGTGCTATATATTATCATAAGTTTTTCATCATGGAAATATTCCAGTTTTTCGTTATCATTGTTCTCTTTCATTAATTTCTTAATTTCGTCTGCGTCGAAAATGTACCTTGGGTCAATGTCTCCACGACATGCATTTACAAGAACAAACTTTTGTACATCTTTCAGTGTTTTATTGGCCAATAGAGACTTAACAATATCATCTTGTATGCTATAAGTTCCACTTTTTGTGTAAATAATATCGCCTACATCACCATGTGAACTTATAAAAATGTACAAATACTTTAGCCACGTGAAATTTGCTGTACGTACTGGAAAAAAAAAATGATAACTAGCATATATTCTCACATTTGAATGCTTTATTTTTGTGCATCGCAATAGAAATTTTTTCGAAAATTCATTGAACTCGAAATTATATCCAATACTTTCTTCGAATCTCATCACTTATGTATTCGAGGTGCGTCCACCTAGATATGGAATACGGGAGACAATAAGTAACGAAAAATTTTGACAAGTTTAAAAAATATCTGAATAAAATTCTTGACAAATCAAAAAATCATGACTCAACATTCGATTAGATTTTTTCAAAAAATTTTCAAAATTTTGGAAACTTAAAAAAAATTGCCCATTTACAGTTTGTGAACAATATATAATATATATTGCACTTAAAATTATTTTTTTAAGCGGAATTGTCATCGGGGATTTCTCAATTTATTTTTGAATATGCTTTTTACTTGACTCAAAGCTTGAAGGAAAATAGCTTAGAAGGCCAAAAGCTGTAGTAGCTAAACTCTATTGCTATTAATTTTACTATTTTCATTGTGCTGTTTAGTGGTATACAAGTTTTTTCATAAATTGTACCTCTTTAGATTTGAATACGTTATGAACTTACTTTTTTGCATCAGCGCCTGAATATCCTCAAGGCTGCCATCCTGCAGAGTATAACATTTGATTTTCTTTTTCATAAATGTTTTTTGCATAGTCGGAATATCTTTTATGCTATATTCACGATCTGGCAAATGCTCTTGCTGTGGAAAAGTTAATTGATTTAATATGAAAGTCAAAGCAGGATTCATATGAAACACATAGCCGGCTCCAGCACAAGTTGTATTATAAAATGCTTGGTCAGAGTATCTTTCAGAGCTAAAATGCATATGAAGAACAGTCTGATTAGGCTAAATGAAATGTAAAAAAAGAAAATTTATTTGATGTACTAAAAACTTTAGAAGAAAAGTTTTTAATTTTTTTTTTAAATTTATAGATACAAGTTACGATGTACACAGCTGAGTTTTTTAGAGGAGACTTAAGGATAATGTCTAAATGTTAGCATTACATACAAAGGTTACATACAAATGTTACATAAATTTTATGTTACTTCTTTTATATAATTTAGTTTAATACTTACCAGATATCGGAGCAGAATAGTTGTGCAATCTCTTGAACTGACTTTTTGTAGACATAATTCAGCAAGTAATCATAGATCATGTTAACAAACGTTCTGGTAGTTGAAAACTCTAAAATTTACATTTATTTTTGTGTTAGATAAATTTTTTAATGAAATTTTCAGTGTCAAAATGAAAATTTTGTCTCAGTCAACAATGTCTGAGGATGGAAATCAACAAGCCTCATTTGTATTTTGGCAAGGATAAGGATCTGATTTGAGAAATAAATTACATAAATCATAGCGTACATTTGAATTAACAAGAAAATGTCTCAAGTTTTATAATTAGTTAGGCTAAAAGTATATTGTACTAAGGCAAACAGTTTTTAGTCGTGACAAACCATGATTTTATGTCTTCAGCTTCTGACACATCTGTAATGTTATGTCCTTGAGAATATTGTACAATAATGGTAATACTTACCCTTCTGCAGACATTGTATAAAAGTAAAATTGTCAATATTTGGTGTATTTTGTTGTTCACTGACTCGTAATTTATCAATAAAAAGTTCTTTTTTAGGATGTATTTGCATGTTGATTTCAGTTCCTTTACCAAATGCTTTAATTATGTCCGTAAGAGAAAGATTTTCAAGGTCAGTTGATATTTTGCCATACTTTTCCATTTCATTATTTTTGGGCTTGACATAGATGTTAGTATTTATGTCTGATTTAATAACAATTGGTGAGTTGTGTCCAAGCTTCGGATCCATGAGGTCATAAAAGGGTATATATAGCTCAGGTGGTATCTTATTATTATCAAATGCACAGTTCTCATCACTTTCATCGCTTTCTTCAGTCATCTCAGTCCTTAGAAGTAAAATAACTTTGAAGTTATTTGGGATTTTTTTATACATAAAACTACTCCTATGCAGAGCCACCGAGAGTGGGAAACGGCGTTTTTTTGTTGTCGCGGTCTTAGAATACATTTTTTTTTTAGCAGTGTATTTATCATAAAATCGGCTGTTATTTTATGTGTCAATTTCAAAATTCCTCTCGGCGATTCTGCTTCCCTCATATCTCCCTATCGGCTTGTTCTATTTACCATTCTACAGTTACTTGAAGTAAGGAAAAGCACATTACTAATTTTGTTACATATTTTAAAGTGTCATTTTTTTGAATTGCTTTATATATTGGCTCCCACGGATAATCAATGTCACTCTTGTAGTGATGACACATGAACTCAGCAAATATTAATAAACTTGCATATTCACCAAAATCAAAGTTTTCAACTGCAAGAAACAAATTTCAAAATTAAAAGTGACAAAAAATTATTCAATTTGTAAATATTTTCAATTTAAGCCATATATATGGGTTTCTGAAATGAATTTTGAATCCTTTTAGTGTTCGTTTTTTTGAAAAGTAAAATTTTTATATTAAGTTGTAGATGGAAGATCGAATCGCCTAGTTATTTCTTTCCGGAATGCGTTTTTTCTTAGTTCGTTGTAAAGGGTGTTTTTATTAGAGGTTTGTTTTTCGAATAGAGATAAAACTGGCATTTTATGGTCAAATCTGGCAACTCTAATGTCATTTATGTTCAGTTTGGTTTGCCATTTCATCATGAACAGGTTGACAAAAGAACAACGCTTGCAAATCGTGCAAATTTATTTCGAAAATAATGGTTCAGTTCGCGAAGTTTACCGCAAGCTCCGTCCATTTTATGGTCGACATAATCGTCCATAAGAGCAATTAATTCGGTTAACCATGGATCGTTTTCGCACTACGTTTACTCTATGTGATAATACGCATCCGCAGAGACGTCGAACAGTGCGCACCGAAGAAACAATTGCCGCTGTAGAGCAAAATGTTGAAGAGGACCCGAATGAATCGATTCGCCACCGTGCACAGCAATTGGAGCTTTGTCCATCAACTTTATGGAAGATTTTGCGTAAAGATCTTGGCTTGCGACCTTACAAGATCCAGCTTGTGCAAGAATTAAAGCCGCGAGACCATGCAATGCGTCGTGATTTTGGTGTATGGGCCGAAAATGAGATTGATCTCGATGCTGATTTTCATCGCAAAATTTTGTTCAGTGATGAGGCTCATTTTTGGTTGAATGGCTACGTCAACAAGCAAAATTGCCGCATTTGGAGTGAAGAGAATCCACATGAGACCCTTGAGACGCCATTACATCCACAAAAACTGACTGTTTGGTGTGCTCTATGGGCTGGTGGAGTCATTGGGCCATACTTCTTCCGAAATAATGCTGGAGAGTCAGTTACCGTTAATGGAGACCGGTATAGAGCCATGATAACCGACTATTTTGTTCCCGAATTGGATGGCATGAATGTGGATGAGTTGTGGTTCCAACAAGACGGCGCTACATGCCACACAGCGCACGTCACAATCGATTTATTGAAGGAAACATTCGATGAGGGCATAATTTCGCGGAATGGACCTGTCAATTGGCCACCAAGATCGTGTGATTTGACACCATTGGATTATTTTCTTTGGGGATATGTGAAGTCGCTCGTCTACGCCAACAAACCAGAAACGTTAGGGGACTTGGAAGCCAACATTCGTGGCGCTATTGCCGACATACGTCCCCATATGCTCGAAAAAGTGGTTCAAAATTGGACCTGTAGAATTGGCTTTATTCGAGCCAGTCGCGGCGGCCACATGCCCGAAATCATATTTAAACATTAATGGCATAAAATTATCCTTCCAATTAAGCCAAATTTATGGACATTAAAACGATTTTCTTGTGTTTTATTTCAATTAGAAGCTCTATACCTCTAAAAAAAACACCCTTTATTATATGAGCAATAGTGCTGTTAATAAAGACAATGCACTTGTCTCAATAATTTCCTTTTAAACACAAAATGACAGCTGAATTTTCCTTCGCAATTGTGTTTACTCGTACTGGTTTTACCGTTGCCGATTTTTCCGCTACCGGCTATTCCGTCAGCCGTCGCAATTATAATTGAGCTAATATGCAATGTTTGTGCTGTACACTCAAAAACAAACCAAACTTACATTCTTCAGCTAATCGCTTGAAATCCGAAGTGAGAAAAATTTCAACTCCCATTTCTTGCAATTTCTGACGAGCTTTATTATTTGCTAAGACTTTTTTCTTTTTTCGATTTTTGTGAAATGGACAAACAAGAAAATACGCTCTACATCTATAAGGTTTTGCAAAATTTTCCATTTTTTAAGAAACAAAAAATTTAGTTTACAATTACAAACTTTGGAATGACAAGTCGATTCAGTCGATAAAAACAACGCACTGATCGCTAAAAATTACTTTGCCACATAAAAAAAACTTTTAACTTTGGTTAGCAAATGTATCGAGTCTTCACTCTCTGTGTTGAGAAAATGTAAATAACTGCTGCGCATGTTGAGAGTACAAAGAATGCATCTCAAACACCCAGTAAGCATTTCAAAGATTATTGAATCTTCTGTCTTCCAGGTGATAAACTTATAGCTCTAAAAGACGTGTTTTTTGTTATTACATATTGAATATTTCAAGGCTTTAAGACTTGGCATTCCTTGCTTTGTATTTTGATTGTACAAATTGGACAAAAAATGTTAATATGTACATATGTACTATATATGACTACGTCAAATCATTTTCAATTTGACATAAAACTACGAAAATCAAACAACTGTCCACAAAATAGCATATCCTTGTTCAAATGAAACAAGTCCGAAACGTTGTGCTCATTTAAATTTCGCATTCACAAATAATTGTTTAGCGAGTTTTCACCGAAAAAATCTATCGCTGCGGTTATTATAATACGATTGCTATTAAAAATGTTTGCTGGGCCAAGTGGTTATCAACACAAACGTAAGAGCAAAACGTCAATGTTTTGTTTGTGCAAATACTCACTTTTGACAGAGCGTTCAGGCCTTCTGTGAATCATAGATCGAAATTGTGAAAAGCGATAATAATTCGAAACAGAAAATTGCTATATGTATTAAAATCGTGCTACTACAAAACTTACTATATATTCACAAATCAATTCTGCATATATATTGAAAACAGCCTAAAAGTATGCTATAAAATATGTATTACATTTATCTTAAAATCTCGAAGAACCTGAAAACAATGTGAAAACTCTGAGGTCTGTAATTAAGAAGGAACTGGAAATCAGTAAAATCGTAATTGGTTCGGGCCGCAACGAATTTACCACATTCTTTTCAAGTGTCAAATCTCTTATTCAGACGGTAGAGTATTAAAATCTTTATCAGAGACACATGAAATTTTTTAATGATATGGAAATCCCCAAAAAGACTAAAGGAAATTTGAAAGGAAAGATTGTTCCCTAAGTTTTATATCAGTACATATGAAACGGCAAATTGGACAAAAGGGCTGTTTCAATCTCTTATGAAATTGATCGGAAGAATAAAAGCAAATATCCCTAATGCAACTGTCAGTCTTGTCTACAATTCCAATTAACATAAATACATATACAGTGCGACCTCGGTCAACGCAAGCCTCGATAAATGCAATTCCTCAATGTACGAAAGGAGTACATTTCTTTCATTACAGACTCAGTAAGTGCAACTTTTCAAATAAATTTTACCTCGCTTATTGCAACGTATGACATTTAAATATTAACTGAAGCATTTATCCTGGTAGATCGAATAATGTTGAGTGCTCTCCCCAAGATGGAAAAATATTTATAAAGATGGTTTCTTAAGCAAATAAATGATAATTTTCTTTTGAAGAATGAATCGACGTTGTATTCTATATAATGTTTTTCTTTTGCAATATCTATACCCGGTTACTTAAGATTTTTTGACTACATCATTGCAACTTCCGCGGATATTGCAACAGGCTTAGTTTTCATTAGTTGCATTAACCAAGGGCACACTATATAAATATACACATACTTCTAGCACTACCATCTTACCTTTCTGAAAACATTGTATAATTGTAAAATTATCAATACTGGGCATATTTTTCACTTTGCTTCCTTGTAGCTCCTGGATAAACCTCTCTTTTTTAGATCTCATGAAGATGTTAATTTTAATACCTTCATTCGATTTCTGCAGTTTGAACCAATCCATTAAGGTAAAATTTTGATAAGTAGACATATTTTTGGAAAAATCTCTAGAAAAGTTCTGCGATTCCATTTTTGATGGTCTTAAGTAAACATCAGTATTTATATCGGACTTAATATGAATATTTTTATGATATGGTTTTGTGTCACTTAATTCCCCATGAATTGGCATTCGCATATGGTATGATATCACATTAGCTTCATTATTATCATCGTCATCATCATCATCACGATCTGGTATGCTATATTTTAAAAAAGAAGCATATTTAACTTAAAATATGTAAGAGACAAAATAGGAAAATCAGCTAAATAACTCTTCTGTAAAGAGCGTTATCAGATTATGGGCAATTTAATTGTAAATTAATTTTTTTAAAGCAGTTTGGCTCATAGCGGTGAAATTTTGAAAGGAAAGAACAACAAAAACAAAGCTTAATGTATCTGTCGTCAAAGTTTCATTTCTGCTGCGTCCTTAAATATATATTTCTAGTATTGAATTCCAACATCAAAACAACGCGATGATTTTTCTCAGTGCACAGAGCTTTTGTGCTTTTTCTCTTTTTCCAACACAAACACGATGAATTTGTTTTAGCCCGAAATGAAAGATTACATCAAATTGTATAAATACCTTTGTTTGATGATTTTGAACATTGATAAGCATATGAGCAGCTTTGTGACAAATTTTAAAGTTGGATTCGTTTTGATAGACTTTAATAAAATGTAAAACAAATCCTCGTTCTTGTCATAGTGAAAACATGTGCATTCGACAAATATCAATAAACTCGCATATCCATCAAAATCGTAATCTGCAACTGAAATTATGTTTTAATAAATAAATATATATATTGTGTATACATAGCATATGTATTAATATATATCATCATAATCGCACGTCAACGTTATTGGTGCCAAATGCCAAACAAATATGGCTGCGTCCACTTTTTAGCTGACCTTGCCGATAAAAAGAGACTGTTCTCTCTACAAAAAATTAAATATAAAAAGTGAGCCGACCGGAGAAGATCAGTGGGTGTTGAGAACATTTGACTGAACGAGTTGCGAAAATGCTAACAGGCTTAAGCTTCAATTGGCAATCGATGAAATATTATTCCATTATTAAAACTATACCACATTTGGGCTACAAACCACAGAAAAAGAATAGCCACGACGAAGCGTAAAGACTAGTGCTGTAACGAATACAGTAGTTGCTAGCGAAGTGTATAATAGATCCAGAATAAGAGATTAATGGAGAATCCCTGAGCGAGGACATCTAAAGGTATCACAAAACAAAATGTTGTCGAAGCTTTTACAACAAGTCCAAAATGTTGAGAGCGTTCAACATGCGCGGAATTCAAGACCTACGATAAGAAAACGGCCTTATTGTGTAAGCTTGCGAATAAGCATTTTTCATTATTTGTTATAAATACTAAAAATTAACTATCAATTGAGGCACAAATTGGAACTAATGAAATTTTTTTGGAATGAGGTATTTTTGAGTTTTATTAAAAATACCAGGTATCCACATGCTAAAGATAGTTTATAAAAAACAGACTTTCTTTTTATATCTCTTGAGCTTTCTTCAAGTGTACTGTGGAAAATGTACACGCATAAGATGAAATCAAGCTATGATAACAGTTGATATACACACGAGTATTATCAAACATCATTGTACAACAAGCTAAAGACCTCTATTTCTCCATAAAAACGACAAAATTAAAAATTTTATTGTTGCATACGTAACGGAAGTTATGTTTGCTAAAGTTCAACTTTTTCTTATGTACTTACTTTCTTCAGCTAAGTCTTTGAAATTCATCCTTAATAAAATTTTTAAACCCATTTGTTGTAACTTTTGCTGGGTCTTACAACTTGATAAGAGTTTTTTCTTTTTACGATTTTTATGTAGTGGACATACAAGAAAATAAGTTTTGGTTTTCAAGAAATTTGCACCATATTCCATTTTCTTAAGAAAGACCGATGTGTACGATAAATGAAACAAACTAATGCTGGTATCTTATTCGAAATAAAAATTCATTATTATTAGTACATTAGATTACCTGTAAAAAAGGCTTTAAGCTTTAACAATAAAATATGGAACATAGAAAAGCTTATATTATCAATATCGAGTACTAATAATCTATATTTTTATGAATGAATAAATATTGAAATGTGACGTCTTGCTTCGATATTACTATATGCAGACAGACATATAATTGTTGTTGTCTTCAAACAACGTTGATTTCATTGGGAATACAGTGCCTTGCCCTATTTTTTTAAAATTTTCAATAAACGACAATTTTTGTGTGAGGTTTTGCAAAAACTTGATCATAAAAAAAATAATGTATAACATACATTTTAAGAATTTTGTTTGACCTTTTTATTGCAATATTAAAACACTTTTTTTGGCTATAGGTCAATATTTATTTAAAACATAATCCCAATATTTCGAGGAAGATCCTTCCTCATCTTCAGGGGTGACTAATATTAACAATTAAAAAATAAATAAATTAGCACAATACACAATTGAATAAATTAACAAGCAAAACTTACGTTACAATAATAGAAAGACTAAAACTAAACTAACTAACTGTCAACTAAATGTCTATAAATATGAGCACAATTTTCTGTGTCACTCTTGAAATTTATTCTCTTGTCAGTGGGGGTGTTAATAATGTGGAGCATTTCTAATATGAATCTCTTCTCATGATTGCTTTCTTCTTGTAAAATCTCCACAGCATCAAAATTAGGGAAATGCCCAAGCTCATCACAGTGGGCTGAGAGAGCTGTCTTAGGGGCTTGTTCATTTCTGTTTTTTTGGTCCGATCTATGTCCTGAAAGTCTTGTCCTTAATTTATTTTTTGTAGTACCAACATATACCTTCTGGCATACATTGGAACCGTCTCCGTCACAAGGAATCTTGTAAATAAGGCAGGATTTGTCGAGTTTTGATATTTTATATTTTGTATTGCTGTAAAATTGTCCAACTTTATTATCTGTTTTATTAGCAATTTTTATGTCCTATAATGCGCTTAATTTCGCGAATCTATCCGTCAACCCTGGAATATATGTCATTGCCTTATATTTAATTGTGCCCCTTTCCGATCTTGGTCCCTTATCCTTATAAAAATTATCAATTAGTCTTTTTATTGTTAGTTTTGGAAAACCGTTTTTCTCTAATATTTTCTTTATTCTATTAATGTTGTCCTTATGAAACGCTTGGTCTTTGATTGTCAGTGCTCTAGTGATTAAATTTTGTGCTGTCTTTAGTACATATTGCCATTTTTGGGTGCTTAGAAGGAAAATTTATGATTCTACCCGAAGCTGTGTGTTTCTGATACCAATTTAATATTATTTGGTTCCCACTTCTGATCACCATTGTGTCCAAGTATGCTAATCTGTTATTCTGTTCTACCTCTTTTGTAAACCGTATATTTTTGTTGAATTTGTTTAATTTATCCAATATTTCGTCAACTTTGTCACTTTTAACAACCGCAAAAATGTCATCAACGTATTTTGACAGTAATCGCGGTTTTGTGTCCATTTTCGTCATAAAGTCGTCAAATAATTCTTCCATCACTAAATCTGCTATTATGGGTGAGACTAGTGATGATTATTGGGACTATGTTTTAAATAAATATTGACCTATAGCCAAAAAAAGTGTTTTAATATAATAATGTAAAACTTTAAAAAAAATTAGAAAATTAAGTATGAAATAATCTTTTTTAGCAAAAACATGTTGTTTTAAAGCAAAAGTTGTTAATATTGGTCACGTACATTTTGCGCCAAAGCGTTACAAACCATTTTCAAGTAAGACATTTTGTATAAATAGTATAAACAAAGTGTGAGGATAGCACTGAGCCAAAAGTAAATAGGCGTAAGTAGCGGCACAAACCATGCAAATAAAAAAGCTTGTATTGCATTTAGTGAACAATGTGATCAATCGTCACAGCATATCTTATGACAATATTGGAAACTATAAGCATTTAGTGAATCAAAAGTAGGCAGAATCGCAACAGTATTGCCCACCATATAAGCAAATGATCTTAAACGTTATACTTAGTTTACTATAAGACTAATTTTTATAAATTAGTTGGCTATTATAAGCTTTTATAGCATAAAAGTTGAGCGAGTACTAAGCAGTGGGCGTGGTATCTTTCACACAAATGTTCGAACGTGTTTACGTTGGCTAAAGCGAACTATTACATCAATTTCTATGATATTTTTCTGAAGTATCTTTGTTATCAAAAGCTTTGACAGCACGAGAGGTGGTTACACTATTGGGCGCCGTTACTCCCACAAAAGTAAGAGACCTCAAACATTATATTCAATAAAAGATGTAAGCAAACATTACAAAACTCAGCGCGTAGATTTTCGTCGACATAATCTAGCTCTAGAGCGAAACTCGGCAAATTTGCGGTTGTGGGTGTGTCACTTAGGATTGCCTAATGATTAAATTTAAAATAAGAACTCCACTGTAGTAAATGTTTATGAAATGGTATAAGTAGGTCTGACGCCTAACATTTAAATTTTAATTATGGAATCATATCGAAAAACCGCCTCATGCTAACATCTTTATTACATCAAAGTTATCTTAAAGTTTCAAAGGACTTGTATGTAACCCATGAGTAAACTGAGAAGCTCAGCATACTTTCTTAGTTCCAGAATTTAAGGAAAAATGCTATAACATACAAATTTATTACATTATTTATTATAGTACATTATGTTCATTATGTTTACATATACATTATATATAATATATTTTTTAATGCTGTAATATGGAATCTTAATACAAATTTTCTTTTTGTCAATAATTAATTAATATACCACACCATATGCTTACCAAAAAAAAAAACGTAAAAATTTTCAGTAATTTTAAATTGTTTTTGTATTTTTGTGCATTTTTAATGCATTACAAATATAATTTTGCATTGAAAAAATTATGAAGGTTTTTTTTGTTAGAAAATAGTTATATGAATTTACATATAAAAAACAACAGCATTAGAAATTTTTTAAAGACATTTAGTTTCAATTGAGGTTTTTCGCTTCTACTTGCATATACACATAGGAGTACTTAATATTTACTGTAAGTGTTTCTTTTAAAGATATTTATACATAGAGTGTAAGTTTTTCGAGTTTGTGTTTAAAATGTTTTAAATTTTTATTTATAGTTTTTGGTTTATTTTTTGTTAACAAATAATATTTAGTATGCAATTAAAGTTGAAAAAATTGGGCTGGGTATATAATTTTTCTTGTGTTTCTCATTTCATTGCTTACTTCTTAAAACATGAAATTGGATTAAAGTAACATTGTCGATATCTCACTTGACGTTTCGATTCGGGCATGCGGTAGAATTCATCGATGCCATTGAAAACTGGAGCACGCAAATAGGAGCTGTAATCAATTGAGAAAAAGAAAATGAACATATAATATGTGAAATCACTGGAGGAGAGTGGAAATATCACTATGATTTTCGTATGAAAAATAGCAGATATATAATATTAATTGGTCAGTGAAAAGTAAAATTATGAGAGTCCCTCAGTCGATGAATATATTAGCCTTAAAGTTTACTAAGCAAAAGAGAACTTCCTAGCAATCAAAACGAAACAGAGCTTATGTATTGTGAAAAAAATTAATCCTGTTTTGTTTTACCCGAACAACTGCTTTTGACATCTATAGAAGTTTAAATAATAATTCATTTGACATTACTGATTTATGAATCACTTTAAAGCAGTGCTGGGCAATTAAAAGTCTTATCATTGCAGTGCAATCGCAATTTGTTAATGTTTTTGAGACACGATATTGCTCTTATTTGCTGAGTCCAATGTCGCTCTCTTCTCTCTTTTAAATAAATAAATTCTACGCCGTTATGATCGCTACGGTTCGATGTTGGTAGGTCACATGATTTCTGTCTATGTACATGTTGCAGCTCTGCCGCTCATTTTCCACGTTTTGTGAGGTACTGTACCAGTCAAAACTGTTATTTTAGAGGTATAGACCAATAAGTGTTAATTTGTACTAGAGATATCCAGTATTTTTGCAGATCCTTACCTTCATTCTATTGGAAATAATCTCTCTTGCTGCAATTGGGTGATCTTCTAGGAGGGAAAACTTATTTTATTTTGAGAGGACCTGTAAACTTGGTAGTCCTGATTACGCATAATTTTCAATGTGATAAAAGCAGTAATGACTATAGTACAGATTTATTTTGCCGAATTAAAACTCTAACGAACGGTATGTCAGATGAAATTTAATCACAGGTCTCATCTCTTTCATCGCTCTTCACCGAAAAATGCATTAAGCCTTCGAGTATAACTGAACTCATTTTCAGAATGTGTTGTTCTTCTAGAAGTTACTGGTCATATCAAAAGTTAGATATTCGCGCTCAATATACTAACATATTTTCAAGTTAACATCCCGTAACAATTTTGCTACACGAAGATTTTCATTATAGTATGAACAAGCGGCAGCTTAAAGTATCATTAGTAAATGAGTCATGTGTTTTCGGCTCAAATCAAAATTACAAGAGCACATCATGGGTAACTTGCCGCTGGATAGAATTTGGCCATGCAGAACTTCTTTTACAACCGGAATCGAGTTTGGCAAAGTAACTCACTTCCATTATATTATGCAATAACGCTCCAATTGGACTTGTGTCTCCATGTAACTTTCGGCTAAAGTTACGCACTTGGCAGAAGTGGACGATTCTTTTCGCTCATAGTGCCCGGAAAACAATTTTGTCGGACAATACAATAAATTTTGTCGGTCATTTTGATGTCTTTATATTAAAATCAAATAAAATTGTTTAGCTAATTTTGCAAACGATTACAAAAATGTTGTGCTTCTTTGATTTTTTTTCAAAATATAATGAATATTACTTTCATTACTTACGCTGGCCTATTGTATTGACTAATCAACATCTGCAATTTATCCATTGGAATTCCTTGATATTGTGCTGGTAGATCATAGTAAGCGCTACGCGCATCATCAATTTGTGGTTCCAATGCATCAGTATCCTACACAAAATCAATAATTTACTTGACATTTTTTTGAGATTCATAAGTGTGATCTGAAACATACCTGATTGTTATTATCGGATAAGCTGGATTGAGGTCTTGCTTCGATCACAGCGACCAGCAAGGTAATAACCAGACCACAATAAAGCAAATTTTGCACAGTTTTAACCATTTTGATATTTGGGCTTGTTAATTTAGTTGCACTAGAAGTGGATGAGACTGCAAAAAAAAATATAAAAAATAAATAGAAATTAATTAATTGAACATTATTTGATCGAAGAAATGGTGGATATTTCTGCGTAGTTACTCGAAATTTTTTTTTTTTTGATTTATGACGTTCTTGCACGCAAGTAGCAATATATGTACAAGATAAGTTACTAGATGATCAAAATATAAATCAAGGAAAATTCTAGGAAGTTTAAAAAAATATATACGTATCCAAAAATTAAGAAAAAACAGAGGTCCTATTTTTTCAGTAGAATTTCACATTTCAGAACATTTACAGGCAAAAAACTCATATCGAGGACAGATGCATGTTTTCGAGAGCGAAAAAGCATTCGAGGGCATTCGAATAGATTCGAGGACTTATGGCAGCCCTGTTAAAGACACAACCAATGGCCAACTTCTTCTTCCCAAACAAAAATTTATCCATACAATTTACGTATCGGAGCGCTCGAATAGATAAATAACGATAACAATACCCGCTTCCAAAGTGGGTAGAGCAAGAGTAACATAGGCGTTAGTCTAATGTAAGAGCAATACAATTGTGACATGTCAATTGAAAGAGCGAAAAATAATATAAAGAAACTTGGCAAATTTCAAGTTGACTCAAAAACGTTCTAAAGCTTAGTACAAGCTAGCAACGGCTAATACAAAAGCAAATCTGTTTACACAGTAAATCAGCTTAAGTTTTTATCTATGTTTGTCAACATCAATTTTAGATAAAAGTAACGTGTTTACTTTTTTTAACTGTTCTGCAGTGAAGAAATAAGGTTGTCAGGTCTTTGAAATATTTCTGAATTAAAAACAAAATAAATTAATTTAATATATGTGTAGCAAAAAGTACGCTTTGATCAGATTTCGGACATCGAACTCAATTGAAGAGAAGACATAAATTTGAGAATCAAATTACGTTGATATATGAAAGAGTATTTCATTCTGAGACCTTTGATGAACTTAGAGGATTTCTTCTTAACATCATGCTTGTCAAAGTGATAAATGGTTTCTTAAATTACTGCTATTTACTATCTCAGTTTAAACGCTGGAGTGCTGGTTGCAGTCAAAACCACAATTTTTAATATTTTAAAATAAATGCTCTATTTATCACAAACAACTATTCACAATCCTTAAAAAATCTGTTCACACACTTTTTAAACTACTTTTTTCACTCATGGCTCTCAGTTAATCTGAAAAAAAGTGTTAATTGCAACAATAGAAGAAAAGAGAATTGTCCGCTTGATTAAGGAACCTATACTGTATCTATCAGCCAATACGCAAGTAAGAAATGTGGCAGCAAAATAATTAATTCCGTAATGAGGAAATAAAAGAGAAATCATCACCGGAAGATGCGTGCAACCGCAAGGATTCAATTTTCTGCATAACTGTGCCTCTATGCAAATGTAGCAATTGCAACGGAACTGAATTAATTCAAAGTCAAGTGGACAAAATTACGACCATAATTAATTTAAAATTGAATTCGCTCTAAAAAAAAACAGGCAACTTGTGACATTGAATTATCTGAACTGAATCTTAATTAAAGGAAATCAATTAGACTGTTTAAGATACTAGTCATTTGTTAGCATTCGATAAGCTAAAATAGTTTATATGAAGGATATAAATAAAAAATTAAAGTATTTTTATGGAGTACGTTTCAAAAAGTGTTCAAACAACGTTCCATAAGTAAAAGTCAAATATTACTTCAAAAATATTTCAATTTCAATGATAAGATAAGAATAATGTGTACCTTATGATAGCTCCTAAACAGTTCTACTAGCTTTATGTATAAAGTCATATACGAGAGGCCCTAGAAGTTGGACACAAAGAACTCGATGCAATTAATGCCACTAATAGAGGAATATATTCGGGCTCGAAAATAGTATACGATGTTATATAAAAATGTTAAGAGTGTAGTTGGAAACCAAATCAAGAATAAGAGTTTTTTCACCAAAAGTATACTATTTGAAAGTTTGCCTGTTCAGAGAAACTCCCACATTAAACACTCTGCGTTTTTGAAACCATATCTTCGATTGCATTTTCGGAATATTCATTGTGATCGATTTCAAAGCAATTCAAAAAAATGTATTTTCTGCGATCTCTATTATATACCACATAATAATAAGTAAATAACTACATTTTGCAACATCGGAAATAATGAAAAAAGTTATATATTACATGTATTTTTAAATAGTTTTTTATTTCAAATTTCTTGGAATCGCATTAAAGCTAAATAAAACTCGAACATTCCTTAAGCGTATTGATGAAAGTGAAAACTTCGAGGTTTTGCTCTGCTGCCTACAAACGCTGGTAGACGACTTCCTTTTGCAGTTCCTTTATGATCTAATTGCACTTTATTCGAAGTGTCATAAGCTGTAGATCGTGTCTATGGTCGATATCCTAAATTATGCCGATTTTGCGAACTGTCATAGGCTTGACTTTGATATCTTGTTGTCACCTTCGTGGGCTGAAACCGCTACCAGCAGTAGAATGAAAATCAGGAAAATAAATTTATACATTTTAAGGAAAGACTTTGCGACAACTGACACCTGTTGTGGGATATCCCTTGTTTATATAGTGAAGTAAAACACATGTACATGAACAGATAGAATTCCCACAGGCACACGAGGATAATAAATGTGAGAGAGGGATATGTTGAATTAATATATAAAGTACATAGTGAATATATGCGTTTTTAGTAATTATTCTCTGCAAGTAGCCACTGTTACTTTCTTATATTGATTTGATTTCAATTTTAATAAATTAATTCTGAACGATTCCAGCAATCTTAAATGTCAAAGGGCCAACTTTGCCAGCGTTTAAATTTTGTAAACTTCATTTTTGCTAAAAGTTGCAGATAAAAAAAAAATATGGAAAAGAAGAAGATGAAAATTTTAAGGCTACTACTTCCTGCATTAAGTTACGTGATAGCTTACGAGTGTAGCACATTTTAATTCACAAACGTGACAACAAATCCATAAATTGCACATTGACATTGATTGGACAGAAAGAAGCAGCAGCAGCTGTACAAAGGCAACTAGAGATGTCGAATACATATCGATTTGGATTTCTTTTCCATCCAAAAGTTTTCGAACTCACTGTGGGAAATTAGACTTGGTTTCATTTAAGCGTAGTTTTTTGTTTTTGATTTTTAGGTGATTTTTTTTTCTACGAAGAACAAAGTAATGAAAAGTAGCACGAAAAATTTAAAGGATATAATGGCAAACATTTTTGGCGGATTTAGTTACGGAAGTATCGACAAATCCAATATCTCGTTTTAAAGAAAACATTTTTGTTCAAACTTTCTTTTATTTTGTGGAAATTTTTCACTTTGTTTTTGACCAAATTATATATAGAGGCCTAGTTTTCTGTTAGCGATTGTTCACTTTGGTTCGATTATTGAGTAAATTACTCAAGGAAATTGATTCGCAAAATTAATTCAAAAATTTGCGCGAAATTGAAAACTTTAAGAAATTCTTTAAGGCCATTTTTCCTTCTTAACTCTACGGTTGTTATTTCTTAAAAATATAAAACGTTAAAAGACCTAAATGGAAAATTTATCCAAAACTCTGTATAATCGCCACAAAACTTTTGTTTGTTTCTCTCTGAAATTTTTCAAACATATCGAATGTCTTAGCAATTTCAATATCATGACAAACTTAACATCTCTAGAGCTGAGCAAATGCATCGATGACGACTATCAAAAGAAACTTTCACTGCAAACGGATAAAAAGTTTAATTGCATTTAAAAGGTTTTTTTTGTGTGTGTTTGTGTACGCACAAACATTCATGCATAAAGAATTGTGTTTTTATTTTTTAAATGTTACCGGAAGTTCACAAAAGTTGCATGTTTTCAAGTTAACCTTTGTGAAGGTTACGTGTGAAAAATTCAATTGTATTCATAAAATTCAATACAAATGACTTTGTGTCATATTGAATTTTACTAAAAGTTGTGAAAGTATAAAGATTCATAAAAAATGGCGCATTTCATTTTTTCTTAGATACAAGTAGCTATTAATAGATGAAGTTTATATTTTTGCATTTTCAACATTTTTATCGCCTATGCCAATGGTTAGGCAATAAAATTATTCTCCTGTGGATTAGTACCACTACAGCTGCATCGTTTTTGTACAGCAATTTTTACATATAATCCCAAATGCTGCTATTTGTGTCATCTACCTGTAGTATCCTTTTTATGTCTGTCATTTATACAGCTAAATATGTAGTGTATGCATAAGATATTACGGAACATTAAATTTACATCAGTCCATGAAACAAGCGACGGCATTCGCTATATCCCAATGAAAAATAAAAATACTCTGTCGTCCCACTGAGAATTGATTTTTTTGATTATTTTATTCAAAGAGAAAGTACCGAATAATATAAATTAATTTCATATTTTGCCATAATAGGTAATGCCTGTAAGCCAGATAGATTACAAAGCGAGTGATCGAGTGTAAAAATGTAAGAAGCCAATAAGCTACCGCTTGTAGGAAACTTTGTAGTTGAAAATTTAGAGTACGTGCGATACCATCGATAACAACTTAAGAATATATAGGTAGACATATATCATGCTTATTCCAAACATCTTAAGTTTAGCCTAAGCTCGTTTGAATCGAAATTGAAATGCCTAGTGCGTCAAGAAGGATAAATTGACAGTCATCATCAGAAAAGGAAAACCTTCCAGCAATTTAAGAATCGGAAAACGTAACGAATTCTATGAGAGGGTTAACATGATTTAATATCAACGTATCGATACGCTCATTAAAATTTAAGAGTATCGAAAAAATATTTACACTGAAAATTATCGAGAAGCATCGGGAAATTAGGTTATCAAAAAGTATCGATGAGTATTAAAAAAGTCGACTAAAGTTGTTTAGCATTGAAAATCATTGAAAACAAAAGATAATGGTAAAAAGCATCGAATATCAAGGAAAACATCGAAGAAATCAAAAGGTATCGAAAAATATTAAAAAAGTTGCAGGGTGCCGGAACAGTTTCGAAAATGTCCAAAATTATCGAAAAAATCGACAATGACGAAGAGTTTAGAATAACGTGGAAATGGTCGAGTAGTCGATAAGAATGGAGAAGTAAATTTTATTGAAAAACAGCAAAAAAAGTTCTACAAGAACGAATGGTATTAATATTATTATGCATTAGAAAAATATCAAATCATTCGATAAAGATCGAATACTAAGGAAAAATAACGGAAGAAAAGGAAATCACATCGAAAAGTTCGAAGGGTGTGGGAAAGCAGTCGAGCAGTATTGAAAGCATCGGTAAAGTGGCAATGAAATCAAAAGTATCGAGTAGTTTCGAGAAATATCGAATAAGTCAATAAGAGTACAGAGTTAGGCATTTGAGTTTCCGATGTTGGCGGCCCTGTATGTCAGACAGCTGTCAATAACCAAGTGAGTTCAAAGTATATTAGTTTGCTTTAACGCATTTACGAAACATCACAACGCATTCAAATTATCTAATTACTCTAGAGAAATATCGATTCCCCACGAACAGTGTGGAAAGATATTTGTCACTTTTATCAACCATCCTGATTCGGAACTGGCGATTCTTCAAAGTTTGCGCTTGCAAAAAAAAGAACAAAATTAATTTCGAACTTCCATAACGCAAGTTACTTTTTCTCATATACAAAATAGTTTTTCCCCACACGAATTAAATTCTTTGAGCTGAGTATATTTTGAAGGGTGCTCAGCTCCCTGCTCGATCTAATCTGGCTGCGCTGCTCAGAATTTGTGGTTTCTTCTTTTACATTACAACTTAATTCTACCTTTCATTTCAACTAAAAGTATGCAATGGAATTTTTATATTATCCTTTTATTTTTTTCCTTTCATTATATGCGAATTTTCTGACACCAAAATCCATTTTACATAATAGAAATTGTTATTTAAATTAAGTAATCTTTCCCAATAGATCCAAATCGACATATGCGCGTCTTCTTGGCCATCAATGCTCAAACTTTTTATTTCATTGGGATATCGATATTAAAAACTTATGGTATGTAGGTGTTATCTTATGCACTAAATACTAAAAAGTCTCCTGCACATTAAATTGACATACTTAGGTACGCATATAATAACAAGGATCACTCACACACAGTTAAGTTTCATTAACGCATCGTCGCGACGTCAGCTTGCCAAAATAGCTACGTACACTGCATGTGATTCAAGGATGATGTTTGTAGGTTGTTTTTGTTTACCTGTCACAAGGTGTGGCGGTTGGATTTATGAAATTTACTTCAAATTACTACAGATTTTCAAAGAATTAGCGAGTACTGAAAATATAATTTTCATATCATATTTCATTATTTACGCGCCTGAACCTTTGATGTTGGCGATTTAATTGCAAATTGTTGTAGTGGGTAAATACAACCCACAATCTAAGGCAAAAATGTGTCCTTCATTGCTTAAACATAAAAATTGCAATTTGATGCTTGAGTTACAAGAAACGTGCGCTCATGACCAAGTTAATAACGGATGGAAAGTTTAGTAGTCACTTAAGCTTACGTAGTCATATTTATATGATTCTATTTATGAATAAACAATTTATTGCAAAATTATATAAAATTAGGAATAATTATTACGAATAAACTGATTTTTTCAAGTGTTGGTGGTCTTATGTTTCCAGATTGTTGCGTGTGTTAGAGTGTTAATTTGATTACGTTTGAATATAATGGAATTATTTGACATTTAATATAATCATTTCAATTAATGTTTTAATGGATAAAATGTTATCAGATTACTTTACATATGACAGATTCAAGAAAGTTAATTAGTATTTATTCATGATGTATTTACTAAGGTTTTGGTGGCTTGAAATTTTTGTTTGCTCAGAAGAAAATGCTGAATATCTATTTAGTAAAATAAATCATATGTATGAATTTTTTGCAAAGCAAATTATATAAACGGCTAAATTTCAGTCCGCCAAACTTTTTACAATGATTGGTTTCGGCGCCGTCGTTATTCCTTCGGATCCACAATTTGTCAATCTACCAGCTTTTTTGTCCCGAAAACCACACGCGATAAACATTACCATATTTTGCCACTCTATAAAGATTTTCCTTATATTCACTAACAATTTTTGAAAAGTTTACGGCGTCTTCAATGGGCTTTAGTCCAACTTGACTTTCACTGAGGACACCAATAAATTTCCTGTTGCATATCTTCTCTGATTTATGTGATGCTTTTTAAATTTATCACGGTATTACTCAATTTGGCGCAAAAAAGTCGTAAGAAAATTACTCTTTTAGATGAAAAAAAATTTATTACGTTTCAGAAAAAACATTGTTACAAGTATAAAAACTATATATACATATTTCAGAACATTTCGACAAAATTTAAGATTTTTTTTTATCAGTGCGATATTACTGGAAACTGATAGTTCAGAAGTAAAAAGAGATTATAAGTGAAATTTTGAACCAAATGGTTTTTAGCACTAACGCAGACACTATATAATTTCCCGAAAATTTTCAAAATCCGAAAATATTCGATTATATATCATCCGGACTATGAGTTCAAACCAAAAACATATTTTTTGATGTTTACATTTTGTTTTCAATATTTTACAAAACTTTTAAGTAACCGTTTTCGTTGTGTACGTCATCTTGAGCCGCCATTTTGAAATTTTCAAAAACGGCACATGGCATTGTAAAGTAAATTTCTCAATGATAATTTTAAGCCCAGCAAGGCTTTTTTATCTGAAAAACTGCGATGGCCGGGTGGGGTAGTCTACTTGGCAAAGAATGGCCCATATACATACATACAACAAGCAGTCGTCGCAGTGGAAAGTAGTAACGCTGCATAAATAAAAGTACAGTCCCATCAAACACTATAACAACCAGTATAGCAATAATGCAACCATCAGCATAGCATCAGCTTATCGAAAAAAAAAAATTCACAAGCAACATATCATAAGTCAGCACCAAGCATGGTTTCCAACTGCATTCGATGGAATGATATCATCTTTAAATCAGAACAGCCGATAAACAATGAAAGCACCGTTTCAAAATGCACAAGTAATGAACAGTTTTTGCGTCACATGACTCAATTTTAAGCTCTTCTGACTGCTTACTTATCGCCGCATAGCCTTGGCTTTTTCCGTTGGTTTCCCTGAAATTGCTTAGAAACTCAGTTCAACACAAATTTGTGTGCAGTGTTGCCAGTTTCGATATCGGTGGAAAAAAATCAAAGGCAAGTATGGGCTTGGAGCTCCTTACTTTCTCACGTAGATTATTTCAGAAACGTAGCCCAACTTAGATTTTTTTCCGAGTTCTTCCGAAAGGCACGAGACTTATGAAAACCCACAAACAAATTGTGAAACTAGCAGAAGGTGAATAGATCTTGTGCGACTCTAGTGAAAAATAGATCCACGATATAGCCTAGTGCAAGGACCTATCACCCAGGTAGATAATTACACAATAAATGGTTTCCAGTTTAGCAGTTATTAGAAAGCTAAGCAAAAAGTTGCGCCAACGAAGAAGTTCATCGACATCCGGATAATTACAGAGATTTCCTGCCTTGTAGCTAAGTGTTCCCAGGACTAGGGTTCGGGTAAGTAAAGTATTCAAAAGCGTAAGAAGTTTGTTATGATTTGGCTGTTTGGTTGTAAAGTTTTGCGATATAATCAGTGGTTGTATACATACACTGAATTTATTTGTAGGTGTTCCTTTTCTGATTAGACTTGCCTTGTGTAAAGCTTTCAGATAAGGTTGGCCGCTCCGAATCGAGTTGAACATTTTTACTATCCCGTTTTAAGTGTGGTTAAACATTAATTCTGAGACATTGAGCACAAGTAACAATAGCAAAATATTTTACATGCTATCATATGATTTTGACTATGATTTTATTTGATAGTTTCATATTGCTGACCTATGTCTGGCTGGACAGTGATTTTGTCAAGCCTGGATAATACAGTTATATGCCCGGACAGCGAACTGCTGGTCACTTAATAGTGGTATTATCAAGCTTTCTAGAGAAATACATCATGACAGCTATTAGGTTTCGAAAAAAACAATTGATCTTGATTATAGGTAAACTCCTTTTTTAAATAAAACCGAAATTGATACCTAGATACTGCTATATAACTCTTCTCCTGAATGTTTTTTGCACCATAATTCTTGGTCCAAGCTCTGACAGCTTAATGTCAAAGATTTCTGCAGCGCTTCTTATACAGCTTCTCCTTTTTTAGCATACTTTCTCGTAGTACTTGAATAACTAATTGTTATGAAGTATGTTCTGGTGGCAATTTTGTGAATGACAAGATTAGCAGGCGGAGTAAAGTCTAAAAGCCATTTTCCTCAGAAGTTCAGGTATCCAATGGCTTAAGTCATAAAAATCGGAGAAATCAAGTGATGTCCTTATGGGATAATTTTTAAAATTTAAGTTGATTGTTTGAAAAAATATCTTACTTAGATTTAAATATTTGAGCTCTCTGACTGCTACAAAAACAAAGACGGATTTATTTGCTTCAAACGCTTTAATAAAACTAAACTGCTCACAATGGATTTGATTAATGTTCGGGAAGGAAACTTAACACATTAACACAAAAAAGAAAAAACTAAAAAGGAAAAATCAAAAGCTACATGAAAATCGGCGACATCCTTAAACGCTTTTAGGAGCTTAATTAAAAATCTCCTTAGCAAAATATTTTTGACAGCGAAACAAGATGCTACCAAAGTGTTACCAAAAGGATATTATTGGGTTGTGTGGCGGCGATGCCAGACATGACAAGCTGTCGCATAGCACGTGCAGCATTTGTGCTGCCTACTTAAAAGCAAAAAAAAAAAAATGACATTTTGTCAAAGAGTTAAGAAATATATGAAATAAATCAATTGTTAAAATATAGTAAAACACTATAGACCTGTGTTTGATTTATTATGTTAGCTCAACATCTCACAGTTTTAAACTAGTAACTAACCCTAAAACGTGTTATTTTTTCTACTTTATAATTTGATTTTTATGATAAATTTGATACTTAATATTCGTATTTGTGAACTTTTGATTTATTTTGAACACAAAAATCTATTCTTAAATTTATAGAAATTTTTGAAATTATGATAAATATATCACCTTTCCAAGCGCCTTAAGCACATATATTAATGCAATATTTTTGTGGTGAATGAAATTCAATATTTTATATAAGTGAAATTTTTTGTAATTTGAAAAGCCATCTTCAGCGTTCTAGTTTTACTTCATTTTTTTGGTAAAAAAAACGACAAACTGAAATCAAATATTCACTGACCAACCGCACAATTGATTCAATTAAGACTCCCACAAATCTTGCGCACAAACTCACTGAATTTTCGCGAAATTTTCTCAAGAGCAGCCAAAGATTTTAATTCCAATTTTTTCTACTTCAGCAGTGAATTGCGATAAAAAAAGTTTTCTTTTTTTCATCACTTCAACAAGAGTTCAACCCAAGTTGTTTAACTGTGGTACGTAAATAATCACATGGCTTTGTTTTACTTTTTGTTTGGCTGATACGAGTATCACATTTCTAATTAACATCAAATGTTATTTATCAGTGTAATAAAAATGTCGGGATTAGAAGACAAGGTTTTTGCTTGTAAGCGAATAGCATACTAACTGAGGCTATCTATTGGAAAATTGCAACAGTTGGTAACATTAAAACTAAGTTTAAGTAAATATTCATACAATAATTTTAATGCATTTTGAGAGTGTATTTCTATTGTATTCAATTTATTGTTTCGTTGAACTTTTAAAAAAATAAAAGTTGTTGGCAACTGCTTAACGTGGAGTAGGAAGCATAAAGCGACCCTTTTAACTGCTACTTAATGCAAACAGAAATCAAACATTGATTCCCCAAGTTACTGAAACATGCAACAGCGAATGTTGCAAGTTATTTTAAAGACAAATAAAACTTTGAAATAATATTTAATGCTTGAATTGCTTTAAATTAAAATTGTCTGATAACTTTTCAAAAACAAATAAAAGGAATTTTCTTCAGAGAAATTTTATATTTTTACATATTTTGAATGAAATTTGTTTCTGAATAAATGTTACAGTACATGAAAATATATTTAAAATGGGTTACATATCAGTAGCCATCAGTGATATATTGCTAACAGTCTGTGATGCATCATTTACATCATCAGTGATATGTAACTTATTTGAAAGTTAATCTTTACTACAAATTTTTTTTTTTTTTGAGCTTAAGGTCATACATCACACTCGCTGAGCCGCCGCGAGCTTATGCGTGCGCGGAGATAAACCATTTCATATGAGTAAAGTAAAAAGTGTCCGATATAATCAAATAAAATGAAACTAAATTAGTTATTCATTTTACGCTAAATATGAAAAATCATTTAGGCGTCATTAAGCCTGAAAATGTCTCCCGAAAATGTACCGATTTTCGAAAGGACAACTCATGAATTTAGCATAACGACAATGCAATGCTAAGCACCGTATTGAGCTGATATGGCCCCGAAAGATTTTTATCTGTACCCGATAAGAGAATTAAGAATTTGTGGATTAGCGCTTTGAGTCGGTTAAAGCCATAAAAGCAAGCTGTAGTGTAGGTGTAATGCAAGCGGTTTGGCCTTCTTTGAAGATGTCTGAAGGCAACAAGCAAAACCGCAGTATTTCAGAGCAGCTTATAAGCGGCAATTATGTCGTGTAATGTTTGGTACGATGTATCAGCCGAAATGAACAATCGCTCATATTTCTACGAGAATCTAGATAGTGCCTGTTAGGAATTGTTTTGAAAAAGCATCCACAGCTGTGGTTTTAACAGTATGATACCACGACGAAAATTGCAAGAACACAATAGCTTTGCTGCTAGATATCTTCGACGAGTAAATTATTTCGGGCTGTAATGACTTCATTGGTCACATCATACAACGGACTTAACCACTTTTGACTGTCTACGTCTAGTTTAAAAATTTGAGTGCAATTTAATAAGTCAGCGACAATTCTCCAACTGAAATTCAATAGTCAAGAAGAATGTGTAATATTCAAGAGCTCGAATGTGTAAAGCAATATTTACGAAAGTAATCTTTCATCCATCTGAATAATAAACTTGGTAAAATATATATAATAAAATGCAAATTCTACTTTATAACTTTTTTAATATCAATATTTGTGCAAAATTCATAACTTCAGCGTGCACTTTAAATGTTTTCGTTGTCTTCGTAATAGTAGAATTCCTTAAATTGCTATTTTTTTTATTATCATATGACATTTCTTCACGTCACTTAGAAAGGGTTTGATCTGAGCCTAAAGATACAGAAACATTTTTATAGCTTTATGACAAAAGAAACTGAAACTGACCAGTCGTCAACGGTTGACGCTTTTCGTCAAATGAAAGTATTTTAAAATACAACAATTTGAAGGTTTTCTTTCGCTGCTTTTAAGTCCTAAAAAAAGTTTATTGGTATCACGTTGCTAAGCGTATAGTTGTTGCCCAACAAACTTACACAAAATGGGATGCTGATTATATTTTTAGCTTAAATTTAAGAATTTAAGAATAATTTTGAGAAAGGGCATGTACAATGAATCATATCAAATTTATTGGTGTTTTTTTGGTTTTTTTAAATGAAATGAAATCTATTGATAAAAAAATTTCTTTAAATTATTGTTTCAATCACTAAATTAAGTTCTTTTAGTGCTCATATAAAAACATTATTATTTGATATAATATTAATGAACTTGTTTTGGGTGTTGAGCAAAATCTATATATACATTTTTGAAAACATGTTTACTTTTCCTTTGAGCTGAATTTAGGGATTAATTTTTCTTTTATTCGACGATTATTTACATATTAGACTAATTACTCTTAAGTATATAAATGGCAACACGTCTAATATAATATATTTCTCAACATCTATTCATACTTTTGGATAATAAAATATTTTTTAAATATTTTTCAGAACTGAAAATAATTAATTTTTTAAGAATCTTAGTTCTTACAGCACCTACACCGATCGCCCCACAATTGTAAACTCCAGTAAATTATCAAACAAAAATCTGTTCGGTTCAACAAAGATTGATAGATAAAACGTACGGATTGCATTTGAAATTCTTAACTGAAATCGATTGCATAAATTTTGATATTCAAAATAGCGGATTCAATCTGGCTGCCCAAAAAGAACCAACTGATGAATAGAAAAAATTTATTTTTTCGTCTAACATTTTAACTTCATGTCAAACTACTTATATTGATTTTTAAAGTTTTTTAGAGATATTATGCACTGATAAAAATTTGACAACAAATATATTGGCTTTCAGTAGAAAAAAAAACTATAAAAATGTTCCCACGGTATTTTCCATTATTTAAGACTAAATGATTTTTTCGAAAATATTGCATTTTCAATTTTTTAAAAATATGCTTACTAAATTTGTACACCATTTTTTACCTAAGTCGCAATTTAGAGCGTATGTTTTTTTAAGAATGTCAGGCTTTCCAATAAGGATTCAATGTGAAAAGTTCATAAAATCTGACAAACCTGCTGTCATTTATACATATGACCGATCTACAGTTAGTATTTTGTCATTATCTTAATGCAAATAGAAGTATGTTTGGTAGTAACACAATGTTCGTTTTGAATCTTTTGGAGGCTATCAAACTTTCAATATTCTCTTTTAGCTGAAGCTTACGAAGACTTGCATTCGTCATAGCAGTTTCAGCCAAATACTCCAATATCAAGAGTTAAAATTTTAATTTAGCTAAAGTGGAATGTATGTATTCTAGTAAACACTGACATTGGAATGAAACTAGAAAAACGCTTAAGATAAGGGCTAATTCGCTAGCGTAAATTGTTGGAATTTTAATTGCGATTAAGTGGAAATCTAAGGAATTATCCACAAGAGGGGAAAAGGATCCAACTAGAAGTCAGGTCAATTTTATAATTTTTTTGAATTTTTAAAATAAAATTATAGCTTATATTTTTAGTTTTATAATATTTGCTTAATCTCCAGCTTGAGGTTCATTGATAGCAACCATTGAGAGCGTGGATGTGCTAACCACTTCGTTAAGTTAAATTTAAGTCACTATTAAGATATCACCTTAGTCGGTGAATATTTAGTTTCGTTGACACTTAGAATACAAAATGTGAAGAGTTTTTTAAAACTGAAATAATTATATATTCCATTTATATTCCAAATTAAGCATGGAACACTTTTGCGAAAAAAATTAATCCGAAGCTTATGCAATTTTAAAATACCAATTAGCCGCTCAACTTACCTGTGTTGCTGACCAGTGACGTTTCTACTTGGCGCCAAAACTTCAATCAAAATCAAAAATTCAATGCACAGAAAATCACACGCGATACGGAAATTTTTTTGCTTTAATTTTTTACAGTTTTGCGCAAACGGATATTATGACTTTTGGTCTTCTTCCGGTTTTTGTCTGAACGCTAAGGACTTGTTGAATTAACTTAACGGTAGTTTCACTGAGCACTTGCTTTTATATATGCCGTACTTGCGCGCCAGCAGATTCAGAATCGTTAAGCACACATACACAGAGATCCACACGAATACACAACATGCACACGCACAATACGCATAATAAACAGAATAGTTTGCAATGCTTGGACCATTGTGAATGGCAAGTGGTGAATTAAAAGGCATGCTATGTGTGTGTTGAAATAGAATGATGTTAGCAATAGTGTTGCCACACAGTAGGATTTTCTCTTTGGGGGGCTTTGCGCTAACAAATATTTGACTATAGAAATATTTTTAAATTAATTTTTGGTAAAATTTTTTCTCAGGTAGTTATGTCATATAACGCTATCTTCATACATATACGTACATAAATATGTATGTATGTACAGCATTTGGTGATAAA
This sequence comes from Meiosimyza decipiens, assembly GCA_963680825.1. Taxonomy (NCBI): domain Eukaryota; kingdom Metazoa; phylum Arthropoda; class Insecta; order Diptera; family Lauxaniidae; genus Meiosimyza; species Meiosimyza decipiens. The sequence goes on along the minus strand of OY804260.1, from coordinate 72,628,056 downwards.
TTTCAATGGTGAGCGTGTTGTGAATATGTACAAATAACACAAGAATGCCTTCCTTCGTCCATAATTTGACAATTTCTCTGAAACTGGATCATTTTACATTCAGAAAAATAAGGTTTGATCTCAAAATAATTTTTAACTTTGAATTAGTGGCAGGCAGAAAATGTTTACTTTATATCTCATTACAATACGATATATTTTTCTCTGAATTTTTGAAAACTTTTCAATGAATACCGTTTTTCAGAAGTTCAGAAAAAATTAAACGTTTTGATAAATTGTTTTTTTTTTTCTGCTTATAATCAATTTTAATGTAAAAACAAAAACATTCAAGATATCAAATTTAGGTTGCAGCCAATTTTTAAGTTAACTCTAACTATCATTTGGCCTGTAAAAGAAAAATGATGAAAGTATATTTTTTTAAAAGACTAAGCCCAACCCAAAATTCATTAATTTATGTATGTAGTCACCATGAAACTCGGTGCAAAGACTTCTGTCGGAAGCCATGTGGGTACACTGTAGCAAAACTGAACCGATTTGCCTTTGAGATCGAGGCATCTCCAATAAAAGCTCAAACCATTTCACGTCATTTGAGAGAAATGACGTTAGCAATTGCATATTAATATAGTTAGCAAATAAAAATTCAGTGGACCAAGAGTTAGTGGGTTGGTGGTTGGTTTTATAGTTGAGTTCTTACGAACTAGAAATTGTTTAGTCAAACTGAAATTCGTCAAATTTCCTTTTAAGAGCTATATATAATTTTAAATGTCTATCTTAGCAATCCTTCTCTAATATAATAACGAAATCGCAGATAATAATCGACAATTATTGAAATGAGTTAAGTCTAAATTTTAATAATTTTAAATTATAATTTACCATCGCTTGGCTGCTCTACCCTCCTTACAATAATCATAAAACATGAGATACATCTTCCTCCACCATCATTCACCACCAACAAAGTTGAATTCTTGCCGTCGCGCTTTTCGTTTGTGGTGAATTTTATGCAATGCAATCGCAGCACCTGTTGACTTCCGTTAGAAGAGTAACCATATGGATTGTCATTTGTGTTGACTTGTTGCTTGCGCAAGTTTTTTTGGCATTTCCATTCAAGCAACGTGCAACCGCATATTATGTGTGTGGGAAGTAGGATGGATGCATGGTGGGTGGTGGAAATAATTTTTGAATAAATAAATCATATTCTGCTGCTTCTGTTTTGTTAAACTGCGTTCAGGGATTGTATTGGTTCCCATGCTGCCAAGCAACTCCTTTTTTTTATTTTTTGTTACTATTGGGAAGCTTTGTACGTTATGTGATAAGAAATTTGGTGGAAGACTTAGTGGTAGGGTTGATGTTGGCATAACTCTGTGCTGACACCTTAATCTGATTTTATTGAAAAACACAATAATTTATGATCATTATTAGATAAATATGATACTCTGGTCATATAACTAGAGGGGGCTTAGTAAGATATCACACATTTCCAATATTATAGAAATAAAATTATTGTAACACATGGCATTTGTTGCTAGTTACAAGATTATATTTCATTCATAAAATTAATTTATGTATTTTTTATTACGTATACATTTTAATCCACAATTGATGTCATGTGTTAGCTATCTAAATTTAGTATTTTGTCAAACGTCAGAGTTTCTTAATTCAATGAATATTAATTAAAATTAGCTCTAATAAAAGGTACGACAGTAATGAGTTTAATGTTAATTTTGGCTTATTTCATTTTATTGTGTTCTTAGGGAAGAGCTTGATAGTTTTTTAGGATTGTCATGAAATATATGAATCTGTTCGGATAATTTTGTTTTCTCCAATGCAATCTTAATACTCCGTTGGTCAGACGTTCCGAAAACCTTTTCATTCATTGCATGTTTTTTTCATAGTCGTGACATCCATAAGAAGACAGACCGACGGATATGAGTATGTCGACTCAATTGTTACACTCATCAAAAATAATATGTGTGCTGCCAAAGAATCTCAAATTGAGGACATGCAAGTTTTCAAGTACTTATGCGAGGACTTGTGTTAATCTTATTCAAGCGATATTCTCTGTGTCAGTGGTAAAAATATTGCGTTCTTATTGCAAAGCCACCATCTACTATAATAAAATTTAATGCAAATTAAAAAATTAGCACGACAAGTGCGTAATGCCATTAAAACTTTATAATTGTTACACGAAGTCTACAAATTGTTACAATTGTGGTGTGGTGAATTTTTATTTTGTCCACTTGTGCTGTCACAGGACCATAAGGAAACTGCAACAAGATGCCTGATGTATGCAGAGCTCGTGCTGCGTGCAACCAATAAAAGTAACCATCAACGCTAATAACGCGTTATAAAATATCCATACTCGATGTTTGCGAACGTTGTGCATAGAAAACACACAAATCCATATTGTTATAAATAAATTTATTGAATACTCTTATGGGTAGATTATTACAATTTATGACTAACATCTATGCGAAAATGCAACAAAAAAATTTCAGTTATAATGGCAAACAGATAATCTTATTAGTAGTCATATATCTGTGTATAATAACAACAAAATTCAATTTACAGATTTTATTAGAACTTAAATGATTTATATTAAAGTAAAACTTAGAAAAAGCTGTTGGATAATTTTCATTTGATTCAATTCAGCTTATGATTTAAACTAAAAACAACTGACTGCATTAAAGTAACAACGCCAATATACACGTCCGCCGCCGTTACCAATATTATTTCGTCCACCAACATAACTGCCACCACCTAACTCATCACTTGCCGCTGACGCTGCTGCCCTTAGCATTGATACATCGTTCTCAGCAAAATCTCCGCCCATATCCATGCCCAGCGCTCTTCTCTGAAAGCTCTTTGCCATTAACTGAAATTTTCTTACACTTTGTCCAAATGTCAAAAGCATTTAATGTTTTATTATCCAACTTACAGTTTCGCCTGTTGCACGATTAATTGAATTTAGATCTTTAAAATCATAATCCATGACCACCGATGGATCGTCATCGCTGTACATATTGTAGTTGGTACCTAAGAATAAAGAAAAATTTCAATGCGAAAATTTCAAAATGATTTCCTCTGCATATATTTTATACCTTGCTCAGAATCATCTTCATTTGGTGTTTTTACTAATATATTTTTGGTTTCTTTGGATCGTTCTTTTTCACCATTTTTATTCATATAAAGGTCGACGATGCGCCTACGACCGCTTTGCTCCTCTTCGAGCGCATGATGTAGTGCAACCATAAGGCGATCAAGTAAGAGTGCAGCGCGTTTTGGAACGATCATCTGGAATCAAATAAAATGAGAGAAAATTTTATTGGTTATCGGCAAAGGCAATACAATAGAACAACAATTATCTGAGGAAGCCTTGGTCCAGAATCATTTGGATATTCGAAAATTCAGTTAAACAAAATTATAGGAAATATAATCAGGGGGACTTGCTTGGTTCTTAATTTCCGCTATTATTATTAAACATAAAATAAATTTGCTTACCCGATGCTAAGAAGATTGAACTTCAAAAGGATTAAATTAGAACTAAGCATAGGACTGACTGCTGCAAGTGAGTCAAATGACCATATAGTCAGGAGTCAAGCGAAAAAATTGTATCTTAACGGCAAGTACAGGGCAATCACAAAATAAGTCAAAAGTCATTTACTTTATTACTGTGTGTTGATGTTTCTATAAAAATTTCCTTTATTTGCGTCAACTTGATCTTTTTAGTACTATCACTGATCATTAAATCATTAAAATGCAACTTTTCCTCACTATCCAAATCAATTCGTGAAAAAAGTATGAATATAAATTTCATTTCAGTATTTTCAGAGCCGTATCTTGAGTAGAAATGAAAAAAATTCGTCCTCACTTTCCCATATTAAAAAAAGACACACAAAACTATCCAGATCATAGGAACCTACCAAGACGCACAGGTTTTTTTTAACAGAGCGGAGTATGAGGCAATTAACTAAACTCGTCCCTACAAAACGGTCTTGAGATCTTACCCAAAAAAAAAAAAAAGCTTACGACTACAAGCTAATATTCCCAAAAAGAAAAAAAAAATAGGTAATTTAAATTTATTTCACTGAGCTTACTGTTCAGTATAATGTGAACCCAACAAAATTAAATTAAAAGAACAAAAGTCAAAACGACAAAAAAAACTGAGCTAAAGCTAAGCCTGATATGTTTTCCCCTTTTCATAAATTTGTTGCGAACAAGCAGTGAAAATGGATGATTCACTTAGAAGTTTTTTTTTGATTTTAAGTGAAACACTTAAAGCAGATTTGGATGTCGGAATCTTTATTACAATCCGAAAAAAAATCTCTGACATTTACTTTTTACAGATAATTTCATTCAAATGTTGGCCGCGACTACGACGTAAGTGTTCTATTCGGAAGGTCCAATTTTTGATCGCGAATTACGCGAGCAGTGTTGGCTCCCAAGTGTTAAATCGTAGCTGACATATCGATTGACTTCAAAAAAAAAAAAAATAAAATCCAGAAGTGTGATATCACACGATCTAGGTGCCCAGTTGACAAGTCCGAAACGCGAAATTAGGTGCTCACAAAAAATATTTCTCAATAATGCCATTGTTTTGCACGCTGTGTGTGCCGCAGCACCGTTCTACTGAAAAAAAATGTTACCATCATCATGGGCTTCAATTTCAGGCCACAAAACGTCTGCTATCATTGTGCATTCGCAATTATGTTGTATCCAGCCGAATTTTTAAAAAAATATGGACCGATGATTCCACCAGCCCAATGACCATAACAAACAGTGCATTTTTGTGAATGTAACCGTTCTTTGAGAATCTCTTTGGGTTGCTCACCAGCTCACATGCGGCCGTTTTATTTATTAACGTATCCATTGAGCCAGAAATGTGCCTCATCAATTAACAAAAATCGTCGCGAAAACAGCGGATCTTCATTGAGCTGTTGCAGAGCATATATTCTTGCGGATGGTATTGGCAATATTTCTAATTTTTCCATCACCACATGAATTTTGCATTGCTGACTCTTGGTGAGGAATCTGCTTTGCTCCTAATTCTAATTTTGAAAACTTCTTATTTGCATATATTTTTAAATACAGGTAGTCCCCGACTTACGACCGAGATAGGTTCCTAGTCATCGGTCGTAAGTCGATTAAGTCGTAAGTCGAGTTTCATAAAAAATAACTAAAGAAAAATATTACATACATACTGTACTACTAGTTCCAGCCATTTTTGGGATGATATAAAATTATTCACTTAAACAAACGTATTATTTGTACTGAAATAAATCGAATCCTTGTACATACTACTGTTTTTTTTTAATTTTTTCTCATATACATATTTTAGGGACTCCCCGAAACTATTTTAAGCATTTTCAATGAAAAAAATTGAAAAAAAAATTGGTCGTAAGTGCGAATAGTCGTAAGTCGGGGACTACCTGTAGCTGAATTATCTAAGCGCTCTTGCATTACATCTAGATGTCAAGAAAATTACAGTTTTTGTGTCACTTCACCAAAACCGTGAGGGGAGGGGGGTCCGAGAATTATAGTTCCACCACTATTAGATGGTTTTATTGAATTTATGTAATAAATAATAACTAGTATCAGATCCTTGGGGGGCGGGGGCAATGCCCTCCCCAGCTCCCCAGCCCTACCGAACTGACGCCACTGGAAAATTATCAAATTTTTTTAGTTTTTTTGGCATTAACTCAGTTAACAGGCCGTTAGGGATATTAAGCTAGACCTTATTTCATAATTCTGAAACCCATACCCCTACCCCCCGCCTCCCACTTCGTAATAAACCGTAGTATAAATATCATACTCGCTACATGATACAGTAAAAAAGTTATTACGTACGTAGCATAGAAAGTTGAAAAGGTTGACAAAGTAGAAAAAGGTTGAAATCGGACAAATAATTAGCATTAAGTTACAATTTAGTTTTTATCGAATCGCTTGATAGAGAAGTTTGATGACGTAAAAAAATCAATCTGCAAATAATATCCAAAAAGATCTGGCATTATTTTTAATGAACTTTGAATACTTATCTACACTATCAAAATTCTAATGGATTTAGAACAGCTCGACGCAATAGATCTACATATGTTTGGTCGCAATACGTTAAGTGACCTTCTAAGTAACATGCTATATGTCATTAAGTTTGTAAGCACTGTACTGCTAGTCCAAACACGTCCGCTATTACATTTTTCCATGAACAGACAAATCTTAGTTGACTTGGGGTAACCAAAGTTTATTTGAATTGAGAAAATTTACAAGCTAGAGGTAACCAAATTTATCTTATGAAAAGTTTTTTAAAAGAAAACTAAACATTTTTGTCCTGTTGGTATGTATAAGTTAATAAAAAAAGAGTTTTCATAAGTTATTCCAAGTAACTTTATGTTTCCATAAATTTAAATAATCCTATTTCATGACGTCATCAAATCAAAAGTATTCACAACGGACATGACAAACTTCTTGGGCAAACAACGCAGTATTTGTCTTTGTAGAGTTTAACACTTTTTTGATATCGCAAAGAAGTGAGAAGAAGAAAAAATATGGCCATCGGGCATTAGTATGAAATATGAAACTACAACAAAAATGGGAAAAGGCGTGCAAAACGGATGCAAAAGTTTATAGGAACTTTGAATTGAATTTCCAACGCTACCTAAATAATAAATCAATCAAAATGAGGAACAACTTGTGGTCACATTTTAATCCTCAGCACAAAATATAAAGCTGAAAATAAAAACTTAAAGCTGAAAATTTAAGTTTTAATCTGGAAAATAAAAATTTATTGCTGAAATGAAAAACTTAAAGCTGAAAATAAAAATTCAAACTCACCGGATATTCATCATAGTTGGAATCCATTTGATCGCTTGAATGGAGCAGCTCTTCTGGTTGCCCAATAATTGTACGTTTAGTGAATGGGTACAACGAGGATGATGACTCTGATGATGATGCTTGCGATTGCAGTGATGACGTTGAAGCTGACGCACTCAATGTATCAGATTGTCGATTTTTGGCCGACTGCCGGCACATAAACACCTGCACATTCTGTAGCAGCAGCAGTGTAATTAAAAATGTAGCTAAAGGACGCATTATGCAAGTGACCCCCTCCTACTGCAAATAACCCAAATGATTTGTGCTGATTAAACGTTGAGTCTCAGTGGACATAAAAGCAATTTAAATTTAGTAAGAAAGGTAATTCGATTTTATTTAAGAGTTCGGTTGTCCTTTCTAATTTTAAGTTTTGAAAATCGATTATCTAATTCCGTATTTTTTGTGTAGTCATATTCACTTGTGCAGACATGTTGGCATAAGAATATTTTGTGATCTTTCTAAGAAACTTAATATTTTTAAATTTTGATTAAATTTAGATTTCACTATTTAGGAAAATTTATGCTTCAAGCTTGTGTCACTCCTAACTGTGGATAGAGTTAAAAAAAAAATATATATCATGAAATCAAATCGAGTTGAATAGCGAGCAGATGAACAAAATATTTTTAGTTTAAGTTCGAAATAAAACTAATTATTACAAAAGCAGTAATATTGGCTAGTAATTATAATAAAACATATCGAAATTCAATAATGTGACGAAAATACATTAACACAATGGAATCTTACATTAATTGTGATTATTTTATGTTTGTTATGAACATTCAAAAACTGAAAAATGAGACCATACTCTCTTTTCAAAGATTTTTGCTGTTCGGACGTTTTAGTTCTCTTAGTGCCAATTGGAGCCAATTGCATTATGAGTCATCCACCTTTGCATTCGAGAAGAATATGAGGAAAATAATGAACTGACAGGGACAGAATGATTAGTTCGATTAGCATATCACTTATAAGATGGCAATAGAATAAAATATTTTAGAAAGGAATTCAAGGCTCTCACAAAAGATTGTTGTCGAAGATTGATAATCTTGTTAATCGATTAAGCCATATCGCTTCAAAATAACATTTTTCTTTTAAAAAGTTGTTATCAGTCTACGTATGTACATCAGGGCGGTCCATGCGCTTTATGGCAAATATTTAAAATCTTTTGTTGGAAAACTACACCATCTACTTTGTGCATATAAGCAGATCAATTATAAAACTCAGAGGAAATATCAATATTAACAAATGCTCCCCGGAGCCCCATAACTTATGAAAAATTGTAAACCAAACGTTTAATAAAATAAAAACTATTTTAAATTATCAAGAGAGCATTATTTTTGATTAATCCAAGCTACGTTAATTTGAAATTTGATCTTAAAATTCTCGTATCTCATACCGTTGCCGAGATATTCAATTTTGAATATACGAGTGAAAGTCTGTGAGGTTCGAGTTCTCAAGTTCTCCACATTTTACAATCTGCTTGAAAATGTTATTTCCAAAATTCTTAAATGCGCATTAATGCCGTGAAAATATATTAATAAGTCTTCTAATGAGTTACTAATTTTTCCAATATGTGGCTACGGATCGCAATGGTAAAGATGGTTAAAGCTTAAATTTTGTTCTATCTTTTCTCATAGTTTCAGAAATGTCAGGTAAAATTAAGTGCTTAAAATTATCAATAATATTACTAAATTATAGGAATTGTTTCTAAATTGCCATAGAATGTTGTATTTTCAGAGTGGACCTTAACTTTAATATTTATGAATATATGAAATGCTTTGGATGGAATTTTTTAAATTTGCAGGAAGGTTTGACGTCTTAGAACATGAAAGGAAAATTATAAAAAAGAATCACCCTAAAAATGCATCATACATCGTGGTGCCTTATATAGATAGCTACGCTTTTTATAATTCAGTTTTTTTCTTTTTTCTGAACAAAAAATTACAAACTATAAAAAAAATTATAAATTAAAAGTGATAACCACCCTGGTATCGCAACGTTGAAAAAAGTTTTCAGAATAGCAAAATATTATTTCTACTTGAAAAGAAGCACAAAAAATTTGAAGTTTGACCATCTATATCGTAGCGATCCGTAATTATATATCGGAAATAAGCAAAGTTTCTAAACAGATCGAAAAATGTAGGACGATAAAAAGATTATAAGATTTCTTGCACAATCGAATGCTTCGAAAACTCAAAAATTGAAAAAAGTTCAGAAACTCAAATATCTTCCACCTCAGTTGAAAGGTACTTTCAGCTACTTTTCTTTTATTAAGGTAATAAAGTAATAAGATCCATATCAAAGGCTCCACAAGCCAAAACATGATATTTTATTAAGGATTCAATTCTCCCAATAGATACTTTCTTTCTCTGTTAAAGTTGTGGCTATATAAAAACAAATATACTTTTCAAATGGTTAAGATATCTTAAGTATTCAAAACCACTTTTCTTTATAATGAATGAAAAATTCTGATTTCGAACCTCTTTCAATATAAAAAATCAAAAACTTAAATTGCATTAAAAGCATTGTCACTATATTTTTAAATTTTTGCTCAGAGTTCCGAAGAAAAGCCGACGAAAAATGACAAAAGAGGTTTGAAACGCTAATTTCGATTGTCATTCACAGACTCGAGACATAAAATCTTACCCTGCTGTTGTCTGTTTCAAATAGTAGGCAAGTCTTTGCATTTTTATTCGATCGCTTCATACACATGAGGCATGCGACGCCAATTCGGATACCATTTTGTTTTTGCATCTCTTATTTTTTTGAAATTTTTCTCTTTCAGTATTTTCTAGTAATTTTTGAAAAATTACGTCACTTTTTTTGAAGTGCTCATGTTTGTTTCAAAAATTTCGTCTTCAAACAAGGATACTAAGTGCGATTTTCAATGTGAAAATAAATAATAATTATTTATTTAAAACTTTTCCAGCACGGATAACAAATATCATAAACATTGATAGTTAAAAAAGCAAATCCAATCGCTTACATACCATCGGACTAGACTTAAAATTTGCTAAAAATTTTTTGAAGAAAATCAATGTCATTTAAAAAAAATGTACAATATCTTTTATGAAAAATACGTGTTTGATGCCTGATTTGGTGTAAAATGCCCCATATGCATGTGCCTGTCATTATGAAATTAGTGAAAGTCAAATGTTTCTCATTTTAGATTTAAAAAAATTTGATAACAAAAAAAAATCTCAAAATTTTTGCGAAAAAAAACATTGTAGAAATCACCCATAGTTATGAGAAAATTTTAAGCCTGAAATGCTCTCTCGTAGTTATGAAACTCGCTTGGAACACTCAAGAAAATATATTTTCAAAACGACAACGCACGCAAATCTTTCTTTTTTCAACTCTACCGAGCACAGTTTTCCAGAGCCACACTGTCGCTAAACTGTTTTCGAACTTTCTCTTCTTCTTGTTTTTACTTTTGTTCCAAACCGTCAAGGGGTCGTCTATGATTTGTACCGCACTGAACCTGTTGCTTTATGTTGCAGGTCCTTTTATAGCGTTGGGTGCAAATTTTTATTGGTCATCATTGAGTAAATATATGTCTGGCTCACATGGTGCCGCCTCCTTCTTCAAACAATCCTGCACAATTCATATTTTATAATAATTTTTTTTGTTTTTTTTTTTGCTTTTTGGTCATCTTCGGTTACTGCTGTTTTTTCGAATTTTCACTTTATTTTGTACAATGAAATGCTTTTGATACAACTCGTACCCACTTGTTTCAATTTTTTTGTTTGGTTTTTCCTTTTTGATTTATTGCTTCATGTTGTTGTAATATTTGTCAATGCTACTTGCTGGTTGAAGATGTTGTAGTTGTTGTTTTTGGTATCGATGTTCATTTACAATTTTAACATGTTGCCTTATTACAGCAAGCAATACTACTTTATGTTCTTTGCCTTAAGCACTTTCCTAGGTAACACTTAATACTGCCACTGCCATCGTCACCCCCAGCTACCCTATGCAGTGAGTGTATGTGTGATTTTCACTTTTCGCATTAAACTGAATTTAATGCTTGATTTTTGCGGTTGGTTTGGTTTGGTTTGGTCTGATCTTGTCTCATGCATCATGCGTATTTTGGTTATACACAGAAAAGTAAATAGATTATTGTTCGATACCACACCCACTTGGTCAAGTCCGCGCAGTTTTCTTTTGGATTTTTCGATTTATATTTTTTCGATCTAAGTTAATTATTATTTTGAATTTCTATTTTTTTTAGATTCATAAGATCTGTTTTTCCAAAAAAAAAATTTTTTCAGTGTAGTTTTTCAATGTGAACCATACCTGGTATTATTTTTGCCTGTAAAATGTGCAGCGATTATTTTTTTAAGTGTTGCCAACTTTTTTTGTAAGCGTTTGCGGCCTATGCTTCCACAGCTACCTTGAAGTGGGTTGATATAGTCAGCTGTGTAGGTTTGTTCTTGGTGCGTGACTGTAGCGCTTGACTCTTATTTTCCTTTAAAATAAAGCTTTGTGCCAAATTTATTGTGGACTTAAAGCAATTATTTCTGAAGTTTTTGAGAATCTGCCTGTATAAATTGCTCTACATGTTTCAATCGATTATTTTTGGACTTTAACATTTGCGTTGATGTATGTTTATTCATTAGCGCTATATTTTGTCAACGAGGATTTCTTAAATAACCCCATTATGCACAGTCACAGTAAATTCCTAGAAATACTCAAGTAATAAAAAATTGCTGCAGCTTCAAACAAAATTAAAAAAATATAGCATAATTTTGAGGGAATTTTGCTATTTCTGTGTGAATCAATTCTGACCTCTTTTGAGGGCGTAAGCATACATTTCTTATGCCTAAAAGTATTCTACCATTTTATGATTTTAAATTGAACATTTATTTTAATGAGTATAAAAATAACTATACATATATTGTGCTGAAATATTTAGTTCTAAGCCTTGCAAACATTTTGATATTTCTTTGCATTGAAATATATTTTCTTTGACCTGCCTTTTGCAATTACGCTGTGTTTAATGTGAGAGCTTAAGGAAGTCACCGCTTCGTGGTTTTAAAACACCAAAGGATATATTAAGGCTTCGGTTTTTTTAGGAAAATCTTAGAAAATATATTGTTTTTTGTCGTGCATCGGTACAACTAATAATTCATAGTTACTGCGCTTACTGTTCAGTACAGTGTTTGGTGGCACCAAAAAATTTACAAAAACAAAACAACAAACAGCGTCTAGGGCTAGTAATACTATTCTCATCCATTTCTAAATGAAATTATCAGTGACCTTTGAGCCATTGCAATGAATTTTTTCTAGGCCTGATATTTTCGCTTTTGCGAAGAATTGTTGAGCGCCCAAGCCAAAACTGAAACGAAGCAAAGCCAAAGAGGAAATATTAGGCTTAAAACTTCTTTATTACATCGGCTGAAGGTCACTGAGGGTTCCATTTACCAATGGATGAAACTAGTATGTCTTTTTATTGTAGTTTTTTTGGAGTTACCACACACTGTGCTAAACAATTATCTCAGTAAATTAATAAATGATGTTTTTTTAATAGAGTCCTCATAGACGAGGCTCCAACTAGATCTATCGTCACCCCTTAAGACCGCTCATAGCTTTGTAATAGACAATCCATAATTCGAACATTTTTTATAGTCTTGTCTGCAAAGTTTAAGCTCAGACATAACCCATATATTGAACATTTCCGAATTACTTTTGCTAATAATAGTAGGCTGTTGCTACTATACCATAAATTAAGCGCCAGCATAAAAATTAAATAAAAAATATCAAAATTTCAGAGATGAAACGGTGGCCACGAAAAATTCCTTATTGCAACGATTCATTGTGGTAGAGAATTTTATTTCTTTTTGATTATTATTTCCGCTATTTTTATATATTTTGTTTCTTGCTTTTCGAATAAAAAGGTCAAACTCCTTGACAACATGTATGAAATCCTCATGGTAACCTTTGACCTTTCTTGAATTGCAAATATTTCATTTATGTATATTATTGTATTGCATGTCCTTTTCGTTTCATACTGTTATCCTTTGAGTGTTCTCTGTTAACTTTGTGTTAAATATGCATTTTATATTATGTCCTCATAATTAAGCATAACCAATGGAAAAATCTTTTCTGTGTTTTCTCTCACAGTTGGAGTTTAAATGGAAATCAAACAGAAAAAGTAGCTCGTGTACGTAATGTAATCCTTCATTACTTGAGAGCTTTTTTCGTAAAATTATACCAAACTATCATATAATGCATTACAAAGTTCACAATACACAAGTAGTGATAGGCATTAAAGTAAAATTTGCCTACAATTAGGAAAGAAAAGGTCAATGATTTTTATAGGTATAAAGACCTTCACCAGCGAAAGCAATAATCTATGACAGTAGGGTGTAGCAGGTCAATGTTCTTTTTATTATACTAAGGATTTGGAAAATTAAGAACAATCAGCGTGTTGATTGGAAACCATTTAGCTATGTTGCTGCCTTGGGCATTACATTAGAACCATATTTATTCAAAAAATATTTAAATTAAATATTTTAAATAAGAAAACAATGAACAAAGTTTATAAGTACAATATACATACAACATTTTATATAACATAAAATAAAGTTACATTTATCACTTAATGATATTGATTAGACAATTTTGTACAAATCCCCATAAAAGTTATCATTTTGATTAACTAACTTCTAGGTAGTATTTGGAAGAAACTCCGAAATAAGGTTAAAGTGACATAAATATCCTTAAGACTACACATTGCTCGATGCGTATGATGGCTCGCTATATATTATCACTAACTAAGTTATAGTTTAACCCATAAATTGTGTCAAATTGAACATATTCGCAAAATTTCGCAGAAATTACTTAAAAGAATAGAATAGAACCATTAGGTGTAATTAATTCTTTTTTTTTTCAAATTAATTTTTACAAAATTATTAGTTGCTTCATTAAGAAGAGTTTCTAAAAATTCTAAATCACATATTTACTACTACTAATAAATTATAGGCTTAAAATGGATTATCTATTACGGCGATAATGTTATCTGCGCACTCCTTGGTATTCTCCATTTGTTGCTGAGCGTCCTTTTCCAGGAAATCCACGTGCATATGGCGGCTTGCCATTTGTGGTGACATAATAGTTTCCTCGAGCTCTGGAAAAATGATAAAACGTTACTTTAAGAAAAAGTTTAAAAATTAAATTATATTTTCTACTCAATAAAAATCGCAGCTTGTCACGATACCACACTTTTTGAAAAGGTTGCTTTAGCTGGGAAGTCATTTATGTACATCACACTATACCTGTATAACTTAATTGGACCAACACTTGAATTACATCTTCTAGAACTTTGGCACAATGTCATCTATTATTAATATTATTGCCTTTGTATTCAACCACTAAGACAATTTTCGAGATAGGCACAGACTTTTGCAATGCTATCTATCATGTGTTCAGTCTTAAAAATATGGGGAATTATTTTTACATAACACTAGTTTTTTGAAAAAGTTTTCAAATCACTAAGGCTCAAGTTCTCACAAGATTTTTCAAAGCTTTTTGTTATCTTTTTGAGTTAAAACTCTGTAGAAAAAATGTCAAACTGATGTGATTCCAGTTACTAACTTTTAGTTTAATGATTGCAAAGAAAAAGTTATTGAAATGCTCAGATTTGGGAAAGCCTACACAGTGAAAACCGATCAAAGTACGATATTAATTATGTGATCCCGTATCGGTTGTATGAGCACTATAACATCAAAAGTTCAGTTTTGAAAATATAACGGACGAAAAGTCAATGGTAGCTAAGCAGTTAATTCAAATTTTGATCCAAAATATCTCTAAATCTGTCTATATGTCATGCCTTTACCCATTTGACATTTATTTTAATATATACGCTATACGAACGACATTATACTTTCAGTTCGATATGATTGTATTATATAGTTTACATCATCCTGATGGAAAGTTCACAAGTCTGAGTGCAAGTCTGAGATATGGATAGTTTTGCAAATAGAGTGAATCACATGTAGAATACAGGGCTGAGTTATTAAAACTTCATCAACTTTTGAAACCCTTTACCTCCAAAACTGGTCATAGAAAGACGAATGGAGCTAAGTTACTATTCAGTTCATTCGACTTTTCATCCAATATATCTCTAAAGCAGTCTATATATCATGCCTTTACCAATCTAGTATTTATTATGACGATGTATAAACTACATTATACTTTTAGTTCAATCTATTTGTATTATATAGCTTATAGTACATCATCTGAGTTATCAAAACTTCATTGGCTTTTGACGTCCTTTATCTCCAAAACTGGTCATTGAATGATGATTTTCCCCAAGTAAGCCCTTGATCAGGATGACATAAAGATTGAGAAAATTTGTGCTGAATCTTTTTTCCATATAAATATTTGCGATAATTTCATTTAAGAAGCTTAGGCGAATAAGTGACGCATAATTTCAAAGTTCAGTCCATTTGTATCTAATGTTCGAAATTATCTGTCGTATGCTGAGTGTAGGGTATGAAAATAATCTTCATACTGGGAGGGTATTCAGACATTACTTTTAAATTGTATATTCTACAAAAAATATTCTTAATTATAGTTACAATTTAGCCTACAGTTTTCTAGTTGACTTTAGCGCTAAGTATATCCTTTTATTTAAATAAAAATGTACCAAAATTTTCTTCATATATAGATTTTTGGACAAATTTAAATCATTTTTTGCTTACTTAGTTGAAACATGTTCACCCATCAAGACATATTCCGAATCCTTTGGCTCACACCAACCAATCAAATAGCTAAATAGATTTGGACATGGTCCAGCATAAAAGCCGCGTGTAGTGGTTATCGATTCAATAAAATATGGCGTCACCTTAGTGTGATCACAGGCCAAGGTTTCTATAATAAAAAAGATAATATTTAATACACATGTTAAAGTCCCAAATATATAATCTTCATAAGTTTATACTTACGAAACAACGTATTTGATCCCGCGCAACCCGGCTGTCGTGTACCACCATTAACATAAAAGTCTGCATGCCCACTTGAATGCCATTGTCCCAAAATACCGGCACCAGTATGCACTACATCTACAAAGTTCGCATCGGACGAATCGAGATCACGTGAATTATTCGCTCCGGCATAGAAGAATATTGTTGGA
Source organism: Meiosimyza decipiens (assembly GCA_963680825.1). Taxonomy (NCBI): domain Eukaryota; kingdom Metazoa; phylum Arthropoda; class Insecta; order Diptera; family Lauxaniidae; genus Meiosimyza; species Meiosimyza decipiens. The sequence goes on along the minus strand of OY804260.1, from coordinate 72,612,065 downwards.
TCCAATGCAGTGATGCGTCCCAACTTACCCTCCTCTGGTTTAATGTAATTTGCAATAAGACCAGCAATATGTGCACCCACACTATAGCCTATGAAATGTAAATCATCGGGTTGTACGCCTCTTGGATGACGCGCTAAGTACTTCACCAACTGTGAGATGCATAGACTACCAAAGCGTGGTGCCCATTCCATTTGACTGAGACAAGGCTCTTTTACCGCAGTGCTGTAGTCAACGATAATGATGTTGTACTCACCGACGGCAAAGTAGGCTTCACGCAAATCTGGACTAGGACTGTTGTTGCGTCCGCCACCAAATCCATGTATGACGATTTTCGTTGAGTGTCGTGGATTAAAGTGCGTGTAGTAGAGTGCATTTTCATCGAGCACATCAATTAATTCGGGTGTGTCTTGTGTACGACGTGTGTACAAGTAAAATTGTATTCTCGGATGTGGACAGCGGTAGGGTTTTTCGAGGCAGGATTCTGTGACATAAACCTGATTGGTATCGTTTTTCTTTTGGGCGCCTAAAGGAGAGAAAACATTGGTTAGTTTCAAGAATTTTTTTTAAATTTTATATATTTAGAGTATGGTCATGATCAGGCATTTTGCCCACATATGCTCGTTTTTGAGACGGTTTTTTGTTACCATGAGTGATATTGTTTTTAGTTTTTAAAGAAACCTGGCTTAACTGCTTGTGTGTATATGGCTTAAACTATATGGCTGATTTTGCTTGAAGAAAATTCAATCTATAATTTTTTTAAATCTCTAGTGAAATATTGTAACAAGTTTGCCAATCGAGTTATAATGCCAATTTGATATCAAACTTGCTTGCCACTCGTGCCTCAGCTTCAAGTAACCATGGCACAAAATTTGACATTGTTTTTTAACTTTTTCAAGACCATAAGCTTAAGATTTCCAATAGAAGAAATATAGCTTCAGTAAAGTGTTAAAATATGATATCCAAAACATTTCTCCTCATTGTGGAAACATCCTAAAGCAAAAGTAAAAAGTTTATGTTTTTAGCTTAAGTTTAGTGGAATGCTACAAAGTTGATTGTTGCTTACAAAAAGTAAAAGTAGGTCCTACCGGAAATGAATCTCATTGCAACAATGACTTTGCAAGCACGTTGTACGTGTAAAAGAGTCATCTCTTGCACTTAACGCAAAGGAGTACCGGTTGGATTTTGCTTCCATTGGCAACGTGCTCTGGCGCCACTGGTAGTCAATGGAATCAAGCAAAAAAGTTTAGTACAAAGCGATTTGTGACGAATAAAATTGTTTTGTGTTACGATTACCGACCACTAAAATTGAAAACGTCAGCTTAGGTAATTTGTACTTGCGCATAGAGAATGTTTTGTAAAAAAAAGTGTAAGTACCCTTCATGGTATCCTAGGTGTTAAGTTTAGGCTGTTGATTATTATTTTATGAAATGACTCTATGTACTATATGAAATTCAGTGATTATTAGGGCTATTTTTCAAAAACTTTTTGAGCTACATGAGTCTAAACTTGGGCTTATACGAAAAATCGCATTTTTTCAAAAAAAACCATGGGCTCGTTCGCTAAGGGCTAAAGGCAGAGATAAATGGAAACAGACAAAGAAGATTATCTAATGAGTTTAAAGAAAGACTCTAAGTATGCAGTCGCGAGTAAGAGCTAATGTTCTTAAATCATTTAGATTGTTTTATTGAATTCTATATTAAACTCTAAGTTTTCCGAAAGTAAATAAATATCGCGAATTAGTTTTGTTTTTTTCTTTTTAAAACAGAAAAGTTCTGATCTTATGCATTAACACATTTTAGTTATTGCTCTAAATGTTATTATAGTGCATTATACAATGCTCATTTTAATTCGGCATTAAATGAAAAATACTTGTGGCTCATTTGAAGACACATTTGTTGACATTTGCTCGCTTACGTATCTACTTCATACAATGAAGCAATAAATTTCAATTAGCGATGTAGCGTTCCCTTACGAACATTCCGAAATTTCGCAATGAACTGTGAGGTAATTTCGCAAATTTTTATGACTATGTACTTTGACAAAAGTTAACTTTTACATATGACTAAACTTAATGCGGACATATTAACTAAAAGCAATGACCCATATACAAATTAACATGCATGATAGGGTTAAATAATCTTTTGCCGCAACAATGTTTCTCCAGCTTTATTATGTTTGAATGTAACCAGTATTTCAAGTTAATCTTAAGTAGATACACTCGTTACAGTTCGAAAATGCAAACATGTTTATTTGTAAAAGCGTCAGAGCAAAAACTGCCAAAAAAAAAACAACGACTTGGCAACCATAATGTCAATGTTGATGTTTTTTTTCGTATTCATTGTTGAGATTTTTCCAAACCAAGTTTTACTTTCGTTAGTCTGACATTCGAATATGAAATGCGAAAAATCAGTCATGGTGCATAGATACGAAATGTGCTGGTAATGCAGTTGTATTACGTTGTAAGTAGGTGTGTGCAAGTCATTTCTTCAGCAAGTCATTTGTAGAAATTACTATTGCAATATAAGCAAAGAAGTTGACAACAAATTGTTGCTTCCGTCTTGTAATTAATATGAACGTTTGTGGTGACATATCATTTAGTAGAAATTACATAGACTATTGCTTTAAAAGTCTTCAGGGAGAATGACTAAATTAGCACAGGTTTGTGTTCTAAGAAATTAAGAGAAGAGCTTTTTTTACTAAATATATCGATATTTTGATTATGTAAGTAAATACAGTGTACTGCAGAAACGCCCATTAGTGGCAATTGGATTCAGTAATGAAGGGAAGAGGCGAGGGAATAAAAGTTGAAGCAAAGTAGGTGAGCATCGTTTCTAAAGAAAAAAATTTTAATAGGAATATTAATGTGAGGGACAAAATAAAGAAACATCATAATATAAGGAAATTTGTATAAAATATATATCAAATAGAAGTTAAGGAATTCAAACCGTTTTAAGTCACAGTAATAAGAGATTAAGATTACGAAAAATTCCCAAACAAGATATGTGGCGAACATCTCTAAAATTGGTGCCAAAGTGTCCTAAATGTACACTTTATATAAGTTTCATATATTTTTCTTGTGAGCCATGGTTTAAATTAAAAGTATTTTATTACCAGTCTGCACCATAAATATTGGAATAATTTTTACGCTTAGCTTCACCAAACTACTGCAATTTGTAATCAAGGTCGAATCATTTTTTTTTGTTGAAATTTGATAAAAGTTTGGTATCTCGCATGGTATTCCAACATGTATTTGATTCATAGACTTGATACATGATTTCAGAGATTTCTCTATTTACCATATGTAGTCCAAACTTTCCGGCATTAAGGCTAAGTCCCCACCCGCAAGTTCCAACGCTTGTGCCGTACCAGGGGTATTGCTTAGTTTTTTTTTGCGATTTTACGCACCTTCGAGGTAGTTTTATTTATAAACTTTATTTTTAATAGAAATTGTGTTATCAAATAGTTGGACATCTCTAAAGATTTCTTTTGTCAAAGTCTTATGAGACAAATGCTTTTCAAGTATAACTTCAGTGACTGTAATTTTAATTTTAATTAAATTCCTTAGTCACTCAAATAAAGATCTATTTTCTAACATTTTTATACGACCTGTTTACTACAAAAAAATGAAGATTTTTTTAGTTTCCTCAGTTCCTGTCTGTGAATAAAACTTCCTATATTTGTAGCAAAAACAAAAATTAATTTCCTATCTATTTAAAGTTGTTAATTCGAACAGTGGTGTAATAAACCGTATCGTCAGGAAAACTAAAAACAACAAAGAAGTATTCAATCAAGTGAAGTAAACAAAAACAAACATAAAACTCAAAAGAGAAATAAAACTAAAACCAAAATTGAAAAAAAATTTTCCACCACTATCTCATTTCCATTTAAGACTCATCGTGATTTCTTCATTTACACCTTTAAAAAAATATTTCTTCATTTTTTCTTCAAATCGTGCCAATGGTTTTTTATACATAGAATCTGCCATGAAAATAAACACCTTTTAATATTTTTCCAAGTTTGTTGCGCTATTGGAAAGAGTAAGCCTTCCGGTTATATATTGAAAAATTTTGTTTGTTTCATTTTTGTTGTGTTGACTGTCACGGCAGTTGCTTATCCTGTCAACCAATTTTGCAATAAATGTCTGAGTTGTCAGCATTAGTGAGAAAAGTCTCTTAGCTCAAATTGTAGCATGAAATTGAAAAAAAAAACACCACGAGATGGTTCACTTTTTATAATCAGTACTTTCAAACAGTATCGTAACCAAAGGGGGACAAAACCTTCCCTTAATATAATATAAATTTACTGAAAAATGGATTCATTTTACCTTCAGCCTATCTGCTATCTCCAAAAACTAAAATCGTTGAAAACAAATTTGCAACCCTGTATCAGCGGCGTGAGTCTTAGGTTATTCAAAACGTTGTGCTCTATCCAGATAAGAGCGTTGGTTTCAACTTCCCATATTATATACGAGCATACTTTAATCAGTAGCGTACCTAGAGAGGGGCCGAGGGGGCGGTAACATGGTCGTGAAATATATTTCATTTTGCTGAACGTTTTGAAAGTCATAAGTGAGAGCTTTTTTTTGGATAATGTAAATATATATTTTGGCAAAAGACACAACATTTTCTTTCGGTAGAGGGTGGTAAGCAAATTTTTTGGGCTAGCGTCCGAAGTCCACGGTACGCCTGGGAATTTAATAACGTTATTCGATTTCTACTTTTGATGTGAACTTGGGTATTCATGTTCTACATAGCTTAAACTCTGTTATCAGTCAATAATTTTGTAAGTAAGATATTAAAGCTGCCTTATTTGATTATGATGCATCGTCGAATATCAAATATGGGGGGTTAAGCCCCTAATTAAGTTCCGTATCCATTTTAGACAAATATTATTTTATTTTTATTATACATTAATCTCATAATACCAATATTTCGGAGGTCACTAAACTCAACTTTAGCCGCAACTCGTTTGTGTCGCCGATTCTGAAAACATATCTGCGCAACAACATTCAGCAGGTCATCAGGGCTTGACCTATAGTTCCGAAGCCTTTCGGCTCCGATTTCTGTATATCTGGCGATTTCTGTACAAACCACTGCTTTTAGAAAAAATATTTGATTATAAGTCAATAGTTAGGGGTTACCAGATGAAGAAGTTATTAAGTATAATAAAAAAATTACGTAAGGCCGTGAACATTCGACGATGTTTATCATATCGAGGACATACTCTGCTTTTAATGCATCGATACCAAAAGTTTCTCAACTCATTTTTGACTCTCTTTTATGTATGAAAATTTGATCATAAAACCCAAATGAATACAGAATTTTCAAAATTTTTCAACACATAAATTCGAACCAAAAATTTGAGTAAGGCTTTATTGGGCTATTAACCTACAAAAACAAGCTCTTTTCATTAGTACTCATGATGACATAACTGAATGTAGCCCTTTAAGGTATGCAACTACTGCCTGAAATGTTTTTTTTTCCTTGTAAATAAGTATTCGATACTTTACATATAGTACATACCTTATAACACATTTACTGCCAATTACCTTGAAAAAATTAGAGGATTCATTTGATTCAAACATTTTGTTTGCCTAATTAACAAGAAAATAATGAATTTCTTGCACGTAAAACATTTAATAAGTTGTTTGAATGCAATAGGCTTTGAGGAATTTTATTGAATCCGCAATGCTTCATTTACAACAACAACAACAATTACTGTTGTTGCTATTACGGAAGTCAACTGCATGACAATGAGCCCAACCGCATACAATTTATTATTGCAAAAGTGACAACAACAAAGAAAGCCCCAATGATATTGTGAGTCAACCAGCTACCAAGTTGGCGTATAAGAGGAACAAAATACAGAAATCAAAACAAGTGATCTTCCAATGAACGAACAAACCTCTCTTATGTAACCAGTTAAAGATAAAAATGTTGACGACAGCGAAAATGTTAGTAAACACACAGTTAAAGGCAACAAACAGCAGATACTCGTACATTTTAAACGTAACATAGCCAAGTTAACAGCAGCTGCAACTCAACAAACAGTTGGCGGCTGTATTGTAAATCAACGAACCATAATGTGGCATTTTGGCCAATATCTTCTTCTTCTTATTCGTTAGATAATAACAGTTATTGTAACTGAACAATTAAATTGAAAAAATAAAGTGGAGTAAACGCCATTTACTAACCATTATTTGTGGCTTATGATTTTATTGCCATGACGTTTGTTTTTTTTTTTTATTATTTATTTGTTATGGCGAACCATGGAGTAACATTTAAAGTTGCTGATATTTTGAAAAACAGATTCATTATTATGAATATCACTTAAGGAATTATTTAGCCATATTGGCAACAGTAGAATGATGATGAAATCTTTGAGTTTAAAAAGTATCATCATCGTTTTCCTTTCTATGCAATAGAGGCGGTGGATTTTTCGCAAAGGATTTCTATCTAAATAGTGCTGATGTATGAAAACTCCTTGCACTTCGATCTCTTTTGCGTCATTTATCTACTCATGTAGCACCTTCATTAAATTCTTTCAACGTCCCATATTTTGATGATAATTCGTTAATTTTTTTGGCCATAAGTCGAACCAGAATTGCGCTATAATTTTTTAAAAATTTAAGAATAAAATAACCCAAGAGCCCACTGTAGAAAGGTCGATTGCATATGATAACAGAATGGGATGTACAAAAAAGAAAGTTATGAATTTTGGTGAAAGTAACAAACCAGGGTTGGCTTGCCAAGACCCGTACCTTTGCCCTAAAAAGATCTAATTTTTGTCAAAATTTCTTTGAATCTTGAATTAAAATTTTATAAGCAGCTTGAAATGCCAAATGTTATAACTCGACGAGCTTAATTAGAATACAAATATATAAAGTTGCTTGGCCAAATCTTGTCCCAAACATGGGTTGTCACCCATATATACTCTTACCTAAGAATAATTGGATCTAAGACGGGTTTGGGACAGGATACGAGAAAGCTCATTTATTCTATCAGAGAACACAAGATCCAGCTTTTTTCGTTTTGGTTTGACTTTTAATGCCCCATATATACCAGAGAGATATTTTAGTTTTTTTTATTGTAATTTTTCAGCGACTTTTAAAAAGAACATGACACTTAGCTGAAAAAATATTTTCGTACAATTTCGTGATAAGAACCAAAACTTTTAGTATTTTACTGTAGATCAATTTTAATCGTTAACTCTATAAATATTTTTGTTCTCTCTTAGTGAATACCCGTATGTGTTAAAAAAAAAGCGAAAACCATAAAACGATTGCCTTTTTTAATATCAAAATGACGTATGTACCCACATTTAGAGTAAAACTAAAAAAACAAATAACAACAATATCATTATGTTGTCCACCAAACTAAAACAACACCTTGACACTTATTTATTACGATACACAACATTTATAGCACAGTCATTTTAGATCTAAATATGGCAGCAGCGCCAAATATATGGTGTCTTTTATTTCAAAAATTAACGATTTACTGTACCTTATTGAAGCAATATTGCGTAAAAGGTTCAAAAATATAATAATTTCAAAGTCAAAGATCTGTTTTTTCCAGAAAATATTGTTTCCTATGGGTTAATGGTCAATTAAAGTTACCATTAAAATTAAATATTATAACATCTTGATTAAAAAATTGTTTGCATACTATGCAAGATATGTTAAATTTGATTTTTGGCACAAAGGGGTCGATATGTTAAATTGAATGCGTGATATATATCGGTTAATGCCTTTGAACACATAACTAGATATTGTGTGCTCTTGTAAAAAACTTGCAGCCTTATGTTAGCATGTACCTGTAATCTGGCATTTACATAAGTAAAACATTCCTATAGAATTCAGAGTTTATCCATCATGTCAGGATTTTGATATAGTTGAGCTTTGTCGTAAAGTGTCGTAAATACCAATTATTTCCATGGTCATTAAACCTTTGACTCTTTGCTCTACAATCTGATCCGAACTTTAGTTTTCAAAAAAAAAAAAAACACAAAAAAGTCTTCGGAAGTTTTTTATTAATCAAATATCTGATATAAATATTTTGTTAGTTATCAAAAGTCTAATCAATTACTAGTGGTACTCACGGCTTGTTGTCTTATCATAGTGAAATTATTTTCTTAACATTCTCTCTTCAAAAGTAAAAAAAAAGATTGTTCGTTTTTAGAAACAAAACATCGCAGCCGAATACAAACGGTAAAAATGAGAAAAAAAATAAGTATCAATAACAATAAGGAATTCAAGGAGTAGCGTAAGCAACAAAAAAAGCAAAACCACGAAAGGATAAAGGTTAATCCTAAACAGAAGAACATATCATTTTGAAAAATGAAGAAAATATGTTGCTTTAAAAGTAAAATTATGAAATACGGTTGAGTACACTCTGCGCCAAAGCGTTACAAACCATTTCTATAAAAATATTGGCTGCTTTTGATCTTCTTACAGCAATCCAATCTTTCGAGGTACATTTTGTTGCCTTTATATCACATTTCAAGTGGTATCTATCTGCCACTGCTTGACAAACGATGATTTATGTGTGCTTCATCGTTTCGAGCTTGTCGACGTAAATATGACTTTTAGAGCAACCGTAAAAACTGGCGTAAAGTCGCACGTTCTTGGTTGACATTTCCGTACAGTAATCTTATATATTTTCTGTGCCCGGATATCTCTAAAATCTTGAAAACCTAAAAATATTCTTCTTAAAGCTCGCAGTGATATTGGGTTACTGATTTTATTTTATTTTAATGTATTTCATTTTTCATCTATTTTTATTTCCTTTTATATTGAAGAAAAGCCAAATCTAGTAATTACTAACTTGGGTAACTATAGTTTGAGAAATAAACAGAAAATTTTGTGCTGGGAATCTAACATGGGATCACTGTGTACAGTACAATACTATTGCGTTATTTCATGAGAGTTTTTAATGTTTTCAAGATTTGTAAAGCATTTTGCTTAGACTGCCGAACATAATCGAGTTTTTTGTTGAGAAAATTCCCGCAATAGTTTTTATATGCCAGTGCGAGTAAAGTTGAATTTCAGTGTGAAGTTGCACTGGCAGCTATGGCTCAGGACCAGCTCAAACTAAGAAATACTCATCAGATGTTGATAAAATGCGATCTCTGCCCATATTGAACGATGGAAGTTTAAGGGCGAGCAGCGAATGGAGAAAATTGTAGCCATTGCTGTCATGCTTAAGAGCTATATGTAGATTCTAAGCTCAGTCAGGGGATGAGCAACATAAAAGAATAAAAAGATTTTTATTTTTCCTAAATCAAACCCTAAAATGACTGGACTATCATTGAATAACATTAGGACTGAGTACGCCAACAGACTGCACCAATATTTGAATATTTTAATTATAAAGCGATAACATTAATGATGGAAAAAATACAAAAACAATCAAAACTAATTATTATACACTTTTTGTTGCTTTTCGTATTTATGTTGTTGTTGTTTTTTCTCTTCACTTCATTGTTGTTATTTAGCTTGTACACAATGACAACAAACATTGAGGTAGACATGCAAACAATTGCAGCAAGGTATCTTTTAACTAAATTATGTGTCATTTGTTGAAATAAGATACTTCATGAGACGCACGCATTTTTAATTAGATGCTAAAGCATAAATCGGTTAAAGATTTAAGCAGATTATCTTAAACGTATTATTTTCTAATGCATAAGAGTGCAGCACGCTTTCATATGGTTGGACTGAAAAACCTCAACAGAAGGCAAACAACCGACCTTGCAGTAATTTTGAATAAAACTAAATTTAATGAACATTTTAATAAATTATACTGAGTTGTAGGTGATCCCATAAAAACAAAAATGGAAAACAAAAAGGTAACAGTGTTAATGTACATGGCCTTAATATGACAACACACACGTACAAATATTGAGCTTCTTCAAAAGGCTTAACGTGTTTATTTTTTTTTGTTATTTAACTTCGTTAACAATGCCATTAACCTGTGCTTTATTTTTGGCGCTTTTATGAGTTGGATATTCCCACAAGCTTCTGTTTTTCTTTGTACTCGTACTGAAAGTGTTTGAGTGTTTGACAATGACAAATGAAATTTTGGTAGAAGAAAAAAAACTTAATGTGACATTTAATAAATTGTTTGATTTTAATGGCATAAGTGAAACATTTATGAACTGACCGCGAAGCGTTTTAATTTGAAATGACGTTACTTTTACATTCACATTACGTATGCTAATAGATAAAAAGATACTAATTCCTTTAAAACGCAGTCTGGTCTTTATTTTTGCTTGGCTTATAAACATGTGAATTGCAAATGAGTGCTCCCTCGCAAATTGGCCACATCAATTCGAAAGCCAAATATGACATCACTAATCTACAACAGATATTCCAAAGTCTTTTTTTAACAACAACCAGGACATGACCTTCTCCGATTTGGTTCAAGTCTTGCATAAGTATACTTTAGGATAAGATTTCGAAAACAGTTTCATAGTTTTGTCTAAAACTTACACAAACATCACAGAACAACTGCATTAACGTCATTAAAAGAAAAAATCCAAAGATTTATATAATCGTAAGTCAAAATTTTAAAAAAGATACGCAAGTATAATTTTTGAGAAGAGCAAAATGTGCAAAATTTGGATCAAATCGGAGAAGGTTAATTAATGAAATAAATACCGAAATTGTAGTAGTTATGTCGTACCCATAATACTAAGCATTGAAATGGTTTCATAAAAACCATTCTACTTATTGTCGTTTTCTGAAACTTTGTGGCAGTATAGGAAAACCCTAAGTGCTTTAAAGTCCAGTCAAAAGTCGAAAAAAATTGTTATAAGGCAAAAGATGTTTTAAGTGTCGAAACATTCTAAACAAGTCGAAAAAATTTCGAAGGATTTTAAAAAAGCGAAAAATGTTGAAAAAGCTTGAAACAGTCGAAAAGTATTGAAAAATTTTGTAAAATGTGACAAAAAATATTGAGATACTTTTGTATATCTCTAATATTTTTGCAGAATTGCTTGCATAAAAATGTTTTATAACACTTTGGCGATCAATTAACTGAACCGATTTTAATAATTTAATTTTTAAAACAACATATTTTTGTTAAAAAAGAATATTGCATTTTTATTTTTGTTATTGTAAAAGGTAAATATAGTTTTTTTTAGGATCAAGTTTTTGCAAAACCTTACATAAAAATTGTCGTTTGATACGTTGTTGCTGATGCTTGTGCTGCGTCTTCATCTCTGTTTTGTCACTGTTGGTATTTTCTCTTCTCATTCGTACCGTTTGAATTTGGCCTCGAAGTTTAAAGAACAAACTCTCTATGAATTGTTTTTTTTTTTGTTACTTTTGAAAAGTGGATATAGAATGAGATGTTAAGAGAGTAATTTCATTATGAAAAAAGAACAACGAGACATGCGCGTACGAAGCCGCGGTTACCACTAGTTTCTAAACAAAATAAATTAAAATGTTTTTATTTATTTTTAAAGAAAATCTCATCTAATTTATGAATAATTTGTTATCGCTCAGAAACTTATGTCATAGATTTTTTTTTGTTTCGGAGTCAAACCAGTTACTATTAAAATGATTTGCAAAAATATTTTCAAATGAAAACTTAAAATTAAATTTTTTTTGTCTCTGTATGTCTTTCAAAAAAGATCTTTGAATGAAGAAAATACTAACAACAATCAGCCAAGAAATTGCACTAAAAGCTTTAGATTTTTTTTGACAGTACCATGCTATAAAAACCAATTTTATGTCGAAGATAAACCATCTAAAAATTTCACTTTCTTTTTAAATTTTCTTTTTTATTTTAGCGCAACATTCAAAGTAATTGACTAAATTAGGTGCGAATTACTAAATAACACACCAAAAACATTTGGTTAATATGCGATACAAATGAGGAATTGCGAGAATAAATTATCTAATGTATAAACTAAAAACAGCTAAAGCGTAGGTTAAAAAGAGACCTCAAAATGCCCATTATAGAAATTTAGGCAAACCAAATCAATTAAGAAACGTAAATAAAAGCGAAAGTAAAAGTTGCAAATAAAAATTGACCAAAATGAAGTGAAATAAATTATGAAATAAATATGAAACAATATGGGACATAAAAATTAATAATATGAAAATAAAACAAAAAATTCAATTTTATACAAACCGGCATTTTGGCCATTGTTGGCAAAAATAAGAAAACACAATAAAACAGCAAAATATCCGCACTGACAACGAATAATCCGCATTTTTTTTTTTTTTTTTTTGTTAATGGCAAATATTTAAAATGTTAAATAAACAAATCATAAACACTTTGTATGCGCGCACTCCTTGGAGCGCTTAAGTGATGTCAATTGTGTTGCTTAAGAATATAAAACACGCATCACTTTTGTTGTCATTTTGCACCTTGTGGTGGCAATAAAAATTTTGAAAAAAACAAATTCCACTTTATTTGGGTCGTCACCATATGAGTAGTCGCTGCTGTTTTAATTAAATTGCCTTATCATATAATGCAACACTTTTGAGTGCACTAAACTTTGACTTCAATTACACAGAGATGCGGTTTTTTAACTTTCTGGGCCAAGGTTTGCAACATTTTTAATAAGCAAAGTAGAAATAAAGTTGCGTTAAAAATTTGCTTCGAATTATTGCACAAAATATTCTACACAAATATCCACTGATGCAACACAACTTTTAGTGGTTTCTTCTATTTTTCTCGAATCAGCGCCAACTTTGGTCAACGACTCGCCCGTGTCTTGACAACTTGCTCAAATCCGTTCCGGCTTTAGTTAACTCAAATGAAAGCGAAACTTTAAATGAAAGCAAAAATTTTTGTTTTTCTTTTTTTACTTTGACTCTTTGGCCAACTTAACGTTCGTTCGTTCGTTTGCCTTTTCCGTGGCTGTTTTGCACTCCGTTTGCGCATGCGTCCGTTTCGTTTGCGCGCACTGAACTGTCTGGCTGCCTGTGCGCCAAGTTAAGTTAAAGGGGGCTGCAGTTTTTTTGTATTACGACCACGACAACGTCTTCCGCTGTACTTGTAGAGTCTACAGTGTATGTAGAGACCTATAGTCTTAGTTTTTTTGCGTAAGCTTTGTTTTTATTGCAATCAATAGCTGCGCTTGCGCCTCATCGTTTTTATTTATTTATTTTTTTTTTAACGGCATCAGAGAGCGAATTCGGGTGTCAGTTTCGCTCTCAAGTTTGGTTGGTATAAAAAATTTCAGCTCTAAGCTGTTTTTTGTCTGCTGTTAAATTTAGTTCGGAATTTAATACAAACAGCTGGCAAAAATGCAACTCTCCAACCGACAAAATAAACAACAAAACGTGGCCGTTTTGGAGTTAAGACCGGGCCCTGATATTAATGGTTGCAAAGAAAATTATCAAATTAACTTTAAATAAAATAAGTTTAATAAAAATAAGTTTTAATATTTGGGCGGTTAATCTTCCAAATATTTTTATATATAAAAAGTTTTTAGGTTTTTTCTATTATTTCTGAATTTTTCAATAGTAATTTTGCTGTTGAAAGTTTTTCAAAAATTCAGCAAAAAGTTTTGAGAATGAAATTTTTCATTAATTCAGTAAAAAATTTTAAAAATGGATTTCAAGTTTTGGTCGATTTTTAATTTTAACTGAAAATATCAATCATCATGAGTGGTGAACACTACCACAAGCAAATGCGCTAACGATAAGCATGTGTTGATAATTTGTTAATCAATTCTGTATACGTGCACGCTTTCATACGCTCTTTAACGCTTTTTTACGCTCTTTAAATGCCTTCTTATTCTCATTTTTACGCTCTTTGAGCGCCTGCTCGTTCTCTGGGCAGCACCGATCGTCATCAATAACAAGGATGCACAGCTCCGAGCTCGTTCAGCTCTTATAACAATAACAAAAGTACTCCGCTCTTCTCGAGCTTTTTCAGTTATTCAAGCTAAATCACTTCAGTTCGCGAGCACCACATGCTTTTTGTTTGAATAATTTTTGTCTTCAAACCACTTACACAAGTTTAACAATTTCCTTTCGCTATCGCTTACTTTTTGTTATTGTAATTTTTGTCTACAAGGCGTTGGCTCGTTCAGCTCTTTGCGTTACTCGAGGTAAACACTTTTGCTTCGCAATCGTTGCTTGCTTTTATTTTCTTACCCAAACTTATGTTGATTGTAACCAGCTCCCGAAGTAGATTTTTGTGTGCATCTCTGCTATAGAATGCAAAATAGTTCCTAACATTATATGTTATTAAAAGTTAATATTTCTTAATCATTTCATCGTCTGGAAAAATCTCATTCAAAGTTTATCTTCATATGTGTTTCATAATGCTTCGCCCAAAGAAAAGTTGCCTAGTTGGCGTTAACATTGCCAGTTTTTCTAATTTCCTGTTGAAAATAAAAACTCAAAAACATAATTTCTCTTTTTATGGGTCGTTAGAGTGAATCGCCTCATTCTGTAATGCATCATTATTATGCATCACATCGCTTTGAATCGACATACATGACTTCCTTGCAAGTTTCATAGGTGTTTTGATACAGCGTGAGCTTTGACAAATAGAGTTAAATTGATTTATTTTTATAGCGAAGGAAATTAGTGCAGAGATGTTAAAATTTCCAAAATCTGTTCATAGACGCCCTCATCATTTGCTAAGTCAGAGCTTCTTCACTATTGAACCGATTTTCAGTAACTAAATGTCATTTTATTTGTATTTAACTGGAAAATTTAATGAGGTACATTTCAATTGCAAAAGTTTGCATATGGAGAACACTACAAACAATACAATTGCTCATATGTCAATATCACAATAACTAATCAGAAGTCCAACTTATAACTTTATTTGATAAGTGGAATAGTTTTGGAATTTTTCGACGCTTTTCAATGTTTCTAGACTATAACCGACTTTTTCGGTAATTTTGAATTTTATCAACATTGTTATCAATAAAAGTGTCGATAAAGTTGATAAAATTCAAAATTGCCAAAAAAGTCGCTAATAGTCTAGAAATATTGAAAAGCATCGAAAAATTCGAAAGCTATTCCACTTATCAAATAAAGACTCTTTTAAAATTTTATCGACTAATTTGATACTTATTCTAATTTATAGAACTTTGTTCGAAAAGCGTTGCTATAATTGAAAAACCTTGAGAAAAAAAAATATAACGACTAAATTGAATTAAATACTATAAATTGATGTTCGGAAACACTGCTAATATGATAAATAAATCGATGGCTTTCTAAAACTTAGAACTTTCTGCATACAGTGCGCTATAATTAGGATATGCTTAACACTTGACATAGGCTTTATCTCAGATTATCTGTGATTGTTCTTTATTTTCCAAAAGTCGTCTCAACCAATTATTCATTAAAGTTTTCTGATGTAGGTTACGAAGTTAGTTATTATCGACATTTTAGTTAAAGATTCACTGTCTCCGAGACAAGTGTGCATTCTCTCTCAGTTTTCGATTTAAAAAAAAACAAAAATAAAAATAATAACTAAAAAACTGAACAAACAAAATTTCAAAAAACCATTTGGAACAATTTTTTACTCATTCGCAAAAAATAAATAATATTGACTTAAAAGTATTTATTAATGTTTGAAAAGAGATTTGAATTGAAGCGGAATCAAGATTGAAACTCATTGGATTTTTTTTTTGTGTATTTTTAAAAAAAAGAAATAATGTGCACAAGACAAATTTTTTGAAAAAAAGACAGCATACCGTTTATTTATCATGGTCATAATTTTACAAAAGTTTGCATAACTGGAGATAGTACTCAGGGAGCTTTTTTTTTATTTTTTTTTTTTTTGCGTTTGGTCCCTACGGTCCCACTTACCCGCCTGCCCGCACGAGAGGCGCATCCGTCTATCGTACGGATCGGTGTTCTGCTCTGCGTTCAGTAAGCGAAACCGTACGTATGAGGCACATTGCACGGATCGGTGACCGGGACTGTCATTCATTCCTATGGAAGAATGTGAACCCTACAATGCACCACATTTTTCGCAATAACTTCTTATGAGCTTGAAATTTTTGGATTATAAAACAACCGCATACTAACTTATATAGTTTGTTGATTTATTCAATTTCAAATTATTTAGGTACTCCACTAGACGAGCTAATGTTAGTCACCATTATGAAGAACAATCCATAAAACGTTGGCTTTATTTGGTTTGTATCTATGAGTTTCTCTACGTCTAATTAAAAGCCAAAAGCCAAGAGAAATTTTTTTTTTTGTCAACTCAGCGAAGTATTACTCTGCAAAGAACAATAAAAGTGAAATTGATATTTTAAAAGATTTTGTTTTTTAAATTAAAATGTTATTGGCTCATGATACTATAAATATCGAATGCGTAGCAATAGCTTTGCTCAGATTTAATATAACTGCTTAAAAAGAAGATCCATCTAAGACTGCTAATCTTAAGTTCAAATATGAACACAAAATACTTCAATGCATTAACTTTAATAACACTCATGCTTTTTCAAGGTAATGCTGTTTCTTAAGTCTTTCAATTTTAAAATAACTTCAATTTTTAGTTCAGTGCCCGTCAGTGTATGCTCAATGTATTTTCGCTCCGGATGTTTGTCCTAATCCATTCATAAAGTTTTATCTTTACAAAAAGTAAGTAACAACTATTTATTTAATACCATTAGCTAACTTTTAATAAACCTCTCAGCGCAACACTCTCTAGTGGACCATTACTACTTGATCCACTAAAACTAAAGGCTAAAGACTTTGAACCTTTGCAGTCGCTGAGAATTTTGTTACACGGCTACAATGGTGACCTCGAAAAATCACCAAATCGAGAAGTACGTCCGGCGCTTCTGCAAACACAGCCTGTGAATGTGGTCACTGCAGATTATAGTGCAATTGTTAAGCAGCCATGTTATTTACCTTGGGCCGTGACAAATGCTCGCATTGTGGCCAAGTGTATGGCGCAATTTATTGACAATCTGATTGCTGAGAAGATTTATGAAAATGAGAATATACATCTAATTGGTTTCAGTTTAGGTGCACAAATCGCTGGGTTAACCGCAAATCATGTGCAAAACCAATTGAACAGAATAACAGGTAGTAATTTTTCGTAAAAAATTTTAGAATAAATTGATCATATTATTATATTAAGGTTTGGATCCGGCAGGTCCTGCCTTTGACACAGCTCCAAAATCAGAAAAATTAGACATCTCGGATGCCACATTCGTCGATGTCATTCATACGGATCTTTGGTTCTATGGCACCAAAGAAGATTGTGGTCATGTTGATTTTTATCCAAATTATCCAAAGTACTTTCAAGTGCCCGCACAATATTTCATACAAAATGGTTGCACTCTTAATGTGGATGAAAAGTGTAGTCATTTCCGCGCTGCAGCTTATTATGGTGAATCAATTACGACATCGTTAGGTTTTTGGTCCTTTCCTTGCGAGAGTAGAGCACAATTTTCGACGAATCAATGCCGTGTAAATGAAAGTGATGCAAAAGTTTTGATGGGATACTTTACACCTCAAAGGTAGTATGATTTTATCCAAGGATTTTTCTTATTGTTATTGATCTTTTCTTTGCAGCACAAGGGGTTCGTATTTTCTTACAACAGATGCATCGGCACCATTTGCTAAAGGAACTCGAGACCTTTGACGTATAAAAAATTTCATGATAATGTATTGAGCTATTGATTTAATAAAAATAAATTTTCGTACAGACTTAATCGGAACCATTTATTTGCATATATTTTTGCTTTGCCGGATATGAGTCAGAAAAATAAATATTTGTTAGCGCTCAGTCGACTTTTTGAAAACTTTACTTATCATATTCGCAAGTACCAGCGCCTTCTATTTACTCTCTAGAGTCTAGACAACCAACAAACCTTAGCTTTCCATCAAAATTTCCATCAATCTCTGTCTGAATGTGATCAAGATCGATCGTCTAGGAGTGGTTTACGTATCACTTTATAGAAATAGTCGTCTAGCAAAAGTTTTAGTACGAGCTAAAACCTTTTAAACGATATATAAAAAATCGTAAATTTAGTATGAGAGAACACAATTCCACCAGTAGCAACTTCCACGCTCAATATTCGGGTTCACTCTCAGCTAATAGTTTAAGTAGTCACATTTCAATCGATGTAGACATTGGTAAATTAATCGTTTTCATTATAATTAGTCATAGTTACAGTTCAGAGAAAGCATTTCGACCTCTTGTGCAACCATATATTTTATGAAGGATGCATTTTGGGCGTGCAATCGATATATATATATATATTCAAGCTCTGAACCTTTTCACTAAGCTTTCAATGTACTTTTAAAGTAATGGACTCTACAACATATTCGAACTCATCTCGGACGAAACCTAGCTGATCAGATATGTGAATCTGGGATACCATATCTTCGACAGCTTAAAGTGCAAGTAAGATCCCTATTTTATTGTAAAATAATAATTTTTTTCAATACGGATGTGCCAAGTAAAAAAATTTCTTTTGTAGGGGGCGGCGAATATGTATTTCAAGAGAATAAAGGATCTAAATATAAAGTTTATAGTATGAATGGAACATTTTTTCTCAAATGGACAGCAAATAATTTGAACTTTACTCAAAAAGTTGAAGACCGGAAATGATCTACACGGTAAACAAAACTGAAGGATAAAGTCGTACATGGATACGATTTGAACTTCAAATAAAAACAAATTTATGAAAAGAAATAGTTTTTTTTTTTTATGCAATTACGAGTCCATACATTAATTGATATCATTGTTAAAGAAAGACTATCCAAACAACCTGAACTTTGCAAATCTCCGTCGTGCTGTCAGCTCCTCTGGTACTGTTGTTAGGCCACGAGCATAAGGTGGCACTGAATTAGTTGTTAAGAAGTACGAACCATTTGCGCTGCAAATTAAAATAATAAAATTTTTATATCGATATTTGATACATAAAAATCACTTACTTTTCTGATGTAAAATAACCCATTAAAACTTGCGGCAAATGCGCATATTTATAGCAATTTTGTAGTGAAAATTCCAATGTATTACCACAGGCATAAGACCAAAAATTCATCTTTGTACTAATGGACTCAGCATAGTAAGCAGGTGCACGAAAATGACTACATTTATATATATATTTGAATGGATTACAACCAGGCTGATTTAAAAATTTAATATTTGGATAGAAATCAGCATGACCGCTAGCCTCATCGGTGCCAAACACTAAAAAATCTGTGTGTATGACATCGACAAATGTAGCATCGGATGGGTCCAATTTGTGAGAATTATCTCTAGTTATAAAACCTGGACGCGCGGGATCCAAACCTGAAAGCAAAGAAGTTTTAGCATACGCAACATTATGGTAAATTATTAATGGATACCTGTTATTCTATGCAATTTGTTTTGTAAATAATTCGCTGTCAAACCAGCAATTTGACCACCCAAGCTGAAACCAATTAAGTGTATATCTTCAATGCTATATATGCTATTTGCAATTAAATTGTTTATAAATTGTGCCAAACATTTGGCTACAATTGGGGCATTTTTAACAGCCCAAGGTATATAACACAGTATTCGAGCGAGCGCGCCATAATCAATGGACAGCACATGCACATTCTGTGTTTGTAATAGCACTGGGCGCACTTCTGCATTTGGTGATGCATCACGATAACCTACGTAACCATGTATTAATATTTTTAATGGACGTAAGGGTTGAAAGTCTGCTGCATCAAGTTGTAACGGATCCAGCAAGAGTGGCCCACTCGAAAGTGTTTCACTGAAAATTTTACAAAATTATTAAAATACTGAGCAGAGCATGATGAACAGATACCAACTTTTTGTAGAGCCAAAATTGCATGTATGGATTTGGACACACATCCTCTGCGTAGAAACATTTAGTCAACACTGCTGTTGATTCCTTAACTGGGGAAAAAGAAATAACGTTAATAAACATTTCAAAGTTTTAATTTTTGAGATCTCTTAATGGAATTGAACCTTTTATAGCAATTAGAAAAATAAAAATAATTGCGTTTAAATTACTACACATTTTATTTTGTCAGTTCTAAACAGCTGAATGTTGTTGTGCTTATATAGTCGAATTTGTTCTAAGCTGAGCTTATGAGCATTTCCGTAAAGCCATCATTTTTGGGTTCATTTCATGTCAAATCGCTTAGCTTGAATAATTTTTATTATGTGTATATAGAGCGCATATCTTTGGGTACATGTGATTTAAAAATTCTAAGTTTATTGGAAATTTTGATTAGAGTATTCTTTAATCCTAAAAAATATTTTTATAGAAAAATTTATAAATTATGAAATATTAAAGTTTTTATAATATAATGCTGCAAGTGACTGACTAGCTTTGCTAAGGGACTGACAACTCTAGCAAGTGACTGAGAAAACACAAGCTGAATAACTTAATTCGTGCGAAACTTTTTTGGGGGTATATAGCATGAAATTTTTCGGTCATATTGAAAATGAAATATGGAATTTTTTCGAAATGCACACTTTAGAAAAGACTCACTACGGCACTAATTTTGATAAGTGATTTATCATAGTTTTATCTCAGAAGATAATTATTCGATCTATAGCCGGCGGTATAGGCAAAAATTGTCAATATCTCTGGAACTAACTACTGAATTTTGATGAAACTTTGTTCGATGGTAATCTTTTCGAATTAGTAAGGAAAGGACGCTTTGATTGATTGGGAAATGTCGATGACAACAAATCATTGTGCTGCATACCCTGTATTTGAAATCTTCACACTGGGCACATAAGAAGAGTTAACTCTCTATATTTTTCTTGTGAGGCAATCGTAAACGCTGTGCTGAATTTTATGGTTCAAACTCGCTTGACTTTGTCGGAATCGAGTAAGTGTTGGTTCTGATATGCAGTGTCGAGTTTTTTATTTACTCTGCTTAGAAGCACTTTTAACGACACTAACAGCAGTGTGATATACCTATATTTTTGGCAAGCGCTAAGGTCAAACTTTTTTGAAAAATTCTCCGAGCTAATGATACCAACTTAATTGATTTTCAGATACAGATACTGATAAAGCTTAAATAATGATGAAGTTTGGATACTGATTTTTGAATTAGATGCTGATTTTCGGTCACGGTAATTTTATCCCTCATTAACGAGCCACCAACTTAGTATTTCCCACATAAACTAGCCTCACCTATTACGTAGATAATTGTCCCGTAAGTGTTCTATATCCAGCATTCAGGCTGTTAATGGATATGTTTTTAGCAGATCAGATCGGCTTTTGTGATTGAAGTCAACAATTTTAAGTTTTCACAATTGGCGACTCTCAATGTGTAAAATGGTAGAGGTATTCAGGATTACACAAAATACTAAACTCGTCTTTAAAGGATATCATAATATGCCTCCATTAATTGTGCAATTATGCTGCACAAAATATTATTAATAATCGCTCAATTAATTATGAGTCTTTGAAAAAACAAAAATTGAATGAAACATAATTTGCATTTAATTTATCAGCTACTTAACTAATTATTGTCATTTGTTTTCTAAAAATTAAATATTATAGTGGTTATTAAAATGCATTTAAATGGAAGTCAAGCACATGAACCTACTATTTGAACCAGGTGCAAATAGAATCACTGAAACAGATCAACTGCGAGTTAATTAAAGTTGACATGAGGTGTAATAAAATTTTGAACGCAATTTATATTTTGATTGCAGTTCTAACAAACAAAGGTTGCATTGCATTTCATATTAAGACTTTAAAAAAATTCGCAATATTTACGAGATTTGCTTTCATTTTTAGTAAGTGGACAAACGGTGCTGGATTACTGTTTATACGCTGAGGATGTTTGTCCTAATGAGCATATCAAATTTTGGCTCTACAAAAAGTGGGTACCAATTCCAAAAATATTTAGCTAATATTGTGCCAGACAATTATATTTGAGACATTAAAATGCTTGCAGTGAAACTCGCGCCTTTGAACCGCTGCTGCTTAATCTATTAAATCTGCAGACTCAAGACTTTGCACCGCAACGTCTATTAAAGATACTAATACACGGTTTTACGGGACATCGTGACTTTTCGCCAAATCCAGAGCTGCGTCCAGTTTTGTTGCAAACACAACCGGTACATGTGTTGACCGTGGATTATGCTGGACTCGCAAGATTACCCTGCTATTATCCTTGGGCTGTACAAAATGCGCCCATTGTGGGTAAATGTCTGGCGCAACTTATTGATAAACTAATTGCGCTGGGTATATATAAAAATGAAGATATACACATCATTGGTTTTAGTTTAGGCGCTCAAATTGCCGGTTTAACCGCAAATTATGTGCAAAATAAACTGCGACACATAACTGGTAGGTTTCACATCGATTACGTTTAATTTTCACTGACACTTGCACTCATACTCAAAGGCTTGGATCCTGCGCGTCCCGCTTTTATGACTGAAGATTTGACAAATAAATTGGATGCCTCGGATGCTGATTTCGTCGATGTCATGCACACCGATCTTATCTTGTATGGTGTACAGGAACCATGTGGTCATGTTGATTTTTATCCAAATTTAGAGATTTTCTTTCAAAATGGCTGCAGCTACTGGCAAAATGGCGGTGAACACTTTTTTTTCGAGAAATCTTTAGTTAAATTTTAATAATTTTTAATTCTGTTCAGTTTTACAAAATTGCAATCATTTTCGTGCTCCACTTTACTATGCAGAATCTATTACTACGGAAGTGGGATTCTGGTCTTACGCTTGTGGCAGTTGGTGGGAGTTTTTCAAGCAGCACTGTCATAGATATGCGCATGAGCCGCATATTCTAATGGGTTATTTTACGCCTGAGAAGTAAAGAACCTTTTTTATATAGCGCAGATGCAAAACTTAATACTTTTACTTACAGAGCACGTGGCTCGTATTATCTTACTACCAATGCCGCTGCTCCTTTTGCCCAAGGTAATTTTATGCATACTGAACTTGCAGTCATTGAGAAGTTGTAAGAAATAAAATATTTGTAACAATGAGTTGAAAAATTTTTTTTTTTACAAATTTTTTTTCGAATATTTAGGCTTTTACAAAAATTCACAGAGTTTATAGAAAGGTTTATTCACTTTTGCTCACGAACTTTTAATAGTAAATTGTTGTATACATCTATGTTACTTAGCTCATATAGGCCACAAAAAAGAAGTCTGTCACAGTCCTCTTTTCAAAAGCTTAGAACAGTCTAAGGCAAACCTACACAGATGCATGTTAACGTGTGTGGCGAACATAATCGAGTCATACCGAATCGTATTTTTCGCAGTGTACACGACGAATATACATGCACGCAGCCTCTGCCTGATTTCTGCCGCACTTGCCCACGGGAGGTAGAATGCCTTACATCTGTGTAGAGTAAGAATAGGTCCTTAAGAATAATAATTAAATGTTTCTTTGATTTTTCAGGACGAAAAGATATTAAAAACTTATTTTTAACACTTTATTCTTTTATTTATTCACAAAACTATGTATACATTCAAATATACATACAGGGTGGACTAATATGGGTAATTAAAAAATATTGCATTGATTGGATTTTGTGTGATAAATAATATCGGTCAAGTGTTCACCATGGTTTCGACGACATTTAACAATCCATTTGGCCAAACATAGAAAGACAACCTGGCCTTATTGTTCCCCTATTTCACCTACTTATGTGCCATATTATGTCATCATTTAGCTTTTGAATTGTTGCTGGCTTTCTTTCTTTCTTACTTATCTTTTGTGATAATCTTGAAGGAAGAAGTCCAAGAGTGTTAAAGTGCAAGATTTGGTTGTCCAATTGATATAGCTGTTTTGCGAGAAAATGGGTTCCGGCAACTTCTCTTACAATAAAGTTATTGTTGCATTGCCTGTGTGGTATATGGCACCGTCCTATTGAAACCACACATTGTCCACATTAATATCATCTAATTTGGGCCATGAGAAGTTAGTTATTACCATCCACAGTAGCAGTATTATCGGCAACATTTAAAAAAAAAATGGTTCAATAATTCTTGGAGTCAAAAAACCACACCAAGCTGTGATGCATCGGTATAACCTATCTTTCTTTTAATTTTATTGGTCCAAGTCTGGCAATTTTGCTTATTAACGTATCCGCTGAGTTGAAAATGGGCCTTGTCACTGAAGATGATTTTCGATTTGAAAATTCGTCAAGTTTTTAGTAGCTCCTGCATACAATCGGTGAGTATACGATGCTTGATATGGTCTGGAGGCTTCAAATCCAGCGTTCCATGTATACTCAAACCTTCTGTTAAAATTCAACGTTATGTGGTTTTTGAGAGGTTTAATTTCAGAGCACGATGTTTGGGCTCTCGGTCACACTTTTATGTATGACAGCAATGTTTTCAGCTGTTCGGCCTGTACGACCGCGACACATACTTAAATTAAATTCTTGCAGCTTTATTTCCTCAGTATAGTAAACATTTTAGCTATACGATTTATGTGAAGAGTGAAAATAAAAAAAATTATTCTTTGAACCAATATAATGCTCTCAGAAGCGGAAAGGGCGTAGCTCAAAAAAAATGCGTTTCGAGATAATTTATGTTTTGAGATAGAGGAAATTTTCTTAGGAGATTTTTATAAGTTTGAACTAAGATACCAGCATTTGCCGTAGTTTATTAGATGCGTAATATTTTAGGCTGTCCGATGCCATAAGGATTCCGAATACGAATTTTTTTGAGATACGCCTTATACGCTTCTGAGGGCAGTACAGCTGAGCATGTGGTACCTTATCCTTAGTCCAAAATATGTAGGTACTTTTTTCAAATAAAATTGTTGTGGATATTCAAGCTTACTTTGGGATGAAAACTTACAGATCTATGTCTTAATTGGGTCCTTACTTGAGACTACTATTTTTATGAGTGAACTCAAGCTTAAAAATATGTATATACATATTACGCCAATATTTTAAATATACAGGTAGTCCCCGACTTACGACCGAGATAGGTTCGTAAGTCGATTAAGTCGTAAGTCGAGTTTCATAAAAAATAACTAAAGAAAAATATTACATACATACTGTACTACTAGTTCCAGCCATTTTTGGGATGATATAAAATTATTCACTTTAACAAACGTATTATTTGTACTGAAATAAATCGAATCCTTGTACATACTACTGTTTTTTTTTTAAATTTTTTCTCATATACATATTCTAGGGACTCCCCGAAACTATTTTAAGCATTTTCTATGAAAAAAATTGAAAAAAAAATTGGTCGTAAGTGCGAATAGTCGTAAGTCGAACGGTCGTAAGTCGGGGACTACCTGTACATAGATTTGTCCTTTTTCCCACCTTTTTCCCCACCAAAAAAGCTGATTGTTACAAAAACTATGACATAAAAAAGTGTTGTTTCCACAGCAACCATGGCGTCTTACCAACCAAACATAAACAAATGCTCAAACCATATAAACAAAACAAAGCCACTTTGATAAAAAGTTTAATTTTCATTTGTATTTTATTGAAATAAAATTACACGAAAATGTCCTTTGAACCACAATATAAATTTCGCTGCTATTGTGGCAGTAAAGGAGGTTGTTTTGGAATGAGACAAAGCTATAAAACCGAAAAACGCACAACTTCAAATATCAGCTCCACACCTACCACACATGGCGCTAAAAGCCAACCAAACCACAAATTTATTAAGACCAAAAAATCCAGCCGAGATACAACTGTGGCGAACAGCAACAAACATGGCCTTGGTCATTCATACAGCGCCAACAATTCATGCTTCAGTAGACGAAATTCGGCGAATTCATTGGGTAGCGAATACAGCGGTGGTGGCAGTAAAATACATTTTGCTCCGGATAGTTGCGGTGAGGGGCGGCGTCGTGCTAGTATAGACTCTTTCACATCAACAATTAACAGTCAGCCCGATAGTACAATTTGGAGTAAGAAATCGTTGCAGGAAGCTAATGATTATACCGATCGACGTCGTTGTTATGAAAGTTCTAAAATTTTCTTTCAACTTGATCCTGAATTGGAAAGAGCACAAAATAGAGCAGCTGGTGCTGATTTTATTATCAATTTAAATAATTTACAAACGAAATTATTACGGGAAATACCAACAAATGATGTGATAGCAGCTTTACAGCGTTTTCGTTTAGAAAATGCTAATGATTGCTTTAATATCTATCGGCAGAATGATTTAAAAATGGAACGACGCCTTAGTGAATGCTCCATAGCTGGCTCTAGTAGTTCACAGAGTTTTACTGTACCTACGGTTGGAGGAAGAAGTAAATGTTGTTGTACCTGCAAATGCTGTTCACTGACAGAGACAAAAGGACAAAATGCTGCAAAAGGACAAGAAAAATTCTTAAAAGCCGAATGCAAAAAGGTAAAATGCGATGAAAAGTTTCAACCGCTACGGCCATTGGATAAAAGTTTGGCACTTAAATTTCAATCGTACTAAGGGTGTGGTAGTATTAATGAAGTTTTTCAATTGAGTCTAATAAATATAAAATATATTTTTACAAATGCTTGACTTCCTTTTTCGAAACAATATTTCGATTGAGATTGGAAATATCTTAATGTCCTCTCAAGTCTCCAAGCAATATTCGAAAGAAGTTGTTTTATCAAATGTCCACCGGTATATATATATCCAAGGCCATGCTTAGGGTACTTTCAAAGAGGCCTGTGCATAAAGCAAAAGCAGCAGAGCTTAGACCACCAAAAAACACAGAACCTCATTAGAACAGGCATTCACAGAGTAGATGTTCAACCATCTCATCATCTCCACAACTCATGTAGAAATCTCTGAAAGGGACACTATATCTGGCAGCCATATGACTGATGACACAGTGCCCCGTTTCTGCTGAACCTTAAGAGAGTTTGTATCCTTAATAGGTTCAGTTCGCGTCACATGTTTCGAGACGTTCTACATTCGGCAATAAGGTAATACTTTCTTATGTTTCTTGATTGTGTCCTCTGCCTGATAGTGTAGATATACCAGCGGTACATTTAGGTGGTCCAACTCTTTTTGATTCTCCGGTAGTTCTTGTCCTATTTTGATGCATTCGTCAGCTTTCTAATTTTCGGAAACACTCTTAAGACCGGCACCATGCAGAGCTCTATAGTTTGCTGTCGGATTGAATGTAGTGACTTCCTGCAGTGTTCTACACCCCTATGTACGCTTCATGATTTTGGCTTTCTCGTATGGTTATAATAAAAGGAGTTAGCTCCCTGTTCCGTAACATATATGCGTATGTATCTTATCGTGTTTGAAAACTGTGCTGCGTAAAAAAACTCTTTAGAATCAGTGCTGGATTAAAGCAGGGACTAGGGTGGGGTGTATCAGTAAGATCTTCATGAGGTTTTACGAAATCAAAGTACCTTCTATGTGTTTTATTCCTAAAACTGAGCACGCCGCAACAAAATCAGGTATTCGTCTATATATTGACCTTAAGAATATTGTGGGCACAAGTTTTTGTAGCATTTTTAGCAAGTTTCAGTTAAATTGCACGTAAAAGTTTTTAATTTTTTGGAATGTAGCGGGATATAACAGACTTTGGCAAAAATTTTAAATTTCTAGGAAAACGGCCACGAGTTCTCAAGCTACCGCTGCTTAGAAGAGACATTTTGTTAAGAAAACTCTTCAAATGTGACTTTAGTTAGGTATCTGCCACATAATCTGTGACAATTGTAAAATAAATATTAAGTCGATTTTCAAATGTCAGATATTTATATAGGCGAATTTTGGATAGAAACGGCAACATCTCATTTTTCGGTTTGTTTTTTTGCTTTAAAGAAGAACATCAGATTTGTATAACTTTTTATTAAAATTTCTCCTTAAGCGCCTCTAAGTATTCTAAATTCACTGTCTCAAATGTCTCATCATCACTTGTTATAGTAAAAGCCTCAAGTAATTGTGGCTCAAAACCTTCATCATTGATTTGATCAAGATTATAATACATTAGGTTATTTTTGATATCTTTGTTGCCGGGAGCAACTGCCACTGCACCCAAGGCAAAAGGTGGATGGCTGGCAGTTTGAAGAAAATACGAACCATTTGCGCTTAAAAAGAAAAAAAAGACAATAAAATTAAACATAAGAAAATATAATTTTTTTAAGTATTTGCTTACCTCTCATTAACAAAGTAACCCATAATTGCATCATTTCCCTTGCCAAAGCAAAGTCCAAACATGTGGTGTAACCAGCTTGAGCAGCCATAACTCCAAAAACCAGTAGAGGTTGAAATCGATTCAGCGTAATACTCGGGTGCGCGTTTATGATTGCAACTGCCAGGATCTAAACAAGGATATATGTACATAGTAGAGTTACTAGTTTTGGTAGGGATAATCAAATGAGCTTACTTTCATCTGACTGACAACCCGGTTGATACGGTCCCATATTTGGATAAAAATCAACATGACCCATAGCGCGCAACATGCCACGCCCTAAGACATCTGTATGTATAACATCAACAAAGTCTGCATCACTAGGATCCAATTTGCGTTCGGGACCAACTGTTATAAACATAGGCTTTGCAGGATCCAGACCTATGTGAATATAAACGTTATAGATTTGAACTCAATGCATTTTTTTGATGTTGTAGAAACCTGTGATTCTTTTCAGTTTCTTATCCACATAATTTGCTGTTTGTCCGGCCACTTGTGCGCCCAGACTAAAACCTATGATGTGTATATCATCATTGTCGACTATATTTTGTGATACCAAATTATTTATTAACTGTGCCAAGCATTTACTGGCCACGGGTAGATTTTCCACACCTGCAAAATAACATGGAAGTCTTACCAGTGGACCAAAATCTGGTGATATAACATAGACATCTTCATGTTGTAGCAATTCAGGGCGTACAGGTGTATTGGGTGAGAAATCACGATGTCCTGTATAGCCATGTAAGAGAATTTTTACTGAACGTGCGGGTACAAAGTCATCAGGATTTAGATTTAGTGGATCCAATTGCAGTGGGTTATCGCGTGTGGTACTGAAATATGAATTTGAAAAAAAAAATGGTTAAACTCAATAATGTTGAAAATGCCGTAAATTATTAAAAAACAAATCCGAAAAATGTAGAAAACATACATACGTACATAATATTCTCAAAAATAAATGAGATTATGGTAATGGTAAGCTATTTTATTTTTCCAGCTTCATTTGTGTACAATGATTACGTCGCACAGTGGATGGGATTATATCGAACAGCGGCCAAAAATAGTAATAATAGCGCTTGACTCAGAAAATTCGGTGCAGATGTTTTTAATGTTAAAACAAAAAAAATCGACTCACGGGCACGCCTACCTCCCATACAATAGGGGGATATGATTGAAGCAGTCTCATTAAAATTGGTATCAATGTCCATTCACTTGGCAATGTTTACTTCAAAAATTTTAAAAATTGTGGGATTTCTTTTGTAATCTTAAGGTTATTAGAAAAAACCGTTTTGAGTGCTATTCAATTCTGTTTTTGAAAATCATTCGAATTTATATCTTAAGTCTCAAGCGGATTAAAAGATGAAGCATGGGCCTCGTCTGTTCCCGTTTCTTTACGGGAACTTTCTGAATTTTATCCCCTCCCCTCACACTATAAGCTTTTACAATTAATACAACTATTGTAAAGTATTGCAAAATGTCAAGACATAAAAATATGTAATTGTTCCTTCAAATATTGCAATCGGAAAAAATTCGCCAAAAAAAAATTTTTAAGCACTATAGCTGGAGCTTTTGATTTTGGTCATACTTTTTAGCTTAATATCTAAAAACAATTTGAAAATCCGGAGATATAACGTTTTTTCAACTATTAAGGTTTGCAAAACTTCTTCATTATGACTTTTGAAACTCTAATTTTCAAAAAATCAGTATATTTCACATATGAAATATAAAACCTAAACAAACGTTTTTTCAAAAGTTTATTGTAAGAAGTTTTTGCCAATATGCTGATATAGTAAATTTCTATACGTATAAATTAATATGAGCATTTAATAAAAAACAATATATCTTTTTCTTCAAAAACGACATTAGGAAAAACTCGATTAAAAAAATTGTGAAACATTGCAGCTGGAACTTTGGATTCAGGCTAGCCATATTTTTTTGCTTAAAACCTACATAGAAACATTTTGGAAATCCGGCGATAGATATATGTGTTCTTTTGTTTCGTCAAACTTTGAAAATTTGTCAATTTTATCATTTTTCATTCTATTTTTTGAAAAGTCAGAACAATTCAGATATATTACATAAAAATAATCAAATTGGAAAAGTAGAAACAATGTTTCAAACAAGTTAACTACAGCAGGGATGTGTACAAAAATTTTTTCGAAAGCTACTTACAACAACATCAATTCTGGTAAAAAAAACTTGAAAATATTTTGGGAAAAATTTCCTAGTATTGATGAAAGTTTTTAAATAGCTTCGTCAAGCTAATTGCCTGGAAACAAAGGAAACCAAAAAAAAAATCTCAAGCTCAAGGAGCAAATGAATTGAAAACAAAATCACACAAACAATAAAGTGCGTTGAAGACAAAACTACAAAAACAAAACTAACTTGAGTTAACTTGAGTAACGGCAAGAGTTCAACGAGTCGATGCGTTGAATAAAAAAATTACAGCAACATGCGATGATTGCGGTCCAAAAAGATTTAGCTCGAATAACAGAAAGAGCTCGAAGTGAGCTCAGTATTTTTTGTTATTGCCAAACGAGCTATGGGCTGCGCATCCTTCAACTAGAGCACTCTACCCAACAGTTAGTTGCTTACATATAAAGATCCATATGACATTTTTAGTGTTCATAGCTTAAATTTGAGCCCACTAAAAATTTTTGTAGTCTTTTGTTCCCTAAGTATTAACTGAATTAACTTTAACAATTTTTAAATCCCTAACATTTTCATTTTTTTTTTGTATTTATGGCCATGATCACCCACTGTGCGTTGTTAGTTCTCTACTACCAATAACAAACAAATGCAAACATTTCACGCAATGTTGAGAGCTTTTACGATTTCCTTCTCTTTTGAGACAAAGCTTAAATTTTGATTTTCTCTTTAACTTCATATCAGTGATAACTTTACTATCCTCACGAGGAAGTTTTTTAAGCTTTCGTGTATGGAGAAAAACTTTGAATCAGTAATGACCAGCTATTATCCTCGAATTTTGTGTTTATAAAATAAAAAGACGAGTTCAAGTTGCTTTGCAGTTCCTGCGGGTAAATTCACATTGCTTGTTTACCAATACTAAAAGCTTTTGCTATTTCCCACTTTTTGGAACTAAAACATTAATTTGGCTTTATTTTTTTGATCAACACTGATTTGAAGGCTCCTTACATACCACAATTTTTATGTCTAACTTTAGCCTTAATATTATTTTTTTTCTGTTTCATCACTTTTTTTAACCTAAAGGAATTCTTTGAATTTTGATAGTTATTTTTTTTTTAAGAAAAGCGATCAGCTGTTCGTTTTACTCAATTTTGCGATCCTCTTTCAACTTTACAGCAACACCACCTTGGCAATTTAAGGTACCTTAAGACATCTTCAGGTAAATAACATTTTTAAGAGTTTTGGTTCAAATGCAGCACAGAACCTTTGCTTTGCAAGATGACACATATGCCTTTGTTTTGTAATCTGGGGAGCCCTTTCACGGCTTCGTAGAGAAAAATCAGCAACTCCAATGAGTTTTAATGTCACATTAGTCGCTAAATTGTATTGTAGATAATTTCTTATTAATATAATTTTAAAGAATTTAATGCTTTTCTTATCCTTAAGTCCTGAGCGGAACATAGTACAGCGTTATACTCTTATAATTTCAGGAAACCACTTTCAGCTTTTCCTAGAATAGGCATATTGACGATTGTTCTTCTTAGAGTTTTTTTTTTGCATCAAAATATGTATGTGCCACATAACCCACATAACTAATTCTCTAATATAAATAATCACTTTTCCAACACTAATGATATGTAGTCACATTATTCAGCTATTACTCACTTTGTATATAACCAAAAGGTAACATTTTCATTAGGACACCCCGAACGCGTTACAAAACAACTTGGATCCAATAAGCCAATAATTGGATTAACTGAATAAATTGAAGACGCCAGACAATTCAATAGAGCCAAGTTAAAAAACTCATATATAATCCAATAGGTAAAATAATTAATATGGAAGATTTTAACTATCTCGAATATTCGCATCTTTCTTTATAATTAAATTGGCCGTTAACACTTTTCCGAACTGCTTCTGTCAAAAATTCCGCGTAAAGTAGCTGCCAAACTAATGGCACTACCAGTTTTAAAGCATAACTTTCTTATCTCCCAACTACGCTGGTTTTGCATTTCTTCTTTTCGCACCCAATCAAATGCAAAATTTACAAAAAAAATAATGATTAGAATTAAAATTTGGACATTGACTATTGATATATTGTGGTACAATAAACGACAATACAAATCAAAGAGGAAAACAACAAAAAAAAAAAAAAAAAAGAGAAAAGTTTGCTCAGAATTCGAAACCAACCAACCGCCCACAATCGGTTACCGTCCTAACAACAATTTATAATTTGACAACTCAAATGCGCTACCAGCTGTCAACGCTTGTCCGCCAAACTTTTTTTGTTGTTGTTTTTTATTTAACTCGATCAAGGTTTTGGGAACACTTTCAGCATTAGGCTTTTTTTCTAATACCTCACAAATGCGGGTAAAAAAGAGAACGAAAAAAAAAAATTTAAATGTGAAATAAAATCTAACATTGTCTAGGTCAAATATTTTTGCACAAAAAACAAACTGGGAATTTAAAAATTTTTTTTATTATAAGTTGCGAAACTAAAAATATTCTTACGGTCGAAATTTAATAGTTTGCATTTCTTTAAAAAAAGATCTTAAGAACCGCCTTATTGACCGTGCTATTTGTCACAGTTTGTTGGCCATCCATATGCAATTTTATATTACGGACAATACCTCATGGTTTTTAAGATCTTCTATTTTTAAAGAATTGCAAAATAATAAACTGGAAATTTGCTATTGGATTTATTACCAAACCCTCAGAATTTTGAAAAGTATTGAGCCCTTGAAAACTTAGAATAGTTTTAAGCAACCGAGATTTTCAAAGTATGTCATGAAACCAAACTCCAATTAAACTCGATGGATAAGCGACTATTAGAGATAAGGGTACTTACTCGTATGTACATATGTACAGCTGCGGACCAAATAATAGCAACAAGAGCGTGGTAAAAATCTTTGGCAAAAAATCTTCTAAGCTTCGGGGACTTATAGCAACTTTTTTTTTTAAATAAATAAGGTGTACTATACCAGATCCTCCCTATTTAAAAAAATAATTCAAAAAATACGTTTTCTTAATTCTATGACATAATACTGCTCAGCCAATATTAGACAGTCAGAAAAAGAGCACCGAGCTGATTTCAGAAAATATATGTGTGTGCCTAACCTTCGAGAGTAAGGGTCTGAGGCTTGTTATCCTATTTCCCAAATCAACTGTTAGATTTTCTAAGGGACTATTCGAACCACTTAACTTCAATCAAGTTCAATGTTCCTTTCTCCAGTGATTGACGAAATTGAAGAGCCTAATAAAATGCTTAAGTTAATACGCGATTTAGTACTACGGTTTGATACCAAAGAACAGGAAAGGATTTTTTTCAAAAATTAGATACAGTTATGCACCCCTTTTACGTCTTAAGTTAGCGATGATCAGTGCATATGCTCGTTGGTAATCTTTTAGCTTGTCATCTATTCAAATTATTGGTTGCAATTGAGATGGATATAATTTTCTAATGCAACAATGTGGGCATCCTCCTCGGTATAATAAGGCAGTGATGATCTAAGGGGCCTAGTTTGCCTATTCTCGAAAATGAGTAAAATTTCAGAAGCTTTAAGGAGCCATTTATTTTGTAGACGATTTCCTGGAAAGTTTATTCTCACATAATTGTTGAGCCATTTTCCTATAGTCTTAAGTCTGAATTAAATGTTCGGTTGTGGTCGTTTTTCATTTTTTACGCCTACAATTTTATGTTCGCAATTTCGTTGAATGTAAGAAAAAAAATTGTTCCGTTCAAAAATTATGTGAAAATTTTTTTTTTTTTTTAATACTACAGACAATGTTTCAACCAGACATCTGTCGGAATGTAACAAAAAAAATAACTCATATTTCCGGTTGTAATACTGGCTATAATAAACAACAATTATTTCTCACTGAACATAGCTATAAAATCTATTACAATAGAAACAGCTGATTGAAATTTTATCTGACAGCTTAGGTATTTCAGAGTACATAGTGATAGTGACAGATTCGAAATGACAATGGAAGATTTTGCAAAAGCAAAGATAATACACCAGCAGATGAGCGTTTCGCAAATTCACCCAATAATTTCACATAGAGAGCAAGTACTTGAACTTTGAAATCTATGATAGATAATCAGTTCATTTGACAAAAAGGAAGAAAGTATATTAATGCCGAAATACCAGCAGCATTCGAGCTAGTGGTCCGTTTGAGCTGATTTAGCGCGCAGAATCCTTACCGCCAAAAAACACGAGCACAAGCAAATACCTTGGACGCTGGCGTGAATCTTCATCACGAATTTGCAGACGCCTGTGAGTGTTTGCCTGGAATAAGGCTTCTGGCTATGAAAAACTAAACAAATGCTGTACAAATTTTGATGCAATGGACCGTAACGTCCCATCCAAGATGACCACAAAGCTACAGCACATGCAAAATCTGCGCCAAATATTTCAAAAATCAGTGGAATCCGTGCGACCAGCCAATTTATTGAATGAAACGAAAAATTTCAATTTGAAACCACAACAAGTAGATGGACATCGTCTGATTATCAACATACAGGGTAAAACGCTTGATATTACCCGCAAGCGTTGTCATGTAGTGGGTTTCGGCAAAGCAGTACTCGGTATGGCAGTACAACTGGAAATGGCGCTGGGTAAGCGTCTTGTGCAGGGCATTCTTAGTGTGCCGTTGGGTACACAAAAGCAATTTCAGGTAATTAATCTTGACTGCAGTTCTGTGTCCTTGAACGATATAGTACAAGGTCATTAGTTTTGGGTAATGCTAAAAATTGTAATATTTATTCGCGGACTCATTTTCAGCACAACGATGATATGCAGCTACAATCGAACTCATGCATTACTGTCTTAGAGGGAGCACCTAACAATCAACCAGATGAACAAGCATTGGAAGCGGCAAAACGTATCAAACAATTGGCCATGGAAATGACTGAAAATGATATACTTTTCGTTTTAATATCTGGTGGTGGATCAGCATTGTTGCCATTACCCAAAGATCCATTGAGATTGTCAGAAAAAATGCAGCTAATACGACAGCTTGCCAATTGTGGTGCTACAATAGATGAAATGAATATAGTGCGCATTTCGGTATCCGACATCAAAGGTGGTCGTTTGGCGGTTGCCGCTCAAAATGCCTTTGCTGTTATATCCTTCGTTATCAGCGATATTGTTAATGATCCTGTAGATTTAATTGCAAGTGGACCCACTTGCGGTACTGTTGCCAAAAAATTAACTGCCAAAGAGGTGCTAGAGAAATATTCGCTGTGGCAGGCGCAACCAAAACATATTCAACAACTTATTGAAGTGGCACAAAAGACTGCTGACATACAGCCTGGCGCAAATAATTCAATTTACGTTATTGGCGATAATCGTGTTGCCACTGCCACAGCGGTAGCGCAAGCGTTAGAATTTGGCTATAATCCTTTTATTGCATCTACAACCATACAAGGAGAGGTGCAGAGTTTAATTAAATTATATATTGAATTACTGCGTCACATACGTCAATTTCAACAAGGTGAACTTGACGAGGACCAGTTGAAGCGACTTTTTCCATTTGATTCAAGAACATTCCAACATTTTTTGAAAACTTTACTTATGTGCAAGAAGACGAAAAAGCCATTGCTGTTAATATTGGCCGGTGAGCCAACTATTAAGGTAAGGAGATGCTTATTAAAAATTAATTTTCTTGCTTAATTGTTTTATATTTTTGTAGGTCACTGGCTCTGGTTTGGGTGGCCGGAATCAAGAACTTGCGCTGCGCATGTCCTTGGAACTTTACGAAAATAAAGATGATATTAAGGATATATGCTTTCTGAGTGCTGGCACTGATGGTATTGATGGGCCAACAGCAGCAGCTGGTGCTATTGGCAGCAGCTATGTCATAGAAGAATATCTAAAGCTTGGCGAGACAGTAGAGAAGCTGAAAAAATGCTTACATGACAGTGATTCCTACAACTTTTATCATTCTTTAAATGAAGGACAGTTTCATGTGATAACCGGACACACAGGCACCAATGTTATGGACTTGCAGCTAATACTTGTACCATAAAAACTGAACTACCTAAATTATTAATTTTCAATTATTTCTGACCAGTTGCATGCGGAATATCTTTTTAAAATAATTGGTAATATTTTATCAGATAAAGTCCATCATACATTCAAAAATGAAGCAACTAAAAACATTGGCGTTTATTCAGATGATTTCAAAGTTAATGCCTTAAACCCAAGTTGAAAAATGATTATGAATAAGCGTCATTGCATTTTAGCTTGTTTTCAATATGAATATTTAAAATTTTAAAAAAATTGATTTTAAAAGTAGCACAGCCATAATTAGATAGATTTTTTCTTTAGGAGATAATACCTAGAACCGTAAATAATTTTAGCAGATTTCTTGTTGGTATATGTCTCATATTTCTGTCAAACGTCATCAATAAAAAAATGTCATTTCAACGCCTTTTTACAAGTTGAATAAATACCAGCAGCTCAATGTTATAAAGTATATTTTAGCTTATGCGTGAAAAGTGAGTTTTAATCAAAAAGTTTTGTAATTTTTTAAGCATAAAAACTGTTTTTGCATCCCTTAGAGCCCAGGCTTTCTGCGGTGTTAGACTGTATAAATTTTTATCACAAATAAGCTATTCCTTTAAAAACAATGTTTTGGTAATGCAAACCCATGTTTGGCGACTTAACTTACAAATTTTCAATAACACCTTGCTGGCGTATAAATAATGGATGTAATTTTTATCATTTTGTTCACATTGTTTTGTTTATTTTAACATCGATTTTTCCCATATTTGAAGATTTTAACAAAAAACATGTGCCTTAAATTCTCTTCAACATATCGCTGATTCACCTATTCTCTGCTATAGGGATCATTTCGACACTGATTTAACACGGCCGCTTTTTCTGCTACCCTGTGTGTTCCAACCTAATGCTAGTCAGCAGACTTCAGCTATTGATTTCCGTAACGTTGATCTGTGCTAGCATTGTAAAATTGAAATTTTTTCTTACTCAAACCTATTTCCATATAATGGATTTCAGGTTGCTGATTTTGGTGCCATGTTTTCTGATATTTTTATTTAAATAAAATATATTGCAGACCTGAAATTTTTCGGCTTCACTACCCATGAAAATATATATAAAATGGTATAAATTATAGGTACATACTTACTTGCCTGTAAGAAGTTTTTATTTTTAATGCTTTTTAAAATCTTAATTAAGACATACGAGATAAAAATTTTTTAATTAAATTCTGTAACTACTAATAACAAATGTCAAAAGTCTAGCTACCTCTGCTCGTGTGTAAATAAGTCATAAAAAACCAATTTAATTTCTTTTGGCTTTGGTAAATGATGTATTAGCAACTTAACTGCTCATTTTTTTTATCATTTTAATCTATGCAAGAGAAATGTCATTA
Source organism: Meiosimyza decipiens (assembly GCA_963680825.1). Classification (NCBI taxonomy): domain Eukaryota; kingdom Metazoa; phylum Arthropoda; class Insecta; order Diptera; family Lauxaniidae; genus Meiosimyza; species Meiosimyza decipiens. The sequence goes on along the minus strand of OY804260.1, from coordinate 72,574,470 downwards.
AAATTTTTACGATTTTCCTGTTATAAATTAGTTATGCTTGTCATTATACAAGTTGTTACGATAGTTTCCAGCACACTAAATTCTATTAAGTAATTCATCAATGTTGCACTTAAAATTTTTCAGCGAAAAACTTAAAAATTCTTAATAAATTCCAACAAACAACCTTGACTCATCACATCTTTGTTTAACGACGATCAATGTCTACACAACATATAATAAAATAATTTAAATATTATTTAGCAACAACATGAAAATGAATATGATTCATTTTAATTTCTGCTTAAGTTTTTGCACTGAGAGTACATATTCAAATTGCCGTCGTCGCCCAGCAATATGTAAAGCAATCAGCTGCTGCAAGAGCAGAAAGCAACACAAAAAAAAAAAAGAAACCTAAAGTCATTAATAAGGCAAAGTTCAATTGAATTTGTTAAATACTCCAATGAATTTATCATTTTTTCTTGTTGTGTTTCTTTCTTGTTTTTAATTGTTTTGCTAATAAAATTTAGCACAATGTGTCTCACTCACATTTTTGTTATTATTGGATTTTTCATTTTTTTTTTTTTGTTTTTGTATTTTGTTATTCACTGTTGCGAATTTGAATCTTTAGGCTCAGTCCTTTTCGACTGCTGTGTGCGTTGTTGATTCACCTCCTCTCAATACCAGAGCGTAGGTTATTAGCTCAATATTTTTAATTAAAGCTTGAAATACTTGCACAATGTACATATTTAATTGACAATTTTTAAGTGTAGTGTGCTAGCGTGTGTGTGCTGAGCTGTATTTTATTATATGTAAATATTTTATAGTTTTTGTTGCTAAGCAAGAAAACACAATATTTATGCCACATTTATATGCGACCTAATTTTTCATAATAAAAATCATTTTTGGAAACAATTTTTCAGACTTAAAGCTTCTAATAATTTTATATGATTGGGCGTGATTTCAACTACTAAAGTAAAATAAAAAAAAAAACATTTAATTTTAAGCTAGTCATGTATGTTAGAACAAACTATTTAAATTTTTACAAATCATTAACCTCTGATTAACGCGTTTCAGCAAAGAATTAAACTAAACACCACTATTTCGAATTCCATAGTAAGATTATGCAAGTCAATTTTCTAATCCAACATAATTTCGACGAAGCAGAGAAAACAGGAAGAAAAGTTCCATATTCAATATGGTCCACTGCCATCATATGACAACTACATAGATTGCATAGTGGTAGAATCTGCATAGTGGTAGATTCTGGCAAATTTTAGAACGAAAAGCTGCCGGTTATCAACATGAAATGACACTTAATAAAATGTGGTCGACTTCAAGTTTCAAATATGCCTCATAGTTATTAAAATACAGAACAACAGCCCAAAGAGAGCCACCTCAAGGAAACAACATTCTTTTGCAAGTAATTTTATAAATTAATATAAAACTATATTGATTCATACCATTTATGCGAAAGAACATGCTATGATAAAAAAGCGAGCTTTAAATGTTTATCAAAGTATATGCAGAGTAAACAAAGAATCATAAGCTTAAAAGGTCAAGCGATTTCGTATTTTTTGTTCTATTCCTTAGCCATTTTTATTGGTTTTATTTTTTATGAAATCGTTAACATTTTTAGGTTTTCGCATCTTGGTTTGCCCAGCATACACACTATATAGCCTGACCCAAATCATAATTTTTTTTATATTCAGAGCAGTATAAATTTCTTAATGAATGTCTTTCTGATAAAGCTTTCAGATTTTTCATTTACTTAAATTTATTAAAAGATGTTTTTAATGTAGAAAATTAAAATTTCATTTTAATATAGGTATTCCCCATGTTTCTTTTCGTTTAAAAAAAAAATACAAAAAATGTGCAATAGTTTAATAGAAAAATGTCAAAAGTTGCAAAGTTCGAACTTTATATTTTTGAGTGATTTTTGCACACTGACTCCGAAAATGAATTCCACTCTTCTTATCAATCAGTTTCGATACATAATATATATCCTGGAAAAAAAGGTTTCAAAGACACATAAAGACCAAAAAACTTAAGGTTTTCATGTAGAGAAGTTAGTTCAGTATTGAAAACTGGTGAAAATGTTCGATTTGGTGTCAAAAATTCGAATCCAAATAAATTGCTTTTGTATCTGCTGGTAATTTCAATTAGTGGCCGTTTAAAGAGTTCGAAAAAAACATTTTGAGTTATTTACTTGGAAATTGTGACTCAAATCGAAAAACATTACATTTACAAAAATGTGGAAGAGAAAAAAAAATATATCAATTTCCTGTTCCGGTAGACTAAGATTTTACCAATTTATTTCGCTGTTACATGACTTTCAAAATCCGAATTTTTTCGTTAAAAACGACATTTCAGTCTTTCTGACATTCTCAAAAATTCTTAATACTACTGATATAACTCTAAAAAACTTAATTTGATCAATATAATAACTCTAAATCCTGCTTGCTACTGTCGCGGAACCATTCTTTGTAGAAGGCTATGAATGACTATTCCGTAAACTTTAATGAAGAGTGACTGTTCTCAATCCGCTGTCGACTTTCAGTATTTTTACCAAGTATGCTGTCAACAGCAGCAGTCTATTTCTTAAGATGACTTATTATAACGAGTACACGTGCTGAATATTTGCTGACCCAACCATATCCAAGGTCGAAATACTCATCAGATGCAGACAAAACCGAAACAAAAGCCAACAATGGAAGTGAATGGGATAGACGTTGTGTAAATTACTAACTGAAATTTGCCGACAAGTATTGGAGTAAACCTTTAAGGGTAGCAGGAAATGTGGCTGTTGTAAATCGTTGCGGGAACGATGGCTAGAACAAGAACTACGTGAATTAGGAAAATATTGCAGAGAGAGTTAAAGCCATGATCGTGCACAATGAAAGGATTTTGCCGAGATACTATGCTCCAAGAGCAGATTAAAAACACAGGACGTGTGTTCATAATAGCTGGAGTAAAAATAGTAAAAGTCTACGTGCGAAATGGAAACAATTGAATGCAAATCTGCCAAATGGATTATTCCATAGTGTGAAAGATTCCATTAGAATGTTGCAAGGTTTTTATATGTTTTAATTATTTTTGTGAAATATTGATTTATTTTATTGCATAAAATTAAAACATAAAACAAGCAGTGGCTGTTGTATATAATCAAATGCTATTGACAACTAAATTACGAAACAAAATCAAAATATTTTTGCTATACCAACTAAAGTTAAACTCTTTTTCCAAGAAATAAAATTCTAAATATTACATAAAAGTTAACGATACAAAAAAAAAACGCATCCTTTTTATTGTTACCGCAACAACATCAAGCTCATTCACTCCTTTCCGCATATACTTGCAGTATGACAATATTACAATCAACCTACACACAATATCCGCTTCCGTTAACGCAAATGCTCACCAGAGTACTGTAACTTACTGAGATCAGATCAGATCTAAATTGATCTGATCAACAACCACGGGCGGCAGCAAGCACGCTTTCTCGCCAACGATCGCGCATGCCGCAAATGACACAATGCGTAAGAAATGTCGCCGTTGCTGTTGCTGTTGCCGTTGAACAATAAATAAATGTGGCAATTAACATGGATATATTTTTTAATGATTAATTTATTTTTTATGCTTTCAAATATTTGTCTTTCTATTGCTTCCACATACATTATTCATTCATGTAAATTATCGCTGTGATCACTGTCTATATTTAAAAAATAAAAAAAAAATTTATGTTCGTCTGGTAAAAGAAATATGGAAGAAACAAAAAAAAAAAGAAAAATAAAATACCACATCATTGGTTGCGCGTCAATTTGTCTGAAACGACATGTCACATGCAGTCATTTATTGTTTTTTATGTGAATATGTATGCGATCTGTCTGTCTGTCTGTCCGACTGCATTGTGAGTGTATGTGATTTTTATTAATTAAAAGACTACACCGAATCATCAACGACTTAAGACACACGCGACATATGTACGAGTATGCACATAGAACCTCTTGATGAAGTACTTAAACGCGTAATTAATTGGATTGTAACGATTGCTCTACCATGACATAAAGTTGTATTGGTAATAATGATGATTCCAGCAATCGTGCAGATCGTAACTGATACGTTCCCGGCATTGACATGTACGATGCTTTGTCGTTGTGTGGCATATGTTCAGTAATCATGACTTATGACCGCTCTGCATTTGAGTGATGGTTAGTGATGACGTAGGATATTTAAAATGCCAGACACCATGACGACCTCGCAGTTGCTAGCATGTAGCATGTGGACAATTTGATACTTTGGCATATGATAACAATCATTTTGCGACACCACGAGCTTTGGGGTCAATATTAATCAGTGCTATTGATCAGAGTATGTAATGCGCAGTATTTATTAGCAATTTTATTTGCACTCAGAATATAAATCCAGAAACCAGCATTCCATTAAAATCACAACATCTAATTAGCGGCGCAAGTTCAAAAACCCTAAGTTCAAATTAATTCAACCAAAAATCTTCCAAATCAAGATAACATGTTTCGTGTCCATCAAATTTGGATTTTTGTTTCTTTATTTTATTAAAAGAATCTGTATTTATGTTTTCAATTAAATCGTTTGTAAAAGTACAACAGACATTTTGACGTCCAGTTCTCAATCTATCAAGGATGATGTTGCTAAAACTGAAAAACATCCGCAACAAATCGTTAATGAACATCACAAGTCAAAATGTTAATAAAAGAGACAATGGCAAAATCCAACAAGGAATAAATGAATGAATGAATGGTCAGTCGTGACATCGCAACAGCAGGGTGTATCACAGTTGCAGCTTTGAGATAAAAAAAAAGTATAATAAAAAAGCAAGAAACGATCTCTCAAGATTATAAATTCATGTTTTGCATGGCAAATGCTTGAGCCGTTTGTGGATTATTTCTGAAATCTCTCTTAATATTACACTGTTAAATAGTTTGCAATGATTACGGTCTTATTAAAGCGAGGATATTTCTAACTAAACAGTTCTGGCGCTTGCTGAAAAATTATTTGTTATCTCGGAGTAAGTGAAATATAGAAAAACTTCACTGAGGCTTCAACTAGATATATCTATTTAAAGAAAAACCCTCTATATTTATTAGAAGTACAATCAAACAAAAGTTAGCTGTCGTTCAAAAATAAAATTCTAACGAAATTGCCCAAATGAAAAAATAAATCCCTCACTGTAACGTTTTAAAGTATTTGTTTCTATGAAAGGTGCCACGCCCTCCAAGTTAGCCAAGTTCTTGGCCATAGCTTTTCCGAATTATTCTTACTAATTGTTTGAAGTTTGGTGCGACTGCTTTAAATAATTCTCTCAGTATAGCATTTGGCACTTTTGACTTGCATGGGAAGTGCCATGTTGAAATTTGCCAATTTTTTCCCAGATCCTGCCTAAGTTTTTCCCAGTATTTTTGAGAAATATATTTATACTGTAACTCCCTCAATACTGCATTTTTAATGTTTAACTCTTATAAGCGGTAAGCGTGTCCATTAACCGATTTCGCCCTTTCTCAATCCCAAGAAGCTTGTTGAACGTGTGGCCTATGTGCTAATCTTAATTCAATTATCTTGCTTGGTTTTCTCGTAATCGTTATTTCCACAGACAGACAGACAGACAGTCGGACATGTCTAAATCGACTCAGGTGGTGACGTTGATCAAGAATATATGTACTTTTCTATACCTGCCACACCTCTTTCTATGCGTAACAAACGGAATACCAAAGTGAAGGGTACAAAAAAAAAATAGTAAAGTTTAAGAAAATCCTGTTAAAGTCCTATGTTTATATGACTGAAAGCAGCTTATTGGTCGAATGTTTTTATACGATTTTCGATGAGTTCGGGCCAGAACTATGTATACCAATAGTTTACTTTGAACTTTAAAAAATAATGAGTGAAAATAGTAATTGTTTTTTCATTACTTAATAATTATCAAACAAAAAATCTTTCTGGGTCTGATTTTTTAAGTTCTATTTCAATCCAAAAACATGTTATATCTCTGTTGAAATAACAGCGTTCTTTTGCCCTTTAAAAAGTACAATTTCTGGGCTCTCACAGTGCGCTCGCTTAATATCGTATATATAGTTCGGATACAGATTCCAATAGACCATTTCAAAATTAGGTCCATTTTCTATTTAGATCAAATTATCAGAGAAGTGCGCACCACACCTCTTGTCCAAAAACTCAACCGAAAATACCCTATTTTAAAGTGAGTTTTACCAATGATAATTAATTTTTCTCTGTGTAATGTTCCATGTGTATATAAGTACTAAGGGAAACATTGACTGATATCTTAAATGAAACTTTTAGAACTGTCAAGCTGATAGGAGCCTTATTGGTTGTCTAAAAATCTCAGTATTAACATTTTTATGACTAAGCACACCATTTGAGTCTTTCTATTCGACTAAACACAAAATTCAGAAAGAAATTATGGTCAAATGATCAAAGACAATTCTAAAGAAAATTAAAATAATATTTTTTTGAAAATTGCCAAAAAAATAATCGTTTTTACTAGATTATTTTAACTTCAGGAACATCGAGAAGCTTAAAGGATAAATTTTGTTTGCTATTTTATTCTATCATTTTGTTTAACTAACCAAAAGAAACAAAAAAAATGAGCATCTTAAATCTCCATTTTTCTCTCCACAAATAATGAAATAAAATAGTTAACATGTTAATAATTTGACAAATAACACAATGCATGTCACTTAATTTGCAAACAAGTTATTCAGCGTCGAATGCCACACACAATTCGTCAGCAAAAATTAAAATCGATATTAATAAAAAAGTGTGAAATAATTAGCACACCATCAGTTACAAAAAAAAAAAGAAATAAATACATACATACATACAAATGATGTTAAAAATAAAATATATCTACATTTCAAATTACATATGTTTTGCTTTAAATTTAATAACTACACTATAGAACAAAATTTAAATGATCAAAATTTTTTTTAACCCCTTTACGCCATTCTACAATGAATATTTAAACATTTTTTTTCCGTCCCACTCGATTGAGTGGACGACGCATGTAAGTCTGATTTGAGTGATTTGCCGCCCTTATTATTTTAAAAGTTTTGTGAGGACAAATTTTTTTTAAATTTCAAAACAACTTTTTGCTTCTGATTTGAGCGATTTAATGGTTCTGTTGTAAGGGCCACGCATAACAATTTTGGAATGGAAGGCGTGGCTACAGTAATTTTTTTACAAACTTAAACAAATTAAACTAAATGCTAAAAGCCAAAAAATTCATAAACCTAATTTTCTTTAATATCTCAAGATGGGAGGTACCACGCCCGCTTTTTTATCAGAAATCTTACTGGGCACACGCACAACAACTCACCAAAATTTCACTGTAATCTGATGAATGGTATAGGTGCTTCCCTGGAACATAAATCCATTCATTTTTATTATAAAATACATAGAACGCTTGCTTGCGCTTACAGCGACTTGTATGGAGAGTAGCTGAAACCAGTGGCTTTACTGTTTTCGTCATGCGATGTTGCCCAGTGTCGCTATGATTTTTTTTGTTTTTATATATAAAATCTATACTTCAACAAAAACTATAACATTTCTCACTCATTTTTATTGTTGTTGGTGTCAATGCTGATGTTGTTGTTGTTGTGATGCAGGGTTTCTTCACATCTGAGGCGGCAGTTGTTGTTGTTGTTGCTTTTAATGCTTTTTCTGTGTATTTTTTATACATTTTTTCGCTTTTTAAATCCATAATAACTCCGATGCATTGATTGACAGCAAAATTATTAACTGGGAGTGCCCTGACGACAACAACAACAACAACAACAACAAAACAATAATAACAACAAAGTGTTCAACAAACGGCAGCTGCTAGAAGCACCCAGATAAGAAGAAGAAGCTGAAGAAAATAAACTTAACATCAATTCAATCGAATTCCGAATGTAAATAAAGTAAAGATGTGAAATTAATAAAAATGTTGCCTCATCTTTAACTGCTGTCACTTCATGTATTGACCTCACCGAGCGACCGAGGACTGACCGACGACCGACCGCTCGCCCGACCGCTCGCCCAACCCCTTTTGATATATTTTGTTACGCCTGACCACCACAACCCGACAGGTTGACCACTTTGTTAATCTCCCTTGAGCGATCTGTGTAGATTGAAATTATTTTTCTTTTATTTATTTTTTTTTGTTATCTTGCAATTGGATGCGCTCCTGCCAACTGTGAGTGTTGCCATCGTTATAATTTTTGTTTAAATTTTTTTTAAAACTTTTATGTCTCATGCTATAAAAAAAAGTTTGCATGTTTCCGAGTGAAGCTGTTCTTATCACTAAGATGATGACCTTTTTCATTATTTTAAAATATGAGCCGATTTTAGATTGGCTTACAAAAATTTTTTCTTTTACTTTTCTATTATGGCCAATGGCAATACTTTCTGTTTCTCGTTCCAAGTTCTTTCTTCCAGTTTTCCATTTGAAATAGGTGCGTATGTTAAGTTTGCAATTATTGTTGGCATTACTATTGTTGTTCCTGATACTGATGCCACTACTGATAGAACCGTAGACGTATTGGTGCCGTTGACTATTGTGAGCCACATAGGAAACAGCAGTATCTACAGCATCTTATGTTGTTGCATACATCATATTATTCAATGTCTATGGAGTGTGTCGCTCACTTCGTTCGAAACATCATTAATGGCAGCAACATTGTATTTTCAACTGCTGCTGGACATATTTTTAATGAGGAGTAATAGCAGTTGAAAAAGTAACTTTTTGTTTTTCTTCAAATGTAGCAACTTTTTAATTTAAAAAATCATTTTATCAGATAAAAAAACGTAACTTCATTTAGTATGATTCTTATGTATGGAGTAGACTTTGTATTTATTAAGGCTGCATCTTGTTTTTTAATAAAAAAAAACGATATAAAACCTTACAAATGAATGAAACTAAGTATTTCCAATAGAAAATAAAAAAAAAAAATAAGAAAATTTGAAGCATATTTCCTTCATTTCATTTAAAGCATTAAGCTGAATAGCTAAGAAAGCTAATAGCTGTAGTAGCTAAACTATATTGTTACAAAAAATAATTAATATTCGTCAATTATAATAGTGAAGGCGGAAGGTGCCGCTTCTCAGGAATTTTTCCCTATCATACTAAGGAATTTTACCACAACGAGTTTTCTATTACTAGTTGAGGATAAGGATAAGGCTACCGTATACTGAATCCACCTAAAATGTCAAGATCTTTTAATGTCGCTCAATACACCATGGCCGGCTCTTAAGGCCAAGCTCCTAAATGGCTCTTCTGTTATTTAAGAGATTTCATTGAAATGGTAGCCACAGTTTAAAGCTTTGGCAAGATGTTTACAGAGCTTACCGTCAGTTCAATTGCTGTTTTTGTGTGAAATCAGTGGCGAAAGTTTCATCTCAAAAAGTGTCAATTTCATCAGAGGAGTAGAACTTTCTAGTTATCCTTCAATTTTAATTTTCAGGGAACTATTCATCACTTATACATATAATGTAATATTTCCATAGCAAAATCATCCTTTATGCTTATAACATAAAACTAAAATCAATTTCTACCTGTTAACTATTTCCGTTGTGTTACATTTGTTGCATTCAAGGACCCACAGATTTGCTTCAGATATGCACCTTTCCTGTTGCTGTTGTTGTTGCTGTGTAATTTTTGATGCATTAATATTGTTGCGTACCAAATGTTGTTGGCAAACAACGCGATTTCTATTTAACACCACTTGACAGCGCGAACACTTGTACCAGTGGTGGCTATTGCTGCTGCTACTCGAACAGAAATTCCTTTCATGCTTCAGCGTCACGCCGTCAGTTGCTCTAATGAAGTCGGTAGGTTGCTCACAGATTTTTTTTTTGCATTTTGTTGTTGCTGATTTTGTTATTTAGTGTTTTTTCCCCGTTTTTTTTTTTTCTTTTTTGTTAATAATAACAATTTTTCAAGTGATGCTCGATCACTTAATTCTATAGAGAGACGACAGCAATAGCAGCGTCAGCAACAGAAAATATTGCTGCTTGTTCTGAGGGTGAGACTTTGAGATTCACTTGGCGAATCTACAACACTTGTACTATGTGTGTACGAGTATTCAAAACCAAATGTTTTTTTGTTTGTTGCTGTTTGCTGTTGTTGTTTTATTTTTAACCAATTCAAGTTATAAAGCTGTAGCAAGAAACGACAAAAGCAAGAAAAAAATGTTGTTCCAATACCCGCACCAATGATTTTTGTATTAGTGATTGCGTTGTTGTTACTTAAAGTAAGACAACAACAGCAGCAGCAACTAACTCTATTAATATAAAAATAAATACAAAACTTAAATTAATAACGACAAGTTCGATAGATAACTACACTGGGAAAAAAATCTACATGCTCATGCAACATGCTCTTATGAGTTAATGTAATCAGCACTAAAATGCGATACTAAAAGGATTTGCTTTTTGATTTTAAATTAGCGGTGATTTACTCTATTTTCAACCGGCATTCTTTGTTCAGTTTTGAGTTGTAATTGGGATTAAAAAAAAACAATAAAAAATAAATAAAAACTTCTTTTGGCATTATTTTTTAATATTGGTGACCAAAAAAAAAAAAAATAAGCTTTCAAAAAAGATTTTAAAATCCAACATTTAATTCTGTAGCAATTTGCAAAAGAAAAATTTTTCCGCAGAGCCCCACCTTTTGTAAACTTTTGAAAGCTTCAATGTGTTGGTATTATATTTTCTAGTGAAACAATAAAAACTTGATGGTGGAATTTTCAGCAATATAGAAGTAATGTTTTCGCTTGCTGCAGTACTTCTGATAATAATAAAGTTTAGCTACTACAGCTATTAGCCTTCTGAGCTATTAAGCTTGATGTTTTACTTCAAGTAAAAAGTAACGATCACTTGAACAAAAAATCTATAAGTCAACCAAACTTTAATGCAACTTTATCGGCCAAGTTTAGAATGAAAATTTCCAAGTTCTTCAGAATGATGAGATATCAAACATGATTTTGGTGCATCTGTAAAGAACTAAAACACAAATGTGAATTCCATATAAATCAGGAGCTATGCTGTATCGAACGTGTTATTTAGGTGTCATGAATCAATTGTTGAATGGCAAGCTATGGACTGTTTGCATAAATTCATCGTAATGCAATAGTTGTTATCGAAAAATGCAACGTATGTCATCGACCAAGCACCGTACTCACATGACATAGCCCACTCTGACTTTTTCTGGTTCCACTTCGAGGAAGGCGCTTTAATTCCGTTAAAGACATAAAATTAAACTCGCTGAAAAACTAAACACCCAAAACTTTTGTCACATAAGCCACGACTTTAATTTTTACATAACATTCGTAGCAATGTTAATTTTCTCCAAAATATTAAGAAAACTTATTTTTTTTAGTGTACTTGATTTACAATTTATTAAAGCATCAATAATGTGGTCCGCAGTAAAGTCGCTTGATGTTAAGCAAATGAGCCTCAACAGCTTTAAACCACAACTTCGCTGGTAGATTGGAGCGACCAAGTTTAGTCGCAAAACTTAACACGATGTGAGAGACTCGTCCAAAACGTTCAAATCGTCGTCCCAAGTGGTGTAGCTACACGAGAGCGAAAATCGCTATAAACACAAAATAAAAATATATTAAAAAAAAAAGAATTATTTGTCGTGTACCAGAAATGAAACAACACATTTTTTTAAAAAATTTCATTTATTTAAATACGAAATAACGGTAATTTGCAAAAAAAAAATTGTGTGAATGGTAAAAATTTAAATTTCTAAAATCAAAAGGAAACAAGAAGTCGCTCGTATGAGAATGTGAATATTAAATGCGAAAAAGACGAAAAAAAATATTAATTAAATTATTTAAACGAAAATGCTAAAAAGTTGTCACACGGCTTTGTTTATTTTGTTAGTACACTGAGAGAAAAAAAAGTTTAAGCACAGCGTCTTCGTTGTCGCCGCCGAAAGAGAAGGAAGAAAAAAATGTTTACGTGCTTCAAGTTTTTCGTAACTTTTTTTTTCAATTCGATTGGTTTACCTTCGAATTGTTATTAACAATTTTTTTTAATGTTTATTTATTTGCAATTGTTGTTGTTATCAAAGTTGCTGTTGTTGTCACGGTTGGTCCAGCAACGTTCGCTCGTTGTCGCTCACGTTAACCACACAGCGCTTGCGCGCGTGTTTTGTGTCCGCTTGTTACTTACGTGTGTGCGTTGCTTTAGCTACAGTTGAAATGTATTTTGTCGCGTACAAATCGCTCAGTTACTGTTAGCGCATAAAAATCGATAAAACGCGGTTAAATAATCGATTATTTACGCAATTTGTATCGAGTGCAATGCACCACAAGCAAAAAAGTGTTGCAAGTTGAAGCGGAAGAAAAGCAAAACAAATTGCTGGAACAAAATGAGATGTGTGCGAAGTGTTTTGTTTGAATTTTTCTTCTATTTCTTAAAAAAAAACAAATTTGAGTCAACTGCTTTTCTTAACTTGAAGGAAAGATGCTGACTTTATTTCATAACACGCAATAAGTTGCTTAGAAAATATATATCAACGACATGTGCAAATGCATGCAAATGTTCTTTCTTCAGCAGTTCTAAAACAAAATTATTCCCAGTTGACAAAAAGAACACGGCTCTATGATTCTACAAAACTGCTCTTGAGTACTTTTGGTCTACTTCGTAATGAGTTCTTACTTGCAAAATAACTTTTTAAGATACAACTTTTGTGTCCTTTTTCTCCTTTTCCATCGTGCACGATTATTGCAAGTGTCTTTAATTCTCTCTCATTTCTCATTTGAGTGTTTCGAAACCATTACCATGTTTGCCGTTTAATTTGCACAAAATTGCAGGAGAAATTCCACTGTACTATTTCTTACAGTTTCTTGGCTGATTTTTATGAAATCGTTATTCTTGTTTTATAATCTTATTTAAACGCCATTATGTATGTTTTGAAGCTCTTACCGGGTACGTTCTATAATTCTTCACATATCTAAAAACAAAAAGAAACCAATGGTATTAATCGCGATCTTAACCCGTCGTCACTGAGGTGGGGTGTAACAATCCCCACGTGATTACAAACGGAGACAACTTTCTCCTCACATGAATATCTGCCCCGTGCTCCCAGTAGCTGACGAAAAAACATCCTACAACTGGCACCGCAAGCACGCGTAGTCGAGTGTAACACATTAATAAACACTGCTGGGGTATGTAACACCCCACCTTATTAACCGCGTAACTAGGAAACTTCAGATAAGAAGTAGACAGAAGCTCTGAAGAAACGTTTGAGGAACTACAAAATAAGGCACTCTGAAGATGAAATTTTCAGTGCTCGCGGGACAAAGACGAGAAAAAATATACCTGCGCCGACTGCAATCGATCCATTTGCATGGAACTTAGTTTAGTACTTAACATAAAACTTCAAAATAAATAAAAATAAAGCTTTAATAGCCATATTTGACAAAACATAGTTAAAAATTTTTAGAGTATATCACAGCCGTGTTACACTTCCGAACCTCTTTGACGAATTGTTAATTCTAACGTATACGTATTATTGGTTCATCCATCGAGTACTGTGATGTTTTCTAAATAGGTGAATTTATACACAGCTATGCGATATTTATCTTTCATGAAACTACTATACTGTTGGTGGTAGTTGGACCGATGGGCAGCTTCTCGTATTATTAATGTTTATTTTTATACCTATATCTTTTGAAACAGATCCGATATCTGTGCGGTTTGCTTACATCTTGAAATGTTTTTTTTTTTCGGAGCGGCATGTAGCATCTATTTAAGCTAAGATGCTCGCTGAAGATCTATTGCATGTCACGAATAGTGAAGTACAGAGATCTGACAAAATCTGCAGACAACCTTGGCGCAAACTCGATTAAAAATGATCAGAAGTTTTACGGATTCTGCATTTGAGGCATTGGTATTGAACTGTGATTATGTCAATAATCTTAATGGCTGCACCCCCCCATCTTGCTTGACAGTACCATGATACCTGTGTAGCGTACATAAGACCAGCTCCTGTGGTCTTCTTTGAGGAAACGGCGTTTTGGCGAATACTATCGGGTGAAGGTGATGTTCTGTTACTTTTCAATGGCTTGCCAGCTATAGTATTTACTTCTTGCCTCTAGCATCTTGTGCTCGCGTTATTCCTTGGGTGTTTGCAATTTTTCTTTACGATCTCCCAGCTTCCGTCACTCGTGGAGGGTTTTTCATTCCGTGATTTAAAGTAAAGTATGGTCTCACTCGCTGTTTAAAGTGTAGAATTGATGCTTTGCAGCCTAAATTCAATTCAGCTTAAGGATAAGTGTTGTTACTGTTGCCTAGTGTTTTTACTTCATTCAACTAGAAATTTTGTGAGACTTAAGGTTTTTGCTTTTGATACTTTTACAACCATTGGAAACACTATATGAGATTGGTACGATCTTTTTTGTCTGCTGAGCCCATTTCTCGCATAATGAAAAATCTTTTTGTATACCTTTGAAAATACAACGATTCAATGTTTGTATAGGACCCTCCGTATCGTATTTTAAGATATGTATCAAAATTGCCTTAAATAGTACAGCGTTATATATCAGTTCGTTTGTTTTTTTTTTAATTTTGGTTAAAACTTCCCCTAACTATCCACATGAAAAAAAAAATTCTAAAGTTGAGTCACATTTTCCTCAGTAATTTCGATCATTTGTCAACATACATTGCCGACCAACGACTTCTTATTGTTTTAGTCTCAAGCTTTGTATCGTTTTAAATAAAAACAACAACAACAAAAATGTCATTTAGTCAGACAGTGTGAATAACAGTTTTTGTTGTTGTTTTGTTTTTTAGGTTGATTAATAAGTAAATAAATAATGCCGAGAAGGTTTTAATTACTCGGCTCAACCAAGTCGACTTAGTTGCGGTGACTGAAATAAAGAAAAAAAAATTTTGTTTCTTTTGTTTTTTTGTTTTGTTTTTGCTCTGATTAAGAGTTCTTTTTGTTGTTGTTGTATTTAAATTTGTTGTTTTTACATCATGCACTCTTCTGTGGTCACAATGAAAAACAACAATAACACAGCAACAAATGTCGCTTCAAGCGACCGTAGTGTCCATTGAAGCGTGGAGTGTCAATTGTGACGGGTATCAGTCATCTTTTCGCGGCTAAATCGTGGTTTTTCCTCAGCTTCAACATTTGCCGCGTGAAAATGAAAAACGACAACAGACAACGGCGGCAACGACACCTACTGTCGAAGAAATAAACTAACTAACATGTACTTGTGCGTGCGCGAGAGTGTGTGTGCGTGTATGTTCGCACACGTTTGCTGTCGCATTTAACGAGTAAATCGATCAACGCGATAGCGCAACATACACACACACATAGACATGTGCATATGTGTGCATGAGCGAACAAACGAGTAAAAGATCAAGACAACAACAACAAATGAACGAGAATTCGTACAAACGAAAGAACGAATCTTTTTCTAAGTCGTACTTAAATCGGATCGAGCTCGCTTGTTGTTTTTGTTCCTTTTGATTTGATTTAAATTCAAATTTAAATCTGTGATGTGATCATTTCTTTGGAGCGTGCTAATTTTTGAAATTTTTTGCTACGTTTTCTTTTGTTTCATTTGTAGTTTTAATGAAATACTTTAATTGTTGCTTGCAATTCGAAACGGTTCTATTTTGTGTAGTGCGTTTTTCTATTAATAAAATTATAAAAAAGAAAAATTAAAAAAATTCTTAACAGCAAAAAGTTTTACTTCATTTTGCTTTAAGCAAAAAGAGCGACAAAATGATCATTTATAAAAAAAAAGGAAAAATATATAAGAAAATATCTGTGTATATGTGCATAAATATTTGTGATTAAAAAATAAATCAATGGAAAAATATTTTTTTTTTTTAAATAATTAATCCACATTCAAAATATCAATATGGATATAACTCCTAACTTGTTTTCAATTGGAAGGAGTTACAGCTTAAGCAACGATATCAAGGATTTTTTTTCAAAGTGCAAAAGGTAAGTAAGAAGGATATACGTACGAGTAACAGATTAACCTTAAAATAAAAATTTTTTTATATTAAAATCTTAAGTTTTTCTGTATTAATTACTTAAAATTTATTTGTTTTATTTTAACTCATTTGACAAAAAAAAAATTAAATTAGTTGTTATGCGAAAGGCCATTCAGAAATATATTCTCGTAAGCTTCACTCATTTTTAATGGCCATTGACAGATAAGGCATATTCGAGGTGGCCTAATTTGTTCAAAACATATTGTGGATAAGAGTTTTTGGCATAAAATCGATTTGTTTTCTCTACCTCTGTAATTTTGTACATTTTTCCATTCGAAACATAACTTTTAAGCAAATAAGAATAAATCGTTTATTTTTACTTTTTCTTTCAACGCAAAAAGAAATACTAACACCAGCTGCAACCTGGTCCTAGCTTTGAGTTAACCATTTTCATCTAGACTTATTCTTACAGTAATTTTTCCATTTTTACATATTAGCCCATTACATTACTTACATAGATGAGTGTAAAAAATATAGTTTATTTCAAACTTAACTTCATAAAGTGTTCAACTTACGAATCATTAAGTGTGCAGAATAATTAAATTACTCTGGAACGACACTTAAAAAGCCAGTTTATTGGCAAATATTTTATTAATGTATAGTAAACTAATTAATTAGCCAATAAAATTACAATAACTAAAGAATTTTTTATCCATTTAAAGAAATTCTAAGCAAAAAAAAATTGTACATAATTACATAAGTTAAATAATTGTATGTGGTATTTACTATGTAAATCGGTTGATAATACGCAACAAAAAAAAAAATAAAGTAAAAGATTACATTTAATTTATTTTGGAATAATTAAAAACAAGATATCATTTGACTAGAGCGCAAGTGGGATTAAATTTAATGAAAAAAGTTGTTAAAAATATAAAATATACAATATACACAATGTAAGGGGCCAAACGAAATGGATTGTACCTTAAAGCAGCGCCGACTTCAGACTTTAATAGGCCTTGGGCTAAAAACTGAAAACGACCCCCTTATAGCTAAACATAAGAAAATTTTAACTCTAAAATGTGGTTCTTATGTGTTCTTTCTTAAAGTCCGGGAGGCAGCGTTGCATTTTTCAAGGCCATTTCCTCCAGTTTGTTGTTTTTTTTGCAATTGATAGTTTAAATAATGCTGATGATTGAAATAAGAGTCAGTTGCCAGAATCGTGGTGGGTCTGGTTGTGACAGGCCACAAGTACAAAATTATGTTTAGCGCAGATGAAAATACATTGATTTCATGGCCGAAAAATTTCGGTATAACAAGATTTTACCCACTTTTCATAGTTTTGAAATTTTGAATGATCATCTATGTACATGTTAAAAAAATAAGGTTTTCATTGAAAGTTTTAAATTAAAATTACTCGTTCAAATCTGAAAAGTTTTCTATTTTTGTTCAAAATTTAGTATTTATTGGAAACCTTAAAACAGTGAAAAATGGATCCAATCTTATCGTATGGAAATTTTTCGGACATGAAATCGTTGTGTTTTCATCGACCCTACAACACTGGTCTTAACATATTTTTCTACATGTAGCCCTTGTTCCGAGTGATTGAGCGAAACTTTTTTCGTCAGCCTCTCACAACCACGATGCTGGTGACTGGCGCTTATTTCTATTATCAATTTAAAAAAACTCGGGTTTCGTTTTCCTCACATTAGTTTATAACATTGACAGCGTCTTCGATAAAAATTTAATTCGGAGGAAAATTCCTTAAAATTTCTCAACCAATTTTGTGTTCTTCATTGTTATTTTATATGTTATGACAACAACTATTTTTTTTTTTTTTGAAATAGCTCATAAAACTTTTTTAAAGTATTTCAGTTCTCATTGAATTTCAGCCTTCTTTATCTAAAATAATGTATATATTAAGTTATTGTATGCTCTTTACACATGATATACAACGAAAATAATGCAATATTTTAATGAGGCTAATTTTGTTTTTATTTAATTTTTTTATTTTCAGTGTTAAAACTGCTGTGAAAATCCTATAAAAAAGGCAATAAATACATTTTTATTAATTGAGAATATTTTCCATAGTTTCTCACATTTGTTGCATTTTTTCCAAGAAGTTTGGTTTAATTTAAATACGTGTTACTGTAATGCACTAGAAGTGCTCATGCGTATATGTATGAAAGTGCGATTCCATTTCAGCTAAAAATATTCCTTTTGATTTTCATTTTAAAGGTCAATTTTGATTAAAGAGTTATTGTTCAAATAAAATGAAATTGAAAATGCCATAATGTTCTTTAATCGTGTTTGTGTAACATAAATTGAAGAGTGCAACAGAATAAATCTTGTTTTTGGTTGAAAGAAAATTTCAAATGATATCGAGTGGAAAATTTATGAGCAAATTTTCAAGACGTAATCGTTTCATTTATGTACATGGATAAAAATCTGTAGCTGCACACGAGCAGAACGGTAAGTCGTAATTTTGGTTTATATTTCTTTATTATAAAACAACAACAAAATATACATATATTAGATATTTATACAGAAATACAATTTTAACACAGATATTTAATTATATGTATGAGTATAATGCTTAAGGGCACATACAGAGTGTGCGATCAGAATAAAACATTTCCATTTTGAAAATTTTGGTTTTGTGTCCCACTGTCATCGCTGAATCTTAATCTTTTACCATCGAAAATCCAGCCATTAGGCAGCTTAAAGTGAGCAATTTTCTTCTAAAAAAGAAGACGATCACTCCTATTCTAGGATTAAGGCACACACTAGTGGTGAAATTACTTTAAATAATTCTCTCAGTGTTGCGCTTTACAATTTTTGATTCAATAAAGGATGCCACGCCCACCAAGTTCTTGTCCAGAGTTTGTACTATTTGTGTTCCATGATCTTAAATAACTCTCTCAGTATACCATTTTCAAGTTTTCGCTTGCATGGCAAGTGTCACGCGCTCTCCTCGAAATTGGCCAACTTTTTTTCCAGAGTCTAAGTTTTTACAAGATTTTTTGACAAATTTTTTTTTTCCACTGCATCTAATAACTCTCAATAAAGCATTTTAAACATTTTGCATGTATGGGTGTTAGGCGTGTCTGTCATCCGATTTTGCCCATTTTCAATCGCAATAATTTTGTTTGAGGTGTGGCCTGTGTGGCAAATTTCATTCAATCATCTCGATGGGTCTTCTCGTAATCTAGATTTCCACAGACAGACAGACGGACATGGCTAAATCGACTCAGGTAGTGGGGCTGATCAATAACATATAAACTTTATCGTATATGCCACTCCCCTTTCTATGCCTTACAAACGGAATTACAAAGTGAATAATACACTCTGTGTAGGGTATAAAAAAAGGCACATAGATATGCTCATTCAATAACATTAAAAAAAGTTAACAAAATCAGAATCAACCCCTTCAGAAAGTGCCTGTCTTTCTAAGTAATTCCCTATATTAGAACCCTTTTCAAAACCTGTGGCACTACTCTGCTACCCCACTCGACGGCCTTGCTTATAGCTATCATTCCCTAAACTACTGCCCATCACATTGAGAAGTGCTTGTAAAATTCAAACGTCAATTATGTCTTCGAGTACACTTCAAATGTAGGCCAATAGCATTTAAGACCAGCAGAAAAAGAATCAAAAAGTTCAAAACAATTAAATAAAACAGCAACAACAACAAGAACAGCAGAAAACCGCTTCACACTAAAAAAGTAAATAAAATGAAATGATTCTGCTCCAATAACACTACCAACCGTACAACAACCACCAACAAAACCATTGTCAGTCAATCTGTCAATGCTTCAATTAACAATCATCCATCACATCAAAGTCTTTCCACTAAATATGATGAAATCTCGATACTAATATTTAACACAACATTGAATTGGATCGTTCCATAAATAGTAAACAAAAACAGCAACAACACGAACAGATCATTCAAATTTTCACAGCGCAAAATCTGTCAAGAAGCCATCAATAAAAGATGAAAACAAGCGCACGGCAGCAATCACAAGTGGAACACCCTGTATCGATAATCGGATAGGCCACCAGCGTTGGTGCTCAAAGATGCCGCCATAATTAGTTATGTGAAGTGTGTAGTGTGTTTGTTGTTCTGTGATTTCGTCAATCGTCAGTAGCAGAACGTGCAAGTTGTGGGAGTGATTAACGAGTATTTGTGTATCAGCGGTCGTCCATTTCAGATCCTTCAATTTTTGAGCGTCAGACTGAGTAACAGGCATATTTATTTGTTGTTTATTTACCATTGTAGTTTATCTAAATGACAATTATAAAAGTAATAAATAAATTTTATTTGATCATCTCTGGCATGTTGAACATGAAATTCCATGGTTTACAAATCTATTAAGATTTCTTGTGGAAACTTTGGATTACTTACCTACATAAGTGAAGCGAAACTATTTCCAATGAATTTGTTTTCCAGTGTAAGCTTTAAAACAGCTAAAAAATACTTTTCCTCAGTCGAAATAAACACCTGCAAGAGGAAACTACAACTTTGCAAGTACCAGGACTTCATGGAAAACATACAAAGTTATGCTGGTAGTTAAAGAGAAAAAAAAATTTAAAAAAAGGAAGAAAAACTTATCAGCAACATTTCCATTTACATGCAACCAGCAACAATTCATTGAAAGAAAAAAAAACACAGCAAGCTGAGGCAACTTACCAAACGTCAGATTTATACTCACAAGTCGTTAGTTTGATAGCTGGTAACACAACACTCAGAAAAAGGATGCATTGCGCACGACATGATTAAAAACAAACTTTCCAAAAAATATATGTTGGGAGAAATTAATGGAGCAAGATGGTAGGAAAATAAGGATAATCGTAGAAGATTTAGATAAAGTAGAAAACGTAGATTGAAGTGGAAGCGAAGGAGTGGAGAAAACGTCGCTAAAACCAAACGCGGTATTTTTGTTGGATATACCTAAAACATTAAGTGTAATTAAGGAATCGCACACGACATCTAATTCACTCATATCTCACATGAGATAGAATATCGCATGCGACTTAAAACTTGCTTAGCAAAAAAGTGTCACATTTAATCAACAGTTTGTATTCAACTAAAAAGTTGCAGAAGTCCATCGAAAAAGCCGCATACGATCAAAAAGCCGCATTAGACTTAATAATCGTAATTATACTGAAAAATCTCACTCGTTTAAAAAGTCATCGAAGTAGGCGATAAAATATCATTAGGTCACATATTATTGAAGAATCACGAAAAGATTAAAAAATTGCATTAAACTGAAAATTCGCAACACGTTATCTCATCATAGTTGCAAAATCACAAAAAAGCAAAAAGTCGCACAAAAAGAAAAACTCGCATGTGACTTAATTGTATCATACATAAATTGACGCAGGAGATTGCCTTGGAGCAAGTTTTTTGACTTTGATTGTGTCATTCTTTTTTTATCGACGCAATTTTTATTTCGGCGATTTCGCCTATGGACTTAAATCTGTTGTCAAGGCCGTATCCAGGATTTTATTACGGGGGGGGGGTTTAGATTTGAAATCGATTTAAGGTAGTGTCTATTCCTTGCAAAATCGTTTCTATATAGTGTCTGTCCTAAAATTTCGGGGGGGAGGGTTCTATCCCCTAGCATTCCCCCCTAGATACGGCCCTGTCTGTTGTCATACTTTAGAACACATTTGTGTTAAAAAAATCGCATAAGACACCTTTGAAATGATAAATATGTCTCAGCAATAACTTCTATATTATTTTAAAATCACAATTTTTTCAAAAGTTTGAGGATCCACTAAAAATACTTATGATTGATGACAGTGTTCTACTGAAAACTCTGTGCTTCAATTCCTGAAAAACTTTAGTGTATATATATTTTCTCAATGTACCTGCTTCATTACCTGATTACCTGCCTATTGCAGTTAAAAGTGTTGTTATTGCTATTGCTGCCGTCACAGAATCTCAATGCGCAATCGAGGCCTAATTTGCATCGAAATGTGATAGCTATAGTAACAACAAGTTGTTTTTGTTGTTGTTATTGTCGTTAATGTTGCTCCATGTAGTTAAAGCCAAAGTTGTTGCGTTGTTCAACCACTACTATTTTAAACATTTAAATACAACATTTTTAGACTTTTTTTCTTTCTTAATATAATAAATGCCGGACCAACATAGCAACCGGCCAAGAAAATTAATTTTTTTTTCTTTCTGGTGTTACTTCTTGTGGTGTTGTTATTGTTGTTGTTGTTGTGCTGTTACGCCGCGCTGAAGACCAGTAGCTGCCACATAATATTGCGCATCTTGTTATCGCATCTGTTGATCGCGCTCAGTTTTGTCCACTTTATCTTTTAGCCAATTTTATTGTGTTACTCGTATTTTTTCTTATTTTTTTTCTTTTTCTTCTTCACTATGATTAAGATAAAATATGTAGATTTTGTATTAGGGTGGAGAAAAAAATTTATTTTACAAATTTTACGAATTGCTATTTTGCTTCATTTTTGAAGAAGATTTTGATCTGAAGGAAATGATATCAATATTTTGGCTATAGATAAAAATTATGTTTGACAGTATATCGACTCTGCAAAAGACTAATATTGCTTCTTCAAATTGACTCATTAAAACAGCTGTTTATCGTTAAAAACAGCTGTATTTATCAAAAAACAGATCTTTAATAGGTACGTTTTTATCTTTTTGATTAGAGAAATTTAAATAAATTTGTAATTTCAAATTGGATTTTAAGTCACCCCAAATAAGCACACGTTTTAAAATACCCATTTATTTCTTATGCTAAGCTTGTTTACTAATTTATTTAAGTATTTTTGACATTTTATTGATTTGAATTTTTCTTAATATTAACATGATTCTTTTTTCGTATTCAAATCGTTTCTCGGAATTCTCTTAAAAGCAGTAGACCTTCAATTGTTTACGTTTCAGTTTTTACTATTTATAATTTATTACTAAATTTGTAAGTTTTCATACATATGTATTTAACATACTCTATTCGTATGTGTAGCAAATTTTTATGATTAGTTTTTCAATTTACCGGTTTTGATGGCTCAAATCTGTTGAAAAAAAAAATTTGATAGCGATTTATTTTTGGTTGTCGCGTGTCAAAGTCAATTAGTTTTAGCCTTTTTCATATTAGACGATTTATATTTTTCTACGACAAATATGGTTTCAGACGCGCCAAGCTGATAGATATTAATTGAATTGGCATGTTTTTGAAGATTTTTTTAAATTAATGAATTCAATGAACTTAATGCCTTTATTAAAATACTAATTTTTATTTGGCTTAACCTTTTTTTTAAAATTTTTACTTCTGGGTCATTTCGTTGAGTCGAGTGGGACTTTTAAACTACATTTCAGAAAAACATTTAAAACTTTCTGATATTTTTGAAAAATTAGATATAATTATAACCACTTCTATATTTATAACTATAACTATAACTATAACTATAACTATAACTATAACTATAACTATAACTATAACTATAACTATAACTATAACTATAACTATAACTATAACTATAACTATAACTATAACTATAACTATAACTATAACTATAACTATAACTATAACTATAACTATAACTATAACTATAACTATAACTATAACTATAACTATAACTATAACTATAACTATAACTATAACTATAACTATAACTATAACTATAACTATAACTATAACTATAACTATAACTATAACTATAACTATAACTATAACTATAACTATAACTATAACTATAACTATAACTATAACTATAACTATAACTATAACTATAACTATAACTATAACTATAACTATAACTATAACTATAACTATAACTAAAACTATAACTATAACTATAACTATAACTATAACTATAACTATAACTATAACTATAACTATAACTATAACTATAACTATAACTATAACTATAACTATAACTTTAACTATAACTATAACTATAACTATAACTATAACTATAACTATAACTATAACTATAACTATAACTATAACTATAACTATAACTATAACTATAACTATAACTATAACTATAGCTATAACTATAACTATAACTATAACTATAACTATAACTATAACTATAACTATAACTACAACTAGTCATGAACAGCTTACTTTTAAGTTGAGGCTTCTAACCCGCTGGAAAAGACCTACATCTAAAATTGTTTAGATATAAGAGTGATTAAACTTTTGAGTTTATTATCAAGCCGCGTTTGCTAGCAATTGTCTGTGCCAAATTCTAAAAATTTAATTCCACTGGACCGTCTCCAAGGTCAATATCAAACTTTGAAAATATAAATGGATTGAGCACACATTGTGCAAATCACCAACTGATGTCAGCCAAAAAGAATTATATTGCAACCATTTGGATAGCAGGAATTGCTGCTGCTATGGAAATTCATTAATCGGAGAAGTTTTGAAGAGAAATGAAGTCTCTTGATAATGATCGTGCACAATGAAAGATTTTAGTTCAGGCTCTATGTTCCTTCAAAGGAAGAACAAATAAGTTGATTCAACTAAGTGAATAATTTTCAACAATTCTAAAAAAATATAAAAAGCTGCTAAAAATAATATACTAAGCTAATGGAATCTTTGTCTTATACCTCTTACTCCTTTGCCATTCCTAGTTGGCAACACTGTTTGCAATAATTATTATGTAGCTCAAGAGTCAACATCCTAAAGAGCATTCACTTGTACGCTTGTACATTTTTTAAATTCTTTATTCTACTATTTTTCATAAATAAATCAATATTAAAATGAGTTCCATCCAACGAAGTCATCGCCGTCATACGCGCCGTCGACAACTTTGATAACAGACAAGGAATGTGAAAATGTAAGTTTTTCTTCTGCGTCTTGTATCATCTGTGCTTTATTCTGTCACGAGTACTTGTGCTAGATGCAAGTATCAAGTGATCAATAAAAAGGTTCACCATTCACTACAAAAACAAAACAAAAAATAATAACATATACATCCGTACACATGCACGTACTTGTACATATTGCAAAATATGCCCTCAACACTCATACGGTCGTTTGGAACGGAACAGCTTTGGATGGGATGTCTTCGGATGGATGAACTACTACGTATAAATAAATTAAAAATTGAAACAACAACGACAACAAGATCACAACCACAAACACCACCACCACCAACACCACCATCACGATCACCACTATCAACCAGAGCAACGTCATCGATGTTGATCGTTGAAGAATGCCGCCAAACAGGTTAAAAATGTAGGTAGAGATTCAATTAAAAATTCGCGATTTATTTTTAAAGCGAATGAATTAATTTTATTTTTACATACGGTCAGATATTTAAACAAACGATCTGAAATGATCGTAATGCATTTCAGAGATCCAGCACAAGAAAGAGCAGGAGAGAGAGAGAGAGAGCGATCGAGAAGCTAAGGTAGATTGAGTTGCTGCACCACATGAAATTGCTAAATCAAAGGAAGGTGTCTAGGCGATTAATAGAATAAAATTGCACTAAGTTTACTTGGCGCTATTCGATAAGATAAGTGACTTTGCGCTAATAACGAGCAAAGCGTAATAGCTCCAACATTTAAATTGTCGTTTAGACCATAAGTATAATTATTAGCATATAGACATTAATTAATAACAACAAAATGTAAAAATAGCATCAAGCAAACACTCGTATGTTCTCAATCACTCTAGTGCTTTTAATATTAAGTCGTATTTGTTTGTATTTTTTTAACGACACACATATCAATTTCAAGCAATTATATCTAAATTTATGACTAAAACCGCAATTCTATTAATAGCCTGCATGTTCTATAAACAGCTCAAAGATTAAATAGCGCTCTGACTTGCGATTTCAAAATATTATTTGATATACAATACATAATGGGAGCTTTGTTCGTTTTGATTATTTTTGTAGAATGACATTTATTCTGGCAATCTATAAACAAAACTTTTAAAAAGAAAGAACATTTTTTTAAGTTCTAAGTGCAATTTAAATATTTATTTTATGCTTTTTTACACGAATTCTAATAGTCTGTGACAAAAAAAAAAGAAAATAACATCGTAATTTAACATAAGAAATATCGAATTAAAGTCAATTTTTGTGAACTTTATTCAAGTTTTAATAAATATTAAAATAATCTAAAAGTCCTTAATTTAACAACTGCATCACCGTTGCGATTCTTTCATATCCGCCAGTAAAAATAATGTAAACTAAAACAAAAATTTTTGGTCATTCTCATTCAAAAAAAAAAACAAAGCTGCATCATTATCTTTTACCCATTATGTTTTCGGATTTTCGAGCTAGCAGAAATTAGTGCTGTATGTAGACTTTTGTCAGTCACTGTACATGTCACCGATGAGGGCAGCATTCGATGCAATTTTAAATCATTTTTCGTTTGAGGACCTCTTCAACAAATTTCGGGCCGATAGTAACGATCTTATTTGAATTCTTAAAATTTTATTCTCTACAGTATATCCAAAATGTGACGAAATCGCCGGAGAACACAAACCGATGTTTCTTAATGAGTCTGATACTTTTTCAACACAATGCCACTTTTGCGATGTTTATCTATAATTTTCATTTTTTACTGACTTTATTCAACTTTTTGTACTGATTTAAGTCCATACTCTACTAGTGTCCTACTACTTCATTAGTAGAATATGTCCTTTGTACAAGGGCTCTATAAATATTTTGCATTAAAATATTATTCTTGATATTATAGAGTACTACTTGATACTATTCGACGTTACTCGACTTGTCTCTACTTTCAAACTTCTATCAGATTTTTTGAGATGTAGGGCTTTCGTGGAACCGTCTTTTAGTTATCAATTGTTCTATAGACATTGAGATATTTATCGTTAATGTTCGAAACTTTTAGATTTCCATTTTATTTTTTAATATTTTCTTCGAACCCATTTGAAACTTTATCGAATTTCCCGCACTTACAAACTTTTTTTATTGTTTTTAGTTCAATTCGAGTTTTTCATCTATTATTTATCTTTTATATTCTATTCGATATTTCTCGAAACTTGCAAACTTTTAAAATTTTTCTACTCTTCGATTTTCTCTTTTTTTCGACGGTATTCGATACTGTTTGACTTTATTCGATATTCTTCGATATTTTTCGAAATTTACCGACATGTTCAAAACTATTCGATACTTTACTAGCGAAATTACGCGCTATTTTTCGAAATTTTTCAGAAATTTTCCATATTTTTCGATACTATTTCGATTCACAGAACTTCGTAGACTTTTTCAATATTTTTTGATACTTCCTTCCCTCAGAGCTTTTTGAAATTTTTTGAAATAACTGAACACTTTTCGTCCTTTATCGATATTATCTATTAATACTTATTAATTTTTTTATCGACGGTTTTGATATTTTATATATGGGTATATATTTCAATGCTTTTTTAAACTTTTCGACTTGGATGAAATTTTTCAATATGCTCAATTTCCCAATACTACTTGATACTAATACTAGTTTTATAAAGTTTTTCAAAACATTCTGTCTTTTTCGTAATTTGATTATTTTATATGAGTAGGTTCAATATAAAGTTTTGCTTTTGGAATATATTTGAATTACATGCCTCCTTTTTTTTGGGAAAGGAAAATATTTTCTTTTTAATTTTCTATTTTTTACATCGTAACACATAAATTTTTATGCGATCAATGTATTTTCGCGACATTTATTTCTGTCTTGAGATTCTTCTTTTGATTTTAAAAAACTTCAAAGAAAGTGCTCTAACGGACAAAAGTAGACAAGCAAGAGGGACGCGTCGAAATCTTTTCGGACGCCTGTTTTTTTAAATTTTCGATATTTTTTATCACCATTAGAAACGTAAGAAAAAATCAAAGGGTGGGTAGTATAATCTTTGTGGATGTCCTTAAAGAGGGAGGGATATCGTGATTGGACAACCAGCGGGAAGGTGGCTAAAATACTAAAATTTTTGCGGACGTCCTTTATTGACGATCCCTTATAGCAAAAATATATCAAATTAATTTCCTCAATTACAAAAGCTTTGCTTTAAAAACTAAAACTTTAATGATGAATCGATTTCACGAAGACCTTTTCAAGCCTAAAAACTATTAATAGTTTTTTCATTCCATTTTTTCAAAATTTTCAACATGTACTTAATTGGAGAGAGAAAAAAACGACCTCTTGCGAAATGTTTTAATAAGAAACTTGTCAGTTAACAAGTACAAGTAGAACCTGTGATAAAAATCTTATCTACTAATACTAAATCATACAGCATATGACAATGTGTGCTGATGTGTTCAAATTTCGTGTGTTTATTGATATCTATGAATAATTAAAAAAAAAAAAACTGGTCTTACCTTCAAAGTTCAAACCATGTCAAACAAAATCACATCAAGTTTTTCGAGTACGCAAACAAATCAAGTTAGCGCATTAAACTTAATTCTATGCAAGCCAAGGTCTTTTGTATTAAAATGCAAACTAAGAATTTCCTCGCTGTTGCTTCTTCGCAGCAAAAAAAAAAAATTCAAGAAATCTCTGACAAGCGTGCAAAGTGCTCCTTATAAATCTCGTTTTTGGTACTAAATAATTTCCAAATACTTTTCTAGTTTATTAAACGTAAACGTAAAAGTTGTATTCAAAAAAAAGAAAAATTACTATCTGAAACATTTCACAGAATATCCACCCCCAACAAAATGTATTCTCAAGAATTATTTGTGAATTTTAAACTTCCATGCAATTCATCCGAATAATTCTTACTACGAATTTTGGTCTGTTTCATTTCAGTGCAATTGCTACCCATACTGCTTTTGTAAATTAATCAATTTTTTTGCATTGATATTTGCAATAAAAATCAATCAATGCAAATAACAATTCATCAACATCAAAGTTAAAGATTTTTATCTTTAGTTTTAATGATTTTACTATAATTTTTGGTGAACGCGGCGGCGATAACATGTCCATCACGCATCAATTAATTAAAACAAAACACCTGCCTGATGTAGGCACTTGACGTCTCACTACCCATCGCTTGGTTACATAAATAACTACACCGCGTGAAAAAAAACACACACACACAACACCAAAAGTGCTAGAAAATTTCTTTTATTATAAAAAATATAAACTCTTAACATAAAATTGAGCATTAAATAATTTTCCATACCTAATGAGTGATTCCATGAGGCACATATTTTCCATTTCACGCTTAAGAAAACGTTTTTCAATATACTGTCCGACAGTGATTTTGGCCAAAAAAGATTTACGTATATAGTAATGAATTTTTTGATTTAAGAATTTATTCACCTATGTGGCACCAACTGTTGCTATAGCAAGATATAAGGCCATGTTAAAGAAAGACGTAAAAATGTCTTTAATATGTATTTTTAAAGCTCATAACAGGTTGATTGTAAAGACAGTAAGTGGCATATCTCGTTTTTGTCTATATACGCCACTTAAGCACATACTATCTTTATAAGCACATTTTTATGAGACATCCTCGTATGTGTCTTTATACTGTAGACATTTAAGCTACTTGAAAGACAAGCCGCCTCATGTTTTAATAAGCAATTTATTATGTACAGTATAAAGATACATACGAGACATGCCACCAAATGTCTCGTATGTGCCTTTATACGCAGGCACGAGGGTACATTATTGTTAATTTTTTGTCTTTTTAAGGTACTTTACCATGACAAATGTGAGAAAGATATGATTCACCTTTAACGTTTAATATAATGTATCATAGTAAGCCTAGTGAGTAGCGTGTAGGACTATATAAAATTTGATAATAAACTAAAATTAAATATAATCAAGACATATAATTTTTCTATACAGTCCTTAATACACCTTAAAAGTATCTAATTAAGATACTTTCTACGAAAATCTTGTGTCAGTCTTTGTAAGGTGTCTTTTAAAGACAAATAAAATAAATAAATGCCTTTTTATTAATCATTTACTACTTTGATAGTTTGTAGTTGCAGATCAGACAAAAATAATTCCAAATACCAATATTTTGTTCAATTGAAAAATAAGCTTTGATAGTTTGTAGTTGCAGATCAGACAAAAATAATTCCAAATACCAATATTTTGTTCAATTGAAAAATAAGCCCGAATTTAGCAAGGAAATACTTTTCTGCAATGACCCTTGACAAGCTCCAAAATCAGAACACCTTCAATATACCAAAATTTGTATAAATAAATCTTTGGTATTCTAGGAAAGTCTCCCATAATCGGTTTGTTTTCATGGTGTCAGTGACTCTTAAGTGGAAGGTCTATAGCAAGTACATAAATGTTGTTAAAAAAAATATTTTGTTTTAAAATTGATCGATGGATAAAGACTAAATTTTTTGATATCCTTGGGTAAATTAAGGCTTGGTTTTGAGGCTGTCCTTAAAAAAAAAAGTTATTTTAACAAATTCTTTTGTTTAAAGCAATCGATAGAAAATAGTTCAAAGAAGATTTTATCATCATCATACGCTACCGGTGCCCAATTCGGAGGGTTAAAAATTACTTACCAACAGCATCAGGAGTATTTTCGGAAACACAGAGATAAAGTTATTCTTAAATGGAGACAAAAGTAGTGTTCCTAGGGATGTTCTTGATATAGCAAATGAATGCGCATCCTTTCCCCAACAGTTAGTGAAAAAACTCAAATTTTTGAAAGTGAGCCCAATAAAGAGCCGTCTTAGGATGTGTAGTGATATCCAAAACTCAATTTCGACCTTTCCACATCGATTGGTGGATGCTTTTATGATGCACTTTTGCATGGAAATCCCCATACCCATATGCACTTAGTACGTTTTCCTTGGCATAAACGTGATTTGCGAGAAGGTATACATTGGGTTTTTTTTTTGTTTTTTTGTATAAAAAAATGTTTCCTTCGATCTCAGGTTATTGCTGCGGCTGTTGCTGTTGCTACTGCTAAATCGCTTTGATGTATGAAAATCCTGTTTATTGGTCGCTGATTATTTAGCAATTAATTTTAATTTAAATTTCAAATAAATTCCCAAGGCAGCAGACACGCGGTCGAGCTGCTTCATGGCAACCACCTGGTTACTACGCGTGCTGGGCCTGCGGCCAACATTCGCAGTACTTTGCTACTTGTACTCGTACTCGTCGTACTACTCTGGTATCTTTTGAGCATCGTAAATATTTTCGCGCCACATTTGCTTTGAAAATTGACTGAAAATTGATTTCATGATACGCCGTTTTACTTTTTTTTTCGTATTTATTGTTCATTTTTGTTTCACCCGATGTTTTGTTCAAAAACTAAACAAGTATAATAACAACAACAAAAACAAATACAGCAACAACAAGAAAAATAAGAACAAAGGCAATTTGTTTTTAGTTGAAATTAAAATTTGTGCTTAAAATTATTGTAAACATTTGAAAAAGATGTGTTCATTTTACTTCTTTTTTTTTATTCTAAGAATCGAAATATATATTCCTTCTGGTTTATGGTAAAAAAAAATAATTTATAATATATAAGTGCAAACCGAAAAATGACCATATTATTAACAATGTGTTAGCCAACTGTCATTGGTATAATGATAGGTTAATGTCATTGCAGCTGTGTTTCTTTAGACGCGTATACCCGCTTACAAAAATTTTGTGTGGGAAAAATTATTCTGCAATCACAGCGACAGAAAAAGTTCCAAATCTAGACGTCAAATAGGAAAAATAAAGCAAAAATACTGATGTTTTTAACAGAAAATGTATTTTGTCTTTATGATTTCTCATTACATTTTAATCAGTAAACGCAATACTGAAACTGAACACTGATTGGCACTTCACAGTTAAACAGGCGAACAGTGAATTTTGGCATACTTTTTTTTCTTCAAACAGATAACATTATATACGCATCATAAACATAGAACATAGCTATTGTTGCTTTATATCTTGGTTAATATTTCCTAAAGTATTAAGCAATGTAAGGGCGAAATAAAGTGTTTGCTCCTTGGACGAATAATTATTATAATTTCAAAATGAATTTTAGTGATGCACAAAAAAACAAAGTTTTGAGATCAACCCGACCCAGTAGAAACTCTACTGTGGGCTGGGTTCCAAAGTTGAAAAGAAGAAATTTCCTCCCAAAATAAATTAATTTTTCCTAAAAATGATGAGAAGTAAATTTTTTTCTGGGCGAACTTAAACCCAGCCACTTTGCAACCCTGACTGCAGGAATTTCTGACGAAAATGTTTACTTCATCCACAAAAAAAAAAATCAATGAGACTTCTTCTATAACTGGTTGCATTTCCCACCGGCTGCGGGTTTTTAGGCATTAACCAGAAACGGATATTTTAAATCGGTTTTAAAGCTTTTATTATATCGTTATTTTTTCCGTGGTTTTTTGGAAGGGACGCAGTAGATTTTTCCGAAAATTATTAAAAAAAAAAAAAGATGATGATATGTAGCGAACAAACTTTACACAAAAAAAAAAATAGTCACACAATCATTTTGAAAATATACTGAATATGCCACTGCTCAAAATCGGTCAGCTGTAATTTTCGTGCTTTAGAAAGCGCGAAAGTATTGAAAAAAGTATCAGTGTTGTGAAAATGGTATCACTGATTGAAGCTGCTGTATCACTTGTATTTGAAATTTACTCAAATATCTCTCAGCATACCGTTTTGAAGTTTTGTGTTTTTTGTATGAAAAATATCGCTTTCTCATTGAAGTTCCCATAATTTTCTATTCAGAGCTTCTCCAAACCATTACTTGTATTTGTGTTAATAACTGTTTCACCATGGTACTTTCAAGCAACTGCGGCAGGAAGAATTGGATGAAATACCCCTGATCTTTCAGCATGCTTGCCGATTTCCCAGAGTCCCGTGAAGGTCGCTGTGATTCTTGCGATGTCAGACCGGCTCCTAGACAGTAAAAGGTGGTTCTCAGTTTATTATCAGATGGTAACGCTGAAGACGTATCAACAAGAAGCAACAAAGCGAGAAATGCCTTTGAAAACTCCAAAAAATAAGAAGATCAAATTTAATCTCAACACATACGAAACAGGTAAGACGCCAGGGAAACTTTTCGATCAGTGCACATATACAGATGCAGAAGTAGACTCAAAACGAGCGTTAATAAGTGGTATATTAAAAATCGAATTGAACTCGGGCATCATATAAAAACGAGTAGAGATTGCAATAGCTATAGCCAATGGAGTTTGAGAATATACGCAATATAAGATTCGAGTTTACAGTTTATATCTGAAATAAATTGCCGTAAGTCCTGCTGTAGTACACGAATAGCGCGGTGAATATCGTTCTTTGATTTTGCAATATTTTTAGTCCTTTAGATGCCCTTTCTGTTTTATAAAATCACACAGAATTGAATTTTTCAATTAATTTTTTAGCAATGGCACGAGTTGGATGATTATGGCGTGCGATTACTGTGCATAAATTAAATTTTCTTCATTTGGAAAAAATAAAAATCTTTCTTCTGTTAAATGCCAAAATATTTCATTACTCAATTGTATCCGATATTAATGGTCAGCTCTTTACTTTTGACTGGGAGAGAGTATGCCCGATTTAAATTGTATCATCCAAAGTTTTTCTTGAAAACATCGCTTAGTTTAATATTTGACTCATTATATTTTGGATTACAATTTTTGGTAAATCAGCTGACTTAGAGCTTATTAACCTTTTTGAGTTGGATGATAAAAATATTTAGATAAATTATTTCTCAAATTTTTTATATTAAGAATTATTACATTGAACTTGCAGTCATTTTGCAAAGACCAATATGAGAAAGTGACAAGTATATAGATAACAAAAAATGGAACATTGTGTGTGGATTGAAATATATAAGCGCACATTGTACACTTCAAGGTCATGTCCCCAACAGCTCAAGTGTTAAGAGCGACCGTCAAAAATAACATTGCAATTCAAGAACGGTCAGGGGTTCGATCCCATGTACAACATTAACCAAAAACTGGTCTGATGAGGCTATGTATATACATATGAGAATGTGTATATATGTGGTAATAGCCGAAACATATGTCACCAATTACCAGGTTAAATTGTTCCATTTGTTATCTTTGTCATGTTTGTTGAATAAAAAGCATTGATCAATTAAGTAAAATTTTACGATCATATTGGTCTTTGCAAAATGACTGCAAGTTCAATGTAATAATTCTTAATATAATAAATTATCAGTCGCTAAAAACTAATATTCTCAAATTTTTTATAATTTTCCTTTCTTTTTGTGTGAAAATTATTTATATTGGAACTTTTTGTATTTTCCAAAACCTCTATTCCGAAAAATCAAAAAAACAAAAAAAAAATTTAATAAAACAAAATTTTCACGCAATAATCGAATTTGGCAGCACCCTCTGCACAGTGTTACCATAAATTAACAACAAAACGATTGTGCGAAATTTTAGACCGAAACTAAACAGAATGAGAAAAGAAAAAAAATGAAAAAAAAAAAAAAATTTTTAAAGTAGTAATCGAAACGTAGAAGAAGATGAGCAGTTTTATTTTTAATTTTCTTGTGTAAATAAACACACCAGGAAATCTTCAGTCCACACTTGAGCAGCGCAACTGCAATAGAATGGCAACAGCATTAGATTAACAAATATATCAACCATAGGGTGCAATGAAAATTCTGAAAAATCTAAAAATATGGATATTTTAAATAATTATTTCCATATTGAAAAAGCAATGCCGATTTTGTAGTGAACGTTAGGCGCAGGGGAGTATGCTAATGACAGGTGTGTTAACCTGCTGTACGCAGACGATATCGTTATGCTGTGAACAGCTCCTGATAAGCTAAGCGCTTTACATAACGTTTGCAGGTGCTTGAGTCTTGAAGATACTTGAATTTTGAAATCGGATTGCGAATACTCTGGAGTACTGTTAACGTTTTATAACCGGTTCCTGGCATAACAAGGATTTGTTTGATGGCGAACTGTTTGTACAGCACTTACTATACCCAGTTTTGTCATTCTTCTTGCAAATCATTCAATACATATTGTGTCATTTCTTAAAGTCCTTGATGTGTAGCTATTTGTTGTTGTCAATCATTTGTCGATTTCAAAGTGCACTTTCTCTCTATATTTAATATTTTTTGCGTTGCACCCTGCAAATTGTATTGAACGTAAAATGCCTTTTTACCTATAATCGTTAGCGTGGTCGTTCATATCCTATTTACCCAGTGGGTGGGTTGGAAATTATCATCGTTGTAATGACCCATTAGACCACCTTTGCTATTGGAAATTAGCTGCAATTTGAAAATTCCATATTGTAAGCGCAATGTAAAATGGCAAGCAGAGTCAAAAGCCAAAAAGAAAAATAAAAACAAAAAAAAAAATTTCCAAATTAAAAATCAGAAAATTTTGTTTACATTTTGCTGAATTTAGATAGATACGCTATGTTGACCTCGGTAAAATACAATATAATTTAGCAACACGCTTACGTTAAATATATGGATGTGGAGCAATCTAGCGCAACGACAACAACAACAACAACAACAACTGCAACTACACTTGCGAAAATACAAATGTGCATCCAGTTAGTTCGTTAGTTTATGAGGCCAGTGGCTGTAATAGAATCAAATTGTAAATAAATTATCAAAAAATTTTCATAATTTATTGTGAATGAAGCGTGAAATAAACCAATATCCATTGTTACTACACTTAGAGGCACAAACATACGTACACAAGTAGATATTTATAATTTTTTTATACTTTTGGCGAAGGTCCAGTTGACTTCGTCGTGTAGGGAAAATCATCAGAAAAACTGAAATAATTTTGTGAAAATGTAACAGCCATAATTTTGTGATAAGCGTCAAAGAACATATTTTTCGCTTATAAAACTAATTAATTTTATCTTAGGCCTTAACAGAAACAATAATAAAAAAAGTTTCTAGTTAACGATTTTCTCAGTTTTACTACAAAAATTTCCCTTAATATATATTTGTTATTTTTTTTCATATAAATATAACTATACTAGAGTTCGCCCAATAGTTGGAAATTCAATCGAATAACTGAAATATAAACCGTGATAAGCAGAATTATTTTTTGTAAATTTATCCAAAAATCATATTGTCGTATTCAGCCTATCTTCACACCAAATTTCACTAAAATCAGTCCATTAGTTTAGCTGTAAAAACATACATACTTTCCTTTTAGGGGCGTGACACTACTCTATTTAGAGCAAATACGTTTTCTCAGAGTTCATTCCATCGCCATACCAAATTCCATAAAAATCGGTCGATTATTTGAGCAATGAAATCGGTTTTTCTTGAAAAAGACGTGGCACCGTCCATTTAAAATAAATATCTTTGCTCTGGAATCAATCTAACTGCATACCATATTTGAACCGAATTAGTGCATCGTCTGAGCCGTGGCAGTGTTCTTCCTCACTAGGTTCAATGCCACGCCTACTAAAAAATTGCAGTCTTTAGTACCCTTATCTTTCCCAAAAATCAAAATCATGATATCATGTTAAAATACCCCTATCTTTATACCCTCTTTTGCGTTTAATCTATCTCCATACCAAATTTCACCAAAATCGGTTCATATGCTTAGCTGTAAAAACGGTCTTTCCTTTTAATTGAAAGCAAATACGATTTCTTTGGGTTCAATCTATCCTCGTACCAAATTCCACAAAAATCTGTCCATTATTTTAGCAAAGAAAAAGTTTTTTCCTGCAAACGGTGTGGCAACGTCGATTATAATCAAATTTATTTACTCTGGAATCAATCTAACTACATACCATTTTTCATCATAAACTGTGTATCTTCTCATCCGTGGCAGCGATTTTTCCAATTAGGAGCATTGCCACGCCTACTAAAAAATTACAGAGTTTTAAATACCCTAATAAGCCAAAAATAAAAACCATGGTATTATGTTACCTTATACCTATCTTTATCCCTTCCTCAGAATTCAATCTATCGCCATACCAAATTTCATCAAAATCAGTTCAGTAGTTTAGCAGTGGAGACATATTTGCCAGTTAGCGGCGTGGCATCGCCTGCTATTGTAAAATATATGTTCAGTAGTGCCTTCTACAAAACTTTTAAAAAAAAAAAAAAGTTATGCGATAATGTTGTATGGCGGACACGTTTATTGCCCATACGAATGTAACATTTAAAACGATATATTGAGAAATTTATTTGATGTAGTGTATTTGTTCACAAATATTAGGAATAACTTAAGCAATCTCTGGACAAAAAGTTAATGAATTTTGATTAGACGAAGTGGCACCATTAAAGTAATCAAAAAACTTCAATACACTATTCGGAGAGCTTTACCTGGAATCAAATTTCATAGAAACAGTAGGAATAATTCGGAAAAACTCTGGAAAATAGCTTAGTAAATTCCTATAAGGGAGCGTGGCACCTTCCATAGAATTAAAAACTTTAAAACGCTACTCTGAGAGAAATATTTAAACTAGTGATACCAAATTTTTCACAAATACAGAAAAATGGTCTGTAGCATCAGAAAAATTATTTGCAAATTTCAAAAAGAAGGCGTAATACATATATTCTATACAAGCATAAGCTTCAAAACGCTATACAAAAAGCTATTGAGTGTGGTAGACAAAAATACTCTTTTAATAAAAAGTTAAGGTTGCGTTGGGAGATATTTAAATATTGGCAAGTCCAGTTATAACACCTTTGGAAAGTAGTTAAGGGTTTTCTAACGACATATAAAAAATCTTTCAAATGAAATGCTAGAGGCGTTATTGCATTAGAATCGTGTGCCGTCTCGTGGCAACATATTTCGAGACGTAGCGCTTATTTTGCTCAATTTCGGGTAAAAATTTAAATCAAAACGATATCATTATTAAAATTTTTTTCAATTCATTAAGCTCAATAGAAAATTTTTATTTATTTCAATTCAAACTAACGCTCAATTGCTTTATTTGACTGAGTGATGGACACTGATCGGCATAGAACTTTCGATATCTCAAGTAATAATAATAACAGCAACAACAACAACAACAACAACAATGAAACTAACAAGTAGTAGTCAAATACAATAAAAGACGATGTTGATGGCCTCTTAAATTGTTTAACCGTAGACCGACCGCACATAAACCATAGACCATGGACATGGCATATTCTCATATTTTTTTTCTTTTTCCAACTGCTGCTGTTAAGTAGTCAGTAATGCACACAAGATTAATTGTTTATGATGAATTTCTCGTAGATCTGCTTTACCTTTACCTTACGAACGCATACCCCATCGCCAGCGTGCTGCCCTTTACGACGAGTATGATGTCTGTTTGTTTTTTGTTTACAGTAAATACTCGTACGTGCGAGTATACGATGTTGTGTTTATTTTTAAGTTAATAATTTATGTAAAATAAAGAAACAGAAGAAAACGATGCAGTGAAAAAAAAACTCTTTTACGATTTCTTTTGATTTAAGCGATTTAAAAATATTAATCAATTGTTGGTTTTCCTTTTTGTTGCTGCTGTTGTTATTTGTTATGATTGTTATCGATTTACAGTAAATCCGATTTTTTGTTTTTGTGGTCGTCGTTGTTGTTGCTGTGCTGTGCTGTTTCGTTGCCTTTCCGATTTAAAAATAAATTTTGGGAAGTTTGAATGATCGATCGTACTTACGCATTAATTAACATATTAATGAGGATTGAAGCGTATTTAAGAGGCTTTTAATCTCCTTTGTTTTTGTGTGTTAATTTTTCTTTCCCATACCATTTTTTTTCATCTCAAATATTTCTATTTACAATATTTTTTTATTATAAATTTTATGAAGTGTTTTTTTAATTTTTTTTTTTTGCAGTTTAATATCCATAATTGTAGTAAGTACATATAAATGTTATGAATTAAGTTCTCAAAATTTTTAGTAATTTATTTAGTTGATTTGTTTGTTTATTGAATAAATCGTTTATCTAATTCTGAGAATCATTGCAGAGTTATAGATTTTAAAATTTTTTTTTTCTGTTTCTTTGAAAAAACAAACAAACTAACTTTTACTTGGAGAAAACGATTTGTTTGTGTAATGAAAAATTTAGCAGTTCTTAACAAATCGTATAGTTCGTATGAGCAAAATAAATATTTGGTACATATAAGTTAATTTGTAGTAAATGTGGCAGTTTATTACTGAAATGTCCTTAAGTTTAGCGTAAAAGCTATCATCATTAGTGGTTACGTATTTTATTTAGTTGGACATTTTTCAAGTAACAGAGTTTTGAAAATTTCAATATTCTAAAAAACTTCATTAACTAAATGATACTTTTACATAGTCTTTGTATAAAGTTTAAAACTTTTTTTGAGTATTCCGAACAGAAAGCCTGTTTTTAATATTTTTCTATGTGGATCTAAGTGCCACCGTTAATAGTTTTTTAATTGCATATTTCAAAATGATCTAAGGAGTATCAAACAAAGATCTTCCAGGCGTCAATTTATAATTAGAGTTATTGCGTAACGTCAAGGTATCACAGGGGGCTCAGCAAAAACAAAAAATGCGTCACCAGTGCTGATTTGTATGGGGAAAGGAAATAGGAGCATGTATCAATTCGTATCACGCGAAGTGCTGTGTAATGAGCAAAGAAAAAAAAGTCGTTTAAATGATACTCTTAATACCTAACATACGCCGATACATCTTTTCTTTGGTTTGAAGCGATTATAGCACTGTCATGGCCACTGATGGCGTGACATATTTTTACTTGTAGAACCTCCGATATGTTAGTTATGACTTTGTCTTCGACTTGCTGTATTGAAATTTACCTTTCGATTTAGATACATTGGCGTTAAATACAATTTTTTTTATAAAAAGCTCGAACATTTTCAAATTTCCTTTTTCAAAAAAAAAAACTATCGGTTATCAAATTGACTTTTATCCCATGCTAGCGAGATCTTTTGAATGAAAGCAAAAATACTCTATTTTACGAATTTGTAGATTTTGGGCAATGGGTATTAAAATAATGTATATTGTTTTCCTGTGTCTTTTAACTCCTCACGGAGCATATAGCCTCCACAAACCGATTTCAACGTGCACGATTTGTACCTGAGGATTCCACTCTAATAATTGCTGACAGACTTAAGTTAGTCGTTGGTAGGCGCAACATGTGACCAATTTATTTCCATTTTCGCTCTTTTATTTGAATGGAAATCGAATTCTGACGGCAGCGGGTGAGCAATTCGACATTAGAGATAGCTTATTTAAAAAATGGATTTATTAAAAACACTTAATTTTATCTAAATGTAATTCAAATTTTTTATCGTCACATAAATACCCCTGAGGAAGCCGAAAATTCATTGGCGAAAGTTGGGTAAAAGGATGAAATAGAATTTGTTTTATTTGCGTGAGGAGATAAAAGACACAGGAAAAAAATATACATTATTTTAATACCCATTGCTTTTGAGTTCCAAAAAAATCTCTTTGTAATGCAACTCAAATAAGCTAATCGAGAACTATGTTAAAATGAATACTGCAAAAAAAAATGGAAAGCAGATTTTTAATTCTACTAGTAGGCTTTTCATTGGAAGCTACAACAGCCTGTCAAATAAAGAACTGCTAGTGTAAGAAAGCATATATGCTTGTAAGGCTTTTCTTGAGAAGGCTTTAGAAGCGCTTATGCAGTAATATTTTCATGCGTATTGACTTTGCTTGCATGCCTTCTCCAAGAAAGTACTTACTCAATTGCCTATACGAGGGCTGCTAGGGATTTACCGATATGAGAACGATACGATAGTTCAAAAATTATCGTATCGTGCTCGTAGTGGCGCCAAGCTTATCGTCTCGGTTATTCTCGTTTACATTTATATATTGAATACTAGCTGGAACAGTGGCCTTATCCGCGCACTGCCTGTTGTTCCATCCCACCTTCCTTTTTCTGCATACAAATGGGTCCATGTACCGAATTTCACAAATTGGTATAAGTACCAAGAATAGCAATAAAAGGGTTTAGTTGTGTATCATTAGCTAAGACGTATTATTCAACGACGTAAAAGTGGAACTATCGCTGCCAAGAGTAAACAAAACAAAAACAAAACATGCAAGACATGAAAATATATTTTTAATATCGCCTCGTTATCGTTCTCGGTTCTAATAATTATATTTATCGGTTCTCGTTAAAGCACTAAAGGCTGCGATCCGTTGATAGCAGCGCCTAGGATCTTGTACTATACGTAAGTTGTACCAGTGCTGATCGTGATCAATGTTTTCCACGAGCCCTCTTTGAAGAATGTAGGGTCAAAATTTGTTTACATAAACAATTTATTAAGCTATAATTGATATTCACCTTTATTTCTTATATAAACCTTTAATCATTATGACATAAGCCAAATCAGCCGACTTGACGCAGAGATAATTTTATATATGTTTTTTTCGCCAAAACCTTTGTTCCATGTTGTACGAAAAAAATGTTGCATGGCTAATATTTTTATCAAAAAATATTTTATGTAGAAGGACGAGGTAATAAGATTGATATGCGCGTGTATAAAATTTGATTTTAATATAGTCAAAAAGTAGCAGTTCTAACATTTATAAAATGTTTCTTATTATATTTTTTATTCTAGAAGACCTCATTACTTTTGACATCTTTAAAGTCGTCATATGGAATTTCCAATTGCCCAGGAACAATTGTGCTTAGTGTACAGGCGTCTCAGTGTCTTGATTTGCAATGATTTTATTTTATATGGCAGTCGTGGATGCAGACGGCAATAAACCACAATTAAAACCCATGTCAGCATCATGACTACGAATTTCGCTGAGATGCCTGTAACGCAGCAGACTGAATGTAGCAATAAAACAAGTTTAATGCATTTTTCTTGTTGTTGTGGTTGTTGTTGTGGTTGTTGTTGCTTTTTTTGCTCTAACTGAATAGCACATTACAGCAACAATAACAAATATGTGAAATATTTAACATAATTTTCATTAAAAACAATTTTCCTGATGTGCATTTTTATGTCTGATCGGAATTTATAATGAGTTAGTTAGTGTTTTTGTTTAAAAGAAAAAATATATATTTTATTCAGGAAAAAAAATTTGATGAACGATACATTACTAATTTTGAAATTTGAAGGACCTTATCTCATACACAAAAAAGCAGACTAAACTTCAAAGGTTAGCAAGTCTTTAAAGTTTAAAAGCAATCTTGGTATGGTCAAAGGAAAACTGCATAGCCTGATTTTAAAGGAGTTGGGTATGTAGAACTTAAATTTAAATTATCTCTACCGGAGCGGCAGAAATGTAATCAATAAAAAATCATCACTTCAAAGCAGAACCTTGTCCAGATTAACACTGATAATTCAAAAATGCGTGTTAAAGTTGGAGGGACAATGATTTCCTTTCATGAGCTAAAATTGTAGCTTTCTTTGAGACTACTAAGCTGCTTTATTGATAAGTGTAAAATTCCATATCTGCCATGGCAATCTAATTTTCTCACAACACATACGTGCATATGTGTACATATTTGCGCTATGACCAAACAACACTAGTGTATTGTATTATTTTAACACATAATTCACCTTGTGAACAACCCACTTAAGTTCGATTTCTTAGAAAATCCTCTAAATTATGCAATTAAATATCGGTTTGAAGTGCATTTCAACAACATTTTGAAAAATGCATTTTTAATAAATTTGAATTTCTTACGACTTTCTCACCAAACTCTTGCATGGAAATTTACAATAAATTCACATTGAAATAAAAAATCTTGAAGAGAACTCGAAATAAATTATGCAAGAATTTCAACAGCCTCAACTTGCTGCCTTTGCCTGGCACATATCTCTTACAGATGAAACGAACAGAAAAAACGCAGAATCAGATACAGAAACAAAAAAAATTGAAGCAGAATTTCTGTTCACAGCTACATAAATAAAACGATCGTTACAAAATTAAAAGGAAATTTTTCAATATGAAATTGCTGAAAAACAAATGCGCCCACAGGTGAAATGAAAAATTCTCAATTCTATTGAAAAATAATGCACTTTGCACAATAATTACATTTTATATGGATCATTTGGCTCTAAGCTTTGTAACAAATTTGGGTACAAAAATTATGCCTCAAGTTCTAAACAATCGTGATCTCATTGAATCTTAGGTCCTAGCATGCTCATGATGTTTTGAGTCCTGCACTTTTTCCACAGGATTTATATAAAAATTTGTTGTAGCGTTCATGCTTCACCGCTCACATTTATTGTTCTTTAATAATTAGAAAAGATTGAGTCAATGCTTTTTCAAACTAAAATTATAAATTCTATGGTCAAGTAAAGAATTGTCATTAAAGAAGATCAAGCGAATCTGAAATCAACTAAAATCGGTATTAACAACTTGTTAAGTGGTCAACACAAATATCGGCAGATATAACGAGACACCGACAGCAAGTGCAATAATGCCGTCAAAATTACTACAAGAAGCCCCAGTAGGAAACACATAAATGCATACTGCTATTTGTTAGCGGAAACGAGACACTGACAGCAAGAGCAGTAATGCCAACTAAATTTTACACAAAAACAAAAACGGTTTAATCTGACACAGGATCAAGAGGCGACTTTCAAAATATAAAAAATATGCTGCATTTTTAATAAGAGCAATTATGATATGAAATATGAAAATAAAAGAGGCAGACTCATAGGTTTTATTTTAGGGACACCTGATTGTTTTAATCTTTGAATTGTATCGATACATTTTTTTGCCATGATATTGTAAATTTAAATTTTGCAGCTATTGTGCCGTACTGCGACCTATGTAGATCTATATAATAAACTTCAATTAACAAAATTTTGGTGAAAAAAAAAACAATAAAATATTTGAGGCTAGTCTTAACCAGTGCTAAAAAAATTTTCACAAAAATCAGAGATGCAAAAGAAAAATGGTGTCCGATTTGGCGTGGAATGTTCCATGTGCAGAGCCAAAAAAAAATTATAAATGACCAATAAGTAGAATAGTAAATTCCGCATAACAAAATTTG
Source organism: Meiosimyza decipiens (assembly GCA_963680825.1). Classification (NCBI taxonomy): domain Eukaryota; kingdom Metazoa; phylum Arthropoda; class Insecta; order Diptera; family Lauxaniidae; genus Meiosimyza; species Meiosimyza decipiens. The sequence goes on along the minus strand of OY804260.1, from coordinate 72,530,652 downwards.
CACGGTATTAGTTTTATATATTGTATATAGATGTAGCTTTGATAGTATGCACAAGATACGTCTGCCTTCAAAAAAGCAGCAATGAAAACGTCTGCTTTCTCTATTTTTGTATTTTTTACAAGTAAAAGAACCACTCAGTTAAGAGGCAGACGCGATAAACATCAATATTTTACTTACATGTTTGAAATATTGCAATTTTTAAACGCAGCAATGAGTAGCAGACGTTGTTTCTCTCGTTTCTTATGGCATAATCTCATAATTATCACAATCTGCCTAACGATAAAATCACTTAAGTTTGTATGAATCAAAAAATTAATTACTTTTAAACGCAGCAACAAAAGCGTCTGCCGCTTGCTCTTATCTGTTTGTTGTGCATAGACAGACACATTTTTTAATATATACGGTAAAAGCAATAAAATTTTTAATGGTAGCATTTTTGTTACTGTTTCAATGAGATCTCGATTGCTCTTATTACTTATATTACGTAGAATTTAATGATTTTCAACCTCAGCCGCTTTTTAAAATCAAGGAGCCATCGGCTCCCCAACCATTAAGCACAACTCAATCTATTCCTGTTTCATTTCTCATAAGAACCGAAAAAAATTTTCTATTTTACTAAAATTTTTTAAAACTTTAATAGTAGGGAAAATTTTGAACTCTTTGATTTTCACAGGCATATGTGCGTGCTTGTTAATTTCTAGCTGGGTCAGATTGCAGCCATATTAATGTAATCATCATAATGATCAGTGCAAGCAAACCAGAAGCTGTAAATCAGTATGTCTTGCTGTACACAATGTATATATGTACCTATGGGTGTGTACGATCTTGTTGTGCTACAAGAATTTGTTACACAAATATTGACAAGTTTGTGTTTCGCTGCTGCTGTAGCTGCTGCTTCTGATGATTTCGTTGTTGACATTGTTGATGTTTATGGTTTTTCCTCACTTTTAGTTTGTAGTTTTCCGATATTTATTATCATCACTTGTTTAAAAGAATTCAGTCTATTTCGTTAAAGGCCTCTTTTAGTTGTTTTAGCTGATTATCACCTACTACCTTTTTTTCTCAACTTTGGGAATTTTTTATTTTTTTATTTGAATTTTAAATAAAAATGGAAGACTACGAAAATCATAGCGTGTTATTAGTTAATGGTTGGTAAAATTGAAATTTTGTGTTTGTAAAGCTAAAGAAACTTGTTTTGAAATTGCAGATTTTGCAATAGGACACGCACTGTATTGGAAATTTTTAGATTGTAAGTAACGAAAAAGTAATAGGACAACTAATTCTTAGCAGATAAATCCTACTGCCTTGAACTTTTTTTTAATTTCTTTTAATTTCAACTGATCTTGGAACTCTTCGACGCAGTCTTCCTATTTTAAATTCACAACAAGAACGAGTCATCACATTGCATTCTTGCTCGCGCATTCTTTCCATTTATGGGCACCTACAGCGAAAACTAGAAAAAGTTGCTGGCGAACCGCAAGTTTCAATTCATTCATTCATTCATCGACATCGTCGTCATTCATCAGTCGCTGGCTGCTGAGATGATTATGCTGCTGTTGCTGCCGAATGCAACTACAACTCAAAATAAAAGCAGCCAGCAACATCAATGATCGACCGTAGCAATAATGTGTTGTCAACTACAAACGTCGTTCTAAACACGCACCGAAGGCTGCAACATTCTGCAGCAGCAGCAACCGGAAACAACTAATTATCCTAATTAAAACGTTCGTTGATCGCCATATTTGGCGATTACACGCGATCGCGCAATTCTCGTCTTTGACTTGACGTTTCGCATTCGTAATCAGCAGCACCAGCCAGCCAATATTTGCCGTTGCTGTAACAACTTTTTCTACTTCTTGTTGCTCTTCATTCATATAGTGATCGATGGTGATAGGTGACCACCATTCACCACCATCAAAAGCAGCAGCAACATTCATTGATGTTGTTAATGCTGTTGTGATTGCTGTTGTCAGGCGCTACGTCGCTGCTGATGCTGTTTTACCAAATCGAGTCAGATTCCAGCTGCAACCAACAGTCTATTTGGTGCGTGCAGAGTTTTCTTAAGTTTTCATTGTCAAGCGGCAAACAAGATGCCGCAAATGCAATAGCAACATCAGTTAGCAGCAGCAGCAACAACAATTGTAGCAAAATATATTGTCATCATCATCGTTAGCATTTCTGTTTCGCTATTTGTTGGCGTTTCTTGCATACTGATCTTGTTGCTTGCTGCTGATCAGTTGCTACTGTTGCTGATCTTGCGCGAGTATGCTTTGTATTTGTGCGATTATAGGCCGGCAAGATCAGTTGGTATTGTTTGTTGTTGTTGTTGCTATAATTGTGTATACTTGTATCATTTTTGGTCATAATTGTAATGCTTTATAAATGAATCGTTTAAGACTAATCTACATTTTAATAATTGAAATTGCTTGTAAAGTCAGATGTTTATGAAATCTTAGCAATATCAGTTATATTTTTCACCCAATGCCTTATAGTTTTAATGGGCTTTAGCGGTTGAATTTATTTCAAGGCTGAATGAAGTTATAATCCATAAAAATTTTAAGTGCATGATATCCTATTGTTATTATTAGAACCCTTTACCTTTACATTATTTATCTAAGCTATAATAGTAATCAGAAAGTAAAGTTTTTGGAGCACAGTTTGGCCTGTCTTCAGGAAACTGCAAGGCAAAACTTTTTTGACCATGTTATTGAGAAAATTAACTTGACATTTCTTATTCATGATAATCAAGACAAAAAATATAATTCAAATGAAGACTCAACCCGAATATTAATTTTCGTATCATACCAGGCCTCGAGAAGATACAGCGTCCGTAAATTGAATGAAATTTCTTTTAATTTTTTATCCTCAACTGTGTAAATCGGCTTGCTTAGAAAAAATAATTTTTTCTGTCAAAACTTAAATTAAAAATTAACTAAATGCACAAAATAAATCAAGAAAACCAATGCTCCGTTCATCATTTTGTTCATATAAATTTTTACAAAGAGATTTGCTTAAAGAACTCCATGAAAAAATATCGAAAAAATGAGATATTGGCTTAGGGTACCGAAATTCCACTTTTTTCTGCTCATTTTTATTGAAGTTTTCTATACATAACTAAGGACTTCAGCCCCTGTTCGCTTCCTTTACTAACCCCCCGTCTCCTTCGCTTCACTCGTGGGCTCTGACGCACGCTTCTCAAAATTTTTATTTTCTTTTGATTTTTGACAACTTAGGGCCTCTTTATGTATATCAATTCGTCTCTAATTTGCAAGGCTAAAAATATGCTTGTACAATAAGTCAATAAGCACAGTGTTTTTCTTTTCACTTAAAATATAATATCATGTTTTCTGGTTCGATTCGAGATCCATAAATAGATGACTAATTACACCTTTCTCCAACAACTAAAAGTATGCAATGGAAGTTTACCAATTTTTTCATTACCATTGCCATTGCCATTGCCATTGCCGTTGCCATTGCCATTGCCATTGCTATTGCCATTGCCATTGCCATTGCCATTGCCATTGCCATTGCCATTGCCTTTGCCATTGCCATTGCAATTGACATTATTCTACATAAACACCGAATGTATTTCGAATGAACGTGGATGTATATCAACGCTACACAACTAGTAAATAATTAGCCTAATGGCCAAAGTTCAAAGCTTGCGATTACAGTTCACCAGCATGTAATATTGAAACATTTCAAGAGATTGTGCATCTGTTAACAAATGTCAACAACAACAGAAAATTAGTTGTGTATGAGTCATTGTTTATTTACAATACGGATAACCCAATGAACTTTGCCAATGGCAATTTTTTTTTTACTTACGACTTTTTGCAGTCTATAGATTTTTTCAATAAACGATTATGTCGATGATGTTCCTGCAGCAAAAAAGGAAAGTAAAGTTTATATTTCGTACAATAAAAGAACATCTTTGTAATAAATTTAGAGTCTCACGATTCGCAAATTTTTTTTTTTTAAGTGGCTATTTTTTATTGCTTATTTATATCCTATACTTGGAATTCGTATGTACTTACCGATATCCTAAAATATTGCCTTAGTTTTTTTTGAGTTTAAAACTTCAAAGCAATAATTGACTATAAAAACTTTGCAAATCTTAAAAGATTAACGAGCATCATTATTTTTAAAAAATGCGTTTTCGAGTGAACTATAACTTTATGAGAAATAATTATTTGTTATTTATTAAAACATAAAATAAAATAATGTATATATCATATAAAACATTGAAGCAACAAAATTAAAAAAAAATAATCTGCAAGTTGCTAACCAACCATAAAGAAGTAAATTAAAGCCAAAGCAGAAAAATAACGAATGCGCAATTTTCTAAATATTTAGACACCGCAATAATTTTACACCTCAACAAAAAAAAAATAAAAAATAAAGAATAGAGAAACACTCATTTCGAAAATCATTATTTCATTTGTATACACTTAAAAAACTTAATGTTTTATTTTCACTTCAGTGCTAAAAATTATGCGATCGTTATGATATGAAAAATTAAAAGTAAATTCAAGAAAACCTAAAAAAAATAAATAAAAGAACCCAAACGAAAAACAAATTATGGCATATGTAATGTATGTATATAAAATTAAAAGCAACAACACATAAATTTCATTTATTTTTTTTATTATTATTGTACTAAATTTGAAAAAAAAAAATCATTATTTCGGAACGTGCTCCTAGCACGCTTCGTTTATAGATCGTTGTAAAACATATAATTTCCCATGCGACTAAGACAAAACACAAAATGTAAAATTAAAAAAAAAGTTTAATTTTTATTTTTGTAATTTGCATTTTCATAGTTCAAGGGAAAAAATTTGGAAGAATCGATGGCTAAAAAAAACAAAATATCTACATTTTTTTTCTGTCCATGCTGTATCCAACTGCGAATTTTATGCACAGCAACAGCAATGTATGTTTGCATGTACGTGCCTGTGTGTGTATAAATTCTAAAATTTTAATCGATTGCATTAAAAAAGTCATTAAAATTGCGCGAAACGCAGTCCTCATGCTTGTATCTGTTAGATAACCAGCTGTGATATCCTACAGCGCTTACACATGGCCCCGAAAGCGCAAAGAAATTTTCTGTGCTGTATGCGAACAGTGTTGCCGCTCTGTGTAAGCAAAAATTAAGGCGCACAATTTTATTTACGCGACCTTGACACTACTAAGAAATTATGTAAGCGGCATACGCTGACCATATACCGCACAATTTGTATGGCGCTCGTCTAAATTTTAGGCCAAAACGTATTTCGCTTGTTGTCGTAAAAGTTAAGAGTAAAAAAAAGTTTTCGTTTTCAAATTTTCTCAAAAAAAAAAATTTTATTTTCTAGAAAAAAGTTTGTTTTCTAAAAAAAAAATTCATTTCATTTTCTTAAAAACACATTTCTGTTTCTTTCATTCTCTTAAAACTACAGGAATCCCCCAGTTTCAACAGTTTGAAAATTTCAGCTGAATTTTTCGCGCTATCCATCTAATCAAACACATTATTTGTATCTATTGCTCGTTAAAAAAAGAAGATACTCGTACAATATTTTTTGTGTATATAAAGAAATAGTTGAAAATCATTATTTCTAAACGCATTGCAATTCTTTTGAAAAAACAAAAACGTTTTCTAAAAAACACTGCTCGTTGTTGTTGTTGTAGTTGGTTTGTTTGATTTTCCTCTTTCTGTTTAATTATTTATTTATGTTTATATTAATTTTCACTTTCGTATCTATTAGCTACCAATTTGTTTTCTTCAAAAAGCTTGCAAAATTTTTCAAAGTGCTTTTTTTTTCCACTCGTATCTGTTCAGTTCGATTTCTATGAAATAAACAAAAAATTAATCTACGTCTCACCAATGTTATGGTTTTTTCTCCTTTTTTTTAATTGTAGATAAAATGTTTTTTATTTAATTTTTCTTCGTTGGGAGTGATTGGAAGTTTTCACAATTTTCTTCAAATTAACGACAGAGAACAGTGGGTTGGTTGCATAGTCCGAAAAAAGAAGTATTCAGAACATTAAGCGCTCAAATTTGAATATTTTTGAAGTTATTGAACTGATACGTTTGACTGTGAGCCTAATGTTTAGAGAATTTTATTTCCTTTAGAACAGAAAACTAAAAAATTCAATAAGTCGCCAGTAAATATTATTGTGAGCTAATTTTGCACCAAAACTTTTGCTTAAAATTAAAAACATAGCCGAATTTCTAACACATTTTCAAAGGAGTTGACCTTCAAACTAAATGGTTTGTTACAAAAAAATGGGTTCAATAACCATTGGTCACCGAGTTATTATACGATTTGCGCTTCCTACTTTGTTTTGACTTCTCAAGAAGTGCCTGCAATCAAATGAGTTACATAAACAAGGATAAACATACAGAAAATTCACTTTATGCTTGGGTTCTGAACAGAAAAAGAAAAAAAATAGCAGGTTTAGAAACTCTCACTCATCAGCTCAAAGTTCACTGATGAGTTCGCTTAGCAACGAATGAAACTAGTACGAGTAGCTTAAGTCCATTTTTTTTCTTACTATTTATATTTTTAATGTAATTTTTTAATGTTGACACACACGCTACTGAACCGGAAGCTTATAATAATAATTAAAAAAAGAAAATGAATCACTAGAAAATTATCATGTGAATTTGAAAAAATGAAAAATGTTTGCAAGCAATCCTAAGAGGTTTTCCGTAAGTGACGTATTCAACAGGTATGGAGGGGGGTTGGGGGTTCGTCGAAACGGACAAAAGCGGTCAAGCAAGGACTAGTCGATTTGCGATTTTGCCTTTCTTGATTTTATTCTTCTCTTCTTTGTTTATAAGAATAGAATAGAAACTTAAGAGAAAAAAACAAAATATCATAATACTTTTTATACGTCCTTTAAGGCGGGAAAGGTGGAGTGAAATTGAACAAATGTGTACAATCGGGAGGGAAGGCGTAAAATTCAGAATCTTTGCGAACGTCTTTTATGGATCACTGCTAATTCATATGCACATACCAAAAAATCAAACTCACATTTATTTTGGAGACATGTTCAATCGAATAAAAGTACTTCAAATATTTCCTCGTCTATGTTTTAAAGTGACAGTGTATATCAGCGATGGGCAATATAGAAAAAATGAGCCAACGTTAGCTCTTAACAACTAACACTTTGTTTTTCCTAAGAAAAATAACCAAAACAATAAACACATGCACTTACCAATGTTACGCACATTTTTATCGTTGTGGCTTTTTTTTACGCAGTATGCACGGAATTTGTATTATTGTTGTTGTTGCATCATTAAGAAAAAAAAAACAAAAAGAAGGAAACAATATTGCGTACATTGTGTACAGAGCTACTCACGTTTCGTTTGATCAGTGTACTTTTATTTCTACACTCATGTTGTTCTTGCCTTATTCTTCGAATTGGCTTTTGGTTTATTGGAATTTTTTTTTGTTTTGCCATTTAAATCGAGTTTATGTTGGGGTTTTTTGTTGCTTTTGTTGTAAGTAGCTCCTGCTGTCATCATTTTGGCCAGCTATGGTGTACATTATGCTTAGACTGATGCTGTTAATTCATATGAAAAGTTGTTTGTATTTTAGATATACATCGTTTATGTAATAGTCAACTTGATTCTATCAATGATGATTCAATATTAAATTTTATGATTTCGCAATGGTCTAAGATTGGCTTGAGTATGATTTGGAAATGTAATACATTTTGATGCAGAAACTCCCAACGCATTGAGCAAGTGAAATTGTTGCTTTCGGGGAACACGCTATTCACCAATTTTTTTTTTAAACTTTTTAGTAGTGTTCCCTACTAGGAATTTTCGTCAAGAACACATTATGGCGCCATTGGTGCTATCGTATAAATTGCTATAAATTTGCTCATTTCTGAAACTTTTTGCCATTGAAATTTTCATTTCAAATAAGCCACCTGATATACGAGCATTAATATTTTCAGTAAAAATACCAATTGTCCCATTGCCAACGCAATGCCATAGATCTACATAAACCGGCCGGTGTTTTCTATTTGGAATGACTTTGGTTTCTTAATATTATTTGCATTATTGTTGTTGCTGTTGATTTAGATGTATTTGTAGTTTTAATTTGTTTACTTCAAAATGTGTACATTTTTGTTAAATATAACAGAGTGCGCGTATGGTGGTAATTGAAAGCGCAATTTCTGTATATATATACTGCGTACATGCATACATACATAGACACACACATACGTGTATGTATTTCAAATGATTGCGAAACTTTTCGCGCTCAAATTTTGCTGTATCTGCTATTCAATCGCTTACTAAGTTTGTGAAATTATTTTCAATTATTTAAATTATGCAAAATAAAATTAAATTATAAAATAACTTGTGACGTAAAAATAGAATTTAATGATATTTGTTTCAAATAAACATTTAAAATAAAAAATAAAAATAATTAAAACTAGGCGATGTGTTTCTTAAATTTATTTCTTTATATAAAATTTGAGTTAATAAGAGAAAACTGCTAATTCAGTTTTAGTCAGACTTTTTATGCTGTTAACTATAGCCTTTGTGATAAAATTCTCAAAATTTTTATGTAATTTCATGTTATGCTTTTGTGTCTGAATACGTTTCTTTACTGTTCTTTGCTCTCTTGGAAGTAAACTTTCAGGTCTTGCTAAAATAAAAACTTCTTCTTTGGCGCATTTATTGTGCACACATTCATATCTTACCCATATTGCTGAATTTTAGTAGCTTTTGTTTTAAATTGTAATCAGATTTCAATTGATGTCACTTTGAGATCAATTTCTTTAAAAATATTTTAACTAAAATTACCATAATTTTTTCACATAAAAATTTTATTAAATCTTCTGCAGGAAATGGACATCTAAAAAGAACAAAAACCAATAGCACGAACTCCGCGCCTTTACAAATTAGGGTATGTCATCTTTTTCAATGCATTTATTATATAAATTATATAAAATAGTTTACTATGTCGTATTATATTCATAGCTACTAATATATAAATCTTAAAAAAGTAAGTAAAACAAGGCAATGGCGCTGACTCATAAGGCCCACAATGTTTGTGTTAAAGCGCCTTAAATACTTATCTTTAATAACTTCATGATAGAAATCCCTGGTAAGATTAAAAGAATTTAAATAAAAAATAAATTTGCTATAGGGCAAGTTTGAGCGTTACTTTTAAAATTTTGAGCATTATATATTTGGGCATTTATATTAAGACTTATATGACTTCACATGTATCTGAAAGCATTTTGTGCAAAGAAAAATTTTGTATTACTTTCTTTTACACTAGAAATGGTGAATTCTCTACCAAAGCGTAACGTATTGGACATTGAGACCAAAATTCAATTTTGATTTTGTTGTTTTAGTGGTATGGTATTCGACTAACTAATTAGTTGCCATAAAACATATCGGCAACACTTGAACCATTGTTGAGCTACAACTTTTTTAAAAACTATGAATTTTTGGGAAACAAAATGTTAGGAATTATATAGCATGACGTCCATTAATTACGTGAGGTATTTTTTTTTTTTTTTTGGAAATTCGGATCCCCCTCCCTATTGCTGAGATTTTGTGAGAAATGGTGGGACCTTCCTCCTCCTATCACGTGAGATTTGCCCAATAGTTTCCAATATTTCAATTTATTTTATATGTTCATATATTTTGCTTCATACCACTAAATAGTTATGCTTTAATAGTGATGTTTTCTACCCACCCGATATGTAAGGTTTCAGGAACAGTAGCTAACGTTACCAGAAATGTTTCATTTGAAATATTGCAAACAAAATGTTAAAGAAATCTTTCTTATATATTTCAAATGTTATGTTTCACATGTAATCTTTCTGCAAGATTTCTGAAAGGTTGCAATTTCAACGTTTCCTGAACCTTTCAAATGAAATCTATCTGCCACATCATATGCTATACGAAATGTCTCACAAGTAATCATTCTGAAGTCTCTCAGATTTTATGCTTTCTGAATTTTTCTATTGAGATCTAAATAATATTTTATGATTCTCTAAAAAATGTTTGCTGTAACGTTTTAAAAACGTTTCAAATGCAAAAGAAATTTATAAAGTAAAAAATAGGTTGCGACACCACCTATCGTAAACGGTCAGGGGTTCGAGTCCAAGTACACATTACCCAAAAACTGGTCTGATGAGGCTATGTATATGAATATGTATATATGTGGTAATAGCCGAAACATATGTCACCAATTACCAGGTTAAATTGTTCCATTTGTTATCTTTGTCATATTTGTTGAATAAAAGAGCCTCGATCAATTGGTTAAAATTTTACGATAATATTGGTCTTTGCTGAATGACTGTTATGCAATAATAATTTGTAATGGAAGTATTCGGACGTCATCAGGTACACGGTATGCCACCTACCTTATTATGTTTCTATTAAACATCTTTATTTCTTATTTAGTTATGATATTCTTAATGCAAGGTCTTTATCTCCATCGATGCGTACATAAAAATATTTGAGAATTGCTAAAAATTTCCAATTTTAATATTATTTTGGCAATGTAACGCAAAAAACTTGATTTCATCACTTTCGAAAGAGTTTTGAAAAATCACGTGCGAAAATGTGCGTTTCCTTTACGATATCCACATTAGCTGTTCTAAACGACATTGCAATTTTTGACTGAAAATATACATAATTTGAGGTAAATTTATTGTTTAGTTGCACTAAACAGAGGCAGACTTTATGCAATTTTATTATAAATTGTGTTTTTCAGAGGAAATCGTTAGAATGCAATAACTTGTAAATACAGTTCATAGATACCAAATGTAATCTTTTCTGAATTAAACGTAAGCCGTAGAAAAATAAAGCAGATGCACATAAATTAGCGTTAAAATGCAATTTATAAACTAATTTTAATCAGTCAGTAAAATAAAGGAAATCATCTTTCAGAAAATGATTTTGGACTTTGATTTACCTCAACTTAACTTACTAAATTTTGTTCAATTTAATTTGGCAACATTGGAGGATCAAAACTTTATGAATTTAATCACACCCTGAAGAACTTGCAGATTATTTCCAATTTTGAATTTGACGTACCTATAAAAAAACGTAGCGTTCACCAACAATCAGAAAAAGGCAATAAAATTATTTTATTTTACTTTATTTTCACATATCTTGTATGAATGCCGTCAAATCACCACTGTGTAACACCGCGTATAATATCCTTGACAATCAATCGAGAATCCTCGAGGGAACTTCTGAGCTTTTACATTGAAGTTCTCTATTACTAATAAAAATTGAGCTGCAAAATCTTGCGTCTAGCTTCGATTTTCTTGCAAAGTAAAAATTTTTACTAAGAGCTTTTGAACTTTTACTCTTTCTTTTACACAATCAGAAACACGTTGGACAAGTCCTTAATTTTCTATCACTGCTGCCTAAAGTAATTTTGATTTTGCTTTGGGAGCACAGTAACGTATCACTACTAAAAATGGACTACATGGATATGATATTCAAATCTTAAAAATTAAGTAAAGATATCTATATCTATCTATATAATACTAAGCAATAAAAATAAAACTTAGAATATTATATAGCAAAAAAATAGTGAAACACTATCATCAGTGATATATCACAGCCAATACCAAGCCAACAATCATAGGTACCATTTATTTAGAAAATCATTAAATTTGATGCTTCCTCTGTCAAACACAAAAGGAAGATGCTTGGCGTAACATCGATCAACGAAAGGATTCAACATGTACCATTCAAAATGACAGACGATCAGTTCACAATTGCGCACCACTTCATTTTGTTGCCGTTGCCGTTGCCGTTGCCAATGATGATTTTGATGAGCTTCGTTACAATTATGATGACGTCGATTACAATTAGGGTTTCTATAATTAACGCAATGATTATGTTATCGATGCTGTGTTTGGGTGTTAATGGACAATTTTAATGGCAGATTCAGTGCAATGGTCCAGTGATTTAGTTGTGCCCCCTTTTTTCCGTTGTTTATATCAGAAGCATTTTAGTATTTTTCTTTTATCTTCTACTTATGCACTTTTTCCAACAATTGAATAAATCTAAATATTTTTTCCCTACTTTTTTAATTTTCTCTCACTTCAACAACATCAAAGCATTTTCAATTAGCACCTTAGTGATGTTGGATGTGATGTTTTTTTGTTATTACATTATGTTGCACCAACATTTACTGGCAATACACGGCGCTCTTGTTATGTGTTCAACTTTCTTGTTTTGGAATTTAGTGATTTTAGTTGAGGTTAGATTTTTTGTTATCTCTAGAAAATATTTTTGAAGAAATTGACGAGACTTTAAAAGGGTCCCTTGTAGATGCTTTGAAAGTAGTAAAATCCAAACTTTACTTCTTTTTCAAAAGATCTTTCATTGTAAGTAGGTACTATAACAAACAGCAGGTGCTCTATGTAAAACGATTTTTACATCAATGTCATATACGTATATCGTTTGAAAGGTCATGTTCATAAGAGTTGTAGCTCTATAAATTAATATTCCTTTGAGATATTTTTTGAACCAAACATTAAGGTAACAATGTTATTTGCTACAAATCACTAAAGTACCTTCTAAATAGGACCTTTCAAATGATATATACAATTATTGATATACAAATCATAATTTAGCGTTGTTTAGAATTATATTTGATGAGAACAAATTTTGAACTGATTTTAGCCATAGGATTGCGCTGGTGTTTAACGTACTTTGTAAGGGAAGAGAATCGATCTTCATTAAAAAGCCCCAGGTCATATGGATGGGTTGCACATATTTCTGCAGCGCCGTGTATACCTTATACCATGCGACTATTCCAACTTCTTCGTGGTTCCGCTTCTGATACATATTCACACCTCATTAGTAATAAATATTAATGTTCTTTTCGGCATCAAACATCAAGTTGAAGTCATTTGGTTTTTTAATTTGTTGGATTCGAGTTGTCTCCCGGTTCATTTGTTTGTTTGTTTGTTTGTTTGTTTGATTACCAATTTGCCTGCGCTATTACTTAAACAGTAATTGTGGCAATAAAATTTTATTGGATTTTTGCCAAGCTGTCTGTTACGGTAAGCGCCATAAAGTAGCAAATGATAAGAGGATTCCAATTGGTTTCGGTTTGTGTTCTTCGCTCAGTGCATTGTGGGTTTCATGCTATGAAGATTTGTTTGTGTTCGGATTATTTATATGTGGTAGAAAATGTATGTATATGACTAGGTTACATGGTAAAAATGAGAAATAAATCCTTTGAAAGTTTTTGACACATCACGATGCTTGCTCAGTTTGGTGAATGGCATTTGAAACCGACAACATGTGTGCCAGTCTATATCATTTGGAATAACCGAATTTCCTTGTTTTTCTCAGTGTTTTCATTTCCATACACTTGTGTTTTTCCTGTGATACTTCAATGTAACCAGCTATATGGCTAAGGAAGTCGGCTTTTTGTTTTTGAAAGTTTTTTATGTTGCGATTGCAATTGACTCAAATGTTGCATGATTGCATTTAAATTGAAGCTTCATGCTGTGTTAATTGGAATTCAAACAGCTTCGACGATTGAAATGCATTTTAAACATAAACATAAGCCCAAATAAACAAATGAGAGAAATTAAAATTTACTTTCGTTGATGATGGCGCTTGCAGTGCCACTGCAGATGGCAGCTGAGTGTGAATGTAAGTTACAAAGAATGCAGTCGATTGGGCAGGCAGTAGGTACAGGCCGGTCATAATTTTTTTAAGAATATTTTTTATGATGAAGATAAAAATAGATGCTAAAAATTTAATTCTGATTGAAATATGCAGAGCTGCAAGGCGGAGACGTGATCTGAAGTTATCTTAATTTATTTTATGGGCAATTAGTAGAAATTGGAAACTGACAACAAAATGGGAGGTTATGCAGAAAAGTTTTCATAAATTTTTTCAGCTAAAGAAAATTCTTTATGTACATTGCAACTTGGTAATTATAAAATGTGGCTGGTCTTGAAATTATTGTAAGAAGGAAAGAGTGTTTCGTTCCAGCTGGCTGGTAGCTGGTATCATCACTCTTCATAAGGTCACAACTGTAAAGTCAACAAAATCCTTGAAACGAATTATTTATGATCGATAGTTCACTTAATAGATGGTAGTCATCTTCAGTTTTTATCAAAGAAGAGATTGAATTGGTCTGATTCTGATTCTCGTTCGGAAACTATTTAGGCACCATTTTTAAGGATAGCCGAAAGTTCAATCAATTTGGTTCATTGTCTGTGGGCGTGTCGCAGGTAGTGAATGGCATGTACATGAATATCCTCCGTGTCAAGTTGAGAATAGCAATTGACGTGAAGGCTCTTTCACGATTCTAACTTTTGCGGGTGGGGGTATTATGGATAAGGTATCCCCGTATTCTCATCCACAGTTATGTATTTTTGGCTCTAGGATGGAGCCCTGGTACAAGCATATTACTTGTAACGTTTAACGTTTGTGACTAGTCCCTAGATGAGAAGTTGTTTGTACATTGACCAATTCAGTGCCATCTCAAACCGGTTCAGGTCACTCCTGTGAAGAGCAGTCAAGTCAATAACATCGTCCCAATAGTGTCCAGTTTATCGCTGCTGCCTCACAGACAAATGTGGCCAGATGAAGACCTAGACATCGGAAACTAAGAAATGTAGCTTGTAGCTTGTAACTTGTATATGTGGGGAAAGCAAAACTATATGAAAGTGAATGATAAGTCCTCTGACTGTTTTGTTAATTGTATTCAACACTGACCATCTTCTACAAACATTCCCCTGGCATTTTCAATCAAATTTCTTACAACTAAGCAACTAACTTTCAGTACAAAATATTTTCAAATAAACCTTTAAACAACGTTTCTATGCATTTTAGATAGCTAACCTCATTTAATACTCCTTAAAAGCTAACCATTCATCATTTTGACGAACACACAAGTTTTTGTTGTTTTAAATATGGAGTTTTATAGTTTTTTGGAAGTTTAATGGTTTTATTACTCGCTACTGATATTTCATTTAATATAAATTATTAAATAATGACATTTATTTAAAGTTTTATGAATAAAAACTTTATATTAGTAATCAAATAAGCTAACGTCTGAGCAATAACTAAAAAAAAAATTTTTTTTTGGCACAAACAAAACTTTTTTCATTCATATTTTTAACATTATTTTAAGTTTAAATCATTAAGACTAAAAATAAAATAGAAAACGTGCGTAGGAAAAAAAATTAAGTACAAAAAATACACAAAACTTAACCATTCGTCGAAATGCCGAGCAAGTAGCCTAAATATCAAAACTAAAAGTACTGACAGACTGCTTTCAGTGGCGCCTGAGCTAGAAGTCATAGATTGAGAGAGGAGAATATATGATTAATGTTCGTCAAAATGACGAAGGTAAGTTATCTAGGCTTAGCCCTATCACATAATTCTGAATAAAATATCTGCAGAGTTTTTTAACCAATATATCTCAAAATCCTGATGTGTAGTAGAAAAACTATGAAATGTAATTTTGTTTGTTCCATAAAAACTATAAATCAAGTATTTTTATTTGACATTAATTTTAACCCATTATATATGAGTTCCTTGGGAACATTAAGTACCAAAAAATATCTTTGATATATTGATTTCTCAGTAAAATTTATTGAAAATAAAAATAAATTATAATTATTAACATATCATTGGGGTTGAGAATATGGTACGCATTTTTGAAACCTCAAGACTTTAGCACATCGTTGATTTCAATCGGGCGACAGCCTTCTCCTCCTTCCACCCCCTAGTAACGCCACTGTCCTGTTTTTGTGCGATCAGCTTATGAGTTTCAAATTAAAAACTTTAAAACAAAATCAAATCAAATTTATCTCATTATTCAAAAAATAAAAAGTCATTTATTATAATCTAAGGCCATACAAAAATGTTTCAAGTTGTTTTTGTACATTTCTTACTTCCATTATTTCTGAAAAGGTCAAAATTTGTTTCCGTACTCAGGTCATCCGCTCGCATTGTTAAGGCGGCAGGACATTGTCGCATGCACTCGTTTTGCACATAAAGTCGTATTGTTTTGTCTAGTTACAGCTTCATCTTGAAGTCGCCTTTCAAATGGCATTATGCTGTCGGACCGTGGTCGACAGCATGGAAGATTGTTTTTTTTTTTTATTTTTATTCAGACGCATTGCCACAAAGAACTAGAAGGAAGTGAAACGACGTAAGACGCGTACGCTCAATCGACTGACGCCTGCATTATCCTGTGAAAAACGATTGCATGCTGTGATTTCAAGTGCCTGCTGCTGTGCGCTCATTTGATAGTAATGTCTTGCTCATTTCAAAACATTTGTGCAAGTTATTTTGAATTTACACGGATAGTACCTACTGCAGTATTTGCCGGATTTACTTAAACTGCGACAATTCAAGTTTTTTACGAAACTCACGAGCATCGTTAAAAATTGCACATAGGTAAGATAGGGTTTTTAAAATACTGTGCTGCAATTTAATGTTGAAACTTTCTTAGAATTCAAAGTTACATTGAGGAATTTGTAGCAAGTACGCAGGGTCTCAACAAATGTCATTTGAAAGAAATTAAAAAGAAATAACTTTTAAGTTAAATTGAAAAGGTTCACGTTAAAAATCTTCAACTCCAAACTTCCATTTTGAAAGCGCGGTATGGATGAGTCATTAAAAACTACTGATGCAAAAGCCATTAAGAATAAGAATGAAAGAATAAGAAAAAAATACAAAATAATGGAATGCCATACAAGGCAGTAGAGGGAAAAAGCCACAAAAAAAAACTTCACATCGTAATCGCCGCAACGTCTCCCAAAATCCGTCGCTTATGCCATTGGCTGCAGCGCATGAAGCGCAGGAGGAGCTCCATTGGCGCAGCTAAATCCTTTTGTGTGTTAATGCGCTTCAGTTTACCGGTGATTTGTGTGTATGCGTTTTTTATGATGTTTTGTTGTTCTTTTTTATCTTGCCTTCTTTTTTTTTTGGATCTTGGATCCCTCCGTATATACTACGAATTCTTATTCTTTTCAACATGCATTTGCTGGCGTTGACTCTTTCCGATCTTTTGGATCTTTTTTGTATTTAAGTTGTTTTCATGAGCAAGACAAATTCCCAGCACGTCTGCTAAAAGGGCAGCCTCCTATTCTTTTTTTGGCAGTTGTTGTTGGGGCAGCCATTTATGTTTTTTTCTGTTTTTGAGTTTTTGGAATTTTGTAATGGATAAGCATTAGGGTGTTTTTTTTTTTTTTTGGAAACATTTTTTTATATGATAATGAAGTTCTTTCCTTAAAATTTAAGGGGCTACTAAGTGATATACATATGTTTATGTTATATATAGAATTAGTATTGAAATTGTGGCTTGATCACCATATATATTTAGTGAGAATAGTCTGGGATCCATTTGGAACTGTAGTGTTCAAAGTAAAAAATGTGTTTCAATGAGTCCTTTAACATTAATATACACTGAAAAAGATATTTCAAATGCGCTATGTAAATGTCATTAGGGGTTAGCTTAGCATTATATATTATCTATCCCAAAATACATAGCTGAGCTCTGTCAGATTTTGATACTGTGTTATCAATTTATATGAAAGATTTGAAAGGTTTAACTTTAGTTTTCGATTCGTTAGCTATAAAAATGTTTAACTTTTTTGGTAAATTAAATTTTCATATTTTGTTACAGTAAAATTGAAAAAATATCCAATGTGACCTCTAAATGTTTTCTGAAATTTGAAAACCAGACTATTTTCTTGATCAGAAAAGGATTTTAGGGTATTCGGACGAAAAACGAAAATCATCGTTTCTTGCACCACCGTAAAATTGGGTTTCAGGGACAATCGGACTTTCATGCACTCAACTAAAAACCATAGACCTGTTGTCTATTAGCCGTATTGGAATTTCAAAAGCCAACACGAGCTACATTGGAGAAATGAGAAATAATGTAGCTGTTATGCTCTACCCTGCTTTGGACAAAACTAAGTTTATGAATGTTCAATCTAACTCCAAATCAGACCATTAGTTAAGCTGTGAAGACATACTTTCTTGTTGTGGGCGTGGCACAGTCCATCTTTAAAACATAAAACCTATTCTGAATGTTCTTTTTTTCTATGTACCAAACTTTACCAAAATCAGTTCATTAGTTTCACAGTGCAAACAAATTTCCTGTTAAAGGCGTGGCACCGCCCACTAAAAACAAATATATTAACTCAAAAATCCTTTATCTCCATACCAAAATTCATCAAAATCGGTGTAGCAGCTAACCATGGCAACGTGCTGCTTTATACCGAATTTCATCAAAATCGCTCAATTAGTTCAACCGTGGAAACGTATTTACTAGTTTGAGGCGTGGCACAGCCTATTATTAGAAAAATAATTAAATTTGGCACTGCTTCTCTCAACCTCTTCACAACCGTTCCAACAATAAAAAATCAAGATGTATTATTGCGGAAACCGTTTTGCAACTGCCTATTTTTATGTAGATTAGAGTGGACCTTTAAAAGAGCTGGCAAAGAGCAACCCAAGACATGTTTTCCGCTAAGTTCGATTTGTTACAATGTTGTCATACCTATGAGAATTTCTTTAATAAAAAATGGTAAAATTCCCTCCAGCGCTTATTTTGTGTCCAACAGATTTCCATTTTTCTTTTAATTTTGTTCCTTTTATATTTAATGAGTCAAAACTACATTATATTGAGGTTAAAATTCAATTACGTTCTTAACCACATAATTTATACCAACAGCATACCGACGGAAAAATCATTCTTGAATTTTGAATGAACTGCAAACCCCATCAGCAAAATGAAATTGGCATAAAAGACACAACGTCTGGTATTGCTAAGGAAGCGCAAGAAAAAACATGGCTGACAAAAAGCAGAACAATTCACATTTACAAAGAGAATTCGATGATTTAACCGCTGAGAAAAAAGCCAAACTATGATGACAGCATTTTATCATCTTACCAGTTGGATGCTTACAACGACCAACATTGTGTGCAGCTGTGTAAGTGGGCAGCTCTATGGCTGTATTGGAATTGTAGTCAAATTGTCTGAAAAGGAAACTAAAAAGTGGTCACAAAATGAAGCAACAAGAAAATGTTAAATCAACAATAACCACACTTTGTTCTAAGGACACAAAGCTGGTCAACAACGGCAGAACATCAACAAGAGCAACCAACATCTTGAAAAGCAAACAAGTACCAACCAAAGACTCAAAGAGGCAGACAGCCTGACAGTTGTAGAATAGATAATCAGAGACTTTATAAAACAAAGTGTGTTTTTTCATACAAGGGCTTGGCTTGCACATTGGACTGCTGAATGGATGGATGGATCGATCATTGGATGGTTGAATTCAGAGGACCGAATAACAGTCACAGTTGTGCAGTCAAGCAATTAAAATCAGGAAGACACAACGACTACGGCAGCAGTGTCTCGAAAATACCAACTTCACATGGTACTCGTGGAAGCTGAATACAGAAATCTCAAATTGTACAACAAATAATGAGTTGGGTTTTGTTCGGGTTTTTTTGGTTTGATTTTTGATTTTTTTTTTTTTGCTTTAGCTTCTGTACCGCCTGGTTAAGTTATTTTTTCACCTTTTCCACCTTTTTTCTATTGGCTTTGTTGTATTCTGAATGTTTGCCACAATTTAACATGCACCAGCATGTCGTCAAATCGTCTTTGACTTTCATATGAACGTTAGTAGCGCTTGGCTGTTGTTATTTTAGTTGTTACTATATGGCTGAAAATTCCCGGTAGGAAAGGAACGTTGAACCTCCTTGGCGTTTCTACAAGTTAAACCCATGCTTTAGTCAAAGAAAATCAACGAAATATCATGCTTAAATTTAGGCAAAACTGAGAGAACACCGATTTCCCGCTAATTGTCGAAAATATTTTGTATTGATGTCGAAGACGAATTTTGACCAGTTCAGTTCCTTTAAAAGTATTTTTTAAATTTCTCTTCTTTTTCAATGTTACTGAACTGGTCTATGAAAGGATCGATAGTTTATTCCTAACATAATCAAAAGCTCTTTTGATCTTATCTTCCACAGAGGATATTTTTATTCTTATTGCATCGATCCGTATGAAAAGCTCCAAAATATATTTTGAGTATTTAGTTTTGGGACGATTTAAAAGAAATCAAATCGTTTCTCTTCCTCATACATCTTCACTAAAAATTCTTTCATTGACATTCTCACAGATTTCGACTTCCAATTTGATTTTTCCCAGCTGGGCTGTAACCTTTAACCAGTGAGCCACAAAGACTCCGGTTGTTTTTGTTTTTTTTTGAACTGCACCGCGCGTTAACCATGTTCTGCATTGTCTGTCTGTCCAATCCGTCTGTCTGTCTGTCTGTCTGTCTGTTTGACTATATCAAGCATTACACCATGCGCGATGTGGCGTCTCGTCGTTTGCCTTATGCCTCGTTTTTGCTGCGCTCGGTCGTTTGTTTGCTTTCCTGCTCGCTTTGTGCTGCGTCATTAAATGGTAACAACAGGCTGGTTTAACTTTAGCGCTATCGCTGACGCTACGTGCCATGCTTTCCATGATTTCACAGGCGTTGCAGCAACGCATACAACGACAGGTGTTTTACTCTTACTTACTCGCTTGCTGGCTTCAGAAGGAGGCGATACAAAAAACCTTACAAAAAATACGGCCAAGTAACCGACCGGCAAAGACACATTGGAGGCAACAGCAAAAGACGCAACATCTTGTCTGTTGGCTGTTTGTGAGGGAGTACGCGACGCGAGCATTAACTCATACATAATAAACTGCATTTAAGATTCTTACATGCGAGAAAGAGAACACAAAACACAAGTCGTAAAACTGCTCATGCATGCAGTATCATCTCTTAGTTTGGCTGGCGCAAAAGCGTCAAACGTTCTGACCAATCGTTGTATCCTAATTCATGCATTTTTTATTGTATTCAAAGAGTTCTTTTTTTTTCAATTCTTAAGGGCTTTCGCTGTGGCTGTGTTGCATTGTGTGTGGTTGTTTTGGAGATCGCTGTTGCTTATGGCCAAAAACATGATTTATTAAGAGATCCTCCCTAAATCAACCATTTGTGTATTTGCTTGGAATTGCAAGACAAATGTGGTTAGTTACCTTAAGAATATAAAAATCAAATGAGAATTCTAGCCGTGGGTGGTCTTTTGGCCTTCTAAGACATAAAATATTTTTTCAATAATCTTTAGAGTTTCCAATGTGATTTTGTATATATTGGTCTTACGAACACATTCTATCTTTGCAATATCAATTGTCATATATTGTCGTGAAATTTGACTACAAAAAAATTTACGATAGAAAATGAACCGCAAGCCAAAAAATACTGAGAGGTCAATCGGGGCCATAAGGAAATGCCAACTGCAACTTACTTTCTTCTGCGTACATATCCCGTTTGGAATCAGCTTTCTCAGTAGCAATGCGCTAAGTGATTGTATTTTCTATTGTTTTTGCATCCATGTTTCCAGTCTTTTAAGGTTCTTTCTTGTCTATCAACATCTGTAATGATTTTTAGCAACGTGGTTATTGGGTTTACTCATGGAAACGAAGTCGAAACTCTTGAAGCTTTTGAATAATCTTTGCCATTTTTAGGTTTCTCTTATATAATGCCTAGTTGTTTTCCCGCTAACTGAGTGCCTTTAAATGGTTTGACGAAACATTTCAATAATTTGCATTCAAGTTCATGAGAGAACTTTTTCTTACTAATTACGCTGTTGATGCGTATATATTTGAACTCGGCAGTATAAAATGGGAAAGGATATACAAGTCGCTGAACATTAAATCAGCAAAACAGTGTCACAAGCTCACGTGGCGTCAATCTTCTACATATTTATAACATGTTGAAACGATACGATCTCGATCTGAAAATGTTCCTAAGAATCGATGCTCTATGGTTAGCGTAACACTTATCTCTAATGGCTCTCCACAGATGATAGTTCAACAGAGTCCAATTGCAGCTGCGCGGCTACCACCGAGGTTGAAATGAGCTTAATCGGAAAGGATTATTTTTCGGTAAATATGCTCATTTTCGAAGCGTACCATAACCCATTTAGCGAACCGAAAATGTTGCAAATGGTCTTGTGGTTCGGCTCCTGTACCAATTGAGCTATGTACGGAGCCATGCCGATGTCTTTATGCAAAATTCGCATCAAAGAGGTCGGTGAAGTGTTCAATCCTGAGAGCGATGTCGAGTGGATCTTGTTCAAACGTATATCGACCCATTTCCTTGACTGGCAATATAAAACTAACTTTTTATCATAATACGAATGACATTAGATTGGCCACACTCAAAAAACTTAAGATTCCATCAACCAGCATTTGCATTCAGCAGCTTTTGTATGGGGGAATATATGTGCGAGTAATAGTTATGCAAAAATGATCTTAGACATTATAGTTGTTCCCAAACACGAGGGACAAGACGGTGTACTCCTTTTTCGCAGGTATTTTTAACGCTTTTAGACTTTCGTAAGGTCCGATGTGGCAAAAAGTATAAAAATTATATAAAATTTAGTAAATGTAATTACACAAATTTGGTTAAGTACACAAGCAAAGAATTTTCTTCTGTAAAATTAATTATGCGAGTTATAATATGCAAAATTATCTAAACTTGCGCAATTCAGAAACAGAGACAATTCCTTTGCTTCTGCTCTCATCAAAACAGAATAAACCATAAATTACCCCATATACACGTAACATATTAACTAATGACGATGCAGTAACAATTTAATAACCAAAAAAATTCAACTCAAAATAAATTTGTGCTCGTAATTTGTTACTCGCACAGATACGGATACATTAGCGGATAGTGACTATGGAGCAGGTAAACAAAATGAAACGAAACTCACCACAGTTAATGAATTAATGAACATCAGATTTGAGTGTATAGACGAGTAGTAAGGAAACCTTAAGAGATAGACGCAAAGAGAAAATTTATGAATTACTCTACGCTCTCAATACGTTTTGCTTAGCACTCGAACAAAGTAACTACGAGTACAAGGTAGTTCTAATTTATAACACGCTGAGAAGATCTCGCACAAAAGTCTTCATCATCATGCTCATGATCATAGACTGACTGTTTGTGTTGAACTTTAACAGTTGCATATTGAGTTGAATTCTTCGAGTAGTAGTTTCATGCTGTTCAACGTGAGTGGAGCTACTCTGGAGTGAGACCGTTGTCTATTGATCAAGCGCACAAATGAGCGAGCGCGCGCACCAACCGTCTTGTGCTGCCGAACTAAACAGATTGAGCATACGCTCCATAGAGTTGGGCCACAGCAGCAGCGAAGGTTAAGACGATGACGGCAACAGCACTAGCAGTAGCTGCATATGAAAACAACAAACAACCGATCGATCGAACGACCGATCATCTCTATACATTACTTTGCGCTGCTGGGCACTGTAGTAGACTCTTACGAATGTTGGTGGTATTCAACGGATTATTGAATCAGGTAGACAGATAGGCGTTAGTCGTTCTACAGCGCTGATCGAGTTTGAAACTAACTTTTGTAAAGATCGCTGGAAACATTTTGAATAAACTGAAATTACGAACAAGTGATCTTAGAGAGACAATTCTTTTCGTTTTGATACAAGAAAATTTTTCTAAAAATTAATTTAAAATAAATTTTTTTTGTTTTTTTTTTTTGTGAAAAAAGCGAAAATTCGCTGTGAAAAAAAGAACACATCTCACGAATACCAAATCAACTTTAAAACCAGCGGAAAAAATTTCATTGGAATGCAAACCGACAAGTTAAAGCTGAAAACGTAGAAATTTACTCTGTAAAGAAACAAAATCAAGTGTGAATTTAATTAAAAAATTTTTATTAAAAAAAAAGAAAAAAAAAATACATAAAAACAACAACAACAAAACCAATAAAAATACCAATATTTGAGTGAGGAAAAAAAAACAAAACGGGAAAATTATATATACAAACTCGGTATTTGGTTTACTGTGTCAGTGACGTCGCAGAAGTTCGATACCTCAGGGCATCTTGGAAAGAAATTATGAAAAATTTGTTGCTGTGATAAGCGCAGCAAAATTGTTTGTAAAAAAATAAAATCAAAGTCGTAGCACATTTTTGCTCTTGCGCGAACACACTAATTGAAACGTTATATACGCACGATATAGGCGACGTAACGTAAAAAGTAACGCGCGTTTTTTGCTGCTCTGTGGAATTTCTGGATTTTTGTTTTTTTTTTGTAAAAGTTGAAAAAAAACTACAACTCGAAATTTATTATTCACAAAAATTCACAACAACTACAGCAATAATAAAGTATAAATAAATAACGTAAAGATATACGATATTTTACAACAACGTGAATTGTAGAAAACTGTAAGGAAAAAAAAATCAGACAGTTGGAGTGGTAAAACTAAGAGAAAAAAAATCCAACAACAGCAACATAAGACACCTGTGTGAATATCGAGTTTTATTTTATTATTAATTCATACGATTAAATATTTTGTGTAGTTAATGTTGCCAACACAAAAAACACACAAAAAAAATCGAATTTATCAACAATAACTGGATTTTGTACGCGTTGGCTTATAGAAGAAGTTGTTGTTATTGTTATTGCTGTGACTAAAGCTTCTACTACCGCTACAACAAAATACATCAGCAGCATCAAAACAAACTTGAAAAGTGTAAATTGCGTTATGCATGCCGGTGCGCAACATAAAAACCAATTGATGGCAACACTAAAAATTTAATTTAAGAAAAACACAAAGTTGTAATGAATCACAAATACTGAATTTAATAAAAAATTAATAAATAATAAAAAATTTAAATTTTGTGAAATAATTTTTGTTTCCAAATTATCAAAAACATGACGTTTTAGTGTAAATTAAAAAAAAAAGTTTTAAAATCCACAAAAACAAAACGAAAATATCGACTCGACAACACTGCTGCCATGACACAACAACCCCAACGACAGCCGCATACGCCAGTTACCGTTAATAACACAAATAAAACCGTTAAACAACACATAGATGCTGTTTGCCTTTTACACTTTGACAACGACGACGAAGATACAACGTTTACGCCGACGCAGCTTCAGCAGCAGCAGCAACAAAAACAGCTACAACAAATGTCAAAATTGCTTGCGCCAAAAAAGTCAACAGCAGCAGCAGCAAAGGAAATTCAGCAACAAAAAGTGGAAAGTTTTTAATAAAAATTTGATTTTCTTCATTTATGATTATCGGCGAAAATCCAATTGCCGAATTAACAAAACCACCGGCGGCATTTAGCAGGCAGTGTGTTTAGTAGTGGGTACCATTAGCAGACACTGTGACAAGTGGCACTTTAGCATTCAATCACTCAATCGAATCGAAAGTAAATTCGCACAAAACTTTAAAGAAAGCGGAAGTAGTAGTTCACATCTTCTGCGAATCACAAAATTGTCATTGATTTGACACAATTTCGTAATTGACATACATTCAGTGTTACATACGTTACGACGCACGCATTACAAGCACTCATCATTCATACGATATTCAATTTGTAAACATTTTTTAGCAATAAAGAGCACATACAACAACAACAACAACAACGCAGCAATAACAACTTTTCATACAATCAACATAGGAAACTTTATAAGACTGAGGTGAGTGATTGGCACCGATTTTACTATGCCCTAAGAATTTTTGTTTTTCATCAGCGATATTTTGATTTTGTGCCAGTCTAACGATATTTTGTTACACTTTCAATTGTTGTACGATTTTTAATTTCATGTTATATTGTCCTATATCATATTTTACTTATTTGCTGAAACAGTAGGTGTTTGACTTTAATTTGGATTGACTCGTATACATGTTGTATTGAATTACAATGGAATTTTGTTAACTTGTGTTATTGCACAAGTGTGACAGAGTTTTTTTTTTTTGCTTTAACTTGATAAGTTGCGTTTTTTTTTTTAAAGGGGCTTTGCGACATTTGTTGCTTTTAGGCTCTGTGTGAAAATAAGTGATCAATTTCATTTGGTGTCTTTACTAAAGGGTATCTATCGGCACTCGGTTTCATAACCACCCATCATTATCAACTGGTTCAAATTGAAGACTACGCAGAAAATTAAAATATATTTTCTTAATCAATATCACATCCAGAGGCGATCATCGAAATATTGTTGTTCAGCAAATATTTTTTATGTTATCATCGATGCGGTAGTTCTTGATGTACCGATATTGATGTGCAATTTTCTTGTAATTTCATTTGCACCGTATAAATTTTGATCCTTAATGTCATCATCAGTACCTCAACTTCTTCTTAAGAGAATTCAAAATATGATGCGTTAGAAATTATATGTGAAAAGCACTGTTAATAAGGCCATATTAAGCTCGTCGTCTGTATATTTTTAGCATTTGATTGTCTATTTCTGTTCTGATTTCCGATCCTACTCTCACACTTCTTAGATTACTTTCATTTTTTTGACGCACATACAGTACTATACCGAGATTGTCATACATATAGTTCTCTGATTGTTCCCCCAGTTCCAGTTGCATGAATTTACATGTGTAAAATCATTCCATTATACGCTAATGGGGTCTGAAACTGTGGTCAGACTATAT
This sequence comes from Meiosimyza decipiens, assembly GCA_963680825.1. NCBI lineage: Eukaryota > Metazoa > Arthropoda > Insecta > Diptera > Lauxaniidae > Meiosimyza > Meiosimyza decipiens. The sequence goes on along the minus strand of OY804260.1, from coordinate 72,504,135 downwards.
AATTTTGTTTTTGACGTACCATCACAGCACGCCAAGTTTCTGATCAGACTAAAGACATAATAACGATATTGCACATGCTTTTAGGTTTTTTTGAAACTACGGGAACTTGAAAGGCTTAAAAAGCCCAGCTTTCGTTTTTAAGGTATCGAGTCTTATGAGTACGAGCGTTCACTGCTTGCCAGCCTGCTGTGTTGGGCAGGCAGAGCTTATATCGGGGCATTTGGTTTTATGAAAGAGGCTTTCCAGTGAGAAATGTATCAGTGTGCTTATAAATACTGTGCACCAGAAGAAAATCTCGTTGGAGACTACTGCAATATTGCGATATATCTTTAGACATCTTAATTTATCGCATGCTTCATTTGTTATTTAATCAAAGTCATTATCAAGAGGTTCGCAATAACTAAGCAAAAATTTCTAAAAATAAAAAAAAATGATATTCATTATAATTTTGTTATACTAGTAATGACTAAGAAAGGGACTTACCATTAAAAATGCCAATGCTCTTAGAAACCTAATGGTTGGCATTTGGCGATTTGAGGCAGCGAGCATTATTGAACTTTCGCTCTGGGCCGAGAAGCAATCTAACCGGAACTTTCGAACAAAATATATTATATTTTAGCTTTATCAAAGTTATAATTTTGATTAAAAAAAAGACTATGAACTAAACATTTCATGGGGCGGTAACTATTGGTTTTAACAATTTAAGTTTTTAAAAATATCTATTATTTACGATTGATACTCTCGAATAAGAACACTCAATGAAAATATGAGTAGACACAATTTGTTATATAGATAATATCAATCTGGATACTTTCAAGTTAAGTTTTGATATTGTATTTCATATACTACGCTATATTTTCAACTTAAGGTTAATTGGGTCTTTAATAAATCTAATATTCTATTATTTATTACATATATTTATTTGTCATTATAAATTATTGTTTTTAGTTCATCTTTAATTGATTACATTTGCTTTATACTTTTCCGCTATCATAATTTTACATCTGCTGCCTGCTTATGCACCTGTAAGACTTCAAGTATAAATCACCGATAGCACCTTTAGACTATAACCCACATATAACGGTTTCGTTTTTGTTTGCGTTTTTTTTTCTCTCTTTTTCTTTTTATTGCCTTTCATAGATGATTTATAACATTATTATCATTACTATCCATATAAATAAATACTCGTAATATCTGAGTTATTTCTTCAAAAACAAATCACTCTCCCTTTTCTTGAGACAAAGTGCACAAATATTATATCTTATAAAACTATAGAAGATTAAATGCATTCGTACAGGTTGCGCCCGCTTAAAGCGGCATGGAGTTTGTTTGAAAATGTAACAAAAAAGTTTTGTTTATATTTTTGAAGCCAGAAATATTGTATGTTAGGGTGTTAGTGATTTTTGTTTAAATAAAAAGTGAAAAATCATCACCATTTACTGCAAAACATTGTTTTCGTTAGGGTGTAGAAGATGAGTCCCTATTGAAATGGAGCATTACCATTAATATTTCCACCAAAGCTGTTTGAAGAAGATTTTTTGATTTTTAACCAAAGCTTTCCTTGAATGAAATCAATGCCGACGTACTCTCAGTAAGTGGTGATGCTCAAAAATTATGAAATTTAAATTTGCTTGCAAGGGTATATTAAAAATCGTTATTTTTGCATGATTTTCAAATGAAAGTGACCGAAGCAGTTTCTTTGAACATGCAAAATATGAACCATTTAAAAAAAATGCCCTAAAACTTAAACTCTTGTGTGGAAGGCACCAATGGTATTATAAAACAGTAAAAAAAAATGTACAATAACACATTTTTGTTAGTAAGCTTTCTACTTGATATAAAGTTTCAAGCTAAATAGCTAAAAAGGCTCGATCATTATGGTCGAAATATATTAAACTGAACACCACATCAAGACGACTATTTGTTTTCTTCTCTATCACCCGAAGAAAACAATAAAAAAAAATTTAAAGCTTTTAACTACAAAGGTTAACGCTTTTTCTTACTATATAAAAAATTCTTCTACTAAAAAAGGAAGGATTCCTCCCTGACTCGTAGTTTTTTAGAAATCTTTAGTTACCAGCAAGCCTGGATCTTATTTTAACGGCGCTGCCTATTGTCATTATCACAGAAAGCAGGTCAAAATTTCAGCTTTGACTATCAATAGCTGGAAATCTATTTTATGTTACTTATTATTTAACAATTTTTCTGTTTGCTTCGAAATTACAATTCGACTAAGAATGTAATGTATTTTGGGAAAAAGAAATCTGACATATAAATTGCGACAGATAATATGCACAACCCCGATTAAATTTGACAAAAATCTAACGCAAAAATTTTACAGATTTTTCAAAAATTTGACTACAATTCATAAATCGCGCAACATCTGTAATATTTTTGGCATTAAATGAACTGCTTTATGCGAGTAATACCTGTAGCCGTAGAAGAAAAGTTATTTATTTTTACGGTCGATACGAGCACAATTCCTAGAAGTTCAAATCTCAATTGTTTGTTTTTATTGTATCAAACACATAAAGTTTCTCGCGGATTTCTTCACCTATGTGCATACATAGATACCTACACTACGTCTGTAGACTTTGGCCGCTTGTGTTTTTGTTTTTGATTTTCTTTTTTGTTTTATCTTACCAATTTGATACTCGTAATACACATTTGGTGGTGTGTCGTAAAATCTTTTAATAATTCTATTATTTTCGCACTTACTTATAGCATTTATTATTATTGCTGTTATTATAACAAGAAGTGCTATTATTAGTGTTGTTGTTATTGTTGTTGCTGCTTTTGTAGCTATATCTATAGCACAATGTGGGGTCTTTATTCTATATACCCACGTATACAATATGTTCTACGGAACGTGCGCTATACCGTGTAAAATAAATTTGTAGATATCTAACGTGGGAAACTTTGATTTGATATTCATTTAACAAAAACTGTGAGCATTACAAAACGATGCAAAAACAAAACATTTCAATCAAATAACATATGAATTTCTCACATTAGACGTGATGATTCAGTAATAAATACATTTTTGTATAATTTCAATAAATATCTAACTATTTAGTGCTTCCACCTTGTGTACTTTTATGACCATCTGTGCAGTTTATTGTTTGTCTTCATAGTGACAGGTAGAACTGTACTACGACAGCATGGGATTATCATTTAATATCCTTAGCATTTTTACATCTTTAGTATTTTTATATCCTTAGCATTTTTATATACTTAGTATTTTTATATACTTAGTATTTTTATATTTTTAGTATTTTTAGAAAGCCCCAGATAGTTATAAAGTAAGCTATTGCTTTTCAAATATTTTTGTGGAAATTACTATATCATTTATGTTTCTGAAATTGGATCTCTTGTTAGATGACCCTATGCTAAACAGGTTGGCGAGCATTGGATTTTTTTTTAACAACTTGAATTTCACTGCTATTTTTAGAAAATTCTAACTTTAGAAGTTGAGTCTTATGCAAAATCTTATGTTTTTTTTATTAATTTATAGAACTTTTTCCTCAAGCAGTATTTCAAGAGCATAACGTCTTACAAAAAGAATACTGAATGTTGTTTGTTTGACAGCATTTGCACTCACTATAACTCAGTTTTAATGTTAAAACACATCCATAATATCTAGTTTTTCGATCAGTCGATTTCGATATATCGCATGTTTTATACCCTACACACAAGCTTTATCTTATTCATTTCGTCCTTTGGTTTGTATTTATCATTCTTGATCAGCGTTAACCGATTAAGCCATGTCAATTTGTTTATCCGTCTTTCTGCGAAAGTCATAATTACAGGAAAACAATGTGAGGTGATTTTACAGACACACCTACCGCCCACAAAAAAAAAAAATATACTATGAGAGCTATTTAAGATCATGAAAGTTTCACCTGTATACTACAAATTGTGCGGACAACCTCTAAAAAAACTGTTGAATTCTTTTGGTTTGGGTCAAATTGATTGTTTAATTTGTTTTTTTAAAAAATTTATTTTTTTGGAGGATTATTGACCAGTATTTTTTAAATTGCAGTTCTGTGCTTTCGCTTGACAAGTGAGCATCTCTTAGTTTGAGTTAGTGCTACCTCATAAATTAAAATATAATTATTCTAAGTAAATACATACTTTACGGAATTATTCAAACAAAAACATTGAAACATTGTTAATATTGAAACATTCCTATTTATTTAGTGAAACGCAATTTTTATAGTTAAGAAATAAAAAAAAAAAAAAAAAAAAAAAAAAACTTAACAGTTGAGCATCGCTCTCTTATTTAAAACCGCGTGTCGTGAGACAAAACAATTACATGATGAAAGATCCACCTGATCGCTTTACCAGCAATGGGTATCAATCCCTCAGTGTTGACAAAACAAAAAAGTTAAAAATTATCTCTCCCGGTCCCAAATTTTTGGTCATGGTGAGAAAACAGACCAACAATACCACAAAAATGACCTCGACAGAGCCTCTAAAGTTTATTGCTCCATCCAACTCTATAACAACTGGGTAAAGTACGCGCACCAATATAAACAAATTAACAAAGACGGAACCCCTCCAAGGCTTCCAGCAAAAACTCCCAAAATACACTTAAAAAAATTCTGCAGATTTCGGATGGGCCACACTTTCTTAACCCACCGTCATCTAATGGATAAAACTTCAGCACCAACATGTCCAATATGCCATCATCAAACTGTCACAACTTACCACCTAATATTCAACTGTCCACCTATCAAACGCGAATGTCGAAAAATAAACATCTCAATGCTAAACCTACTCCAAAAATCAACATCTGATAACATATCTAAATTTATAAATATTTTGAAAAAATTTAATATCTACTCTGTTATATAAATAACTAATATATATTTATGTCTGTACATACCATTATAGTTATGTATATATAATCATTACTTAATTTTAATCACACTTAAACTTATTATCTTAACCCATATCTATCCTATACTTTCATATGTATAAATATTTATTTTAGATTTAATTTGTACTGACTAGGCTGATGATCTCTGTAATTAATGCCTATTTTTTTTTTTAAGTTTGTTACATGATTTATTATGTAAATAAACTGATTATAATAATAATAATAATAATTTTTTAAATTGCACTTAAGTTAAGTCAATTATTTACCCGACGTTTCGTCGGTTTTTTTGCGACTTTTTCAAGGGTGATTTTATTTCTATAAACACAAAAAAATTTTTTCAACATTAGAACATAAAATTAAATTTAGAATGTGACAATGATAAAATGTACAGAATTTTGAATTTCAGCAAGATTACTCCTTACAGCCTTATAAACCTGAACGAATATCATGGAGTACATCAAGTGCTTTTAGTTTATCTCCATAAGCCAATGACTTAGCATAGCGTCACAAAAAATAGTCTAAGGGTGTTAAGTTACACGATTTTGGCGGCCAATTAACTTCATGATTGAAAACAAAAACTATGTGAATTTTGAGTGAGTTGCAATGAATTTAGTACATTTTCACAATTTGTAATTGCTTTTAATTTATATAGCGATCCATGGTTGTTTGTATGTCTGTAATGAAAAGTGAAAAAATACACAACTTAAACGAGTATGCCAGACAGCCGTATCGTACGTAATCCCTATTGAAAAATGTATTAAACTAATTGAAAGATCCTTTGTAAACTCTGGACAGCAATAAGACGAATTTTGATAAAAAAGCGTGACACTTCCCATACAATAAATATCTTTAAAACGTTATACCAAGAGAATTATTTACAGTGCAACTTACAACCGAAGTTCACACAATTACAAGAACTGGTTCGGACTATCCTTAAACAAAAAAATTGTATATATTGGCTAGTAGGCGTGGCACCTCCTATGTAAGCAAAAGTTTCTTTGTCTTATTTGACACTAAGGTATCATGATTTGGAAGTCTAAACTGGCAAAAAACAGTACATTTCCGTGAAATAACAAAAAAAAAAGTCACTATATGGAATACAAAAAGCAGTACATTTATCTGTGAAATACCTGAACAAAATTTTTTCAATTCGAAGCACACTCGAAATATATTTGATGCACATTTGCTGGATAATTTGCTTTAATCACGTGATAGGTTCAAACGTCTTCATATTGTGCCATTGTAAGATCAAGTAAAGATGATAAATATCCGATCACTGGACGACGAATTGAAACAGATTTCAATACACTCAGGTGGTTACTACTAAGCAACTGCATTTCAAAGGCTGTTTTCTTAGAATTTTACATATTAAATTCAGAATTACATGCATTACACCTCATATCACTATCCGATGTGGTCTTTTTTATTTACAGATACGATTTTACAAGTTTAGTGGCAAAAACATTTCTACGGCGCGCTTGCGATTTCTTCACTTTTGATAAATTAACAACTTCGATTAACAACTTCGAACAGCTGCAAGTTTTCATTATTTTTCTTTTTTTTTTGAAGATGAAAAATCGTTACTTATGGCTTTTATATCTTATTTAGATCAAAAAATTAACAGAACGTTTATATTTTTTAATCACAACATTCGGCATTTTTCATAAATAGTGTTATTTCTGTTTAGTTTTTTAATTTAACAAAAATAATTACAGTAGAATCCCGATAATTCATGATCGCAAGTTACCAGCACCTTTTTACGAATTACAGGGGATTTTGATTTAACGAGGTTTTAATGTAACGAGATTAAAATACGAATCAGCGAGGGGACCAAACTATAAAATTTTTACGAATTAAAGCGATTTTTTTCAGGGGACCAACAGCTTATTACGAGTTATTGCGAATTTCGAATTAACAGGGTACGAATTATAGAGATTTCACTATACATAACATAGCTAAGCTATCACTTTCACCAATTACGCTGATGTTGAATGGATTTCTCAACTTACGGCGCAAAGGTATGTTTGTCAAACACACTTCCTCAAACATACAAACTTAAAAAATATAAAAGAAATAACTTTATGAAAGTAAATGCGAAGAAATAAGTCAGAATTTAGTTTCAAAATCTTTACTCATAAGTAGAAAGATGCTCCTGCAGTAAATATATTGAAATATCTTTCAGTTTTTCAATGCAGCATAAAGTTCTTATCAAAATCATGAATCTTAGTATTTCAAACAAAAAAAATGCATCAACTGTCACCCCCTGCGTGTGCCAAAGGCATTTTTTCTATCCTCTTAGTACGGAAAAAATAAAAGTGGAAAAAATGTTGATTAGATTATAATCTTTATGTGAAATACACATTTCTATAATTTTTTGATTTTATTTCTTTAATTTCTTGTCTTTCTTCTGAGAGAAAAGGAGAGATTTAACTGTGAGACAGACATACGTCTAGGGTATAGCGCATTATCTAAATCTTAGATCTTTACGTAAGCAACAAGAAGAACAATTTATTACCCAATACTTAAAATCAATTCAATAAATTTTTTTTTTTTTTTCAATAGTAACATTTAGTAGTTGGTCCCAGTTCATGTCTTATTGAAAGTAGCCGCTTGAAACGAATGGCGTTAAAAAACGGCGTTTGAAAGCGTTTGCTTTGATTTTACAAGATGTAATGTAATGGAGAACAAGATAACAATTACAGACAGCAATATTTTTATCAATGGCTGGGGTTTGTTCAGTTGCTGTTTGGTTGTTGCTTCTTAATTGGTTTAAAAGCTGGCTCAGTTTTGAGTTAGAAGGAAATTGCGTAGTAACTTTTGGCAATTTCTTAATAAAACCGTAAGAAAATATAGTTCAATTCTAAAGTTATGTTGAAACTTTTACATAAAAGATATTTCGAGTAGTTTTGCAAACTCTGAAACAACAAAGTCATCCACATATGTAATATACACAAATATTTGCTACTGTTTTCAGTATAAGTTTTTAAATTTTCATTAAGCTTTGCTCTGAGGGGGGCGAACGTCGTTGTCGCCCTGGCGGCAAAATGGCCATCGGTATTTTTTGTGTTTTGCAAATAATATCAAAAGTTTTTATTGATCAGAACTTGAAGAACGGATGATACGGTCTGAATTGCATAGTTCAAAACATCACTTTTCTTATTTTAGTCTCTACATATTCATTGATATTGTCGTCATAGTCTTAAGTTGCAGCAGTTTGACTTTCTATTGAAATAATTGCAAGATTTGGCAGTCTGTGTAGGCTCATGGTTAATATCAAGTTCGATCTTCCTCGCCCTTAACGTAGTCCAAAAGTGACTCATATCACCAAAAATCGACATCATCACGAAATAATGCGTCATAAACGTGAAAAAAGAAGTAACGTTGTGACTCATATTACGGGGCGAAACATGGAAAGTCTCTTGTTTTGAAAAAACAGTCATGTGGAAGTATGGAGCTGGAATCCATATTGATTTTGCAAACTAGATTTGTCTTAATAAATATATTTACAAAAGTTAGTTGGAGTACGAGCGGCATATTGTTCATCGGCCTTGGCAAAAAATGTTCAAGGTACGCCACTGATGCACATATCCTTTACAAGAAAATAGCTTTGATTTTTATGTTAAGTGTTAAAATTGAAAAATGTTATGCGAACCAAATTAGAAGGTTTCTTTTTTTTATAGTTTTAGGTATGGTAAATCAAAATTATTCTCTAAATTTCACACATGCTTGAAAAGTGCCATTTTTTTGTACATGAACTGGTAATTTTTTATAAATTCTTTGTATTCAAACGCTTACAAAATTTTGAGAAATACCATCCTGAACATACTTGTACAAAGCAAATGCCATGCGTGTTGATTTGCAATGTTTCGATTGGAAAGCTTAAAATAGACTAGATATATCAAAAATGATTCTGCGCACCCATAACTATAAGAAAAGGCCCGCCTGATCCTCTATACACATAATTTGTCATCCGATGATATATAATTTTTCTAACAGCTAATGATATTATTATTCAATCTCTCAGAACTTTCAAAAGAACAATCTTTATAATTTTCACCTTAACAAAATCTTCTCATTTTTCAAAAAAAAAAGTTCCAAAATGTGGATACTAGAACGTTTACTTTCCCTCCATATAAGTCATGTTCTAAAAAATCAAAAACGATGATAAAATCCTGCTTTAATAAAAGCAAAACAACATTGTTTTAAGTAAATTTTATGAAAAATCATGAATGTAAAACAAATACATTTAATGTCAAATAAAATATCACGCATATTTTGTTATATCCTACCTATTCCTTGGAATTAAAAACCATTGCTACCTGTAAACGCAGAGTATTAAAACCCAACCAAATAAATTCTTAACCAAATGAGTTTTACACAAGTCGATGAAATGCTGTATAAACAGAATTTATTCTTCACTAGCGCACACACACACTCTCGCACGACGAATCTACATACCACCCATACCTGCTCCGGGCATTACCACGCAGTGCTGCACAAGTGCATGCTCGAATACATTAAACAGGTACCTTCTGGAATGGTACAGGGAAGAAAGAGAGACAGACAAAAAAAATACAATTTAGGGATGGCGCTTTCATGATGCTGATTGAAAATGTCACGGGGTTTTCCAAAAATTCTAACGAATGAACGCACACTATGTCATTCAGCACATACATATCTACATATACTGCCAAGATTGGCTTGTGTATGGGGGAGAGAGTGAGCGATAGAGCGCTGGATGAAAATTTGAGCTGAACTCGATCGACAAAGAGAAAAAAAAGCCTGAAGTACAAAAGAGCACATCGTGTGTTACACATATGGCTAACTCTTTCCAATACATTCAATTTATCAACTACATTAAATTTTTGGTCGCGTAACCATACGCATTTGCTCTCTTTAGCTCAAACTGAACTGATCATTGATTCTTATACTCTTTACTTCTCATTTTTCGATTTTAACCCTTTAACTGACTCTAAATATTTTCGATGTTTTTGTATCGTTTTAGAGTTGCAAGCGACCATGCGCGCATGGCTTTTACTCCTCATAGTGCTGGCGACTTTTAAACCGATCGTTCAAGTTGCTAGCACCGAGGATATATCATCGAAATTTATCACGGCGATATCAGCAAGATCAACAGCAGCAGCGGCGACGACGTCGATAACAACAGCGTTAACTAAATCATATCAACCAGTGATCAGAGATATAGCCAAGTCAACGGCATCGTTGTCATCATCATCTTCATCAGCAGCAACGACATCGTTATTATATCAAAACAGTGATAGTGATAATAATTCAAATAACAATAGTGACAATAATTTAATTATAGATATTAAAAATATTGAAGAAATTGAGGGTGCGGTAAACGGAGACGAAGAAGAAGAAGAACTTGAAAGAACTGTGAATACAAACCAATTAGAAAATCTAAATATATTTAATAGTGATAACGTACAGCAAGAACCAACAAAAGAAATGACTGTTAAGGAAGAAAGTATATCACACCCAACAGAATCCATCTTCAGCACTGTGGCATCATCAGAAGATCATAGCCATAGAGATGGTCACCAAAAACAGCATCAGCATAAGCAGCATCAGCATAAGCAACATCATCATAAACCCGTCGCCACTGATGATACAAGTAGTGAGAATAGCACTAGTGATGATGATGATGGTGATGATGTTGACACAACGGACGATATCGATAGCGAACCCGAAACATACAGTAATAAGGAAATTATAAGTGAAAAACTTAAACCCGATCCATCAACTCTAGTCGAAATAGAAAATAGCCTTCTATCGCTATTCAATATGAAAAGGCCACCAAAAATAGATCGTTCCAAAATTATCATTCCGGAAGCAATGAAACAGTTGTATGCCCAAATTATGGGGCAAGAAATTGATTCGGTGAATATACCGAAACCAGGATTATTAACAAAATCAGCAAATACCGTGCGCAGTTTTACACATCAAGGTGAGTTTGATAAAAAAAAATTATTGAGATTTGATTATAGTACAGAAATTGTGAAAGTTTAACAAAACAAAACAGAACTTCAAAATTTCGTTCATAATTAGGCGGAATTCAAACTTCTTTGCTTCTACGAAATAAAATCAAAGATAATCAAATGTTGTATTCGCACTCTAAAAGTTGGTGATTGCTTGATCATGAATCTTGATGCTATTGAGTACAAAGAGTTTGAGCATGAGCTTTTCCGTAGACACGCAAATATGCTAGATAATTTCTTCCCTCGGAATGGTACCACTTTGCAAGTAAGCAAAAAAAAATCTGAAGAGCTTGCTAGAGTCGCGCTCTGAAAATCATACACTGAAAAGTGACCTTAGCAAACTGCGCGCTTCAAACGAAACTGAGTACTCATTTATTTGATCCAGACAGTTTTTGAACTACCCAGTTTTTATATTTACTGAAATCACTTTTCAAATTCACCATTTGAATTCAAAAAATTATTGTATACTAAAAAATGAAAATGCTCACTAACTTAAATGGAACTTTTTTTAGAAAATGCAAAGTCTCCTGCCTAAGAGGGCAGAATTCCATTCTTGATGATCTAGAAAGTAAAATCGGACAAATTTATTAAAACATAAACTGAGCGATTGATGCCCAACTTCTTTAGATCATGCTATATTTTTAGCAGTTTGAATTTAGTCATTTGAATTCAGCAGTCAACTTTTGTGGAACAGACTATAGCTTACAACATGTTGTTCCAAAGAAAACCTATGCAAATTTCTTGCAATCATAAATCGAGTGTAGTAGTGCTACTCGAACGTAGCATCGCATATGCGATCCTTTGCGTGACCTTGAAAATTATTTCATGGAATTAAGCGACATCGTTAGCGCATGCGCTAAGTGCAATTATTGCAAAACAAAGACACAAAAGTAATAATAGAAAGTACCAAACGATTCTGTACGCTCGAGTGAATATAGCACCGCGCCGTGTAATGCCGCTGCTTTTTGAGTACCTGCTTCAAGCTTCTAAAGCCGCTTAAGCCTGCTCTAAGACAGGTTAACCTTTCTTATTTTCGAGTACTTACTTAAAGATAAAAATATTTTCATTTTTACAATTTGTTTTGTTGCGCTATTACAAGTGGCTGTAGTAAAACATTTCTGCTTCTTGTGTGAAACAGCTTATCCCTTCTATGGTATTTTGGCCATGAGCCAAATGGAAAAAAGGAAATAACGAAATTGTCCGAAAACTGTCTAAAATGTGCTGTTAGCGTAGGGGTGTGACGCCGCATCTTATTGCTCAAGGCGCCATTAGAACCGCAACATAAACTGAAAATTTTTTGTATATTTTCACAACAGATAGTCAGGGTTTTATTGTGACTATTGGTTTTAGTTTGTACCTTAAGTGTTAAGTGACGCTACTGCAAGAAAAAAAACATCGTAAAATATATATGTTCAAAACTTTACAGTGCAATACAGACATTTTCTCACAAATAGTATGCTGCTTGCTGCTAATGTTGTCGAGTAACGATCGAAAGTTTGGGTTTCTTGAAGGAAAGAAAATTTTAGGGGAAGACATATAGATTATAAATCAAGTAGTAGCAAAACAGACCAGAAGAATTTTCCGTAAAAGCCTACGAGTTGGAGATATATGTATAATATTTGAGAGATAATTTAAAGCACTAAAACTTTATATCTGAAACCAATATTATATTTTTGTATATTTAGCCCTATAGACCAAGTTTCGTCCAAATACGAACCAAATTTTTACTATCTTTCTGCTAGCTAGAAAGTTTTATGGGTCCGTTTGTTACATGATAATTATGCCCACCTGATCAGATCAAGTCTCAAAGTTCTAAAAACAGTTTTAGCTTTATTATCAACTTCAACTTTTTCCAACGTCACTAACCTTTCCGCCTTTCAATCTTCTTTTCTACTTGTAGATAGTAAAATAGATGAACGATTTGAAAATCATCATCGATTTCGTCTGCATTTCGATATCAAGAGCATACCCAGCGAGGAAAAACTAAAAGCAGCTGAAGTGCAATTATCACGCGATGCCATCAGTCATGCTGTACTCAATCCCCGCCTAGCGAACCGTACACTCTACTCAGTGCTCGTCTATGATATCACACGTGTTGGTATCCGTGGCAAGCGAGAACCCAGCTATTTACTGTTGGACAATAAGACGATACGTTTGAATAGCACAGACACAGTCAGTCTGGACGTACAGCCGGCAGTCGATCGGTGGCTGGAATCACCGAAAAAGAACTATGGTCTGTTAATTGAGGTACGAACATTCCGTGCCTTGAAACCTGCTCCACATCAACATGTGCGACTGCGCCGCAGTGCGGACGAGTCACACGATGATTGGCAACGCAAGCAACCGCTGCTTTTCACCTACACCGACGATGGACGGCACAAATCGCGTTCCATACGAGACGTAAGCACACGCTCAAAACGCGCCGGCCATCATCGCAGGCCGCATCGTAGGAAAAACAGCGAAGAAACTTGCCGTCGGCAATCTTTATATGTTGACTTCACCGATGTCGGCTGGAGTGATTGGATCGTCGCCCCACCCGGCTATGATGCATACTACTGCCATGGAAAGTGTCCGTTTCCATTAGCCGATCATTTGAATTCAACAAATCATGCAGTTGTCCAAACCTTAGTCAATAATCTCAATCCAGGGAAGGTACCAAAGGCATGCTGTGTGCCCACACAGTTGACGGGCATTTCAATGCTCTATCTCAATGACCAAAGTACAGTTGTGCTCAAAAACTATCAGGACATGACAGTGGTAGGCTGTGGATGTCGGTAAAATTTTGCCAACGATGTTGCAACACGCTAGGGTCTAGCGCCCGAGAAGCAGGAAAAGCAAAACAAGCAAATTGTCACTACCACAACGCACTGCACACACAGTGAATGTCAAACTGTGTGCGAGCAAGTGAGAGCACAAGTTGTGCTCTACCACCACAGTGTAAAAAGTGAAAATTAAGAGAAAGAGAGCGTGAGAGCGAGAGCATAAAATGCTAGATTTATCAAATGTATATGATAAGTCTATTGTAAAGTTCTATATACATTTAGAAAAGATATAGAAATACAACGATAAAAAGCCGTCAACGCTTTAATAAACTTTAAAATATTAAGCAAAAGGACTGAATTTTGAATTTTAAGTGTAAATTTTAGACCATAATCACTCACACAGCAAAGGCCGCATTAGCAGCAGCACCGGTTGTCACACGCTTGACAGCTAAGTTGTCAATAATGTTGACATTTGACAGCTGTCGATTGTCAGTGCTAAGTTGGCAGTGCCGCAAGCCGGTGCTGCCTTCGCCGTCGTCGTCGTCGTCGTCTTCGACATTGTAAAAATCATCCTCTCGTTGTTCCTGTCGTATGTACATATTGTCCCCTCTGTCGCGTCGGTGTACCGTGTCTGGTGTGCCATCTTCGGTGCGTCACAGTCGCCATAATACTCTGCGCTAACTTCTTCTACTCATTCTTTAAATTTGTTGACAGGAGCAGCAACAGCAGGAGATCGATCGATGCAACTGAACAAATTGTATAAATTTTTTTTAATTTAAGTTTGCTCTACGCGTAATTTAAAGAAAAAGAAGTTGTTTTGTTAAAGATTTAATTTTAATTGTATAAAAAAAACAAACTAATTTTATTTTTTTACTTTTACTTGATGGGAAAAGTAGAGTTTTTCCGTAAATATTAATTAATTATCCTAAAAAGCAAATGATAATCCTCAAAGTAAGCTTCTCCAAATGTGTAAAAAAAAAACTAGAGTTTGAATGTAAATTACATCGATGTATTTTCGAAATCATTTTTTGTGGAATCCTTAATTTTACGCAAGGATTTGTATGTAATTGTTTGATTATAATGTACTTTTTAAATTAATTTACTTTTACTGTATGTAATATATATATTTACGAATGTTTAAGAATATTTATAAACAAATATATATGTATGTACTAACTTAAAGCAATACAAATTTGAGTAAAAATACTGTAACTAAAATTATATTTTTTTTACTTTTTATATGTATGTATGTATCAGAACATTTACATATATTATGTTATGAAAAAATTATAAAGCATATAAATATGTATGATTTTATACACCATAAATTACTATTATTTCTAAGTGAACAAAATGTTATAAACACTCACACACCAACACACATTTTATTTATTTATAAATATTTGAGAAAAAAATCGAAGAAAGAAAAAATATAAAGAATTTTTTACATTTGAAAAAAATAAAATTATGTTTCTTTTTAATAACACGGAATAGTTGGATAGCAGGCATTTTTAGCTTTGAAGAAAACTTGCGTGAGTATTATAATTTAATATGTCCGATGCCATGGTACCAGCCTTGAAAATGGGACAATGATCACACACAGGTAAGGAATTATGTGAATGAAAATAAAAACTCTCAAGCCTCGAATTCACCATTAAGGCGTATCATGAAAAATAGCTCAAAAAGTCAGCGCTACAAAATGAAATAAAATTTAAAATACCGTCACAGAAAATGTAATCAAAATAAAAAAATCCTCAGTTATGCTCAGATTTTTTAATGCCATGTTCAAGGTGACGACAAGGAACAAAATAGCAGACTTTCGCTCGAAAAGATCGTGTATTCATCAAACTAATAACCTTTAAATTATCGTGGAGGCTTCGTTATATTTAATCTTCATCTGCTACAGTACTGCTTTCGATATGATTTATCGCAATTGCTCAGGGATGCATTAAAATCACGAAGTGCAGCATCCAAGATCAGCGATCTCTTCAAAGCCCAAAACAAAGGTTTTCAATGTAGAATATAACATAAAAGGAAACTTTCTGATCCTTTTGATTTCGTGCCAGGTGTGCATGGCAAGGTTGACTGCTGTCGCAAAACTTGTTTCTGTTAGTACTGAACGATGTCCTCAGCAGAGCAGAGTTCTATTCAAATTGTTGTTGTTGTTCAAATTCATCGCGCAAAGCAACACGGCGTAGCAACTCTGTTGTTTGAGCAAGCTTACTCAGAGACAACAAGACACTCGGTGCCAAATGCAATAAACTACGAGCGCTTGAACTCATAGAACATACTATTTGCGAGTGCAGCACTCACCTCTCTTGCTTGGTGTTTCAATTTCTTTTGATTTGATTTGTGGTTTTCGTGCGGAAGGGCTCGCAATTGTAGCAAGTGGCTTAATTGTCGTTTCAAATGCACTCGTGCAGACCTCTTATGTATAGACAGTTTTTCTGTACGGCTGTGAGGCATGAGGAACTAATAATGCTATGCTCCCACAATGTACAAATGTTAACCAGTCATTTTCTTCCTCGAATTATAAAAATTTCATGACCCAAGGTCATCGCCAATGTTGAATCGTTCAGCAGATGCTAATAAAATCCGATTAGCCTTCAAATCCAAGGCTAAAATCACCAAAAAGCATGCCAACAAAAATTCGGCAGTTCTAAAGCATCGCCAATATATTCCAGATGTGCTTGAAAATCTGTAATCTCAGAAATATACTTCATGAACCTTAGTTCAGCTCTGATTCGGAACTTCTCATTACATCCAGTTCTCCGAAAATCTTTAACGAAAACTCAAAGTTTTGAAAATTGACTTTCGCAAGAAGTCAGGAACTGAGATAGCATTTTGAATACTAATAAAATTCAACAAAAATGTATGTATGTTTCAATAAAGCATTTTTGAGAGAATCTCTAAGTTAAAATGTTACTTTAATAGTCACTACTGAGTAAAAATCTATTTTGGAACAAATATCAGAATTTACCTAACAAAATTCACTACTGAAGAGGCTGATCTGTTACTTTCGAAATAATACCGAAAACATGTTATTCTTTAGCTATGACTTCATTACACATCAACCACCAATCGCAACTAAGTGTTGCTAAAATTTGCGTAATAACACAGCTCTTATCAATTTATTTTTAAATTAAAATATTTATAAAAATCATTGTCAAGGTCTCATTTTTCTTTTTTTTCTAGTCGAGATAAGAAACCTTAAAAATCTTGACCTGCTTTAATTGAAATAATTTTTTTTTTCTTAAATCACATCAAATTTTTTAGTGATGCAGTAAATGCTTTGTTATCAAACGGATAAGTAGACCTTCGATAGCTCAGTTGGTAGAGCGGTGGACTGTAGAATAAATTAAATGGATGGCACAGATATCCATAGGTCGCTGGTTCAAATCCGGCTCGAAGGATTTTTTTTCAAATTCTTCATCATAAAATTTTTTGAGTATGAGTCATTTTATAGACAAAAAAAAAAACACAAGCCATCATTAGTGTTAACTTCAGAAAGTTCGAGCGTCATCAGAACTAAGTAACGCCAATTAGCAGCAACCGGATGATAAAATTGAGAGACCGCACAGAAAATGTGATCGGTAAGTGGCGCAACAGAAAGATGTTGCAATCAATGAAGAAAAAAAAACCAAAGAGAGGCAGCGCAAAGTGGCTGAAAAATGATAAGAATAAAAGTTTTTAGAAAAACAACGCCCGACAAAACTGTTCACTTGTATTTGTGTGTGTAGAAGTATTTAAAAATTTAAAACAAAAACCTATACTAGCAAAAATTGCATTAACCAACTGCTGAGTTTTTTCTACGAAATTTTCAAGAAAAAAAAAATAGTAAAAACTCCATTTTAGCATTTTCGCCGAGCTGATCCTAAGTGCGATAAGAAAATCTACATTCCTCAATTCATGTGGTGTAATGAATGATTTTGGGATGCAAACCCATTCTTAAGGTCAGAAATTGTCTCGGTTGTCATTTGCTTGCAATGTTAAATGATATTTTTTTCTTCTCATCAATCTAAGCCGCCATAACGTAATCGATACTCTTTTCACTCGTGAGTATATATGAGCCCGTTTAAGTTCGACTTTGTTTGACGTTTTTTTTTCTATCCCATTTCTACGCAATTTATCCGCTTTAGATTTGTGCCCTTTGATAAGAAGTTGGCCACAGCATAGTTGACTCCTAAGATGACTCAAATTATGAAGTGTATCGTATGAATTTATGTTTAAATTACAGGCAACACTTCGATTTACCTGCGATCGCTCATAAGACCAGCTTATTCGTCATCTGGCTTGGTTGACCCGCAGCTCAACAGGGCGCTTCCAAAAGCCATAATTCTCTTATCTAACAAGAAGAAGGCATTCGGTTGAAGATCTCAGGAGCAGCAGCAGCAGCGGCAGATGAACGTAGCTGAACCTCTCAATGGATCAGAAATAGCCGCAGTGCTCATCGCAAGCGATTGTTGGTATCGACTTCAATTTTGGGCACTTTTTATGATATAGATTTTGTAGGTTTGGTTCTGTTTCGGTTGTTGAATCGCTTGTAGTATTTCTGTTTCATAACTTTGCTATTAATTTTCTTACTTCTCTTTCTAACATTGCTTTTCTTTCACGTGCTGCACAGTGGAACTTTTGTGACTTTTTTTTTGCAAAGTTCGAATTTCGAGACTCCCCATGCCAGGAACGTAACTGTTGTAAGTTTTTTTGTCAAATAAATTGATTTTAATTACTATTGGTAAGAAATATTACATTAATTGTTGATAATTACGTAGAAAAGAGAGCAAGAAGGCGCGATAAAAAGCGTGCATAATCATCAACACACGCCTATTGTTGCTTGTGGTAGTGGGCACCACTGCTCATAAGTCTCTTGTCAACAAATCATATATTTTCCGCTCTCAAATTTTCAGTGAGTTTCTCTCAAATGAGAGAATTTGTCACCCTAGGCACGTGATGCTACAAACAAAAAATTTTGTTTTCGAGATATCTAGAATTAAGTGCGAAAATGAATCTTATACCCATTAAAAATGAATTATTGGAATTTCCTAATAGCATAGAAGTTGCTGAAAACGATAATATTCTGAAAATTTTTCTGAATCAATTTGTTGCGAGCTTATGACGCTCTGAACTTTTTCGAAATTTACCATTATTTTTGAATAATATATCGAAATGCAGACCATTTCTGTGGTTTAAATGATTTTCGATGATATATCGGTAAACAAAACATTAAATTCAAAGGTTTCAGCTACGTTTTAGAAATCTTTCATTTCCATTTCAGAAAGCTTTCTACCATGTGTTTTTTTCCGCGTATTGATTTCACTTGAAACGTTTCTGCAACGTTGCATAATTTTTTTAAATTTAGAAGAAAAAAACAAACATTTTTAATTACTTCATCATGACTCTGGGTCTGTAATGACATTTTCGGTACATTTGCACTTTTTCGGTACATTTGTGTCCTGAAAAATCGTCGTCAGTACATTCGACAAGTTTGCAGTGCATTCGGTACATTTGCCGCAACTTTTGTATGTTTAGCGAATTTTCAGGACATTTTCAGTACATTTTCGGCATATTTGGACAATTTTTAAAAATTACGTATTATTTTGTTATTGAACGAAAATGATCGCAATTTGAAATATATCTCATTTTTCTAGAGTTTTTGAGGTGGCCTAAGTGAGGACCTTTGCTTTAGTTTTAGGCGTTGTTAGAAAATTATTAGTAAAATCTGGTGTTCAAAACAAAAAAAAGTACATTCGGCCTCTAAAAACTACATTTCAATTCTCGATTCAGTACATTTTCACAAAACAAAAATGCCATCACTGCTCTGGGTTATTGTTTCATTTTATCCGCATCATCACTTGCGCTGATACTTTATATGTAGCTATTTTTTTGTGACGTTTCTGAATTTATAATTGACAATAAGGTATTCTTAACAAATCATCAAACAAAGAATCATAAAAGATTTCATTAGAAAAAAACAGTAAACATTAAATCTGAAACACTTCAGAATGATTACTTGCGAGATATTTCGTATAGCGTGTCAGATAAATTTCATTAGAAAGGTTCAGGAAACGTTGAACCTGGAACTTTTCAGAAATCCTGCATAATGATTGCATATGAAACATTACATTTGAAATATTTAAGAAAGATTTCTGTAACATTTCGCTTGCAATATTTTAAATGAAACGTTTCTGATAATGCTTTTTTGGAGTATTCGATTTTTCAAAAACGGCGCAAATTTTGCAGAAGTTTTATATTATCAAAATAATTTGGACTGAATCAGCATAATTAGTATTTTTGTCTACTGTACTTTATTGCGGTAGAAACTGTTTCGGTTTTTTTTTTTTTTTTGTGCTGTACTAACATATAACTCTCACATTCTGTGTTGCATCGTCCGTCGTTAGCAGCCTAATTGGTGCGTTAAGCATTCCATTCATTTACTGTGCCTGCGTTTTCTAGCCGTCTTCCTTTCCGAAATTTTGTTTCTGCTCAATCATCTGCTGCGTGTGGCTTTTGATAAAACTTTGTGTCTTAGCCATGTTGGTGGTGTTGGCTCTTATCTGCACTTTAGTTTGCATTACTTCTGTCCTACCGCCCGCTTACCTTCAGTGTGTCGTTGTTACCTTTTTGCCTATCAATAAATTGTGCTAATTGTTTTTATTTTGTTTTTTCTGTGCTCTTCCAACATTCTTTACCCACTGATAAGAGAGATTGCCTTGTGCTGTTGGATTAATTTTGTGTGACTCATCATTGAAATATTTTTTCATAAGGAATGTAAGCATTCAGAGTTTTGGTTTGACGAAAAGTTTGCTGCTACTTAAGCGACACAAACTGATGTCATGAGCAAAAAAAGGAATTTTTCCGAATGAAGCAAAACCTCATCTCCATGCTATGCCCACGATGTAAAATAATTTAAGAATTTATTTTTTAATTAATTTAATTAAATTCAAATGTGAAACAATTAATCAGGGCAATGATTAACGTTTTGTGATTTCCATCATAGCAATTGCACATTAATTTTACTTAGAGCATTCTCTATTTCTCAACATTGACAAGTCAATTAATCTGAGTTTGTCGAAACACCCGTACCCAAGAATGCGCATTTTATTTTTATTTTTGCCTGAGATGTAGTCGATTTGCAATTGGCAATTGGCAAATGGCAAATACGCGCTATATATTTATTGGTCTAAGTTTATTAACGACATTTTTGATTATGATGCTGTGCAAGTGTTAAAATTAATTGTTTTTTCTCCATATGAGATGAATAAAATATTTCGAATTGAATTTGTAATTGAAATTGCATTGGAATGATTAATTACGTTATGGTAAATTCAGTTTATGTACCATGCTAATTATTGTTGGTTTTGCAAATTTATGATGTTTGCAATGGAATATTTTTTTAAAATTTTTATAGTTTTTGGCGGAGTATCTTCATTTATCGAAATGCGAAAAAACAACAATGCTCACAAAATTGTGATATATAGAACGTTCTAAGCTGGGAAACATCCATATGTGCTTATGAACATTTGGGTGGTTTGTTGGAAGTTTTTTTTTCTGCCTAGAAAAACTGAAATTTGTGATTGTTTGTATCTTGGGACAAGAATCGAATGGTGGCTAAGACGATGAAAAATATCATAAAAATATTCGAAAAATCAATGTGAAATATGAAGTAGTTCGCTAGCAACTCTAGTAGCAAATAGAAAAAAGAATTATAACATCTTTTAAAGGCATTTTTATGACAAGTAGAAACACAACATATTATATTCATAAATTCCGTATTCTCATGAAATATGAAGACATGTTCAGCCGTGTGATATTTTTGAAGAAACTTGGTAAAGTATCTTTCAAAGATCCTTAAAAGATACCTTACAAAGACTTTTAAATGAGTGCATTGCCAGGCAAATGCCTTGTCTAGAGACTTGGAGACTAAAAGATGTCAGTTATAGATCTTTGAAAGAATAAAAGAATAATGAATATTTTATTTTATTTTATTCCCGAATTGAATTTTAACTTACGTTTTGTAAACTGGTCTCGAACCCACGTTCCAACTATTCATAGCTCTTCACGTTAAACGCAAGGCTATCTGTGATATATAGTACAATACGAGTATTATGCATCAGTCATATTTTTTCACACTTGTCTTGCTAAAGAGCTTTAAAAAGACAACAAATTGACTATACAAAGACATGAGATGGCATGTCTTAAAAGTGACATTTATGTCCAAAGTATAAAGACACAAACGAGACATGCAACCTCATGTCTTTATAAGACTTTTTTCATTTACAGTATAAAGACACACACGAGACATGCCACCTTATGTTTTTATTATCAGCCTATTATGAACTTTAAAAATGCATACTAAAAACATACAATTTGCTATAGCAACATTCATGGACTTAAATGGTGAATTTGGGTTTTTATGGGTCAAATATTTATCAAAGCTGACGTGTTGGAAAAAATTTGACTTTAGATCCAGTTATAGCAGGGGATATATCTTTTAGTCAGTTACAAGATGAGACATCACCAATATTTAGTTTTTGTTGCGGTGATGCCTAACGCAAAGCGATATGTTACGCTTAATCAACTTTCAATATTTTAC
This sequence comes from Meiosimyza decipiens, assembly GCA_963680825.1. Lineage (NCBI taxonomy): Eukaryota > Metazoa > Arthropoda > Insecta > Diptera > Lauxaniidae > Meiosimyza > Meiosimyza decipiens. The sequence goes on along the minus strand of OY804260.1, from coordinate 72,481,899 downwards.
GATTTTCTCAATATTTTCCAACTTTTCATCATACTTGTATGTGTATCGGTCTGTTCAAAATTTTTGGCTTTACATAATTTTTGGCTTTTTCTAATGCTCAATATTGACCAAAGTCTTATACATTTTTTAATTTATTCAGAGTTTTGGATATTTTTAAATATTTTTCAACGTTTTTCAACTTATTCAATATCTCACAACATTTTGGGATTTTGTTTTTGTAAAAAGCCTTCTAAGTTTTTTAGCATATTCCTTACTAACAAAACCAAACATAACAATGCGAATGATTTCACATATCATTCTACCACTTTTTGGTGAATAAATAAATTTTTTCAGAGTAGCCTCAGTTCCGAATAGTTTTAGTGTATATAAAATTACACTGAAAATATAATTTAATGATAGAATATGTTGAATGTGGCGCGATGCGCTGTAGTTTAGATTATCTTAATTTACCTACCAAGATTTTTTACCAAAATTTCATCATTTAATTTTCTTGTCTAGAATCGCCCTCAATAAAATCATTAACACTAAAAGTTTGTTTTTCATTTTGTTATTTGTTGTAATGTTAGCAAGTATATCGCAATATTAAAATCGCTCATTAACTAAAGTACAAAAATGACTGGCAATTTTGCTTTTTCCCAAATGTATTTCATATTACGAGCAACAATTTGTAAATTTGAAATGCAGTTCTTTGATATGAAAACGTTGGTTTTTATTCCCTTGACAACTTAATTGGGGATCGCTACTTAAGTGGTCAAGATGAATCAACATAAATACATTGAATAAACAGGTGAATGAATGCTTTAAAAGAACAAATGTGCCGAATGATATATGATAACATCTTTCAGGACATTCCTGTGTATTTGATCTACTCACAAATGAATGAATGTTTAATCTTTTGATATGTTTCATTTGTGTAGAAATTTCTTAAGTTAATTTCACATCCGGTGAAAAAGCGGAACTTTTGTAATTAATGGTGAAATACTTTCGAAGAATGCATACAATAGTCAAATTATAGAAGAAGTTTTACGTTTAAAAAAATAGTTTTTATTGAAAAAAAATAATTTAGACGAAAGCAGCCGATTTATCGTAAGTTATGCATGTGTCCATGGTTTATATACGTGAAATCAGCTAAATCGGAAACATTTCTCAACTTATTGCTGAAATAAGGCCCCAAAAGCTTGAAGATTAACGGAAATTGGATCTCAAAAACTTGCATTGTACGAGCTCAAATTAACTATAAATATGCGCCAAGGAGTCTACAAAACTTAGGCATTGATTTTAAATTTAATAAGAGATTAAATATTTAATTATTTAATCAAAGCAGCATAATTATTTTCTTAACATTTACAATTGGCATACCTAAGTTGCTTAAAAAATATTATGCATAAACTTTCGTTTTAGAATCTTCCCACATTATTCAACTTCACACGAATATTTATGCCTACCGTTCGTTGCCACCACAGCTGCCGCAGCCAGCATTGTCAGCATCATTTACGTCAGCAAATCACCAAAAAAAACACTAAAAAGATCCAGAACACTTGAATTATTTTAATTGCTACGGTGCCACACTCGTTGTTGCAATAAGCGACAACAGCAGCCGCAACGGCCACACCAAAGTGAACTCAACTGCTGATTGCCATCACATTGGAACAGCAACGCTTTCTCGCGCTACGATTATTTGCTTTAGAGTAAACTAAAGCAATTCATTATCCTGGCAGATTTCACTGTGCCAGCCGAAACAAAGGAAATTCCATTTTCAAATTCCACAGCACTGACATTTTGCATTTTATGCGCATTCCTTGGGGCGCTGTTGGGCCATCAATTGTTTCATGTCGTTGCTGCGCATGCGTAGCCTATGCTACGAGTACGACACTAAATGCATTGACACTGATGAGCTTTTGAGTGTCTTGCGCGTTGTTTTGGGGTTTCGCTTGCAAGAACTCTTCCATTGTAGCATGCGTGTGGTGTGGAACTGTGCAGCTGTTACAGCTAAGGGCAGTTTACCGCTGCGGTTTCAATTTGACTTGAAAGCAGAAGAGAATAAATTCACTTTATTCAGTTGCAACAACAACAACCACCAATAACAGTGCACACTTTGTTTGTTGTTTTGTTGTATTGTAAATTCGTAAAACAATAAAGAAATAAATTACACTTTAAAATAACAACAACAGCATGGAAATTATAGCAAAAACAAAAAGTGCACTGGGCAACAAATTTCAACATTTGATTAGAGTTTGAACTTTTGAGAAAGTTTTTGGCTTTTATTTATTGCCCAATTTCCTAGCAGCCACATTCAAATGCTATTTATTATTGAAGAGAGTTTAGGAGCTAAGTAAATAACTGCGTTTTGTAAGTCTTTAATGGTTTTTAAATGATATTACCCAACATAACATGCTATCACTTTATGAAAATAAATTGGAAGAACCTTCAATTAAATTTTGCGCATACATCATGTAAACTATGAAATGGAGTTGTATTTTAAAATGCAACGTGAAAGTAGTATCCTTAATATGAGGCACAATTGTTGTTGTTAAACAGAACTTTCCGCAACTTTAAAGTCTGTGAATATATCACAAATTTTTAGTCCAGATTTGGAACAGAAAACTCAATTATCAAGGCCGTGAGGTGGCCATTAATTAAACTGGTATATGTTAAGGATGCAAAAATAAGAAAACACATTTCCGAATGCATATGTGACGCAAGCTTCATGGGATTGCAGTTATTAGAGTCCGAAATTTGAAAGCTCTAAATTATTTTTCCAATTAAATGTTACTCATACTCTTTACATATAATATCGGAAATAATTGTACATAAAGTTCTTAGACTTATACAGCAGTTCCGATGTAATTGAGAAATTTAGTTTTGACTGACTTAGTTTGATCTTTAAGCACTCTGTAAATGCCTATATACTTTATTCATGGCCATTAGGTATAAACACGATTTTTTTCAAAATGACGGGCACTGGAACCGATTTAGCTGATTTTATTATTTAAGAACATTTTTTTTTTGATGCGTTTTCATAAATTATTTCAGCACAAGTTGCACCATTGTTGTGCTAAAACTTATTAACTCAAAATCTATGAAGTACAGTGTAATTTTTTTTTTTTTTTTTTGCGTCCATCAAGAATACGAAAAATTACAACAACACGAAGTACAACCACAACACTAAAATCGTGGTTGTTCTTGCGCACATGAAAATGGCGTTTTGTATTGTAAATCTCAACCGTACGTCGTCACTCCCCCGCGCTTATTTCCAAAATACCCCAACAATTGTATCCAATACTTTTGCTGTGGCAGTATTTTGTACATCAAACCATTATACTGCTGAGGTGGGTTGAGGTTGCATTGTCATTGTTGCTGTTGTTGTTTTTGTTACTGAACTAAGAAGCTGTTGTTGTTAGCTGTGTGAAGTTAAAGTTGTGTGAATTCCATTGTGGCTGACATGAACTTTGTGCAGAAATTGCAATTTTAATGCAATTCGTGAGCGGTCAAGCAAAGGCAACAGCAACAACAACAACAACAACAACAAACAATATAAACAGCAACTAGCATACAATTGGTTCGAATTTACTAAGGACCACCCTGACTGATGGTCGATCATGTCGGTGGCATAATGTTTTTGTCTGCAATGTGGAAAAGTTTTATTTTTCGATTTTTTTTTATTTTAACAAAGAGGTTTTGGTGCAATATTTTTTGTTATTGTTATTGCTGGCTTAGGTGGGAGAAGCATCATTTGGTTCAAAGCGTTGAAATTGTGATGAAATGGTGATTTTAATGCCAATGTTACTGTTAATATGCACATAATATGATGTTTTATATATCTTTGACAAAAATGCATTAATTCAGTGCACAATTGGCACAATAAATGCCCTACAACAAAAGACTTAAGAGACAAAATTAATTAAAAAAGTTTTCAACGAAAGACTTAAGCTGCAAACTTGAAATAAAAACCGCAAGCATTTTGGTTGTTTTTTATAAACTCATTAGCAATTATTTTTATTGTTTTTTTAATAAGAATTTCTTATTACTGGGTGGCATTGAATTCTAAACTCAAACTCATCATATCACGTTTTGCAGTCCTATAATCTCATAAGACTATGAAACATCTCAGTTGTATTTGCTAAGCCACAAGATTATTATCTTGATTTGATCGCTAAAATAGTAAAACAATTGATGCTCTAAATTCCTGTGGCTTGCAGTGATTTTCCTCATTCCGTAGCTGTAAGAATTTGAATTCCTTTTCATCTCCAGTTGCTATGACTTTGTGTTATGTCAGAGTTTTCTATCTTTTAATTATAAACCAGGCCGTAAACAGCGCGTAACATCACTTACGTTGTGCGCATATCAAACAGAGCGCCAGGGAGCGTTCAAATACTTAGCGTTTGCTTTTGCGTTCATATCTACTACCCATCGTACATTTTAGTATTCTAATTATCACAGCAAGCGGCGTCGTCGTTATGTCTGCGGAATTTTTATGCAAATGCGCATTTTTTGAATTCTCCAATACTGCCACCGGTAGAAAATTGTGTGATTATATGGCTTTCACGTAATAAGCGCGCATCATTGTGTGATGTAAATTGAAAGTATCGATACTATGCCAAATTTAATGTAGAAATAGATTCAGCACCGCCGTTGCCCAATTTTGACGAGTACAGTATCACACTTTTTGTATATCCAAGGAAATCAATATACAGATATTGAAGTTTCGAAAATCTACTCCTAGTTGGCCGTTGAATTCTCTAAATTTAAAGAAATCGCAATTTCAATCAAAATGCTTTGTAAGCCACCGATCACCGATCAAAATGGATTATCAAAAATTTCTTAGTAAAATACTAAGACCATCGTATTTTAAGCACATCAAGATATTGATGGTCTCCATAATCGCATGTGGAACTGAAGTATGTACAATCCCCAAGGGAATACTGATTTATTGAGACACTAAACGTCCTAAGTGTATATACTTACTACGCCATCGGATAAGAATCTTATATTCAACTTCAACAATGTTAATGTATTCAAACTTCGCTGAGATTATTGAACCATAAGAGCTTCATGCCCTAGCAAATCGTTGTAAAAAAAACGACACATTCAGTTAAGAATCGAAATCAAATTGAAAATACTCGTATGTGTAGTTTACGTGCAAAAATTATAATGTTTTTCGTCATATTATTATTCACTATACTATTAAAACTAATCAAAAGCATCGAACATTCAAAATAAAGCTAAGCTGATACTTTTGCCTCAATTAGTTACTCTAACGATTGAGCCAGAAACTAAGCCATCAGTGGCATGGCGTGACAGTATGAAATTAATATTTTGTGCTGCTGCATTGAAAAATTTATGTGAAATCACATTAAGGTGTAACTAAATACGACCATCAACAGATGGGAAACTGAGCTGCATGTAAGCTCAGCTAAAACATACAACACGCATTTGATTGTTTGATTCACATAAATGGCATTTAGAGGAGCAGGCATTCATGTGTGTGGCTTCTTTGCCATTAATGTTGCGAATGCGAAGACAAGATGCAGCATTAAATGGGAGAAGAAGATGAGAAAAAAACAAAATGCTGCGCACGCGCAAAATGGCAAGTGTTGCTTACGTATTAAGAAATACCAAAGGGATTAAATTACATGTTAGCGGTGGTTGGTGATGGTTGTGGTGGTGGTGGTGTTGATGAAAATCAAATCAGTGATAAACTGTCATAGGAAGAATTGCCAGCTAAATACTTAACATCAAAATGTGTGCCACATACATTATCCGACTAAGCGAAGCAGTATACTGCACAATTATTTAATGGTAGACAAAAATGTTCTCGAAGGAATAATATTTTCGAAATATTGAATGCACTAAAATCTTTATAAAAATCGCTTAGAAAACAAAAGAATTAAGAAACGAATTTTTATTTAGGCTACTTAAGTAAAAGTATTCTAATGTAATTTTTATTTATTGTAATGATAAATAAAAACTTTTTTGTTTTATTTACCTAAATCTTTTGAACAAAGTTTCGTAAATATTTCTTACTAGTAAGCTGATGCCAGATTTTATTTCCCAGAACAATTTAATGCAACTTAAAGCTGAAAACATAATTAACACATATTTTGGCCGTTGCAATGGGCACCAACAAGAGTAACTATCTCAATACTTTTTTTCAAGCGCATCTTCCCACACATATTTTTTTACTTAAAAAAACGTTCGTTTAACACTTTCATGCATCACCTCGATGGCACTGAATTCATAAACAAATCGAGTGAAAAGAGAGTTTCACACACATCAATACACTTTCAAACAAGCAACAGCAATAACAAAGAACTTAATACATTACAACAGCAAAAAAAAACTTCCCAGCATAACATAAGGCAAATTGGAAACTTTGTTAAAAATAAACCACAAAAAAAATTATAGCTTAACAACAAGTAGTCACTGTATGTACAGCCAACGACTTTGTAGACTTGAAGGAGCCCCAAAATAACCGCAGCAATTTTGTATTTATTTTTTTCTTTTGCTTGCCAGTCTTTTGGTAATGATATTCCATTGTTTTGTAGCATTAATAATAAAGTTTTAGTGCAAAATGAAGAAGAAAAAAACAACAGCTTAGTGATTAAATTTTATGTATTGAATGAATACACAAAAAAGAAATAAAATAAAAATGTACTACGACATATGTGCTACATTTGCTCGTTATGTTTTGTTCAGTTTGCCATATGTTGTTTATTGAAATAAAAAAATGTTTCGCTAATGTGCAGCTTAAAAATTGATTAATCACGTTATATTACAATGAATCAATGAAAAAAAGCACCTCATTAAAAGTATTTGATTTGCTGCTTAAAAATAAATTAATCATAATAATAAAAATGCTGACAAATTAAAATAACAAAGAAAACAAAAGCAAAAGAATTGCATTAAATCAGTTCGTTGCTTAAGTCTTTTGTTTTTTACTAGTTTTCTTTGATTATGTGTAAGTCTGTTAAGAATATTAGGAAATGACATAATTTTTTTAAGGACCGTTGTTAGAAATACATCAAAATAAAGCAAGTAGTTTTGATTGATACGGTGGCCATTCATTGTCCACAAATTAATCGGTTGCTATAAATGCTTGAGTTTTAGAAAGTATTTCTTAGTCAGGGGGCTTTTTTCTAAATAAATAATTAATTTTAATGAAATTTTATAGACTTATGTCTCGTCAACAATGCATAACTAAGTTAATTTTGTATTATTATAGTTTTTTTAACAATATCGGCACTGGCCTAGCATTGTTGCTCTTCATGAAATGTAACAGCCAAATATTATTTAAAATATTTCCTACATCGTTTTCTAAAATTAGCTTAAAGTTTTCGGTTTGTGTTTCTTATGAGACTTAGCTTATTTGCATAATCGCCAAAATAGTGCTCCTACAATGGTTGTATTCCCCAGAGCTCAGTCTTGACCTATACTCATTTGAGTTTTTATTGATTAGTTTTAATAATGCCCCAGCAACGATATATATTTCTGTGAAGAAAGCCAACTGCCAGGCATTTTTCATTCATAGTACTTCAAAGAAGCAATCTCTTTCAATTGGAAAATATGGCTCATGAAAGACATGACCTCAAATAATTTTTCGAGTGGGGTCATTTTAATCGAAACGATGTGAATGCTATTAAAACCCAATAAGCAGAAAAATGGCATAAACTTTATTAACACTATTTGTACAAAACTGCTTATAGAAAAATGGTTTGTAACGCTTTGGCGCAAAATATACTGAGCCGATTTAGATAATTTCATTTAAAAAAAAACCCATTTGTGCTAACAAACGTTATTGCATACTTTTTTTAAAAAAGTTGAATGTCTTACATTTTAGAATAAAGTTTTAGCATGACCTCACACAGAAATTGTCGTGTTTCCTTTTTTGTTGTTTATGCTTATTCTGCTACTTGAACTCTCTGTTTTTATTGTTAATTTTTTTTCTAAATTTCATTATGAAAAATACCAAGGACCGTGCGCGTGTGAAGTCACTGGTACCACTAGTTTTCAATATTCATCAAAGAAATATGTTTGATAGTGTTAAGTCGCGCGATTTTAGCGGTCACTTCAAGTTTCTCTTTTGGAGAAATTACAAATCCAGGAAATTTGTACAGTTTTCACTATTCCAACATGTTGTGTGAGTGTGTATTTTTCCATATTTAATAATCTAATAGATTTCACTGATTAAAACTCATTTTCATAATTGTTGAATGTTGTCAGTTCAAAAATGGTGCAAAATTTAAAATGACACCTCTGTTGGATGATTGCTCACATAACTCCTGTTGAACCACAACTCAGACGCCTCAGTGAAGTCCTATTTGTACACAAAAGAAAGTCAGAAGGCAGGTCCTCATTGACCATCCATGCGCATTTGCACAATTATTAACCGTCATTATGGTAATTGCTTACTGCTCCCTACAAATAAAGTACATACTATCACACATTCAAGACAAACTGATAACCATACAAATACAAGAAATAACACAATATTTCAATCAATGTCTAAAATATTATTAAAAAACACTTTCATTATCTATGTTCAACGCACACTTGCTGTGCCGTTGCTTTTTGCAGTGTTTGAAAATAAAGCAAATGAAATCGAAAGACTTAAGCAACAAACTTGATTTATTAAAAATCATTTTAATAAGCATAAAGCTTTTAATTTAATTTATTTTATCATACGTAATAAATAGTTATATTAATGTTTGTTTTTTTTTTACGATTATTAAACAACTCAAATAATGTCATTTATGACATTTTGACCAATGCAAAGTGTACATTCTAATAATGACAGCAACAAAAATGAATATAAATTTAAGACTTTTGCTTGATAATTTATTAACAACGAAAACTAGGTTTAGTTAGATTAGACACACCAAGTGACTGACTGATTGGCTGACTTGACTACCATTTGCCACACTGTTGCACGTCTGTCCGTCTCTCCATCCATCCAGCGAGCTATTAACCGAAACGTCTGTTTGTTTGTTAACTTCTAGTCAACCCGTCTAGTTCACTCAAAATGACAAGCATCAAAAATCCAAAGCAGAGCGCAACATTTTAAGATATGCAATGAAAACTAAGTATGACTTATGCGAAAAATAAATTAAAATATTTTTTTTTTTGACATGACAACAAAAATAAAAAATAATATTTGTAAAAAAACAAGCACGCAGCGAAGTTTTAGTGCAAATTTTGTGATTTAACCTTTTAAAAAAACGGCTGCCAACAAAGTTTCTATAAAATTTTACCAGACTGCTTGTCTGCAGCATTAAGTTTGTAAAAATTTATTGAATTATTTTTTAGGCTGCTGCGTATTATTATTTCTTTTATAAAAATGTTTACATTGAATTTTTTTTTCAAACTTCTCATCACTTGCGCCTTTTGAATGTATGAGTTTTATTTTAAGGCGGACATTGTGAAAAAAACAACAACAACATCAAGTTGAAAAAAATTAATGTTAATAATTTGCTACAAGATAAAAATTCCATTAAGGCACTAAAAGCCGTAGTTGCTGATTTTTTCGCTTACTTTTAAGGCAAAGGTTTTGTTGTTTTTTTTATTGGGTTGCTTTTTGTTCCTTTGTTATCAAGTTTAAGCCCTTGGGGCTACATGAACCGTTTCCTATTGAAATCAATAGCATTAATGCGTTTCGGTAGACACACTGGCGTTTTCAAAAATATGGTAGAAGTCTTATTTTGATTTTTTGTATAAAATAGGTCGTTTTATCATATTAGTTTGATATGTAAGCTAAAGTATATTGAGCATAACCATAAAGACACGGGTGGGCATCAAAATAATGAAATGCGATGCAGAGAACATTAAGGTGCTCTTTACACTTTCTTTTTTCTCTTGGATATTCAAAAAAATCGACACAATAAAAAATTTTGATGTTGATATTTGCAAATAACTCCAAATATGTGCAACTTCATAAAATAATATAAATCTACAAAAATGTGTCTGCAATTATTTTGATGTGGTTACAAAGGATCTAATCCTAACTCAGAAGGAGTTTTTTTTTCATTCAATACACATCAATTAGGATATGAAATCAACAGTTGAATACAGCTGTAAAAAATTTTCGACTTTTATAAGAATTATTTGCAACTATGTTACTTAAGGAAAATCGTTGGTTGATCTTGAAAAATAATCATGAAAATTATTAGTTGAAATAAAATAACATCGACTGAAAATATATTAACAAAAGTATTTGCACAGCAAGATTAAAGTTTGGACTTCTTTAGTTCAAAGAGCAAGTGTAATTTTTCTAAAGAAATCCGTCTCTAAGGCTAAGCTTGATTAATTCTATTTTCAATTGAGCAGTACTTAAGTTATATATAACATAATTTATAGCAACAAAATTTAAGCGCTCCAAAATACACGCAAAGAATAAAAAGTTTCCAATTGTTTTCTTTAAAAATCGTGCAGCTATTTATACTGAGTTAGTCAATAAGTTTGGTTTTGTAATATGTTTTATTTTCTAATATAATCTCTTTAAGCTTCAATACACTTCTTCCAACGATTCTACAATTTATGTATTTCCTGAAGAAGTTTTCCGAAAGACCTTCAAAATAACCATCAACGTCTATAATTTCTTCTTTTTTCGATGAAAATCGTACTCCACGAAATCAGAGGCAAGCAGCTCTGGCGAATGTCAAAACAATTCGTACTTCAATTCTGGCAGATTAGAGCCGGTTAAAGCACATTTCTGAGCAGGTGCACTGTCATGATGATAGATGATTCTTTCAGCGCTAAAGTAGTTATTTATTCATGGATATTTTACATCCAGCTGGTCAAAAATATTGCTACAATATTTTCCTGTTATGATTGTATCAGTTTGGAGTTAATCAATAAAAAAAAAATTCTTTGGCAATCCAAAAAAAAACTGATGCCATAATCTTTTTAGAAGATTTTGACATGATTGCATGCTTCGGAGCAGAGCAATCGGGCTCACTTCAGATGGTTTTTATCAAAATTAAAAATCATATTGGTAAGCTCAAGTCTAATTCATAGTTACATGTAGAAGATATTTGCAGTAGAATCCCAATGCCCAATGGTTAGAGTAATTGATTAACCACATGAGACTTTTTTTGTAGAGCGTTCAATTTCCTATAGAAATAATTGAAGCTCATTTGACAATAATTATTTTTTAGTACTTAAGTTACAAAATTCAAAACAAAAAAATAATATTCCTTAAAATACTTCAATCTTTGACCTTGAATATCTTTCAAATGGTAAGATTAATGAAAAAAGTGTTTAAGATCATCTTTTAGAGCCTTTACTTTCCTATAAATATTGATAATGCAATTGGTTTAACAATTTATTGGTGATGACCTTTTTTTTATGAGACTAAATTAAAAATGGAAAACTATGATGAGCATAATCTTCCCGTTAATATTAATAGCTCAGATTTGGTAAGTACTTTCTAGAAGTAACTAGGAACTAGTTTTCGTGTGTCGGATCCAAAAAAAAAAAATTTTTTTTTTTTTTACCCACCCTAATGTGCCTATTACGGGCATATATGAAAGTAATCCACTGTGCTTTCCATATAATTTGAACATATTAGTATACATATGTTTATTTGAGGGCATTTTGCAACTAAATTTATGCTGTCACTTATACATAAAATAAATTATCATTTTAAATTTAAATCGCTAAAAAACTTTTCTAAACTTCAATGAGGCAATTTGCACATATTTAACAGCTTATTAGCTATGATTAGCAAGCTGACATAGTGCGCGTTAGCTGGCTGAGATGCCGCACATGATGCAGCCAGCTGAAAAAATGTCACAATAAATTTAAATCCATATCAGAATACATTAATTTTGTTTTTGTTAGTGCAATTTCGCTAGAAGTTGAGTTTCAAAACAAAAGACTTGAGCAACGAACTTGATTCAGAGCAAACGAATTTGTATGCTTTGTGGAATATTAAAAATATTGATATGTTATATATTAGTAGTTTTGTGAGCAGTGATGTACGCAAGCAAAATATCCACCCATATTTTTTTGCAAAGTTTATAAATTTAAGAATTTTACTTTGCAAAAAAGTTATTTATTTAAATAGTCGTAAACTGTAATATTTTTGCTTAATTGCTGGGACGTTCGGTGTGGAATGCTTATTATTGAAATTTTGTAAAAATTGTTGTCCTTTAAACACTAGTTAATTTTTATTTACAAATCATAGGACGTAACAACGAAACATTAGCAAATAAATCACTTCAAAATATGCTTCAATTTGTCAAAACTAAATAAAAATTTTTGTGGCAGCTACTGACTACAAAAATTGTTCAAAAACACCAACAACAACAACTAGAACAACATACTAAAAGTCATGTATAACATATGCTAAGAACAAGAAAATAAAAAGAAAAAGAAAAATCATAAGATAAGGGCACCCATAATAATTATAACCATATTAACAGCGCAGCAAAAGGGACCCAACTCTCGAACGGGATGCTGAGCGATTACGATGCAGTCTGCGCTAATTAACAAATGATTTACTTTAAAGGAATTTTATGTTCGCTACGTTTTATACATTGTATGTGTACGTGCATGGATATATGCAAAGATAACTTCATCAAGAACAAAATTATATGGCAGCAACGGGAGACATGTTGGCCACCAAAAAACCAAAAAATAAACTCTGCTGCAAACGTTGTTGCTGTGCTGTTTATTAAATAAAATATTCATGGTGGCAATTCCATGCGCAAAGTATTGCCATTTAAGAATTGGATTTTTTTAATGAATTTTGATTGTGCACAAAATATATAGCTTGCGATTTAATTTCAGACTTTGGGCATTATTTTCAAAGAAGAAATTGCTCAAAATTTGATATCATCCAAATGATGCTTAGTAAAAGTTTGTTTGCAGCTACATTTGATATTTTTAATGAAAAAGGCTTCAAAAAACTTAAGGGCAGTGTACACAGTGAAAAAAATTTTCTTAATTTCTTATTTTGCTATATCTAAATTACAACAAAGTCGAACGATTTATTGGACAATTCACAACACTCTGAAAGAAAAATGAAGTTGACTAAGCTTAGATGGTTCAATTTTGATCCTTCGAAAGTTGATAAGCAACAGTAAAGTTCAACTCTGCATGGAGTTACCAAAACTATTAAAAAAAAAATCTTAAAAAATTTAAAAGTGAGGCACGCACCATTTTTTTTTTCTACCAAAATTCAGCAGCAGGGGCAACAAAGTACAAAAACTTAGTTGCTGCCAAGTCTCATGTATTTTTTCTTTTCTTTTACATGTTGTTATTTTATAAGATAACGATATTTTTATTAATTATAGTCACGAGAGGAAATAAAGATTTCTATATCAACAATCCACCGAATAACAGAAGGTAACGACGACCACCATGTTGTTTACTCACATCACATGCTGTTTTAATCCATACATTGATACAGCGGTAATTCAGCGGTCAAAATTTAAAACAACGAAGGCGTTGTAGAACGAGCTGTGTTGATGATGAAAATATACAAAAAAAAAAGCCAAAAGAATGCAGAACATTATTAAGAAATTAAAAATTTGTCTTAAAACATTTTCGGTTTCACCCTCAACATCTTGTTGATGATTGTTCCCATGGATTGATTTTAAAGCAGCTCGGACAATAAAAACGTACGGCTGTGGTAATCAAAAAAAAATTTACCAAAATATTTAGTCACATAATTTGTTTTATTTTGTTGTGTTTTTGCCCCTCAACACAACTCTTATTCTGATTGCGGTTGACCACACGCAATTTGTTGCATGACTGTGACGCTTTTCCATATCACCGGAATTTTTTTTTGTTGATTTTTTGATGGCCCATAATTGCCTCATAAATTTTAAGTTTACGGTTTAATTTTGAATTTCAGCTGAATTTTCAACACAATCGATCACATGGTTCGTACTCTGGTCGTGAATCAGGGAGTGTTTGATTCGATAATTTGATGTGGTGAATTGGTAGGGATTGTAAAGTTCTTTATTTAAATTGAATCATACGTCATGTTATCTCGCGGCTCGGAGAGTTGATGAAGGAGCTTTGCTTGAGTAACGTTAGTATTTTTATGGAAGAACAACACTCACTTGGCAACATACTACATTAAGAAATGGATAAATAAGAAATATTGTCGTTTAGTTATACACTGGATGTTGAGTATAGTATTAAAAGCTTAAAAAAAATTTGACGAAATTCGGTTTTCTTCAAGTTGTTCAGTATATTTTTTCAGTGAGGACTTTTGGCAGTGCCAGTTTCAAAAAGTTGCATTATACCGCAGGCTCTTCTGTGAGCTAAGCAAAAACTGATTATACAACAAAGAACTGCGAGATTTTGTTGATGATCTAACGGTGGCCTAAGAAATTTTTTAAGTTGAGACCGAGATCAGCCTCAGAATCACCGCATAACGTTAGAATCTTGACTACTTTTGACATTATGTATGGTATTTAAAAACCTTTCCAGCTTAGTTTTAAAAAAAAACATCATTTAATGACATACATTCAGTTCAAAATTAGCTTTCCAGTGGTACAGTGGTATATAGTCCATCACGTCAGCTTTTCGAGATATCACTTTAGGGATAAGATTTTTGAATCCCACACATAATCTCAAAAGTAATCAAAAACGCATTTTTTTAATACATTGCCTCAAAAGATTTAAAATCCGAACGTGATGTGGTGATTCTGAGTCCGAATTCGTATTCAGCGCGAACAATTTTTTCGGAAATGACTACCTTCTGCCCAACAAACATTTTCTAAGTGTCCATTTTTTTACGATGGTTTGACCATAAAATAGAAATAAAATAGCAAGGAAAACTAAATTCTTTAAGTATGTTAGCACCTCTTACTTGCAAAACCTCTTTCTCTCCACTAACTGAATATCTTGGTTTTGAAAAAGTTTACAAGAAATTTCCCATGTTAAAATGTTTTCACCAAAACAGAACAAAGCGAACTTTTGTTGCACGCGGTGACAAGTGCATTACAGCAGTCAACAGCGTTAAAGGCCATGCGCGGATAGCGTGCGTCCATTAGTTGCGCTTAATTTATGTTAATGGACGAAAGGAACAAATTGTAGCCGCTTAACGACTGAGGATATTTCTTTTTTGTAATTTTGTGCTGTCAGCATTTTTATTAACTTCATTTGCATATCATCATCAAGTCAATAACTGTTCGTTTACTGTTGTTGTAAAGACATTTTAAGTTGATCCTTTTTGTTTTGTTTTTTTCATTAAAAATAATCCTTTGTCGCAAGGTCGTGTGGGTGTTGTTGTGCCAAACTGTCGGCTTTACTTTGAGACTTTTTGTTTCGAATTATTTTATTAAATTTTTATATTCTCAATTAACTGCAAATTTACGAGAAGCGCCTTATTTGTTGTTATTTATTTTGCGGTTTTCACTGCATTAAATTTGATAACTAAGTCAAAAAAAAACATTGATTTTTAATAAATTGCTACTTAAGTGGGCTTATATTTATTTCTTTTTAAGTTATTTAAAATTCAAAATTTTGCGGTTTTAATTTGCATAAATTTTTTAATTTTTCTGTTTAGAAATAAATAGTATTCCAGGCGTAGATAAAATCGGGCACTTAGTATTTGCCCAAAAAACAGGAAAACACCCTCGGCGCTATGATTTATAAACTTATGATGTTTCGTTATGTTAGTATAGAAAATGTTGAAGAATGTTTCGAAAGTCAAAAAATGCTTTAAAGTTCAGAAAGTTCTGAAAAAGTCGAAAAATGCTGAAACAATGTTGGGATGTATGCCAAACATTTAGGAGCAGAGCAATGCAGAAAGTTTCCTGCAAGTTGAAGGTTGAAGCAATGCATATGGTTCCATTTTAATTCATAACAAACACGCGTGTCCCTTTTGCTTGTTACTTCCCAGTAGGCAAGGGCAGGAGCTTGCAGGCCTTCTAGCAGGCCTTACCTGGTAAGATTAAGGCCTTACCACCTCTTTCAAACTTACTTTCTTTTTTATATGAAACGTCCCGATAAGTAAGGCCTCATTTAGCAGGCCTGATAGAAGTACTCTTCGAGCAGATCTTCCTACATCGCTTGCATCAAGAGCCCTTCTAAGAGCGCTTACCGTAGAAGGGGTCATAGAAGTACTTTGAAAAAATTAAATCTTAATACGTCGTGAGACTCTTAGTTAAATGTTTTTTTATCTGCGTCAACCTCCCTTACGTTCATATTTTTAATGTTTATTTTTTGTGACGTTTTCTTAATTTATAATTTCACATTGAATACACAACACTCTACCACTTTAGCATAACATGAAACAGAAGACCAGCCTAGCAACATGCACACCGTTCCTTGCTGCTAACCATGTATCAACTTTTGATGTCGCATAAGTACAATGCAATGACAAAAAAGTAATGTCGAATCATAAAACATTGCAATACATGAAATAAAAAAATACATGAAGTCCTTCTTTTTTGCCTTCTATTATGAGGCCTTATAGCACTGCTGCTGTGGGAAGGCCTTATAGCACTGCTGCTATGGGAAGGCCTTATAGCAGTACATAATAGCATTTCATGAGTATACACTCAATGGAGTGTAACTATTCTGCTAATTAAAAATTCACTACTTATAAAATTTACTTATTGTTAATATTGACAGATTGTAAATAAAAACAAAAATCATAGAAAAAAAAAAATTTTTTTTGTTATTTACATGAAAATTTAGTTTTGAGAAGGCCTCTTACCATCGGAGCAGTGCTAGCAGGCCTTCTCTGGGGAAGGCCTTGCTCAATTGCCTGGTGGGTTTCTTCCTACAAAGTGCTACAAATACAAACAAGATTAAAGTCAATGTGAGTGTGTGTGCCATTGATAGAGCCCTAAACTGTTCAACTGATATCGCCGAAAGACTCTTAGCATAGTTTGGTTTGGAAAAAAGTTGGTAATGGAATTTTAGTTTTGCAACGTCTTGCAATGAGTGTAGGACAGTATGTGTTCTGAACCTTGTCCGAGCAGTGCAGGACAGTCGCAGAGTAACTGCTCCAGCGTCTATCCTTTATTTTGTTCCATGCAGTTCCTGCATATACCATTTTCAAGCATTCTCATTTGAAGTGCATGATGACCTATAAGACAGTATCCAGTTGTTACCGCTGTCAAGAGGCAGCTGTTATCCCTGGATAAAGATGGTAGGAATTCTGTATTGTTCCTATAAACATTAGGATATTAGGCCTTACTTTATAATGATTGATTCCTTCTAAAAGAAAATATGTTTAAAACATTCTTTAGTTTTAACCCAGTTTGTATACATTCTGGAAGAGATAAGCCTAAAATAACGAAAAAACTAACATGCTACGGATCATAATATTTTATGAGGGTATATACCATGACTAATGAGCAACATGTTTTTCGCTCACTGCGACAGTGATTCTCATAGTCCATCACTATTGCAAATTGCAATGAGCTTCACATCTCTCTTAAATAATGGAGCATTACTAATTTTAAGACCGAAAGAAAAAAAAAACCTTAAGTCGACGAATAAATTCTAATAAATTATTTTACTCACATCACTCGATGTCAAACTGGATTTTCTAAATTTAAACTAATACGTGATTTGATTATAATCAATATTAAAGATCAATAAGATTTTTGAAAAATGTGCCCAAGAAACAAAAAAAAGAGAAAAAACACAAATATTCCCAGCGCATGTTTGCCTTGTCAGCGTAGCCACTTTTTTCACAGATTTTTTTTTACTTTTTACTCTTTTGGTCTTTAACGATTCTGTCATAAATATTTTTACTATCAGCGATAAATTATCAGCTGCTTAGTGACACCTATTGCTGTTGCTGTATGGCAGCATCGCGCATGTGTGTGTGTTAGCTCATGCGCTGGTGTGTGTGTGTGTGTCTTTCAAATATTTATGAACTAAATTTAAACAAATCTTTTGCTTTCTTCTCCTCATTCTACACACTCCCTGGACGAAGAGTTGTTAAATTTTATTAATAATTTCAAATGTAATTAATTAATATTTTATCGCTATTTTGATTTCGGTGTTTTTTTTTCTACATTTCATAAAAAATTATTTCTATGTATTTCATCGATACCTTAAGTATGTGAGATGTTCGTTTGATTTTTTTTTTTGGTTATTTGCTTTGAGGACTTTTGTAGGAATTTGTGGAGATGATATCATCTGATAGCGACGCTAACTAAAATGAGGCAAACGGCGCACGTCGCAGCAGGTGTCGTTCATGCTGCGCGCAACAATTAAAAGCAAAAATAACAACAAAAAAAAAAAGAAACAAAAATCACAATATAATTTAAATTAAATTGAATTTGTGTTGTTTCTGATGGTTCGTTAAAAATTTGTTATTGCTATTGTGGTTTGTGCTTTTTGTTCGAAAACGATTGATTGGACTGATAAGAAAATGGCAGAAGAAATTATTAAATTTTGTTCGCTTAGAACTCCATCGCTTAGAAGTTTGTTGCTTAAGTCTTTTGTTTTAGCAAATTTTTTTTATTTTTAGCTTTTGCATAGAAAAACCTAAATGTTTATGTAGATTAATATTTTATTTATAGAATTGAAGTCGAAATTTTGATAAAAGCAGCTAGATGATATGGTGGAATTAGTATTGAATGTCATACCAACAAATAACAAAATGTATTCCATTCACTTTATAGCGACTGATATCTTTTAAAAGAAAATA
Source organism: Meiosimyza decipiens (assembly GCA_963680825.1). Taxonomy (NCBI): domain Eukaryota; kingdom Metazoa; phylum Arthropoda; class Insecta; order Diptera; family Lauxaniidae; genus Meiosimyza; species Meiosimyza decipiens. The sequence continues at coordinate 72,463,271 of OY804260.1, read as the reverse complement.
GTCTAAAATTTTGCGAGAAAACACATAGTCTCAAGCTTCGACCCGGTTAGAATATATTTTTGGCGAGATAAACTACGAGAGCTACGAACAAAAATTAATATCGTTCTAAACAATTGATTTTGTGAGCGATTTTTCAAATGCAAAATTTTACTTCTATATCATCGACAATTTTTTTGAGTTAAAGTTGTCAACCTGAACATTGTACATTACAAAGCATAGTGGGTGGGTTATACAATATGGTCTTTATCTACTCAAGTCAAAATGTCATGGTCTTTCTATGTATATAGTAAAAACTAGATTCAGGAGCCATTCCTCAAAACATATTTGATATGGGACTGAAAGAACCAATGGTAGGAAAGCTCTCAGCAATCATTTATTAAATGACGTTCCGCATATTTGGAAATTATTATGAATTGTTATGCTCGAAAAATTCAAACACAATAATGTGCAGATTGTAAATCATCAGAATAAGAGAGTAGTCATATGTTCATAAAAGACATAATGAGACCTAAATAAGTCCACATTTCTATGACTCTTGCGTGGCGTTCTCCACTGGTATGAAAGATACCGTTTTAGATTGATAATAACAATCTACGTCGATCAATTTGTTATAACCAACACTGTTTCAGCGAACCAGCATGCATGCTATTAATAGTTGGTCAACTGTTGGGTCACTATTAATAATTTTTGGCTTTCCACACATTTTATCACAAGATTATGATAGTAATTTTTCAAGTTATGTAGCGCAATGCTATTCAAATGAAATTTCACTTCATAGCCTGAATGCAAGTTTGTGTCTTAAGTCTTTCGATTTGTATGGAGAATCTCAAATTTACAATATTTTGCAAATGTCGATTTGGTCAGTTTTTAATAGCAAAAGCAAATAGCAATGATTTTTTCTTTGTATTCTACTGCGCATGGCGCATAGCAGTCTAGTGAGCGCGCAAACGGCGCAATTTCTTCGACTTTTTGTTTGTTGTTGCTATTGTGGGCTGACGCACAACGTCTATAATTTGTTTACCTTAAATAACGAGCTTTTATTTATTTAAGTAATAATTGCAATATATCTAAATTTATTTTCTAACTACAACTGCAAGATTAATTAACTTAAGCTAAAAATTAAACAAAAAAAAAAAAAAATACAGCGCACACCTTTAGCTACTCAACAACTCAGCATTTTGATTTATTAATTAATAATGATGAATTATATTGTGAGATTTTAAGCTTTGTGTCACACCTTAAAAATATCATTAGTTTATTTTGCATTTTTTTTTATGACTTTTTTGTATTTTATACCGCGTTATTTGTTTAACTAACGACAAACTCCTTGCATGTTGTTAGTGTTATAGTGAAGTATTAAATAAATTTAATCTCCTCACAACATCATTTTGGCATTAGGCAACTACTCGCCGAGCAGAAAACGCTAGACAACGTGTCTCCACTCAAAATACGCGCACTTATAGATATCCGCACGTACATTAGTATGTAGGTACTTGTGGATACAACCGCTTTTGACTCGCATCTTTGATTGCAAACACGTTTTCTATTTATTTGAACCTTTTTTACTCTTTCGAATTTTTTTGCTGCTTTCCGTGATTTTAATGTTTGCTAATCAGCTTTTGTGTGCTATGATCTTTTCTGCGTTCAGCACTGAATGTAAGTAAATTATTTATAGATTAGTTATAAAGGGGAGAAAAACAAAAACAACTCTATTTACTCAAGGCTGACAAGAAAAAAGTTTCAAATTACATGATTTGGCTTTGCAGATTTTTCACACTATTCGGCATTTTCTCATTCTAAATTTCCTCGCACTAAGCATTTTATTGTATTTTTTTTTAATTAATTCTTAAGTGCATTTTTTATCAAAGATTCAATCGCTCGTGTCAATAGTTTGTTTTTAATTACGCTGAGGTGTAAATAGCAAATAACAATTCAAATTACAACGTTAAAAATAGAATTTCATAAATAGTTAATTTATTCAGAGTCTAATTGCTTAAACAACTGCGCCAGACCGCACAACAATGTAACTCAGTGTGTTGTTGTTTTTTTCTCGTATAATTATAGGTGTTGCAGTACTATGTAGCAAATTGCTACCACCTTTTATGGCGTTTATTTTAGAAATCAAATTTTTTATAGCTGCGCTAGCGATAGAATACAAATCGATTAGAATGAAGCGCAAATATGACAATTTAATTATTAATACTTGAAACGTTGTTATTCTGGGAAATTTTCCTTAGTAGGTGAGGGAAAGTTGAAAATGAAAATATTCGAGATAGCACATTCTATGGTGTTCATAAGGATAACTAACGAAAGCATTGACTCATAATCAAACAAACAAAAATATAGCCCCTGTCAAAAATACTGAAGGGAGTTTACTTTGACATTCAACTCAAATATTCGAGAAGAACGTACTTTAGTTGCGAAGTGAGCTATTGAAATATGTTGATAAAAAGAAGTCAAGCACAAGCTTATTGCGTTTTTCGAATAAAAAAATTTTACACCAATCGTTGCGGAAGGGTTTCAAATTAATTCCTGACATAATTAGAGGCAACATTGGAATACAATACACAATTCAGCCCACTCTCGAACACTACACATCGTTCGGCGGAAGAAGATTTTTCGAAAATGAAACCAAAGCAAGCTGTAACAGGTCAAGACCACTTTCGAAAATGTTTCTAATTCAAGCCCGCTTGTAGTGATATACAAAATTTCTTTTTGAGATTTCTGCATTGAATTTTGGAAAAATATATTTTTAGAAAATAATGCGAATCAATTCGAGCTTCTAATTGATTCAAGCATTAAATTCCTTATAACCACACCGAAAAAATAACCAAAAGCACTATCAGTAGGTCTAGGTCTATATATTGACTGAGTGCCCAAAAACAAAAAGCTGCACCCGTTTTGTTTCGCACAAAACATTCCCACATTCCCAAAACATCTTGCCATGTTGACATTTTCATATAACCGAAATGAGCAGAGCAGTTTTTGTTTGTGCTCTTTAAGTTCGATATGATGCGATATTACAGGGGAGTGTGGAATATAAAATATTGTTATCTTAAACAGTTTATCATACTTATGATATCTTACATTTATCACATGATTTACAAATTTACAAAATCGAATCACTATAAACCATATGCGGTTTTATTCACCAATGCACCCCTGATCTTCGACGCTACTGTCCTTGCTACAACGTCAATAACGGCTTATTTTGCAGACAACTTGAATAGAAAAGCCATTAAATTGAAAGCCATAAAACAAGAACATTTAAAAAACGTTTAAATGTTTACTGATTTTTAAAAAAGTATTTGAAATTCAAATTGGACATGCGACGAACAACGAAACGAGAAATATGGTGAATAAATAAGCGTTTCAAAAAATCATAAAGTTAAAATTATGAATAGCGTCAATAATAAATTATGCTAAACAAGCGAAACAAAAGCTTTTTGTTGAATCCGCGCAAATGTGTGCGTTTTGGCCAAGGCTTTGACTTCGCTGCTGATTTGTGCTTAGAGCAGCAGCGGCAGTTTTGCAGCCGTTATTGCTGTCTGCTGTCATCGCTGAAGAATTTTGGCTTTAATTAAGCAAAATTAAAAGCCAAAATTTTATTCGCCAAAGTTAAAAAGTTTTTGGAGCCACAGTGTCTGGTGCGAACAGCAACTTTTTTTTTTTGTTTTCAACGCTGTTTAAAAGCAGTAAGCGTGTTGCTGTAGAAAGCAAAATAAACGCAATTTTTTTATCGGTTTTTTCCTTCTTCTTCTTCTGCACATCGAACCGCAGACATGTTGGTACCAATGCCGCCCGCGCTAGCACAAAAAAGCTCTAGCAAATAGATAAAGCGTTTTCAGCTTTTTAGCTGGTGATCTGCTGCTGCTCTTTGGTGTTTTCCGAGTTTTGTGGAGCAGTCAAATTTTTTTTTTCAAATTTATTTTAGCTTTATGCCCATCTGCGATTCATGCAACTTCAGTTAGCTACTTGATATTGTTTAAAAATCGGAGCAAGTTTTGATGTTGAGTGGCTGTTCACACTGTTACTTTTGGCATGATTATCACCCACTTGACATATATTGATATTTTTTCAAGTCGCTCATTATTGCTTTGTTTGATCTTTGAAGTGTTTTGCTACTTTGTTCAAAGTATGAAGTCTGGAAGAAATGTTATTTCAAATTGGATCCATCAATTTAAAGTTAGGGAATCCAGAGCATCAGTTGGGGATAGCAGAGACGCCAAGATATAGCGTTTTAAGTGACTTTGTTGTTTGGAAGGCAACACACCTCTTATTTTTATCAAATAAAAATATAGCATATGTTACTCAGGGACAGTGAAGCTTTTTTTTGGTAGAAGAATTGGTTCAGTAGTTCCAGACATTACCCTCCACATACAAACAATAAAATAAACAAACTTTGCCTCTTTATATATATAAAATTAGTATGTAAGTAGTATGAATCTACTTTTTTAGTACACTACTTTTTGTTTTATGTGAAGTGGCCTTTCCATCGTTTGAGTTGATCGTCGACATTCGTAAGTAAACTATCATCAGTGCCCTAGGGCTAGCCAGTGACTAGGGCTATATTTCTGTTTCAATCATTTGGTACTTTCGGTATAACGCGAACAACTGTTTTTCTTGGTAAATTTTATTGTGAATGAATAGTTTTTATTGGTAAATGTTTCATTTACTACTTTTGTCCTCCTTTTCAATTTCGATTCGTTCTTGTTTAACTCCAAAATTGGGTATAACTTTACTTTCGCATGTGTGGTCATCCATTAATGAACCATCTTGCATATTTTCTAAAAGTTGTAAAGTCCATCATTGATGGATAGTATAGACCCAATCACAATAGCTCTGCTGTTTTGATGTTGTATTGAATTATTAGCGTATTATTTACTATTCAATTCTAGCTACCAAAATGCCACAACTTAAATTTTTTGTTGTACACGTTAATGGAATACGCCAATAGTGACGCTCAGTGGCCCATTTCAATGCTAACGGCGCTCCTGCAAATGTGGTGGTGGCGTTAGGATTCACCTTGTGAGGTGCAACACGAATTAAACGCATGTTAATCAACCAACCAACCAGGTAAATTTGCATACCGAAGTGATTCGCACTAACAATCAAAGTGTTGCATGAATTATTGTCATTGCAAGCAATTTGTTGTTGTCAATTTAATTGCTGTCTTCTAATTAAATTTATTTAATTAAATTCATTGCTCATCGAAATTGTATAAATTATTTCTTAAAAAATTTTCCGCTTTTTTAAGGAGCTGTCAATTTTCAATTTAATTGTTGGCACAAGTTGACAACATTTCTGCTGCTACTGTTGTAGCTGTTGCAACATTTCAATTGTTGACGTACGCCATGATCGTTACTTTTTATTGACATTAGACATTTTTGCAGGTCATTAAAATTCTCAGTATTCGAGTATTTATTGTAATAGCGTTGTCATTAAGTAAAGGAAAAAATGCATTCAAAGAATTTTATATTAAATAAATAATAAAATTCAATTGAAGGGGAGTGACGAATGCTTTACGTAGAAATAAATCGGTGTGAATTTTTCTCTGTTGAACTCAATTCAAATTTGTTTACAGCTATGCGATCTATCAAATCATTCGATTACTTTCGATTTTACTATCGATTGTTTTCTAAGGTAATAAAAGAAGATTAATCGAAAACTATTTAAGCAAACTAGAGTTCGCCTACTGGTGGAAATTTGACCATAATAGTGACTAAACAAAACAGTTTAGTAATATTTTAGCTGATTAAATTTCATCCCACTCCAAAATAAAAATAGTTTTATCATGTTGTCTTATACCTATCTTTATACCTTCCTTAATATTCAATTTATCTTCATTCCAAATTTCATTCATGGAAAATTTGTTTTGCCTTAAAAACATATTTTCCTGTTATGGGTGTGGAACCGCCTGCTTAAAAAAATATCTTTTCTCATAGTTTAATCTATCACCATACTAGATTTTATCAAAATCGTGGTAGCGGCTTAGCCATGACAGCGTGTTTTCTCATTAGATGGCGATTCCACGCCCTCTAAAATAAAGATTTTTTAAAACTCCTTTATAGCTGTCAATCTATGTATATACTAAATTTCATCATAATCGGTCCATAGAAAGTTATTTTTATATTAGAGGCGTGGCACCGCCTACTTTTGAAAAAAAATTTCATTCGGCACTGTCTCTCTTCACAAACTTCCAAGAAAAAAATTAATAACGACTTAGTTATGGCAGTTAAAAAGTGATGTAACTGTTTTGTCTTCGTCTATTTATATACTGCAGGGTGGACCACTTATTATTTGGAATTTGATTTTGATATCTACTATTTAAAATTCAATTTTGTCTGTCTGTTTCTTATGGACGCGAAAACTATCCAGCCGATTTTGATGAAATTTCTACCCTATGTAAGTATCGATCAGGCGGGTGTCATAGGCTATAAAACTTTTATGTATGGTGCATATTTAAAAATGTTTTTAAAATATCATTTTTACGAAGACCGGTCAATCGATTCACACCGAATTTACACCACTTCGCTTCTATATCAAAGAGCCTCATACAAAAAATATTTTTAAAGATGGAATTTTCACAAAAACCCCTGCATCGATTCACATGAAATCTTCGCCATGTGTCTCTCTTGTTAAGAGGCATAGATAAGAAAATATTTTGCTTATGGGAAATTTATAGGGTGGTCCTCATACAAAAATAATTTTAAATAGCATTTTCACAAAAACCACTTAATCGACTCACACCGAATTTACACAACGTAGCTTTCACATTAAAAGGCATTGCTTAGGCTAAACTTTTAATTAGGGTGACCCTCATACAAAAAATTTTTAGAAAAGCATTTTCACAAAGATCAATTTAGAAATTAAGACGAATTTTTGAATTAAAGGTGAAGCCAAGCGCACAGGGTAGTGCTAGCAGATAAAAAAATTAATAATTTTTTTTCAATATTTTTTTTTTTTTTGTTTTTAATCGAAAGTACAATACTTAATTATGGAACAATATTTTATGCAAATGACTTGCTCGGCTGGCCTTACATTTTGGAATGTAGGGAAAAAATTTTTTTGTTTCGTTGCATATCTTTTGCTCACAATTATTTACTACTTGTGAAATGATCTTTGTTGAAAATATAATTCAAATCTACTGCAGATCCTACAAAATATATCGCAAAGCTTCAGATTCTCGCAGAGAATAGTTATCAAAAAAGACTGTCAGCAATTTGGTAGGTAATGAAAACTATTTACTATTTTCCAACATAGCTTTTTTGACTGAAAGTATCCTAGAAATGCACTATATTTTATCTTTTAATGGATTCCAATTTCATTCTACATACAAGAAAATCTTTTCTGCCTTGAAACAATGCACTCGTATGTAGATTGGGCCAGATATAACCGGAAAACAATTGAACAACACTACGTTTAGTTCGATGAAATGCAACAATAAGCAATAAATTAAAAACCGCGAACAGTTGTCACTACTTCAACTATTGATAAACGTAATTAGAAATTGTTTATTATGCGTCGCATGTTTTCAGTACGAATGTGTTGAATCCAATCGCACAAGCCTGGCTCCAACGTGGGTGGAGAATTACGATCCGAAAGTATGCTGCTTTAGGAATGATTTGAGAAGAAAAAAAAAAACAAAGAAATGCAGCTTAATTGAAATTGATGAAATAAATTAAAAGCCACACCCACTGCCACATTTATGTCACACTAAAGCATTTTTTTATTACTTTGTTGTTATGTACTCCTATGCTGTTGCTGCTGCTGCTATTAATGTTGCTGTTGCCATTGCTGTCAGTGGCGTAAACAAGATAATAAAACTAAATTAATGCGATTAAATTAAAAAAAAAATAAGAAACAATAAAAAATTGTAAATTTGTATCTGCATCTAATTGAGTCAAAGCAATAAAATCTAAAAAGTCAATTTGAAGAAAAAGCAATAAATAAACTCAGCGCTGCAGTAATGAAAGTTATAAACCGTATGCGTCATAATTGGCACTGAAATCTACTAACTAACTAAGGTGGCGTCTATTGGCATTTTATTTTTCTGAATTTAAGTATCAATTTCGCGGTTTTGCGGTTACACAAATGCTTACTATAAAAAAAGTCTTTGCTACTGTTTGCGATATACCTGTAGTTATATTCGAATTTTACGAGTTTTGCTGTTTGAAAAGATTAGAAAAAAAATTGTTGCACGTGGGCGAAATCGCTTGTGAAATCAATCGGTGGCGCCAATGTTTTATTTCATGAGATATTTACATTTTCAAGCAACAAAGATGTTTACATACGTACTTTTTACAATTCATATATTGTGTTCATGCTGCCATGATACTGTGGAACATTTATTCGGCAATACGTAAGTTCTTCGAGTTTATACAGTCCCTCATCCACAACCTAAGCAGCACAACAAGGTCGTGCAGACGCCGTTACAACGTCGGAAGCTGACTATATCCGAACCTTCCGACGTCAACACGACCACGGTATAACTCAATGTTGAAAATAAACGTTTAATTACAAGTGGGCACTTTGGCGACTTCCACTTTTCTGACAAAAAAATGGAATAGTTATGACCTGGTCGGATCTGACAATATTTTTAATATTGTAATTCATTTAATTTATTTATTTCTTTTATCACACAAAATAAGTTGAAGGGTGAGTTTCTTTTAACGAGAAGCGTTAAAAATTAAAAATATCCGTAGTTTTGGATTTTTTGTTTCAATCAAAAAGTATTGTGGATTTTTATTTTGTTCAATCAAAAATAATCGTTATTTTGGATTTTCTTATCTCAATTAAAGGTTACCTTGGATTTTTATTTTTTTCGATCAAAAATAATCGTTATTTTGGATATCTATTTTTTTTTGGATCCAACAGCATTATAATTATGGATTTTTGTATTTATAGATTGTTAGTATAAATTTTTATATTTTTAAAATCAAATGTATGTATGTATGTACATATATCAGTGGGGGGCGTTTTGGGTCTATTTTTTTTCCATCAATTTATGAAGCTAGCAAATGGATTTTGTTTGGCACATAGTTAGCACTTCTTTTCGGCTTATGCCAATCTTATGATATCGTGCCATATACTTTTACTTTTACATTGTTTCTTTACATTTTACGTTGTTCTTCAAAATAATTTGATATTTTTGAACTTGTTCGATACTTTTCGACTTTTCGATAAATTTAAATTTTCAATGATAGTTTTCGAACACTATCGATTTTTTCGAAGCATTCGACAAGTTCTCACATTAGTTAATTTTTTCGATGATTTTCGATGAATTTCGACCAACCTTAATTTTTTTCAAAAAAGTTTCGGAAATATCGACTTTTCCTATTGGCTTGGACAGTTATCGTTTCATATGATATTTTACGACCTTTTCAATAAGTTCCGATTTTTTCCATGTTTTTCGTCTTTTTCGATAATGTTCGACTTGCTCTAGAATTGATCTTGCTGCTTGAGAAACTCTGGCTACTTTATTTTTCAGTTCAGAATCTTGGGTGATACCAAAATAAATTTTAATCTAACCAATAAAATGTTTAACCATGACATTGTACAGTTTACCAAATGCTTTCGAGAAGTCTAGTAAACTGAAGATTGAAAGTTCATCTCTATCGTAAGCTGGATAAATTATGAATCAGAATTTTAAGGATAGCAGTGACAAAACTATCACTCGCTCTTCAATTTAATTTTACTCAAAAAAAATATAAGCACATTGATCTATTAAAACAATCAGTCATGGGTAGTATGTTAGCCATACTTTAAGATTATACGAATAACAAAGAATTCTCATGAATGCAATCTAAAGCTGAACAGCGTAATATATTTTATTTTCTTCAATTTTTGTGTGCCCAAAATAAAACTTTCTGCCCATTTATATTTTAGTATTAAGTGGAAAAATTTATTTACACCAATAAAATCCACAATTTGCACAACTTTTCAAAATATTTTCCATGTAATAATTTGTGTTCTGCATAATTCAATTGTAAACACAAAGTGAAATAATTTATCTAATTAATTTTCATTCGCAATTGCAATTGAAATGGGAAAACAGCAAATTCACTTTAGCAAATTGACATATTTACCTAAAATGTAGGCGACCCTGGACTTTGTGTTAAATAATAACAGCAGATAAATAAATTTAAAAAAAAAATAAAATTCTTATTATTAAAAAACAACAGTAAATTGTATTTTAAAATATGTGAATGTTGCAATACTGCAAATACAACAACAACAACAAAAATTAAACAACTTAACAGATAAATCAAAAGATAAACAAATAAGCAAATTAATTTTAGTGAGAAATCCAAACAAATCGCAATGTGAAGGTATGGAATTTACAAAAATAACAAAACTAACAAAATTAAAATGCAATGCTGCCAGCTGCGACAACGACAACGACAACAACAAACAACAACAACAATTCTAAAATATTGTAAAAATTTACGCGGTACTAAAAAATTTAATGCGATACACAACAAAAATGGCGGCGTTTAGTGCCGTGAATGAGGAATGGAGACAAGTTGTCTGCTATTAATTTGTGCGATTTGTGCGCGTAAATGTGAAAACCATTTTGTATAAACAATAAATGTCATATTGTTGCTGATGTTGTTTTCGTTGTTGTTGTTTTAGTGTACATGCAATTTTATTCGTGTACAATAAGAAGAGTGTTATTTTTCTTTTACAATTAGACAATTTTTATTATTTAGTATTTAAGTAAAACAACAGCATTTAAATGAAATAAGGCAAAGTCGAAATTTTTTTTTAATTCAGATTATAGCATCAATCACTAAGCGGCTACTATCGTTTGTAATCTCATATATAGCATAGCAGATAGGCGTAAGTTGCGATTGCCCTATACTAATAGTTTGCCAACATGTCGTATGAGCAACATGTAACTGAAGATTATGGTGAAAACTTTAAGCATTGCATCTGAGTTGTGTAAATTCAAAGCTCGCTATATCTAAGCATATATTTGAATTAAAAATTTAAATGAAAATTCAATCGAAACACTTGTTTTAAACTATCTAATATGAGTCTTGAACATTCAGTCTGAAACCAGCAAATTTCTACGATTTTCTACACAGTTCGGATACTTCTGTTCTCAGGCTTAAGCTTTGGTCCAAAAACATTTTAAAAAGTGCTCAACCTGTTACATTTTCATTTTCTATACAATTTTTTAATAAGGGTGACATACTTGCCATCGTCATTTCTATAACCAAGATAACTTTGTTTCAAAAATCATTTAACTCCAGCGCTTTTAGGAAATATAAAATAATTTATTTCTAATTATTAAGAAAGATCATGACGATATTTAGGAGCTGCAGTAACATTTATACGCGTTTTTCCACAATTTTGTTTCAAAAAATATAGCAGCTTTTATAACTGGCCCTGTCGATTTAAGAAATTATTCATATTCTTTATTCTATGATTTCTCAAAATCAGGCCTGTTCAAAATAAAAATTTTCACGGTACACACATTTTTCGCCGCACATAAAATATACTAAAAATGTCTACAGCTTTAAATCGAATCGCGATATTTCTAATGAAAATAGTCGTATTCATCGAGTTCATCTACTTTGTTAGATATTGTACTCTACTTTTCAATTTTGAGAAAACAACATTTCAAAATCGTAACAGTTAAGTAAATAAAACTCCCCATGCAATATTGCAACATCCCTGTTAGAATCAACAGAGCGAAAGATTCCTACGCTTAGCTTCGTATTGACAAAAATTTTTGAGTCAAGCGTGAAGCCTGTTTTTCTGTATGGCTGTGAAATTTGGATAGTCAACAGCGCTCTGCTACACAATTTACAAATTTTTAGCAACAGTTTTCTTCAGGAATTCGTAAATTTTAGTGAGTCTGGAGCATCTCTAATGTTGAATTACTGAAGTAACAGAAAACGCGGCCTTCCTGAACCCTCCGTTGCTCATACGTTCCGGTGACCTTCATAATGTATGTAAAGTGGTCAAGTTAGACCACATTTAACCGTTCGAGATGGTAAAAAATATATATATTTATAATAATTCTTGCGTATATTTTTTTTCGTTCTGATTCCTTATTGATAGATAGCCAATAAAATTTTAGACAAAGTCAAGGAACTTCAAGTCGCTAGCTCATTTGGAAATATTTATGTTTAAAATGCAGTTGAAATCAAAAAAGGTCTGGCCTGAACAGCTGACTGACGGAAGGTAATCAATACGATCGCCAATACAGATAAAACGTAAATCCTGGAAATTTTAAAGAGAATTGAAGGTACTCACTACTAAACTTGCAGGTTTTAAGTGATTTGGCGCTATGCTCAGAGAGAAGATAAAAGAAAAAGACGAATATTACGATTAACTGGACACTTAAAAATTACGTAATTATCACCCACATTCATATGTTATACCGTAAGCTACACAAGGAGAAAAACACTCTTGATATTTTGCATTGATTTGCTTGCTTACATTTTCAGATATTCACCTTCCTTACAAATTCTATAAATGTTAAGTATGGATGTTGCTTCCTCAATCACGCGTTAATGGCAGAATGAGTTTTGTTGAAATATGGTGAATACTTAGTAGAGGTTCTGGATTAGAATATAGGCTACCCTTTATCCCGATTAATAATTTCTTATGGGTCAAATTGCTACGAACGACTTCAGCTATATAGACAGCTTGAACAGTTTTTAAGTTTTACTGGCAAAAAAACTTGCAAATTTTATTAAAACATATTTTAAGCTATGTATGGGTCAGCTTATTTTTCGGGGAAGATATGTTGCGAAAGAATTCAAAAAATGGCTGTAAGGCTACATTTTTTCAATCATTATTCCTACAACTTCTTATCAATCCGCTTATTTTAATTGGTGCTAGACAATTCAAAAAACAAGACATCGCGATAATAAAAAACGGTCAGACCCGTAACAAGGTAAACACTCATTTGAACAACATTTCTGTAGAACAATTTGAACACATTTTACCAACAGTATCCAAAATCGAATTGCTAGTCACGTGTTCTTATTATATTCACAACGATTAGAATCGAACATATTGGCGCTTCAATTGACGCCATATTGTGAATTTGTCATTTGTCGCTGCTGTCATTTGTCGATTGCATAATTTGCATAAAATGCTGCAATATCACGTGACAACGCATTGAGCGCACGCGAGCAGCATTTACAAGCCGATCTTAACGGAGTTTTACCAATGTGCAATCAAAATGGAAAATATTTGCTCATGTTAAGAGAATATGTCAATAAAAAAAAAATCCGAAAGAGAAGCAAAAAACTAATGACACGATTTTGATGTGACAACGTTTTGTATTTGACAGTTACACTGTTTTCAGTTGCTTCAATCTTTGTTGTTGTTGTTGCATACAACAATCGATATCTAACGTGTTGCGTGAAACGTGCAAGTGCAGCAAAGCACAGTGGGGCAAAGTTTTTTGAACTTTTCAAAAATTTCCGTTTCAAAGAAGTCCGCATGGGTTTGTTAAAAAAAGTTCGTAAAACAAGACAGAATATCAAGTGGCAAAGTAATGAAACTTCATAGAAATACTTAAGACAATAAATAAAGTCTGAATGGCTGAAATGGGTGTGGCACCTCCCAAATAAATACAGAAAGTAACAAAATAAAACGTTAGAGCTTAGTGCAATAAAATAAGACATAAAATTTCGTCGAGTGACACAAAGTAATCTTGGATCTATAGTATCGCCATGTAGTGAGGAAGGACTTTTTCTGAAGTTTTTTTTTTAAAGAACTATTTGTTTTTTATAGAATGTTGAGGACTATCCAAGTCCTAACAAATATGACTGAAGAAATTTTTTGAAAATACTTTGCGGTGATTGTACAATTTCAAATCTTTAGCAATTTCATGTGTCACTCTGCGCCTCTGTAAGCCATAACTGCTGCAGTTTCTCTCCGAGTTCTGTTGAATTTTTAGTCTTCTAATTAAGTGAAATATTTTTTACACTTTTATTGCATAAATGCATGGTATGCAAAAAAAAATCGTTTGCAATTAAAATTCGTTAGCAAAATATTTGCTCAATCTAAGCCAACTACTTCAAGTTTTCGTAATTTTCATTTTTTTTCTTTTTTTTTTGTAATAATTTTTCACTTTCATGAAATCATGGCTATGAAACCGACTTTAAGCCTCGAATTTGATAAAATTGCGGCAATTTGTTTATATTGTGCGCTATTGACACACTTTTTGAATTAAAATTTTCCTTAATTAAATGGAAGTAGGCAAAAAAATTAAAAAAAGTTTTTTTAGTCTTGCGCATTAATCGTGTAAGCTGCTGTCGTGCAGTTCAAACTTGTTAGCCATTTTATTCGTTTAAGTCAGTTTTTTATTATTCATTTATTCGCAGTTAAATTTTTTTTTAATTAATCTACAATATGAGCGCTAGGAGGGAGCCTTACAATCATCAATTAAGTGATCACGCAAGCGAATGAAACTTTGCAGCCAATATGTCGCCAAGCTATGTGCTAGATATAATTGCCTTTCTTTGAAAAATGTAGTTTATAAATGTTGGCCAAGTAAATAAAGTAGTCGCTAAGCATTAATGTTAGTAGCTATATACTAACTATTTCGCATATTTGATAGTTTATATTCTAATTTTTTAGCGTAGTAGTTGCAGAACTTTAAGGTGCAATTTAGGTAACCAGGACAAAGCTATCGCACATCGAGTTGTCAACATGTCGTATGAGTGACGTGTTATGGTAATTTCTTCAGTAAATTAAAAGTTCACATCTTTCAATGATCAAGCAATAACTTTGATCATGAATAATCGCAAAAGCTTAAGAAAATACACAAATAGGTACGAGGGCAAATTGATAGTTCCGTGAAAAATGAAACAAGGTATAATTTTTACGGCAAAAAAACGTTTTATTTTTCAACATAGTCTCCTTTTAGTCCAACGTTCCTCCAATTTATTAATCCCATGCGAAAAATATGTTTTCGGAAGGTCCTCAAAATAGACCTCTGTATTGGTGATGAGCTTCTCTCTGGAAGGAAGCAATTCGTACTTCAATTCATGAAATTTTGCCATGGGAGCTGGGCATGTGTGAACGCGCGCATTGTCTTGATGGCAGAACACTTTTATTTTTTCCCCAAATGGGGACGTCTCTGTTTCAAAGCATCTTTGAAACGGTCCAATTCGGCTGCATGATATTCGTCACTGATCGTTCTTTTTGGTGGAAGGTAATCGATGTAGATTATACCGCGTTCATCCCAAAATACTGTCGCCATAACTTTTCCGGCCTACAGCACTGTCTTCGCTTTCTTCAGAACACGTTCGATCGGTAAAGTTCCCTGTTTCGACTGTTCCTTTGTCTCTAGTGTGATGTGATGGAGCCATGTTTCATCCACAGTTACTAATCCTTCTTATCTTTGTTCAACATCGCCAAACACGCCTTTGAATCAGTCACACTATCGCGTTTATGGTCGAGAGTGAGCAGAAGTGGTACCCATTTTGCGGATAATTTTTTATTATTTAAATGATTTCGCAAAATGTTCCACACCCGTTCGTCTGAGATGCCTACGGCCTCAACAATCTCGCGCACATTAACTCTGCAATCGGCCAACCCAATATCTTGAATTTTAGAGACCATTTCTGGAACATTCGGTGTCACTTGTGCTTGTACGACCGCATCAGAATTCAGTAAACCACTTGTGAATCATTCCGATCGATGGTGCAGAGTACTCATAGTATTTGTCAATCCATTTCTTGGCTTGACTGATGGTTTTTTGGGCAAAAAATAATGCTTGATGAGCACACGAAATTCCCTCCTTTCCATTTTCGCACAAATTCACAAGATCGTCTGCTGTCAATGGCTGCCAAACACAAACTAAGCGCTGCAGAGTGCTGAAATTTTGACAGTAGTCCATTAACAGATGGTAGTTACCAGGATTGGTGTTGCATTTAAAGTTACTAAGCGGGAGATTAAATCAAAAACACAAACTTCTCAAATAGCCCTCGTAAAAACTAGTCTCTCTAAAGTTTCGTGATTATTTAAGGGTAAATTAAATATTTGTTAATAAACGGTAATACATCAATGAAAAGTGCAATGGTATATCTTTCAAAGAAACTAATTTTTTAGATATATCAAGATGTTCTCTTAACATGTGTGTTGAAGTCAGCGCTTCAGTTTGTTTAAGAAACAGTTGATCAGCACCAAAACTTCTGTTTAACTGTGTAATATATCAAGATCTCAAAAAGAAAATTAAGAAAATAACTTTGGTTCATAAAGGCTGTCATATTTTAGACCTGAAAAACGCAAATTAATCTGATTATTTTGAAACAGTTAATATCCCTAAAATGAATCATTAGCATCATCAGTTAAGGCAACTGACTGTCCGCAAATGTTCGATGTGAAGGCAAAATTTATGATCCTCAAAATGCTAAAGCACAATAATAAAGATCATTTAATGACATCATTTATAGCTGCCACACACGAAACCAGATGAGACAGCTGTGAATTTTAACTAACAAAGACATCGTCATCGACACATCACAGACAGATTCAATCAGGAGGATCTCATCAGATTAACACACAACAGCTATGCTGTAGAATGGTAACAGAACACACGCAACTTTTGACTCACAAGCTGAAGATGCAAAACAGCAACAGCGACAGCACTAAATCAGTTAATCAGCCATTCAAGCACGAAGGTCAAAAGGACGCGTTTCATCAACACATTTTGCGCTATAAAAGCATTTAAGCCAAACACCGACAATGGCACACAGGAGACTACTTCCACTACGCTCCAGCTTAGCTCAACGAAATCAGTTAGTTCGGTTCAAAGATCCCCACACTTTCTGCTACCCCTTGAAGACTGTCGCCAGCATTTTTATGCAGCGGTTAATCAGACTCATTAGGTGGTCAAAGCCATTTATTTACTAAATTATGAACATGGTTTGCAAATTTTTGTGGTCAAAAGAAGCAAAGCAAAGCAAAAAAAAAATTGTTGATTAAGTTATGTTGGCTGTATATGATGACCATAAACCGTAATTTTACTTCTTTTTTTACTACTCCTCTCTCAAATTTGGCTGTTTATACATCTTTTTTGCTTCCAAAATCATATGAAAGACAAGCCAATTTTAAGTTTGAGTATCGCCGAAATTATGATAAAGTTACCTCTTTGCTTATTATTTATGGCCTATTAGTGCGGCTCATCTGAGCTGAATGTGTAGACAGCACAGGACCGCACAGGTAACAAAGCGATCGTCATGCGGTGTTCCTTTCTTTTTTGTTTTGGTTTTGATTTTTGGCCTTTAGGCAAAGACCTAAAATGGTCGATATGCCAAAAATCATAAAAAAAAAACCAAGGTAGGTAAAACAAATCGTTCGGCTGAGTTGATGAGTTAATAGGAATCGTGTTACAAAACCTCTTTTAAATGACTCTATATCCGCTTACTGTGCTTTAAGCTGATTTTAATATGGTTAAGCTAAACTTAAAGGTTCTGAATTCTAAATAGCATGGGTTTCACTATTGGAAGCTTAATGAATTCATCTGCGTTAATTTAGACGTTGTGTTTGTGTTTTGTAAGAAAGAGGATTTTAAGTTTTGCGTCGTGGTTGTTCCTCAACAAAATGAACACTTCCGGTGCTAATTGGTTTGTGCTGTATTGTGCTTGAGGATTTTGCCAGATTTTCTTCATACCATACATATGCATGTGGTATAGTCCTAACGTTGGTAATGGACCCTTGGAAGGTTTTATATCGGATATAGAAAATGTATTATTATTGTGAATAGGATTACGAGAAGTTGGATCAAATTTGAGTATAATTATATTGTTAAAAAAACGTTTTTAATTTAAATAAACAATGACTTTATCTTACCACATCAAAAAAGGACACCGCAAATCCTAGCTAATTCAGGAAGCTATTATCCAAAGTGTATGGCTGCTTAGTTTAGCGACTGATCTAAATTGGGCGGCTAAGATATAAATTCTACATCTGTTAGCGTCTGTACTCAAAGTGAGCGGCTATAAAATGTTTCTGTATTCCATTTTAGGGGTGGGGTATGCATAAAGCTGCATCTGGTTACCAATGGTTCACCTATTGCAGAAAACAACGCAACAGCTTACTTTCTCAACTATCACAGATTCAAAAACGCTGGTATTAAATAACTACTTCGGCAGGATATACAATGGATTTGGAGGTGCAACGACGGACGAACAAAAATACGGACAAACAAATGGACATGGCTAAATTGACTAAGGTGCTGAAGCTGATCAGAACATACAGACTTTTGCATAGTTGTCACGCACCCTTCAAGGTGTTACAAATGAAATGACATAGTGAATATATCCCGAGTGCAAGGTATTAAAAAAATTTGAATCCTTTCAATTGATATATAATTTTTTTCAGATTTTTTTTGCATACCAATTTTAGACGGAAAACAAATAAACGAACTCAGGAAATTTTTGTGGAATTTGGAACGGCAACATTTGGTGGCACATTATGGTAAAGGCTTACTCTGAGTGCTAGGGTTCATCAAAATTGGTTGAGCCTTTTGCAAAAAGCAGCGTCACAGGGATAAAATCAAGCAGCTTTTAATAAACTCATTGAACTAATTTTCATGATTAGCAGCGCCTAAAATTGAGAACATTCGAAATGTGATGGCACCCAATAACTTTCGATGAAATTCTAGAAAATGTTCGCGGAATCACGTAAGTACAATACAGCGTTACTATCAGCTGCTTGAGCGCGAAAGAGTTGTCAGTGTCAGAATAGTATTTAACTTAAAAAATTAACCACCAGATGGCGCACGCTATAGTTTTTGCCTACATTGAAGTTGCACTAAGCACGCCATTTTGTTCAGCAGCATCAGTGTTTTTAGTATGACATTTTTTACAAGCGGTCTACGAAACATTCTTTCATCACTTACTCAAATATCTAATCGCTAAGTGTAAGCATAGTTTTATCTAAGGAATTCACTTTGATGGGGCAGCACTTATATTTATATTTTGGAAATTTTATGTTAATTTTTTTTTCTCAAAAAAAAAACAATGCATTTGCGAAATTCAAACGAGCCGAATATAATTTCTCACTTAACGTTTGAACGTTCCGCCAGCAGCAACAACAACACAGCACTTAAGTTTTAACTTAAAACAAAAGATCACTCCAGATCAACAACTGCAGATCAAAAACAAAAACAACATTTCTTCACAATTCGGCGGTTCGACTGCAGCTTTGACAAGGTCTGGCCTTACATTACCTTATTGTCTTTTTGCCTGTCCGGTTCCGTTCCGTACTGTCCTGTCCTGTCTTACACTGTACTGATGACTGCCACAGCGACATAATGTCTACTTGATGGAGCTAATCTTCACTTCTGCTGAAGTGGACGCAACAACGATTGAATGAACACGTCGTAGCGCGGATCTCTTTGTTTCAAAAGAAAAATCAGTGAACAAGAATTTGCCAGACAATTAGGGTTCGTTCCGTAAAAGGGCAACTTAAGAAGGTCTTTTGTTTTTTCGTCTCTTCAAGCGGCTGACATGTAAAGTAATTTGAATAAAGCGACGCTTATTAGACAGATCGTCAACATTGCCAACGTTTTTTTTTTTTATTGAGTCGATTTTCGTATTGTCAGTATCACTTGATGTTTGATATGAATGCGTTCATGTGAGAAAAAGTGTACAACAGAGTGTATGGGCTGATATTTTTACATTACTTTCTAAAAAATGCTAGTTTCCAGAAATTTTTATCAATCTTAATACTTCTATAATATAATTAATTTTCATAACACTATGTCTGATCTTCAACAAATTCCTCTTGTTATTTGGGTGGCCATGAGAACAATACTTAAAAGAAAAAACTTTTAAATGATGTTATCTTTTTGGCGTAATAAGAATTCCCTCAGGGAAAAGCAACACAAGTATCATTGTGTATATATCATCATGATCATCAGCAGCAGCAGCAACCGCAACATCGGCTCGACGGCAGTACTGCCAACAGCAATCTCTGATCTGGAATGACTTAGAGGGCGGCATGAAAATCATTAAAGAAAACCAAAATTATATAGAAGAAATCCAAATGCAACAGGAGCGCTTTTTATGACTTCATTAGGTTAATTTACGAAAAATGTGTGCGCATCCTTTCTCTTGGCTTGTGCGTTCGCAATACTGCGAATTTGCGAACAATAGTAGTTAATTTCTACGAATTACAGCAAGAATAAAGTTGATTATATCGGGATCTCACTAATATTTTAAGGCAAGAACAGACAGTTACACTATGCGTTCAAGTGATTGGCCTTTAAACTGAAGCGCATAAGTGTTAGGGTAAGCTAAGCAAAGAGTACGCACGCAGCCTAGTGGCAATTATTTACTGTCTGGGTAGTTATCATGTCTAGGATAACTACCCATTTAACTCTTCGCCAGTACGAGGATTTAGCATTATCACTAGTACTCAATGTAGTTTTAGTCAGCTTTCCCATCAAAAATATGTTCTGTTTTGGAGTTTTAATTTCAAAAAGTGCCAAACGCAGCCAAAAAGGTGCAAAAAATCATGAATGAAAAATTTTAAGGTTTTGTTATGAATTGCTCTCTTATTTTATTTTGTTCTTTGATAACACCAAGGAAGAGCTATTATTACTTTTTAGGTATAACTGAAGAAAACAAATAATATTCCACGAAATGGCTAAGACAAAGCTTCCAGAGAAACTATGTGTAGGCATTGTCGGAAAGGGTTTTAAGCTATAGAGCACAAATATCCTTTCATAATGCGGAAATAGCTTTGTTGGTCGCCGGAAAAATAACTTTTGTAGTCGAACAAAGAATATCTGAGAAATTATATGGACAACTATTCATCGGCCATATAGACTGAATGAAGTCTTTATAGGAAACAGAGTGAAGAATGATGTATGTATATCCTTTTATGTCGAAAAACTAAGGAAACACTGAATGGAGTTACCCAATGTCCGAAAGGAATCCGCAGTCTCCAAAAAACACTAGTATTTACTTTTTTAAGGAAATGCTTCTTCTTCTTCTACCTCTGCTTCTTCAGCCTGCTCTTCTTCTTCTTCTTTTTCCTTTTCTCTTCTTCTTCTTCTTCCCTTCTTCTCATTCTTCTGCCTCTTCCCTTTTTCGTCCGCATATCTCTTCTCCCATTCTCTTCTTCTTCCTCTTCTTCTTCTCTTTTCCTTCCTCTTCTCTTTTCATACTTCATTTCTTCTTCTTGTTCTCCTTTTTATTTTAAATTTAAACAGAGCACCAAGCTCCTCTTCTTCTCCTATTTTTATCTTAATCATCTTCTTCATAGTCACATCTTTTTTTTTTTGGTTTTTGTAATCGGCTCTTCCTATATGGATGCATCATCTTCTCGATCTTTAAATTTTTAGCCCTAGTCATGTAACTACTTTACCTGCATTTTTCCAAATCTTGCAGGTCTTTTTTGTTGCTAAGACTTTACACAACTTATATTAAGTGTGCCTATTGACTTTCTGACGGCCTGAAGAGCACTAATTGTTAATACGACAACTCATTGTTCAACATACAGCCACAGTTTTCTGAACTACCGTTATGGTCGTAAAAACTATTAAGAAACTAAATATGAGGTGTAAGAAAAAAACATTTAGAGCTGTATTACCCTACAATCCAGAATATAACATATGTTAAATAGCCACATGTTCTTAAACAGATCACTCTTAACTCCATATCTATGCTCCTGATTTCTATGTCTGTGATCCTGTATTGAAATGAGGCAACCTGCATGTGGCTACTTTATTACCACAGCCCATTAAAAGTTTTGTCATTGTAATGTATTCACTTGTTTTGTTTGAGTTCTTCTTGTTCTTGCCAATGTTGTCGCTGTTGCTGAAGAGATCTTATCACCCATGCTCATCGAACGTGGGGAAACAGTCATCTTGTCTTTTATACTTTAGCAGGATCCTATTACGACAGTTTCATTGCTATATCTTCTTTACGAGTATAAGTAACAGCTTAATAAATGTAAATTAGGGCTTGTTAAGCAAGATCCATGCGCTCGTAAATAAACGCCAAGTGACATTAGGGGCTTTTTTTATTTTTGTTCTTGTTTTTTCTTATGCTTTTAGCTCTCGATCGCTCGTTCACCCGCTCGATCACTGTGTGCGCTTATCACTTAGATCAGTAATCGGAGGTAATGGCATGTAAGAACAAAATAGTTGTAGCGATAAGGGAAATGGTCTTAAAAAAAAGAGACATTTACGTGTGTTGGATTCTACCATGTGGGTACAACAGTAAATCCTTTGAATGTTTGATAGAAAGATCAACAAGTTGCGATATAATAACGATTGTATGAAATTTAAGTTTTGAATATTCATGATATCAGAATCAAATGATTGAAAACTTCCCAGCGATAAATGATGCGCTGTCAAAAATTTCATGTGACAACAAATTTCATGATATTGCAAACACTGAATAATGAATACTTAATTAGTGTCGAAAGTTTTAGAAACGAAATATGTGATTTTGAAATAACAGATTTTAGTGACCTTTGACCATGAATATTTTGTGACAAGATTTTTGCTAGCAAAGAATTCCAGAAGCTTAGAAGCAGTTATACTTCTCAAAATATTTCATGAAATAAGAATCAAATAAAATTCTCTTGTGATTAAAAAACGGCTATAAATATATTATGGGAGAAAATAATCGCATGTCATTTTAGTAATAGAAGCAAATCTCTAACTTGAGAGAACTAAATATGAAGTAAGCTGAATATTCTATTCTATTGAGGAAAATAAAACTTAATGCAAATAAAGTGGTAAGAGATAGTGACCGAATATTACCGTTTATTTTTCTACTAATTTTTCATCTGGAAAACTGAAACCATCATGGCGATGGCTTTAAAAACTGTAAGCTTCGGTATTTCTTTAGATTAACTGGACTTTATTGTGGCATATTTTCTTTTAAGCTCAACAGAGTCATTTTTACAGAGATACTACTGGTCTTGAGCGAATATTTATCACAGCATAAAAGCTGCATATACATCATGCGGTACATTCATAAGAATGTATCTATGGAAAAGGATTTAGTGGGAACTTAACTTGGGTATGATTGAAACTACCTTTATATAGTTACTATTCTAGTCTCGGAATCTAAAATTGTGTGTCTGCCTTACTCTGCTATACTGCTAATACTCTTCCAAATTTTTGCTTTTCAATGATTTTGGGGTGACTT
Organism: Meiosimyza decipiens; assembly: GCA_963680825.1. Classification (NCBI taxonomy): domain Eukaryota; kingdom Metazoa; phylum Arthropoda; class Insecta; order Diptera; family Lauxaniidae; genus Meiosimyza; species Meiosimyza decipiens. The sequence continues at coordinate 72,440,121 of OY804260.1, read as the reverse complement.
TAATAAGTTTCTCAGCTAAGTTTTAAGGTACATTTTTGTTGCTCCAACAAAGTGCCAAACTGGCCTAAATGAGTTCTGCCGAGCTAAAGAGCACCAAATTGTAGATAATATGATTTTCATCCACTTTTATCAGTAATGAAATGAGCAAAGATAACAGCGTGTAGGAGATTATCATAAAATAAGCAAAGTTTTGACTTAGCGAAATTAAAATTGTCCAAATCAAGTTAAACCATAAGTTCTAAAAGGCGAAACATTAAGTGATCTATTAAATCCTGAATTGAAAACAGAACTACTACGCATGTGCAACATTCAAGCCACTAAGTGAAAGAATTCAATTTTCAAGGATAGAAAAATTGTTGCAAGCCTTCAATGCGATTGCGCGAACGAATATCATTTTACTTTAAGTCTATGACCGAGTGCGGTACCACGAAAGAAAGGGGACAACACAACGATGCATAGAAACAAAAATCTTTTTCTAAAAGCATCATTAAGTTTGACGTAAGTTGTTGCTGTTGATGTTGCTGTTATACAAGCAACATTTTCTTTATTGCGAAAATGTTGTTGTTGATATTGGTATGCTGATGGTGCTCCTGTTGATGTTCTATTTTCTACTGCGGTTACTGCTGCTGTTAGTAGACCTTTGGTTGACCACGGGACCACCACAAATTTTCAAAACACATATCCATTCAACTCACAAATTAATGCTGAGGGAATTTTGTTTGCTTTCCCAATCCCTGATTGTGGATTTTACATTGAAAGAATTTTTATTTACAATTTAATAGAAGTTGCTTTGCTACGTTTGATATGGTGTGTTATGGTTAATACGTTATGATAATGATGATATGGTATGGTGCATTAGCGTGTGGCATTGTACGTTATAGAACGGAATGGTATGATATGGTATAGTACGGTGTGACACGGTATGATTTGAACTGTGAAGGTACGATATGGTACTGAATGGTACGTGAAATTATTCCTTTGGGAATCAATTTTTGAAATCGACATTTTCAGTTCTATGGTAAAAGGAAAATTCAATTCAATTCTTTTATCGATTCCATTTCAGGAGTGAACATTTGGAATTGAAAAGGAACATAAATCTATAAGAAATTCGGGAAACGAATTTAAGTGCCTATTTTTCTAAGACCACATGATGGGAAATGATCGAAAATTAATTTTATATATTGCAAGAAGCTGCTTTATAGGTATCGGTTCGGAAAGGTAGAAACTTAATTTCATTTTTAAAAAAGAGCGTCCAGATACTGGGAGGGCGTGTATAGTTTTCTATCTTGAAATTTTAACCTCTTTAAATTTAAATTTTCTGGAACGGTATTGTACGGTATGTAACGGAATGGTACAATATCTTGCGATATGGTACGGTGTGGCACGGTATGGGAACGTATGGTACGGTATGGCACAATAGGATATGGTAACGGTATGGTACGGTATGATACGGTATGGTAGGATGTGGTAGGATGTAGTACAGTATGATATGGTATGGTATGGTTTAGCACAGTAGCTATGGTAGGAAATGGTTCTGTATGGAAAGGCCTGGTACCGTATGAAAGAATATAAAAAAGGTTCTGTAATTGCCACGGTATAATGCGTAATAGTGTGGTCTGATAAGATAAGGTACAATGTGATGCTGTATGGTACAGTATGGCACAATATTAAGGCCATTATTCTTTTCAAGATATTTCGGAAAATATTATTTTTTCCGTGTAAACACTTGATGGGAACATTGATAGACCCAAAACCACTAACATGCTTTAAGAATTCAAGGTAGTCAAGTATGTCTAGGTTTAGTTGATAGACTCGATTAAAATTTAACCCTTAGGTGAATAAAAGCAAACATTGAATTAAGATTATAAAAATGCTGTTCACACGATTTTTAATGAAACCTTAAAAATTTGCTAACATTTACAAAAAAGATCTTAAACATTTTAAAATATTTGCAATAAATTAAAGAAAAAAATTGTAACATCAGCCAAAAGTTTATGAGTACAAATATGTTTCTAGGAATCTTTGCCTATTATCTAAGAAATAAAGACTATGACAGAATGCACCCACTCTTTTTTAAAACTCTAAAGTTTTATAACTTACATTCAAACCATTTCTTGCAGCATCAATACCACACGGGTTAATCTATATTTTTTTGTTTTTTCTGCTACATCACAGGCAGCTAACTCAATTGAAGACATCATCTAGTCCTTTGTATGTTTGTACTCCAATGCGACTACATGTCTGCAAAATGCATTGGCAGATGTTCTGGCAATGGATAGAAATAAATAAAACCTGCTCCATTCTTGAACCTCAAACAAAATTGAAATTACATTCTACATGGTTCACAAAGGCTGCACCATCAGCAGCAATAGGAGCATCGCCAGTAATATTGGCACCAACTTACACGTACAACTTAAGAGACAAACGGACGCCATCGCACGATTTGCTTGTTACAAAAATTAATTGAAATCTTCTATCTTTTGATATTTATTTTGTTTTATTTGGTTTGGTTTTGCACAACTGCTGGTATGGGGATTCAGAAATGTGGCTACAGCTAAGTAAAAAGAACCCCTTTTTTGTGTGTGCTAAGGAAGCGCTTGGAGTAATTCTTATTTTGTACTGTATACATAGTATGGAGCATAGTACTTAAGGGTTATTTATTGCTTATGGGAAAGCAATTAAATTATTGTTAGTTAAACACATTTTAAGTCAAACAAGTATACAAAAGAAACATATTGATTCCAAAAGTTATTACAATGGCCTGATGAGATATATCTAAGTTCATAAGCGTTTACAGTAGTACCGTACATAAACGACCCATAGGTTCTATGTAAAGTATGTGCTAGAAATTGGCAAAGAATAACATTTTCTTCAATTGGTAATCAAATCCGATAATTATTGCATGTATTAAGACTTACATGGGATAAAATTATATAAACGAAAATCACATGCGTTCAAAATTGCAAGAGAAATAAATTCAACGTCAAAACATCTCATGTGGCAAAATAACAGACTCAATTTTTGAAACATTTATGAAAGTACGCACTTTTGAAGAACTCCGGACAAGTTTCGGATGGTGGGTGACCATGAACTCTACTGCCTGGTTTCCAAGAATCTTGCTCTCAGTATATTTACGACAGTTTGAAGTTTTGTAAATTTAATTAAAAATTTAGGCAAAATAGGTTTTTATGTCACATATACAATGGTAACTGCGTATATTCAGAACATTATGAAAATTGTACAATTTATGGCCTTAAGCGACTACATGAGCTCAGACCCTATTACCAACATTTATCAAAACTTTGCTGATGGGCTTAACACAGCTATAATCTCAGGTCCTGTAGCCTTTTATTAAGACAATCCTTAAACAAAATACGAAAACGATCAATGCTATTCGTAGTTGATCAGCAAAGATTTTCGCATCGAAAAATTTCTCATCCAACTGAATTTATGCAGAGACCTTAATTTTAATGTTCCCATAAGATTATATTTTTTTTATTTTCGAAGCTATGAACTTTTTCTAATTTATTTTTCAGCTCATAAAATTATTTACAAAAGTGTTTTAAACAGTTTCTCAAAAAATCAGTCATTTGCAACTGCAGAGCAAAAAAAGACCAAAAACGAAATGAGCAATATACAAATATGGTGGTATATGGGAAAAAAGTCGTTACTGAATTTAGAATGATTTGGCCCTTATTTCCAAAATAAATGTTATAGTACCAATCGATGACAAAAAATCGATGTTGAATTTTGAAATTTGCTAAGGGACCTCAACATCGTTAAGCGCGTCTTCTGGTCACATTTGTTTTGAAAAAAATTAAAAGACCAGTAGCTAAATATGAAAAAGAAGCTTAATGCCATTTAATTTCATAAACAGAAGTCAGTTAGCTTTCTGCAAGACTGAGGTTTCTTAACATACATCGGGGTGTAAGGAAAATTATTTCAGTTGCTGGTATTTTAAAATTTTTTTACAAAACTAAATATTAATAGATGACACATACTCGTAAAAATTTTACAATTTAATAATTCAAATTTGAGGAAGATAGCTGCGACAGAAGCCAGGAAAATGTAATATTGCTGATGTTAGGTAAGCAGTAATCCAACTAACTACCGTTTCCGACGTAAGCTCAATCCAAGACCTTATGCATATGTTGGGAAAATACCATTACTTCTTAAAGTTTTGATATATTTTCAGAGATTTCTGAACTGGCATTTCTATGTGTAAGACGAACCTCATGACAAAAATTAGAAATGTGAACCAAATGTAAGCTAAGATTGATAAAAATCCAAGACTAAGCCAAAAAAATGATTATTGCTGAGTTGTACTTGAATGCCATGACTGCGTAACAATGTAATTGAGAATCATCTGAGATCCACGAAGAAATCTGTTGCACGAATTTCAAGTGACTGCCAAAAAAAGGCACGTTTTCTTTTCGCAACTTTTGCCTAATATTTACTGTGGTGTATGTTACAGTGAGTTGCATAATAATTTAGAGAAGATAAAAAATGACAAAGATTAAAACTATGAAACAAAAATTAATGTTTGGCTCCTTCATTTCAAAGCAACAGACTCTGTCAGACCCTCTGAACAATCCCTTAGATTGTGCTTACCAAACAAAAATCTTGCATAGCAATATCTGAGTTTGGTCAATATCTGTCAGTGTTAATCAAAACTCGAACACAGCGGTTAACGGATTCTTCTGCAATCGAAAATCACATTTTAGTAATTGGCAAATCTTTAGAAAATATCAACAAAATAAAATCATTTAGCAGTACAATGGATCTTCGGCATCTTCGAAAGCAACAAAATTTTCTCCAAAATTACTAACCACCATCAAAACAATATCAAACATTTGGTTAAATTTTATTTTCTATTCGATTAGTCATTGAAGAATTTCGTCCCATAAAATGTTAAATGGACTTACAATATTAAATCTACTGTATGTGCACTCAAAGATGTTACCCCCCATTGTGCGTGTGTGTTTCTGCGCTTATCAATGCGCGCATGCGTTGTTAATGAAGCAACATGCGTTGTTCTTTTCTTTGTTCATTGTGCGTGAGTGTGTGTGCGTGTGTGACTGTGTTTTTTCTTTCAATTTCTTTAATGTGCGTTAAGTAACTTGGCAGTTGGCCATGCATCCCATAAGAGCGTTAGCGCCTGCGCCAGCGCCTGTTGCTTCTTCTGAACAAATGTTTGTTTTTCTCGGTTGCCACTTGATTTCCAACTTTTTTTTTTTGGTTATTCTTTTGTTGTTGTTGCTGTTTCGGAGTTTTTTTTTTGTTTTTTATGATTTTTTTTTGAGGTACAAATGCATTCGTTTCGGTCAGTTAAGGGAAAAATAATGGGCCCAAATTATGTTTACATTCACGTTTCCTTTTTCGCTTTCTGTTGCGTTGCGTTGCACTGTGTTGAGTTGCTCTTTTCCCCGTTGCGTTTGACGCACCGTGTTGCACTGATGATTACATCAAAGTTTGTTGCTGTTTGGCGTGGTGTTGTTGTTGTTGCTGTTAGCCTTGGGAACATTTGTGCACTACGTTTTGAACCAATTAGCTGTAAGGTGAAATTATCTGCTGCTAATGGGAAATTTGGTAAAACAAGGAAATTTTCTGTTTGTCAGTGTTTATAATTAATCACCTTACTATTTCTTTTCGTTTTTTTTTTTTGGATTGCCCTCAACTTTTTAGTCAAAATCATTTATCATGTTTTCTGTAGGCTCTTTGTGTTTTACCTTTCATATGTCTCTGCTTTTAAGGGATGGTTTTTTTATGAGGGTCTTAAATTTAACTTTTAATAACTCTATAAAAGCAAAAAAAATATAATGATTTCACTTACTAATTGCCCTTAATTTTTTGTTCTGTTCTTTTTTTTTAAGGTTAAAGACTGTTTTTATCTTTCGGCATTTCGGCTTCATGCTATGCACATCCGGTTCGGCCTAAGTGGGCGTCTTCGTTATCGTTGGCTTGAAAAATCATTTTGTGCAGCAATACTAACTTCTTTTTACCAATCAAGCACTAAGTATATTAAAGGTTACTTTCGATGTTTCTTCGAAAGCGTAAAAATTGAGAATTATGCAATTTCCAGTACCAGATTACAACAAATACAATACGATACGATACGATCCGATACGATGCGATACGATATGATGCGATACGGTACGATTCGGTACAATACGATACGATACGATACGATAAGATACGATACGATACGATACGATACGATACGATACGATACGATACGAAACGATACGATACGATACGATACGAAACGTTAAGATACGATACGATACGAGTCAACTGAACTAAATGAAGTTGATATGGGGTTTCAACGGGTCTAGATATATGGTTAATGCATTACTTTCAAATTTCATTTAACTTCCAATTGCCATCAAATCATTTTAGTGGTAATTGATAATTTGAATTATCACTAAGTTTCCATTATCACTACCACTACCACTACCACTACCACTACCACTACCACTACCACTACAACTAACACTGTTTTTTACCACTACATGAATGTGAAAAATTATGTGAGCCACGTAAACATTTAGATTTTCTAAAATTTTTGTATATAACACTGAACCATAGAAAACGTTAAAATATAGATATGTATTTACAATAAAAGTTAATTTGTGATTTGCAAAAGAAATGTAAAATTACAGTTATTACTCCAACGATTAACTTAAGTGTGGGCGATAAGAAGATTGGCTTCTGAGTTGGCTCTTCTAGCTAATGCAATGGAGGGTATTTAATTCTTGGCCTGGCCAAAGATAGCATACTTATTAGAAACGATTTGCTTGGTAAATGGTAATTTTCAACTGCTACTAAAATTAATAAATGTTAATGGAAATTTTTGAATTACCATTAAACTTTAGTGATAATTGAAAATTTCCAATATCACTAAACTAAATTTAATGGAAATGAAAATGAAAATAAAATGCTTTAATATTTAATGCATTACCACCATGTCTGAGCGGGTCCATGAACACATCCTTGGGGTGAGAGCAGAATGAACGCTTGTTACTTTTTTCATACAAAATACATGAGGCACCTGCCTACTTTTACCGTATCCCATCCAACACAGACAGTCAACTCTATGGATCTCTGTGAAAGTGGAGGATGAGGGGTCGGCTTTAAGCTTCACTATGAGATATTCTCCCTACTTCGTCTTCGGAAATAAGGCAGATTTAGTTTTTTTAAAGATCTCAAGTCAACCCTATTGTTTCTAAATTTAAGCTATAAACTCCAGGAGCTTGCTACTGCCGAGGACTGAATTCATTCGTATGTCAGTCAAGAGATAAACGGATACAAAATGTGATATTTTGATATTTTCAACATTAAAAACCCAACTTAAATCCATCATATCATTTTTCATAAGTAATCAGCATTAAAAACAAAAGTATTTGCGATGTTTCAGAACTTTGTCACAAGTAACCAAATCACCCGAAAGTAAATGAAATGTTAATTTAATGTATCGATTATCGCTCACTGCATTAACAAATTAATGTCACATGTCAAAAAACACCATCAGTTATTGCATACTCCAGCGACAACATAAAGTTCCATAAATTTAATCCGCGCCTATCAGCGCCTGTTCAAAAAGATTCAATGCACCCAAGTATCAATGCACACATGTATCATCATCATTCAAAAGTTTGAATGGCACATACATAGGAAGGTAGGTAGGGTAGGGTTGGGTTACCACTGTAGCATATTGCAACGCCGCATTCCTTGAATGGGGTTCTCAGCTTAATTATGGACAAAAAGAACAAGATATTAAAAAAATATTAAAACATTTTTAACAACAGGCAACACAACTTGAACAACAACAACAACAACAGAAGTATCAAAGTAAACAAAACAAACAAAAACGATGTATTGACTTTAGGGCTACTTCGTCACATGATACATTGAAATAAAACCTTTATAAAACTGAGATGTAGGTATAGCAAAAATAGAAACTTTATCGCTTCATTTTCTAGAAAGTTTTTTTTTTTGTTTTTATGCCCGATGATGATGATGAGCCTAACCAATAACTGAAACAGCTCATAGCCGTATATCTCCACAACCTCACTGTCGTCATCATCGTCGCCATCGTCTTTACACACCATCGATCGATCGGTCGTTCGGCGGTCGGTCGATCAGTCGTTTGGCTGTTCGGTTGGTTTTGAATGTGTCCAAACAGTCTGCCAGCGCAAGAGTACTGGCAGACTAAGCGACAGACAGATTTTAAGCGCGCTTTGCCTTGGCCAAAGTTAAAACAAAACGTTCGTCGAATCATCATCATTTATTTGGTTGTTGGTACGGGATGTTTTGCGGTGCGTTCGTACGATGATGTTTCTCTGTTAAGTTCGTGCATAATAAAGTTGGTTAACATGCCCGATGCCCCTTGGGGGTGAATGTGAATGAAATGGACCTACCAGAAGCGAAATACGGTCGTCCATTCTCTGGACTCACTTGGTGTGCGTGCGTGTGTTTTAGTAGGACCCTTTGTGAAGCGCAACAAACTGAATCACTTAATTTTTAGTTTTGTTCGCATTCATGGATCATGCAAGATTTGTTTAGTCTTCTTTATTATCTACACTTAAATTAGTGTATTTCTTACACAGCTAAGATTCGATGATAAATGAGTTTGGCTTATGGTTCGTGGATTTTAAGATCTTAGAAATGTTTTTGAAACTTGAAGATTTGAATTGGCTAGTTTTCGATACATAAATACCCTTGATTCAAGCTCTCTTAACTCTTGGAAAACTATTTCAAAGATTTCGTAAAGTCCGTTTTCAATCTGACACCAAATTAGCTTGATATATAAGGGCTTGGCCGAAGTAACCAGCTTTTCTTCAGCTTAAAGAGACGATTCGGAACTATATACTTGAAATTTTTATACTGCTTTGTCTCAAAGATTTTTACTTTGTGACAGCATTTTTTAAGGGATTATAATTTACTTATGCGGGTGAAACTGCGAGTCACAAAAGTATGATCTATCTGATTGTCTATCAATGCACAGTCTAAACCGCTGCAGCTACAGACGCTGCCTTAAAACAAGCAGACATTCTTCGTTGATGGAATTAGGATATGCGCTAGTAAGCTCGAACAGTTCAAGAATGAATCAAATTGTTGAAAAAAATCTTATAAGATACACTCCTTTAATAGAATACCAACTAATCTACTATCTTTTTCTCAGTGCATACAAAACCAACAACGACTTATAGTCTACTGAGGATCTGCTCTAATAACAATAATGATGCTGATGATTCCTTTAACTGCTCTTTGTTTTCATTTCTACTGAGTTATGTTGGATTCTTTGTTGTTGTTGTTGTGTTGTTTCTTTATATGAAGATACTTCTCAGCTTGCTGTGATGATGGGTTGCAGCAAGTTTTATTCTCTTTCACAAAATAAAACAAACAAAAAAAAAACAAATCCAAATCTTTTCAATTTTTCATGTTTAAGGAAGCTTTGCATCAATAAAATTTACAAAAAACCACAGCAACAATGCTAAGCGCCTCAGGATGCTACAGCATGTCATGCAAAATGACTCTGAATGCACCGAATTGCTGTGACTTCGGCTTCGTTCTGCAGTGCCCCATTCTTTGTTTCACCGATGCACCAGAACGGCGTACGGTGGTATCAAAAATTCTCAAATATGAGAGTTCAGTATAATATAATTCAGGTGGATGTAGATATATCAATCGAAAACCCAAGTGTGATAGGTAGTGTTTTGAAAAAAAACTTTTTTTCTCTAGTCATCTCAAATTATGAAATAAAAATTTCCAAGATCTATACCATAAGTCACCTAATAGATTTATGATTGCAGAAGTTCTTCCCGCATAGCAATTTCTTCGAATCAACGCTGGCGATTTTAACAAACATTCACACTCTGTGAAGGTATAAATCGGACGATGATAACGGACTCACACTGGCTGATTGATCGGATACAATTTATTTTTTCCTAATGTTCAACGTTGAATACAGAAGATTCTTTCGTGGAAAATTATGGACGCGTGACTACAATCCCAACATAAAGCTTACATTTAGAACCTTTTAACTGTTCTCAAGAAATATATCCTTGGATGTATCCAACTTTTCCGGAGCCAATATCAATCAAATGCTTCAGAGAATGAAGTATTACGATAAAACCGCAGAGTCGTGTCACAGGAATAGATGAAAATGAGCACTTTAAACCCACAACTGCAAAAAACCCTGGAAAATTTGTTGGTATCGTAACAATCGCAGGAAATACCGTCTCTTTAATAACGTCGATTTAAATGAAAGACCCAATGCTAATCCACAGTTGGATGAATTTGTAAGAGATAGAAATGACCGTGTCAAGATGCCACTGTAGCTTTCGCATTACAATAAGTCAAAATTTCGTGGAAACTGCACCAAAATACCTAGGAACCAAACTTTGGCACACGTTCAGAAATTTGGACAAGAATAAACTCATTGCTTTTTTAGGGACTTAATAGCCTTTGCGGTTTCTTTTAATTAAAGGGGGCACGAGTCCAATATAACGACCTTAAAATGGTAGTTGGTGGTCTTTGAAAAATTATCTCTCTGTCGGACAAGCTTTATATCATTCATAGTACATATGTTTTTAATGGTTTGTGGAAGGTCCTTATCGTAGTTTGGTGTGGAACAATTGTGAATTGAGAAAATAATATTCATCAAGTTTTAGACGCAGATGAATGAGACTTAGTTTCAATGAAAAATGGATGGTACCACGCATATCACATGAAAAAATAAACGAAATACTTTACACTTAGGATACTATTTAACGCGGAAGGATAAGATTTGGTACATATCTTTCTTATAATTTGTGGAATGCTCCTATAATATTTAGTTTGGTTTGAAAAAAGTGTGTGATGCCACGCTTTTATATAATAGAAAACTTGAGTTTATCAAATCTGATTAACTATTTGACGCAGATCAATGATATTTGGTACTTAAATATATGAAAGATACGGGCAAAAATGTGTTCAAATAAGAAAATGGGCGTCGCCACACCTACAATATGAGAAAAAGCTGAAATTTTTTATATCGTCTCATATTTAAATCGAAGATTTCATTTCCAAAGTGTATGAACTTTAAGTTTGAATTGTCATTACCAATGTTCAATTTTCTTCATTCAAAGAGCTGCACTTTTAACGCTTGATCAGTGACGGAAACTTTTCGGTCCCTTGTCTATGCTCAAATCGCGCCAATGCCTTCTTCTGTCCAGACTTTTTCATGCTATAACCAGATAAAACTCATCACGCCAACTACCAGTAAAGGGAAAACAACGCCAGATCAACCTAGGCTGCTGAAATAGTCAACAGTATTCTCATTTTCCATTCCATTCCTCCCCAGAATTTGCAAAAAGCTTTTACCATCTCCTTTCAGTTCACATACCACTGTGCAGCGTTGCCAAATCGTAGAAATTCCACATATCGTAAAGTAAAACAAACGACGACGGCGATTCCGATGACGACTACAACGACAACAAACACAAAACTTGCTGAAATCTGTTCCGAATGCAAAGATTTACTTGCTGTTATTGTTATTGCTGCATCAGGCATCTACCACATTGACGACGGCGATTACTTTCGTTGTCTGCGCATGCGAGCCAACTTGGACCCACACTGTGTGTCTGACAGACCAGCCATACTGTCAGCCTTCTATGGACTTTTTTGAACATCACAGTTTTCTGTGGGACTTTGGGGCAGATTTATTTACTGCCAATTTTATTATGAGTTTGAGAAAACGTTAAACATTCCAGCGGGAGTGGTTATGAACCATGATGCTGAAACGAAATCCAGAAGAATTGTTTTATTTTGTTGCAGTCAGTTGGAACTCATCACGCAAGCGTATCAGAAATCCAGGGTGGCCTTCTCTTTCTCTCTGTACGACGAGTACGTTATTGTTTGGGGAATTTTTAGTGGTTTCTTTTTTTCTTGGTCGTTGGATGTATCTTTATTTCAATTTTCTTGCCTGGGTTTGGTACTTGTTTTAAGGATTTAAGGAAAGCTGTTGATGTTTTTATTGTCGTTTTAGTGCTATTGGTTTGATGCTCTGTATTATTGCTGTAACTGATTGTGTATCTTAATCTGCGAGGTTATAACGCAGTTGTGTAGCTCTTCAGTCAGTCAGTTAGTGCCTTGTGACAGCAATTAATGGTTCATTCGACTGAGAATATTTCCAAATGAGATTCAGTTGAACTTTCAGTTCAACATATGAAGCCTTTGTTCCAAAAAAACGCGTTGAAATTTTTGAATTTTACACAGTAATTCTTCATGGGAGACCTTGTCGCAGAATTACGCGACGTCCAAGGATATTGCGTATAGTTGAATTATTGCAAGAAAGAGCCTGTCAAGTAGCTTTGCCAGGATTGGTGGTAAGCTTATTTGTCTATGTGACGTGATTTAAGCTGGGCTTGCTCGGACTAATACTTTGATGGTTGCGAAATCTTTCCACTTTTAATGCGTAGTCCAGTACATAGTATAGTATTGTATTGAGCAAATGCTTCAAATCCACTTAAAGAAGTTCTCTGGTCAAGACAAAGTTAAGGACAGTTGCTTATCAACTTTTTTTGTTAGTGTTAAGTTTTTCATTCAAGCAGAATGATATCCCTAATCCACGAAATACTTATAGTGGTGTAAAATACTCGGTTTGGGTAACAACCATTTTGAATATAAAAGAAAATTTTCCAGAATAATCCTTTAGGTTGGTATTAATTGATTTTTAAAAAAGTTTGTAACTTTGTTGAAAATTGAATCATTAGAGTTCACAAATAGCAGAAAATGCAGTTGCAAAGGCGTTGTTAGTTGTGCCAAACTCTCAAACTACATAGTTCAATTCATAGCCTACAGCAACGAGATATATCATTGGTCCGCTTTATTTGAGATTATAATTTTTAATGTTTTAATTTTTAAAGTTACAACAGCCTCAAGCCAAAACTGACCCATGCCCACACACGTTAAGTCAGAATGCACAAATACATTTGGAAATACAAATATACTGCAGCAGAACAGCATTAAGTGAACAAAACCAACAACAACCACAAAAAACATCCCATAAAAATCAACTCATCAAGAGCGGATTCCTTTTAACTCAAACAACAGACAGAACTTCAGTTTGTTACCAATTACCAACTTCTGTTACTCTTGTTCTTGCCTTTTTATGTTCGGTTCGGTTCTGTTTTTTTTTTTGTATTTTCTTGTTCTGTTCATCTTCCATTTTCTTATCAATGTCGAAACATCTTTTAACAATTTTATGGAATTGATTTACCCTTCATTTTAGTCACTAATTTACTAATTTGCTTTGAATTGCTTGTTGATGAGAATTAATTGTTATGGCTAGAAATGACATTCCTGAATGCAACAACAACAACTATGAAAATATTTACAAATAACAATAATGTGACAATGAAATAGTTTTGATATTAGTGGGGGAAATCTCATTTGTCAACTCGTGCATATATCTTGAAAGAAACTAATTGCATTTTTCAAACTCGGAATTGGTGAAAACTCTATCTTTACCTTAGGACTTACTTAGTACCCTTTTTTTCGCATAGATTCTTTTTGTCTTCATAACAGTTATCTAGCAGTCATATCACTTTATCTATTGCCAAACTAAGTATTTCCCTCATAGAGATATGTCAGCAAGAAATTCGGAATGAGGAAAGAGCGGAGAAATACATGCTCTCTGCATTAGCAGATGTTTTTTTTTTTACATGACTTAAAGCTTCAAGCTAGATAGCTAAGAAGGCTTATAGCTGTAGTAGCTAAACTCTATTATTATTAACAAGTCTTTACTAAAGTAACTATTTCAAATTTGGCGACGGTAGTTAGGGTCTTACCAAAGTCTTGCCTAATGTCAAAGATTTATGTTAAAGAACAAAGTAAAGTTGAGTATGGAACCCAAATTACTAAATTTTTTTTTTTTTCAAACGTGCTGATTCCTGAAATGACTATTTTATTTGTATGTGATGTAGAGGTACCCTGGCCTAAAAATAATATTTTTAATGATTAATGTCGCATATGATAAAATTTTATAAGAAGCGAAAGCTTTTGAAAATTATGAAAAATCCGAGCAATATTTACGGCCGAAAATTTTTGAAAAAGTTAAAAAATGTTAAAAAAAGTCGATAAACGCTAAAAAGTGAAAGTTTTTGGCAAGTTGAGATATCCGAAAAATGTTGAAACTTTCGAAAAATGTAAAAAATTTGATACAAATAGCTTACAGAAACATTTTATTCCGTACCAAAACGTAGAGGATCTTTTTTGTTGAGAAAAAAGTGGCAAAAGTCGAAGAATATGAGAAGGCTACAAAATTTTAATTTCTGGTGAAATTTTCAGGTTATCTGCTTAAGTTCACCATTTGAATAAGTATGTGAGTATAAGTAGTTATATAATATATTTTCCAAAACATATCGTTTCATTGAATTACAAAACATATTTTGTGCTTGCCATAGACACAAAAGCGCACCAAAGAATGGTAGATTGGCCACTTAGTTCGACCTGTAGGAAGATTACTAAGATAAATGACTAAAAACTTTTTCCTGATTCCAGCAGCGGACAGTGGAATTTCTCATCGATTACAGAAATATCATGATGGCATTTTACGACATTTTACTTAATCACACATTTTCACCAATAATTAAAATATTAATATATTCCACATATATATATTTGTCTCATAGATCCATCCGAATATAACCCAAGCAAGTGGAGTATCAATAACATAGGTTCGAAATATAATTTGCATTTCTCCAGTAGATGTACATGTGAATCGTATTTAATGGAAACATGTTTTAAGATATCCTTACTTTTGGGCATATGTTATAGCTTTTGGTGATTTATTTAAAACTTTAAAAATAAAAATTCATATCGGGAAATTTTTATAATCATAGAAAAGAGCCATTCTTTACATTTATTTTTTAAAGATAATTTCTTTCAAATTTTAGCCATAACTGCGACTAACATAGTTCACTCTGAAGTTTCAACTATCGATCAGGCGTTCGAGCATTTTGAGTAATATTAGGCAAATGACATGAATAATGTTGGCTTCAAATTTCGCAATCGTAGCTGGATTAGTCATGTAGATTTTGGACTTAACGACTCAAATTGCCTTGCTATCGAAGACATATTTAGATTTTACTAATTTTAAACACCTCAACATTTTTCAGACTATTGCACTACACAATTCAAAACTACTTCAAACTACTTTTCGTATGTAGTCTATGAAATTAAACTCCAACCAAAGCAACACAAAACTGAATAATCTACGGTAATGTTGCATTTATGTTTGATCTTATAGCTATGTTAATTTTTAACAAAGTACTCAAGCAAAAAAAGGAAGAATTTCTCCACCAGACAATTACAGCCAAAATAGATGACACTCTAACCAGCATCGGCAGCTACCTTAGGATAATTAACACTTTTGTGATGCCTACGACAAACGGGCTAGAATGCACCACATGTCAAACGTTTGAAATTGCTCACCGAAGAGTCGCAACGGAATGAGGTGTTAAATAGTTGCTTACTTACCAGTGTAGAAACGGTGTTAACCATGTGAGCAACAAGCCAATTACACAATTAAAGCAATCCTCCGATCACATAAAAAAGTAGCAACACATCGGACACAGCAACACTAAAGTAGCCTCAATTAAATTGCTCCTGTACATAGCATTGCACGATAAAAAACGAGGCGACAATTGTAGTTTAAGCTTTTGTAGCAAGAGCATGAAATTCCTTGGGGAATAATTGTAAGCAAAAAAAAAACTACAGATAATGCACCCCAGTTGACTAAAGTAGAAGTAAGAAACGCCATTTGAAGGCCTTTCCTTTAAACTTTGCGCTTCTATTTTATATGAAATGACTCGGTTGAATAGGCCTAGAAGAGTAAGCCGTCCGTACTGGTTTCCAATTTAATGAGAAAAAGTAGAGGTCTGTTGCCAAATATTGGCTACAGATAAGGCCTTCTATTATTTTCATCAATTTCTATGAAAAATCAATATGCGGATACATCGACACACTCATAATTGATATTTAAAAATATCGACTGTTTTTTTAATTTAGAGTGTCAATTAAACGAATTATGAAAACAAAAATGGAAAGCACATTTTGAACTTCTAGCTGACAGGCCTGCTGTTAGAAGGTAATATAGGATGTATGAGGGGTGTATCAATAAGGGGTGTGCCATTATAGTTATTGGATTTTAATTGTGAAATAAACAATTTTTGACATCGTTTTTGACATTTGTTATGTTGCTGAGCCTTTGACAATCTCAGACACGTAAAATTTATAAAAATGAATATGAGGCTGAAAATTGATACAGTGAACGATGAACGCTATCGTGTCATCATAACATAATTTTAGCCAAATTTGATGCTATGAATGTGTATGTAATATGGCTTAGAAATTGTCACGCAGCAATTGAACGTAAATATTGAATTTATTGAATACGCATTTCCTGGGTTGCATCATCTCTCCATAGAAAATTTTCACTGGCGAGTGGAGTTGTGCCATAGAAGCTGCAGAGCAGTCTGTTTATTACAATTAGCATATTTAAGTTTTATTGAAACACTCATTATAACCCCAGTTTTGTTGGAATACTAGCAGACCTTCTCCGGGAGAGGCCTTACTCAATTGCCTACTGGGACTTAACTGGTTGTATGCACAACAACAAGCAGAACATTGTCGCTTCATATAGAAAATGAACTCCTTAAATGGTGTAAAACTTGTGTTCTGTGATGTAACAGGCATAAAAATAAGTAACAAAATAAATAATGTGGTATAGACTAAATAGCAATTACAACATAAAAGGTGTTTGCTTAGTGTCATAAAATTTTAACGAAAGCGTCGCTTAAATGGGACGGTGAGGTCGGTCTAGCCTGAATTACTATATTAAATAGGTGGCATTTGGTGTTAGAATGGATATTATGTGTAAAACAAGAACATCTATTTTTTGGCTCATGAAAATTAAACAGGCCAAGTGGCTTACTTGCAGAGTTATTAAGCGAAATATTTTTCGTCGGCCTCTCACAGCCAAGCCCACCACGATTCTGGCGACTGCCGGTTATTTCGATTATCAGCCATACTAAAACTATGAATTGCAAAAAAACTATGAATTACAAAAAAAAGTTAAGCATGAGGAAATGACAATGAAAAATGCAACGCTACCTCCCACACTAATGGTATACTTTTAACCGCGCCGGGCCACTTCTATTCTCTTACCTTGCTACTTCTCTTGAAGATTTGTGCTGTTTGTTGAATTGCATATGCCAGAGTACGTCGATGACGTCATAAGGGCTTGAAGCTAAGCATAACTTTGCTAAGCATAGCACTTTGGTGCACCCGGTATGGTGTGTTTTCTTCTGAGCCTGAACGAAGCAGCTGGAAATAATGGCTCAATATATGGAGTTTAGTTTGAATATCATCGAGGTGAACTTTTTACTGAATTTCAGCGACCCTTTTTTTATTAAGTAAGCAAATCAATCAAAGACCACATTATATTTGGGTTTTATAAAAAATATTTATGATGGTATGTTTTTAAGTAATTGCAAAAATGTACACACAAGTAAACCCTTTTTTAAGAATTTCACTCACACACTTTTTCTTTTATTGTTGATTTTTTTATAAAATTTTTGTTTTTTGCAATTGAACTTTATTTTGTTTATTTATTTATTGTTCATCATTGTTTGCATATTGAAAGTACAGTAGGCGTCCAATATAACGAACTAATTAATACACGGGTCAGTCGTAATATTGAAAAATTCTTTATATCAAAGTTCGTTTAAATGGAAATTCTTTATATTGTTATACGTTATATTCGACGTCTACTGTAATTGGAAATGATTTTTTTCTTCAACAAAACCATCTATGTTTTCATTGCAGTCCAACGAATGTGATATTTGCACCTTTTTGATATGAGTCAGTGGCGTCAATTCAGTAGGGCCTGATACAAGTTATTATTCAATACATTAATTCAATAAACTTATCTATAGTGGTGGAATTATAATTCGCGCCCCCCCACCAAGATTTGGTGAAGTGACGCCACTGATATGAGTTCTCAAAAAAAATAATTTACCTGCAAAAATGCGCCAATAATATTTTATGGATACAGGAAATGGGCATGCAGTAATAAAGAGGTTCATCATTTTCAAGCCAACAAGATGATATGACTAATAACCTGCAAACAAGACAACAACAACAACAGTAACAACAAAAAAATCTGTAGTCTTCGTTAAAGAACGACCCCTTCTTTAACAAGCTGATGAAAGCGGCTAATAAAACACAATTTCAACGCATATTATTTGCCTGATTAATTAACAGTGGTTACTGCTTTGAGCGTGTGTTTGTGAATGAGTTGCCCCAATAGCAACCATCATCACTAGCAAACATATAACCCGAATGGACCACCATAAAGTTAACGAAAAAATCAAAGAAAACAAAAACAAAATATAATGGGGAAAAAAAAATAATCTCACCAAGTCGGTGGCATATTATATTATAAGAAGCCACCAAATCATCATTGGCTGCCTGAATGGCTACAAAAGCAAAAACCGAATATTTGTACATATTTAGTTAGCCGGTCTGCATGAAATTTTTTAACTCTACAACAAAAATTTAAGTTGGTTTTTTTTTCATTTTGTTCACTATATTCTTACTGAGCAAGGAAATTAATGAAGACAAATCGTGAAGTCATCATCAACAACACGATTTCCACAGCAGCAGCAGCAGAATCAATAACAATGGAAACAAAAGACCTTAAATTGTTACCAATTGAACTATGTTAGTAACCGAAATATCGAAATCTTTTTGACCACCATCGGCGTTGTCGATCATGAATGTATCATCAGAATAAAGTTTGTTTTACTAACTTTTTTCTAGCAATTTTTTGAACAAAAACGAGAAGACCAAGAAAAAATTACCAAATATTCTAATATGAACCCCACGACGAATAAACACACAAGCACCGCAATATGGCGCTTGATTTCATCAAAAAAGAGGCAGCGACAGGAATTTCAAATAAGAAAAAACAACAACCAAAAAAAAAATCAAACAAAATTTTTGAATGAATGGAATGGAGTCTTCTTTAAAAAATTTTAAATGCTTTTGATTTACGAAAAATAATAAGGCAGCCAGCCACTCAGTGATGCGAGTGATGATTGAAAGTGCCGATCGAGGCCAGACAATAAATATGGCATTTAAAAGTGAAAAAGATGGACATTTTGAAAGTAGATGCCAAATTTTGTAAGCTTTTGGATTTCTTTATTAATTTTAGTTTGTTCTTCGAAGTCACTATATATGACAATATATACGTAAGCATCAATCAGTTGGAGATAAACATTTAAATAGTACGCTTAGCACTTTTTCTTTATATAAGCGACTTCAGATCATAATTTTTTAACAGAAGTTACATAAAAATGCAATCAAACTCAGGTATGTTTCACTGATAATAGCGATGTTATATCACTGGCAACTAGAGACTTATCATTAGTGATATAATGTGTACCTCATTGAAAAGGTAACTTTTATGCTATATATGTGTGTATATCATTTGATGATATTGAGATAAGTTGCATAATTTTTTATGTCGAAGAGACAAATTCTTGCACTGCTTACATGGCCTAGCTAACAACATGTGGATACATAAGCCTAAGCCCTCCGTTTTTCCATCTTTTGGAAGTCATATTCTTAACCTCAAGCGCCTCTCGTTAGGGGCGTATGAGATTAGTTTCTGATAAGAAGTTATGCTACTGAGGCAAAATGATATATGTCACTGATAAATTCCTAGAAACACTCGGTAGACCGAGCTTTTGTTTCAGAGACCAAGTAAACGCCAACACCAAATTATTTGGGACACAAGATTTGAAAAGAATACGACGAGATCGAGGAAGATATAACTATTGCTCGTACTTCTTCAGAGTTCAACAAAAAAAGAGTCAAAATAGCGTGCGTTCCTGATAGTTGTGATAGTTTTTAACTTTCAACTTGATGACAGGCTCAAAAACCACTTGCCATCGGCCAAAACCACAACCAAACGAAGGTGATAATTCGCATACTACCGCTCATGTAACCATACACGATCGATCGGTTTGTCCATATACTTCCCAATGGAGAAAATTTTTAGAACTTCGCTATAAAACTTGTCATTAATTCGCCATATTGACATATTCTTACATCTGTGCCATATCATGGCAATGTACTTCTTTTGTGATGTGGAGCTTGAGTTGAAGTTCGTTTTCCACTGTTCCGTGGATGCTGTTTGATGAAACCTTATGTCCGTGGATTTCTCCAAATTAATTCATCACTCTTCACATTTTATGATGACCATTACTTTCGTTGTAAGTTCGTCACACATCTTTTGTGACTAATGTAAAAAATCCGCTCATCTAATTTTCTATTTTAAAAAAAAAGGCGATCACATCTCATTTGATCTCCACAGCACCGTCGTAAATTCTCGTTAACCTGAGCGCAATTGCCTACGGTTGAAAGCAATTACCTTCGATTTGAAATGGAATCCAGTTTACGCCATTTTTATTTTTTGTAATTATTTCGATTTGTTTTTGTCACCCATTTGTGTTTTTTTAATGTTTGTTTGTTTTAAATTTTATTCAACTGACTCTCTTACCATCACAGATCTCACTTTGATGACGTTGGACGCTCAATGCCAGATCTATTTTCCTATGGAGTAGAAACCCTATAGGGCAGGAGAGTGCAATTATACATGTCCGAGAACGTCCTCCGTTTGACGAAGGACATTCTCTTCTAATATGGTTCATCATCATATAGTAATATATTTTTATATCATCATCATCATCTTTCTTGGAAAGAGAAATTAAACTTTTTTTGTTTGTTGGTATAACTTTTTTGCTTTTGCTTTTGCATTTCATTAAATTTTTCTGTAAGACTTTATGTGTTTGCTCTTTCTACAATTCAATAGGGAATGTAGACAACCCTTAACAACTGTGGAGCACACGACCGCCCACGGTGTACAGTTAACATGTTCTATTTATGCAATCCAATCGAAGAAAAAGTTATTTAAAATTATAAATGTTGACGGCGATATAATTGAGAAAAAGTTTCTTATTTCATATGAAAAGCTCACACTTTAAGGGTTGAAACAAAAGTTTTGCGTATGTCCTTTACAAATGTAAATAGGGGTGAAAACTTAAAGCTTTTGCTTTGGTGCTTGACATCATATTAAAATCCTTGCGTATATCATTGATACAGGGTGATGCTTGAACCTTGAAAATACTCGAATATTATTATCAGATAATTAAAGTTTATTTTGTTTTCTCAATTAATCTCAAAGAAACTAAGCTTCAAACTCCGCCTCGTTTGTTCAAAAAAATCTTCGAACAAGCTCGACTATCCTACGAGTATAACTCCATTAGGAACTTAATATCTGAATAAAATTGCTATGGCTATTTTGATTCTTTGTGCGTTCCTTTATGAACTTTTCATTTTCTATTGTTCCGCGCAACGATGTTTTGAGTTTTTCTTACTCTGATTAATCTGTCTCCTTGAGGATTTCACCAAAGCGCTGATCGATAAGTATTCTAGCGTCTTTCCTGATTGTATGGGACTAACAACTCCAACGTCTTTTTATAATCTCAGTAAAGACGGAAGCAAGATTGGTAACCAAATTAAGCGTTTTGAGCTCGTGCGCTTTACTTGAAAGGCAAAAAAATATATCATTTTGTGAAGCTGTACTATCTCTTTTCCCTGGTAGAAGCCGTGCAAAAGCCTTCCAACTATACCCATCGACTAAACTTTTCGCTATATAGTGACTCTATTCGAGTGAAAAGGTCTCACCATATTTGGCAATTTTGTTTATTACCATTATCGTTGAGATCATATCTCGTCAGAGCTAAATTTTTCACTGAAATGACATTCTTTGGACATTCCACTTAATGTTCTGCCAGTCTTATTATAATCCATTTGCAACCGAGCTAACGTTAAGCACTTCAAGTTGGCGCACCATCCTGATTTTTGATCACATCATCCCAATTGTTCAGCTTTTATACTTTTAGATGTTTATTTGTTAAGTCCAAAACAAATTTATAAAACTTTTCTTTACAACAAAAATCGTGTTGTTACCCTGTATAATTTCTTTAGGCAAGATAAATCTTTTTATTTTGTGCTCCCTAAACACGGTGAACCTGCAATGCTTTTGAAAGCTTTTAATACGAAGAACCTTTGAATCTATTCATAGCTTTTTGCTATAATATAAAAATAATTTTCTCATAATAGTTTTGTTGGCTGTGGTGCAGTGGTTAGTTTTTTCGACTTCTATGTTGAAGTTGCTGGGTTCAAATCCTGAAAAATAAATTTTTTTTTTTTCTGATTTGAGCCGTTTATTTTGAAAATAGGGCAAGTCCGTGTTGCCGCTAACATACGACTAGAAAATGAAGCGTAACCGAATAGATATTTGTTTGACATCTGCTGTGGGATCATTGAGTCAAAATAATCGAATTTGGGCACGCCTTTCGGCTCTCAAATTTTCCATAACAAATTATCTATGTGTCCTTTGAAAGTCCTGAAATTAGATATGAAAATATAACAAAATTGTGATATATTTAAACCAAAGTGCTTAACTTACGTTCCACCCTGTACTTTGCTTGTTTGCAATTAGCAAACTAAACATTTACACCTTATGGTTCGGACGACTTGGCTAGTGTAGCAAAAAAATATTCCAGAATGTCTTTGTCCAACACGTTGATACGTTGTTAAGACCCTTTTCTGTTATTTCTTCCATTCAATTGATTTTTTTTTCTCTCTATTTAATTTACTGTCCATTGTGTTGTACCAAACTTGTCCACCAAATCCAAAAAAGTCAATTCAAATCAATCATCGTCAACATAAACTTGAACTTACGCGCAACGCGGAAAAATTCCCGGTTACTCTGGATTTAGTATTCATTTGGCGCTTAATGTGCCATTAGTTGTTATTGCAACGTGCAACATGCAACATAACCGTCCGTCAATCATTCGGTTGATCAGCCTAACCGTAGTGTAGCATGAGAGACAGGCGGGGATGGCTATTTGGCAGATGCCAGGTGTTAAGCGCGATTATTTCAAATCGTTTGTACGTGATCAATTTATTTAAAATCGAATCGATTGGAACCAATTCAAAATTTAGGTGATCGCGAGAGCAGTGGGGTACACCAGAACCTCTGGTACTCTGATACTTTTAAGTAGCATAATATAAACTGTTTTTGCTTGCCGCTTGCTACGCTATCACTTACGTGTCTACTGTACACATTGTTGGTAGAGTAATCGCGCCATTAGCTAGAGCAGCACCAACAATGAACGACATACACGTATATTTGTCATGGCAATGGATTCTACGGTCGCATAATACCATCCATCCATCGCAGATTCACTTGACTTGGAACGAAATTTATTCTACGCATGTGCTGTAACTACAACACAAAAAAAGTTCTAGGTTAAATTACAGTGGCAGTCAGTTAAAGTAGACTCACTAAGGCAGCTATATGTAAGCGCCCTCTCATAGAAATATAATAATAATAAATGTAATATAACGAATTTTATATATATATATGTACCTTAGGTCATTCAAGTAGTCTGGCGAAACCGAACCAAATGCTTTAAATCGTCTTTCAGAAATTTGGGAACGCAGCATCTGTAAAACTTCTGCAATAGTTAAGCAAGTTTGCAATTTTACTTTAGACATGATCTGGGCGAACACATATGACATATCAGCACGTTACTCATTTAACATCAGCTGATGCTGTTCTACACAAAACTTTAGAAAATTCTCGCACAATCCTGAAATATACCGATATTCTTATTTGTCAATATGAGCTCGAAGGCGTTTATGTCATGGCCCGGGTAACTCCTTGAAGCTTCTTTCGCGTTCGAAAATACATATTTGCAGTACATGCTCATCACTGGCAATCACACACATAAGTATGCAAGCACAATTAAATGTAACTCTCCTCATTTAGCCTCATTACTGTCAAAGATGCTTTCATGTTATTCTTGATTTTGACTCCTGTGACTTTGTTGTTTTATTTTGCGGTTTCCTTTGCAATGGCAACCACGCCGACAGATCAACGTTGACATGTCAGCAACAGCAACTACAACAGTAACATTGCAATGGTGTTCAATGTTGATGAGGATAACGATGATGGTGCTAGTATTTGCTGATGTTGCGTTTTCAGCATCAATTTCAACATTTTAGAATGCGAGCGCGTGCGCTCCTTCGACGCAGTTTCCGTTGCAATGGTTAACTTCAATTTAAATTCCATTGTAAAAGCAATAAACTCTATCTTTCTTAGTACATTTCAGTTTAATTACGTACATAGGTAGGTACCAAGTAAAATATACTGATGTACATATGTATATAGAGTCTAGATAAACTAATTTAAGACCAAGAAGTGGCTTATAAAAATAAGCCTGTATAATATTTAATATAATTATTTACTTTACGGTAATTTTTAATGTTTTAGAGGATAGCCAGAAGCAAAAGAAAATTCGATTTCGATATACAAAATTGTTTCATGCGAAACATACGAAAAAATTGATATATATTTATTATATTGGAATTACGACGGAAAACTTTGATCGAATCAAAAATAAGCTATATACTATACTATGCATTTCTGCTAAAAATCTTTACTTTTAGAATAACAAATTTGAATCATCTCACGGAAACTCGATAAGAAATGCATATTCAGTATAATTCTAAAAAATTATAGTCAAGGTAACCGTTCCCCAAACTTTATTGTCTCTATTTTCACACTAGAGTTTGCAGAAATATACACATTTTATGGGATATTTCAGATTCATATATTATTAAAAAAACACGGATAATCAAGTTACCAAATTAACAACCGAATGTTACTATTAACTTTTTTCATACAACACGAAAAATAACCATTATAACATAAATAAATAATAAAATATTTGAAAAAAAAAAATAAAAAATTATTCAAGTAAATATTAATTTTCGTTAATATTTTTGTGTATTTATATATTATCATATATTTATTAGCATTTATACTTAATTATGACATGCTTATGTTTTACGCTCAACAGTCAGACTATAAAGTGTAAATATAGAATAGAAAATCTTTATAAACCAAAATAAAATTTAAATAAAAACAGATAATGACAATGCGAAGCGCACTTAACAAATGTTTTAATCAAATGAATCGTGTTGCTCCGTGATTTTAACAGCATTTTATATTAATTTCCATAACATTTATTTCCTAACTCAATACTGGGCTCTGTATTTCACGTCCTAATGCAGAGAGTTCTTTCAAAAACTGCTTAGAATTGCTCAACGTTGAGGAACCGTAAACAATACGTTTATTTACATTTGATGTCTGTTTCTGGCGTATATAATCGACTAAATTCTGATATTCAATATAATTTCCACCGCCTATAATAAAAACAACAGCATCTTGGAATGGTGCACGATTTTTTGGCACAACATCGCCACCCTTAAGCAATTTGGGATCCAAATAAAGATAGTCATCTGTTTCGGCATGATTGCGACACTCCATCACCTGCTCTGTGATTTTAGTCACAGGTAGACTCTACAAAGTAAAAGAATAAACTTATTTAGAATGCAAACTTTGTTGAGTTGAAAATGAAACAAAAGGGATATGCTACTTTTATGTTGCATATTAATTTGTATTTGCATCAAGAAATGGCAAATTCAGGTTTTAACACCAGTTAATGCTTTGTTATGTGGCTTTATTTTTCAGCACTTAATTAAGTTTTCGTTTACCATCGTCGTAGTTCCAGCTAAGCTTGCTTGTTTTGTTCTTTCAAGTTCGCTTAATTTTGCATCTTGATAAGCGACAGTAGACAATAAAATCGCAACTTAATTGATTTTTTTTTTGTAATCCTGTGTTGCATTTTTGTCACTTCGAAAAATGCAAATGAATACGCAAATTATTTTTCGATCCTTTTGTAAATTAACAGAAAGTTAATTGGATGTTAAATGAGTGTATTTCTGTGCGGGAATTTTAATTGATATAGCGGAGGAAACCATACGTTTAAAAGATATGAAAGAAAAAATTAAAAGATTTGGCAATTCGAATTATAAGGTTTCCGTTCAAGGTGAATCATTAGCTCAGTCACACAAAAAAAAAAATACAAATACACTGCTAAGCTGTTAAATAGTTCGATAGTTTTAAGAAAACTTTCTACTTTTGCTCTAAGTCAGAGTACATTAATTTAAGTGCCCCATATTGAACTCTGTACACAACATATTAATAAATCAACTAATAAATCAAAGCAATCATCTACAACAGAGTGGCAACAATTTAAATGAATTTCGTTATGCGTATACTGCCCTCAGAAGCGGAAAGGGCGTATCTCAAAAAAAAAATTACGCATCTAATGAGCTACTCCAAATGCCGGTATCTTAGTTCAAACCTATGAAAAATCTATTATTCGAATATCATCCACCTCAGTTTTACATTTAATTCAACAAATTAACATATATAAAACGCACCGTTTTCGCTTCTGAGAGCATTATATCAGAGGCTTTTTTTCACTTACATGTCTCTTGACGACCAAATTCTTAACGCCTTCCATGACAAACGATGATCCCTGCGATACCAATTTAGAAAACATCGAAACGGTTTTAGTGCCACCACCTTCGTACTGTGCAGCTTGATTCATGGAAGGTGTACGATTCATTATCGATTTCCAACGTTGCACATAGGCTAGGGGCGACAAGTCACAACCAGCTTCTTGTAAAGCCTCTTTCATACGTTCGTACTCAAATTCTGGTGTATTTTGTGCACATATATAGAAAATAATATAAAGACGCATTTTATCCTCAGGCAAACCAAATTCTGGATCCCTTAGTAGTTCTAATATCGGACGATCCAATGTCTGCTTAGACATAATTTTTTCCTCCAGCTCAAAGTATGAATCCAAGCGACGTGCTTTAATATAATTTAAAATTGCAGTAGCAATTTTCGTATGCATATCGATGAGTCGTTTCTTCTCCATTAGTTGAGGCAGTGAATTGACAGCATTGGTAAGGCGTGTTGTTGTATCGTTGACCATCGAAAATGCAACTTCATTTTCACCATCAATGCCCATTGAAGTTTTTAAACGTTTGATTTCTTCCTCCGAATTTCGATAGGATTCCAATTCCTCTTGTATTGCTTCTGCAACAAATGGAAATGGGCTGCCTTTATGAGTTACCCAAAAGCGATCATTGCGATCTAGATCACAGGCTTTGGTTTTCTTGCGAGTACCTAAAAATTCAAGATTTAAATATTATTTTGCCATCAAAGCAATTCAATTTTCAACCAACCTGTATGTGGCACACCATCATCTTCCACATGCACTAAATTTAAACCCAAATCCAGCACATCATGCACTAAGGCTTGATAAGACCATGTATGATGCAATGGTGTTGCCAAGTCCAAGTTACGATCTAATATTAAGAGTACAGGACGTTGAAAACTGAATACACCACCGCCCGCTTGCGTTGCATCCATATGAAAGAGATTTGAACGCGCATCCCAAAGGTTTTCACGCAATTTCTTTTCTAATTTGCGTGCAACCATTTCGGCAGCGCCATTCCGTGGACAGCGTATTATCGGCACATTACCCAATGTTACAAACACAGCAAAGAGAGAATCAACAATCGAGTCCATCAAACCCTCCATTTCATCGTCACGTGTATTAGCGCGATTAATAGAATAATATGAAAGTTGATCGCTTTGCTGATGTTTGAGTATGAAGAAATCATCTTCCAGACTAATAAAGTTAACATACTGATCGTACACACGATGTATGTTAGCTACACAACCAGCCTGCAGTGCGGCAGCGGCAAGATTTTCAATTTTTTGCCTCGTAATTGGAGCCAAAAAATTAAGATGATAGACATCGTAGAGACCATTTTGGAAGTCTTGGTGTATGCGGTCGAGATTTTCATCTGTGGGAATGCAAAAGTAGATAGCAGGAACATCTGGAATCGAATCGCGATCAGAGTGCAATTGTCTAAAATTTAACAAAAGAATATATTAAGAATCATTTGCAATACTGGACAGTTTATCTCCCAAGCTTTCACAATTTCAGGCAATGCTAACGAAGGGAAACGCAAATAAGTAGGTGCATGATGATGAACTTTCAAAAACTAACCAGGTTTTCACATGAAATATTTTAGAAAAAATGTATACTTTGTACTTCACTGAGTTGTCAACTTGAAGTTCAGCCCCAATTTAGCTCTCAATTTAATTTGAATTAAATTTACACAAACGAATAACAACTTACACATGCAATGTAACGCCCAGTTCTCTCAGCTCTTTTATTGATATAATTGGTGAAATAATATCCTGACCAACACGATCGTAAATCAAAATCTTCCACACAGGTTCTGCGGCCAGCGCCTTTGGCTGCTGTACATTCAAGTTGAGCATCTGGTCTATGGCATCTGTTAGAAAGAAATAGCATTAATTAATTAACGATAAGAAAAACAACATAACAATTAACCACGTCTTCAAGTGAGGAACATCATATACTAAAGACTGAAGTCTTCCCAAGTTAATTTGATGCGAACCCTATTTTGCTACTTCGACTTATTTTTCTTTAATTTGGTACTTGACTTACTTATTTGCCTTTCTCGTAATGTTAACATCTTGCACAATTTCTTAATTCGCTATTGATTTGTTTTTATAAAATAATTATATATTGAATTCTTCTCTTTACAAGATTTTCTTATTTTTTAAGCCCTCGTCACTACAATTTTACACAGCAAAAAAAGGTTCGCAATGACAGCTGTCAAAGAATTGACAGTGCTGTGCAAAGTCAATTAAAAAGTGCTGCCACTATATTTAAAGTCGAGATTTTAGTATGAGTTTAATTATTATTTACAACAATTTGTATTCCCCTCTAACAACCAGTTCACTTGAGCATTTGTTCAAAGCTCGTTTCAGCATACCACAGGACTAAACAATAAGACACACCATCAGATCTTGTGTTATGCTCAGACTAAGAGGCTAAGGCTCGGTTCACACGAGTATTTTTTCAACGCGCGTTGCAGAATAACACAAATTTATAGAATGCACATGGTTTATGAACGCATATGTTGTGCTAAAACGCGCATAGAGAAAACGCTCGTAAGAACTTAGACTTAAATAATAGATTATATAGGCTACAACGCTTTTTCAGATAAAAAATGCGTATAATACTTTCTGAAAAGTGAACATGAATAAAAAAATGTTTTTCTTTATATTGAGTTGCACTGCGTCTGTCACAATCAGCTGAAATAAGGCACCGACATTTCAAAATTACTAATTCATACCTAAACGTTTGTGTTGCCAGATTTCTTGTCCTGTTTTTTTTTTTTTTTTACAACGATGGCGCAACTTTTCACGGAAGCATAATTTGAGTTTAGCAAAATAATTCTACCTTGCTGATTGTCCCATCATTTATGACACCATTTTGACAAAATTATTCGCAAAGTGAACATTTTTTACGAAATTTAGTGTCTAATGCTTACATAATTGTTGAAATGTAAATAATCGGAGACCAATCCTAATCAGTGTCAGCCGTAAAAAATTCTGAAAATATTCTGGCTCCATTGTCGAACTGTTACCAAAATGCTATCAAGATTTGATCGTGGAAACGATCGCTAGAACAGGAAATACGTGAACCGGGTATATGTTGAACAGAATCGAAGGCAGTTGCGACTGATAGTGTTTGTCATATATTTCTGTAATCCCTGTGCTCCGTGAGGAGATAAAAGGAACTTGGGAACTGTAGACTATTCAACTAGAGTTCAAAAAATGTTCAACTGTTTATTTATGTGTATGCATTATTATTTAAAAGCACTGAAAAATAATAACGCACGTCTTAACATGACTCCAGCGTTGATAAAATCAACTTCATTCCAACGTACGCTGAAAAAAAGGTGTTTATGTTGCAGCTTAACAAATTGGCTTCTTATAAAATTATAGCGCGAAGAAGCGTGACATGTATCGTGAGCGACGTATGTCTTTGATATTTATGATGCTACAGAGCGATGCACTTTAAAATCGCAATAGGTTTCATTAAACAACGACTTAACTAGTTGGAGCACTTTCTGAATACGCACAAGCGTAATATCTTCAGTCTACGAACGTAACTTCTTGCGTTTTTGACAACTGCCTGACATTTGTTAATCCATTTCCATATTTGGTTAGAAATTTAAGTTGATTGGTAGTTAGTCGTTTTCAATATGGTGGATTGTTAAGATGTGTTTGGTCATAAATAATGGCGTGTGGTGAAAGGCTGAGTGGAAAACTAAAAAAAAGTCTTTAAAAATAATGCGTAATGTTGTGAAAACTGTGTAAATATAAGAAGAAATTCTATGAAATAAGTGTTTTATAATCACAAGTGAATTAATTGCATTCCAACTAAGCGAAAAAGCTTGGAAAAATCACGCCAGCGGTGTCTCGAAATTCAAGGCAAGCAAAGCCAAAGAAAAAAAGTGAATAAAAACGCGTGACGTAAAAAACAAAATCGGTGACAAAAGTTCAACTTGTGGATGCGAATTTTGATCATTCTCTGAATAAAATAATTCAATTACGCTAATTTTACATACGATAAAATTAAAATGATTTTAAAATCATGGCACTGTGTGCGTAGAACAAAAACAACAACCGCAAAACGAAAAACAAGAACAAAAACGAACAGAATCGGATCATCGCGTTCATTTTGTGGTTTAAATTTAAGTGTTTTGATTTTTCTAAATTTATGGATAAACTGTAGCAGCCAGCTCTTAATTAATGTACAAAATCAGGTAAATTCCAAAGAAAAAAAAAAATCATAAATGGCTAACCATCCCTATCAGAGTATTCTAGAAAGAACCAATTTCCCTTTAGTTTCTTCACTTTATCAAAATATATAACATGGCGTATTTAAGGTTTTATAAGAAAATGGCGGAATGTAATTTGAAATAATCACTACGTAGGCAGATTTCAGACACACACACACCGACAGAACCAGATGCGCTACGCTGGACCAGACTGTATCAGAACTACATTTTTTGATAGCATTCCATTCAATGCGATTGCCACATGCAGAAAGTGTAAAAACGAAGAATTTTTTATTTTTGTATGCTGTAGCATAATTGCAAATGGAATAGAAGCGCTCTGGGGCTATCGCGTCCGTCATTGTTCACTAGCCGTTTGCTCTTGCCGCCAATTTCAGTTTCATCGTAGGCGGAGGGCCCGCTGTAGAAAAGTCGAGTGCATAAGATTACAGCATGGAATGTACAGCAAAGACTTAATGCGTTTTGGTGCCAGAGTTTTGGCCACCCATTTAAAAGAAATTGGCTCAAAAAAAAGGATGGAAACATATGTTTGGGACAGGATTCGACAAGACAAGGCTCTTCGCGTTCCATCATTTGGCACACATTTCAATGTAATATTTATTCTCAAAAATTTACCCAAAAAAACGGTGTTTGGGACTGACTTCAACAATGCAACCTTATAACTCTAGTTAGGCTTTTCGTGTTCTATCATTTGGCATGTATTTCAAGCTGTAATCTATACGCTTTTAATTGAAATAACAAAATTGGCCAAAATTTTGGGCATCTGGACGGGCTTTGTCAAGGCAATCCTGATTAGTAGGGTAATGCATCTATCTTTCCCGTACATCTCATCCTGTCATCTTATACACTCGACTTTTCTACAGCGGGCTCTTGGCTATCTGTATATGACTGCAAAAATGTAAAACTAAATTCCTCTCTGTCTTTATATTCAACGCGTTGATACTGTCTCTTATTTCATTTCAATCTCTGTTTATCCTTTTGTCTTTGTTCCAATTCTTATTTTCATGTGCATACCCATATATTTGATATTTCTCTCTGAGGACGAAATACTGACAACAGCAGTTAAGGCCGAAATAAGCGTATTTACTTAAAATGTTTGCAAACGCCGGTGGATTCGGTGATTTTATATCAGGGTCAAAGGAAGCTTTTAACAAATTCTTAATTATCTTATAGAATACCAAATGCCTTACGTAAAATAACAAATTCAACTAAAATAAATGCGAAAGTTTGTACAATTTTGGATGATGATAATCTATGCCATAGGTTAGTTTTTATACATAGTTCCTAAGGACAATTTCTTAAGGCACCTCACAAAAAAAAAAAAAGAAACACCTTAGACAGTATAAACACCTTGGCTACTAAGCTCACAGTCGTGGAATTTAGAACATAAATGTATATTGATTGAAACACGCAGTTTTGAAAACGTGGTGGGGATTAGGCAACAGGCTTTGTCACCTGCCATCAGGGCCGTTCTTGGATATTTCACGCCAAAAGACTAGCATCAATAGTGCGCCGCCCTTCCTATGAAAACAAAAAAAATTTAATGCAAACATGTAAGGCATGCGTCCAGTGACACACCCTTATTCGAAGAAATTAACTTTCTTAATGTAGTAATTCTTGAGGTGCTTTTCTTTTGAGCCTGGAAAAAGTATTCGATGCTGACATAGCTGAGCCGTGTCTTATACCTTCTGGCAATTTTCTTATTTCCTTCTAAACAGTTGGAATTTCAAGCGCCCTGTGAATCTGGACGTTGATGACGTACCAGAGTGCATTAAGTAGTTATAGTTCCCATGGTTTTTGACTGGAAGCGTTGGAGGATTTCCAAGTTTGAAAATACATGGGCGAGCTAAGTGAGGGTGGTGACCAATGATGTTTTACAAAAGCAATTAAGAATTGATAAACTGCAAGAATACGTTGAAGGTCATAAAGAAAGTAGAAGAAGTATTACTGCATGCTCGTGGTAAAAATATTCAATTTAAAAGATGCTGGCAGCCACACGCACTTTACGGGTTAGTTTCGTGAAATAAATTCTAAATCATCCGTATTTTTGGGTACACTTTTTTACGTTCAATTTTCTGTACATGAAGGTTTCTAAACATGTAGAAGCCCATGTTATATATTACAGCATAGCGGAGTTGATGCGTAGCCCTTTTTTTGCGTTAAGGTGTTTAATAGTTGTGTGCCAACCTTGCTGTTTTCAAATGCCGGGGTGGATATGATAGATTGAGGGAAATCAAAAAAAAAAAAAAATTAAATATATTTTCAGGTCGGGTTGAATTGTGTTACATTATAAAATCTTCAGTAAAGTTAAAAGTCTTAAATATTGATATTGTTTTATTGAAAATTATTATATCTAGATCAAAACTCTTTTATAAAATATATTGAGTAATTTTTCAACATCTTGGCACTTATGGCAGCTACAATTCTGAAATTTGATACATGAGTGTCATTTATTTTATATTATTTCAATATAAACTTACACAGTAAGATTGCGTTATCTTATGAAACAGTGTAAAGGCCAGATAATGCGCTCGTTATGCGACGTACAGTTGCTAACTATAAAGTTAAAAATCTGTGACATGGCAATGTGTGGAAGAATATATAGAACAAATTTGCTTTCATATACAGCTGCAGTGAAAAATCTCTTAAACTTCGGGGACTAATCGAATTCATTTTTAAAAATATATAAGGTGTAATACACCAAAATGCTTTCGATCTAAAGAAAATATTAAAAGAATACGTTTTCCTAATTTTATTGCACGTCCTTTATTGGCAATGAATGCGCTTACATTCAGTCCATTAGTTTTTGAGACCTTTCTTCTGGGATCGAATTCCAGGAACATTTAATAGCAGCCTATAAGATATTTTTGGCTTTGGCTAACTGTTTGACATTCCTTTCATCTAGTGACTGCAATGGTCATTCTATCCCATTGAACTGATTGTCTTGGTACCACTTTTTAGCCTTTTTGCTGGCATGCTTCAGATCGTTGTCTAGTTGCAAAGTCCATACTATCGGCATTTTATCACCAGCATACGGCACCGTCACATCCTCCGTGATATTCATATGCACTTGCTGATACATTGCAGTTTCAATGCATACTTCGCATCATCGTCGTAATATGAAAAACATGCCCACACCATAACGCTGGTAGCGCCGTGTTTTACAGATTTTGTTGCAAAATTTGGCCTGTGTTTCGTGTTTGGTGGCAGAAAATCTCACTTGTATGTAAGTTTACCCCCATATTTTTTTCTTACTTTAAGTGTCAATAATCGACCTTTACACTTTACTGATCCGCGATAGCGATCTCCGAAAGAGAAAACTTTTTTTCCTGTAATTTCATATTGTAACGTTTCAAAAATTTATGAGCAGCTTTCTCGCATTGGCATTTTTAAAAATTTTATTTTTCAAAGAACTTGCATATCGAATATTTTTCAGAAATCTAAAAATAAATTCTCACATGATTTGTACTCGTTACCCACAGTTTTCTCTGCCTTGATCTATTGACTTGGCATACTACTTTACGTTCGTACTGCTTTGGACGAGACTTTCTTCCATGATTTTTCTTTATTTGCATTAAAAAACGAATATTTGTTTTTGTGAAAATAAATAGAATGAGAGCAAGTCGAACATGCTTCGGTTTTCTTATGATTTTACCTACAACTGGCGTTAAGGCAAAGCAAAGAGAAGAGCAATAGCATACGAGTATATAGCTGAGCAAACAAGCTGCCAGTGCAGTTGGTGTCCTTGAACTTGATTATGATGGTTTCTGAGTTAAGAGCTTGTTGCTGGCATTTTACTCTCGTAGGGTATCAGCATCAGTAGCTGCTATGGCGTGTGTGTGTGTGAATTCAATTGAAGGGTGGCAAAAGGTGAATCGCATTCTGGGTGGTGAATGGTTGGACAGTTCTGTTTGCTTGCTCTCATTGCATCTCGTTGCTTTGCTCTATTTGTGATTTTCATTTTGTTTTGTTCAAAGTTGATTCATTTTTGCTATGCTTATACGTTTTGCTTAGAAGAGCTTGTTTGCTTTTTTTTATTTTATTAATTTTTTTATTCTCTTGTTCTGAACCGAGAAGTACGAGAAGTACCTTGTTTAAATTGTATGGCTTGGTTTTCTGTTACTCGTATTTTCCTCTTGCCATATTTAGCTCATGGACATTTTCTGTGAGTATAAATTTTCTTTGTGTTGTTTGGCAACTAAATATTTTGGAAGTTGTGTTTTGTGCATTATGTTTTCATCTAGTCATTAATTTTCTTTTGTGCTTAGCTTACATTTTTTCTCCGCTGCAAATTATCCTCATTTGTCAAACAAGAACGAACATTTTATGAAATATTTACGATAAAAAAACATTAATTTAGTGTTGATCTTGCTTAGTTTTTGCAGTAGTTTGATTTGCAATAGAAATAAACTAAATACAATTTGATGGAATAAAATGAGCCTTTGGTCGTAAGTGAATGTGTCTGTGATCGAGCAATGTCGCAACGGTATATTACGACACGTCCTATACCGCTTTATTAGTACTTTCACCATAAGAACGTAGATGAAATATGTAGTTATATCTCAACTGGCTCTCGATTCTACAACAATATCCATGTGGGATCCTCCGCCCAACCATATGTTTACAAGCCTGAATTGGTCACAAAGTTAAATTCAGAAGACGTCCCTTTTTGCGTCTTTTGACAACCTTGGATGAATCAACTAACAACACACTAAACCAGTAACCAAGGTACAGTCAAAAAAGTAGACTTTTCATGGTCATTCAGCACCGGAAAAGGGCACGGTGACTTCATCGTCCAAAAAAAGTCATTGCCCCTGTTTTCTGTAATGCATAATTAATGCTAAATACATACATTATTTCGCAAAACTTGATTAGCTATCAATCCCATACCTATGATTTTCTCAACCCCATTAGAGTAGTCTATAATGCAAAATATAGGATTCGGTTTAACGTAACGTGACCATATAATCCGCGTTTTTTGTTTTCTGCTACGCGTGGTCCGCGTTTTCATTGAAAATAAAACATTTTATTTTGCGTTTTTTTTTTGTAAATATAAACAAAAATAAAAATATTTCGAAATATCTGATTTGTTACGATTTCCGGGATGTGAAAGTGAGGTTTGAGTTTTGTTTTTTCCAACGAATCTTCAAAAAAGTTTCATCAGGTTTTTCCTGCTTCGCCTTTTGGTGAAAAATATTTGGTTTCGTTAGTTTAACGCTTCTTTCCTTATGATTTATAGAAAAATGCAATGAAGAGTATGTATTGAATTATCTTCAGTTATTCTGCCCTCAGAAGCGGAAAGGGCGTATCTCAAAAACATTCATACTCGGTATCTAAGCTCAAACCTATAAAAAATCTTATTAAAAAATTTCCTCTATCTCAACTTTACAGATATTTGAACAAATTGGCATAAACAAATCTTCAATTATCTGGAAACGCATTTTTTTTGAGTTAAACCCTTTTCGCTTTTAAGGGCGGTGTTGTGCTATTAATTCCATATTTTGGCACGTGTTTATGTATTTTCGTTACGATATTAAAAACTCTTTCGAATCAAAAATGGTTAATATTGTAAATTTAACTTTAAATGATAGATAAATGCAATATGGAAGTGAGCCAAATGGAAATCTCAACAAAATTTAAAGTTTCAAAATTAGGTTTCTGTACACTAAAATATCTTCCTAACATAGCATTACTTTCTCATAACGACTATATGCGTCGATATTCTTTAAAATAAGGCGAACATTTGACAGTCAAGAGAAAGTTGTACCAATTATTTGATTGAAGAAAACTTTTTTGGTTGCTGACAAAATTTAAAAAGACGCTATCTATTATAAATTAATGTAACGTTATAATCCCCATTTCTATGTTTATTTTACTTTGAATGCATTGTATTTTATCTTAAAACTCATTAGTTTCTTTTCCTTTCAGGGTGGTGAAGTAGTACAAGAGAGTATAATATCTAATGTCAGCGATGACATAGTCACGTTAGAGTTTCAAAAAACGGATGGCACACTTATTACACAAGTTATTGACTTTCGTAATGTAAGTAATCGCTATTAAGTTTTAAATTTTTGTTTTTTTTTTTATAAGCTTCAGTCATGGCTTAAATTGAGATTTATATTATATTGCTCTTTTGTATTTATTTTATTTGCAGGAGGTTAGAATCCTCAAAGCACTCGTTCTCGGCGAAGAAGAACGTGGTCAAAGTCAGTATCAGGTCATTTGCTTCGTAACAAAGTTTGTTAAAGGCGATTTTATTTCGTCTGATGCCATGGCAAAATTGCGCCAAAAGAATCCAAGTACAATACGCACGCCTGAAGAAGATAAAGGAAAAGAGACCTTTACAATGACATCTTGGGTACATTTAAATCGTTCTCAACCAATTTCTAGACATTTACAACCACTTTGTACTGAGGCAACGGATGCCACATATGTGCGTGATGTCGATTTGAAAGCGTGGTCGGAATTACCAGGTAGATATAAATTCTATAATTTCAATTTTAAGATATAAAATATCGGATTTTTGTCTATGGGGATAAACATATTAAAGGGCTGAAAAATTAAGGTTGCTATTCTGTTTTAATACATACAATGCGTCGTGTATACGTAATTTTCAGGGTAATTATGATTACAATATGATATACATATAACGATACCAAGTGATACCAAATGTCTAGCGTATTTAAAAAACTCGAAATTGCGTATATTTATTTAAATATACAAGGAGTTTACAAAAAATTTAAGTGAGGCAATAACTGGTAGAACAAGATTATTTTGATATTAAGGCATTATCAGAAATACATGTACCCAACCAAAAAATTTTTAAAAGAACACTCAAGTGAAATACCACACCTACACTTAGGGTATATTTACTTTGTCATTCCATTTGTAACGTATATAAGAGGGCGTGTCAGTTGTTGAGTCGGTTTAGCCATGTTCGTCTGACTGTCTGTAAAAATTGCTACACAGGCTGCAACAACCTCCATGGGATTCCAAATAGGTAAAATTGGTTCGCGGACACGCCTGCCGCCGCCCATACAAATAAAACGATTTCGAGAGATTTATTTGATGTAGTGTAGCTAAGTTTCTAACAAACACTAAGAATAACGAGCTCTGGACTTATGTGATTTTTGATAAATAAAATTTATATTTTGGTATACATACAAAATAGTATGAAATAAGGGAGAAACTTTAAATTCGTTTTTCAAAAATATTAAAAATTTATTTTCAATTTTTATTTCTTATTTTACTTAGGCTCTTCCATCTCTAGTTTAGAAGCGGCAACAGAAAAATTCCCAGATACATTATCATCTCGTTGCAACGAAGTAAGCGGCTTATGGGCGCCATGCTTATGTACCCTTGATACCTGTATTGGTTGGTACCCTTGTGGCTTAAAATATTGCAAAGGCAAATTGACCGATACATCTGCAGCGCAGAATCAGGCGAATTATCGCTGTGGCATTAAAACATGTCGCAAGTGTAGCCAATTTACATACTATGTACGACAGAAGCAACAATGCCTTTGGGATGAATGACGAGGACTGCAACAGCAAATGCAAAAAAATATGATCTTGTCAGCCATTTCCACGTTTAAGGGAACAAACACTACAATAAGCACAAAAGCATCATCGACAATAAGTACAACAGCCACAACAAAAACAAATACAAAAAGCAACTTTCAGCCGTTAGTGGCAGAAACATCGCTGTTACTCATCTTAGTGAAAAATCTAATTAAAAACTTTTTAATTAAGTGCTATTATGAACCGTGGCGTAATAGCCACGTTCTTAGCAATACGAAATGTAATCAACGATTTATGAAAGTGCAGCATCTGCAACAAAAACGATGTCAACAAGAATTGCAATTTTCAATACTGCAGTGTATTTCGCTTTGATCTCTGACGGACAAATTTGATTTCGCATATTTTCACTGGAAACGATAGCTGCCCTAAGCAATGAGACAATTGACAGCTGATTGCATTGAAAGGACTTGTTGGTATTTATTGTACACTTACTAAAAAATTATTATTAGCTTAGATATTAAAAACGTATAAAATTATAATAATTATTAAGACTTTTAGCAAGTTTGGTTTAAAGCTCTATAGTTTATTTAAGTGGGATAAGAAATAATCAAAACAAAAGGGTCTAAGCTCAAGACACTTCGTGAATATTAAAGTTTATTTTTTTTTGGTACTGAAAAATCAATTTTTGCTTAAAGAAAGTACAAAAATCTCGGTTAAAAATACATGTTATTTATTTTTTATTAAACTTAATGAATACGGAGGGTAAAAAAATAAAAACAAACATGAAATTCCATTGAATTTGCTTTGGTTTAATATGAAGAAACTTTCGACATTACCTAATTTATTAACGGATACAGTTTAATTTCATTAAATTAAGAAAAATGAATTCTCTATAAGACTTCAATATTTTAAGTAGCTTTAAGTAATCTCTAGTTTCTTGTCAGTCCTGTGAAGAATCATTTTGTGTATACCTTATGTTTCGCTCTCAGCTTGTTTTGTTTCGCTGTCGCAGTGAGCAACTTTGTGTTTGGGAGTCAGGAAAGTTCGTTTGTTTAATTATAAAGAATTAGTCTGAGTTAAAATCCAAGATTTTGTAAAGAACTATTTTAAATTGAATAAACATAAATCGCCGATAAGACTTTAATTGACTTAAGAAAACGAATATACAGTAAAAAATTAAATATCTCAATCGTTCTACCTAAATTTTCTTGTGTGCATTGTAGTATACTTGATTTGGTGTTGGTGAGTTCTATAGTTCTGTGCTAAACTTTGTAAAGCACATGGCTTCCGCCGCTTGTAATCTCGTAGCATTTTTCGTGGAAACTAAATGAATATATGGAACTATTAAATCTCTAATATATTTGAAAAATTATATTCATAAGCAGGTTTGTGTAATTTTTGTTAAATATTATTAAAACTTATATACTCAAAATATGAAATACGGAAGTAAAACATGTTTTTGTATTCATAACGACCACTCCAGACTTGAATGTATTTTGTTGTTTCCTCGATGAGTGGTGACGAACGCATTGGTGCTATAGTTTTTTTTCTAACTTGCACTCCTGTTTTCAGGTTTTCAATTTGTTCTCAACGATTGCACCATGCTGTAAAGAGTTCTTTGTTTCCGAAGTACCAGGCACGATTTCACGTATACAAAAATTAAAATTTAGTTGAATTAGTTGAATTTAAATTAGTAAAAGATTGCTTAGGGCCAATCGTGAGATAATTGCAAAATACGTATCATTTAATTGCGTATTAGCAGTTGAATCATTTCTGTCTATAACATTCCTATGAAAGTTGCATAAGGTGTTTCCCAAATTCAAATTCCATGTCATCGGGTAATCTATATTACAAGTGCGAAGTGAGATAAGGTCGCCCATAGCCGCACCTCTCAATGTAAACGATCCAGATGTTTTAACTATCAAACCCTCAGGTACGGTCAGTCCAGTATCAATAGTTACAGTTGCCGTAACGCCTAGGGATGCATCAAATTTCCGTGAATTTAATACAATATCATTACCAGCATTAAAATTAATTTTTCCAGTAAAGTATGAATATTTTGTAACGGTAGAAAAATCAGGAATAGCTGTAACACTTGAAACGGTAATATCAGTACCGATTAAATCATTAAAGCGTAAATTTGCATTCAATGTCACGGTTCCACTAATATTAACCTTTTTGCAATATAACCATATTGCGTCATTGCCAACTATATATCCAGATTGTAAATCAGTAGTAGCAGCAGTTGCGAAACAAGTGATATTATCACTTTGATCACTAGGTTTTAAAACGTACTCCCATGGTTGTACTTCAAGTGGAAAACCTGTTGTAGCTAAGCCTATTCCCTCACTTAAGTAAGCATTAGACAACATATACATGGTTCCTTTTATGGAATTAAATGGTACAGATCTTAATATAGAATTAAATGGATCACTAGTATAGTACGCTGAACTATTTCCAACGATATATCTATCTACAAAACTATCACCCGTAATTTTACCCGCACCAGAAGCAAATTCAGCTGTAGCCATTTTCTCAAATCTGGACACGTCAGTAAAGAATCCAAACGCATCATTAGAAAAAAGTCTCAATGCATTCAACATGGAATTTCCATCGCATGGAGTCTGTTTTAAAATTTTCATTATTGCGAAACGCATTTCAGCGTTCCCATTCATTTGTAAACTATTGCCACTCAGAATAACGGAAAAAATCTCCTTCTGAATGACTTGAATAAGATTAATAGTAGCTCTGAAGTCAGCGAGACTCATTGTTAACGTAAAAAAGATTTTTAGCTGCCATTTTGCGGCTAATTTCAGTTCCACTTTGTTCCCCCCAGTTATAGCTGCATATAATTTTTTTTTTTGCTTTTTAATGAGCAACGGGTACTTAACATATAAAAAATACTTAAAAAATATACTTCAATTGGAAATAGTTGAGAACCCGTCAACGAACATACACATAGTCCGGCTTCATGTAGATGTTTAGATTTAAAATCCATTTTTATTTTAATAACAAAATCATTATATGAGAAATTATTTTGGCACTGTTTTCTTTTTTTTTTAATTGGAACACCTGAAGAAGAACATATTTTGTTGAAGCACTTTTAAAAAAAAAAATTGGAAATGTGTAGTTTTTGAGAGACAACTTTATTTGCCAGTGAGCATTTACACTAACAAATTAAACCTTCCAGAAGTCTTGTATTTTTTTTTCTTTCATTAAATCTATACTAGAAAACATATTTTCAATCATGGCATTCAAACCATCATTGTCAGTACTCATCCTTATAGATCTGACCATCAATTTGAAATAAGATCTCATTAATTTAAAGGTTTTTTCAGCATTCTTATTTTCATAAAAACCAAAATTGTAACATCTAGTTCTAGATTGTTGGAAATAATTAGCGTCAGAAAATTTAAATGCTTTGTTATTGTTCTTGATATTAGTAAAATTCCTCCAATCAGAAACCAAGTTGAAAGCCATAACTATTCTTTATTATTTAGCCCATGGAAACTTTCTACTCTAAATTTGGGAACACATAACATAAAGACTATTTTTTGTATATCCTTTTTGTTTAATAATAATAAAGATGATATTCCGTTGGCCATTCCAATTGGAGAGACTTTTTTTTACTAAATCATCTATTTTTCCACCACTAAGTCTAATTATTTCATTAGCATATCCTATGGAACAGTATCTCATTAGTCTGGCGAAAGTTGCTGTATTGTTATCTATTTTTTCGTCATTATTTTTCGGAAAATATATATGAACATCTTTATAATATATCATTTTCCCTGAATATATTTTTAACTTATTCTTTTCGTTTTCTTTTATCAAGTTCTCTACTATTTCATAACATATTGTTTGATCCAAACCAACAAATAAATTTGAATAATCGATGTCAATATTAGAATTAGCGTATGTACCATCATGATCAGTAAAAGTTGGTACTTCTATATTCATATTCTCAAATTTTCCCATTTTGACAGTCTTCAAATATCTATCTCTAATACTTTGAATCAATTCATTTGTATTTTCACTTTTTTCATCACTATTTTTCACTAAAAAGCTAATCATGTTTAATTCGTATCATTCAGCATTGTTGCATATAGCTATTAATTTCATTTTTTATGTTTATTTAATTTTCAAATTTTCAAAATAAATCAATTTTTAATTTTTATCAATTTTTTTAGGGTCTTCGGCACTTATATTTGTTGCTTGTTTCTTTTTTTTTATTATAAAAAATCGTGCATTTCTATTCTATTCTATTTACAGTGGATCACAGCTTATTTCGTACAGTGACAAATCTAAAATTTCGACCGCAATAATTCCTGATTTAGTAACAATTTGAATAAAAAATTGATGCCATTTTCAAAAAGAGTGTTTTTTGTTTATTTCACAAAACTTTTTTTTACTAAAACATTGGTGTTTAACACCATAAAAAACTAAAAACGAAAATAAATGTGGAATTTCACGTCACAGCTTATTTGATACAGTTTGTCTAATAATTTAATTTAAGTAGTTTTCGTTAATTTTAATATTTGGTGTGAGAACCCTTGGCATTACGTAGGTCTTTGAGCCTATTCGGCATTGAGTCAACCAACTTTTGTGTAATCTCTTGTGTGATTTTTTGCCATTCCTCTAGCAACACCTTTTTTAGGTCTTCTTTATTTGAAATCTTGTGTTTTCTGATATTGGTGTCCAAAATAGCCCACAGATTCTCGATGACATTCATATCAGGTGACTGTGCCG
Organism: Meiosimyza decipiens; assembly: GCA_963680825.1. Lineage (NCBI taxonomy): Eukaryota > Metazoa > Arthropoda > Insecta > Diptera > Lauxaniidae > Meiosimyza > Meiosimyza decipiens. Next base: position 72,397,051 of record OY804260.1, on the reverse strand, counting down.
GTGGTGACATCAAGTGCGGGCAGTTCCAAATAAGCCAGGATTGTACAATTCCGGATTTGTGTTTCGGATCATTATCTTGGTAGAACCGGAATTGTTCGCGCAAACCCAGTTTGTCAGCACTTTGGAGCAAATTGTTTTTAAGTATGTCGAGGTACTTCGTTTTGTCCATTATTCCCTCAATGAATACCAAATTTCCCACTCCGGCTGCGGACATACAGGCCCAAACCATAACACTGCCGCCACCATGTTTCACCGTTGGTTTGAGGTTTTCTTTGTTCAGCTCAGTATTCGCCTTGCGCCAGACATATGACATTCCATCGGAGCCGAAAATGTTAAACTTTGATTCGTCAGAAAAAATGACGGTGTTCCAGAAGTTTGAGGACTTGCCAACATGCTCTTTGGCGAAGGCGAATCGGCTTTGTATGTTTTTTTTAGAAATAAACGGCTTCTTTCGTGCTACTCGACCGTTAAAATCATGATTGCGAAGCACACGTCGGATGGTTTCAGCACTGCAAGACTTCCCCAGTTCACGCTGAACCTCAGCAGCCAACTTTGGAGCGGATAACTTGGGATTCGCTTTAATTTTCCGTACAATATAGCGCTCGTCTGAATCGCTGAAAATTTTATTCGGCGCTTTTCTGCCCTTGTTATGCACCCGATTCTCGTGTTTGACCATTTCAGCTATTTTCCGAATACTTTGTCCTTTCGTAAAATGGTGTATTACCAGTTCACGCTGTTCAATTGTCATTCGAGGACCCATATTAACAAATGCGTAAATAGATAGCACTTGAACTGAAGAAATCACTCAAAAAGTTATAACGTTTAATAAGTAAACACAACTAAGGACTCCTCGGCTAAAAAAACGTATAAACGTCACGGCAAAACGAGATCTACTGAAACAGGATTGCCTGTATCAAATTAGCTGTGAGCTGTATATCAGCTATGTATACGGTTTCGCTTCTTTGCATGACACTAAGGAAAATTTTTGGGATTCCCCTTTTTCTTATTACGTTTACTGAACATGAGCCTACATATCTGCATTTAAAATTTATCGATAACTTGAAAGGTTTAGAAGTTGCAGGCATCTAAATTTTAAAATATACACTGTACGAAATAAGCTGTGAGCCACTGTATGTATAAAGTTAGATGCTTTAGAGCTATGATATGCATCAAAACAGCGGTGATATTTAATTTTTCAAATTACGTGGTATAAAATCTCCAACCATATCGAAGTTTGAGTTGCATGTTGAAACCCATTCTGTTGGAGGTTGTTCATCAGGATTTAAAATAAATGTTCCTGCATTTTCTCTAGTTCTCATGCGTTTATAACCAAAGAAATGCGCTTTATTAACCAAAGTTGTTCCTAGTGCGTAAGGACTCTCTTTGTCTGAACGCAACTCTTGGAGTGGTTTTTCCTAAGCAACAACTTGTTTCAAGCGCTTGAAAGCAAGTTTAGTCATTTTAATGGAATTCTTTCCAAGCACATTCGCACTTGGCTTGCCGCGAAACCGGAATAAGATAATCTGCCCAAAAATGTTTCGTCATCCAGAAATTCATATTGGTTAAGTTTTCAAATTGCATCTGTATGCAGTCTAGTGCACTTGTGATAACCTAACAAGTTTTGTGTAATAATAACGTTTTCCGGTAGCCAACTGGTTGGGAAGGGATTCCAATCTCCAAAATCGATATTGTCTGCGCTTTTCTCAATATATCTCCGCATTATGAATGGATTAGGAATGCATTCATATATGTTGTGGTTAACCTCTGTTGAATATCCAAAACTTGTGGAATGGAGTATTTAAAAAAAAATATAAATTAATAATTCCTTTTTTTCAATTTAATGAAACACTCTTTTTTATGATGAATACTTTTATTAAAATTATATTTTATTTTAGATATTCCTTATATTTGGGAATAAAACTGGAATAAAAACAATCTTACTCTTATATCGAGAGCCGTTGCTTCATTTCAGAATGTGTGAATTTACTTCGCTTGCAAATTCACACACTTTGGCTTGTGTTTTTCTATGGAAATTTACTTGTAGTACAAAAATGCTTTGCTAGCGTCTACAAGCTAGCATTGCAAGTGCTAACTTATACTCTATATCGTCATAAATTGAGTTCGTTCAACAAAACGTCTAGGTCTATCCAACTTTAGATTTTACTCTAGCTGAATGAATTTTCAATATATTATTCATTATCGGTGATAACTTGTTAAAAAATCGATATATGATTTAGTGGCGATACTGGGAATTTCCGAAGGAATTGAATGATTGCTTCAGCTTTTCCTCCTTTTTCACCTGTGGATTCGTACTGATGTCCTTTGCCACTTCCGTCAATAGCTTCTGAATCAGTTGACTTTTGATGTCTAGCAGATTGTTCGTGATAAAAGTCGACCATACTTCTGCTTCCTTCCACCAATTTTTCTTCTCCACATTTCAGATCCTCGAGAAATTGTACACATCTAGCTTCACCGCTTGGTATCCAATTTGTGGTGGCAACCTCCATGTAGTCGATGTTTCTCCCTTGTTTCTCCAAATATTATAGATTAATCCAGTGGTCGATGTGGAACTCGACACTGGTAATAACACGTCGAGAAAATTTTCGTCCAATCGTTGAGAAACTTTTAAGGATGTCGCTGGCGTAACATCTACAGGTGTAGTTATGGTAGGTACAATCGTGGAGAATGTGGTAGTGGTCATCGTGACTGCAGACGATAAAGATGGATCCTTGATGATTTCCATATAAAGACTCATAAGATAATCTGCTAGTTTCGAGAAAACATCTCTTTTCGTAAATATCGTGAAGTATTCTCCTTTTTGCAGGGATTTCCTGAAATCCCCGAATAAAGCAACTTTTAATTCTATCTCTTGCGCTTTCAGATCTTTTGATGCATTCAAAGTCCCTTGCTTGCCGCTGTTTTACTAAACTCTTCTTTGAAATTAAAAACAAAGTTGTTTAGAATGAATTGAACTTTATTTTTTTATATTTTCAGTCTTAAAGTAGGAGCTGACATTCCTAATGAATTACACAAAGATTCTTTGGTATTTCTCGCACAAATCATTTTGGCAAACCTAGACTTGGATAATTCTATAGCGCCTGCTCGAAATTTTTTATAGGACTTAGTCTCCCATATAGGTCTTAGAGCCCATCGAAACTCCTTTAACTATTGCTAGGGCATCTAAGTAAAAATCTATCCTTAATGTTTCAATGTTGTTTTTCTTATATTATTATATTTTGTAAACTTAATTTTTTTTTATCTTAATATAGTTGAAACAATGATCACTATGTCCACATGTATGTCAAGCATATGAACACCGTTTTTGTTACATACTGATCTCAAATACCTACGTACATAAACGTTAAAAGGTTTATCATTATAAGTGCCATTCTGATGGCATGTAATGATAAAATTCTTGCATTATTTGTTGGCATATTTTCTATATCATATTAGTTATTAGATAGTTAAAGTAATAATTGTTTAATAATAAAGTGCAAAATAGTTAATTTAAATAAGTAATTAAATGAATTCATTGAAATGTTTAAGATCTAGCTGGTAACGTGTATGTTATTCCAAATGCTGTTTCACAATTGAAGTTAGGATTGCGATTAATAAAATTTCTAACCCAAGCTATCAAACAAGCTTCAGTTACAAAACCCTTGACTTTTTGGTAACCCCATTTATTTGACACAATGTTGCTGCCTAATACTGATCTCATGTAAAAGGCTATCTCCTCTAATGTTGGAACTCCGTCTTTTTTTAATATGGTGGCTTCAGCTAAATTATATTCTAACACAGCTAGCACCAAACCACAGCTAGGATTCAACTTCTCATGAGAGCAACCGAAGCAGGTCTTGTTATATCTTTAACCCCCAGGACTTGTATTGTTATTAGAGGGTTAGCAGCAGCAATTCTAGATAGAGTTAAAGTCTTAGCATCTTTAGGAGTTGAAAAGACAAGTTGGTATTTTTTGGCTAAAACCTTAAATTTAGCGAGAGCAGTAGAAGTAAATTTTGATTTGGCTGTTTCTTCGTACCTATTTCCTGACAATGTCTTTGTGCCTCTTGTCAAGAAATTGACAATAAGCATCATAATGTCTTGTGCTAAGAGAGCCTTGTTGGTTTCACGAGAGAACATCTGAGCACGTATAGCAGCAAAATCAAACCCTTGATAGGAGAAGAATTCGCACACAAGAGGAACAACATCTGTTTTCATCAAAGTTGAGAATTCTTCCAGAAATTCTTTATATTCAGTTTCAGTAACGGATTCAGAGGTTCTTTCAGCCACTGTTGCAGGAATTCCTAATTCAGTTCTCACATCTGACAGTGTCTTGTTGTATCGAATATTAGATACCTCAGAGACAGTATGTTCATTTAATAGAAACAAATGTTCAGCCATGTTTACTGACGATGTTAAGTTCTCTTCGGCAGGAGTACTTAATGTGTTACAAACTCTAGAGGTGGAGCAAGGACAATTGGGCTTGTGTAATTAACAATAAAAGTCCTTCTGATGTTATATATTTCACAATATTTTATTTGCACTAATTACTATTTAGATTACTGTATTACAAAATAGAATAAGGTAAAAGAGAAGTGCGGCACGTTCCGAATAGGAGTGAAGTAGGCAGTGATTTTTTCAGTGCTACCAACTTACACTTTATTACAATATTATTTACACTGTATAACAGTATAGTAGAATTAAGATTGGTAAATGATTGCTTCGGACTAAACTCCGTTAAACCCGCCGCCCTCACCAATCTTGAAATTATGGTAAAATAAGTATCATTTAACTGCGTATTGGCAGTTGAATCATTCCTATCTATTACATTTCTATGGAAATTACATAGCATATTGCCTAAATTTAAATTCCAAGTCATAGGATAGTCAGAATTACATGTGCGGAGGGAAATTAAATCACCCATTGCGGCACCTCTTAAAGTGAATGACCCAGCAATCTTAATTATTAAACCTTCAGTTATAGTTGATGAAGAATCAATAGTTATAGTTATTGTAACACCCAAAGAAACATCGAATTTCCTTGAATTCAAAACAATATCATTACCAGAGTTAAAGTTGACTTTTCCAGTAAAATATGAAAATTTAGTTACCGATGCAAAGTCTGGTATAGCCGTAACGCTCGATACGGTTATATCAGTACCAATAAGATCATTAAAGCGTATATTAGCGTTTAAAGAAACAGTTCCTGATATATTGGTTCGTTTGCAATATATCCATATTGCATCATTACCAACAATATAACCAGTTTGTAAATCTAAAGATGAAGCAGTTGCAAAATCAGCTATGTTATTACTTGGATCACCTGGTTTCAAAACATATTCACACGGTTGAATTGTGAGTGGAAATCCAGTTGTAGCTAAACCTACCCCCTCACTCAAGTAGGCATTTGTTAGCATATACATACATCGTACTTTGTATAGCATTAAAAGGTACGGATCTTAAAATGGAGTTAAAAGGGTCATTCGTATAATATGCTGAACTGTTTCCAACAATATAACGGTCGACAAAACTATCTCCAGTAATTTTGCTAGCTCCCGAAGCAAATTCTGAAGTTGCAATTTTTTCAAACCTTGACACGTCAGTAAAAAAGCCGAAAGCGTCATTAGAGAAAAAAAAAATTCTCTTATAGCACATGTCTTCTTCTTTTTTGTAAAAAAAGTTTACAGTCCTTGTTCACTCATGCAATTATCTGTTATACTATTGCAATCTGTAATCGGTCGTACTTCAATATCTCCGTCATTAATGGCGACATGGGTACTTGCGAATGCATTGTCTCGGTTATTAATTGATGTTGATAATTCGCTGGATATGGAGTTCGACTGAATTTGTTCGACCTGTGTGTATGTACCATTCCACATAGTTTGGCTCCCATCCTTAATATTTTCCTTTTTATTATGAATAGAGAAACTAGATAATAAGCTATTTATTTGCTTGGACTCCAAATCAAACTCAACACTAGATTCAATTGAAGCTTTCCAAGCAATCATATTCCTTCTCGATGGTCAGTTAATGTTGCTCCACTGGAGTGAAACTACTGAACTCTTTAAATTTATTGATAATGTCACGAACTTTCTACGATGTTCTGGAACTTACTGCGGCAAATAAAATTAACGCATTTATAAATAAATATTTTTCTTACAATTTGCATATGACGTGCTGTTCTACACAGTCAGTCAATGCTTCAATGAATTGACGGTTTGAATTCCGCAGGTCGCTTAATCCTTGATTTGGTTCATCTTGACTCATATTGTAGCCAAAATAATTTGAATCCTCCAACACACCATATTTCTTGTTAAATTTAAGATGGAGCATTTTTTTCTATTTACTTGTAGGGATATTTTTAAGACAAAGATATGAAATCACTTGTTTTTTACGATTTTTATTAAACTATTAATTAACAAAATTCAAAAATATATATGATCGAATTGACGACGACTGTCTTTCGAGAATCGGAAATGACTGACTATATCGAGCTGCCGTTGGTTAAGTCGATGCTTAACGATCGAAACGTTAACGATGCCGCGAGCAGAATTTCTTAACGTTAAGCAATTTTGTGCTTAGAGTATATCTTACTTTGAATTCAGGTTCATTGACTGCATAATCAGAACGTTCAACGTATATACGCTGAGTAGGACTGCTGATGTTTAGATACATTTGGAATGAACGACAGTAAGTATCAGATATTATGCGTAGCTGCCCGCCATTACTCGAAAGTTCAGATGACGACAACTTTCGCTTAGAGTAGCATATCCCATGTGGAGTTGGAAGATATATTAGTCAGGATATTTGGTCCCTACCTAGAAGTCGGTTTGAACCAGCGCTTGAAAACGCTACGGTTCTCTATATCCCGGCACACTCAATTGCTGCCAGGGATTTTTCTTTTTGGCAAAATTACTGCCAAATTCATTTAGCTAATAAAGCTATGTATATCCTGTAGTAATATCGTTTAAAAAAAAGAAAGCTCAAATTTTTAATTTATAATTTTGTTTATTAATTTTCATTAGGTAAGAAACACATATCGTAGTATTTTCCTTTAAACACTTTTTTTATGGTATATTTTCCATTGTTTAAATCAGTAATGCTTTCATCAGTTATCGTATTGAATTTTTCCGGAAGGAACAACATATTGTCCGGAAGTTCCAGCATTATTTTTTCTCCATACGGAGTCTCAATCCTACTTGCTTTAAGTACTTTAAAACAAGAATCCTTTGGTAAATTCTTGATGGATAATACACTTTTGAAATACACTTTCTTGACAACAATATCGTTAAGTTCTTTTAAAGTATCCATATTAATGTTTTTTTATATTTTTTAATTTTAAAATATCAAATTTATAAAAATTTATAAACACAACTAACGAAATAAAACCACTTCACTGTTTAAACCATTTTTCAATGCATCTGTTATCTAAACAGGATGTATGGGTCAGACCTCACAATTCCTTATCTAAACAGGATTTATGACTCACCCCTCACATAAAAAATAATTCATGTTCAAACATGTTCTTTTTCTTATCTAAACCGGATGTATGATTCACCCCTCACAACTCCTTATCTAAAGATATCGTCTCCGCTCGAACTGAAGTTGCTTAAGGCGACAAATCTTTTTCCAACCTCCGCCAGAGCGGTGGACAGATATGTATCGAAGTGAAGTGAAAGACTGAGCTGTCTTCACTGGAACTGTCATTTTCAATATGAATGGATTGGTATTCTGAGTTGAGCATGACATACGAGCCTGAGACTCGGGCAAAGAAAACAATTTTATTTTTTTTTAAATTTATTTATTTGGGCAACCGATCTGGTTGCCATTGATCTTAAGACTATTTCGGATAAAAATTTTTTCTCCAAAAACTATTATTTTCATATTAACAATTGACTTGACTTGTGGAGTCGAGTTTCAATTTATTGATTTTATTTTCGTCTTTACTTTTTAAGAGTTCGACCTCTGGATTGTGATGTAATCAAAAACACACTTTATTGAATCACACGAATAATTGTTTGTTTCAATATCTAAAAATATTTTTTGTTATGACCAACAAATCAATCATCTGCTTTAGTGGTTTGTGCGTATTTCCCGAAATTTTCAGGCCCATTTTTTTTTTTCTTTAGCTTAATCTTCATTTTGTGTTTTCTTCTGCGACATGATGACAATTTCTTAATTGATTTGATTGATGATTTCAAGTCTCTTCCAGGTGGATATCGTTCCTAATAAAAGCAGGTGAGCGATTATAATGCATGCTGATGTGTGCAAATAATCGCTTACGGTACGTTGCCATGTTTTGAAATTGTTTCTCTTAAAGGTCGGAAAACTTGGGTAAAATCATAATTGAGACATAAAAAGTTGGAGTGAGGTACTTAAAAGGGGATATTTGTAAGAGATTCAATTTATTATAATTTAAAACTATAAAATACAAATATACAACTTTTTGTGTTGTGCATTTGGTAGAGTTTTAATGTTGTTGTCCAATGTTAATGTACGTCCAAAAACTCTTTCACATGGCTTCGTCACTCATTACCCGTTGTATGTTCGTGGGCATGTAGTGGTCTTTTGTATCCTTATTCATATAAGGAGTTAGCCCGCTACCATTATTTATTCTCATTGCCTCAATGTTATTAGCGTAACCAGTTGGACCGTCAAGACCAAATGGCATAGGGAAAACCGAGGCAAATTTTGGTAATTTAACTGCCAATATCTGGACCCAAATATCTGCTAGAACTGCCTGTGAAAAAAAGCTTCATTTACGCCATTGTATTGCCTGGAATGGCTGGATTGGAAAAATCAGCTTGTACTCTTTCATCAGCAAATATCCTACCCATGGGTGAATAATGCCACCTTCCATATACCGTTGATCTAGTTTTGTCCTCTTAAGTTTGAATTGGAAGCATTGGCAGTAAATGTGCCCTCTAGAATTTTTAAAAAACTTGATGGCTTGAAAAACAAATTCATTATCAATGTAGATTGTTGTTGAATGTCTTGTGATGTGCAATTTGTTGTTAAATGTAGATTATCGTACCCTGTTAATACCACGTAAATGTAGTTCACTATAATTTTAATGTATTATGTTTTTTACTGCTGATTGTTTGTAAAACGTTGTAAATTTTGTACGTTTTCCCCATAAATGCCAGCGCTCCATGCGGTGAAGATGTCCAAGGGCATAGCTATGGCATTGCATTCAAAAGGGGGAGACGGAGGTATGTACTCGTGCGAACTATTCATTTTTTTCAAGTTGTTCAAGAACTTATTCACAGTTGGGTCCATCTCATAGTTGTAGATCTCACAACTAAGGTAAATACAGTATAATCTGACGAGAGGAAGAACGGTTCCAACCATGACGGTTCCAGCTTCGGCTAGTTGTGAATGACTGCCGGGTCTTATTGGGTCCTGATGACACTTTGGCTTGTGCAAGGGATCGATGTTGTTTTGTGACCCAATGCTGCTAAAGTTGATATTGTTTTCGGTTGTGATGCGAATGATGCTCTATGAAAGGACCTCACTTGGTCCATATCCCAATCAACAATTGTATTACCGTCCATCAACGGTATTATTTTGATCAAATGTGATCACGAATACCGTCGGTTGGACCATAATCCAATACTGTGAAAGTAACATTTCCTTCTCCGTTTTTTTTTTTTTTTTTTATTTTTTTTATTTTTTTTCATGGGATTATAGACCGTAGATGGCTTGCCACGGTCCCCTCTCTAGGATTTTGTATGGTTGCCTTAAACGCATGAAATAACTCAATCACTTTCGGGGTCCATGAGAAGTTTTGGGCTGCCCAATATGTTAGCCAGTGGATCGGATCATTGATTCTTGGCTCCATGCCTATCTCCATTGCTGGTCGTGATGTTCCGACAGCAGTAGCACTCGCAGTTTTGGAAAACTGTTGTCACATCTCGTGTGAGTCAGACAACACGTACCCCACAAACATCGCATTTGATACGACTTGAACTACATCACTGTCCAGGATGAAGCGTCCATTCAATCCTCTTTCCGCCCTATTCATGGCCATCACGATTGCACAAAAGTCTAACAACCACCACCTTAAAAACCAAATAATATGAAGTATATTCATTATTTTTATTTTATTTTTTATTTTTTATTTTTATTTTTAATAAATCTCATTATTTTATATCTTATCCATTTTAAATTTTATTATAAAAAAATTATTGTATTTTTATTTAATTTGAATCATATTGATATTAATTACTTTTATTTTTCTTTTTTTCATTTAAATTTACAGTCAACTTAAGATCAGAATCATAAATATTTTCTTCTATTTCTTTGTTTAGAAACTCAAAATCATCATTAGTCAAATCATTATCCTTAATCGTGTCAATCATTGAGAACATCCCCTCAATTATATCATTCATTCCGTCATTGTCAACGTTAATTCTTATTGAACGTATCATCAATTTGTAAAATGATTTCATTAGCTTGAATGTCAAATCCGAATTTTCTTTTTTGTAGAAACCAAAATTGAAGCATCTACTTCTTGATTGGTTAAAGTAAACTGCGTCAGACATATTAAAAGATTTGTTATTGTTCTTTTTATTACTGTAGTTTCTCCAGTCCGATACTAAATTGAATGCTAAAACTATTGAGCACTCTTTGTAGTTCAAATTGTGGATCTTTTCCATCTGGCGATTATTGTTCCAAGACGCACAAGAGATTTCGCATTATTTGGTAACTTAAAGAAAAACATATCGATTGCCGCCATTAACTTGACAAAAGTAGAGTCTCCTTGCCAGGAATCATAATGGTGCTCTGCAACTTCTATTGAGGGAGCATCAGGAGATAGCGATTGCAACTGAGCTGAAAATCGTGCACATAGTTTTGTTCGTTGTGTGTCATTTGATGTCCGAGATAAGCGATAAATTGAAGTTATATAACATAGTAACCAAAAGTCATCTTCGTCCGTGTATTTCTCAGCTTCAACACCTCCAGTCAAACCTTCTCCAAAATTAATATCCAATAAATCTAACGGAGACACGAGCGAATCTTTCTTCCCTATCTCGATCCCGTAGGAGATCAAGTCCTCATCTAATCTTTCTTTTATTGTTCCCAGATAATGGAACAGGTAAAACACAACTGTATCAATTCCTAGTTTGCTATCACCCAAGCCCCCGGCTATTAATTTCCGAGCATAGGGTAGCATATCCGTGGATGGCTTGTTCTACCATTTATCAGCCAGCCCATCGTCATATTAAACATCTTTGATATTTTGCACGTTACCTTTATTACACATATTAACTCATGGTCGTTGAATGTTATTGTAACTTCGGTCCTGACATTTATTTTAAATGTTTAAACGGTGATTTCTTCTTCGCTTGTCATTATATCACCCTGTATGTCGTTCTATGGAGTTACGAAAGATGCCGTTTATTGCAAACTCGACAAACAAGTGCACTTTTGCATTCTTTCACTCCATGCGACACAGCTAAACAATTAAAACAATATCCACTTTGTTTTACCGATTCGATCCTCTCCTTTACATTCATATCAATGAATTGCGGACACTCACGAAGAGTGTGTTCAACTTTGCATAACTTGCAAATGGAACCAACAACTTTATATTTTTTAATAAAGGGCTTTGGGGCAAATTTTTGGGGCTGATTATAAACTATAGCTTGAGTCTTCCTTGACACATTCATATGAAAAGAATTGACACGCTTTTCTTTGAATGAGTTGTGTTCAATTACTCAACTATTGAGTATTTGTGCACTTTAATGATGATATTGACGTTTAATGTAAACTTGTGTTGTATGTTATTTAAATTATTGTTATTAAAACCTCTATTATTTGGTTCCTCTCTATGTCCACTTCTGTTAAAATTATATTGGCCTCTTGGCCCTCCCCGACGTCCCGACATTTTCGCTGATTCGTCAATAAAATACACACTTGATAAACACTTTAATACTACTCGCAATGAGCAAATGGGATAACAGATACCTCTGAAATAGTATAAACACTGTCATGATATCAAATGTCCTAGATATACTACTTCTGGTCTCAAAAATTTGCATTTACTAGCGTTCAGCTTAAAGTTGTACTTGGAAAGTCTCGAAAACTTTAATGAGATTGTTATTATGATGCTGTAAGCTGCATCCGAAAATTATAATGTCATCAAAGAATAAAAATGCTTCTGATCTTAGACCTGTTAATGCTAAGGTGAGCATACGTTGGAAACTGTTTGAGGATATTTTCAATCCAAATGGTAGTCTTTTAAATTGGTAGTGACCGTCGTTTGTCGAGAATGCTGTCAGTGTTGTTGATTGTTTGTCTAGTGGTATTTGGTGAAATGAACTAGTCATGTCGAGTGTAGAGAAATACTTTGCTCGTCCTAATTTGTCTAAAACATCGTCTATTCTAGTTAGTGGAAATTTGTCATTTACTAATTTTTCGTTTAACTTCCTGAAATCTACAACTAATAGCCATTTCTTCGTGTCATCATTGGCCTTTTTTGGAACTAGTAATAATGGTAGTAGTATGGATAAGAGAGTTCTGGCTCACTTTTTCCATATAAAAGTTGGTGCGACCTTGAGAAGGTCATTTGTATCTTGCATCTCGCTCGCACTTATAATTCCATCTTGCTGGCTTGATGACTCATCGTTCAGTGTCATTGACTGGTATGTATGAGTTACACATCCGGTTGAGATAAGGAATTGTGAGGGGTCTGACTCATGCATTCTGTTTCGATTAGGAAGTGGGTCATGCGTTTTGTTAAGATAAGCAGTTGCGGTGCGGGATGCGGGTGCGGGGGGCCGGGGATTGAGAGGTAAGGAGTTGTGGTGCGGGGCCGGGGATTGAGAGGTAAGGAGTTGTGGTGCGGGGCCGGGGATTGAGAGGTAAGGAGTTGTGGTGCGGGGCCGGGGGTGCGCCTCTGAATTTTAAGGGCCGCCGCATTGAAATCCTTAGGCCGAGGCCGCCGCCGTATTGAAAGTTTCTAATAAGCGAAGCACTTTGCGAGAAGAGAGGGCTTCAATTATAAGAGGATGAGCCCTAGGCTTGAGAAAATGTTGACATGGGGCTGGAAATGAAAATGCATTTTTAATAAAAAAAAAAATTTTTTTAAATTTTACTTTTTTTAATTATTTTTATTTTTAGCTATTTTTTTACAGGGTGGAATAATAATTATAAATCCATAAATCTAATGGAGGAATATTTATAAAATGTAGATTCACCCACAAATCTAGTTGTTGACAATAATTTACTGCAACTTTCAGTAAATTGTGGAAGCAGTGGTTCCACCTTGACATCTCAGTCGTCATCTGTATTAATGTAGTTTCCTGAGCGAGTTCAGGAATCAACACCTCGATTATTTCCATATGTTGTATAATTCTATTTCTGATGAATTCTTCTAGAGACTCCATTTTTGTTGCTGCTGTTGTTGTTGATGTTTTTCAGTTAATGCTAGCTATTAGTTATTTAAACTAACTCATATCCAATCTTAATTTTATAATAAAGCTCTACATTTCATTCCTCCTATTTCTGTTATCGACATAATACATAATTTCTAAGCTTACATTGTTGCAAATTTACATATAGAAAAAATAAAAATTAATTAAATACAATGTTGCAACATGAATCATTTTTCACATTTGAAATTACAATTTTTACATTTAGTTACATTCAATATGTTATAATAAATTTTCATTAGTTCTTTTGCTTCTTCTTCTCTAATTTTCATCATAAAACGATTATCATAACACTTACAAGTGTCTGGTCCACTGTTCGCTTCTGTACCATCTGCTTTTATCCATTCACAGTCCTCATAATGTTTACCAAATTTTTTTAAATTATTTATGTACTCTAAATCTGATTGAATATTGGTGAGTGTACATTTATGTTCTTCCGACATAATATTAGAAAATTTTCTTAAAAAATGTATTATCTCCTTTAATATCATATTTTATTGTTATATTCCTTACTGTACACGCATGTGTAATGTTTGCGAATAGTCTTTAATATTGATTGTTTTGATATTTATATTATTTGACATTCGTTCGAATAATGGACTCGTTTCAAATTGTTTCTCTTTAACATTATAATTTAGTACATCTCTTTCAAATTGAGTATCATATTGAAAACAATAAATATTGAGAGTTTTATAACGATAGTTACTATAATAGGTACATCTTATCCTTATTTCAAAATCATCATATTTTAAATTAAAGTGTCGATAAAATACTTGTGAGCTCTCAATTATTCCTCCAATATTTGTTTCCTTTTCAATTAAATCCTGTCTAAAAGCTTTAATAGCATCGTTTATAGTGAATCCGTTTTCAGAACTCTCTCTCGGTAGTCTATAATTATTTCTTGCTGTTGTTGTCGTTATTAAATTTGTTGATGTATCATTTTCTAATTGTATTGATAAATGTATTCTAACACTTATTGAATTATTTGGAAGTCTTATGTTAAAATCTATATATTTGCTTTTATCATCTATACCATTAATATCGTAATGTTGATAAGAATTTTGAGAATTATAAGAATATGAAGAACGAAAATCAGGATGTTGATAACTTCTAACACTGTTGATAAATAAAAATAAATTTATTAAAATAAAGATCTTTATTTTCATCATCCTTTAACTTTAAAGTTTTAGTAAGTACTGTTGTTGTATACTTATATGATATCCATTTTATATGTTTGAGTATAGTTTTTTACATCAATTATTTGAATGTGTTGTAATTTATGTGTTAAGTCTGGAACACGCACTTTTTCATATTCACCATTACTTAAAATTCGTTCAATTTCAGTTTCATGATACTCAAAGCAACTTATTTTTAATTGTTTTTTCTCATACATAACATCATATGTACAACGTATAGGTATTTTAAAACTATCATATTCAAGTTTAAAATGACGATAAAACGATTCTTTTGCATTCAGTATACCACCAATATTTGTTTCCTTTTCAATTAAATCCTTTCGAAACGCATCTATAGCATCATCTACTGTAAAGTACTTTAATGGAGGTCCTTCTGTTATAATTAGTAAATTAGTTGTTGTTGTTGTTGATGTTGTTGTTTCAATCGTGGTTGTTGTTAATGTTTCACTTTCGATGTTTTCATCTAATTGATATTCAAAATCAAAATTTTTTAGTGGTTTACTTTCTTCCATTAGTTTAAATGATATATTGATTTTTAGGATATCATTGTTAGGAAGTGTAAGATTAAATGCTATACTCTTTGAACTTGATTCTATCTCAGGGGTATTACTAATTGATAGTGATATTGGATTACCAATCACTACTTTTAAAAATATAAATATAAATAATAATGTTGACTTCATTTTCTCCTAAGTATTTATATCAAACGTCTACAACGGTGTTTAAAGATATACTGATAAAAAATATAAGTGATTGTAATCTATTTATTTAAAAAATTATTATGTAATCGTTCAAAAGTAGTCGAAGTTGAATCCGAAGATGAATACTGAAAAACGAAGTCAAAACTGAATCCTAAGTTTAATTAAAACATATGAATGATTGAAACACATATTTCAAATTTATTTATTTTTTATTTAAAAAGAAATATATATATAGATATGTTTACATAATTTTTCTTATTTCATTTGTAAGAGGAATATATTCAAACATTTTATCATGTATAATTAGACAATATGCAGATGTATTAGCTGGAATATTTGTTGATGTTTTAAATTCAATCCGAATATCGATTGGTCCATTTTTAACAGTTTCATTTTGATGTGTTACATCTAAGACAATTATTGGTGCATTTGATGAAAATTCCTCTCGCGTTAACAGTGGTTGTGGTTCTCGTGAGTAATAACTTTGTTGAAATTTCGCATACATATCATATAATAAAGCAAATCGATTTTGAGAAAACTTAAGATTTAGATCGTCATAAGGATATATGTTAGAGTTGAGATATACTTTTATATCTGACAAATCACAATGTATGAACTTATTGTCGTTTCGAAATGCGGTCTTTCATTTTCTGCCGCTAGTTTAACATTCCATAAAATATTTGTACTACTGGTTGGTAATGTTGGATTATAATATATATCCCAACTTCTAAATGAAATATTTAATGGTTGTTGACTTTTAATTACTTTAAACATTTCCAATTTATATTTATCAGCAAGTTGAACATGTGGTATCTTCCATGTAATATTTTTTATTGTTAATTTAAGTCTTTCACTTGCAGTGGTAGATGTTAAAACATTATTATCATTCGTTGAACGTAACAAAATCAATTCATGTTTAGAATTCATTATTATTTTATTAAAATCTTCAACAAATCCGAGCAATAATTTTAATGGTACACAGAAATTAAAATAACCACTATTAAGCGTTAGATCCTCAGAGATTGGAGCCCATCCTGCATTTCTTAGTAAACTGCTTTCATTTATATTCAAAGATACAAAGTTTTTTAGCTCTGTAGCAATACCTAAATGTCGTGTACGATCAATTTCTATACCATTAATTTCATATCGAATTTCATCAAATAGATATTGCCATACAGTTATTTAAAAGTTTAACAGTTGAAGAGAGTGTGTTGTCTACTGCTTTCGTTATAAATCCTTCAATATATAACAAGCTTTCGCTTGGTAAAATATATAAATCCTGATTTTGAATTGCTATACGAATTTCATCATTATTTTGAAACGATTGTAAATATGATGTATAACTATGATATTCTTTTTTAATAATTGAATTATCAAAGAGTGGTTTTTGTAGTACATTGATTATATGACTCATTTTTTATGAACTTTTAAGTAATGGTGCGTTGTAGGGACGAATTGAGTGTTTTATGACGTCGTTTTGTAACAGCTCTCCTATTTGTCTATGTATTTCTTCGTCATGAGCTTGAGGTAATCTATAGTTTTATATGTACGTTGGTGTATTATCAATAGTAGAAAGTGTTTGGGTATATAAATTGTTCATTGTTAGTTTTTCATTTACTAGATGAAAAATATTTTGGTATTTTCTAAAAATTTCTGTTAAAGGGTGATTAATTTCTAAATCTAATTCTCTTAGTAATTTTTTGAAACGTTTTTCATTGTTACTATTGTCCATTTTTAATTGTAGGTACGTAGTTGAATAGAGGTTCAATTTTTGATGAAAATTTATGTATTTTTACTTCTACGTCTGTGTTTAGTATTTTAATATGACATTTGCTGGTGTTATTGAATTGGTTATAAATATGACTTCTTGAATCTCTTCATTTAGAATTACGCTGTCTTCTGCTATATTTAAATGTATGGGTTGTATCATTTCTGTCCTTGGGGGTATTCTTATGATGTCGTTAGCATGTTTGTTAAAGTGCAGTTGTAATATAACGTCTGTATTATCTATTACTGTCGTCAATGTCTGTGTTTCGTAGTCAATCTTTCACATATGTTTTGTTAAAAAGTCTCGTCCTAATATGTCATCAGTTGGTATCGGGAAATTGTCTTCTACTACATGAAATATATGGAGTAATATACGGTATTGGAAGTCAAGTTCTAGTTTTATGGTTCCTAGAGTGGAAATCTCATCGTCTGATATTCCAGTTAATTTGCATTGATTTCCCATCATCAATTCTGTATTATTTAAATTATCGAGCTTGCATATTGATATGTCTGCTCCTGTATCTATAAGAAATTTCAAAGGTCTTTTTGAATTGTTGCATTTTAAATTTATGTAATTTATTGAGTTATCCGAGATATTGAAAATCCTTAATTTTGCTATCCCGGAGGATCTTGCGTTTCCCTGGTTGTTGGATTCTGTAAGGTATTGGGAACATTCGTAGTTGTTTTTCACGTCATCCGTGAAAGTTGGATTTAGTTCTATGAAATTGTCCAGAGTGTTCTGCTGTTGTACTCTATTGTGTGCGACTTCTATAATTTTTTGATGTGAGTCCAGGTGGTCTTCTAAGTTGTCGGTTTCGGCTTCGCAGATGAAGCAAATTTCTTTTAGCATTTTTGTTGAGCTTTTATGTTCTTCAATTGTTGTATGTACTTTTACTTTTCTGGTCCTCTTGTTATATTGATAAGTCTATAATGATCGTTCAGTTGTTTCCGTAGTTTCACCTGTTTTCCGGCTCTTGTTCTTCTTTTTGGTTGTTGTGGTTGCTTTTTATTTAAACGATATCTTTCCTTATACTCTTCTATTGTTAAAATCCGTGGTCCTGGTATCGGTGTTGGTGTGTATTCCTCTAGTAATTGCTTTAAAGTCAAACGGTTTCAACTTCGTCCTCATCCATTCCTACTGATAAGCTCCCATTTTCAAAGTACAAGGCCATCACATGCGTTAGAGTGTGAACATACTTGAGAGCCCCCACTTTTCCAGCAGGAGAAATTTTCTCTATCCTTGCCCTCTTGGCGTCTTGCTCTACTTCTTGTACGGTTTCTTCTTCTAATGCGTTTATTTCTTGTTGTATATCGGCAATGTACTTCACCAACTTGGTGTATCTATCATTGAATTCCTTATTCATTTGCAATGTTGTTTTAATTCGTCTGTTCTGGTCCGCAGTTGCAGGATCGCCATGTAGGGTCTAAAAAGTCTTTGTATTTAACCTGACTGAGAGTGCAGGGGTTGGCCTATTGTTTGTGTATTGTTAAGGCGCACACGCCGTTTTATGCAGCCGCAAGGCTTTAGCTATTTTTAAGCCCCAAAGTCTAAAAAATCATATGTAGCCACAAAGGCTTTTTAGTGAGAAGCAAGTCGCAATTTTTCTTGTGGCAATTATGCCTCCAAACTTAATTCTGATTTTATTGTTAAATTCTTTAGCTATTTATACAAATAATACAAGTATTTCTTAATGCTATTTTTGCCGTTATTTTACCATAACTCCTTCTCCATTCAATTTCCCCACTGATCATGCAATTTTAGTTGCATTGCATCAGAGTCGCAAAGCAAATTGACTTCAATCACTTGTTCCCAGCCTTGAAAATACGTCATAAGGGTGTTTTCTTACAATTGCATTTTGGGTCTGTTGTTATTGTTGTGTATGGTCAGTCGACTGAGTCAATGACGTGCGGGTGAAACATAATGCTTGCATATTGTTGTTGTTGCTTTTGTTTGTGCGAGTGGCGTTAGCGGCACGAGCACAAAAAAAGGCAAAGGAAAAAATGATAATGACTTGCAGATGTGTAAGTCGTAAATTTTACTTTTTATGACTTGACCGAAAAGTGTCATATGAATTTGTTTATTTTTGATTTCCGTAAATAAAAAATAAAATTTGAATTTGAGTAGATTTTTTTTACTGTGAGGAATGTGGGTTAAGTTAATTTTCAATTAAATGGAATTCTGTGGGAACATTTAGCTCATTCGGTTCCCTTGATATTGGAATTTGAAGAAGGTGTTAGTGGTGGTCATGGTGATTAAGTAGGTTCACTACACTCTCCGAGGTCTTCGTTTTATAGACTTGTTCTGTCTTTAATGTGGGACTACCACTTCTCAAATTCGGACTCGGATTTTGTTGAGTTTACCACAATCCTTCAACTTAGATGCTGAATGGAAATAGTGAAGGCAGCGGTCGCTTGAGATGAGAGCAGCCTGGATAGATTTTTAATCCAGACGTAATGTTATCGGACAGGTTCCGGATTTTCATTAACATCATCATCCTCAGAATGGGATACATTCTGCACCATTAAAAGGTTTACATGTTGCTCCTTGTTATCTTTAGTAAGATATGGGGGAGCACATTTAACTGCTTCTTATTCTTCTTTAGAAAGTACACGTTGATTGAAACGTTGTTCTACTTTTCAAAGCGGGAGTGTCTGTTGCATCGTTATAGGAAAACGATGGAGGCGAGTGCAGCCTAAACGAAGTTTTTCGTACGTAGGAAACTGTACGATAACATTTTCCAATTCTAATTTTTGGGATGCGGTTAACTCATGAAAAATCGCCGCATTCATTTCATCCAGCTCTAATTGAAACTCATGTTGAAACGGCAATCTATAGAGGAGATATAATCCACTGTTTCAATGACTTCTTGAGCAGAAGTGGAAGACGATGTCGTGGATGAACAATGTAATTGCTTATCAGTATTTTGATAAGAGTTTATAAAACTCGCTATTGATCTTATCAAGAATAAATCAGGATTAAATCAGATACACTGCCAACATCTGCTGAGCCTGTTCTAAGGTGCTGGTGTCACAACTAAGAACAGCAGTATTGAATTCTGGAATTATTGAACACTGAGGGTTTAGAAACCGAAACAGGGAACACTCTTGGCTACTTATATTTTCATCCGAAACTTTGTGAGAATTAAAACTTCCTTCAGCAGGTGGGCTAAAGAAAAAAATCGCACAAGTGATCATTTGAGATGGATGAATTTAATTACAAATATAATTAAATGGACACAATGGAATTAAAGTTCAATTGAACATTGTCTATAGACGCACTCGCAAAACAAAGAACAAAAAGTACAGAACAAGTGTTGCCATTGAGCAATTATTACAAAAAGTACTTTATAATCTTCACACTTTTTCTTTTTTCTCTATAGAAGTTTTTGGCCAGTACATTGGGTGACATTTCTTTCAGTATCTTTGTAATACCTTCCAGCTAACCCAACTAGTACATACATGCAGTTCAGTCCTATAAGCATATATAGGGGAACCTGAATCGCCTGGGCGAGTTACTCCATGCCAAGTGACCATATGTGTGCTGCGGTCTACATCAGCATCAACGATATAGTTTACCCTAGAGTCAGGGGTTTCGCAGTTCAAGTACAAATTTTCGTCTAAATTAGGAGATGCTATAGTAGGTGGTCCATTGTAAATTACCAAATCATTATTGGTGTTAATGTAATATGGGTAATAAATCGATTTCCCAATGTAAATTGGTCTTCCACCACATACATGATATGGGATATGCATCACTCCGCCATTAACTACACCAATTCCGTGGCTGATGTTAATACCTAATAATCCGGTTGTTATAAAATAAACACCTTCTTTCAATGGTGCTTTAACCGTTTGAGTGCTAAGCAATTTTTGTAAATGTGTTCGAAAAGTGCCCATCTAGGTCCAGGAGACTCGACAAAGTTATTTGTTGCTTTAGAAAACACTCGAGGGAAAATTGACGAAAGTTGGTGTGTCGTCTGTTTCTGAAGATGAATTTGAAGTAGAAGACTCACTTACAATCCTCAATTTTCTTGTTCGGTGAATTATAGTACTGCTATCATCACTGTCCGTTGTTCCAATATCCATACAATCAATTGAGATCGAATCATCATTCGAAGTAAAAGCACGTGACATGGTTATTTATGCTAAATAGTTTAAAATAACTGTAAAAACTTATTTTGAAAATTATAAGTAGACACTCTATTATCAAATTATGCGCGAAGTTAGAATACGTTTACTCCCACGGAGCACACTGAAGAGCGCAGCAGTTTTGCGCCTCTCCGCATTTTTCGAGACAAACTCTCAAGCCAGTTTTGCGCCGCTTAGCACTCTAACGGCTAAGTCAAATTTTTCCCGACGTTACGTTGCTTATTTGGCGACTTTCCTTTCCTTAGCAACGGTTTCTTTATAGGCTTCTCCAGCCGCAGTGTCAGCGGACTGACCTTTTTACGCACTCTTATATCTTCTCGTTTTTGCCACCTCCACAGCCAACCTGTCGACTGGATAAAGTTTTCATTTAAACAGACAGCCAATTGCTGAGCTTTTTCTAAGAGAACGGTTGAACACACAGTGACACCTGTGTAATTCGCATTTCGTCAAACCATAATTTCAGCGCTTTCTCTAATTTCTTGTTCTTTCCGCTTCTATTGCGTGTCGTTGTTAACCTTTTCCGATGCACTTTTTCTTTCAGCAATTAGTTGAAGCTTTTCTTTAAGAGATAATGTTTTATGCTTTCTTCCGTTCATTTGAGAACCATTTATGGGAAGATTTTTGTATGAGTTTCGAAAATTTTTTTGTTCTATTATACGGGAAAGTCGATTAAGCGGGAATTTATTATCCGGGGATTTTATTGTATAAACCTTAAGGAAGATTAGAACTGCACAACGTTTGATTATCCGGGAAAGTCTATTAAGTGTGAGTCTTTTAAGCGGGGACTACTGTATCTCTCTACATTAATTCGATTAAAAAATACATATTTTATTAATAAATAGATCATATATGCATTAGGCGCATTTTCAACGCAGTTTTTGTTTTGATTTCTTAATAAATTTTGCTGAGAAATTGTAAATTACATTATAACAAACATTTTTTTAATTTTATGTGTCAATTCAGTTTTTTGTAACTTCCTTTTAAAGTAAAAATCATAAATTATTTCAATAATTGTGAAACAAAGTTAAAACTCTAATTCGATTAGTGTGCAGAACTTAAATTATGTGTGCAAGAGTGAATTCTATAACTACAAGAACAAAATCTATAACTTTCAACTTCTGGCGCGCGTCTTATAAATCTATAAATGCTACACAACGGTTTGGGTTTGTTCAGACAAAATTTATTGGTGAGAAAAAGAAAGAGCTCCGCTCAGCTCCATTCGTGGTCGTAGATTGGACTTTACATTTATTACGAAACTAATACTATAGATTTTTCCTGAAAGTTTTTTTATTATTGAAAATTAAAAGGAGGAAAGAAAGAAAATATTCGTTAAGGCGGTGTTACAAGAATAAAAATGGTAAACATTTTCCAGCACGCAATACTTTCAAGATAAAGGGATCTTATGCTTATATCTATATTATTTCCAACTGAACAAATTATTATCATAAATAAAATATTTTAACATATTTATTTTAATTTTTACATGTATGTACATAAAAAGTAGTCTTAAACCAAATTAAAATAAAAAAAAAAAATATTGTGGCCTTAGCTCGGATGTATGTAAATCTTTAAAAGTTTAAATTTCTGATTAACTAAGACTATTTTTGTTCAATATAAGCACTGCAATTAGAAAATTTTATCTTATTTGCTCTTCTATACTTCACAGACATGGAACCTAAGAAATTACTTTATTTGTATTTATTTATTTAATTTAAAGAAAGAAAAAAAAATTGTTGAAAGAGTTTCAATAAAAATAAGCAGTGTTTAATAAAGTTCTTACACATTTATCAAAGAAAAAAAAAAAAAAACCATACAGGGTGTTTGTTGTTAGTCGTATATATAAAAGCTGTATTAATTTTACCTTTAGATTTTATTCTCTATTGATAATGATTGCTGTTGTAAGGTTCTAGATTTTTATTTAATGTAAAGAAAAATGTATACAAAGTCTTAAAAACGATTACAAACTTAACATAATTGAAACTTTATAACAGCAGTGAAACTTTACAACAGCAGTGAAGCTTTACAACAGCAGTGTCGCTTCATTGTGCGTACTTTTTCAAAATTACAACGAAACTTCATTTTCCATGCAACAGGGTTAAATTTTTGTAACATTTTTAATTATTAACTTTAAAAACTTCTTTGATGTGGGACAATAGTGTGATTGACTGAAGAAGACGAATTTTTCAAAATAAATTTTTGATATCCAAATCATTTAAGTTATTTATGTAGAAAAATTATGTTACGAAAATTACTTTCATTTGAAAATATTAAAAATGAACGAAATTCAAAATAAAACCGAATTAAAACTGCTTAGTAATTCCCTTTGGCACAAACACCTTGTACATAGTAATAAAATTTCCAACATGCACAAATATTAATCTATAACTTTAGTCTTTAGCCTTTTCAAAATTACTACTAAGAACACAAGTGCAATTTATAAAAGTTTTTCATGTTCTCACTAATTTAAAAAAAAAAATCTTCTCCAAAAAATTTCTGCTCATTTTTCTTGTCTTTTTACTCCCCGTAAAACGTAAATAGCTTTCAAACTATCGATTTAAATCTGAACAATAATATTAAAAATAATAAAAATTTATATGTAAATACAAAAATTAGAATTAAGTTTATAAATGCGTGTACATAAAATAGAATTTGTAACTTAAACATTTAATTTAAAAAAAAAAAATTGTAATTTTCAACGAAATTGTCAATATGTATAACCATCATTTGAATTCATTTTAAAAATTACAAAAAGTGTAATTTATTTTTTTTTATAAAATTATTCGTATAAACAACAAAAATCGTGATAATAAATTTGAATAGATCTGAACTAACTATATAAATATATATGATATGTATTATGTATGTGTGTGTATATGTTATGACTGCCTACATTTGTTAGAACTACATATATCTATCTGCTAATATATAAAAGTAATATATTGTAATTTTCTGAGTAATAGAAAAAAAAAAAATATTTATATATATATATATATGCGAATATTATTATAAATGGTTGGTAGATTAACTAATTACAATAATATAATTAAAATAAAATTCTAAAATTTTTAAATAAAATTTTCTGTGTTTTAATATTATTTTATTTTAACATTCAGCTTTAGCAGAAGCCTTAAAAATAGAGCCCCCACATATAATTTAATGAAATGAACTTCTTAAGTTTTTAGTATTTTTTCCTTATGTAGAGGATTTTTACCTTGGACAAGTCCTTTGAAACGAATTAATGTTCCGTTTAAATAATATAAAGCTTTTAGGTGTTCTTCTACAATTATTCATTAGTACGAACATTTTTTTGATCAAAAAACTATATATTTTTTATCTGAAATTTTTATTTCGTTATGGTTTTTGATAAAATTCATACTTTTGAAACGAATTAGCAAAAAGTGCCATATTAGATTAAGTCTTTTTAAAAAAAAAAACTCTACAGTGAATTCGAGTTCAAAAATAATTTGACTGTCATAATAACAAGTAGCTCAATTAGCTACATTTCGTATTGAGCTGGGAAATGCATTTTTTTCGAAGGAAATTCAACTTTTCTGTTCTCATACGTTGGCAGAATTCGAAAGTTATCATATATGCTAACCAGAATACCTACAACGACCTTGTAAGGACGAGCAAAGATACCAAAATTACAGTTCTCTTAAGACAGGCAGAAGACAAAAATTATGATAATAATTCACAAAGAAAGATGATAACAATCAAGAGGAAAAAGTTTGTTTTGCACCGAAATTTTGATATTTATTATTAATAAAAATAAAGTTTCTTATTAATTTAAAAAATAAAAACAAACATTGTTTTTAATAATTTATTGAACGTAAACTCCTTACTTAAACTAGCACACGGCCTCCTATGACACGGTAAGTACATACTAGAATACATACTCCTATGCCATTTATTATGCATTTTTTTAATAGTTCACATTTATAAATCTTGGAAACATTTAGCTATTAGGCCAATAATAAATAAAATTTGATCTCAATAATAAATACATAAACATAAATTAATGTCAGTAATAAATCAATAAAGTTTTGTCCCAAAGCACTATTGAAAAAGAAAGTTATAATAAATACTCAAATTAACTTATCCTCTTTGCTACGCATATACGGATGAGAGAAAAACAACTTATACATAATATCAAAATCATAAATATGCAATTATTATTTGCATAGTTATTCAAATCCTTTTCACGACCCTCGAGACTTCATCTTATCCTTACACGATTTTGGATTTTTTTTTTTACAAAAATCAACGGGAAAATATAAGAGCCATTAGCCACTTACTACGTACCCAATCGGAAATGAAGCCAATAATTATTGAAAATAATAACAAAAATTATAAGAAATGTATGCTTGCATTCATACTGAATATCAAACTACACAGGAAAAAAGTGCGCTGTATGTTATAAAAAACACGCTCTTAAATTTAAGGAAAAAGTGTGCCTGAAGTTTTTTATTAAGTTTCCATATACTCTTTTCAAGGAAAATTTTCCTCGTTATATCTACATAGCTACATTATGTGTAGAAAGTCTCCGAACTTGTTATCAAAATATATTTAATTCAGTCCTCTATACATTTGAGGCTGATTGAGGTTTAGCTTTCAGCAAATTTGCATTATGGCTTCAACAGACTGAAAGCGCCTACCTCGAAGTAGTAATTTTAACTTCGGGTACATGAAAACGTAGATGGGGATATATTAGTTGAATATGATGCTTATTCGATGGCATTCATTGAGTTTTTCACTAAAAACTGATGTCCTCATGCAATGATGCATCCAAATGTGGTCAAAATCCAATAGTTATTCTTGCACATATCTGGCCGTTTTCGGTGGACAATCGCATGAACAGACTTTGTGACACGTAAAAAATATTCCTTATTTGCCATTTAAAGGTAACAAAACAAATTTTGATAAATAATTTTGTATCGTTTTATATAACAATGCCGGATACTTTACATACAGTAACAGCAATTTTTTGATGACTTTATCGCACCGTTACTTTAATTTTTACCTTTACTTTAATTTTACTTTACCTTTATTTTACCTTAACCTTACCTTAAACCATATTTTACCTTTATCTACTTAAACTAATCTCATTCCTCTACTGTCACCTTGTGAGTTTTGTATAAAGTTCACATAAACCAATTAAGAACTATAAAATTAAATGACCCATGCTTCTCAATACCTAAAATTTTCTGTCCGTACTTTTGTATTTATACAAAAAACAGAGAAAAACTATCTAAAAATAAGTTCCTTAAAATCATAAAATTATTCTTTTTTCTATTGGGAAAACTATCTAGTTTAAAGTAAAATTATCTCTAAGCAAAATATTCCCCAAATTTAAGAACATATTTACTTGAATTGAGAAAATATTGTTTTAACAATAATGTTTTCCAACGTTTTTTACCAACGACAAAATTACTTTTAGCTCAAGAGCTCGCTTATTTGAGACAAATTTTTCCTAAAAACGGGATTCTACCCATGTTTAAGACAGGATTTGACAAAGCAAACCTATATATTTTTTTATGGCTCTTCGAGCTCTATCACATTTCAAGCTGTTATCTTCATTAATGAAAATTTACCCAAAAAAAACCGATCGTTACCCAGTTGGTGCAGGATTCAACAATTATGTTTAGGCCTCTTGGATATCTATTATTTGACATACATTTTGAGTTGTAATATTATACAGTTTTAATTAAAACAACAAAGTTGGATAAAATTCGAGCATCGGGAAGGGCTTTGGCAAGGCAACCCTGGTTAGTTAATTTCACCAAAATGCATTACTATCTTTCCCGTATATCTTATTCCGTAATTTTATACACTCGACTTTTCTACAGTGGGCTCCCTGCCTATTTAGCAAAGAAAGATTTTGCTAAAAAAACACAACTCTTTACGTAAAATGAACAAATTTCGAAGGACTTATTGATTTAGTGCAAGAAAAACGCCTGAATATAAGTAAAAATTACTAATATTACAGAAGAAGTCGTAGTCGTTTTCTGGAATTTGGTTTATAAGCCATTATGCCTTGAATGAAAAAACAGCCAAATTCATATTTCTCACAGGGTTAACCGAGCTAAAACAAAACTGCCAAGAACGCTTTTTGTCTGTAGAGCAAATAGTAAAACATTCAGACAAGCAGACAGACAAAAAGACGGATAAATGATCAGACATTCTTATGAATTCAAATGTATTATGACAAAGATTTATTTCATCTTACGAGTGCACATGATTCTAGGAATGTGATAAGTGTAAAAAGTCTGGAAATTTTAATATTTTCCTCCTTTTCATCGTTTTATTGTATTGACCTTGAAGCTATGTGCCACTGTAAATCAAAGTGCAATTTAGTGACTTTGAAGTTTACAAAGAGCTATTGATGTTTTTGGCGCCCCTATGAAGAGTAATTTCTACAAGCTCATAGTTAAATCAGCACATTTACTTTTTCAAAGTTTCAGCGAACCATTATGGCCATTGCTCTAATATTTGCTATGAAACTTAGTCTTACAACATGTAATGAAAATTCGAAGAAATTCGGCACCTTTGTTAGAGGCTAAAATTTATCATGTCTGGAGAGTTTTCCATTGGATTATAATTTAAGTTCCTTAAATTACACAAAGTGTTAAAGAACGCACTTTTCGAATAAAAAGTCGTACAAAATATGAATCTTTATTTGAATCATAACGGCAACAGGAGTTTGAATTCATCCTCATAAATTGCCACTTAAAAAATTGAATCCAAAATTCTAAAAGAAATATCATTTCGCATATCATATCGTAATATGTAGCTCAATTTTTCTCCATTACTAAATTGTAATGAATTCTTTATGAATGACAGTCAGCAACGCGAGTGTGCATTTCATTTTTGATTTATATCCTTTACACTACACACACACGAAAATCTCCCATGATTTCAACGAATGCTGCGACCTGATACGCTCATCCTTGATGCGCATATTTAAGCAATAATCGCGAATATCCTTGAAATTATATATGATGTCGAAGCAGCAAAAATGAATCCGTATCCGACAAATCACAAATGAAGCTTAACATTTAAGTATGTATGACTGTCTGTATGTATGTGTGTATGTGTGAAAAGCATGCTCGACTGTGGGTGTGTATAGTTTTACACAAGTTTGTTTATCAGTTCAATTGTGTGGCAGCGGAAACGGAAGTGCGCATTGTTTCACAAATGTAATGTTATACGTTGCTGACAATGCAATGTTTTGGCGTACAAGTAGTATCCGCGCTTATGTATGAGTAGGGTGTGTTTGTATGGATGTTTACGTTTATTATGCATGAAAAAAATAGGAACAAAAAAGAAACAACAGCAAATGGGCTGCTCCTGGCATGCTATTTACCCTTTCAGCTGTTTGTTGCAAACAGCAAAATGATTGATTGCGGCTGAAATTAATCATGAAATGATATCTGTACACATCGAGCAGATGCAAAAATGACACAACACAACACAAAGCAGAAAATTGTAAAATACAATGAGTGTATGCTGACGTTCGGTAGGTGAATGAAATGATTGAACAAAAGCAAGAATGTATCAGTATTTGTGATATTTATGGTAATAAAAGGATTAGAAATTTGTGTCGTTGAAATATTGCAATTAACGCAAAAATAGTTACATTTAAATTTTAATTAATTGGAAAAATGTATCAATGAAGTCTGAAAGATTTTCATTTGGAAACGGGATAACTATCATGTGGGTCGCAGGAATATTGAAGGTAATGAAAATGCTGATGAATTAGCAAGGCACAGTTCCTCTCTTGACGAAACTGGAGACTCGGATTGTGTGCACATCCCGCTCAGTATGGTTCAAAAACGGTTATATCACTTTTTCTTTCCGAGGCAGCAAAGCACTGGTGCAACCTAAAATTCTGTAGAACATCCAAACCAAAAACTACTGAACTATTATTTAAAGGCAGCTATCGCGTGAATACATGCTGAAAAATTAAGTATTCAACCATTTCCGCCGTAGTTGTCTGAATTTAAGCGAGAAAGAATCTGGTGAGCACTTTCTCTGTAAATTCTCGGCGCTTGTTTAATGTGGTTTCTGGATCGGCGGTATCACGTTTGAGCGTGAGGAAAGATGTTACGTTACAGTAAATAGTGATAATAATTGATAATTTGTAACGTATTTGCGAAGATATGAACTTTTATAACATTTGGTTTAGACAAAATGGCGTGCCGTGTCACACAGCCGACCTTTTGCGTAGGAAGTTTGAAAATCACATTATAAGTCGTTTCGGTGATTTGCATTGGCCACCGCGCAACAGCGATTTGACTATCATCTAACCATCCAGCAACGATTGAGGCCCCTTTAGGACGAAATTGGTGCAACCAACAAATAGAGCTCCTTACAGTCAAAAATGTACTGAAAAATTGAGTTCATTGCTTGGGCTACTGCAAGGTTAGTCCTTGAAGTAGTGTTTCATAAATAACTTCCGAATGAAATAAAAAACATTTAAAAAAAATTATTATTTATTTTATTTATAGTAAAATCAAAATCCAAATTATAAATGTTCCACCCTACTAGGTTTTTTCTTAGGGGGCCCACTTGAGATCAAACCCCCGGGGCTATAGCCCATAACTTAACCAGGTGCTGACTCATACCACTACATTGATTGCCAGCACTCAATCATTAAGTTAATTGTCTATTCCATCCAAAAATGTCTTGTAAAAATGAAGCTTAACGTTATTATATGACAGTTTAATGGCGAAATTGTTTCAATATAATTTACGACATTTTCTTTGGCACAACAAGCGTACATTATTATAACTAACGCATAAGTATAGTGAGTGAGAGCGGGTGTTTATGTATGGCACGTTATGCTACAAATCAGGTTGTTAACTACAGGTGATGGCTACACAGCATTAATGTCTTTTTCTTTCTAAATAGAAACGTTCCAATTTAGCTGCTGTCAACCTGACTGGTTGACGTAAAGTTTTCCTGAGTAAAAGAAAAACTTTTTCAGCATTAATTTACTTGACCTTTTGTAAGTAACGCTGCTGCGCATACCGTCGCACGAAGTGACAACTAAAGCCAATTTGTTGAACGCCTCAAACTGCACTTTTTTTTTGCTGTTTTCGCAACAAAAGGACAACCTGCCAAAAGTCACAGAAATAAAAGTTTTTCCCTTCAGTTTATTTTATTTTTAGTGCCCACTGATTTTTGTTTGATGCTGCTGCTGTGCACTGCGTATGTACGCAACATTTAATTCGATTTTATGTTATTTATATGAACTTGACGTGGCGGATACAGTCGCTAACAATGAAATATTTCGTTTTTTTTTTCGGTTTCGTAGCACCTGCTATAACTACAGGTGACAATAAAATCCAAAGTTTACAATATCATCAAAGTTTTTATGACAACGAAGCAGTTTTATAGGCCTTAACTTTGACATATCTCAATAAAATCGAATGGTTATGTTGCTTTTTGTTGTTTGTTAACTTTAAGTTTAGAAGCAACTTAATGAGCATCTGCTGGAACAAAAGAGTTGTCAATCGTTTGGTTATATCCCTTGATATTTGATGCTATAAAATATAAATGGCTTTTGCGTTGGGAATTTCGTAAGTTAGTTTTTCTTTTGGATGTTATATATTTATATTATATTTCTTTTAATGGAATTTGGGGAATACATTTTTTCTTAGCCTTTGTCATTTGAAAATTTATGGTTTGAATGGCGTTAATTTAAAGCATTTCGGTTTCGCGCCAAAATCAATTATACCACACTTTTTTGAGATGTTGTCAAAGATGCGATTTCACATTAAATTAAAGAGCATCTGAATTTCTTGGGCGCTATTGAGCAAATATCAACAATTATTGGTTTTTGTTTTTCGAAAACTTACGAAAATTATAAATTTAGTTGAAGTAAAATGCATGAGAAAATAAGAAATTGAAAGTAAACAATCACCGATGCGTCACTTACTCCACAAGAAGCAGTGTTCACTCTTTTTCTGCATACAAATATTTTATTAAAAAGACTTAAATAAAATTTCGAAAATGTAATTAGTTCATCTTATCTAGGTTGGTTTGCTTGAATGATGAATCTGTTTGCTTGAAAATAGACATAATCACTCGTTCTCAAGTTGATAAAAAGGGTGCTGTTATACTGATAAGGCTTTGTATTGACATTGAATGACATACTGTAGGCGCTGCTGAATATCTTGGTGTCATAGATCTTGTATCATTTGAATTATGTGACTAAACATTTTAAATACCGTTTCAGAATCATCTGCTGTGTAACAGGACGACAATGAATAGAGACAGAATTACACTTGAGCACTTTCTGCCGTACAGCTTTTTATGCTGTGTCGGCGCGACACACTGGAAGATCACCTTCTGATGCACTTTTTTCAAACAGAAGGCTTACATTCCGAATCAAAAAAAGAAAAGCTTAATGAGTCGTATTCGCTTTAAGTTATCGCTTGCATGGGAGTTGCCACGCCCTTTAATTACTTTTTGCTTCCTTTTTGAAATTGACTCAAAATTTGGCTAAAGCTTATTCAAATAATTCGTGTTCGTAATTTGGTTCATTCGCTCAAATAAATTTCTCAGTAAAACTTCTTAATTTTTTTTTTTTCAAAACTTTTTTCAGTATAGAATTTTACATTTTTTTGTTTGTATGTTAAGTGTCACGCCCTCTTATTGCATTACCACAACTCTGTATAGCGCTTAAAATATTTTGTTTGAATGTGCGGTAGGTGTATCGGCAGCCGATTTTGGCATATTTTCAATCTAACTTTACTAAAAAAACTCACAATAAAAAAATATTTTTAGAATATTTTGACCAATCCTAAAAACTTTTTACTCAGTGCGATTTTACTGAAAATTGATAGTTTAAAAAGAAAGAAGCGTCATACATAATTTGAAATTTAGAACAGAACAGCTTATACCCCGAACGCAAAACATATAAATTTTTCAAAAAATTTTTAAAATTTAAATACATTCGGAATCATGCATATTTTTAAAGCATTCAAACCATAAAAAAATTTTCTTACAGTTTTTTTCATACTTTACAAACATTTTATGTGACCTCTTCCGTTCTAGCTGTCAGTTTTTGAGTTCAAGCTCAAAATTTAGCCCTCATCTGTTCATCCGGTTAACCTGGAATGTCCCACATAACATGCTACACTAATATACCCTAAGTGTAGGGTAAGAAAACTAATTCCCAAAAACCAATAAGGAGAATAAAAGGCGTAAATGGTTGAACCAAATTTGTATACAATTTATTACTAATCGTTAAATTTACTGAGCAATAACAATTTGGATGATTTTGTGAACAGAATTAGTGAGTAAAGTTTGCACAAAAAATTATAGTTACTCATACGACCCGTTGTACATGCGGGTGTAAAACTAATTTAAGTGACATAAAGATGCGTTGTCCTTGTAAAATATTTTATATTATGTTGAGCATTTGTATTAAGCTCCTAAAAAACAAAAAATCAATGATTAAATAACTTATCTGCTCTCAAAATAAAGTTTGAAACAACCGTAGTATTAACAAATAAAAAGCTTTGTGTGTATAGTTGTGAATGTGTGTGTGTGTAAAAATGTTATTGTTATTATTATACCAATTGCTATTACGAGCAGTTTTATGTTTGTGCATTTTTCCCTCTTGCGATTCGATTGAATGACTTTGACTGAATGACTGACTAGACATGTGACTGAAAATAGCGTGTATTCATAGTTTCAATTTTTCCTTTTTCTTCGTCATTTATAAATTTCTTTCGTTATAAAACTTTTTGAAGTACCCCCTCCACTTGTCCGTACATAAAAGAAACAGAGCGTTGCATGTTAAGCTGTCTGGATAATCATGACATGTAAATGATTGAAATGTTTAAAGCATGCTTTTAGGCATATAAGCTAATTAAAAAAAGAACGTTATACTTGAGAAGTTTAATAGAGCTTTTTGTGAATAAGTTTTTATTATATATATGTACAGTTGTCAGTTATCATATTGAGCAAAAATAATCACTTACTTAACTTCATACGTCTACATATCAATCGATGTTGGGTCATGGTCTGAGTTTGCCAAGCAAGTTCTTTTTGATTCTGTTGCTCTTGTGAAATGATATATGAAGCAAGGATTAAGCTTATCTGTTTCTCTTGACTATAATATCATTAGACGAGGATTCATTATTGTAATAGAACTTTAGTTTTGTTTAAACGACGCACATCTTCTCACATGTTATTCATACGCCATGCCATCTTCACTGAGCCAGAAAATTCCATCGAAGGCCTTGTTTATCGCCTTTTATTTTTTTTGTTGATTGTTTAATTATAAGTAATATAAAAAAATGACAAAATTAAAAACTTTTTTGAATTGCTAAGCTGTAGGACTTTACACAAGGAACAACAGACCTTAAACAGCTCCAACGATCAATTACATGTAAATTTTTTGAGCTCGAAATTTCAACCGCAGCAGCAAAAAAGTTTTTTTTTTCAACAGCTAAATGACAGATTGTTTTCGCTTGCGCGAATATTAAGTTATTAAAATTTAATTTATCATTTTTTCCTTTTCGTTGCTGTCAGACACATTGTCGCAAGTCTCTGTATTTAATTTAGCGCACACACGCACGCTTAGTGCATCAAGGATACGAGTAGTACATGTGGTACCTTGTGCTGCGTGTAGGCTCTTTATGTCAATGTCAAATAAACAAGTGAAATGTTTAAATAAAGAGAATATTCCAAGTAAATTATGTAGTTGAGGAAAATAAAAATGAAATACTGTAACTAAATACTTATGTATGTGATGTACAGGGTGTGCGTGAAAAATGTATAGCAACATAAAAAATGCTTCATGCTGTACTAAAAATCGATATTTTTTTTAAATTTTGTGTCGTTTATTGAACTTAAATCAATGAAATTCGCTTCTTAACCTTAGAAAACATTTAACAATGTTATCGATTTTGTTGATTGCAACACGATTTTTGATAAATTTTAATAAATTATAATTTTTTAAAATTTTTTCAACCATTGTTTCATGATTCTCTTGTTTCCTCTGCTTTTTGTAAATAACAAGAAATGTCCTTAATAGAGTCTTTAGTTTGTTACCGCTGTACCTATTTCTGAGCCTTCCCATCAGTTGGTGGAAACGCTGCCTTGCGTTTGTTTAGTAAAATTATCAACATGGCAATGCTAAAATTGAATTTATTGTTGAATAGAACTTTGAAAAAATAACACGTCGATCTACAGTTCGACATCATTCCCACTCTTTTGGCTCATCCCTTTCAAACCTAACACGCCACGTATCAATACATCACATCACACTTACATCTTAAATTGTAAACTCTTTTTTAAACAAAGCTTTAACAAAAGTTATGTTTGAATTTCCTACTGGGCCTTT
Organism: Meiosimyza decipiens; assembly: GCA_963680825.1. NCBI lineage: Eukaryota > Metazoa > Arthropoda > Insecta > Diptera > Lauxaniidae > Meiosimyza > Meiosimyza decipiens. Next base: position 72,362,446 of record OY804260.1, on the reverse strand, counting down.
GTGCTAAGCGTATAGCTTTCAATTTATACAATTTGAGAAAATCTTATGCGTTGCCATATTTTCTATTCAAAAACTGAAGCCACACGTAAATTTACGTAAATCATTGTCAAAAATAAACACAAAGCACAGCAAAACTCAGGCACACAGCAGCTGCACTGAAAAAGAAAAACTTAGCTGAGTTCAAGGAAACGGCAACCTTCGTCTTAGTGTAATAGTTTTTACTTTGAACGGTATAATGGAGAGAATACAACAACAATAACAACACAGAGTTTAAAAAACAACATAAGCAACGAAAAATAAAACGATAATTTCTGAGAGAGATTTTGCAAAAATGTAATCTTATAAAAAAGGATATTTAATTTTAAAAATTAAAAAACTAAGTATCCAATAACCTTCTTTAGCACAAATATGTTGTTTTAAAAAAGAAATTATTAAATTCGGTTCTGCATATTTAGCGCCAAAGCGTTACAAACCATTTTCATGTGAACAGTTTTGTATAAATAGTATAGAATAGTAACTTTTCCTCATAATAAGAAATTTTTTCTTTCACTATGTTACTAAGTCATTTGAAATGAGTTAATTTTTGATTGCATCTCTTCCTCAAGCATGTGTAGTATAAGTCATTTTCTCTATTTTGCACATTCTCCAAGCTTTTTTGCTGAATTAAAGGTATAGATTTAATTGAAAATATTTGTTGGTTGATGGTCGCTTCCTTTTTGGCGTGTACTTGTTATTTCAAATAGACACAAGGAAAAAAGTCAATAGCCGTTAATAGGAGCCAATTGTTGTCACTACACTACTGTTTTGCACTCTGCTCCATCCTAATAGAACCACAGTTGTGAATTGTTCTCAACAGCCAGCGTCAGATAATTTGTTGCCAAATTGGTCCTATATCGAGCAAGATTGATGGTAACTACGACACCGGCTTCATTTTCGAAAATATATGTTCCAATGAAGATTACATCTCACCAAAGAGTATCCTTAAACAATTGAAACTGTCGCTGATAAAATGTTTTTGGATTCTCGGTAGTCCAAACTCTGTAGTTTTGCTCTTTAATTCGAGATAGGTTTCGCACGCTGCGTCGTAACAAAACATTTGACCATCGGTTTTTAATTTAAATTTCAATGATTCTTGTTCCTGTATTTTGTTGTTGTTGTATAGCTTGATATTAAATTCTCTAAGTCTTAATTGAAGGCTGTTCTAATCGACTCCATATTAGGAGGAAGTAGGTGCTCTCTTAGAAGATCTCGATGCCAGGATTGAAGTCTTCGTTCTTGAGCCTTATTCTTTTAATATCATTTTTGAAAAACTATCATGGTCTTAGTAAATGTCTGCCTTAAGACATATCACATTTTGGGACATTAAACTGCATACTGAAGAACACTTTTTATTTGAATCAATTAAATTTCTTTTAAATAGAGTAATCTTTTTTTTCCAGTGTGATAGAAAACGAAATAAATTTCGCTTTTACTGCATTAATCAATATGACGACTTAAATGTCTAATGTTGCTTATAAGAGCAAAATTTTTGCGAACGCACCGCTATAACTACTGTGTCGTTAATGTTGCTTAGGAGACGAAAATGTCGTATTGCAAAAGTTGCAAAGATAACAACGGAGTAACAACAATGAGAGCAATAGCGACAACAATAATATCAATTACACTAGCGGCAACAGGACCAATAGCTACTATGCTGTCGCACGTATTCGCAGTTGAAAACTTTATGTGTGTGAAAGCCCAGTAGGAAATAAATTAAGTGACTTTGTTGCATTCGTAGATAAACGTTATGCGCTATTCGGATAAAGTAAGGAAAACTTTTCAACATTGATCAATGCAAAATTTTACTCTAGTTATCGTGTCATATCAAGACATTTATACTGAAACTGATAAAAAGGAGTGGAATTGTGAAAAAAACGTAGCGAAAGCAATCTGCCGAAACATATCTTGGATGACTTATTAAATAATTCACAAGACGTCATAATAAGTGATATTTGCCGTACGTCAAGTTTGTTCGTTATACTTCGAAGCCAAATACAAACGATTCAAATGAGAAGAGAAAAAAAAAAACAATTTCAACACAGAATTTAACTTTTGTGTAAAAATAATATTCAACTATAAAAAAATATGTATGCAATAACCTTCCTTAGCAGAAATATATTGTTTTCAAAAAGTTAATTTTAAAATCGGTGTAATAAATTTTGCGCCAAACCGTTACAAGCCAATTCCATGCAAACAATTTTATATAAATAGCATAGATGAGAAAATCATATGAAAAAAGAGGGTAACAAAAAACATTTTGTAAACAAACTTTTTCGACATTATCGACACTCACCACGCACACTGGTCCCAAATCGAGTTTTTTGTTTTAAAAAGCTTAATGCTTTTTTTTGCGGTGACCAAACGTCACCCTGCTTCATTGCAGTCTCTGTTTTGAATTCCCCTGGATATGCAAAATTTTTCTACCACCCTTACTTAACAAATCCCGCCCGCGTTGCCAATTGTCATCTTCATTTCAAACTTAAAAGTATTCACATTAATAACTTTTTAGATCTGGCACGAAAATGCACATTTACTTAACAGTCTGTTGAGATTTTTAAATACAATCACAAAGCAAAACACCCTATGTGACCGTAATAAGTTTTCTCAAAGTAAAGAAGAATTGAGTTTAAACTGAAAGCTCCTGAGCTTCTTTTCAAAACTCGATCCATTTTTCGTTCATTTTCTGATGTATGAAGTGATTTTTTGTGTAGACTGAGAAGCATTTCCCATGACTATATTTAAGCTTCCTTAATAAACTCTTTGCTATGCTATTGAGCTAGTCCTGAAGGGCTGCATAAGTGGCATTGATTAAAGATTACTTTGCAGCAATTGCTGCAGTCAATTAAATATTTAATCCACCATTTTGTATTGTTTACTGAAAAAATTTCTATTTCAAATTCGTACTGGGTGACTTTTGTCTTTCGAAAATGTCTAAGTCAAACGCCAAAATAATGTATCAACTCCTTAATAACGCTTACAAATGCATGACTGTGTTAGTACGCTCTTGCAGTTGTGTAAATATATGTGAGTGTGTGTGCACCCGCACGTATGTGTTTACATTTGCATATGCAAGTGCTGTATGCATACAAAATGCTGCTTAAGCAATATTTACTCAAGTGGCAACACTTACAGTCAGCTGCGATTCAGCAACAGTAGCGCGCACAACGATTCATTGCAACCGTCGCCGCATCGTTGTCACATCCTTCGATATTCAAAGTCAGCATTCTTGGTTTCATTATACGAAAAGCGTTAAGCCGTCAGCTTGTTTGCTTCATTTGCATCCGCATATGCTGCTACATCTCTTCAACTTCATTCTTGTCCACATTCTGTTATTCAACGTCCACGTTCAACTTCAACTTAAGTTTAGTTAAGTCCCATGAGGAGAAAACGCTTGTGAATAATGTTGACCGATTAACTTTTAGCAGCAGCAGCAGCAATAACCCAGTGAGAAACATTATGGATAATGACGTGTTCAGCAGTATAAGTTTTTATATTGAAGGGAAACTTTTTTCCTACTGGGTATATAAATAAAGGCCAAAATACTATACCACACATGTTACCTGTGTTGCTTGTTATTGTTGCTGTTATTGTTCCTATTGCTATATTGTGTTTAATAGTAAGCATCCTAAGGCAAGTTCTTAAGGTGCTAAGCTAAGCATAAATTATCATTGGGGCGAAAGGAAACACATGTCCTTGCAACAAAATTTATCACCTGTGGAAATTGAGCTTTCACTTATTTGTTTCAATGTATGTTTGTGCTGTTGTTATGGTATTTGTAAATAAAATATGTAACAAAGCGGAAAAGCTTAAGGAAAACTTTAGCCAGTAGTTATAGAGCTTGTTGTTATTGTTGTGGTTTTTGTTGCACCGACAAACAATAGAAGTATGCAGACATTGTTTCATTTTATGCATAAAATTGACATATTGAGGTATATAAAATTTTATTGCAGTTGAATGAATGAGTGCAATTTGCTTACTTCCGATAGCTATCGGCTTGTGAATCTTTCTCATAAAGAATTTATCACATTATTAAGCATACAATATTTCAATATATCAATATAAGAGCCGATTAACTTCTTAAGATATTTACCTGCTAATCTGTCACTCATCTGATGATTAAATGAAGTTTCTTCTTGTTCGCCAGTCTTTGCGGAGTGCCGGCATTACTTTAGAGAAACTAATAGACCTTGTTAAAAGATCTGATGACTTCTGAACATCGTTCAGTAAAAGTTCTTTAGCTCTTCTGCTGAACATTCATACTTTTGGAAGTTTTGTGCTGATGTTAGAGAAGTCTACTTAAAGGTAAAAAAGGAAAAACTTCTGATGAGCTTCTAGAGCGCTTCCAATGTCACTGCATTTACACAGCATGTCATAGTGGGGAAGATTATGAGCCTTTGGAAGCAAGCTTAGATGTTTCTGGGTAATAAAACACGAAAATACAATAAATGTTTTAGATTTACGCTTTAAAAGATTTGAGCATAATTTTATGAAAATTTTTGTACCAAAATCGGTCACTTGTCAACCCTGTAGTTTCCATAGACAGACTTTTTTTCGAATTTATAATTTCCAAACCAAAAATTAATTGAGTAGTCAATACCTGCGAAACATAAATACAAATCTTGAGCGTTTGATGACATCGTGCCGTTTCTGAACCTTAACCATATATGCATCCTTGACTTGGAGAGTGTTTAAGTTTAGGTTAGATTAGAGTGGTGTGGTCCTAAGTAACACTAGCTGTGCCGTTTGAATTTCTCATTACGTGGCCCGCCGAGTAGCTGGTAAAACTGCGTGGAGAAGGACTAAAGTTGTCTACATTTTAAAGGAAACAAAGACCTTTTAAGTGAATTCAAAGGTTTTTATTCAATTAGTCTATCTTTATTCATATTTTAGACAGTCGATCTGTGCAGTAAAATCGAATCATGTCTTTAATCTTAAGGTAGCTTTACTCTCCACTAGAAATGCCTTTGAAAGATTATTTATAGGACAGGTCTAGCTTATCCGCAGCAGATCTATGTATTTTAAAAAATTCTTTTGCATGCTATAAACTTTTTTTTTAATTATTTCTTAATTTATCGTCCGTGACTGCTTAAAAACTTTTTCTAATTTGAAACTTCACAATATATGATATTTTTTTTAAACCCGAAACCAAATGATATATTGAAAAATCCAAAGTCTCTGCGTAAAAACTTCTAAGCTTGCAACTCTTTTTCTATTTCATTTGTTACTTTTTTACTCGTAAATAGATTTTGTGGTAAAATTCCTTCGGAATCATTGCAATTTTTATTAGCAATTCCACTGCCATAAATCAATCATTGCAAGCGTTAGAATATCTTCCCAGTAGCATGTGCAAGTATGCTTGTGTGTGAAATGTTTATTTATGGCATTTTAGCGTCACACACAAGAACAATTGCTATGTACTACTTGAAAAAAGGACACTAGGAATGACATCAATGTTAAGCAAAAATATCGAACATATAAATGTGTTAGTTAACTATATATTCTTATGATGTGATCCAGTTCAGGATAGAGATATTTTAAAGTGACATTACTTTACAGCCGCTTCAAAACAATTGAATTCTATTATACTAGCCCAAAAGGCAGCTGAAGAAAAGCCGCGTATATGTGTATGTGCAGGAAAGATAGTGATGTATTTTGGTGAAAATAACTGTCCACGTATACCTTGCCAATGCACTCCCAATGCCCGAATTTCAATCAATTTTTATTTTTTTTTTTTTAAAGTGTATAAGATTATAGCTATCATATATCATATATACATTATATGATAGAGCTCGAAGAGCCTCACTGAAACATATAGCGTTGCCTTGTCGAATGCTCTCCCAAACATGGGTTGCCATTCATTTCTTGTGCCAATTTTTTCTTAAACGGGTGACAACCATGTTTTGGAGCGGTTTTGGCATACATTTCAAGCCGTAATCCTAAACACTTTTAATAAAAATAAAAATAGGACCGTAATTACGGCATAGGAATGGACTTTGGCAAGGCAAGCCTATCTTCTAAGAAAGAACAAAGTATAACTAAAAATATCAGTCAACATTCAACTTAATACTAAATTTCAGTAGCTGACAAGCATTGATACCAAGTCATCAGATATTTTTAGCATCGAGTAATAATTTATTGTCTTCAAATACAGCAGCATATTGTTGATATGCTTTAAAAAGAAACAAAGAACTCATACACACAAACTCTTATACACGTATGCTCGTATAAGCTCACACCTAATCATTGCTTCCCACATACGCATAACTTCTGCAATTGTGTGTGATTTGTCTGGCATGATTGCAGAAGCAATAAATTCTGTTTATATTTTCTTTTGTTTTGTTTTTCTAGATATCTTTGCTTTGTAGTTACGTAGTATTGCTCTCAATTATTATATTAAATTATTGTACAAATGGTAAGGAATTTGGGGTTTTAAGAGTAAGAAGAAGCGAAAAAGTTGAAACGTTAAACTTTTATTTTAGAATTAAAAGCGTGGTTTCGTAAATATGACTTTAATTGCTATTTATTATCGTATAAACAAACTTATAATAATATTTTTATATGTTTTTATTGTATTGCACATTCAGCTTATTTTATAATAAATTTCTTATTTTCAGGTTGTTGTTTAGAGAAGAGTGAAGTGAAATGTAAACGGCTTTTTGTTAAGAAATTACAATTCTAAGTACAGAGTAAGTACATATTTTTACATTCATATACAGCGAATGATAAAGATTTTAGCTATAGTCTATGTTGTGCGCTTATTAAATCTTAAATCTAAAATATTTCAAATTTTGCTGTCTGTTTAGATACTGGTTAATACTATTTGATATCAACTCTTTCTATATTATTGGATAATTTTAGATTTTTTTCGACCTTTGTCTTTATCGCTCTTTTCAATAGCTTAAAAATTTTTTCGATTCCTATAGTATTTTTTCGATACTTCTTGACTCGTTCGATACTTATCGGTTTTCTCATTACATTGCGATACTGTACAATAAGCCGCGTCGATTTGCATGTAGGAAAAAAAGTCAGCTCAAAACGGTCTGAAAAGTTAGAGGAACCATTAAAAATGATTTCTACAAAATCACCGCTATTCCCATTGGCGTTGACGTTATAATTTTCGTTTCAATTTCGTTGTCGTTTTTATCGCCATCTCGTGTCTAAATTGGAATTCCTGTAATATATTGAAACGACGAAAAAAATTTCAAATTTTGTAATAATTTGACAGCAACGGTTTTCGTTTCCATCTTCGTTTCAAATTACAGAAAACCAATATATTTCCGATATATTCATAACGCCAACGAGAATATGAAATTGACGTTTTGATGTCGTTTTAAAACGTCAACGTCAACGAGAATACGGGTGCATGATTTTTTCGATCGGCGGAAAATTCATAGAGTAGTTTTGGTTCTCTTAACGATCGTTTTTGGCGAAATAAACGTTCTTGCTTGTAACTTTTTTTTCTCCATAAAATGCAAACTCGAATTTTCTAGAAGAATTCAAATGTTTTAGCTAAAAATTCAAAAAAAATTGATTTTTTTGCGGTTCTTTACATGCTTACTTATATCACTGTTGAAAGTTGTTTCTAGCAGCTTAATTTGCATGACACATGCACCCACTCCGCGATCTAAGCTAACCAAAACCCATACAGAAAGGTAAAATTTAAAGAAAACAATTCAAAATTTTTTCACATTAATATAAATAAAAAAAATCATTGGTAAAGTAACTGAATGTCATTTCATTGCAAATGTATGCACCTAAAGCCATGACAGCTAAGTAGCCCACAATCAGCCACAATTTGGCATAGAAAACACAAATTATAAAAGCAATAACGACGCGCCAACCAAAGCAAATCAAACCAGACCAAAACGTTGCCAAACCGTTAAACTAGTGCGCTACACAAGCACACACAATAATTGGCTACGAATGGCTGCTGCACGAATTATATGCATTCGTGTGTGTTCATGTGTGCCTTTGTGCAGTTGTAAGTGTGTAATTTAATTTGAAGCTTTTATACACACACACGCCCATGGTAACGCAACGTAAGCTCAATAATGTAATTGGTTTTGACACAAGCCATCGTTAACACCATCGTTGTTAGTGCAGTTGCTGATGTTGCTGATGATATTGACATCGTTATGTTGTGTTGGTGCTGTGTGAAGAGCGCTTCCGATGACGGAGCTATTGAAATTAAATTTATGTTTAAAAAATAATATTCGTTTAATATTTCTCAAAATATTGCTTCTCCAATAATTTAGTCATTATTGCAGAAAAAATGACAGAAGTACGACAGTACGAGCAAACGAAGCGCTTCGATTTTATATCGATAGCTCTCAATTTGATGTTGAAGTCTTCTGATATTCTCTTGGGCATAATTGCTTTTTTTATGGCCACATTTTTTAATATATTCGTTTGAAAAGAGTGTACTACAACTCCTTCCCCTGATTCACCTGAAAATTAAATTATGACGTCAAAGAGAGAAACTTTATTCAAACTTTTTTTATTTTAAGTGAAGCGCAATTTTTATTTTTAAATTTGGACGGCACCATTTCTTACTAAATTCTTCTGATTGAGCAAATGCTCATATTTTTTTCACAATTTTAACTTAACTGTGGAAGCAGCGCTTATTTACGTTAATGTTTCTGGACAAGCAAAAAAGAAGGTATTTTCTTTTATAAAGTATTGCTAAAACTTTGAAAAACCGATTTCTTGTGGAATACTTTCTGAGCGAACAATTTTTCTTTATATACATACATGTGTAGTATGTTTTATTGAAATGGTTCTTAATCTGTAGCCTACGTTACACAACTTCTTGTTGGTGTTACTTTTGATGTTGCTAGTATTTGTGGTGTCAGTGTTATTATTGGTGCGAGTTTTGTTGATGGCACTATGACTCTTAACAATTTAGGTCAATTTTAACGATAACGTCAATTATAAATTAATCAAAATCTCTGTTATTTTCCATTTAAGTTTTTCTTTCAAGAAAGAGGCGATTTTTGGACACTGAGCTCTGGTATAAGATTAAGTATACTGGTTTTAGTTGTCTATATTGCAAAATATTTTGCAATTGAAATAACTTCTATCATAAATATACACATGCTTGCCTTTTAAATGAAATATCAGATGTCAACAGCGATACACTGCGGACTGATTGTAACATATCACTGTTAGTATCAGTGATGTTTAACATATTTCAAAGAATCCTTTCAATATAATTTAATATCTTTTCAATGTGATACATATAGCTGTTGCTATCAGTGATATTTCACTGATTATATCTGCAATATTTTATACAATTTTGTCTTATAGAAAATGGTTGTATATCACTTTAAATTTGTGGGTGGGCTGGGAAGAAACTTTTTCTTAGCACTCAGTCCAAAGACCAACTTACTAAGGAAGGTGATGTAAATAGAAAAAGAAAAAAATTTGCGAGAAAGAAATTTAAAGCAAAACAAAAAGAAGATACTCTTCTCAAAGTTCTTTTTCTCTTCAGAAGCATCGAAAGACCATGATAATAAGAGATAATTCCCAAGACACATCTACCAAAAAACCTTCTCCTGAGTCTTGCAAAATCTGTGACGAACCCTACTAGTAGGTCTTTTTTTTCTCAAAGGAAGAGGAAACTTTGCTACCTACCTACCTATCTACACGGTCCTTTCACGAACCACTTCGCAGCTTAGCTTTAATCCAGGTCAAACTATCTCTTAGTGTGAACAGTGCCCAACAATTCAGTGATCCAACAATTGATCTCCGCAAAACTCATGCGATGAATAGCTCCCGGCTCATTGGAATGACCGCTAAATTCTGGGTAGCCACTTCATCGGTTAGTTTATTCCCTGTAACTAGATAGTGCCCGGGAACCAGTGAACAAGGAACAATGAGTTAAGGCTCATAGTTCCTTGCTACAGAAGTGAGTTTTGCCTTACAAACACTTATGATCTTTGCATAGCTGATCGGGTCAGCCAGAGCTTTTAGAGCCTGACTATTACTATGGACACTTATGCAGTTCCACGTTCAAAATGGCAAATACATTCGTTGGCAAACCATTGCTATCTCTCCTGTAGCTAAATAATGACTAGTGTTGTCGCCTAGGTACCAGCAGCAACCCGTTCCACTAAACTGTCTGGAACTATTCACATAGATCCCGAAGTATGATCTCTAAACCTTACTATTGGTCACGAACTGGGTTTGTCACAACATACTTCCTACCAAAGCGGATAAAAGGCCTTTGTATATACAAGTCTATTGTAATCAAAAACACTGGACATTGCTCTGATAGCTGATGGTGTATCTGTCTTTGGCCTATATCAACTTCATAAAAAAAGGTGCCAACGATACCTTTTCTCAGGAAACAAGGTCATACGTTGCATGCGAAAGTCAAAATATGTCAACTCTCTGACAAAAATAAAATGAAAGTCAAATTTTTGGAATGATCTTAGTTTAAGCACAGTTAAGGCAGTCAATAAATAAAATTTGATATTGCTGTAGTTAAAGACACAAAAGTTCTTACATAATTTTGTTTTTCTATTTTTAAAGTGGTGCTAAACACTAATTGCAATCTTTTGTAAATGTTCTTGCTGTGTTTTTATTCTGCAGCATCTTGATGAACGTTTTGGTTGCGTTGACATAACCTGTATCATATACAAACATGCGGTCAGTTTGCGGCACTTGTTACGTTACACTACTTATTACCTCATGAACCACAAAAACGCAAAAACCGCAAGTAAACTTAATTAACTTTCCTCTGACGCGCTGAAGTATGCTATGCATGAATTGTTGCAAAACCAACCTCGTCACCAACATGTCACATGACACGACAAGGTGTTGTGCGCGGCGTATACAAAACGTTACTTAATTGGTTTACGAGTATGTGTAATATGCAAACGATGCATTGACGTAGCAACATAAAAAATGAAATACTCTTATAATGCAATTAATGTTGTGAATTCAGAGAATTCGATCAACGCCAATAATATCTGATGAATGCCTGGCTGTATGGTTACCTGTGTGTACATACAGATTGAATTCTGGTTGTACTGCCCTGAGATAAAATGACGCATGTAGTGTTATTGACCGCAATTGGATTTTCTTTGTTTTTATATTAAAAAATTTGGTAACTTTGAGGTAAAATTTAAAACAAATGAAGGCTTTTTTGGTTCAATAAGTTTTAAGCGTAATGTTTCTTCAATGAAACTTTATGTGACAATGATATACTACTGATAGTTTCAATGATATAAATACGTACCTCAGTTGAAAGTATTTCTGCATAATTTTCAATTTAATAGCAAGCTGAAAAGCCTAAAAATATGCAAGTTTTTTCAATTTCTTTTGCATAAACTCAAAAAACTTTAAAGTATAACTACAAGATTAGCTGTCAAAAAAAAGGACCGCCAATGCGAATGCCTGACTACGTGAGAACTACATGCCGTGTCATTAGAACAATTTTGATGTCAGGGGAATAACAAGAGAACGTGTACAATTTTCAAATGCTGTAAATTGCCAACACCATTGCGTCACGGCATTCTGCCGCTGCTAAGGAAAAGCACAACATAAGCGAACTCAGGCTGGTCTCTGCTCACTCGTAAAACATTCAATAAAGTTAAGCAGTTGTAACGGTTTATTGGAAGACGTGATGCAGCAGTCTGCAGGAAAAACAACAACAAAAATGTCTGCTGTAAAATTTGCTACCCATCCAGGGTAATTCAATATATGCGGAAATTGCATGTGAACGAATAAAAACAAAAAATTTGGTATCCTGCCAACGCATTTGTTATTTATACGTCTGAGAAAAGAAAGTAAATAAATAAATAACAAATTAACTCATCATTAACGAGAGTAAAATAACAAATGCTGCACTTGTAACGTAGGTAAACAACTTTATTATCTACAAATTATGTTAGTACTCGTGCAATGATTATGATTGATTACAAAGAATTTGATTAAGTGGAAGAGAAATGATCAATGGGGCGTTAAAAGGTACTTCCTAACTAAATAAATAAGTTTTGGGGAGTTCTTTTATAATGAATTTTAAAAGTTAACAGTTTTTTACATACCGGCATATTAGAAAAATGCACCGATTATACTTAACATTTTGCATTAAGTTTTCTGAATCGTTCGGTAACGAAAACTTAACTCTTACCCGAAAGTACTTTCCGTTCCATTGGCAAGAAGTTGATTCAACGTGCGTTCTTAGTGAAGCTTCTAATGCATTGGGCTGTCCCCTCATTTCTTCTCTGCTGTTTCTGTTTTCGAGTAAACGGCCTTACAGTTTTCCATGACCGTAATATATACAAGATGGTCCGGTTACGTTGTGTCATCAGGTAAATCACAAGAAAAAGTTTTATTCTTCATCTTCGGCATCGTATCGTATTCCTTCTTTCATTGTCAGTGAAAAATAAACGTCAAGCAACTTCTTGAAACGCTCCTCCCTTAGACGATTTCATTTGTCTGAATGAGTGTCCGGCTAATTAGAGAAAACTCTTTTAAGCAGCGCTGTCGATGCAGGTATATTGAGCAGTTTTTTCGCTGACTGGAGATAGATTCATATGAATCTGTACGCTTTGCTTCGCCCAGAACACAATCGGATCAGTCGTTTTCGCGATCAGCTTTGCTTCAGCCTAAAAAGGTTATATATTATGTCATTCCAGAGAAATCCTTATAAAATTTGTTGTCGGTTACCATAAGCTAAATGTAATATGATGAGATTGCAGCAGTGGGCGTAGCACCTCCTTTGCTAACAAAAAGCTAGTAGCGTGGTATTTGTGGACATTTTTTTTAATATTTTTTGACTTTTGCAACTTTTTTCAACATTTTCCCTCTTTCTTTCGTTTTCAACATCTTTCAACTTCATTTAATTTACCAAGATTTCTCAATATTTCAACACGACTTTTTCAACTAGTTTCAATTTATTTTGAGACTTTCAACTTTTTTAAAATTTTTTTTCAGATTTTCAACTTGTTTCAATTTGTTTCGGCTTTTCCAACTTATTAATCCTTATTAATTTTTTCAATATTTTTCATCTTTTTTACTTTACAACCTTTTCAACTTACTTTATTAATTGCATATATCTTCGACTTTCTCAGCCTATTTCAACTTTTTTCGACTTTGTCAACCTCGTTCAATTTTTTTGAGATATTCAATTTTTTCCGAGTTTTTCAACATTTTCCATACTTTACCGACTTTTTCAACAATTTTTTTATTTCGACTTTTTCAACATCATTAAAGTTTTTTCGAGTTTTTCACCGCATTTAACGGTTTCATCATTTTCCAAGTTCTTTTAAGTTTTTCCATGTTTTTTGGACTCTTTCAGCTGATTTCACCTATTTTAAAATGCTCTTTCAACTTCTTCTTTTTTTTTAAACTTTGCCAACATTTATCGGCTTTTTAAACCCCTTTCAACATTTTCCATACATTTTTGGCATTTTTAAACTCTTTTGAATTTTTTATATATTGTCCATATAGTTTTTTTTTTATTTTTCAGCCTTTCTCATACTCTCCAAAAGTCTTCAACTTTTTTTACACTCTTTCAACTTATCAAATATTTTACATATTTTTTCGATTGGTTCAACCTAATTCAACATTTTGTATATTTTTCGATTTTTCGAACCTCATCGCGAAAAACCGATCTATGATCGCTACTAGCTTTTATAGCAGAATTTCCTTTAAAGATTATTCATTTGTAATCTTTGCTTAATTTATGTTGAAATTTCACTTAAATTTTTGGGCTACTTTTTATTAAGACCATATTTTGTAGCCAGATTATTGCCCTCCAACAATCTCTTTGGGTTGATTTTTTTTATGCGCTGAAGTATCGCCAAAAAATGATGTGTAATTTTTCCATTTGGGTGCTTTGTTTTTTTCTTTTTCTCTTATATCAAAACTTCATGGGAAATAATGTTACATGAAACATCAGCATGTAAATAGAAATAACAGTAATTAAAGAGAAACACACACACACACAAACTTGCACACGCACATTTTGCCTAAAGCGCTTAACATCGCTGACTAACGGATGAGCTAAAAATTCTTTAATGGAGATAAATGGCTAAGTAGGTAAAACTTTATTTTGCTTTGATGGTGTAACTATGCATGTGTGTGTGGGTTCGCTTGTTTCCCAGCAGGCAATTGAACAAGGCCTTCCCCGGAGAAGGCCTGCTAGCACTGCTTCGATTGTAAGAGGCCTTCTCAAAACTAAATTTTCATGCAAATAAAAACATGAATGGTAATTTTTTTTTTTTACTATACTATGATTTTTGTTTTTATTTACAATCTGTCAATATTAACAATAAGAAAATTTTATAAGTAGTGAAATTTTAATTAGCAGAATAATTACACTCTATTGCAGTGGTTCTTAACCGGTGCTCCACGGAGCACCTGTGCTCCGCAATATTGTCCCAGGTGCTCCGCGAAACGAAAGCTAAACTTATATAATATAAAAAAAAAATATATAAATTTATTAGAACAAATTTTCAAAATTATGTTTTTATCATATAAGACACTAATCGTCTCAGTTGTATATGGACAAAAAAGTGATACTAAATAATATATAATATATATATGTATATGTATATTACATAACTCAATTTTTAATCTACATATACAGTTGTGTGAAAAATAATAAGGACACCTGTGTTTCAAATGATTAAGTTCTAATAAAAATTAATAGATTCAGTTTTTAAATTAAATTTTGGCTATCTTATAGTTTGGAGTTATCAATTAATAAGCAAATTAAGTTATTACCCAGATTGGATTTTTTTTATTTTTAAAAAATACTTTGTAGATTTGGTCTGTGAAAAAAAATAAAGACACTTCGTGTTATAATGAAAACTTTTTAAAAAACAATAAAAATTTAAGTAAACTTGTTTAGGATACTGCTCAAAAATGATTTTAGTGAAGATCAATATTTAGTTGAAGATCCCTTGTTGCTCAAAACTGCTTGGCACCGCCGTAGTATTGAGTTTATAAGTTTTTGACAGGTTGTTGTCGGTATTGAGTACCATGCACGTTGAATAAGGTCCCACAGCTCATCCCCATTTGACGGACATTTTCCGTTGAGCGATACTTTTACAATGTGCCACAAATTTTCTATCGGATTTAAGTCCGGAGACTGTGCTCGCCATTCTAAGACCTTGACATCATTGCTCCTAAGCCACTCCGTGGATGAAAAAATCGCGTGATACTTTCCATCTCTTAAATTAGAATCCTATGACTGGATACGAAATCCATTTGGGACATTTGAATTTTCAAATACGGAACTATCTTAACAAGAAGAAAAAGAAATTATTTCCTTGTCAACAGATCGCTGAAAATGGAGTTCACAAAAATGTCAAATGAACATTTTTGGATTTTCGTCCAAGAAGAATACCCATCTCTATCTAAGAAGGCAATCACGACTTTATTACAATTTGCTACCTCATATTTTTGTGAACTAGGATTCTCAACATTGACCAATATAAAAACTAAAAAACGAGAAAGACTTATCGATCTAGAAGAGAAAATGAGGGTAGCAATATCTTATATTAGACCTAATATTGGCGAAATATGTAAAACTCGCCAGGCTCAAATATCCCATTGAATTTTTTATTATATTTTATCGTTGTTATTTTGAATTTGTAACAATTTAGTTTTGTTGATTTTATTTTATATTATGTATATTAAATTATTATTTGACTTGAATAAATAAAAAAAATTTTATATATTTGCGTATATAATCCAAATTACTGGAATCAATGTTATTTGGTCTGATGCTCCGGGAAGGTTTCATGTAATTAAATGTGCTCCGTGATCCCGAAAAGGTTAAGAACCACTGCTCTATTGAGTGTATACTCATGAAATGCTTTATGCCTTCCCACGGCAGGCGTGTTATTATGCCTTCCCACAGCAGTACTCCTATAAGGCCTTCCCACAGCAGCAGTGCTATAAGGCCTCATAATAGAAGGCAAAAAAGAAGGACTTCATGTATTTTTTTATTTCATGTATTGCAATGTTTTATGATTCGACATTACTTTTTTGTCATTGCATTGTACTTATACGACATCAAAAATAGATAAATGGTTAGAAGTAAGGAACGGTGTGCATCTTGCTAGCCAAGTCTTCTGTTTCATGTTATCTAAAGGTAAAGTGTTGTGTATTCAAAGTGAAATTATAAATTAAGAAAAACGTCACAAAAAATAAACATTAAAAATATCAACGCAAGGGAGGTTGACGCATATAAAAAAAAAACATTTAACTAAGAGTCTCACGACGTATTAAGATTTAATTTTTTCAAAGTACTTCTATGACCCCTTCTACGGTAAGCGGTCTTAGAAGGGCTCTTGACGCAAGCGATGTAGGAAGACCTGCTTGAAGAGTATTTCTAACAGGCCTGCTAAAGAAGGCCTGTTTTATCGGAACGTTTCATATAAAAAAGAAAGTAAGTTTGAAAGGAGGTGGCAAGGCCTTAATCTTATCAAGGAAGGCCTGCAAGCTCCTGCCCTTGCCTACTGGGTTTATGCGCCAGTAAAAGTGTGTGTGCGTGTGAGTGGGATTCGTGCCATAAATTAATATTTATTTATATAATTCGAAATTAAATGCAAAAGTTATGCGACAATGAGTCTTAATGAGATTTTCAGGATCTAAAGGACTTAACGCTACGTATTTATAAAGCCAAAAAAAAACAGCGTCAAAGAAAATTATGTTTGTTTAACTAAAGGCCTAAGATGACTCTTTTCAGGTTTTTGTTTGTAGTTGTTCTCACTTTCGCTCTGGAAAATGACAAAATAATGCAAATTGTGCACGAATTGCGGTCAAAGCAATCAAAAAAAAAGTGTTCACCACATTGTGACAAAAAAAGGATGTTGTAGAGACAAATAATGAAAAGGGAAAAGTTCTTAGTGGCGGTAGCAAAAAAATGTTGCTTTTATTGCGCACAGAAAATGCTGACGTGTTTTGGCTGATAATCTTTGAAAAAAAAAAAAATTAGAGCTAAGGTTTGAACACAAACTTTTATAGGCATCACTTTCGTAGTTGTTTCTTTGTACGAAGTTAACTTAATAATAAAATTTTACGGAAAACCATTTGCTAGATTTTTTCTTAAAGTTTTCAATAGCATATTCTGATCCCAACATTTCCTTGATTTAATTAGCACTTAGCTTACAAAGTTTTCTCTTCTCAAAAGCTTTGATTAAAAATCCATTACATATAAAAAGGTATTCGTCGAATTACCTTTCTTTAATTTCGCTGATCTCCAAGTAATACAATAAATCTGTAGTTAAATGCATTCTTTGCTTTTGTTCGATTGCTGTTGCTATTTCCGTTTCCGATAACAAGAGCAAAGTCATCAAATCGCATTTTGTTGCACTCGAATGAATCTCGATTTAATCCGCTGAACAAATGTGAACCCTGGCGAATTTACACAAACACAGTTTTGCTCTAATGAGAGTGGAACTTAATTTGATATTGAAAACTTTGCATTCATCAGTTTTCAGCAACTTAGCACAAGTTGGGAAAACTAGCAATTACAAATACTAATGTTCATTTACACTGATTAACAGCAAATCAACGGCAGCCTGATGTTTAGCACTTTTTATATCGCATGCTTCAAAATTCTAAAACAAAATCTCTAATCTACATTTTCAAGTTCCACCCTAAAACATATCCGCTTATGCAAACAAACACTCCCCAGTACAATTTTTTTTTGTGCTAAGGATTTTTGCTTTTTTCGCTGCTTTCATTGCTGACGTAACGGAGGCAACAATCAGCTTAACTGTAACTGAAAAATAAATTGCATTCGACTGTAGTCCTTTTAGTCCTTTTGAAACCTGTAGGTGCTTTTTTCCGTTTCCGTTTCTTATATTGGGAATTTTGTTTTTGTTGCATTTCGTTTTTGCTGCTATTACTACGTTTTTTTTTCTGTTACATTGCAACAGTTTCGTTGTGCAGCGCTTAGGACGAACTAACGGTATACATGACACGGATGTTAACAAACACACGCACGCACACTTGCAAACAATCAAACAAAGCTACTCATTCGTACACACACACACACACTTATGAAAGTGTTCCTTTTGCTGCTTTGACGTTAAGCCCTCTATTAAATGGGCGGCAATCGGGAAGAGGCCCAACTGGGATAGAATTTATGTTAGCCTGGTAAATATTAGGAACGCACACAAATACCAGCACACATACATACATACAAAGCTTTTCGTCGCGGTTCAATTTCAAACTGTTGTTGACAGAAGCCTCCAATTTGCAATGGGATTTATTTGATGACAGTACGTTGCATGCGTTGCTTTTTTTTTATATTGTTCTTTTTAAGATTTGAGAGCTTGCAGCTTTTTGTAATGGACATTTTTTTATTTTTTAGTAAAATCTTGCAAACAATAAACTAATTTGAGGATGCATTTTCAGGAAATAGACTAATAAAAAAAAGCTATTTTTGTCATCGCTTCCAAAAATAAAAGTCATAGTATCATGATGCTCTATCCCCATCTCTATCACTTCCTTAAAGCTCATAATATATATATCTAATTACCTTATTTTATGGAAATCAGTCAATTAGTTTAGCTAATAAAACCTATTTTCCTAGTTAGTGTGTGTCGCCAATCACAGATACCTTTTCTCAAGGTTTAATCTATCTCCATAACAAATTTCATCAAAATTGGTCCATTGGTTTAGCTGTGAAAACATTTTTCCTGTTAGAGGCGTGCCACCGCCCACATAAATCAAATATTATTACTCAATATTCAGGTTATCTTCGTACGTAATTTGATCATAATCGGTGAAGCGGCTCAGCCATAACAATGGGACAAAAACTCTGTATATATTATTGATCAGCGTCACCACCTGAGTCGATAAAGCTGTGTCCGTCTGTCTGTATGTCCGTCTGGATGTGTGTCTGTCTGTCTGTTGAAATCATGTTTACGGGAAAACTAAGTAAGCTAATTCAATAAAATTTGGCACATAGGTCACACCTTTTTACAAGCTGCTAGCATGTAAAAATGGGCAAAATCGGTGCACGCCACGCCCACCGTCCACACTCTATGTAAATATACCCCTGCACATTTTGAAAAAAGTTGTTGCGATTTCGATAAAATTTGGTGATTTGGTGAACATGTGAACAAAATTAAGATTGGTCTAGGATTTAAATTTGCAAAAACTCTTAAAAGGGCGTGACACAGCTCTAAAATTTTAACTTTAATAACGCCATAACTCGTTAACCGTGCAAGATATTGTGATGAAATTAAGTGCATGGATACAGATCATAAATATCTTAAAGTGAATGGAATTGCAAAAGTAGGCGTGGCACTTTTCAACAATTGAACATTTAAATTTCGTATAATAACACAATTGGCACTTACGATTTTCATGAAAATTTTAGGTAATTAATTTTCAATGTATTTTTAACATTTATTTATAAACTACTCTCAACGCAGTGTAGGGTATGTAAGCTTCAGCCTAGCCGAAGATAACTAGTTATCTCTCATATCTCAATACTTTCACTTTTCCAATATTTTTGAAAACTGATATTATTATTATTAGAAGTACATATTGAGATTCCACCTTGATACATTTTATTTGAAGTTTGTTTGGATGGTGATTTAAAAAGAAAAATTCCGAAATTAGAGATTTGGTCATCTTCCAAATTTAACTAAAAGCTCCTTAGAATATAAAAAAGAAAAGAAATGTTTCTTACATTTCATTTTCTAAGTTACATTGTTTATTGTAGAGATGGAACATATTCAAAAAATTGATTTTATAATAAGAATTGTTGCGCAACAATGCCGGTATGATTTTTGGTCAGTCATCAACTTGCCCGAAACCACCAAAAATGTACTAATTATACTTTTTTTTTATGTTAAGGGCCCAGCTTGAGAGTTGTCAAAAACAATCACCTAAAACTATGTAACGCAAGTAACTATAATTTTCGCTTGTCATTTCCTATTAAGACATTTACAGTTTTGTGTACATTTCATTGCATATTTGTAGGGTCACTTGATGTTTTGTGCTGTCATGTTGCCATTAAGTTGTTTGCAATTCCTCAATTTTGTTTTGCTGTTCCTTTTGAAATTAAGTAAACACAAAATCAAGAACTCTCAAACCAAAACAACACATATTGTTTGCTGCTAATAAATCATTTAAATGTCTTCGGTCAATGATTTGCAAAATTTTACGGCCCAAAGGAAAAACAACCAACAAATTTTTCAAACTTTAATTTGCATGCAGAACACGTACATTTTGACGCAGTGCAAAACTTTGTATACGAAATATACGATTTTCAATTTGTTATTTTACGACATTCACTAAGATTCTTGTGGACCATTTGAATGAGGGGATGGATGAGCTTTGGAAATATGCCGCAAAAATTTCAGTTTGAGTTGTTATTGAATGTAACAGCTTAATTGAATTAGGCAACAAACAAAAAATTTTCTTAAAAAAGCACAAAAATAAATGGAAATTTCTTTCACAAACGTTTCATGGTATATGGAAATATATATAGAAAGCAATGATGATTTTTATAATAAAAATTATTTGCATGTTAGACAAAAAAAATGCATGAAATCAATGCAAATTCGAAACAATCACAACCTGTTTTCCTTGTTTGTGAATATCGATTTTAAATTTGTATAAATTACATTTGCAGCTATGATGTTGTATTCCATTGTGTCATGTTCAATTATTATAACAATATTTAGTTGTTCATGTTATTATAAGAATTTTCATTCACTTAATGAATACCCAGTCGGAAAGTGGGGAGTTCAAATTGGGGATGCCACATAATTTAAATAAATGCGTGGAAATCATAACAACTGCGGCTGTTCTCAAATGAATTTGAAATAACTTATTAAAGACCAAAAGTTTTTTATTGTTAATTATAAGTGGCCACTAGCTACTTTTTAGCACTTGGCCCCGCAAAGTCTTGATCCGGCGCTAGTCGATATAAAACGCATTTTAGAGTAACGCTGGTAACGACAAATATATCATTAAACCACAAACTAAATGGAGCAAAAATTTAACTTTGAGCAAGAAGCACAATGAGCTCAATATCAAACTCTTGAAGAGTCACCAAAGTGGGCGCCGTACACATTTTTCCCTACCGGGATATGTTATATAGCAAATATATATCTTTTGTTTTCGCATAATTACAATATTGATTAAATTACATATTCAATAAAATTGTAACAGCTAAGCATTTAACAAATTATTACATAAAATTCTGCTTTTATTTTCTGACAATTATGCTGTTAAATTTTGTCAGAACTGACAGCTGTCACTCTTTCACTCGACTGCCTTTTGTATTTCTGCTTCATAATGTTCACTCAATTTTAATTGGAAAAGTTTCTTTCGCTTGCTTTACGTGTTTACTTAAAAATTCAATTTTCCAAAGTTTAAATGCTTTAGAAGTTTCCTCTATTAATTGATTCATACGAAAACTTTTCATGTCAATAACATTATTGGAACATAGACGGGAGGTGGAGGGCGATTATTACGTGTAATTTGTTGAAATCTGCTCGCTTGAGTCTGAAAAGTGTAAGCAAAGAGTGTGGGAACTCTTCAACTAATGAAATTTTCACCTCACTTTGTCCCACATCATCGACAGCTATAGCATCACCGAAATTCAAACGGAATTCAGCATTTTCAATCAGACGTGAAATATCCACCAAAATTAATTGGAACTTTACAAAGCAGTGGAAGATTAAGAGTAAAAACAGTGGAACATTGCCAATGAACATATGAAATTCATGATAAAATTGCTCTCTTCACATCTCACACAATATTTTCTCTGTTGAAAAGGAACAAAAAAAAATAGAACAATCGAATTAGAGTTTGTTCTTTAAACTTTAAAGCGAAATACAAACGGTACGAAAAAAAAAACTATAGCAACATCGCAGAATTCAAAAAAGCAGCAGCAACGAAAAATAAAACGACAATTTTTGTGTTTTTTCTAAAAACCAAGGTAATAAACTTATAAAAATACGAAAAACAGGTATGCAGTAACCTTCTTTAGCACAAATATGTTGTTTTCAAAAAGAAATTATTAAAATTGGTTCAGCATATTTTGCGCCAAAGCGTTACAAACCATTTTTATGTAAGAGATTTTGTATAAATAGTATAAATTAGATCAAGGTAATAAATTAAGAAGACTTTCTAATATCACAAAAACTGTTCATTCTGCGGAAATATCACACCACACTCGAAGCTTCACTCAGTGAATTGATGTGATTTGGCGGATGGGAGCGGGGACTAAAAATTCCGTGAAATGAATTTTTGAGAATAAAAATTTCGTGAATCAATCATTTCTGCTTACATTTTCACTCTTTATAACGAAGTGAGTCACTAAAATTTGTCATCAGTCTGATATTTAAATAATTTTGTTGTGTTCATAATTTCATCAACTTATGATGCTTCGATACTGGCTATGATGATTTGCGAAGACAAACCGAGAGGCTGTTGTTTCTAGATCAGCTAAGCAGGCGACGCTGATCAAGAACATATATATATCAAGTGGCGTAGCGTGAACCTTAGCCACCCGGAGCGAAGAGTCAAATTGCCGCCTTAGAAAAAAGTTAGCATTTAACATGAACTTCCAAGTATTTGCCCCACTGTGCAACCAAACAAAATATTGCAAATTGAAATTCTGATTAAAATGCCATTTTACTTTAAGAAAATCTCATGAAGCGGCACCGCTATAACAAATTCAAAATACAAATCCGCAATTTATCGGATTGTTAGTCGAAGGTGTAGCTGTAGCTGTACCTTTGTTAAACATTCATCTGGCGCGCGCCGCCATCCATATCCGTTAACATTAGTTTGTAATTGTTGGTTGGCGGATCCTTTAGCTGTTTTATAGAGCGCGGTAAGGCTCATTTCCGGTCTTTGTTGGTGTTGGTGTTGGTGTTGTTGCTGGTGGTGCTGTTGCCAAGGAAAGCGGATAATCAGCGCGAACACAATTAAAAAAGGCATGTGCAAGAAAATAATGGCAAGATAACAAAGTTAGCACGGTTGGGTGTTGAAGAAATTTCAGTTTCCTGCCGTTAACAACAAAAGAAAAGCAAAATTGAAGCCGCCGCACGGTTTTGGTTTTAAATAAATGTGCAAAATAAGTAAAAATCATTCTCTTAACCGCGCGTATCAAGAAAAGCAATTTGTTGTGATTATCTAAACAACTTCCGCTGATTTGCTAGCAATGATATTACAGGGGGGAAGACACGTTAATGGAATAACATTGAGATGGTCTCAAATATTTATGAGCATAACATTTTTCCACCAGGAACATGACCAGAGCATTAAGTTATATTATGTACTTACTTTATTTCAAACAAAAGATTGAGATAAATTATTAAATTTAATTGGGTTGAAAATGGCGACACATTTCTTATCAAAGAAGTTGTTGCTTAGAAGTTGTCGTTAGTTAGAAAATTTATATTTTTTCTGAGAGCTATTATTTTTAAAAGAGTGATTTGGCACATTATTGAAAACCATTTTGTTTTAGCTCCAATCGATGGGAAAAGCTTGTAGTAAATGGATTTATGATCGACTGGATCAAAAACAAAAAAAAAATTGTTTACCTCATTTATTTTTATGATCAGATCTCACTCTTTGCTTTTTCGCTCTCACTCACTCTTTGTCTTTTCAATAGTAGGCGATGCCGCACCTGTAATGCTAAAATACATTTCCATGGCTAAGCTAATACACCGATTTTGATGAAATTTTATACGGACAAAGAATGAACCTTAAGGGCGTGGCAAAGCCCCTAATGGAAAAAATTCTTCCATGGATGAGCCCATACGTCGATTTTTATGAAATTTGGTATAGATATTGATTTATTGCTGAGGAAAGATATTTTGATTAAATTTAGTTTTGAGATAGATAGAGCCCTAAAGATGGGATAAAGATGACAGAGCAACATGACTTTTAACTCTGGGAGCGATGACAAAAAAAGAAACTTTTTTTTGTATTATTGTCAACAACATGGTTGAATTTCAAACACTGAGCAAACTCTTGTATCCTTGATTACTGCAATTCAAAAATTCAGCTTGATAGAAAACTTTCAGCAGTTTTAATTTCAAGAGAATTCTTGAAAAACAGACGGTTCCAAACAGAACATGGACGTGGAAGCTGATGTTTGCCGACCACTAACGTTAAACTAAGTTAAAAACTACCTCCAGGCTGTAGGAGACATTAAGTTTGGCAACTGAGCTTGTAATTTCTACGGAAAGTGTTAATTGCGTAAATTTTTACGTTGACAACCAAACAGCACTAGAATCTCTTGTCAGTTGTAAAATTAAATTCAAATCGGTCCTTCGAAGCTATAATCTGCTATAGTCTTAGTTTTAGTTCCTGGTCAACGCGGCTTTGAAGGAAATGAAATAGTTGACGAACAAGCAAAAATGCGAGTGTTCCTCAATGGAGACCCATCAAATCTATCACTTCTTATAGAACACTTTAGCTTCACTATTCAGAAGTCTCTTTATTCAACCGCTGTTCAAAGGTGGATCGATAGAGTACCTGATTTCTTAGTGCGGATTTCTTGTAAGACTGCGGTAGGAGTTACCACCGCACACTGTCTTGTAAGTTATATTGCTCATGAAATCGGTATATTGGCTTATGACAGATATCGCTGCTGCACCGAGGACAAAGAGCAAACTGTGGAACAACTATTATATCACTGATAGGTCTCCGTATAAAGCTCAAAAATCTAATGAATAGCTACCCTTTAGCACTTTCATCAACAAAGAATTTACAAAGAATTTTTCCAGAAGTTATTTAATTTTGCAACGTTTTCGTCCTCACCATGCACAGTCACAGCTAAAATAAAAATTCCGCAACACTAAAGAATCTCTCGCTCTCGTCCAATTTTTTGTCTTTCGCTCAACTTTAAATAACAAACTTGTTAAAATGCTGGATATAAAAATATAGTTAAAAAAAATATTTTTTTTCTCTACAGCTGCCGCCATCGCCACTAGTGTGGTAGACGAAATAAAATAAAATTCACTTAAGTTCTACTCACTCTAGTCGTCGTCGTCACAACGTTCGTATCCGCATCCGCATCCTTACACAGGAATTTAAGTTACACTAAATGCATACCTGGCGCGTTACAACATTGACGACAAAAATAACAACAACAACAACAATAGCAATATATTGTCTTGAGAATCTTTTCGTACACGCTTAAGCATCCAGCTTAAGCAAATGTGTAACGCAAAGTAAACGACATCGGGGAGCGACAATTCAATTAGTTAGAAAGGATATGGCAGCAGCAGCTGGAGGTTTTGCTTACGTGAAGAAACGAAGAAGAAAAAGTCACTATCTCCCATACACCATAGTGGCAAAATGGGTTGGTTGGAATTCATTGCATGGAAAAACGAAAGAAAAAACAAATACAACAACACAAAACGCCAAGAAATTGCATGTCTTTGACATTAAAAGTGTTTCAAAGTTGTTGCTTTCCAACGTCATAGCGTATCTTCCGCAAGCAGATCAACTTTTACTATCGCGAATATTCCGCTTAAACTTGACGTTTATTTTTATTTTTTTTTGTTTTTGTTTTTTATTTCGCTATACAACTTTTTATCTGTCTGACTTTATTGTTGTGAAACGTAAGAAAACTGTTATGAGAAATTGATTTTAAGGTGACCAGATTGGCTTTTTTAAGAACAGTGCGGTTGAGTTCCTAAACGTCAACAAACGTAGCAGTGTTCGGTTAGCCTACTGTTTCAAAACAAAGCAGCCCTGCAGTAAATTTGCTTTGTTTGAACACACTGTCGTAATATTGACCCAAAGGAACATCTGTATGCAAAGCATCACTATAAATAATTACGAATGCAGTAGATTAAAATCTTTCAGTTGTTATTAACTTTATTATTTACTAATGTATGTATTGTTTAAATATCATTGAAACACGAAAAAGAAATTTACCTGTCCGACATCATGACATGAGTGAATAAGCTGTGCAATACAAAAGCATCATAAAAACTAGTGATCCGCATTTTGCCTTTTGCTGCGCATCATAAACAATCGATTGACGTTTTAGGGACACGTGCCATTGTAATATTATAAAGGGTTGGGTTTAGCAACGCGATACTTTGTATGACCACATTTCAAGTGACGTTTAGGAGCTCAGCCTTCATGTATATTGGACTGTCCATTATTTATTTATACCTTGTCTGCTTACCATGGCTGATATCCTTAGTTTGATATCGCTAGTTTGATGGAACCCATTTATTTTAATAACCAGTAAGTCAAATTTTATGCTGTGATCTTAATTTCAAGAGAATGTAACGCATTTACTTTTAATATTTGTTTTATCTTACACACGTCGCTTCTTACTCCACATCGCTTTTGGCTTTTGATATTAACTTTACACATGGTCACCTCTTTTCCATATACTCCTACCTACGCAATAGTTACGATTCGAATGACTATATCGATGATGAACATAAAAAATATAGGTTAACACCTCTGTGCTATGGAAAACAATTTCTGAAATTGTTATCGAATGTCTTAAAAGAAAGAAAAACTATTTGGCGTTAAAAAATCTTTAGTATCCCATAAGAAACCAAACTTTAAGGATAATGAAATGACGATTTATTCAGTTCTTTTATATTGCATATCCTTGCTACGAGTACTATGCTTAATAACTGAGTCATTTCATCTTCATTTTCTTTATTTCTTTACCGTTCACTAAGCTCTGATTAGACGTAGGCCTCATTTAGTCAGAAAAGCGCCATAAAATTGCACAAATTAAGGGACTGCTTAGATGCTTAATAGACTGCTGCTCTGTAATTTACCTGGAATTTGTAAGAAAATTACATTTTGCCAAATGATGTACATGGTTTTTTCATCTTTTGCTTACAGCCTATTAAGCTGTTATGATGCTTTATTATTTTTTGCATTTATTTATTTAGTGATTATAACAAAAATTTTTGAAATTTACAGCGATTTTGCTTTTGTTTTTTAATAGAATGGATTTTCTAAAATACATTTTCGAGATATTGCTAGCAGCTGGTGTAATAAAAACTTTTCAAGAGACAATACGTCATTAGCGTTGTGCGGAACTTCTTTCTTCTTTTGTCTCGTATCTATGTATTTATGTTCAACGTTTTATCTATTAATTGGTACAGTCAATTTTTTTTTTTTAAATAAAGGGTCCAGACAGGAACCGTTTCTATCGATTATTACTGCGACTTGAAAGCTACTGGAGATGTTTCAAATCTGTTAACGATCTTTTCTACTAAATTGTTGAGCTAGGGATTTTTACTAAGCCTTTTTAGACTAGAACTGGCACCGCTACTGAATTTTAAATTTTTTTTTGATATTTTCTGATCGCTTGGTGCAGTCAAAATATTTTAAAACGAAAGCAGCCAGTGACCAGAGATGTCCTGAAACGTTTTTGAATTTTTTCTATCGACTTTTAAAGCAAAAATTCTTAAGAAAGGAGGACTACTAGTTATTTGTAAAGTTTATTTTCTATAATTTCTGTTCGCCTGGTGAGTCAAAATATCCAGACCAGACCAGAGATGTCCTGAAATGTTTTTTGAATTTTTTGTATCCATTGTTACAGCAAAAATTCTTAGGAAAAGGGGACCAAACAGTCACTTAGAATGTATAAAATTGCAATTGGCCCAAATCCAGGGTTGCCTAGTTGAAAACAAAAATTTACGGCCATTTCAAAATAAAATTATATATCCTTAAAAAAGTAAACCTACCCTTTTGGGAAAAGTTCATGACTTTGACTTAAAAATGTTATATATTGTGTAGTATGATTGATAAGCACAAAAATGACTCTCTAATAAAAGACCTACTCACAGTTTCTTGGTAAAATTTCCATTTATTATACGACGATAAGATTAAGATAAATATAACACTGCAATTTCATAATCGCACTCATTCATCATTACTAACTGAAATTGTCCTGAAAAATCCCACTATTCTGTTAACTTTGCTCAGATTTTCTGGTTTAGTATTCACATTCAATATATAAAGTTTCGCGAGCATCAAGCAATCAAGTTTGCAGTATTTTCTGTACTACAAGGAAAACTTTACCACATTACAGCACTCAATAATATGCTGTCAAATACGATGGTTTGATTTTTGCAACCAGTGTAATTTCATAGTTCTATATTAAAAAATAACAAATCATCGTGCAAAATGCGGCACTAGTGCAAAATTACCTAATTGAAAAATAACACAGTAGCTACTGTGAACAGCCTTAGTAAATGTATCAATATTGTGAAGTTTTTTTTTCCCCCTATTATGTGTCTGAAATATAAAAAATAAAAAGTGTAAACATAAAATAGCATCCCAATGGCTTAATGCCTCTTAATTCCATTCATTTTGTTTGTTAACTTTTTTTTATTCGTTGCGCGTATTTTACCTAAATACTTTGGTCGAAGAAAAAAACATAAAAAAATATAAAACTTTCATTCATTTGGTTTTACTGTTTTAACTCCGATACTTACGGTTGGCAGGTATCTTCTACAAAATTTACTTACCTTTTTCGAATACCAACCATCGACAATGCCAACAACGGCGACACACCCGCATAATTTCGCTCGATATGTTGTAACTTTGTTATACAATTTACTAATTTTGTTGTTGTTGTTCTTATTTTTGTATTTATTTTTTGCCGCTGTTTTTATCTTGTTCTGCTTCTTCATCGTCGTCGTCGTCATCATCTTGCCAAACATAAAAGAAGAATCGATTATTTAAAATGAAACATGCGGAAGGAAGCACCTCATTAGACATAACAATGAAAACACGGTTGTCTTGTTGTGTTGTTGCTTTTCTTTTGTTTTTTGTTTTTTGTTTTCCTGGTTTTTTCTGTGCAGGCAAATTGTCTCAACTGACATACTTTTAGGCGCATCTGTTGTGTATTTGACTATGCCCACTTACGTGGTGGCACAGATTTAGTTAATCGTCGATTTACATACAAAGTTATGTGCACATAACGTATAGGATGTTGCTATTTCTTCGTTCGTGGTGTCTGATGTCCTTATTGTGTAGCAGGCATAGCGGTAATTTGCTTCAACACGTGCGCACGTTGATTTTCCATAGAACGCCTTCGGCCAGTATCTGCAGCATTTGAGTTTGTTGAAAGCAAAATATTCTTTAAAGTTGATTTTCAAAGCAATTTCAAAATTGTGATTGGTTTTTAAGCCTCAGGTAGTTGTGCTAAAGTATCAGAATCAGTAGAACCTTTGGTAACACAGGAAAAACAGCTAAAGTCGATTAAAGAAAATTGCAGTTAAAGTAAATTTTGTATTACTTCTGAGCAAAATTTCACTGTAATTTTTGTTTAAATTTTTAATATTTATTTAGGCCTTAACGCCGTTAATTAAATGAGATATTTCGCCCAGAGTTATTACAAAATTGGCTTTAACTAAAATCTCTCCAGAGTTGATGTAACCGGTTTTTTCTTGCTGCCAAAAAAATGTTGTCGTGTCTACCAGTTTGCTTTGAAGTTTCGAATAAAGAAAATTTTGTGGGTATTTTTTTTGCCACATTATTGAATATTTTTTGATCAAATAAATTAATGAGGATTTGTCACGCGCTACCATAACAAGTTAAGTAAATAACTTGAAATAAATTTCAATATTGTGGGAAATATATTATGTGATTTAAATGAGGAGCAGGAGTCACGAGGGTATACCATAGTATGTCTAACCTAAAGATTCTAAAAAAGAAAAGTTGTTCAGTAATGAATTCTGAAATTGTGTGTAGTTTATTTTATGCAAAATTCAATTCTGTTCAATCAAAACTATGATTTTAACTTCAAATAAGAAAATTTCAACATAAATTGATTCACTTGAGCAATTTTGTGAATGTAAAAGGTGGTATCTTTTTCAATTTGCTGCAATGTTTTTTACAGCTACTAGATTACACCGATGTTTTTTTAAAGTATAAAGTAAATATATGCCGGTGACTTAAAATGGATCGTTACATGAGTGAGCAACGTGTTTGCATTTCTAAAACTTTTTTTGAATATGGTGCAGTTGGAAAAAAACTCGTTCAAAATACGGCTGAAAAAACGCTCCGACAAACTGCGGCATTAAATTTGTCATTGATAAATTTGAAGAAACTGGTTCAGTTCAAGATCGAGAACCAGAATTTTTCATCGGAGTGGTCGTTCAACTCAAATTATTGTGGCTGTTAGCACAAGTGCTGTTAAAGAGCCAAGGACATCAATTCGTCAGTGTTTACAACAATTAAACCTCAAACCAACTTTTTGTGGAGTCAATTGGAAGATATTGGTGTGCAGAATATGTGCTTTCAAAAGAACGGTGGAAGCATGCCACACACCAACGTAATCAATCGATCTTTTGAAAGAGAAGTTTAATCATTGAAAAATTTCTCGAAAAACAGACGTGAGTTAGCCACCAAGATCTTGCGGCTTAAATTGTTTTCATGGGGTTTCTTGAAGAGTAACGATTATACAGATAATTTTCAAAATCTCACCCTTGCGCCTTCTGCTAAGAATGCTGTGATAATGGTGTTGCTTAATTGTTTACAGTGGTTCCAAATAGGAAACTATGCTACGAACGCTCTCTCGAAATTGTTTTTAAATACACCGCGCGTTGCTTGGAAAATATTTCCACCAAGCTACCTTGGCTTTATGACTATGTGACTTTAGCAGCCCTTCGACTCCTAAGTTCTCGCAATGCTAGTGCTAGCTAAGTACATTATATGAAGTTCAAGCGACATTAAATGTTGAATTACATTCATTGCCACCGATTTGATGCTTCAAAAATTAAAAAACTGACCAATAAACGAATACTTAGCGCCCGTGCGATTAATTCCATATTTTTAACCAATTTACTTTAAAATCGCGAACAATACCAGAAATCAGCATCATTTCTGATGCATTGTTTCTTCGTCCACTTTTTGGCAGAGTTATTTCAGGGCTAATTTTCTTTAGTTCAATTATGTATAATGATAGTGAACAATACTGCTACATGGGCTGCTATTGCTTCATTAATCACTTCCACAACTGTGAAGCATCATTCGAAGAAATCTACATTTGAAGGCAGATTCGCCGCAAATTTGCAAAAAAGTTCCAAGACAGGTGTTGGAATTGAATAAGGGGTTTTCGGGTGTAGGATTTATATGTAATATGGTCTATGTTAACTCTACATTACATGCCGAGAGCGTGCAATTGATCTTTGCATCATATGGGCATCAGGATATGCAAATATCTATGGAAACGGTATGAACAATACTCTAGAAATAAAATTGTTATAGGTCTTGTTTTAGGATCTAGCCCATTTGTGAGATTCTTCTTAGTACAAAAAACATAATCATATACACCTAATAGATGGACGGATTTATTTATGATAACTTAACTAAAGCAATCAAAATCCATGCAACTGCTGGGCAAATAATCACAGAGTTCCTAACCGAACACTTTGGTTTTAAAAGGCTGTTGTTTGATATTGAAATATTTTAGGGCAATTATTGCAGGATATGTGACGAATCAGTAGAGATTGAGAGGCACATAATTTGCCAATATCCAGAGTTGTTTGTTTAAGGTTTCAAGTTAAGCCCCTCAATGTGGTAATCGATTTGGCTGGTACTTCTTGCGTTATATACATGGGTTTATTCTATTGGTAAATCAATAGAACTAAGCTCATTGAGTGAAATTAGTTGTATACAATGGATGTAGTATTTGTCAGCACTAAATCAAGCAATGGAAACACTGCATAGTTCAAACTAAAAGCATTATTTCATAAGATTTCAATGCTATTTTGCATTAGCGAAACATAATATAATAAATGGCACTTCTACTTACTTGCATCATTTTTCAAATGTCTAACATTCAATTTACAATCAAAAAGGAAGGGCGGGCGATGTTTTAATAACATTCAAATCCCCTCTAAGCACAATTTTTATAGGTTAAAACATGTTGTGCATATCAAATAAAGCAGTCATTATGGAGCCGAAAAGGTCATGAGATAAGGTCCTTGCAAATATGAGAAACTGAAAGAAGTCAAATAAGAAAAGACGTCACACTTCGTTCGCACAATGTTGACGAATTTCATTACAAAGGACAATGGACGTTGTCGTCGTCGTCATCCTCATTGAAGGCTTTGTGTTGGCAATAAAAATCATTGGTAATAACAGCATTCCAAAGTTAAAACGTGATGATTGACGTTGATTTATGGGGGCGACAAAAAACCTGAACTCGACAGAACTGAACGTAAACAACAACCGACGAAGAAAAAGAGGGAGAGAGAGAGACGGAGAGTAAAAATACAAAAGGCAACAGATTTGGCTTAAGATTACGGCGTATGATTTTGTTAAAAGTTCAATTTAATGCTAAGATCATTAATGTGAAATTTATTATTCTTGATGGAATTCCCTAATGCGAGCTTATTTAGATCCTATAAAATTTAATTTCATTCAATGTATTATGGCTTGAAGACTTGAATTTCTCCGATTTCATACAATCGATGAACTTTTGAAACAAGTTATGACTTGGTTTTTCAATTTAGATATTTATTGAATTTTATTTGCACAAAGTAGCCGCAAATATACAAAATTTAATTCAAATTCAGCAAAGATCTGAAAAATTATTTTCCAATTTGAAAGTGAGGACCTAAGTATCGATTAGTTCATAGAAATTGTAATGAAAAACTTATTTACAGTTACGTGCATATGAGCCACACACACAGCTGGCTTAGTACCTGCCCATTACAACCAGTCAACGGAAAGAAATTGTTGTTTAAAGAAACGATGTAGACCTTTCAATTGAAAGGAACAAAGGAAAAGCAATTTTGTTCATAATCAACTGTAAATGATTTGGGATGCCTGTAACAAGTAACCCAATGAGAAATTTAGTTTTAGCGAAACAGCGTATTCCATCCATAGAAAATTTTTAGTGAAAAGATGTGCGAGGGACTTATCAAAACTTTTCCAAGTTGGTAGGAACAAAAACAGCCACAAATCATGTTGCGTCTGCTGAATCAAGAGCTTAAGCATGGAAAGCACTCAGAATGTTTGTGAGGGCTGAAGACAATCACATCAGTGAGTTTGCCATGAATGCTGCACTGGAGTGCTTCCTTCATAACCTGTACCTACTGAATCACAAAGTGCTGCTAACTTTATTTTTATTTGGGAAAAAGGGATATGTGCTAAATTTTAGTGTAAACACAGAAGACAAACCATGTTACGAGCACATGGCCACCATTGGTGTCATCGCTAATCCAACAAGCGAGTCATATTTTGTGAAGAAATACGGTAGACAACATATCCTATGCTACTGTCCGGCTTACATACAAGAACTTGTACAGGGTGTTTTTTTTAGAGGTTTGTTTTTCGAATAGAGATAAAACTAGCATTTTATGGTCAAATCTGGCAACTCTAATGTCATTTATGTTCAGTTTGGTTTGCCATTTCATCATGAACAGGTTGACAAAAGAACAACGCTTGAAAATCGTGCAAATTTATTTCGAAAATAATGGTTCAGTTCGCAAAGTTTACCGCAAGCTCCGTCCATTTTATGGTCGACATAATCGTCCATCAGAGCAATTAATTCGGTTAACCATGGATCGTTTTCGCACTACGTTTACTCTATGTGATAATACGCATCCGCAGAGACGTCGAACAGTGCGCACCGAAGAAACAATTGCCGCTGTAGAGCAAAATGTTGAAGAGGACCCGAATGAATCGATTCGCCACCGTGCACAGCAATTGGAGCTTTGTCCATCAACTTTATGGAAGATTTTGCGCAAAGATCTTGGCTTGCGACCTTACAAGATCCAGCTTGTGCAAGAATTAAAGCCGCGAGACCATGCAATGCGTCGTGATTTTGGTGTATGGGCCGAAAATGAGATTGATCTCGATGCTGATTTTCATCGCAAAATTTTGTTCAGTGATGAGGCTCATTTTTGGTTGAATGGCTACGTCAACAAGCAAAATTGCCGCATTTGGAGTGAAGAAAATCCACATGAGACCCTTGAGACGCCATTACATCCACAAAAACTGACTGTTTGGTGTGCTCTATGGGCTGGTGGAGTCATTGGGCCATACTTCTTCCGAAATAATGCTGGAGAGTCAGTCACCGTTAATGGAGACCGGTATAGAGCCATGATAACCGACTATTTTGTTCCCGAATTGGATGGCATGAATTTGGATGAGTTGTGGTTCCAACAAGACGGCGCTACATGCCACACAGCGCACGTCACAATCGATTTATTAAAGGAAACATTCGATGAGCGCATAATTTCGCGGAATGGACCTGTCAATTGGCCACCAAGATCGTGTGATTTGACACCATTGGATTATTTTCTTTGGGGATATGTGAAGTCGCTCGTCTACGCCAACAAACCAGAAACGTTAGGGGACTTGGAAGCCAACATTCGTGGCGTTATTGCCGACATACGGCCCCATATGCTCGAAAAAGTGGTTCAAAATTGGACCTGTAGAATTGGCTTTATTCGAGCCAGCCGCGGCGGCCACATGCCCGAAATCATATTTAAACATTAATGGCATAAAATTATCCTTCCAATAAAGCCAAATTGATGGACATTAAAACGATTTTCTTGTATTTTATTTCAATTCGAAGCTCTATACCTCTAAAAAAAACACCCTTTATATTTGGTATTTCTACAATACTTACTTACATTTAATTTTATAGTTTTGAAGACCGACCATGCTTCATTTATGATTTTGAGTTTGAAAAAGTCGAAAAAATTGGAAAAATGTTGAAAAAAGTAGAATGAGTTTGAATAAGACGAAAAATTATGATAAATATTTAAAAAAGTTGAAACTGATTAACAAAATCATAAAAAGTTGAAGACTTTTGAAAAATTTGAAATGCCAGAAAATATGGAAAGTGCTGAAAAAATTTCGAAGAGGCTAAAACAGTCGCAGAAGAGAGATGTTGAAAATGTTGAAAAATATTGAGAATGGATGAAAAAGCTGTAAAATGTTGAAAATGTCGAAAAAAATGGAAAATGTTTGAAAAAAGTGAAACAGGTTGAAAAATGTTCAAAACACTGAAGAGTCCATAAAGTGCGCAAAATGTTGAAAAAATTTGAAAGAGGTTGAAAGACTCGAAAACAGTTGAAAACATTTGAAAACATTTGAATAAGGTTTGAAAATGTTAAAAAGGCTGAAAATTCGATTAAATATGTTGAAAAAAGCTGAATGAGGTTGAAAAGCTTGAAAAAAGTTGCTCGAAAAAATGAGAAAATACGTTAACTCATGAAGAAAGTTTAAAAATGATGGAAAATATTGAAAAAAGTTGCAAGAGGTTGAAAATATCCAAAATAGTTGAAAGAGATCAAAAAATCGAAAAAAATGAAAAGAGGTTGAAAAGTCGGAAAAATATAGAAAATGTTGAAAAAAGTTGAATGAGGTTGAAAAACTCGAAAAAGTTGAAGAGATTGAAAAATGTGGAAAGAAGTTGCGATAAAAATCGATAAATTATTGAAATCAGTTGAATGAGGTTGAAAAACTCGGAGGAGTTGAATGAGGTTGAAAAATGTTGAATCAGTTGAAAAACGCGGGAAAAATCGATAAAATATAGAACGTGTTGAAAAAAGTTGAATGGGGTTTTAAAGCTTAGGAAACCTGAAAATAATTGAAAGAAATTGAAAGGGGTTCAACCCCTTATCGCTAATAAAGTCGAAAAAAAAAAATGGAAAATATTGAAAAATGTTGAAAAAGTAAGATAATGTTTCCAACATTAAAAGTTGAACAAAATTTAAAGAAAAGTCGAAAAAGTTAAAAAGAGTTCGTAGAGATTGAAAAACTCGAAAAAGTTGAAAGAGGTTGAAAAATTCGCAAAAAATCGATAAAATATAGAAAGTGTTGAAAAAAGTTGAATAATGTTGAAAATTCAATAAAATATGCTGAATGTTCAGAAAAAGCTGATAGAGATTGAAAAACTCGAAAAAGTTGAAAGAGGTTGAAAGAGTCGAAAAAAATCGAAAATATTGAGAAAAATTGCATCACGTTGAAACAGTTGAAAAAAGTTGAAAAAGTTGAAAAAGTCTCTAAGGCATATATACGGCGAATTGTATGCAATTTTTTTGTGCGAATATTAAGGCAGTTTTTTAGCCAAAAAGCATCTACCTTTCCCCTAGATTTCTGAGAGGATGTGTAGCTACAAAAGTTTTTTTTTTCTCACCAGGATAAAAATTAAATAAATGCAAGTGTGTGCAGCTGCATCGTTACGGATTGTGTGTGTGGTGGGGTAAAAAATATTTACACTTGTGCACGTACCAAATCGTATGCTGCAAATATTTTTGAAATCAAATTAACACTCATGTTAGCAGCCAACAGTGCAACCAGTAACCTAAGTTGCACTTAAAGTTGTAGGACTAAAATACACACATACACACACTTAGATAAAAACACACACATTGCAGCTAACAACAGCAACACATATGATGGCAGCCAGCATTGCACTGAAGAGTGTACGAGTACTTTTCTGGCCTTACTACTTAACTCAACTATCAAATGAACGTTGGTAAAATATAAAAAAAAAACGAATGAGTTATTTTTCGTTTGCAACATTTTATAGAAAATCGAACAAGTTTTCTACTCAGTCTTACTAAAAGATTTGCTTACCGGTTGTGGCACCTACCCAACTTACACTTCCTGTCGACAGCGAATGTGTGTGTGTGTGTGTGTGTAAAACATATCCGGGCACGTTGCAAGCTTACAAATTCTTTTGATAAAACGTTGAATGCCTTTTTGAACAAGAGAAACTGTAAGTCGAATCGAGTCAAATAGATTGAAAATGATTTCAAAGTTTATTGAAGAACTGGAAGTTTTTCTAGCTGCTATTTTGTTGCTACTTTTGGGAATATGGTATGTAGAACACGGTGTACGAAAAGTAGTAAGAAAAATGATTTCTGCTGTTTTCAGCAATATAAAAAACTATAAAAATTGAAGTATTTATAAGTGTAAATTCGCTAAAGAAAAGGTGGAATTGTACTCCTCAATTATTTTTGAACGTCGATTCTCTTAAAAAAAGAGATTTGAAAACAAGCATTTTCATGTAAATCTATAATTTAATCTGAAATTGATGATGCACAGATATACTTCATTTATATCAAGGCCACTTCATATGGATGGCGTAGGGGCGCGCCATAATATCAATATCATTCGAACAAAACTCTGGACTTTCAATCTTAAGAAAATTCTTTCTTACTACTTTGGAGAAGTCAACTAATGTTGAAAAGTCGAAATATTTTGAAAATGTTGAAAAATTCGAAAAAATTTGAAAATCGAAAAAATGTTGAAAAATTTTTTAAAAATAATTAAAATGTCAAAATATTAATTCAAAATGTGATTGGCAAAGTGATCTATGGAAACATTGAATATATCTTTGATATCTTGGGAGCGAATTCTGATGACCAACGAGGTTCAATTGTTGCTTTTGGAACATAATTCATGAACAAAATTGCACGATGGGAAAGTGACTGTTTGGACCGGTGTTGGTTTTAAAACTATAATTGGGAGATTATTCTTGAGAGGTGGTGAGACAGTCAATTGCGATCGATATCGGTGGATATTGAGACACTTTGTGTAACCACAACTGAAGAAGACACGCCATGCCATAATAAACTTTTCACGTCGGAAGTTTACATTGACCAAATTGAGACAGCGCACCGATTATACATACAGGGTGATACAAACTTTGAGAAATTAAACATTTCGAATGTCACTGCTTTCTGTACCATAAGATAAAATGATTTAAATAATTTCCAGCAAGTGTCAGATGTGCACACAGGATCTTTTGCACTTTTAAACAAAAATATCGCCGATCCCAGAACAAAACTGAAAATTACCTTTTAGCGTATAAAATTTTTTTTTTGTAGCGCTTTAGTCCAATTTGTGATTTGCTTTGTTTTTAGGTAAAACACTATTGTGGGTAATTCTGTCTTCATACGATACATATTTACCACTAAGCTCCTTTATTAAAATTCAATAATGTTAAGGCATTACTAAAAAGACATTGCGAGATTTATTTTCCAGAGTGAGCGTTCAAAATGAAACA
This sequence comes from Meiosimyza decipiens, assembly GCA_963680825.1. Classification (NCBI taxonomy): domain Eukaryota; kingdom Metazoa; phylum Arthropoda; class Insecta; order Diptera; family Lauxaniidae; genus Meiosimyza; species Meiosimyza decipiens. The sequence goes on along the minus strand of OY804260.1, from coordinate 72,324,423 downwards.
CTTCCATTAAGCAAACTTTTTTTAATATGTTCCACTCACATTATAATAAACTTTCATATTATAAATTCAATTTTCAAGAATGTTAATAAAATATTAATGATCCAACAAGCACTCATATAAATCACCTTTTAAAAGAGGAAATGTAACGTTTTGATTGCTAGCTCCTTATTTTAAAATACCCACAGCGTACCGTAATGCTTTCTGCTGCTGTAGTTATAGCTGTGTGCTTAACTTTTCATTCTTATCATTGTGGGCCCAAACATTACTACACTAAGTTAACTTCATAATATTTTCGAATGTTGCATAAATGTGTATGTATTTATCTATATGTTGATATGCGAGAGTGTGTCTGTGTGTGTGCCGCATATGTAATCAATTTTTTTTTATTAATTTTAGCACTACAAGCTTCTGCTTTATATTGTGAAATAAAATTTTCCAAATGATTCTTATCTTCTGTGTGTATTCACAGACACATTTTCATTCGAAATGAAATTAAAGTTATCTCTTTGCATTTGCAAGAAAACTCAGCAGAAGAAGAGTATTTTTTTTTTATTTTCATTTTACCAGTAACAGCACGTACCTACACGAATGTGTGCAAACTTAGATAAGGACTATTTGCGGTTGAAATTATTTTTAATGTTTATTGAAGTATGGCGGCAGATACAAACCAACACACTTTGGTATTCGCATTCAAGCAAAAAGTACCAACTGAATTTTTGGAAAATAAATTTTAATTTTAAATCATTTGTCGATTTGTGATTTCTTTCTGAGAAGCCTTATGAAAAAGGCTTTGCAAAAAAAAAGTTTTCTAATTTTAATATTTAAATTATTTATTGATTCGCTGCTAGCAAGACTTACTTGTTTAAATCTTAATTTAAAGGGTGAAAACAAAATTTGAATTTTCTTATACAAAATAAGTAGACGCTTGCTTGAGCTCATAGTAACTTGTATTGAAAAAGTTACAAGCGCAAAAAACAAGCCCATGCTAGAAAGAAATTATAAAGGGTGATCCGAATTTTCTTGATTTCGAATGCAAGAACTTTTCATTTGATTGCAGTTAAGGACAATCCTGTATTGTTGAAAGCAATTGAAAAGGTAACAAAAATCTTTGTGTAACAGATATCAAATTTTTGACCTGGTTGACACACACCCGGAAGATAAACGTAAATAAAAAAAAAGTTCAGTTTTTAATCGGCTTGCTCATCCTTTGCAATCTTCTATACAAAAAATCTCATGCAGAGGAGCACAATGTGCCCTATCAATGACAATTGACAAATGTTTGCTGCAAAATCTTCTTGATGCACTTGGCATACGAATCCTTAGTTTATGTAGCAGAACACACTTTAGTGCACCATGTTGACATTCATTATTCAAAGGATCGGCATATTGAGCATTTACATTTTTTCTTTTTCCTTTTGCATTTTCTCCAATTTCTTTAGCGAAGCAACGTCTAAAGGAAAACTTTTTCAAGCAAAACATTGAAAAGGCGTTTCTAGGAAAAAAATCTGCTAAAGTAAAATAGAGTTCGATGAAAAGTTTTAAATAACTACAATTAAAAGTTTTCATTATTGGACACTTTAATTTCACTTTTGAACTGGAGAAGAGTAAATAAAGTTCATATATAAACTTACAGTTTAGCAATATGCGCCATGTGACAAAAAGAAGTAAATCAATGACACAGTGCAACAATTGAAAAATTTAGTTTTTGTGATGAAGATTTGTTCATGTTTCAGCATCTCATGAAAATGTATGTGTGCCACAAAATGTATGGATTTTGTGATAAAAACGATTTAAATAAGCAGTGATTCGAATTTCTTGAAAATCTGCTGTATATGATATATGTTTTTATTCAAAAAATTCAGCCTATATCATTTACTTTTGCAATGCGAGTAGTTAGCGAGTAGTTAGCGAGTATTCTGTATAGATAAAAGCATTACTGTAGGAGTGTTACAATCTCCACACGTTTGCTTCGAATAGGCTAAATTATTTTAAGCCCTGGAAATCAACTCGAAGTTTGTGATGTTTCGAAAGATTCAAGGCCATAACGCTTGCACTTGTTTTCATACAAAGTGTAACATTTTGCAGGCACTGCGACGCATATATTAGCAATAGCGATCGATAACATTCTGAGACCAACTGTTTCGTGCCATTCGTACGACACGGTCATTCCACATACCGCTTGAGAAAGCGTGGCGCTTTTAGGGGACCTTTTGGCGAACTAAATATAAACAAAGTTGCTGCTTTAAACTGGCCTCTATGTTCATCAAATATAACAGGCTACTTTCTTTTGTAGGTTGCAATAATCCAGCCAGCAATAATCTACAAGTTGTAGGCCAATTTCCGAGTTCTAATTTTGTAAAAATGTTTCTCTCTCAAGTATGCTGCAGATTCGCCATTCGCTGAATTTTATGAAACCTTAAAGTTTTTAAAGAAAATATACATTAAATTTATGCACATTCACAACTTGGAAATCCCTCTTTAATAATACGCTGATGTTTCTCAATGTCATTTAAAAATGTTGTTTCAAGTAAATAAAAGCTTACATCATTTGTGCTGCTTTGTTTGATCCCAGCATTTTAATGCTGCTAATTAGTTAATTTCAAGCAACTAAATTATGAAATATCAGCAGTAAATAATTTAATCTTTTGTATAAACAAATTTTGATTTCTTTAATCTTGGTATTTTTATTTTACTTCGTTTCATTTCATGATGTCATATTATACATAATATATTGACATTATGGATTTAGAGTATTCTAAGCTGCTGTGCTGTGTATGTGAGCAACATCAATATCATCAATCAAATCAGCATTATCACCAAAATAGTGAACAAAGTTTTTTTTGCTTTACATAAAAATTTGATTTTTTTTTCTCGCTTTTCTCTAGTACGCTCGTGTCGTAGAAAAACTATGATTGTCAAATAAATATTTTAAGTGGACTTTATTAAGTCATATGAATGATGATCTATGATGAAGACTGAAAAAACAACATTGAAAGACAAATGATAAATTTAAGATTAAACTTAGAAAAATATATTGAATTTAATATATAGTTTCCAAAGAAGTCATGTTTTCAGCACTGAAGTTTTATGATGAATGAGGGATGAATAAACAACGGTGCTCATGTTAAAAAATCGTACCTAAAAAGGTGGAAACTCTTTTGAAAATGTTTGATTTAGTGACTAGTAGTAATATTTGATAATCTAACTTCTATATTTTGAATGGTCGAAATAAATTTTTGGTCATTTACTCCAAAAGTATACCTTAATAAGAAAAATATAACCAGTAGAATGTTGTAAAGGTCGAAACCCTAATCTCGCCGCATTTCTGCAGTTGTCAATTATGACAGCAAAAACTGGCGCGACTTAATTCCGGAAAGCGTTAAGCGTTCAATTTTAGCCCGATTTGCCTTGTTATATGGCAAGTTGACGCTTGGGTCGTCCTTCTTTTGATAGCCTCTCTTAACATATCTTCTTTCAACAGCAACTTGCAGGCAGCAAGCGGCATGCCAACACCTTCTTTTTCGTGAGAAATTTGTGCTGTAGCTTTCTGCAGAGCAAGTTTATCAGCTTCAATGTTCCCATATCCGTGTACTCAGATGTGGTGAATGTTAAAACGCCAAAGCAACACATTCAGAGACAAGCGGCATTACTGGGCAAATACTGATTTTAAAAAAACTGATTCATTCAGTAATTTTTCGATATGACATTCATCCTCAGCTGAGATGTGACCTCTGCTATAGCTAACCATCTGCCTGTAAAATGATACAATAGAAAATTTCTAACTTCAGTTCTTCTGAGTAAATACCATAACCCACTTGGTTATTTAGCTTGTAACCATCCGTTGAGGTATAAATATGTCCTCTTCTCCCCGGGAGTTCTTGCTTCCAATCATTCCTAGATCAAAAATGAGTTCTTTAACCTCTTATTAATGAGTTTAGTGGAATACTATAGTCCAAGTTGTAAGATACAGAGCTCATGGAGAACTGCGAAGAACATGAGAGTGTCCCATTCTTCCCTCGGACCAGCAAAAAGTTTGCTGAGTCTGATGGCTTAGCAAGTTGCCAAACATTTACCAAATACGTCAGGGGTAACGAGATGAAATATAACTTCCGAGGCGTCAGCACTAAAAGCACCACTGATGCACATGGAAGCGACGCTTTGAAACTTGTGATTATCACCAATAGTATGGGAAAATATTTGGAAAGCCAAGATTTTTGGTGAAGTCCAAATTGTTTTCGTGACTAAGTCATAATTTTGCTGAAAGTTAATAAATTGCTAAAAATAATTTAAAGCCAAATTAAAAAGTGTTTCAAAGTTTTTTTTACTTTTTGGTTAATTTCTTAGATAAAATCCTATTCGCTTTTCAAGTGCAAAATGAGTACAGTGAATGACTCAATTCGAAAGTTATACGAACCATGAACTTTTAATCAAGGTCATAACTATTTGGACCAATACGACTGTTGTTGTTCTCTTATTAGCTTACGTAGAATAAATTACTTGCATTTTTAACTTTTTCTTTTATGAGCTTAAAGCTATGTGATGCAGTAATTCAAAACTTTGTTAAGACAAGTGTCTTTGTGCTTCAGTTATTAGCTAACTCACATTTCAAATAATAAATTTTATTTTTTAAGCTAACAAAAAACGTTTCAACTGACAACCTTAAAGTGCATAGCAGATACAACAATCTTGACACTCATACACTGCCGTCTTGTGCTGCTGCTGTAACCAACTGGACAAATTGCTACTCTTTATAAATAATCACCACAAAGAACATTCTGCTATGTCACCAACTATTTAACCCTGCAAATGTAAATAATCCCTGCTACAAGAACTTGCTTGCCACTACTACTACTTACATTTGCAAAAGTTTACAAGAAATGGCATTAAATTTTAAAATATTTAGGGTCGAAAAAAGGGAGCAAAACAACACGTAATGGCCATGTTACTCGGTAACTACACTTAATGTAAGTTGTTTTGACTTTCTTGTTAATATTGTTGTTAAATTTATTTTCAAAGTTATATTGCTGTTGTTTTTAAAAATTTTACTCACACATGTGGATACACATATATAAGTTTGTGTGTGTGGGTGTGTTTTTGTTTACCGTATTACCAATGTCACCACAAAATGTCACAAAGTTTACGTAAACAAAGTTAAAACTTTTGAGCAGCATAAGGAAAACAAAAACACAAAGCAGTTGCAGCAAAAGAACGAACTCAACTTCTACTGCCATGAAGCCAGTTAATATTTATTTAACCAAAGATAAATGCCAAGCAGATGCTTCACCTAGTGGATGTATCAAGTAGGACAACGTATAGTTGTCAAGGCGGTAAATTAAGAAATATCATAGTGTCTTTTTAAATTAAATGAAATGGCATTTTATATTTACGAAGAATTTATTGGAACAAGTGGTTGTTTTTAAATGTTTTTTTTTTTGTGCTTAAGCTGAGTTGTTTAATTTAAATTAAACTTTGTTAAAGATACTCATCCAATTATGCAGCGGTGAGTATCAACAGCAAATGGAACAAATACTCAGTACCATGTGAAAGTGAGCAAAAACGCAAAATTTGTTGCATTGTGTACACTTAGCACAAAGATAGGTGAAACAGTAATTCAACAGGAAAAATGTTCAATTAACACTGTCTTAACATAAAAATGACTCTAAATATTTTTAATTTTTTTCATATTTTGGTTACAAAATAATCATAAATTTTAAAAGTAAAACCAGACGACGCTCGATATATCTGATTTGTTTTGGTTCGAATTTAAAATTTTATTCGATGTTATCAATATGAAATATTACCGGTGATACTATGGGTTAACTGAATTATCTTGTCTTGTCTTGTCTTATATAACCACTTTTTCAAAAGTGCTTAAGTCCTTAAACTGATGTGTAAGCAAAACAATATAAAATTGAAATCATTTGAATGAAGTTTATCTAACTTTGCCTGACAGCGGCTGTGGGACTAGAGCACTTTTGATATTCAACAACTCCCACATACATATATAGAAGAAAATCGGGCGTATGTAGTATGTTTCTTCAGTCCTTATGGAAAAAGTGAACAGCAAGAAATCACGACTAAAGGCTGAAATTTCACTGAGCAAATCGAAAGAGACACTAAAATGTATAAACAAATTTAAACTGTTAAAAATGATTAAAAATTTGAAAAATAAAAACAGCTGTTTGGCGCATATTTTAATAAACAAACCGCGTAAGCAATGGCAGTGTTGAGAAGGTAAAGTCTTGCACAACCATAAACATCTTCTGAATGCAAGCCAAGTCAAACTGTTTTAAGACTTAAAAAAGATAAAACTCAAAAAATGGAAGCACGGATTTCAAGTTTTTTTTTCCTGATTCTTATAACTTGATAAATTACCCGTTGAAATGTTATCCGTTTTGTTAAAGTTTGTGCAGAGACTTTCAACTCGTAGTTTATACAAAAATTTTTATTACATCTTTTATGTAATTCAATCACAGTGCGTTATCCACATTTCACAGATGCTGCCTGCCACTGCCATCTGTGCGAAACTCCATTTTCTTTAAATGCAATTTTCATGTCCTCATATTGGTAGCTACCATTTTTGACATAATGCAATGTGTTCAGTTCTTACTCACTTTTTCGATAAAGTTTCCTTAACGCATCACTGCTTTTTGACATAATTCAAGTGAATGTTCTACGTTTTTCAAAGATATTCTTACAGATTCTGTTTTGTGTTCCTTGCCTCTTTTTTTTTTTTGTTTGTTTGATTTTTTGCCAACACTTCCAGTTCCGGTAGTATTATTTGTGTTCACAGGATGAAAACTGAATGTCAGATGAAATTGAAAAACACCAAAATTGAAGTTTCGATTAAATTTTCTTAATGTTTTTGTTATTTTTCATTGTGCTACTTATAGTCACTCCATTCATATGTGACAAATGATTAGTTTGCACTTCTTACGAAAATAATATCATTTGGGATGAATTTATTTTAAGATTTTTAATGCACAAATTGTTACACTATTAATCTTGGTAACTATGATATTTTAAGCTTCTTATAGCTCTTTAAAGTTTCCGACTGTCGCAATAAAAATTTCCAAACTATTTTTAGTCACGAAATTGCATTTTTTTTTGTGGCATGACAATAAAGATGCCATAAAAATTTGGACGAAAATAGCGTTGTGTAGCTAACGTTGCACGATATGCTGACACTTAAAGCCACAAATCATTGCTTTTGTTTCACAATGGAAAATTTATTAGTTGACGGTTGGAAAAAGTTGATACAGAAATATAAAATCCACCGAAATAGAAGAACTTTATGAAGTTATTAATATTATATACTTTTATTTCTTAATATAAGGATTGTCCCAGAAAAAACTTGCTTTTTTTATTTATTTTGTTATACTGTACCTGATAATCTTATATGTCTAAAAAGACATAATTTTTGTTTTATACAAATGGACGTTTAAGATGATGTATTACACTTGAAGATAGCACTTCTAACGACGAAGATGTCTAGCAAGCAACAACAAGTCCGCGAACTGATTTTGTCCACATACCTGCAAAATCCTGAATTAAAATATTCAGCTATAGCAAAAATAGTTCTTGCATCAGAATAAACTGTCTTTACGGTTCTTTCTAATTAGAAGAAGGGTCTACCTGTTTCCTGAAAACCGATTCAGGCAGAAAACCAGAAATTTCTAACCCAAACGTAGCGGCGAAAGTGGAGCGCCTTTTCAGGCTAAATCCCAAGACTTCAGTGCGAGATATGGCGGCTAGAGCAGGTACATCAAAATCTACTGTACAAAAGATAAAGAAGAAAAGTAAGCTAAGGACATATAGAGTTCAAAAAGTACCAGACCGTTGTGATGAAAAGCAGTTGATGGCTCCGATGCGAGCCCGAAAATTGTATGAAAGGTACCTGACTAAATTTGATTGCTGTGTTATGGACGACGAAACATACGTCAAAGCAGATTTGAAGCAGCTACCTGGGCACAAATATTATACATCACCGAAAAAGAGGCATGTGTTTAGTAAATTCAAAGAAAAAAAAATTTCGAAATTTCCGAAGCAATGTATGGTTTGGCAGGCCATATACACCTGTGATCTCAGAAGAAAGTTTTTTGTTACGCAAGGCACAATCAATTCCAAATTTTATGGGTTGAATGCCTCGAAAAACGTCTTCTACCATTTATTCGTGCACATGAGGGTACCGTGATGTTCTGGCCAGATTTAGCAACCTCTCATTACTCTAAAGCTACGATGGAATGGTATGCAAGTAAAATATCAATTTCGTACCAAAAATAGCTAATCCGACCAACTGCCCAGAGCTTCGCCCAATTGAAAGATATCGGGCTCTAATGAAAAGAGATTTTCGAAGAAGTGGTAATTTCATGACTTCAGACTTAAGTGGAAAAGATAGTACCATACTGTTGATGAAACAACTGTGCAAAGTTCAATGAAGGGCCTTACGAAAAAAGTAAGAAATTTTTATAGAAAAAAAAAATTGTTACTTAGTTTTTACATATTTATATTCTGAACACTAGCAGCTATTAATAAAAAACGAAAAAAAATCAAAAAAGTTACTTAATTTTTTTTATAGCTAAAAAACAAAACGCAAGTTTTTTCTGGGACAGTGCTTACCATGTACACATGTCTTTTTCGTTGCGGTTCTTTATACTAAAAATGGCATTCTTGCAAGGGTTAAGATTAAATATACGGTGTTATGCCAGTGATTCCTAACCATGGATGCGTTGGACTTAACGCATTTGTTGTTAAAGGCGAAGTTTTTGAATTTGTTCCTGCGCTAATATTCAATCGATATTTTCCTGACTGTTTGAAAATGGTACCGGATGTCCGGAAGGATTAAGTTAAATCTAATGTTGATAAATGTTTCATTTAATGTTGGCATTTTTGACACATATTACCTGGTATTTTATTAGTTTCATCACGAATATTTTGTTTAAGTTATTCAAGGATTTCTGCTTTGTTTGCATGAAACTTACAATTCAAATATCTCCGCTAAAAAAAGTTCGGAGCAATCAAATCCGGCGACCGTGCAGTCCAGTCAACATCACAAGCTTTTGAGACAACTTGTTGTGGAAAGAAGTCTCGCAGTAAAGCCATCGAAATCCTGACTGTGTGCGATGTGATGATCGTTATGAGCGTCCAACTAAGCACACTATTCGTAACACCATCACCAAATTTCGAAACAATATTACACTATTGGACATTCCAGAGTGCATACAGCCCGTAATTTTGAGAATACTTCAGCAGTAGCAGCGAGGGTACGTGAAAACCGTGAACAATCGATTGGTCGCCGATCTCAGGCTTTGAGCAACTCTTATGGATGATTGTGGCGTATCTTGGGGTGTGGATCTTTGTCTGAAGGCCTATAAAATACAGCTCGTACAAGAATTGAAGCTGGCTGATATTGGTTTACTTTTAAATTTTGGTTTATGGGCGTTACAACAACAAGTAAGAAGCTCTTATTGGATCAGCTTTTATATATTTCAGTTTCAATTCAATTTATTTTATTTTATTTTGTTGTACATTAAGACTTAGTCTTTTATAGTACATCAATGGCATCAAGATAATAATAATTCAATTATTTATAAAATATAAGTTCAACATAAAAACTAAATTTAAAAATAAAATACAACAATAGAGATTAATTACTTAACTATAATAGCAATAATACAGAATTAAATCTTATGTAATAAAATAGAAATGAAATGATTAAATTAGTAAGAGGAGAGAAACAATATAGATTTAGGTATTATTTTTGAAATAATTATAAATTGCGTGTTTGAAGCTGCTTCCAATTCTAATTCGTTTTAAATCTGCAGGCAAAGAGTTCCATAACCTAATAGTGCTAATGAAAAAGTACCGGCTAGTATTGAGGTAATTAAACCTTGGAATAATTAAATGCTGCAACCTTGTGGATTGGCAAAACATTAGTTTACTAAACAAATACTCAGGAGTTTGAAAGTGGATGTGTAAAAATATAATGTTCCGAATGTCCAGATACTCTACTAAGCTGCAGCCCAGTAAGCCCTTGCTTCTCCCTGATATATGATCAAACTGACGAACACCATATACATATCTGGCCGCATTATTAAAAGCAACATTTAGCTTATGCTGGGACTGGGAATCAAGCTTACTGTAGACAACATTAAAATATGAGATATGCGGAACTATTAGAAGCAAAATCAGTTTTCGCCTGGTTTCAACAGGAGTGAATTCCAAAGAGGTGCGCAAGTGACACAAAGTACCATAAATTTTTCCCACAATACTATTTATGTGATCAGAGCATGTCAAACTAGAATTTAAAATAAAACCTAAGTTTTTTGTTTTGCGCACAAACTCTAGGTTTGAAGAGCCAATGAACAAAGGCGGAATCCCCGCTAAGCTTAATTCACTCCTTGCAATTGGTAGAACCTTAGACTTTGCAGGATTAATTGAAAGAAAATTATCAACAGCCCATTTGTTTAAGGAAAAGAGGTCTAAATTAAGTCGATAGGTCAGGTCTTCAACTAGTCCAATAGGTCGTGAGAGGTAAAGCTGAACGTCATCAGCATAGGCGAGGATTGTTGCATATTTACAGACTAAAAAAATATCATTTATAAACATGGAAAATAAAAGTGGACCTAAAATGGAACCCTGAGGAACCCCTATACTAACTGCCCTGAGTGAAGAAAATGAATTCCCAACTACAACCCTCTGAAACCTTTCCCCTAACTAGTTAGCCAATAATCTGACCGCACTGTCACTAAAATTGAAAAAACGCTTTAATTTACTGCAAAGAAGATTGTGGTTAACAGAGTCAAATGCTTTTGAAAAATCAAGCAAGCAAAGAAGTGTCAGGAGATTTTGGTCATAGTTCACACGAATATCATCAGTAACTTTCATTACTGCAGTCGAGCAGCTATACCCAACTCGAAAGCCAGACTGAAGTGGTGATAAAGGAGAGTATTGATTAAGGTGGAGGGTGATTTGTTCAAACATGATTCGTTCACAAACTTTTGCTAATGCAGGTAAAATACTAATAGGTCTGAAGTCATTGGACGTAGAAGCATTGGAGGTTTTAGCAATAGGGATAATAGACGCTACCTTCCATATGCCTGGAAAACGAGAACAAGTAAGACAGTGGTTCAAAATATGTGTTAAGGGCAAGAGAATATGTGGCAAGATTATTTTAATGAACTTAATTGGCACCCCATCAATCCCCACTGCATTAGAACTTATCTTTAGTACACACTTAGCTACTTGGTCTTCATCAACAGCTGTAAAGTAAAATGGGTTAGCCGGAGAGTAACTTTCAGGTACAGGCAATGCCATATCAGGTGCTAACGCAGAGGGACTGTGATTACAACTATCAAGGTAAAAGTCATTAAGCTTACTAGGGTCCAAGCTGCATTCGCAAGAATTTTTCGTAAATATCCTGTATTTACGAATATTTTGCCACAATTTCTTAGACGGAAGATTCGTATTCAGCTTTGATCCAAAGAAATTACGTTTCTCCGCTCGAAGTATAGACGTTGCTGCGTTACGTGCCCTACGAAATTGCTCCCAGTTAGTATTTGTGCGGTTCATTTTCCATTTAGACTGGAGCTTGTTCCTTCTTCTAATTGCATTCAATACACGATTGGTGAACCAAGGGCAATTAGGATTAGTGACACTAATAGTGCGAACGGGTACATGGTGATTAAATATATAATTCACTTTGCTCGTAAAAAGGCGAAGTTTTTCATCAACTGATTCGTGATACCAGCAGTCGTTCCAACACATTTGCGATAACTCTGCACTCAGCGCACTCAAATTAATGGATTTATAGTCACGATAAGAGAAATGTTTTGGTGAGGGTGATCGACCCAATCTTATATTTAAGCAGCAAAAAATTATATCATGATCAGATAAAAACGAAAATTGATCATACTTCATCAGAAGAGAGATATCTGATAAAAGAAAAACATCAAGAAGACTTGGATCACAATCATTAGCAAATCGAGTAGGAAAAATGTTATTGGTTAATTTTAATCCACACGAAGTAAAGTGATTAACAATACTTTTAATTATGCAGTCATTCACCAGTAAATTCACATTGAAATCTCCAGTTCATGTTATTAAAAATCTCTGCGACGATATTTTTGTTAAAATTTAAAATTTTATTTAATTTTTATTTGCAATATTGACATGAAAGTGTCACGTGCACACATCAAATGCTGTTTGTTGCTTTTCATGACCGCAGCTTTTGAGTTTACTGCATCCGTTGCGGACATTTAACAGCAATTTGTTTGAATTCGTTCAATAAATTCAACAATATTTCAATTAAAATGCATTAAATAGCATTGAATGTTACTGCGTATTTAGTATAAACTAAAATTTTATGAGTAAACATAATTTTGTGCTTATGTGGGAAAATAATTTGCCATGATATTTAGCACTTTTAGCCAACTTTTTGTTAACAACTTTGCGCTTTTTTGCTCAATTTTGTTTAGAAATAATGTTCCCTAGCATTACTGACTAATGGCACATTACTAAAATGTCAACTTACATCACATAAATCACCGCTCATTTAAATACAAGATACTTGATTTTAAGTACAAAAATAAAATACAAAAAAAAATCCTTAGATGCCAATTTAAAGAAAAATAGCTATTTGAAGACTTAAATTTGACAATGCTGATGAAATTGGCATTTGCTGTTTTATTTTTAGCATTAAATTCTTCTTTTAAAATTTTTTTTTTCTACTTTTTTTTTGTATTCAAGAATTGCTGATTGCGCACTCACGCACAACGGCTCGAACTGTTGCTGATTGTAGAACTTAATCCGCTTAAATATTTGAACGCACGCACAATTGTTTGTGCTTTGTTGCTTCTTTTTGACTGCAGATAAAGCGTATGTCAGTGCTATGACAACATTTATGGGTGCGGAGGCGCAGTGGAAGGCGAGACTATGCATATCAACTTGTAGGTGGTTGACCAAAAATAAACCGCCAAGAATCGCTAAGAAAAAATTCAATAAAAAAACACCACCGAGACCGCCACCGCAATAGTGGCTGATGCGGATGACCCTATAGAACCGACAACGACAGGATGTCAAAAGCGACACTGCACGGACGTGATGTTCAAAAACTCGCAAAATTTATGCTCTCGCATTTTATCCGGTTTCGTTTCATTTCATTTTCGTTTTCATTTTTCTTTTGTCACTAGCGCATATTCTCTTTTTTGTTGGCATCAAAATTTTCATAAATCTTTTAAAATTTGTGCAATCCCGTCTCTTTTTGTTCTTCGCTTGTCAGGTTTACTTTATCTCTTTCTCACTCTCGCATGCAAATATTTTTGTAATGAACTCGAAAAAGCAATAAATTTTCATTTCACCGCCGCCGCTGCAAAGGATTTGAGTTTCTTTTTGGTGCTTCTTTTTCGCGCATCACATCCTTTTTGACTCTTGACATTAATCTGTTTGCTCGTGTATGCGAGCATAAGTAAGTGTGAGTGCGTTGGACACTTACGCGTTCCGTTCAACCACTACTGACTGTCAGGATATGCATGAAGTGTAAAATTTTTATTTTATATCCTTTGCTTCTTGTGTTTTATTTTTCTTTTGTTTGTGCACATTTTTTGTAAATTAAAACGGAGTCAAAAGTTCGCTTAAAAATAAAATGTAGCAAAATTATGAGCTTTATAAATTTATTATACGGTTGTAGTTAAAAAAAAAAAATTAAAACAGAGCGATTGCTACACCATGTCCTTAAGCTTTTTACTGATTATATCATGGAAAATTTTGAAGTTTAGTGCAGTAGATAAGATTGGCGAACAGAATAAGTGGCTTTGCTTCCAGCTCAGACTGAACCATTACTTTTAGATCCAATTTTTTGTTTTAATTTAAAACAAAATTCTATTTTAAGCTGGGAGCTTTAAAACATTAGAGTAGCTAAGCGAATTTTTTTTTGTGTAATAAGCTGAATTCAATCTTCATATTGAATAAGCTATGGAGTACTCTCAGGAAAGTAGTTACTATATACGCTTGAAAAAATTGCTCCATTGTTTTTTTTGTCATGTTTGTTAAATTTTTTTAAAATTGCTTACATGGAAATGGTGTGTAACGCTATGGCGCAAAATATGCTGAACCGATTTTAATAATTTATTTTTTAAAACAATGTATTTATGCTAAACAATGTTATTGCATACTCGTTTTTTATTTTTTGATGTTAAGTATTCTTTTTTTTTAAGATTAAGTTTTTGCATGACGTCACACTAAAAATTTCGTTTAATTTTTTGGTGTTGCTTAAAGTTTTGTATGTTTTTTTTTTCTTTTCTTCTCATTTATATCTTTTGATTTGGCTTCGAAGTTTAAAGAACGAACTCTCTTTCAGTTGTTTTATTTATATTTTTTTTTTTTTACTTCTGAAGAGAGAAGTTAGAATGAGATGTTAAAAGAGTAACTTCATTATGGAAAAAACAACGAGACGTGCACGTGCAAAGCGTCTGATGTGTTGCGAGCCATCAGTTTGATTAAATCTATGGCCTTGGGCTTTGATATTTACCTAAAGTTTTTAAAGTTTATACTGCCACTAATACTTCCTAATTTTAAACAGATTCTCAAAGCTTTTAACCTTTCGTTAGAGACCAATAAAAATCAGTCACCGAATTATATATAATCCTTAAGAAAAAATTTCAGGATGTAAGATTATTGCTTTTTGAAATAATCATAAACTTTTTTTTAACTGTCTCTGAAAAATTATATTTGCAACCCATAAAATGTGCATATTTCCATTAATATATAAACGGATAATATTGAAAACTTACTAATTTGATACTTATTTTACTATCTAAAATTAAAGGCAAGTAAAATTAACCAATAAAAATGGTTAACTTACTATTTTCTCAAATGTATGGAAACTTTTAATATATTAACCAATTTCCTTAGGTAGATTATACAAAAAAAAACACACTAAAATCTAAAAATTTAACAAAAAACCGTTCATATAGACGAAAGAGTAGTTATTTTTACAACGGTTATAGGAATTTCTACTACGATTGTTGGTTAAATTTACTATTGGGTATTTAGCATTGAAATGGCTTCTATTATGTTAACTAAAAGAATGGTAATGAAACCACTTTTGTGGATTTCTTAATAAAAAAATTTGTAGCATAACATATATTTGGTTTTTTGTTATTGGTATTTTTTAATAATAATAATTAAATGATAATTACATATAACATATTTTTACAATAAGTTTACATACGAAACATTTAACTAACAACTTTTTTGGTGGACAAACAGTGTAATTAACTTACCAGCTCTCACACGTGGAATTTACCATTTTGGAACATAGTTTCTTTTCACACACCACGTCAGTTGGTTTACACACAAAATAGTAAACTAACAACATTTCTGATAAAATTTTTTCATATAAACTATTAACTGTCGTTTTTGGTTAAATATACCCATGTTTTTTTGTGTAGCAAAAAAAAATTAACAGCTCTTCTGGTTCACCTTTACAATTACAAATTTCGTCATTATTCATTATTTGACGTGCAATCATAATTAACAAAAAAAATTCCACATTTCAATATGTCCAGTTTAATCAAATAAAGTCCTCACACGCAAATAATATATGAAATCATCACATTAATTATTCACAACAACGCAAAAATATTGCACCAAGTGCAAATACAACTTTTTTGTCGGAAATATTGACAGTATTTGCATATGACACATTAACCGGTTAAGTACATAAAATCCAACGATAATGATGATGATGATGCTTCACTGGCTGCATAAATTGCCTGACTGAATGACGGAGTGACATAGATAGCGAGCAAAAAGCTTCTTATCATATTTCAGCCAATGATCCGAGTGCTCATTATAAAAAACATCCTTCTCAGTCAGCTTAAAACGAAATACTGCATGCTGTGATGACATGGTAAATGCAATACTTAGCGTTTAATCCTTTATATGTCTAGCTGTGCGGTAGTGCTTTTTTATACTTTTTTTTTGTAAGGACTCTATGCATTATGCTTTATTCACTGAGAGTTTAACTCAAAAAGTTTGAATACCATTATGTAACTGATTTAGAGATTAAAAAACTAAAAAATCGATAACGATTCTCGAAAATTTTTAACATAATACCCACTGTGTTGAAATTGGTTCAAATATTTCATTAATTTTCATATAAAAATACACACCTTCAACATATATAGTGTGTTGCTCTACATGTTAAAATAAATATATTGTAATTATCACACCGAAAACTTGTTTAATCTCGAAAACTGTGTCATCAGTATTCTACTGTAAAATGAGGGAATTTTTAATGGATTAATTATAATTGTTTACATGACGTTGCATAACATTGCATTACGCATTACGTATACGCCCTGTTGCACTATGCGGGATTTAAGTGCACAAGTTTCCATTAGCTGATTTAATAATAAAAAGTGAATATAGGCTTCAAAAATTTAAGTTCTATGTTATATGTATTACACATTATAGCCTTTAATTTAAGCTCCAGCACAGTGATGGCTTCTTCATTACAAGTGTAATTTTGTAATGTAAAATGTATAGCACTGTGCTCATGGAGCACAGGGCCTCCACAATTGTGGAAAATTGTTGCACCGAGTATTTAGATATTCATACAAAGTAAGAACATTCTGTAAAGAAACTTTAAGTTATTAATAGATTCGCAATGCTTAGTACCAAAAATTTTGTAGACCATGCAAGGTCTACAAAATTGAGAATGCTCAATGAAATATCCACTCAACCATACTATTTTTTGTTAATTTTTTTATTTTGTTAAAATTAATACAAAAACCAATTTAAACAAACCAAAAACCAACACATTTAAAATTCCAAATCTGTTTAATATAATTGATTAATTTGATTGGCATAAACCACATAATAAACACAATTAAAAACTGCACATTAAAATAATTAAATGCATTTGGCAATAAATTTTCATTACACAAAGAAAAACTGCTTAGCCATTTAAAAAAAAAACCAAACAGCTGCTGCTGTAACAAACAAATGAATGGGCAACAACAAAAAAACATAAAATAAACTTGCGCTCGTAAAAATAAAAAATTATAATTGCCATCACTGTAGGAGAACATTTAACTGCAGACAAAAACAATTTGTTGCATACTTTAGAGAGCGCTTGCCAGCCAGGCGCATAAATTGCGGCAACTCCTCGCAAATCTGAACTTAATTAACACTCATTAATATCTTGCACTTTTTTTGCTTGTCGACTTCACCTTTTACGCTGTGAATGGAAAATAAAAAATTGTTACAATTTAGCAAGAGCTCGTTCTGTCTTTTACCTTCTCTTTTTTGCTTTTAAATGCTACGTTATTTAACTTGTTGAAATTCTTAATGTTATGTCATTAGTTCTCGAACTATGTTATAAAAGAGTTACAACCTTTAAAGGACACTACTATTTGTGGACAATCCAAAAAGTGGGCTTATACTGTAAGCATATGTTTGGTTAAAATTTACACATTAATAACACACTCTGACAGGTCTTTTTTCACTCACACTCTCTGTCTCTCTTACTCTCTTTCCATGTGCTACCCTATTTAAACTCTATCACCAATATCCATTTAATCTTTACACTTTTTGCTCTTTTTTTCTGATAATTCAGACAACAATAATTTATCTTTTGTGCGTTTTTTTTTTCTTTTTTTGCCCCCTCGTCAGCCTTCCTGTGCTGTGCTGTTTTGCCCTACTTGCATTTAATAAATGTTCATAAATGTTGACATTGATGTAGGTCCTTTTTTGTGCTGAATTGAAAGAAAAGGGTTCTTTTGTATAGAGTTAACGTAACCCTGGTAATGTAATACAAACTGCTTAGAGAATATTTAATGGAATTTCATAGTTTCAATAGATAAATGATATAGAGCCTTCAATTCTTTATTGTAAAAAATAAAATAAAATAAGAAAATGATGCTGCTTGACGTTAAAATTTAGCCATTTAAAACAGTTAACCTTTTCTATTTATCTATTTATTTTTTTGTGGTTTCTATAATGAAACTATTGCTTGGTATGCCATTGTTAATTAAATCAATTGAAAAACTCAACTTTAATGAAGTAATAACAGAAGGTTATATGTATGCGGCCATTAAAGTCTTTTGTATATTTCCAACGGAGCCGTAATTGCTCTTAAAGGTTGAACCTAAATAAAACTAAAAATCGTCAATTGACAAAGTAATACTTAGTTCCAAAATAGCAATGCAAACTTTATAAAAGTTTCTTGAAGTGTTATATTTTGTATGCAAGTATCTTTGCATAATCAAAAATCGCCCTAAAACCACAAAGAAAATTACTCAAAAACATTGTACTATCAGACCAAAATGTGCACAACAAAATTCAGGTTTCCCCGGAGTCTATAACTGAGAGTTAGCGGAGAGGTGCAAACAGTGACACAGTACAACTACTATTTTTCGCAAGCTCATCCATAAAATTATCGTTGCTGGCTATAACGTCTGATTTCTATTCCGCATGATTTATATTTTTTAACATTTGAATAACTGTTACTTAGGTACTCTTGAAGAGTCATCATAAGCAAAAAATGGTGCTCAAGCAATGTTCTGATTTGCTTTAACATAACACTATTAAGGAATGCTTAAACTCTAGCTGCCAATGTTCTGCAACGTTTCATATCATTAAATGCTACTTGCATTGTATTTAGTAATAAAATGTTGCTCTTTAAAACCAGTGATGCTCGTATTTCTATCCATGCTTATGCAAGAAATATGAGCAAGTGAGTAAGTTATATCCGTCACTAAACAACTCATAACTACATATTGCTCAAGCTTTGCTATTTTCAATGAATGTAAACGTAGTTTTTGGAAAATAGCTTAAAGAAATGTAAATGCAGAATATCGAAAAAAGTTCTTTTATTGCAAAATCTCATTAAGAGGCGCATTTCCGCCCCTTAAAAATGTATATATCGTGTCAAATAAACTACGCAAACTATTACTGTAAAATTGTATGCAGCATTTTTGACTACTATTATCCCACACTGTACCATAAATAAATGAAATGACCTGAGGTACCTCCCCTACATTCTCTGAATTGGTTAGCTGTTTAAAAAAAAACACAATGAACCAATTAAAAAAATTGATATTAAAATCTAGTTACTGCAATTACCCACCACATAAGTAATTAAAGTAATCGCATCGGTTGGTGTAATACTTTCGGCACAACCTAATTTGTGGTTGATGCAAAGATGCCCCGTGCACGCATTTATTTTCACATATTTTATTTCTACCTGTAATATCCAATGGCGTTTTCTATTTACCTACAGAATTTTTTGACAGTATATTCTTTAGGTTTCGAGGTATTATGCATAGAAATTTCAATAAAAAATAAAATATTAAAAATAATAAAAAAATAAAAAATGGGCAGTGCCACTCCGCGAAATAAGTTTTTGATCTATTTTTTTAACTCATCTCATTAATCATCTTTGATACTCATAATCGCAGCAGATCAAAATAAAGCGCACATAGCGATAATAATTTATCATAAATTTATAATAATTTATATAAAATTGCTTATGTGGAACTGGTTTGTAACGCTTTGGCGCAAAACATACTGCACCGATTTATATAATTTCTTTTTCAAAACAATATATTTGTGTTAAAGAAGATTATTGCATACTTATTTTTGTACATTTGAAAGTTAAAAATCCTATTTTTAGGGTTAAGTTTTCGAAAAACCTCACGCAAAAACTTTTTCTTATGCTGATTCTTGATGCTCTATGTTTTTTTTCTTTACTTTCATTTTTGCCGTTTGTAGTTGACATTGAAGTTCAAAGAACAAACTCTCTTTCAATTGTTGTTATTTTATAACTTTTGAAGACAGAAGATAGAATGAGATACTAAGAGAAAAATTTCAGTATTAAAATAAAACAAAGAAAGGTGCGCGTGCGTGTGCGAAATCGCGTGTACCACTAAAACGTGTGTATTTAAAGCGAGAATTCGTAAATTCATTTCAATTTGATTTAAAAAGTGAACAGTTTGTGATGCTGTTGTTGCACAAATCTTGTCAAGCATAAACTCAGGCACCTTGCAGGTACTGAGCACACAACTACACAAGCATTGAGTAGAAACTATGCGTGTAGTAGTGCCCTAATATGTTCATAATCAGTGGTTGCGCCCACTACCATAAGTAACGATAAGCATGTGTTGATGACTCTGTATACGTGCACGCTTTTTTACGCTCCTTAAGCTCTTGCTTGCTCTCATTTTTACGCTCTTTGAGCGTCTGCTCGTTCTCTGAGCAGCACCGATCATAATCGATGAGGTTATTTTCAAAATATACGTAACAAGCATTAAGCCACTCCTTAAAAAAGAGCTAAATATGTCCCGTATTTATCCAAGAATAATTTTTGAATTGGAACTTTTTTTATGTTTTATGCTACAAGTAAAAATATGTTGTACTCCATTTTGATTGACATTTTTACTGTGTTTAAATTCGCCATGCCCTGAATCAAGTGCGTACTTTTGTTGCCTTGATTCCTGTTTCACTACAGTCATTTTAATATGTCCAAAAAATAACACTTTAAAAAATTAAAAAATTTCCAAAAAAACTTCTGAGAAACTTGAACTTTTCGTGTAGAAACTAAACCAAAATATATGAATATTTATGCGTTCTAGAGTCATACATTTTATGCGTCTAGAAAACTTTTACAAAAATGAATAAAACAAACGCAAAAAAAATGCTATGCCCAACCCATCCACTCAAATTATTACGCTCTAAAAACGCACGCATAGAAAATATGAATATATGAATTCTTTAGCAAAGCCCTATAAAAAATTTGGAGCAAAGTAGTGGGAGATAATGGCAAAGTTTTTGCTTCACATGGATGAACATTAAAATTAAAAAAGAAAAAACGAAAAAAAAATTACAGAAAACGCTGGCTAATTTCTTTGATGGCAAGCTTTTAAGCGTTTCAATTTAATGAGTAAAGTTTTGCTGCAAAAAGATGCAAAAGAAGACGCAGCAGATTTGATTCCCTTTAAGGCATCAACTGAACTCATATGAAATTCAAAGGAGCTCAACATATGCCGCATGCAGCAGCAACATCTACCAATCTACCATATAATAAAAAAACATTACAAAAAATAATTAGCTAATAGATTTTTAAATCCTCGCCAACTAAATGATTCATGAGTCATGAATTTATAATTTGTCACTCGTCTGCTGTTGTCAGCATTACTTTTATGATGTGCCACTAGAGTGCGCGCCATTTGTCATGTTGGCTTGGTTGGTTCGGTTCGGTTTGGTTTGTCTGGCGGTTGGTATTTGTGGCAGATATGAGAGCATGACAAATGTGCAACATTTATTTGTGTTACCTGTGTTTTTAGCTTGATAACTAAGTATGTAAAAAACAAATGTGAAGGAGGTAGGCTTATTTTTTAGCTTAATGTGTTTATTATATATATGAAAAGTAGTATAGAGAAGAGCAGTATTTGTGTGTGTGTGCTCAATTTTTGTGTTGATCGATTACATTAAATAATTTTTAAAAAGGCAGCGTTCTGGCTTACGAAATAAAAAGAAAGAAATTATTTTTAGACAAAATTAAAAGTTAAAAAGCAACAAAGCACTGACTAAAGTAACTGTAAAAAAAAGTTGCCAGCTGATAAAAATTCATCAAAGAAATTGTTTTGTTAAAAAAAAAAAAACTTAAAAGAAATTACAATCAACTTTTACTTTCACTGCAGCACAAGTAATCATTTACATCTTCAATCAATTCTTAACCCCAACCAATTCCTCTTTCATGCCCCATATAACTTTAGTTAAAAGAAAACTTTTGAAAAACTTTTCACATGAAGAAAAATGTTTTCTGTTTGGTTTCTGTTTCTTTTGTTTACAACATGATTGCCAATCTAAATTCCTGTGTGAAAAGTTGTCTCTTTCGCTCTCTCTCTGTGTTTGTCTTTATTTCCGTTTCATATACCATTTTGCTGCTTTGTTGTATCGCCGCTTACTACTGTCACATATAGCCAAATTTTTCGGTTTTATGTTTACGGCATCCATTGGAAACCGAAAAAGCAGAAGTAAACTTAAATTTGGCAAGAATTCCTTTGGGAAGAGTTTATCTCTGTCTCTGATAATATTTCAGTAAATATATTAGATAAACAAAGTACGAATACAAATGGAAAATTCGCAAAATCGAAGTTTAAAACGAAATAAAAAATGGCAATAAATTGAACAACATTTGCCAGTGTTGACAATATTTTTCTCCTTTTTTTCTTCGCTCTTGTGTACTTTGGGGAATTTCATTGAGGTATTTGTATTTTTGATTCTATTTGGGAATTCCGATTTTGAATTTGTTTATGTCAACTCAATAATCAGTTAAACATCATATAAAATATTCTTAAGTCTTGTGTTTAAAATGATAATCTTTTGAAAAAATAATATCTTATTTGCTGCAGCGAGAGCGTACTTAGAATGCCTGACGGTTGGGGCCTTTTTTATTCACAACAAAGAGTGACCATATGTAGACCACTTTCAAAATAAAGCGCTCATATGCTTTTGCTTAGTAACGGTTTTCTTCCGTTTTTCAATTCAATAAGTGAACCAAATTTGTTATATTTGCAGATATTATATTCCATTACTAACCACAGAGTTTGCTCTTAATATTAAAATAAAAATATTAATTTTTTTCACAAAAATGTTGCGCTTTTCTATTAATTCAAAAAGACACCTCCAAATGCAATCCGAAGTCCGCGCAATTATTAGGTGCGCGACTAAGTTCTCGTTGTTTGTCAATAGATGGCGCTAGCGGTAAGAGCTGGTCGATTTGGTTCATATCGAAACGTTATGAATCTAGCCTAAACATATAGTAAACAAACCGATTTGACACTTTCAAGCTTTTGTGTTTTTATAGTCTGTTTGTGTTTGCTCGAAAATTACTGATTTTGTGCAAAATAATCATAATATGCGGGAGGTGTTGATTTTCTTCTTTCAATCAAAGAAAACGGCGTCTGACGCGCATCGAGAGCTCCAAAAAGCTTACGGAGATGGTGTCCTGAGCGAAACAACGTGTCGAGATTGGTTTCGTCGCTTTAAAGACCATGATTTCGAGATCGACGATCGACCACGTGAAGGAAGGTCAAAACCTTCAATGATACGGAATTGGAGACATTGATCGATGAGCCATTTCCAAGTGTTTGCATGCGTGAAAAACGGCCCCAATACGAACAGAGGCACGATAAAGTAATCCTATTGCATGACAACGCTAGACCTCACGTTGCTAAGCCAGTGAAACATACTTGAAAACTCTCAAATGGGGAGTTCTGGTGTATTCCCCAGATATTGCCCCGTCATACTACTACTTGTTCCGTTCAATGGCACATGGTCTGGCTAATCAGCAGTTCAAGTTCCTACGAAGACCTCAAAAAATGGCTTGATTCGTGGATAGCCTCAAGAGACGAACATCGTGATGACTTTCGAGCTCTACTAGAAAGATGGGGAAAAGTGGAATCTAGCAATGGGCAATACTTTGATTGATTCATCAGTAACTATTTTTTGACAATAAAGTTGCATTTTCTAACAAAAAACAGCGAGAACTTAGTTGCGCACCTAATACTTAAAGCGATCTGGCATATAAGTAGTATCAACATGCTACCACCAATAGACCGCCACTGTTTTTCGTCCACTTTATTTTGCTCAAGCTATATAATTTCTCAATTAATTCAAAGAAAATAAAAGCGAAAGCTTCCTTAATGTTAATAAAATGTAAAAAAGCATGGCAGACAAATTAAACCTACCTCGTGTCTTCTAAGACCTCTTAGCAAGCGATTAATTTCCGCCAGCTTCTAATTGATATCATTATTTTTGTTTCAGTGCTGCGGGAAAAACGCAATGAATCTCATAAGAACCAAAAATTTTGAAAAACAAAAAAAAAAAATGAAACAAAGTCATAGCGGTAAAACAAAAAATAACAACAAACATGCCTTAGAAACAATAATTTAAATGAATGCAAATTTTTCCCATGAGTGTTTTCTTCAGCATTTTTATTTTGTTTTTGCTTTTTTTTTCTTGAAAATCAACTCTGCTTTTGTGGTAACAGATTCCACACATTAAACCATCACAGCACCAAACATCAGGTACCAGGCACCACTCAACTCCACTTAATCTCCTTTTTTCTTTCAATTTTTGTATGCACAGTGTTGTTCTCACAAGTGCAAATTTCTATATTTTTATTTCAATTGTTTTTGTGTGAGACCGCAAGGTGACACTAATACACACTCACACCATACAACATTGTTAATAGAATTCACAGTAGGAATGCGCGCTCTGATGTCAAACAAAAATCACCGTTCACCCAAATTTCACACTTTTTTTATTTTTAATTGGATTAAAGCTCAAGCTAAATAGCTAAGAATGCTGATAGCTATAGTAGCCAAACTGAATTATTATTAAAAAAATGGGGATCTTGAAGTAATTGAAGGAAAACTTTAAAAAACCGCTCAAATTCAAACAAAATAGTTCAGCGCAAATCAAGCGCATTGAAGTCGGCTTACTTACGAATGCTAATATTTCCTCAAATGATGGAATAGCCACTTCGACAAAGCACTGTACTGCCTTGTCAACATATATTCTTAGTTGATTTTAAAAAAAAAGAAAGGCCATGGAGAAGTAAGAAAATAATATCTAAAACCTATTCGCATACAGTTTATTTCCTAGCAGGACATATGTAGATGAAACCCAACCTGCTACAAAAACAAACATAAAAATTTTATGTAGTGTTACCTTTGGACTTGCAAACAACTAAATACCCTACACTGCATTATTAGTAGAGGTGATTATGAAATATTTTATTTTATTTAAGGGGTATCTGGTTTTGTAGGTGGGATACCCTGCTTGTGAATGCGCATAGCTAGTTTATTGCATTAAATGCCGCATTTTATTTAATTACTAACCATACATTAAAAGCTCCCTGAGCACTTAGTTATAAAACGTCAAACGTATAAAAGCCTCAGGCCCATAAGTTTCAACCCGCCCATTTTTTTAATCAAATGCTGGCATGCTCATTTATGCAGTGGTTTTTAAGTTTTTGCTCGTTTTAGAAAATGTCACGCCTATTTAAAAAATAATGACCCACCCTTTGCTTAAGTGCTTACTGGTTTCACCAAACATCATTAACATCATCATCATTTGCCATCATCATCATTTCACATCATTAACTTAAATAGCTCTCAGTAAAGCGTTTGAAAGTTTTTACTTGTAAAAAGATGCCACTGGCGCTGGTATAAAAGTGGGCTTCATTGAACAAGTGGGTGCGGCATCTTCCATATCAAATGAATAGCGTTTGCATGCATTTCATTTTAGAGGAAAAGGGGTCAGCTCCTTAGGCATAATTTAAAGGAATCAAAATTGTCGGACTTTGCATAAAAATTCAAGTATTTTAGAAATTCGAAAAAAAGATGAAGCGATTTTTACTACAAAAAAAAATTTTGTTTTTTCGAAAAGCTTAGCAATTACTGTTTACATGGTATTAAAGTTTGTTATAAGTTACCAATTTTTGAACCTGTAGCTCAACTATTGGTGCTTTATTCTGACAGATCCCATATAAAACAGTCCGAAAGAATATTTTTTTCTTTTCTACAGTTTAACCTATTTCCTTGTTTATGCCCAGCACGCTCGCTTCTAAGCGTTACAAACGGTTGAACACAGTCAATGCATGCTCAATGTAGGGTATAGAAAAACGGGAAATTTACCTCAAGTTAACTTTTGATGACATTTGGAGCAAACACGAAATACAAATTGTTGTGTCTAAGTGGAGTACGTTTGTATGTACAGATGTGTGTGTGTGTGTGTGTGTGTGTGTGTGTGTGTGTGTGTGTGTGTGTGTGTGTGTGTGTGTGTGTGTGTGTGTGTGTGTGTGTGTGTGTAAGTGCAAAGGTAAGCGTGTGTACATGTGTATATTTGATGTTGCTTAAGTTGTTGTATTTTTTTTTTTGAATGTTTTCAAAGTGTGCCGGAAATGCAGGCAAATTTACAACAACAGCGAAAACAACATCCACGTTAAGGTGCCAAATGTTGGTTGCTTTTTTTTATGAGAATTTATACTCTTGGCTCAAATATTGAGTCCCAAAGTTAAGTTCTTTATAAATTGTTGTTGCTGCTGATGTTGTTTATTATGTTCTTGGCATCTGTAGCTGCTAAAATTTGGGCAGTGTCTAAAATTAACAACAAAAATTATAAAATTTTTTAAATTTATAACAAGAATTTCGCTGATACGTTAATGTATAAAATGCATGAATTATACGAAGACATTTATTTCCATTGTAGTTAGTACTTTCAGTAAACTTTCACTTTATATATCAAGTTTCAAACTAAGTGGTGGTTCAGTTCGAAAAGCTTCCTTTTCAAATCATGAATTCTTAGCATTTTCAATCAATTTGCATTCATCATCAAAAACGAAAACTTTAAAAAATACGCTGAAAACTTTAAATGGATTCTATGTAACAATATGGCCAGAAGGTGACTTTTAAACAAAAATTAAGTTACGATAAGCACTCTTTAATATACTGGCGATCTCGATGAAGTGCTTTCTGCTACAATGCTGAAAACTTTTCATATCTATCATCAATACTCCGAGTGTGTGTAATCCTCAAAATTAAGACTATTTTCTATAATATCTACAGATGTGTCTTTTTAAAAAACACCCTGCGTTTTTGGAAGGAAGGTGGAGCCTGATATGAGTACCACAATTTTTTATTTGTTTTGATATATTATCTCTCTTTGGCAGTCCGGTCCCCACATTCCACCTTTTTTTCTTTGCTTTGAATGGAGCTGATATCAGCAATCACACTCGCGTGCGAATTTGAACATTGGTTATTAACTGAGTAATTGGCACATCATTGCACCTAAAAGTATGCAAAGAAAAGTTTTGTGGTAGATGTTGACGTCGTTGGTAACCAAATGATATGTAAAGAATGTTTAAATTTGACCTATTTTTTCTAAATTTGCCGCCATTGTTTAAAGGATCTAAATTACACTGATGTTTTTCAGGTATGAAATAAATACATTCGGGTTGGTTAAAATACATCATTAGACGAGTCCACAATGTGTTTTCATTACTAAAACTTATTTTAAATAAGGTCGAAATTATTCAGAAGTTGGAAGAAAATTCGTTCAAAATACGTTAGAGCAAATGATTCAGCAAATTGTGTTAGTAAATTTATCATTGATAAGAAACTGATTCAGTTCAAGATAAGAGAAGTAAAATTTATCATTGCAGTGGTCGTTCAAGTGAAAATATTGCAGCTGTTAGCACAAATATTACTGAAGAGCCAAGGACATCAATTCACCGTCGTTGTCAGCAATTAAGCCTCAAACCAAAATTTTTTGTGGAGTCAATTCATATGCAGAATGTTTGGTTTTAACAGGATTGCCACTCAGCAATGGAATCAATCGATCGTTTGAAAAATAAATTTAAAAATTGAATAATTTCTCGGAGAACAGACGTGAATTGGTCACCAAGATTATTGCAATTTAACATCATTGGACTTCTTCTCATGGGGTTCGTTGCGAGTAAAGTTTATGCGTATAAATCCCGAACTGCTCAAAACCTCAAAACTTTGTTTATCTTGGTAAAGAGCAAACCCCTCATTGTAAAGTATATAGTAGCGATTTTAATATCAATCCACAAAAACCAAAATTAGTGCTGTACACCAGAGAATATGAAATTCCAAGAATTAGTAAAATTAAGGTCAATAATACTATTATATCAGTACCACAAATGAGGTCAAGTTTTAAGGTACTATATTGAATAGAAAATCACATTGATATTCTAACATTGAATAAAGTATGATTTTTACTGAACAATGTTACAACTCCACAAGGCCTTATGTAATATCATGCTTCTAAATGGGCTTAGTTTCCAACGATTGGTGCAGAAACTGTCACAAGCGCGGTAAAGTAGCAGCAATAGAAAACTTTTTCCTTTAGTTCTTGCTAGAAGTAGGATGGAACACCTCGTGGAACTTTATTTCACAACTCTCATAAAACTCTCGAACATCTGACGATAAAAGATAAGCAACTGTAATTGACACTTTCTACCGTGGGTTAAATATACTTTCGCTAGAGAGTTTGTGATATGACTATGCAATACCGTGATCTATATAAAGCGATATTGCTGCCAAACTAACATAAACTAAATAATTGTAATAATTTTGTGGCAGCACAAAAATTTTTTTGGTTAAAATGACCAATCTTCAAACAGTAACCGCCCTACTTCACCTAAACAAAAATTTTAAAGATATTCCTTCACCCATTTGAACAAAAAAATAGGAGAAAGTTTTTGCTCTATGACATTTATTTTAATTTTTTGACTCTTTCTGCCTTTTTGTGCTTTGAATGCACAAAAGCGACTTTTTTTCTTCTTAAGTCTCGCAATAAAAATATAAGCCTCCAATATTAAAAGAAAATTTATATTAA
This sequence comes from Meiosimyza decipiens, assembly GCA_963680825.1. Taxonomy (NCBI): domain Eukaryota; kingdom Metazoa; phylum Arthropoda; class Insecta; order Diptera; family Lauxaniidae; genus Meiosimyza; species Meiosimyza decipiens. Next base: position 72,295,989 of record OY804260.1, on the reverse strand, counting down.
ATGCGTTGGAAGCTCTGTTGGGGTTACAATATGAAACTGGGCCAAATGCATTGCACTGTTAAATGCAGTCAGTACTTACCCATTTTTCCTACTCCACCAACAACAGCTGCGAACGTCAACAAGAGTCTAATTGACGCCATCTTCAGTTTGTTTAAAAGTTAAATGAGCCACATGCCTGCGGGATAGCGAAATGCAGCTCGAAATTGTGGTGGTCCATACTGACTTTAAGTTGCTGTCATTGACAAAGTACAGTGGTTGCTTTTGGGCTCAATATTGAAAAACGCTGTTTAATCGAAGATCAGAAAAAACTTACACTAATGCACGCCATGATACTGAAATGCCGCCATAAAAAAGATGACTTGAAAAATACAAGAAAAAAAAAGTTTTTCTAATATTTAAATCAACTCATTTAAAGGCTCAATATCCACTGTGCTAACTTTCGGAGCCGCAAAGTACAATAGTGCTGTCAAATTTGCGCAGTTGTTGAGAATGCTTGAGGCTTACAATTAAATGGTTTCATGCTACTCGAAAATAGAAAGAAATATTGTTGCAACTGCAAAAAAAAATTGTGAAAATATATTTGAAAAAAATTATGTTTCACTATAAATTCAACGTTTTTATTTTTATTGACTTAAAATATTTTCAATTAGCGCAAAATTAATTTTTACAAGAGTCCTTCACGTTGAGAATGCTAAGAACATTCCCGACTCTACTGTGGCAGCTGTGTACTTTTGTAAACTGGCGACGCCTGGTCTGTCGCCTGAAAAATAAAGTGAAAATAAACAAAAAACTTCCTGTTGCCATTTGTCGCGCATTGCAATTTATTCTTTATTTTGAAGTTATTCCTCTTCTTTGTCGTTTGTGTGTTCTCTATCTTCAGCTGCAGCTGCAACATTTAATGTCATTTCATGCATTTGCACAGATATGTCCACAATAAAAATTTTTATTTAAATTGATATTAAAGTTGCATAATTGCTATACCGCTCTAGCAAATATATATATGGTGTTATTGAAAGTAAAGTTTTTAAAGTTGCCGACAAAAATATATCCTTTATTGGTTTCCATATCGGACATCATCTTTAATGACTTTTTTTTTTTTTTGCACTAAACGTACTGAACAAAAAGCTCTGCAAAGTACATATTAAATTTAATGACTTTTTGTTCTTAAAAAAGTTTCACTGAAAAAATTTGTTGCCATATATATATATGCAACATTCCTATGTAAAAGGATCCTAAGCAAAAATTAACTTAAAAAAATTTTAAGTTGAGGAGTAAAAATATGCTAAGGATCATTTCAAGCTTTTTTCAATTCTAACTAAATATTTATTAATATCAACCAAATTTTTAGCCATCCTGCCAACGTTGGCAGTCGTTCCGATATTTAAGTCAAAATAAAGTGTCCCGGCTTTTGGCTATAACAGGTTATGCATTTAACTTCGTACTATCCCAATGTAAAAAAAATATAAAAAAGTAAGTGGAGTTATGAGAGGAAAAATTCTCTACAAATTTGATCTTGCGAAATATTTTATACCTTTCATCGCTGTTGAGACAGAGCGTTTTTGAGTTATATTGAATCGAACTTCCGCTTGATTAAAAGAGCCACCACAATCGTAAATATTTTGATCTGTATCCAGGTCTTTCGCTGGACATTGGCGTATCCAAATGGCATTTTGAGCAGATGTGTTATCTTGCAAAATGCATCAACTTTCTGGATCTTTATATTTTGGCCGCATGCGTCAATTTCGTGGAACCAAACGCCGTAGAACTTCAAGGTAGAAAATGCAGTCATTACTGTTTGGTCACTTTGAAAAAACTGATGATGCACCAATCTCTTGCTATCGTACATAGAAGTCTGTGTGAAAAATTGTCGCACTATGTACATTTCTCATGGTTGCCAAAGCAACACATTTCTTGTAAGGGTGTTATATGTCAAGTTTATAAGTTCCAGCCCATCCATCCCTATCTATCTATTACTACTTTGCATCAAAAAATTTCGTCAACATTTACTTGTATAGCTCTTATTAAAATCGATCCACTTTTATTTAGTATTTTTAGGACATTTAGTTGACTTGCCTTACATTAATCTTTCAGCGTGGCATTTTAAATGATTTTTGGTAATGGGAAGTGCCACGCCTTATTGCCAGACACATTCACAATTTTTTTGTCCAGCGCCAGTCCCAACTATTTCTAATGTTTGCGTATAACTTTTTTGCATTACTTTATGTTACTCTCTCAATGTAGAAGTTTAAACTTTATATTTTTCGGGGAGGCATTATGGTCTCTTATTAGAATTTGTCCACTTTTCCTGCTGTACTTGATTAAATCCTTTGTCCTGAGTTTATGTATCAATAGAGTTGTGCAAGAACACTGCTCGCTTTTGTTGATTCTTGCATTACCGCGGTTGCTAGTGAGAACGATACTATAACGTTGCATTGTAGCTTTATGTTGTTTTCCTATTTGCGCAAATTTGTGCAAATTTCTTTTAGCTATCCCCAAAAGTCAGGTTGAATCCCAAGCTTAGAACATAATTCTGCACAACAGAAATAATTAGGGGGCAAAGCAACCCAACTTAACTACTGCTGGTGAGAGAGATCGGTACCGTGATGGACAATGTGGCATTTAAAAATCTCGTAGCATAACTTAATGATTCTAATGAGTTTGTTAGGAATATTTTTTGTTTCAAATAAATAAATATTCTATACGAATATATGTAAGAAGACAGTAATGTCTTCGAGTAACGAAGCATACGTAATAGCTTGTGCCCAAATTCATCGACACTTGACTGATGTCTCGAGAGCGCTCTGTGCTTGTGCTCTAGTAGCTAGTTCCCGAAACTTCATACTGCGCTTTGAATGAAATGCTCATCTCTTCTGTAGTGTTTTGCGACCGCTCTTTGTCACACTGACCTAAAATGCTACATTTCGAATTTTAAGGGTTCTTCCATGACATTGTCATATTGATTTTGCGATTTTACTTAAGTCTGCCCGTTTTCACAAATGATTTCAATTTTCCTTTTAGTTGAAAATTCTTATTTATAGAACTTTTTTCATTGAATTAGTTTTCTTTGCTAACAGCCAGTGACCTCAACAGATTTTATGAACTTTTCACTTCATTTTGTGAATTTTTAAACTAAAAATGGCACAACCATATGAAATGGTAAATTAAATCTGATAATTGAATTACATTTTTGCCATTCCATTGATATCAATATTTTATTTTTATTTCAAGTATTAATTTGAAATGAAGCAAACTGATTTTAGTATTAAATATCCATTAGAGCTTAGCAAAAATTTCATATTTATAATTTAAGACTCTAACATTCCGCACAACCCAACCCATTTCAAAAACATTTTCAATATAACAACCAAAAATAAATAAAAAAAAAAAATAACCAACTGATGGCATGCAAATATTCAAATATCCAATTTCCTTATTGCTTTCTGAAATTCTTTTTTGGATAAAACCAACCAGCAGCAGCAGCGCCAGCAACAATGTAGCAAATTTTAACTGAGAGAAATTGTGGTGAATTTAGAAAATAAAATGGCACCAAATGTGACCACTTAATATTGATACTGCAACAGCTACAGTAACAAGAGTACCGCAAGCAGCTGCAACTGAGGTTTGGGGGTAAACGACAGCAATAACAAAGACCACCATCCAGCAGCAGCAGCAGCGGTTACACGGTGGCGCGGTATTTGAAATGAAAATTCACAGCAGCAGTTGATTGTGGTTTGTTTGAAAGCGCATAACTTGGAGAATTGACTGTTTTCAATACAAATTATGAAAAAAAAGTGTGCAATAACATTAGGGATGGTCTTCAAGAAAAGTAATATTGGAAGTGGTAAAAGATATAACTTAAACAACAAAAATATGCCATATCGCATTGCGTTTCCTTGGCATTCCTTTGAAGAGGAAATTGATTTTGTTTGGCGTTAGCTTTATTATTATTTCCACTTGTGCTGCTGCAGTCTTACAAACGAGGTTTTTTTCGGCGCTTTAGGGCAAATGATACCTTGAACGGAAATGAGAGCTAAAAAATGTTCACATCTGTGTCATGTGTTCTATATTAAGACTCTTACCCTCACATTCCAAAAATAGAAGGAATAAAATGAGTTTAAGGATGTGATCGCAAATGATATGTGTCATAGTTTTAAAATTGTTATAAATCACTACAGAAAACTCAACTTGCTCATCTTATAGCTTGTATTTGATATTGCCAAGTGCATTAGCTACCATCTGCTAAAAGATTTGTTAAGTATCTTCCTTAAACTGCTGCAGCATGCGCAACTTTTTAAAGCATGCGTGATTTTGGAGGTAATGCCAAAGAAAGCTTGTTATTAATAGAAAAAACTGTCATTTTCCAAATAATGCCTTCATAAACCGTATATATCTCCAAAAACCGTTCTATATCCAACTGCAGAGCTACAGCCAAAATCTCTCTGGTAGACAACACTTTTCTTTGATATATGCGAAGAAGTTTTGTTGTTTCTTAGTAGCCAGTCCTCTTTTCTTTTCACTTTTAGCCAGAGTGATGAATGACCTACATAGTCAATCGGCTTTCGAACTAAAAAATTTTATTATTTTGAATGATCTTGATCTTGATTAATTGATCAAGGGCGTGGCACAGCCCACAATATTTATAAACGTTGTAATAAGATAACTAACAACGTAGACAATATGAAACTTAACATGGTAAATATACGTGCTATGAAGCATCTCATATCCAAAAGTAGTTGTAATAGTACCTGTAGGCGTTTCACCTCCCATTGAATAGAGAATCTTATGGAGCATCGCAGGGTCGGATAATGTCAAATGAAGTGGAAATATTTTTTAAAGTATCGTCGTTGAAGTCAAAAAACGTGTAAAAAGATAAAAGAAAACGACAAAATCGAAAAAATTACAGCCTTTTCTTTATAAAAACCAAAGGTCTGACAACCAAGAACCTGTGAATTTTTTGCAAAACTATGATAATCTCTTAAATATAATTGATAAATTGAACTTTTTGGATTTGATTCAAATTATGTCACAAAAAAAATTAAAATTTTGTTATGAGCAAATTTCAAGGGACTGACATTTTGACCACGTAAAGACGATTTTTAGTATAAAACGAATTTAAATTATATATTCGCGAAAACTCTATTACACTTTGTCAAGATTGTTCAAGATATTAATCAGTGACAACGACATAACTTCATTTTTAGAAAAACTTTTCAAATCAAAGTACAACATTTACTCCATTCGATGCAACAACAACAACAAAACAAAAGATTGTCCTTACAAAAGGATCGGTGTTTTGAGCAATAATATTAATTGTAAGACTATTTTCTACGGAGCTATACAAATAAAGTCACTGGTTTGTGCGATAGTTTAGCGTCAATTGATATTTTGAAAGGCAACATAGTTACTATTATTTAAAAAATTCGACCTTAAATCGTTCAAAATTTCACCAAATCTTGGGATATTATTAGCAATAGATTTCATTAAATTAAAAACTTAATTTATGTGTTTCATTTCAATTCAAGTTCCTATCACTCTAAAAAAATCAGCCCCTTCAATAAAGATCCCATCACTATGGTGCCTTTGTGGTAGACGAATGCAAAAACGTACCAAACTGATTATAATTTGCTTTGGGAATTGATTGCGTATATAAATTTGATTAAGTTGCGGTTTTCGTTAAATTCCGCAACTGGGTAAATAAAATAAAAGATAAGAATAAATTTTGAAAGCACATACCAAACAAATAAATACCTTAATAACTTAAGTTGTTATTTTTAATTTGTTCCTTCGTTGTTACCAACTTCGACTTAAATTACGCTCAAGGATCATTTTACATTTTATGCTGACTTTTGAATTGTTTACCTACCTTTTTTTTTTGGCTCTCATTAGACATTGTTGCTTCTACCGCTTCATCGTTTTTGCATCTTGTGTTCCTAATTTATGTCTCATTAGAATTTCCATACAATTTGCATTTGATAATAAATAAAGTGTAATTTGTTCGCCGAAACCATGGTACTTTGCTATTTTTAGTTAAACCAATGTTGCCAGATTTATGAAAAAAAAAATTGTATTAATTATTAATGTTGTGCGTTAAAAATATATATCCCATTTTAAGCATAAAATTTATTGTAGCGATTACAATATAAAAAAATGATGTAAAAAATAAATATCAAAAATAATCGTTATGACGAAAGAAAAAAAATTAAAAATTGAAAACAAGTTAAATGATTTTTGCTATTTTATATATTTAGTGGTCAAGAAATATTCTGGTAAGAAAGTGAACTGGATCCGATAAATGGGCGTGGTGCTCCCAATTTAAAGTGTAAAGTAATGAAATCGTATCTTGCATACAATGAAACTCAACAAGCATACTATTAAGTAGTGCAAGCACCCATTGTAGCAAAATATAGATATAGAAATGGGGTTTTCAACAAACCAGTGAAAACTAATCCGTATATATATTTCAAAAATCTTTACCACAATCTGGCAACACTGTATGTGCTTTTCTGACCGACCCATTGTTATGTTGCGTTTTAACAAGTGTTTTCGCTTTCCTTTTCCTCTTTTTTTTTGTGTATTTTGTATATTTTCTACTGCGAACTCATAAAGTGGAGCAGTTAAGTGCTTTTATAGCACTTTGTGCTTCTTAGTATCCTGCTTTATCTCTTGTGACACACAAAAGAGTGACACAAAGTTGAAGGAAAGGAAAAACGCTTTAACATGCTAATATTATGGTACGATTTCCCACTTTTGCTCTGCAGTCATTTCTTCTACTTTTATGGTTTCTTAACAGCATTGTTCCCTATATTTCTTGCCATGAGACTTAATGACTCATTTAAGGGCAACGCACAAGTTGCTTCGTCAAAATAAAAAAAAAAAATTGATATTTATGGTTTTTTTGTTTGTTTCTTGGTCAAAATTAAATATTTAAAAATGAGCTATTAAAAGTTCCGCGCTATAAAGTGCGTATTCACGTATGTGATGATAATACTTTTCATTAACTGATAAGTAAAACTGTAAAATAAACAAATGTTGATAAGTTCCTTTAACTTGCTTTCGTTCTTTGTATAAAAAACTTAGCTCTGTCATTAATTTAAATAACAATTAAAATTGTATTTGCCCACAATCGTCAAGTGCAACCCACAAGTGTAGAAGTGCCACATAAATTTAATTTAACCAACACGCTTGAGCCACCATAAAGTCAACTGTGGCTGAAAAATTACAAAGTTTAGAGCCCGAAGACTAAACCGCTTAATTGCGGTTAACGCGTAAAGCGCCTGCCAAACAAAACATTAAATAATGGCAAAAGTTAATGGTTGGCACTGCAAATTCGAGGTCGCGACATTAATTTGAAATATTTGAGCGTAAACAGATGAGAAAAAATTTTACAAAAAAAATAGTCTCATTTTTTCACATACCCACAGCCACCACGCGCACTCATTCCCCTCATTACGACAATTCACACTTTTGCTCTTTATCTGAATAACTTCATGTTACGCTTCGTTAACTACCTTAGATATCTCATCTCATCTTAATGTAACTCTACTTATTGCCTGCCTCTCTACGTTGATGGCACATACATAGACGCACAAACTAGCACTCACACATTCTTACGCTCCCACTCTCACACTCGTTGTGACACCTGTTCTAATAAGCATCCTTCAGCGTGGAATTAATGTTTAAATGAATGCGAATACAAATCCACAGGCAACGCAAGCAAAACCATTTTATATTTCAATTTGTCTTTTCTTGCTACGGTTTCTTATTCCCTACCCCAATGTCTCCTTTCCATTTATCATTCCCCCGTCGCTGGTTTTTCCTCCTGTTCTGCATTCTTTGGTTAATTTTGTTTGTGCGCCAAAATGTATGCTGACATTTATTTTTCAACAAATGCGAACGTACATAGTTTTTCCATCTTTTTTTTTGTATTTTTTTTTTTATTTTGCATTTTCGCTTTGCTGCCATTTTTTGACTTCTCTTTGTGTGTTGGTTTTTCTAATGTTGTACTTTCTTTCTTTCTTTACCTGTACTTTTCTGGCAGCTGCCACAGGCGAGAAACCGTAAAAAAAATTTCACATACCCATACATGCAAAAGAATAGGGTTTGTACTCGTACTGAAAGTAATCCCAGTGAGAAAAAAACATGCTGTGCATTGGCGTTTAAGAGGATTAAGTGCAATCACTTGAAATAATTTCCAACATAAAATTATTCTGCCCGGCCTTGTCCGAGTGGAAAAAATTTGGTTTGAAGTTAACTTATATAGAACTTTAGGTCTTATATTTGCTTTAATGTTGCCACGCCTGCTGTTCCGATTATTCATACATAAATAGGTAGTTGCATAACGGTTGGACCCTTTTTTAATTGCCAGAACACAACACAATTGCTAGTTTTTTCTTTTATTGAAAAGGTTGTGAATAGGGCCAGCGCAAAATGTAGTTTTCTTTCCAATAGTAGGCGGTTCCACACCCCTAACAGGCAAATATGTTTTCACGGCTAAACTAATGAACCGATGTTCATGAAATATGGTTTGAAGTTAGATTGAACCCTAAAAAAGGTTATTATAAGCTCTTAGTTCTTTTTGTGGGCATGGCACCGCCTCTAATGAGAAAAAATGGTGCCTGGCTGAGCCGCTTCATCGCGTTTGATGTAATTCCATATAGAGATAAATCGATTCCTGAGTGAAGATATTAATTTTTTAATGGGCGGTGCCAGGTTACTTACAAAAAATAATTTTTCAACGGCTTAACTAATAGACCGATTTCGATGAAACTCTAAGATTTGTGGGCGTGACATCTCCTGTAACAGAAAAAAATAATAAACCAATTTTGATGGAATTTTATGTTTTGTTTTTATTTTGTCACTGTAGTGGTTGAATTGCAACCACTGAGTGATTTCTAGTAAAAGGTGTTTTTTTAGAGGTTTGTTTTTCGAATAGAGATAAAACTGGCATTTTATGGTCAAATCTGGCAACTCTAATGTCATTTATGTTCAGTTTGGTTTGCCATTTTATCATGAACAGGTTGACAAAAGAACAACGCTTGCAAATCGTGCAATTTTATTTCGAAAATGAAGGTTCAGTTCGCGAAGTTTACCGCAAGCTCCGTCCATTTTATGGTCGACATAATCGTCCATCAGAGCAATTAATTCGGTTAACCATGGATCGTTTTCGCACTACATTTACTCTATATGATAATACGCATCCGCAGAGACGTCGAACAGTGCGCACCGAAGAAACAATTGCCGCTGTAGAGCAAAATGTTGAAGAGGACCCGAATGAATCGATTCGCCACTGTGCACAGCAATTGGAGCTTTGTCCATCAACTTTATGGAAGATTTTGCGCAAAGATCTTGGCTTGCGACCTTACAAGATCCAGCTTGTGCAAGAATTAAAGCCGCGAGACCATGCAATGCGTCGTGATTTTGGTGTATGGGCCGAAAATGAGATTGATCTCGATGCTGATTTTCATCGCAAAATTTTGTTCAGTGATGAGGCTCATTTTTGGTTGAATGGCTACGTCAACAAGCAAAATTGCCGCATTTGGAGTGAAGAGAATCCACATGAGACCCTTGAGACGCCATTGCATCCACAAAAACTGACTGTTTGGTGTGCTCTATGGGCTGGTGGAGTCATTGGGCCATACTTCTTCCGAAATAATGCTGGAGAGTCAGTTACCGTTAATGGAGACCGGTATAGAGCCATGATAACCGACTATTTTGTTCCCGAATTGGATGGCATGAATGTGGATGAGTTGTGGTTCCAACAAGACGGCGCTACATGCCACACAGCGCACGTCACAATCGATTTATTGAAGGAAACATTCGATGAGCGCATAATTTCGCGAAATGGACCTGTCAATTGGCCACCAAGATCGTGTGATTTGACACCATTGGATTATTTTCTTTGGGGATATGTGAAGTCGCTCGTCTACGCCAACAAACCAGAAACGTTAGGGGACTTGGAAGCCAACATTCGTGGCGTTATTGCCGACATACGGCCCCATATGCTCGAAAAAGTGGTTCAAAATTGGACCTGTGGAATTGGCTTTATTCGAGCCAGCCGCGGCGGCCACATGCCCGAAATCATATTTAAACATTAATGGCATAAAATTATCCTTCCAATAAAGCCAAATTGATGGACATTAAAACGATTTTCTTGTATTTTATTTCAATTCGAAGCTCTATACCTCTAAAAAAAACACCCTATATAAAATAAGTTCCAGTTTTTTGGAAATATTGACATTTGCCTACTCCTACATAAGCTAAACTCTAATAATGATGCCAAAAAAACTTGAAGCCGACTCACATAGCCGGTTTGATGCGCAACATTTTAAGCATGTCTCAATTACTCCCCCAAATGAAATCCAGTCATTTTTTTAGGGAACTATGTTGTTCAATAGAAATTTTTGCTATTTTAGCAGCCTGCAGGCTAGTGGGAAATATTAATAAGGAAAGCTAACAAACTTCTCCGATAGCCAGGCCGCCAGCAAGACTCTAAACTTGGAGACGATAAGATCTAAGTTAGTAGCAGAATATAAGAAGGCACTGGCTAGGCTGGGACGTCAGTTCGACATATCTCTCATATGGGTTCCAGGCCACAAGAACATTAAGGGTTCTCTCTTGACGAATCGAATTCCTCTCATAAGAAAAAAGGTTTCTCGCGTTTTCTTTCTGAGGCAGTAAGGAACTGGAAAGTGTTGCAAACCTGTAAAATATCCAGAACAATGTGGCTATCATATAATATTTCAATAACCACTGACCTAATGTGCAAGAGCCGCAAAGACATCGTGAGAATCACCGCAATCTGCACTGGACACTGAACTATCGGCAAGCATGCTGGGAAATTAGGAATGCCATTCAACCTTTTTTGCCGTAGTTGTCTGAATGCTATCACTGTCACTATCACAGAGTTCATATCAAAATCTCTTGACACTCCTCATTCCAGTTTTGTAGGGATACGTATATGGTTTTAAAATGGCACATTAGTGCTACTTAATAGCTTCTAGCATGGATGCTAAGCCGCCATCTTAACCTAACCTATGAACCTACTCGTATGTTGTTCAATTTTTGACTGTAATTTTGGGAGACATTTTCTTAAGGTTTTTGAAAAATTTTTCAATGTTGTTTAGCATACAACACTGAATCACTTATAATGTTTAATATTGCAATTATTACTTCGTAATACTTATGTTCTCAATGGGTCGCGCTAAAATGAAAACACGCGTAAAATACCTGCGGTATTTGTAAAAGGAAATAACCGAAAAAAAACCATATAACAAGTTTATTTTTTATTTATTTTTATAACTGCAGTTGAATTCTGTAGGCATTAACAACAACAAAAAAAATACTCATACTTTTTTGCTCATACTGTGGCAAATTTTTATCATGTTCCTCTTAATTGAATTTTATGTAGAGCAACGTGTCCCATGCGTCGCTTAATTGTGAAATCTACCGCAACGGAGACGACTCATTTTATATCTATTTTGCTTACGTTTTTACGCCACACCACGCCACACCACACCACACTACAGTCGTACATTCGTACAGTCCCCTAAAACTGTGCTGCAGTTTTTCGGTTACTGCTGACTTGACAGTACTGCTAACGGGCAACAATGGCAAAGATGTTCTGCCAAGTTGGCGCGATTTACAATTAAGCGCAAAGCAAAAGAGTAAAGATTGCGCCAAAAGACAAGAAATGCAGCTACTGCAACAAACAAATCCGGGAAATTAAGAAAACTCTGCAAAAATTAGAGATCTGCAGAGATTTTTATTTGTTTTTTTTTTTTCTTCTTTCTTTTGATTGTTATCTTAAATGCTCTTTATTTAAGTATAATATCTTGGATGACAGCCAAAGTTTTGATATTCGGCAATGTAACCAGAAACTGTAATTAAATTTTACACTTTTATTTATTTCGCTGATAAATTTTTAGTAAATCTCAGTCGGTTAACCAATGAATAAACAGAATGTACTGTACTAGAATTTATGTGTGTTTGCTTTTATTATTAAATTATCGCGCATCGAAAAAGCCAACTGTGCTCCGATAAGTTTTGTTAAATAAAAATATTCAATTTAACACAAATAAAGCTGCATTAGCACAGTGGAATAAACAGTGAATTTTTTAAATTAGAAAATGTTGTTTATACTTTTGATTTCTAATATATGTAAGTCTTTTCAAAATCACGCTACCAGCTATTGCTCTAAAGTAGGCACAGTTGCCTGTCATGTTTCATTGTAAAGTACTATCGATTCAGCTATTTTCAAAAAAAATATGATTCAAATGTTCGCTTCTCTTTCTCTTACAAAGGCGAATACGACAGGGCTAATTTTCAACTACTATACTCAATAAATCAGGCCTGATTTCAGTATTCAATTTTAATACTTCATTTGTCATGTAGCACCACATATTTCTTAAATCACCATCTTCCAATTCAGTTCCTTATCATAGATCTGTATTGTTGCTTACGATTGCTAGTGACAGCAATTCCTTCCAAATTTTCGAAAAAACATGAATTGATTATCAATGGATTGGCTTGAGCCCGCTAGTGACAATTTTGCTTTGATCCAGAGAAACGAAAATGCGCACCATCGAAACAAATTTTCTTGAGTTATCATCATTTTCGAGTTGTTCCAAGGCAAAAATTAGCAAGTTCATGGCGTTTTTGACAGTCCAAACGATTCAATTCTTGCGTGATAAAAATTTCGCTAGGATGTAAACCCACATTCATTTGAAAAGTTCGTCATATTGTCCCCTCCCACCTAAAAAATGTTGCTTACCAAAAATAAAAAAGTCATCAGCTTTCGCATTCTAAAAAGCCTAACAAAATGACATATTTTTCAGATTACAAAACCTGTTGGGGTCCTAAACATTAAAATTCATTATTTTCCTCAACTTAAAAAATAAAAAGAAAGGTCCGCAAAATTAATTAAATATACCGTTGCACCCGAGGCAACCGCCATCTTCTCCCCCTCTAGATACGCTACACAAGTTTTTTTTTACTTCAAATTTATGAGAATGAAAATATGGAAAATTTTAATTAAAGTACCCATACATCTATGCATTATTTATCCGACAATATTACATACTCAGACCACTGTCGAATGCAACAACAACAACGACAGCAACAATATTAACAAACAGCGAGTGTAGTGGAAATACAACTACAACAAAAGCTTCGCATAATGTAACACAATATAGCGCGCTGAGAAGGAAAACTGCAAAAGTTTAATTAAAATTTATAAGCAAAAGCATCGAATTAGTTACGCCTGCTTTTGTGAGAATGAAAATGAAAAATGAAAACAAAAAAAAAAATAAACTTACGTATTTTATGATGATGCAATAAAAAAAGTAGAAGTGGAAAAAATAACAAGATAAAAAGCAGCGAAAAAAAAAAACAACAGCACAAACGAGGAATAAATAAACAACAGTAATAAAAGGAAAATTGGTTTTCACATTAAAGATGCGCCCATAAAAAAAATACACACAACATAAAATACAAAAGTTTTATTTTGTTTTTCATTAATTTATTGTTTATTCTACCACGTTCGCTTAAATGAAGCGAACTAACTTTAAGTCTCTTTCGTTGTAACGAAAATATGCATAAAAGAGCTGACACGCCTAAAAGTGTGCTTACGTTATTAAAAATTAAAATACAAATTGTAATAAAACGCAACGAAAGGCCAAAGAAAAAGGGTCGTCAATGTGTGCGTGCAAATGCGCTAACAGTGTTTAATGGACCAAGTGAAATTTGTTGCCACTTTTTATTAACAGTTTCTTTTTTATTTTTTTTTTTTTTGTGTTTTTGTATGTATTTTTTGTTTTTGTTTCTTGAAAGCATATTTGTCTTTTTAACGCATCAGTTGTGCCGAAAATGCTTGCGTTTTTCTATCAATTTTTATATTTCATGTCAACTAAGAAAATTGGGTTTGAGTGGGTTAAGTTAATGAAGCTTGGTGAATAAGAAAAGAATGGTTTTTCATCCTTTTTTCTTAAGTATGAAAAGCTTTCAACAGCTTATGAATACTGCTTCTTAATGGAAAATTAAAGATTTTTTTTGACTTTGATTTTTTAAAAATTAAGAAAAACTTTGAATTTTTCTCAAAAATGTATAATTTTAATTTAGTGAAAATATATTTAATATCTCTCACACCTCTCCTACTCTACCCATATTTATCAGTTTGCTGATATTTGACTGAGCTGCATTCATCAAGACATGACATTACTTTTAAAGCTGGCAGTGTGTACAATTTTACACATCTAGACAGCATCATATCTATGGATGGCAGGGCAAAACTGGCGTTTACTTGGTGTTTATAAGAGTAGACTTAGCACCTCACCAAGATGCTTCGATGCCTTCCATTGCGCTCAATCGAACTCTCTACGAAAAACCAGCGAGACTCTTAGCTTTAGAGATTTGAAACTGGTCGTTTGCTTGGGCCACAGTAAATGGAAAAGCAGAATTTGAAAGTCAAGAAAGTCAATTCGAAAGCTACAATGCAATAAAAACAAAATGATAAATAAAAAAAATTTAATAGCACAGTTTTTAGCGCCTTGCATGATTTCGGAAGATACGGCTCGCTTTTTTAATTTGGGCAAAATGCTTACACGTGACTTACTTTCAGTTCATCCGAAAAACAACTTACAAAAATTGTCAACTTTTTCCAAGCAATTTAACTCCAAATAATTAATAAAAGTTTTGATGTTGCTCTCAAAAAAGAGTTTAACGTAACACATTAACATACAAACACACAAGCACAGACATGAGCAAATAATCCTCACACACACACACACACACACTCAAGTACACATGCCATTAAATTTGTATGCTTAAAACTTTCAAGCATAATTTAATGTCTTAATCGCATGCTTAGCAAAGATTTCTTTCAGCACTCCTTCCACGAAACATTGAAAAACTTCCGGCACCCTCAAATTTTTCTTACAACAAATGCAAATACACATCACAAACTGTGGAAAATAAATGCACATTCACATTCACATAAACACAAACACTTTTACGTTTGTTAATTCATAATAAAAAGGAAGCATTAGCTAAACACACATACTTACATACAAACAAATATCCATGTAACATACAGACTAAAGGATTTTGGCTTGTCGTTGTGTTGCACACAGATAAGAGTGTGACTTCTTCTAATGCAAACACAAAAAAAAACACACACACATAAGCGCACAAATAATCAGAGCGTATGTATTTGTTGCCGTCTGCTATTTTAGTAATTGAATTAAAAATTTTCCATTCAATTAAACTTTGCGTCGTCGTGGCATCTTTTGTTGCGTATGGTTTTTTTTTTTTTGAGAAATCTGTGGTGAGAATTTAATAAAATTTACTGGAAAAATTTCAATGAACTAATTGCACTTCAGTGTGTTAGATGATTTTTATGCTTGTAGCCTAAAATAGGGCAACAAAAAATTATTTTATGTGAAGTTATCAGTACGATATCTAAAATTAAAAAAGTGCTCAGTGGAAAATTCAATAGGTGTCCTGGGCTCGTCAACAAACAGAATTTCCGACTTTGATCTGAAAAGCAGCAGCCAGAGGCAGTTCATAAGCTGTCAATGCATCCTGAAAAATTAACTTTTGGTGCGGTTTGTGGACCGGCGGCATCATTGTACCGTACTTTTACTAAAATAATGAAAATCGCAACGTTACAGTCAATGGAGCAAGGTCCCGTGCGATGATTACCGACATCTTTTTGCCCAAAATGGAAGAATTGGACTTGATTGACATGTGGTTTAAACTACGTGCCACACGGCACGCGATACCATGGACCTATTGAGAGGCGAGTTTGGTGAGCTATTAATATCACGTTTTGTAGCAGTCCATTGGCCGCCAACATCATGCGATTCGATCCCTCTAGACTATTTTTTGTGGGTCTACGTGAAGTCTCTCGAGTACAGGCACAAGCCATCGCTTCCTAGAAAACAACATAACATGGTGAGATACCGGCTGAAATGCTGGAAAAAGTATGCCAAAATTGGAGCTTGCGAATGAACCACCTCAGGCGTAGCCATGGACAACATCTATGTGAAATAATCTTTGAAAAGTAAATGAAATGAATTGATGCATTGCTCTAAATAACTATTTCATTCACTGTTGTAAATTTTCTATTCTTTTTTCAATTTTCAAAAACCAAACGCTTAAAAAATCACCCATTTCAACTACATATTACTTCTAGTTATTTGCAATTCTCAATTTCAACTGCATTTATCCCTTTAAGTAGCATACAGCATTTTATCTTATGCATATGAATTCTGAAACAAATTTTCTTAAAATAACCAGCCCTGCCCTATTGTGTGTGTGTCCTTAATATCTTCCCATTCTCATTTCGTCAAGTTTCTTCAATATTCATTGTCATTTTAATGTTAATTCATAATGAGTGCTAATAGTTTCTAATGGGAAACTACTTTTCAAATACATAGACATACACGCACAAACATTAAACATTACACTTTTATCTACACAAGCAAATATGAGCAATACATATTTATATTGGCATGCATGTATGTATGTATGTATGCAGCAGTAACATCAGCTAGCGACAACAACAAATAAATATTTCAATTTGACATCATCACCAATTGCCGTCGTGTTGTATTCTGTTGTGTTGATTATTGTGTCAGCGCCAATTACTATTTACAGCATACAGCGGCGGATGTTGTTGCTATTGGCTATTGTTACATTCGCAACTACATGCCGCACTTTACGTTCCTGCTACTTTTGTTACTGTTGTGCTTGTTATAATTGTCGGTCAGCTGCAACTATGAAATGGGATTAAATTACAAATAAGCTCACTGTTACAACGTTTTAATTACTTGAATGCAACGTTCGAACAGCAGCAGAACGAAGGAAGCAAAGTTATTGAATGGTGAAATAATATGTTGCATACGCTTAAGTGCGTGTGTACCACTAATATTTCGACAACATGCAACTTGCTAGTTTGCTGATCAAGTGAATTAAATGCAATGCACTCTGGTCAAAGGAAAATGCATAGCAATAATTAATATTACGTATACGACATGTTGTCCCAAAACCATTAAAGAGTTAATTTAACAAACTTAGACTTCGTTATGGAAGTAACTGCATAATTTATAGCTGTAATTAATTGTAAAATATTTATCTTACTTAGCTTTTAAAGTGATGCCGACAATTTGCTACGGACTAAGCATAATTTATTAAGCAAATCAACAACAACTTTTTGTAGCAAAGTTTTGTGAAGGATTTTTAGTAAAAAGAAAATTTGGATTTTTTATAAAGTGTTGACAAATTTATTAACTCATGCGATACTCATAAAGAAAAAAATACATATGAATAACAAAACTCCGAGAATTGCATTTATGTCAAGCCGTAAAAAAATCTTTTATGAGTTGACACTGAATTTATCAATTTTTTACTTATAGTTTTTGTTATGCAACGAGTCATAAATTTCAACAACAGCGCTGTGAAAACTGTGCAAGCACATAACAAAAGCGTTGAAGTGAACAATAAACTGGTTGCAGAAATAATAAAAATTTAAAGCAACAGAAATGCTGATATGAAATTGAGCAATTTTTTGAATTTACTTATGTGTCATTGTTATTTATGGGGATCACTCAATTGTTACCGAATTAAAGTAGTTTTGAATATTATTTATAAGACTAATATCTTAAATTTAAGTTTGCAATTTCTTTCTAAACCTGAGGCTTTCAAAATATCAAAATCGAACCATTTTAAAGAAATAATTAAATAAAATTTGTAACATTCAGCAACTTGGGCTTAAGAAGCCTAAAATAGGTAATAAAGTTTAATATTCAACACAATACAAACATTTCAATGCATAGCAGCAATTTAAAAATTATTTTTTGTTCAATACCATAGCAGATTCTAAAGAACTCATAGTTCGAAGCAAAATTTATGTTTCTTTTTAATACTGAAGGAATAGTGAAGCCAGTTATCCATCAATTGACTAATTCGATTTTTTAATAAAATGAGACTGAAATCAAAAAGCATTAAAATTACACACAATACTTTAAGTTTCTTAAACTTTTAGCAACTACGCTGTTTGGGTTTATTAAAAATATCCCATTTTTGTCAGTGATATACGAGTTACGAATATAATCATCAGTTAATTTGAAAAAATACGCATAAAGCAACAAATAAAGTTTTTATTTGATATTGTAAAAAATCGTTTCACTTAATTTGATATTTGATATTGCTGCATGTGATTTCAATTAAAATGGAATAAAAAAATCCAATGTTTATTTGAAATTGAAACTGTTTTTTTTTTTATTTATATGACGATTTTTATCAAATCAAAATTTATTGCACATTCGATAGTGCAAACTCACATACACAATTCTCCAACCAACACATGCAAATGCGTCCTGTTGCACACAAACGATTTTACAATTCTCAATTGCAAAATAACAGAAAAATTGAAAACGAAAAATAATTTTGGGCTAAAAAAAACATTTAATTCTTTTTTTCTTTTTCTGTTTTTTTTTTGCTACATCGCAAGCGAAATATTTGCATTTCATCAGTTTATAACGCAACCCATGCTGCTGGTTCCATCAACCGGAAGTTGACGCTCATTCACACAAGCATACATTTGCGCACACACACACACACGCGCGCGTCTGAACGAGTGAATGAATATACAGAAATCGGGAATTTTATTTTATTACTTCCTTTCGACAGAAAAGCAGCAAATCGATGAAATTTATTTTTGTTTTTTTTTTCAATGTTGTTGTTGCTATATATTGCTAGCATATTGCAACAAATGAATTGCAAACATACGCGCAGCATACACACAGTTGCATAAAGAGATCACAATGCACTAACACTGAATGCTGCATTAATGTGTGTGAGAGCTTATTTCAAAAATAACTGCACACTTTTGTAGTAAATTTTTATGTTTTCTTTTGAATTCATGAAAAAATAGGGGAAAACATTTAAAAAAAAAAATATAAAAAAACTGTGAAGTTCTTGAGAATGTGATATGAAGATAATCTTACAACTAAACCTCACATATGATAAGATGAGCTGGTCAGAGTAAAAAACTCTGGTTTCTTGTAAAGAAATCGCATTTTCTAGTTATCCTGTTCAAAGAATTTTTTAAATGCTAAAAATTCAGATTAAATTCTTTAAAACATTTTTTTCTTTTAATTACGCAGTCTTCCAGCAAATAAGTCGCTTTAAGCCACAAATGTAGCGTCAACAGGATGCGTCTCAGACAAATAATTTAAGCAAATTGACATGCGAAACTTGACTTGACTTCTGCCACGATTTATTACTTGACTTTTGACTGGACTTTGAATTTGACTTCTCGACTTAACTTCTGACTTCAAATTTAAACGCGCACTTTTTTATAGAAAGTGCAAATGTCATTTACATTATTTCATATTGTTGAGTTATTTAATTGTGTCGATAGTGTCACTTTAGTGAAATTGCTTTAAGTTATTGATTTATGTATTTGATGGCAAAATTTAACGACAGAGTGAAAATTTACAATTAACCGCAGAAGTTGACAGTTTAATGACGCAAGTGCCAGGGGTCTTTAATCAGTTCTTTGATTACATTATAAATTTTCATTTAAATTCGTGTCGTTTTTATGGGCTTTTTATGCCAAAAGTAAGTAATAAATTTTTAAATTCAACAAAAGACAAACATTTCAATGCATAGCACTTATTTAAAAATTATTTTTTGTTCAATACCATAGCAGATTCTAAAGAACTCGAAAGTTCGAAGCAAAATTTATTTTTCTTTTTATTACTGAAGGAATAGTGAAGCCAGTTATCTAGATAACAAAAGCAACAAACGAATGTAAAGTACAAAAAAGTGTAAATAAAAAACTTCAACTGCTTGAAGCCATCATACAAAGAGTTATCTTATACGAGGTCCCTTTTCCAACTGGATTGTTGTGACAGCTGTCATGTGTCAAATGGCTTGTCCATATGACCTTTGTGTTCAATATTCAATACGACTCAATCATGAATAGACTTACTTCTGAACAACGTTTATTAATTGTGGAAACTTACTAACAAAACTCAGTCATCAGTTAGAGCATGTTCTTCAACATCATTTTGGTCATTATGAGCGTCCAACTGAGCGCACTATTCGTAACATCATCACCAAATTTCGAACCAATTTTACACTGTTGGACATTCATCATCTATCAGAGTGCATACAGTCCGTAATTTTGAGAATATTTCAGCAATAGCAGAGTGTGTACGTGAAAACCGTGAACAATCCATTCGTCGCCGATCTCAGGCTTTGGGCATTTCTTATGGATCATTGTGGCGTATTTTGAGGCGTGATCTTGGTCTGAAGGCCTATAAAATACAGCTCGTACAAGAATTGAAGTCGTCTGATTTTTGCTTACGTTTTAATTTCAGTTTATGGGCCTTACAACAACTTCAAATTGATCCATTATATTATCGAAAAATTGTGTTTATCGACGAAGCCTATTTCTGGTTGAACGGCTACGATAACAAGCAAAATTGCCGCATTTGGGCCGATGAACAACCAGAAACAGACGAAGAGCTTCCAATGTATCCCTTTAAATTTACTTTTTGGTGTGGTTTATGAGCAGGAGGCATCACCGGACCGTATTTTATCAAAAATCCGGATGGAGCACGTGTTACGGTCAATGGTGCTCTCTACAGAGCAATGATTAATGAGTTTTTGTTGCCAAAAAATCAGGATATTGGTGTAGCCAACCTCTGGTTCCAACAGGATGACGCAACATGCTATACAGCTGAAGAAACAATCGCTTTATTGAGGGAAACGTTCGATGAAAATATCATCTCAAGAAATGGTCCTGTTAATTGGCCACCAAAATCATTAGATTTGATTACTTTCTTTGGGGATATGTTAAGTCACTTGTTTATGTCGACAAACCCGAAATTATTAACGCTTTGAAAACGAATATAACTCGTGTTATTCAAGGAATACCGGTCGATATGCTCGAAAATTAGAATGGACCATTTAAGGAGTAATTGTGGGCAACACTTGAACGAAATAATTTTTAAACATTGAGTTGTAGGAACCAAACTATCATTTCCAATAAAGATTTGCATCAATAGTCATAAGAGATCCAAAACACACTTTTTGAATGTCTAGAAATAAATGCTTTCTTCACTATTCAAAATAATTCACAAGTCTCTAAAAATAGTTAACACACTTAAGAACTTTCCACTAAAGTTACTTTTGCACGTTGGCCGCACTGAACTCAGCGGTCATTTACGTTGTCAAGTTTTGTCTTGCTCTATCTTTAGTTCTCCACTTCTGCCAATTTTTTACATTTTATGATTAAGCACATTTCTTTATCTTAACCAACATCTAACACGTACTCTTACATCTGCATAGCTTAACACGGTCAATGGATATATTGATTTTAAGACTTCATAGCACTAATGAATAATAAAAGTAAAACTGATGCAGCATTAATTGCTGCATTTTAAAGGATTCACCTATACAATGGTAAAACCATTTTCTGGTGCAGCACAACCTGCCCTTTTAGCGCACACGCTCTAGCGTAAAACACCATTTAATTGACCTACAAAAAAATGTTAAAAGTGAAAACGCAAAAACCTAAGGAAAGCACCAAACATTGTGATGAAAGCAGAAGAGCAGCCAAAGGTAGTAAGCAGTGGAAAGTTTATTTTTTCTCTTAATTTTAATGGACTTTGATGAGCGCAACGACAGGTGAAGCATGTTATAGCACGCTGGTTTAGCTTGATGAAGAAATTGATTGACTGATTGATTGAACAACCAACCGACCGACCAACCGACTGACCGGCCAATGAATGAGCGAACGTATCAACAACGGTCATATGGATGGACGAACAAATGCATGCACATTGGAGATGCTGGTTGAATGGATGAATCAGTGGCATGCATCAATGAACTTTGAAAACATCACAGGATGTTAATCAATGGTTGTTGAGTTAAAGGAAAATCGAATTTCGAATTAGAGGTTGAAAGCAGGCAAATTAGAAGTGAATGCGATACTGCTACCCTTAAAAACAGATACAGAACGATATGTCATTGAAGTATGAATTGCTAGAACCAATGGCTGGTAAAGTAAAAGCTTAACATTGTGTAAATCATAAATGGGAAAAATAATAAGCAAAGGATGTAGCATTAAGTACATTTCATGATATTCACACTACAACTCACATCATGAAAACCGATATAAATGATGTTAACAAGATTAATATAGGATAGTGCTAATGACACAAGGATAGAAGTTCGAAATTACCATTTCTTGGAAAAAAACAAAAACTATATGACTTCAATCGATGAAAAGGGTACAGAACCAATGTCCAAGGTCGGATAAGCTTGGCGACGACCTTGTAAGGAAAAGTTGTATGCAACTGTTCAAAATTGCTTATGTTGAAGCACTGGCGTGTTTAAATGGAGACAAGGAGGAGAAAGAGGAGGTAATAGAATTTGACGGGATTGCATCAGTGAGCGTCAGAGTTGCCAAGTGGCCGCTTTTGACGCAGCCAGGCCGTTAATTGCATGCCAAAGCCATAGACTCCGTAAGAGTATCGCAAAAAGTCGTTATTTGGAGGTTACAGCCATTAATTGGAGGTAATATTTTTTTACATAAGAAAAAAAAACAGATCATGCATTTTGTCAATAAAAAAAGTAAAAGGTGTTATTCCTCACATACAATTTGGCAACCCTAGTGGGTTGCTTTTTTAAGTGAATTATTTCAGCAATTGATATGAAATTCAACATAAGTGACTTACGCCCTAAAAATTTAACTGAATCAAAATCGATCGAGTGGGGGTGGCACCTCCCATTCAAGCAAAATACCTAAAGTGGCATATCTATCGAATTATGTGAGCAATTGTACTAATTTTTGGTGTAAGAATGTTGTTTTTGAAAAAATAATTTTGAATCAAAATCGGACTGAATTATACCAGTGGGTGTGTCACCGCCCTAAATTTTAAGACTAATTTCAGCATGTAACGCAAAATATACCAGCAATTATGATAAAATTTGGTAAGTGGTTCACGAATATAATGTATAAACCAAAAGTAGGCGGAATTAAAAAAGTAGGCGTGGCATATTTTGATTGTTTCTTTTTTATTTCTTTTCGACTTTCCAATATTTTCCAAATTCTCTTAACGTTTTCATCTTTTTCCAACATTTTCAACTTCTTTCATCTTTTTTATTCAGTATTTTCCATATCTTTTCGAGTTTTCAATCTCTTGCAACATTTTCAATGTTTTTTGAGTATTCAGCCTTTTGCAACTGTTTTAATATTTTATAATAGGTCTTATTTTTTCCAACATATGTATTCCTTTTTTCTATTGTTTTGGAAAAGATACCATTTTCATAAAAATTTAAGACGCGCTCTTCTAATGTTAACCGCGGTGTAGTGTATTTGATTTTTGGCGTGGCCAAGGATAGCACCCTTACTTGCTATTATATTTGAGGAGATTATGTAACATTATTATCAATCATTTGACTTGTGTTCTCGTACGATGGTCTTTGCCTTACGGATACCATGGCCTCTATTTACGTGCCAAGGTTGTTACTGTTATTAGTTCTCTACAAAATAGTTGCTTCATTTTAATGCCAGTAGCATTTCTTGATTGCTGGATTGTTTTTTAAAAATCGAAATCAGACAACACTTCACAAATGTAAAATATTTTCCTACACTTAGAATTTTGAACCACAAGTACCACAAAAATGCTTCTATCTCTCCCTCTCTTTCGCATCCTTGATGCACATTGCATTTACTTACTCATTGCATTAAATTTGTAAGCAATAAAAAACTTTAAGCCAAAATACGATCAGTTACACTATAAAAACACCATAAGTAATAGTAGAAATAACAACTGAGGGAGATTTTAATAATCCTTAAAAAGAGTCCCTTAGGAAGATTATACGGAAATACAACTGCAACAATCGTAAAATGTAAACAGAAAAGCAGTCCAAATAAAATAAACAAAACACTGGCGCACACACAGTCACCAGAAAAAAACATTAACAATTTTTAGAGCCCCAAAGCATTCAGAAGGACTCTCACGTGCAATAAACTTTTATTTCCCAATTGGATTGCAATTGCGAAGCCACTAGCACAATAACTGAACCACCACCAACGTCACCGTCACCGTCACCGTCACCGTCACCGTCGCTATTGCCAATAGTTAACATCAACATAGCGCAACGAGTCACCTACCATCCTCATCATCTACCGAATGACCAACAGCACAAGGACGACCACGAAGCATGGCGTGCTTTTGTCCAACGGAAGTTCCAGGCGGACATATTTGTTTTGTTTTGCGGAGTTCACTCTGGCGAATATCTTTGTTTTTAGCGCAAAGATGACTATCACTGGCGTAGCAAAGTGCACTACTGTAAAATAAAAAAGGTTTGGCTCAATTTTCTTCAATCGATTTTTATCGAGGACATCTTTACATGCAGCTTTCATAAATGCCTATATCGCTATCGCTAGCGATGTTTGTAATAAAATGTTTTTTTTTTTAATTTTTGCTTTATTTTTGTTGTTTACCACTGTGCGCCGGTGTGCGCTCACTATCACAATAAATGTTGATTACTATGGCATTCACCCAAGCAGAGAATGTAATGGTGTCAAATGTTGGCGCCAGGTCCATTCCAAACAGCGTTCGGAGTGTGATAAATTAATTGAAATTTTATTTAAAATACGTGTATGGAATTAGTGAAGTAAAAGGATAACATAACGTATGCGGTGATATAAAGAAATTATGCTGGTAATAAACACACAATGTTTGCTCAAGCTAATACCATGGGAAAATTTCATTAAAAGTTGGAATTGAATGTAAGCTGTGCGGCAAGCGGAAGTGATAAGCTCGACGTGTTCATTAAATGCTATCCGATAATTCTTAGTTAATTCAATAGTCACTGTGTGGCAATAATTTAATTTTGTTAAGCGTATTTTATCGTACTTATTAGCTCTTAACAGTGTCTTTTGGCCAGGTCGAAAAATTTAACTATCACTATGTCTCATTGTACAAAGATTCATTTTGTAGAAAAACTTAAAGTTTAGGTTTCTATGGTGGGTGTCAAATCCACTTGTCAGAACTTTGCTTTCAGATGTTGAGTTTGTCACTTCGTATATTGCTACGAAAACTCATTATATTCCGTTAAAAAGCTATCGGTTCGCGATTTGTACGAAAGCCAGCTTTAGTTAGTAGTTTAAGGCAACGATGGGCAAAATAGTAGTAATGAGCCAATTTGAGCTCTTTACAACAAACACGTTGATTTTTTTAAGAAAAATAATCAAAACATCAAACAGAAAGACTGACCACTGCTACGTACATTTTGATCGTTGTGGCATTTTTTTAAACGCGCTATGTACGGGATTTGTATTATCGCTATTGTTTCATCATTTAGAAAACACAAAAAAACCGAAGCGAGCAAACAAGAAAACAATAATGCTTATAGTACATTGAGACAGCATCTCCCGTTTCGTTTGATCAGTATACTTTTATTTCTACACTCATGTTGTTCTTGCTTGATTCTTGGAATTGACTTTTGGTTTATTGCAGAACTTTTTTTGATCGAATTTATGGTGTGGCTTTCCTGTTGTTGCAATTTTTGTTTTTGTTGCTTTTGTTGTAAGTAGCTCATGCTTTCAAAATCTTGCCCACCTATGCTTTAAAGGTTGAGCTCAAAATAGTGATTCTTCTTTAACTTTTACAAAGATAAGATCACATTTTTTAAGAACATTATTGTATATTCTGCCAAGGCATTCATCAGGGAGTATTTCTAAATCGTAAATGGCTTCGAAAATTGGAAGAAGTCGTTTCGCCATCAAGTTTGCAGTAACCCTTAAAGTGTCGGTTGAAATTTTGTCGTAATCTGGTTTATATCAGCTATAGTATCTTTGGGATCTTGAACTTTTTGCTAGTGGTGTTTTGTCATTTTCTGTTCTATTTTCATTGTTGTCAGAACTCTGCGTGACCGTGTTTTAGAATAACGAGCGTTTACGAGCGTTGTTGCGCATATTTTTAACTTTGAGTATTTCATGGATTGGATGTATTATATTATCTCTGATTCAATATGATTTTCTTTAATACTGGAATCCAATGGCAGGCATCATGGATCGATTTTCTCAGACTTGCTTATATATGGTTACTCTCATCTGCTTATCTGAGGCAAGGGACGTTGCTGTTAATTAGCTTAGTCTCTGAAGCGTTCCACTACAAAATGCTTGCCTGGGCAACTAGAGCCTTTGTGCACTCACATCACTTGTAGCCTAGAAATAATGGGTTATGGCACAACAAGAAAGTTTAAAGTACAGAAATCTGCACTTTTCTTTATGGAAACATCAAACAGACTGTTTCGCCAAATTTGATGTGGATTGCTTAGAATTCAATGCCATGTAGCCGAGTATTGTAAGATACGAGTAGCTATTGTTGTGGATTTAACTACACGCATAGCGCTATGTTGTAGCCAGCTTGCTTAGAGCCACCGATTTAAAATCAGGTGCTTGCTATTCACATCGTCTTTTTCCACAAGAGGTGTCATACAAACTTATAGTTTTTAAGTTAACTTACAAAAACTGACTGTTTTTTACGCATGGCTATCCAAAATTGAACTTGTTTTTAAGTTCCAAGATATCTACGCACATAGGTGCCTGGAAATCTAACTTTTGTATCTACGTTGTTTATTTCCGTTTACCGATTGTTAGTTGTCCTTTTTAACTAAAAATAGAAGTAAACTTTTTAACTTTTTAATGGTGTGATTTCAATCACAAAACTTCATTCACCATACAAAGTAGTCGTTCCACAATGTGCTGTATGTAACACTTAGGAAAATCTGTGAAAAGAACAATTAAGCACACTTGCGCCAGTATGTGTGCGCAAATCCGTTTACTGACTCCCAAGGTGCAAACTGAACATAACACTACGCCATAGTCATTTTCGATGTCGTACGACAACGAGAAAATGATAAAAAGCAAACAAAGAAATAAAGCAATGAATGTGAATGAAATGAAAACTCTTCAAATCCGCCGAGTGCGAACTGGCGTGAGCTTCCCTCGCCATTTGCTAATGAAAAAGTTCAACAGAGTGAAATTCCACTACATACAGCCCATCATTCGCGCGCTCCTGCGGCCATTATGTGCCGCGTGGCTTCCAGTAAAATGCGACGCAGCACGCACGCCAGCTGCATCGAAAGAGAGTGTCGAAATCGTTTTAATTGCTTACAACAGCGGAAGCGGAAATAAAACAAACTGTTTTTTTTTTACTTTTATTTTGTATTTCCTTTTTGCATTTCACTTCCATAGATGTGTTTTACTTGCTAACAAACGAAGTATTAAAATCCCGGAAACGTCATATGTTGGGCGTTGCAAGTTTCATTGTCGCGTGACAGCAGAAGACAGACAGTTTTGCTTACTTTTGCATGAGAATTTCTTTGCATGATGATGGTCGTAGCTTTCAGATTTTCAAATGAAATATAAAATAGAGCAACAAATCGAATTGTAAACATTCGCACAGAGTTTACTCGAAGTAAAATCTATGTAATTTAATATTTAAATGTTTCCGCTTAGAAAATGTTGCCAAATTGATATTTTTGGCATTTGAATTCACATTACAAAACAATTAGTAGAGTGCTCGCGCCAAGATGTGTCATCGAAACTTTTTGGCATTCGTGCGATAATTAAAAAGTCATTACTATCATGCGGAGTGAATGTGAATTGTAGCCATTACTGGCTAGCGACATCTGTCAGTGGAACTTGGCACGTGATACTTTGACTATCAACAACAAACAAATCATAATAACCACTAAGCGTGCTATTTCAACACAATACAAAACCATAAAATGACACTTTGAATTAGTTGAATGTAGTGTGATATCAAGTTGTGTATCTATGTAATTAGGGTGTTTATTTAATAAAAAAATATATATATTTTCTCAAATTTATATGATAAATTTTTAAAGAAAAAAAAAATTAAATTAAATTCAAAATGATTAGAAATAATCACTTAAAGGCTTCAACAGTGTTTTCGGTTTTTCTTAGAGCTATGATAGCTACATAGTAGACAGGCATTCTACAAAGTGACCTTTGACCTTTTAATTAGAACAAAAACCTTCAGAGAGGCAATCCTCCCAAGATTTACGCAATGTTTTTCTGAGTTGAAACCAATAGAAGTCTCTAAATTAAAACTAGTAAAGGGTGTTTGTTATGGCCTTTTTATTAAAATTTTAATTTGGCAAGACTTACGCAAATAGCTCTAAACTTATTTTATTTACACATATTGTAGACGCCACGCCCACTATTCAAAGCAAGTCCTTTTTCTCTGCTGTTAAGGGGAAACATTACTAGTATTCACTTGCTTTTCCTTAAGCAATTCTCTCAGTGCAACATCCTAAAGTTTTTAGTTTTTTTGAAGGGTGCCACGCCCACATCACAAAATTCGCCTAGTCTTTGTTCAGAGCTTTTCCGAATCATTTCCACTATTTGTGTGAAATTATGTGTTTCATTATCTTAAATAATTATCTCATTTTAGCGTTTTCAAGTATTTGCTTGTATGGGAAAAACCACGCCCTCTTTTAAAATAGTTAATTTTTTTATAAAGAGCGTTTGCAAGTTATTTCTAGTATTTACGAAAAATTTGCATGCACTACATCAAATAACTCGCGTTTTAAGTGTTTTAGTTGTATGAGCGATGGGCGTGTTCGTGAATCGACTTTGCCACATTTCAATCGCAAGAATCATTTTTGAAGGTGTAGCTAGCTTATATACGGAATTGATTTGCTGGGTTTTCTTGTAAACGCGATTTCCACAGACATTCGGACATGGCTCCATCGGCTCAGATGGTAACGCTGATCAAGAATGTATGCACTATTTTATGCCTGCCACACCCACTGATATGCGTTACAAAAGGGGTGCCAAAGTGAATATACCCCGAGTGTAGGGTGTAAACAAACTTGAAATGATGCATAGAATCCATTTTTAACTTCAATTCATTGATTGCTGCCATGGAATCTCGAAAGCGCTGATATAAATTTCAAATTAACCCATTGTGCGTCATTTAAAGAGAGACTTTCTTCCTCTAACTAAGGTTAACTTAAAGATCTAGTGTTAGATTTTATGAATTTTGGTTTCAATTGACATAAAATATAATGAGTAAACGACTAAAATCCTCCTAAACAACGCGCGTTTTCAAAGAGGCACTGCGCATCAAGAGCAAAACCTCCGCGATTGGTGGTTTAATATTAAAAAGTGAGGACTTTTCCTTTTAATTTTTTTGTTTTTGCTCAAAGCTTTCCAATTGGCTGGGAAATAAAAATCTTTCGCTGTAAATTATCTGAAAACGGTGGGAAGAACGCTGTTTATCACATAAAACTGCTTGACAATATGTAGAGAAAATAATGATTCTTCGCCCTAGGCACAGCATTTACACGGCACTGCCTTGACAATCAACTCACTCAAAATGATTTTTACCTCCATGTAAATATTTACATTTTTTTAGTTTTTCTTTAAAATATGATTTTTTTTTACAAATTCTTTTTATTTGGTTTTCAATTTCAGATTTCCACAAATTTCAATTCAAACTTTCATTTTCTATTCGATGTTAAGTTTTCTATTGTCGAAACGATCGAGTTGAGTTCAAAAGCCTTTTGTTTGCGTGCACAAAAGCCATTCAAAGCCATAGGCTGGGAAACTTTTATTTTTCTTTCCTTTTATTTCCGTTGTGACTGCGAGGTATATAAGTTTTAAGAGCACTGAAAGCATAAAGAAAGTTGTATGCTGTGGAGAGAAAGTTGTGAGTGCGAATAAATTTAATATTGCGACATAGACCTGTGGTAAAATCTCATAATTTAAAAATTTTATGTGGTTTTAAAAATTTTTTTTTTAATACAAATATATATATGGGGTAACCCAGAACATCGTGGCGCGGAACGAAAGGGTCAATCCCTTGTAAAATAGTTGGAAAAAACTGGCACAAAATGAAACAATGAGCTATTGAAATTTTGCTCAAGCTCTACGCTCTTAATAGAATTTTCAGATAATAGAAGTTGTAGTCCGACATTACTTTTATGAACTTCAAACTTGTCGGTTGATAGTGAATGAGCTATAAGAAGTATATGTTCATTTAAAGTTCACAAAAAATGTGTAATGCACTCAGATAATTGCATTCTTTATTTTCTTTTACCGCATTTGCAGCTTGTGATAAAAAATTTGGCAAAACTTGATTTTGTCACTATTTTGCAAACAGTTCTGCGTTTAATCAATCTTTCAAAACTTCCATCTATGTAACCCGATAAAGTTCAATTACAAGCAACAGTATGAAATTCACAAAAAAAAAACACGAACTACAAATCTTCAACAAACACTACAGCAAAAAGGACTATCGTTTGTCCAAAGAGGACAGTTAAGACAAATGACCTACACAAACTCAGAGTCAAGTTTACACAGCACGAGTCCAAAGATAAAATGTAAATGAGCTAAAATTGAAATTTTAAATGTAGCACAGATATACAACAGAAACAAAAAATTAAAGAACTTTCGTCGAACACACAGTTCTTGCGATGTGGCGTGTGACTGTTATCAAAGTATCGATACTGCAATTTTTGTTCTAATCTCTTCCCAGATTCACCGAATGCTTTAAAGAGGCTTGCAAGAAATCTAATTACTACTTTACAACACCGTTTATATATATTATACAAGCATTTATTGTAAACTTTCTATATCTATTCTATATCAGTTCGGTCCAGGTTTACCAGGTTAATCGCATTTTCAAAAAATGTTAAAAATTTATAATTTTCTTAAAAATGCTGAGAAACGGCAACAGTTATTCACAATCCAACAAAACTTACCTAGATCAATTATCTAGCGAATGGTACCAACATCGATTAGATCAGGCCAGTGGTCCCTAAGTTAGGAGAAATAAGAAATATTAATTGACCTAGAACATAAAACGCACCCAAGAAAGGTAACTCGGCGCCGGTTCTTCGGCAAGTTTGCCTATATATATATTTGTTTTACAAAAATATTGCACGGATTGCTTTTGTATCTTACAGAATTTTTTACAAAAAAATCGCGAGATATAGCGCACTATAGCTTTTTTGTATTACTTTTTTCCAAAGTCATACAATACTTGATGGTACGAGTATACCATCCGATTTAGAAAATGAAGTCAAAGTCTTTTTCCTGCATGCATGAGTTAGGTATACCATTGTTTTTTCCTATAAATTATATAGTTTTAGCATTTAATCTTCCGTTAGTCAATGGTGCTTGCTGGACCTGTTTTAATTTCAATTTTATATATTTATATTTGCAATTGAGCTAGGAACTTGAAATTCCTGGTAGCAGTCTAAAATTTTATTGGCTATCGATCAATAAAAAATCAGGGCTAAAAACTAAACACGAAGGATATATCTTTTGAACTACTTCGGCCGGTCGAAGGACCAATATACAGAAAGTACCACTCTTTCTCTTCAAAACCCACTTTGAAATATATCGATATCATTTTTTCTTCATTTATCCTGCTGTACTGAAACTTATGTCGCTTTGTAAAGCGCCCTATGCAATACATTTCAATTTAGGATATCTTGGAGAAAGAAAAAGCTATCGATAGTATGTATTCAAAGTGTTTTTTGAAAGAGAAGAGCAATACTCTCACACACCGCAATGAGTTCTGATGGGAAAAATTACGTCACGGTGCCAGACACTCTCTAATATACCAAAAAAAAAACATAATTTTTGCATTTGTATCGATGAGACACAAACTGCAAAGGGTCATATTTTGATAAACAAAAAAGAAATCTAGACGATTCAAAATTAATTTTAAAGGGAAAGAATCTTACTTATAAATGCTATTATAAGTTCTGTAAAAATAAAACTCCTTGTGATGTTACAAAACCTTAAATATGTCAGCAAAAAAAAAACAGTGATTTTCGTGCATTTAGGATATGAAATATCTATAAACCTGACGTGATGGAGCAATTTTGATACCAGATTCTATTTTAGCACTTCGGAAACCTTCGGAAATATATACAAGAGTTTCTGCGTTCAGACCCCTGTTGCCCAGTACTATCGTAAAACTTTTCCTTCACTGCATTTTTAAAATATTCGACTTACAAACGAAATAACTCTAAGTATTTCCCAATAAAATATCGACATATTCCAACTATCTCCTCCACTCCAGTGAGAAAGCAACAGAAGTTGAAGATGTTTGTTTGCATTAATTTAGAAATTGTGTTTTCATTTTAGCAATTGCTACTGAAATATGTAACAAAAATGCATAATCCTACAACATTTTGTTCTGACTTAATTTAGAACACTTTCGTTGACTTACTCACTGTTGTTGCTTTGGCAACAGAGCCGTCCAAGTTACATCGTCAGAGTCATTAGAGTCAAAGTCCAAATGTGCAATTTGCAAGCACAACATGGTGATATCTTTGCATCAGTACAATTTTATGTTAAATATTTGATAAAACAAAAGTGTTCGTACAATATTTTAGTTAAAGTAAAAAGGATTTCTTAATTGAAACAATACTGAGAAGATACCATTTGTAATTATTATTTTATATTAACACATTATGCTTGTCCCTCATGATAAAATAAAGTTTTTCTCCTCAACCTTTGTGTTATTAGTTCTCTGCTCAGTTTTTAACTCTTTAATCATTCTTAATGACAGTGTTTCTCAAACATTTTGCGGTATATTTTCCAAACTACTGTATAGTGCCATTGAATATATTTTCTTTGAATTTTTCACTAGATCCGCTGCTTTTGAATTTTGTTATCTTAAGTATTTATATAAAATTGCTTATATGGAAATGGTTTGTAACGCTTTGGTGCAAAATTTAATGCACCGATTTTGATAATTTATTTTTTTAAACAGCATATTTTTGGTAAGAAATGGTATAGCATACTTATTTTTCTTAATTTTTAAAGTAAAATATTTTTTTTTATAATTAAGATTTTGCTATACCACACATAACATCACGTTTGATTTTTCGTTGATGACGCTTATGGGTCATTCTACCTCTTTTTAACATTCAAAATTTGGATTTCTCAAAGTCAATTTTTTTCGATACTTTGTCTAAAAATATTCGATACGTGTTTTTGGAAAAAAATTTTCCGGACAAATTTTCGAAAATACGATTTTTTGAAAATCATCAATTTAAAAATACATGAATTTTCGTTTTGAATTCTGTGTTGTTATTGCTGTTTTTTTTTTTTCTTATCATTTGTACCGTTTATATTTGGCTTTGAAGTTCAAATAACAAACGCTCTGAAAAGAAAATACAGAATGTTTTGTTACGAGCGTAATTTCATTAAAAAAAAAAAACTACCACTAGTACCACTAATTTGAAATAAAATAAAAAAAATCATTACGCTCAGGTCATATGTGATCTGCCGTAACAGATTTGAAGAAAGATGACAGATAAACTAAGTGACCGATACCCACATTTTCAGTTAACTGTTAATCTACGGCTAATCCAGCAGCAGATACTAGATGAAATTTGCTGAGCAGAACCAATAGAGTGGGAAATGAATATAGCTCTCTCAAGTATTTGTTACACGGAAAGTTCTAAGACCTCTACCTCATATTTTGTATGAATTGAACAATTTGAACGCGTTGTTCGGTAACCAAATGCCATCTTGTTTGACAGCTGTGGAATAACAGCGCTACATTTTCCCAGGCTCCAAATGGATAAACCGTAGTACATTTAATATTTCCACTGTTGTCTCTTGGGGGGCTTCCTTCCTTAACTATATGCCTAGATGAGAATAATTGCAAATTTAATCACAGTCAATGTTTGGGGTCATTCTCCTATTTAAGAAACAATGTCTGTAAGCAAAACCCCTAACTACGTATAAACACTACCATACGCTTGGGAAGGAGATAAAACTTTGCCTTTCAAGAACTTATATTTTTTTTAATTGAAAATACTTTGTAAAAACCTTAAAAAGTTTACTGTGTCGAGTTTTAATTGGAATCGTTGAGTGTAGAGGTTTATGTGAAGGTAGCAAATGCAACAAGAGCTCGAGTATTCCTTGTAGTAATTTTTACATGGAAAATAATTTTTTAAGCCTTTTAGTAGGATTTTTTTTTATTTCAAGTAAAACTAAAACTTTAAGCCGATGTAGTTGAAATGAAGTTGAGCTTAAGTTATTGCTCACTAATAAATAATAAGAGTTCTTGGAAGACGATATTTAAATGCAACAGAACTTATCTTATTTTTAAACCAGAGCTACTTTTACGTAAAAGAGTTATTTTTATACAGGGTATATTCTCATTGTTCTTTCATTTTAGAAAGAGGCAGAGAGATTCTAGAGAATTGCAATATCAGTCGTCCTATAAAAACCTTCTAAATTATTGGCAAAAGTTGTAGATTATTTGGAGATAAATAATCAAAATGGAAAATTGTTCGCAAATAAAATTTGATACTCACTCTTTAAAAGTTTTAAGAATATATAGGGTGTGCCAATAAGAGTGCACTTTTTTATTTAAAAATAAAGGCACGTATATTTTGAGCGAGTTGTGATATTTTTATTGCAGTGTAAAGTAGAAATGTTCCGATTAAGTATGAAATAAAATATCTAGCAAATGACCAGGCTCTAGTGACAGGCCAAATGTCACGTCAGATTTGAAGTTGGGAAAGGTGCCGAATTAATGTTTTCGGCGACACTCTTATTTACAGCAGCAATGTTTTCAAGCGACCAACCAGCACGATGACGCAAAGGAGACTTACTGTCTGTAATCGACCCAGTTTCTTAAAATTTTTTTAACCACTCTTTAAATTGTTGACGCATAAGGTGCACTTTTTCCGCGAACTTTCCGTGGATGTTCACAATAATAACGCGTTATTTTTTAGTGTATCGCTACATTTTTAATAATCGAAAAAATCATAGGTCACAGCTGTCAAATTTCAGAATTGTCACTTGCACGAAAACAAAACTATACAAAATTTAAAAAGTTCACGCTTATTGGGACACCCTATACAACATACATAAATGTAGTTAGTTCTCAAAATGTTCTAATGTTTCACAATATTTTAAAATTTTATGACTTGCTTAAAAATGTTATTGTTGTTTTCTCTCAAAATAAAATTTATTTACAATTTTTGTGTCACTCTTTTCCCATACGATGCAGCACTCTCATGGTTGTTTGGTGTTTCGATTTGTTTTGATTTGATTTGTGGTTTTTGTGCACAAGGGCTCGATGGACTCGCAGCGTGGCTAGTGGCATGATGGTTGTTACGAGTGCACTCATGCAGACCTCTAATAGGTAATGATGTAAAATTGATGCAAATATTTCGCTTTTTCGATTTCGATCGTACCTAATAGTGACGAAAATCGATTAAAAACTATATCTATCTTACGAGTTCCAATATCGAATAAAGAATTATAATATTCTTCATAAATAATTTCTCCTGCGCTTATGTCATAAAATCTGTGGTTATTCCGCTACAATGGGTATCGTAAACTCACTTGTCACCATACAGATTGCTTTAGTAATATGAATTTTACATGAATTAAAATTAGTTAATGCCATCAGTAAATTTTAGTTAAGTGAAGTGAATGTTATTAAAATATAGTACAATGCTTACTATACTATACTTACTACTATAGCTTAACGGATTGAAAAAGGGATGAATTGAATACCGCTCCTATAACCCCAGTTCGAAATTTTTCCTGCATATTTAGGGATATCTCAGGAAATTCTGAGTCATATTTAAAAACTTAAATACGATTATAATGAGCATGTTGTAAACCTTGCCATACAATGTATTGATACTTTTAGGAGCGTGGAACTTCCCACACCAGCACAAAAAATAGCCTATGCTAAAAAAAAAAACAATTTGAGCAAATTTTATCAAACTTGATATGGGAACATTTGGGCACACCATTCAAATCAACATTGACCAAAAAGTAGGCGGCATTAGCGAAATAGATGTAGAGCTATTACACAAGTTGTAACTATGCTACACTATGCTAACTAAACTATTCACGCAAATTACAAAAACGTTTAGCTATGTCAAGTCAAGCTTCCTCAATATCAGGCATCAATCAAAATTTTTGGTACAACGATGGAAGTTTCAACAGTCTCCCAATGTTGGCTATGAAATTATTCTAGCAAATTTTTGCAAATTCGAACCCGAAAAGTTTCGTGTGCAAGGGGCTTGAAAAATGTGCGTGCAACTTCCAATAGAAGGAAAAAACTATTAAGCTTTATGACAAGAAAATTTTACCAATCTTGATATCGAAAGCTTTGATAGTACAAAAAGTTTTGGGGGGATATGGGGCCTAACACCTCTCATACATGCAGAAAGTTTTTGCTAAAAAAAAACAAATTTTTTACTTAACTTGTTTACCTTCGTTAATAAGTGCAACAAAATAGAACTGGACGTCTTAGCTGCAGCACAACAGAGCACCTCTACCGTGCCCCTCCTATAAAACCAGAAAAAATACCCATTAAATAAAAGTATAAGACTTGCAATGTGCTGTTAATGTAGTGTAGGGTATCTAAATTCTTATCAAGGTCTAAGATAACAATTTTATTAGTTGATTTTTATGACTGTGTTGTTATGTGTAGATTATGACGCAATAATTACACTTTGCGCACATTCCCGGAATGAAATTTAAATACTTGCCATTTTATCTTAATAAACATACGAGTACATATATGTATGTTTGTCTATAAATCTATGTATATATTTTATATAAGAGTTATTTGAATAACCTTCATTGCAATGCTCATTGTAAGTGCTTCCTATTATCGGCTCAGGTGAGATTACATGCTTTCTCTCTCATATGTAGCGCCTACGTTAACTGACAGTTGAGTGCCACTTGAACTATGTAAGGTGTCGGTGTATAATTGCAATTATCGATAGTGTCGTTTTTGTTATTATTTGCGCAAATTGCCATTATCAAACTAACAGAATAATAAATATATATATATATATATATATATATGTAGGGTATGTACTCTAAATTTTCAATCGTAACTCATATGAAGCAATAAAATTCAATTTGTATTCAGTAGATCGCTGTCTTTTCTGACGTAAAGTTTTTTTTTTCAAAAAAAAAAATGTCAATAGCTACGAGAAAATTTAGAATATTAGTAACACATCCAGAAGTACATGAAGTTGGCTTAAATCTCTTGCGTCAAACCTGTGAGGTAATTGTGGTAGAAAGTTTGCCACCTAAGCGTACGGAAATCTTGGAAAAAATCAAAGGTGTTCATGGTCTCTTTTGGACTGCTCACCATAAACTCGATGTTGACATAATAAATGCTGCCGGCAGTCAACTGAAATCAGTTGCTGCCTTATCTGCTGGAGTCAATCACATTGATGTTGAGGAATTGAAAAAGCGAAAAATATCATTGGGGCATACGCCTACAGCTTTAAATGCGGCAATCGCTGATTTGGCTGTTGGGCTAATGATTGCCACAGCAAGACGATTTCAAGAGGGACGTCAAAAAATTGATGCGTAAGTTTTTCAATTGACATTTTTTTCGAGTGCATTATAATTGTGCGTAAAAACAATGCTCGTATTCCGTAAAATTTTGATAAGCGACAAAGTCGTCCAAAAAATAAATTACAAAGAAAAACCATGTACTTTATTTGCTTAATGTGTCCCTCCGTGTCTGGCCTAGTTATGTGTGCAGACATATATCAAGCCTTAGCGCTACTTTAGCGGCAAAGTTTAATATGAAAATGACGAATTGTGACAGATGGAGTACTATATCTTTTCAAGGTCTGCTTTCGTTGTGAATCTTAAGAATAATGTTATTCCCAATCAGGCTTATCTTTGCAAACTGTTCATAATGGTGCGATAAGACATCTTGCAAGTTGCTTTCTACAATGTTAGAACCATCACCATAGTAGACCACATGTTTTCCTGAACTCTTGTTTCTTATTTTCCTCCAAATTTTGTTTTTGTAAACGTTTGGAGGCCTGAATAACGCTTAAGTTTTTAGTATCTTACAACATCTCTCTCTCTCTCTCTCTCTCTTTTTGTTACAGCTCAAATTGGGAACATCGAGAACACATCCAATGGATGATGGGACAAGATATATATGGTGCAACAGTTGGATTCTACGGATTTGGTGGTATTGCGCAAGGTATCGCTAAACGTTTAACTGGATTCGACATTGGTCGCATTTTATATACAGCACGTAACAGAGTTGATAGTCAAATTGAAGAGAAATACTGTGCCACACATGTCTCCTTCGATGCATTGTTAACGGAGAGTGACTTTGTCTTTATCGCCGCACCTTTAACACGAGAAACTGAGGGCGCTTTTAATTGTAAAACGTTTAATAAAATGAAGAAAAATGCAGTGCTGATTAATGTAGCAAGAGGACGTGAGTATTGTTCACTTTTATTTTGATGTAAATATAAGTATTTATCGATCTATGTACATTGCTGGCCCGCATTTAACTTGAAGCCATTAGTGAAATGTTAGGACAGCGTTATATTCCATTTAATATGTTCATAATTTCATTACTAGAAGAAATGCGAGTCCTGTAATGTATTGTGAAAGACATCACTGGAGCAAGAGTAGTCAAATTTAGTGCACTGCTTACGTTTTAATTATACTCGTGTCTTATGAGATTGAAAATGGGGTGAACTTGTGTTCACATAGCCGCCCATATATATACCCTACATCAAAATGTTTTCCATATGTTAGCGGTTATCTCTGGAAATACTGAGAAATATTTTAAAAATTTAATAACTCTAAGACACGCGTTGGACTCGTTGTAACCATTGCTATACTATATTTTTACATAACAAAGGGGCGTAGCAGCTCTCTTGTAAGTAAATAACTTTAATTGGTTTACTTAAGTTAATGCAACCAAACTTCACAAATGTATTTAAGTGCCGCATATAATGCGTACGTACTTGGGCAAGTGGGCGTTGCACTTTCCATACGAACAAATATTTTTAAATCGCTATACTGATGGAGCTACTTGTAAATTTCGTTAGTGCTTCAGAATTTTTATACCATATAAATCTTACTATACTTAATATTTTTGTATTAAAATTAAGCAAATGGGCGTTCAACTTTTTGACTCAAAATTTGATGATAGTTCATTATATGTATTGCACATCGTGGAAAGTAATTCCATTCTCAACCAACCCCAAAAGAGTTCGCGTATTTTCAACGAGTTAATAGCAGATATAAACGCCATATCATTTCATACAAATTTATTTTTAAAATACTTTCACAAATCAACATATGAAATGAATTTCTTGAAATTCTAGAAATTATAAACCATAATGATCTCTATGATGCTTTAAAATCGGAGCAAATTTTTGCAGCAGGACTAGATGTTTTCGTACCAGAACCATTTCCGGCAAATCACAAATTGCTTAGTTTACCGAATTGTGGTAAGTTGATGAGATTTCCAAAGAAAAAAAAATTTTTTAATGCAATAATTCTTATGCAGTAACTACTCCACATCTTGGATCGACAACTTTGAAGACACGCATTGATATGGCCACAATTAGTGCCAAAAATCTACTATGTGGATTGGCCGATGAACCTATGCCAGCACAAGTGTTCTAATGTGACTTAAAATAAAAAATTTAAAAATCTTATAATTTATTTTTTTCAATGCACAGAGTGAAGGGTCTATGTCGGTTTATACATTACGAAATTAAAACCATTAACAATATTTGATATTAAACATATTTGCCAACAAAATGACTCCATAAATGCATACAAACATATTCCCCGTACCTACATATTGTGTACATAACTTCTTCAAGAAATCAGCCAAACAGACATACATAGATACGCACACGCACACACCGTACATAAACATTTGTGACTATTTATAGAAGCAACATTAATAAAACATTTGATCCCAAAATCTTGCAGTAGCTTCAATCGTGTTTTATTACTTTGTTGTCAGCATAAAGTG
The DNA here is from genome assembly GCA_963680825.1 of Meiosimyza decipiens. NCBI lineage: Eukaryota > Metazoa > Arthropoda > Insecta > Diptera > Lauxaniidae > Meiosimyza > Meiosimyza decipiens. The sequence continues at coordinate 72,256,102 of OY804260.1, read as the reverse complement.
AGAATATACGAAACCTTTTTCGATGAATTTCAAATAATGAACCCATTCAGAGGATAAATCGAATATTTGTGCACCACATGGCAGTCCCAGAAATTATCTACATACATAATCGTATATGTGCATTAAGGTGGCTCATAAAAAAAAAATATTTGTGGAAAATGCTAAAACACTTGCCGCGAGCTTTAACTTTATTTGTTTGCTGCAAATATTGTGTGTATGCAGCGCATTAAGCGAAATTTGTTTGTTACGAACAAAAAATTAAAGAAATCATTCACACTGATTTTTAAAACTATGAAAAATCTGTCAAATGTTTCATTAGTGCTTCACAAGCTTATCGTTTAGTACTCGTTTTCGTACGAGAAATTTTGTAGCTGTGTATATCGTGCTTTTTCGTTTCGCTGAGTTTTCCGGTTATTATTGGTATGAGCACCAAGAAAAGCTACGACGCCTCATTTTTCAATCACGTTCACAATTTGCAAGTGGCTTGGCACACACAATGTACATTCACGTAAAAATTTTCATAGCTGTAGCTGTCATAGAATCCGAGATATAGCGTTTTAAGTAATTTTGTTGTATGGAAGGTGCCACACCTGGTTTTTTGGTTGTTTTGTTTTGATTTTTTTTATGTTTTTTTTTTTTGGTTTTAGAAAAATACATTTGCGTCGTTGTATGAGTGCATGTGATCGTAGTTTTTGAAAATTCCAAAGTTTTTTTGTAAACGAGTCCTAGCAATACAAAGCTTTTTTTATTGCTCTCTTTTTCTATACGATTCTCTCAGTAAAATAAAAAAATTAATACACCACTCAGAAAACAAGGAAACCAGAGTGTATTGCCTTATTTTATCTTCATATTTGGACCAAGTACAACAGTTTTACAACTATGTACATATTGTGAAATAATAAGGCATGCTACTAATATGATATGTTATAACACTTTGTGAATACCCCAAATGTAGTTTTCAAGACATTTTGAAGTTTTTCAAAAAACAAAATCGTTTTCAGCGTGAAATAATTGGTGGCGTGGCCTTTGAGGGATATTGGCATGGAATGTGGCACATATGAGCCTTCGGTCAATATTTCTTTGTGTCCAATTAATTGAAGCTACTGAATCAATGTGAATTAATTCATTAGGAAATGGAGATATTAGCCTTAGATATTTTTCCAAAATTTTATTTTTATTTTAAAAGCAACATATACGTTTCACAAAAATACCAGATATATTCTATATTTTAGGGAGTAAGCCTTTTATTCTAAAATAAATTCAATGTTGCTACACTTTTTTCTTGTTTTTCCCAAAGAGAATTTCAAAAACTTTTTGTGTCACTCCTTATTAAATGAAAATTTCCAACAACACCTATACATAAACACATTCTACAGGCAGTCGAATATAAAATTAATTTATTCCGGACCAAAGTGACCAGCAAATGGAAATTGCTAATGCCAGTATTTTAGCCAATTCGTTGCCGAATGAAAAAGACAGACAGACAGATGGATAGACAAACAGGCAGACGGACGACAGAATAAGCACAATGAGGGCTTAACTGCTTCATTTAAAACCTCAAATGCTGTTGTTATTGTTTAGTGTATCCTTATATTGGTTGGGTGGTGTTCACTTGTCCCTTACTGTGTATTCCCCGAGTCTTTGATAAATGCATATTAAGTCTGTTGATAACTCAAAATGATACTGTCATGTGTTCGTTTCATATGAATGTTGTACAATCGTATGGAATGAAAATTGGAAATTGAAGAACATTAATTTGAAGTCATCAATTGCGATTGTTAACATTTGGTTAAAACTTTCCAAAAAGGAAAAAACATTTTTTACTTTGGGTGATATAGACAAATGGGTTGATAGTACTTGGCAACTTTTGCAAAAAGCAATAGTAATATTAATGTTATATATATGTATGTACATATTTCTGAAATTGATTTAACACTAAGGCAAAATTCGGGTCGAAATTTAAGTTTTCAGACAAAGGATGGTCCCAATAATTCTGAAAACTATTTTTGGAATTTTTTTCACTTCAAAGTTTGGAATGAAATGTTAAAAGTTTGTTTTTTTAATAACTGTTTTCACATGCAATCATAGCATATAATTTTATCACAATTCATATTCCAAATTACCCCAGAGATACGCAGAAACTGCGCATTGTCGCAAATCCTGCAGTGAGATAGTGAAATCAACAGCCAACAGGTTGCCTGTATTGCTAAGAAACCGCATTTCGTATTCATAGGATTTGTTGCAAACACACAAAGGTTGGTGCTTATTTTATATTAGGTATGTATATGTATGAGATTGGAACAATGTTGGTGTTGATAACGTTGATGTAAATGAAAGTGTTGTTGTGTGATTCTTGCTTAACAAACTAGGACATTAAAGACAACAAGTCTCTTTGAATAAATATTTGAGCTCCTTTTTCTTCCAAAATAGTTTTTGTAACAAAAATTGCACAGGCCTGCGAGATTTTACCCCTACATTATAATAGGAGAACTGATAAACTCGGGAATTCAGCACCTTCCTCGACTTTATTTAGCATCATTATTCTTTGAGTTTAGGACAATAAACTAGCACATTATAGTAATGGGTGTTAAAATTTGAGATATATCTTTAAATTTTGAAATAAAAGACATCTTTATTTATTTTTATTGATAATTGAAGTACATTGGTTCCGAAAAAGAATATTATTCAAGTGATATCCTCTGCTGGCAATATTTTACCAAAATTATTGAAAATCATTATGCGGATGACATTCAAATTTACCTTTCACGACCTATTATAACTAATTGAAGACTTAAATTGAACTCGGATTTTTCCACTTTGAATAATTGGGCTGTCTCCAACCTTTTACTTATCAATCCCACCGAATCGAAAGTACTTCCAATAACGAGGAGTGAGACCAGCCTTGCTACTATTCCGCCATTGTTTTATTGGTAATGTCCAATTAGATTTTGTTTTTAAAGTTAAAATCTGGGGTTTTTCTTAAACACTGTCCGGGAGGCAGCGTTGCATTTTTTAAGGTAATATCTCCCGCTTAATTTTGTTTTGCAATTATTAGTTTTAGAACGGCTGATAATCGAAATAAGCGTCAGTCGCCACAATCGTGGTGGGTCTGGCTGTGAGAAGCCAACGAAAAAAGATATGAACGAGTAATTTTAATCTAAAACTTTCAATAAGATTTTTAGTTTTTTTTTTTTTTTTTGAAAATGGAGACCATCATTAAAAAACTTAAAACTATGAAAAATGGGTCAAATATTGTCATGCCGAAATTTTTCGGGCATGAAATCGATGTGTGTTCATCTGCTCTACAAAATTGCTCTTAACATATTTTTCTAGCCATGTTACTGTGAGAACTTTTTTCGTCGGCCTCTCACAATTCTGATTGATTCACAATCACATCATAAGCTTTTGGTTGCCTTTAATGGAGTTCGAAAATTTGTGTGGTTTGATTGAATATCCAAATACTCCTACTTAAGCTTATTTACACTAAAAGTCCTGAGTTACTATACGAAAAACTTAACTTTTCTCGTTCAAATTGATGTGTGAATATGATTGTCCTAAGGCACATGCACCTCAACTGGAATAGACTAGTTTTCATAAGCACCATTAGACTCTGGAAGTCATTACCTAATGTTATCATACAAACAGCCCCAGCTTCAAAAATGCTATTTTCAATTACTTTTCTAATCAAAGAAAAATAAATTTTGTTAAATTAAAAATCTCTAACTACAGTCATCAATGTAATAGGTCATCATTTTTCATTTTTCTTTTATATAAGTTGTAACGTATATATACTAGTTAAGGTAATGAATTCTAATTATGAAATTATCTCCAACAGATGTACTATAAAAGTCTAATGTCTTACTGTACAAAATTTTATGTTAATGAATTAAAATTGAGATTTTAAAAAAATTAAAATTGAGATTTAAAAAAAAAATTGAGATTACGTGCTATACAAAATTAATTGAATTCAGCAGTGGCGAGAAGAAATATTTTTCATTCCATATTTCAAAATACGGAGGATATTATGTTATTATTTAATAACACGCGCGCACCTGAAACTGTCCATATTGTTTTTATTAAAGATAATGTTCTTACATTCGTATAGCTCATATTTAGGAAGTTCAATAAAATATAGAAGATTTCGCTAAGTATAAACTGGGTTTTTGTTTCATAATCAGTCTTAGGATCGAAGTTTTATTCATTTCTTTAGAACCCATCGGAAAGCCTAATTTACATTTTTGGCTACATAGCAACACTTCTCTGAGGGAGAAGGGCAATTTATGAAAATTTCATAGACATTAGTTTGAGCATTTCCACTACTTGAGATAACCCGATTGTGGAATTAATGAAAGATAACTTCAATTTAATTTGATATGATCAGAAATACTTCGAATAATATGTGTCTTTGGTATATGTATGTAGGTGCGTGAAAGTCAAAATCAGCGTTTGCTTGCTTTTTTTTATTCCGAAAATCAGATGTGATAAAACAAACTTGTGGCGGATTTGATCTCAACTTAAAATATGTATGATTCATAATTGATAATCAGAAATTCTCAGAATTTGATCTCTAATTAATTAATTTTATTTTAAATATCGTGGTTTTAATAAAAGCCAATGACAGTTTGCAAAATTTTCAGATATAAAATTTTGCCAAACAATTTTCAAAAATTCGAAATATGTTTAGCACTACTTATCACTTGTTACAATTGAAAGAAAAAAAATCTTTTGTTAAACATACAACATTGAGAATAGAACATTCCGCAGCCCACGTTGCAGAGTCATTTTAAATTTATGATAACAAATATTTAAACAAAAGTCTAAGCGCGAATAGTAAACAAATGTAAACAAATAAAAGCTAGTAGGTAGAAGTAATATAATAATGTATGTACACAAAAAAAGAACAACAATTTGCGGCCTTAAACAGAAAGTAAATCAAGAAAGTTATCTCAAAAATAAAGACGATTAAATTTTAAATATTAAATATATATTTAACCTTATATACTATACAAGCACAACGTATTACATTTCCCAGTATGTAAGCTCATTTGCTTTAAGAAACATTACGTGACAAATTTTATATTTTAACAATATACCATTTGGTCTTATTTTGACTACGGTTTGCATTGTGATTTTTATTATTTATAACAATTGACATTGAATGAAATCTTTTTATAATTCAAAATATTTAATAGCACATACATAAATTGTAAATAAATTAGGGCAAAATACAGAATCAATTAAATAAAATAATTGACCAACCAGGCAGTTAAGTATTGGTGGTTTTCTTTTTAATTATATGTCAGTTGAGATTGTTGAAAAATATAATAAGTTTAATTTTGACAAAGATGTGACACAACATACTTAATGTAAGTTTTAATCAGCTGTTGCATTTAAAATCAAGTTTAGTTTATACGCTAATTAATTAGAAAAATGGTGTAACATTCTTGTCATAGACTTAAAATTGTTGTGTTTAAAAATTAATATGTTTACTCTAAATTTTAGTGATATTCACTCATTTGCGTAGTATGTGTATGAAAATAGCAACATTTTTTTGTATTTATTTATTGCTTCATTAAAACTGAAATAAAAATTTTATTCAAGCTAAAACTTGTGGGTGTAGGCGAAATCGCCAAAAAAAATAACACAATCCGCCTAAAAGTTTTATACAAATTTAGGGCTTACTTTATACCACACTTTACATTCGGGCATTTATTCAACCACTTATCTGTAATATTTCAATTATGGCATTCAAGCAATTTCTTCTAAAGAAACTTTGTCAAAAATTTAAAAGGAAGCGAATGCTGCAAAAGCAATAACAGATTTTGAGCTTTATTCAAGATATTCTCGTTTATTTCATTTACAGAATTTTTCCATTTTGGGTCTTTTTTTCGCTCTTTGCAAAAATAATATAAAATGTTGCAGATTTTTCAGAATATAGTAACTTTTTTTCAATTATTTTTTGGACACTTTTGCTCTCACCGAAATCCATCATAAAATCAAGTCAAGTCTATAATTTAGGTTTGTTTGCCTCTTATCTCTTGTTGTCGTCAGCAGTATACATTATTTTTATGAAATAAGAAGGAACTAAGTCTCAATTGCAACTAGCTTTCGTATTTACATATAACAGAAAAGGTGTCGCCACCCAAACGATTGGCCAACCATTTATTTTTAACGACGGCCAACTTTAAAGTCTCACAGCTAAATTTTGAATATAAATTTGTATGCAGTGCACGTCCCATACCTTCTATAACTAGAAGATCAGTCTCATTAGCAGTTATAGCCTGACAGAGCTCCACAGGAAGAGCACGGAAATCCAGACACGGCCCACGTTGACCATTTGCAAAAACCATCAATTGTTTTGTGTCCTTGGCTTTGGAAATAATATCACAATAGCTGCAACAACGTTCAACTATGTCGAGCAGCTCACTATAGGTAACATCATTGAGCGAAGGCTCTGTATTGCCACAAAGTAGCACCTTTGTACCGCGTCGCAGCAACTCACGCGCAAATGGCATTATTCCCAATATAACGTCCACACCACTGTTATCAACAAATATAACCGCACATTTATGTGCAAGCGCCTCCATACGCTGCAACCAAATATCCAAACTGTCCATAAGCCAAGGACGTTTCTGTATTTTATTTAGAGCCGAATGTAGACCAAAGGATGTATCATCTCGTAAAATATCTGTTACGGCCTGTGCACCCCAATCAAACATATTTCCTGCTAGTACACCACGTACTAATTCGGTCCAACGTTGTGATAGATTTTCCACGGCATCTATCTCCTGTAGTCGCGCCTGTAGAAGTGCCATTGCTTCTGTGTTTTCAGTTTCCTTTTGTTTTAACCATGGATCTGTGAAACCGAAACGACGCAAAAGAGTTTCATTTAACTCCAACAATTCACGAATACCCAATCTTTTGTTGGTGCTTTCTTGCAATTCTACACTTTTTTCGTACTCTTCTAATTTCTGTAAATATGCTATCCGAAATTTCTCCGATCGTTCCAACGCCGTACCAGGCTGCTTCTGTTCCTGGTCGTCCACACTGGCTGCAGCTTGTGTTGCAAACTTAGCAATCATATCGCGAAAACATTGAAACCAATATGTTGCTGCTTTGGTGTCCTTGTTAAGATCCAATGTGTCCGGATTGTAGGTGGCTGCATCACGGAGCAGCGCACAGCACTGCAATTCGCACATGATCCGCCGCTATTTGGTAAGGAGAAAGAAATGTTTTTAAAATAAATTGGAAATTCTCCATTTGTGCAATAATATTGACTTAATAAATTAGAATATACCCTTTGAAGAATGTTAATTAAATTTAAAATTTTATTGGGGTTTTTCAAAGTCCACCACTTCTATCTGCTGCCGAAAATTTGTAATTTAGTTTGCTCTGCTCTGCTGATCGCTCGTTCGGCCGTGTTAATCTCTTCTACAACTTCTACAATTGGATTATTTATAAATTTTTTCGTTGTCGTCTTTTTTATCAATGTTTGAATAAATTTACTTTTCTTTATTTTTCTGTTTTTCGTTGTGGCTCTCCACCGCAAAATGCGTTTACAAAAATAAAACAAGATAAACGTCAAACCACACAGCTGATTGTCAACTGTCACTGCGGTTACGTTCGGACTTTGACATTTTGTCTACAGTGAACTCAATTAGTCTAAAGACGCATACTTAAAAATTTGTTGCTTGGTAAGTAAATGGTGAGCTGAATGGAAGTGTTGCTCTAATGAAATAACTCTGGTGTGAAAGAGGGGTACATGGTAGTTGGAGAATACAGTGACTAAACTAGTGAGCAGCAATCAATCAATTGTGAGCAAAAGTAATTTGTATTATATACGCTTTTTTTTATTACTTGATCGGACATGATATGACAAAATTGTTTAGTTTTTTGTTTTTCTCTGAACCACGTAGGATTGAGTACAGATCGGTTTTATAAAAGCCATAATCTCCAGTTTGGAGATTCTTGCGTGCTGAGAATGAGATAAATTACGTCCTAGGTCGGTGAAGTGAAGGTCTGGGGAAAGAAATAACACCTGAAGCATATAAATACCTGGTAAGTGGGTTACGGAACGGAATACAAACTCTTTTAGGTAATTTGCCAAGCTATTAGGATGACAAAGGCAGAAAGACTTCCAGACGCCTTTTGTCAATAAGGACTAAATCTGATAGAGAGGTATTCTAATAATTAGTAAGCTTAAAATTCAGGTAGTGATATTATGGATCAGTATATTGAATATCACTAAATATTTTGAAAGCCAATTGCTGGTATTATGCCTGAAGCATTCTGTCCAATACTCGCATACTACGCAAAAGGTCGCGGATTTTCTGTACGTGATATCCACGAATTTCAAATATATACGAAAGTGTCAACCAAATAGACTTATACAAGTCCATAACAGAATCTAAATCAATTCATTTATGTACATATATGGCAAACCACTTGAAAACACATGGTGTGCAGTGCTATATGGCAATAGCTTTTTTGAACTTTAAACACCGGATTATATAGGTGTTATATAACCTCATGCATTTTAAAGACTTATTCAACCTCAAGGTGCATGCTCTCTTCAAATCCTCTGTGAAGCTTGTTGACATAACAAAAGGTTTGCAAACTGACATGAATGGAACCCATATTGGCCTTATTTAGGCAATGAATCTTGGTACCACCAAGTTAGGTAAACATTTGCAATGGCAGTATGCACTTCAAAAATGTTGATCATTTTATAAAGATTGTGCATGGTACTTAACTCGTAGGTGATAAATCAATTATTCTAAGACGTGCCAAACTGACGTGCTAAACTGACGTGCTATTGCTGAGTATGAGATTTATTTTATCAGCTGTTAATACCCAATAAAAAAAGATTAATATGCAATAATCAATATAATCAAATTTAAACAATCTTCCAAACATTCGAAGGCACTTAAGTATAGAAAAAATTTAACTATGATGCAGATAAATATCCATTAATCAGATCTCAGTTTTGATGCAGATGTACATACCTCCTATGAATCGCCCGAAAATAAAAACACTGATTGTATTATCCTTGATTTTTTTCGAAACACTTGAAAAAATTGATTTAATGATAAATAATTTATTAATACGCCTACTTAAAGCTAACAACTTAAAATAAGACAAAAAAGATTCATAAATATTGCTACTTTGTGCATTGATTAGGAAAGAAAATATTAATTTCCATAAGTATTTGCAAAACGATTAATATCGCATACACAGAAAATAACGCAGCACCCACACGTTTTGTTAGCCTATAACCGCTTATACTAAGCACTACAAATAGGGCAATCGTACAGAGTACTAGAATAAGTACATTATAACCAATCCCGTGGGAAGATATAGTAATTGCTTTGCCACCTTCTCCACTGCTATAACTTATACAGTTTTTAACAAACCATGGCACACCCAAGGAGAGCAAAATAGCTAGTGAATTTGCGCCTAATGAGTTCGAGACACCAATGCCGCTTTCACCTGAAAGGATATAAAATTTAAAAATTAACTAATTGAAAGTAAAATGTTTTATAATTTAATATGAGACCTAAACTTACCATTACGCAGTGAAATAATGCTACTAATAGCCTCTGGCATAGCAGAACCAGCTGCAAGGAATGTTAGGCCCATTATTATTTCAGGTATTCCTAATGTTACGCCTTAAAATATAAAGCAAACAAATTTTCGTATCCTTTGTTAAACACAATTCAAAAAGTTATTCCACATACCTATGGCAGTTATTAACCAGACAATCATGTAGGCATTTACTCCAATCATAAAAATACAAAACAGAAATGTTAACGGATATAATCGACGATTTGTTAAAGGGTTTGGTATCGAACATTTCAGCAATAGTTTAATTGGAAATGTGAAGATCCACCAGAACTTCATTAGTGTTGATTCACCACGAGGCAAAGAAAATAATTTGGCTGGCAACTCAGATGAAACAGATTCACTTTCTCGTTCCAAAGAGAGTGCTGAAAAGTTCAGTTTTGAGATTAGTTATTATCAATAAAGAAATATATATATATATATATGTATTTATATATATTATGGTATAGCCCAAAACTAGTTTTTAGGATAAACAAGTTTTCCTTTGGCCAAACTAGTTCATAAGAAGCGAGTTAGGATGAAGCAGCTTAGCCCAGGAAAAATTTAGAATGTCAGTGTATTTGGGAGACCTTCGGCCGCAACTCAATATTTACGTCCTGCAATATGCCCAACAGCGGCTTCGCGGAGGCCTATGGCTGCGGTTCAGTGTAGTAAATCCAACGCCGGTGTGTTAGCGAAGACGGCTCCGCGTAGTCGGCATTGAACTTACTGGAGGATGTAAGTCATGAGCAGCGACGGAAGTGCGCCCACTTACCCTTACATATTAAAATATCAAAAAACGGGGACTGAGGCCATAAAAAGTATATATTGGCCATAGCTCATCCTAGGCTAAACTAGTTTATCCTAACACGCTTCGTATGAACTTGTTTGGCTTAGGAAAAACTAGCTTATTCTAAAAACTAGTTTGGCCGGTAACATATGTATGCTTAAAATTGTACATTGCGAATGAAAATTTGAATAATTATTCAAAAATGCTACGCCGATGACCTTGAAATATTTTATTCTTGTAGTTATTCTGAGTCAGTGGATTCTGGGACACTATGAAACTACAGGCAATGAAAATACAGACGCAAAAGTAAAGAGAACTTTTACTTTATTCAAAATTAAAGGTTAGATATTTGAAAAACTTTTTGGAAGAACTTGGACTATTGCCATAAAGAAAATACTAACATAACTACGCTATTGTACAGCCTGATTTGGCAAAAGAATCGACATATTCACCAGAAGTATTCAAATCTTTTAACTTAATGTTGTGGCAAAATCACTTGCAAACACCTTCTCCTTTGTAATTCTGTCATGAGTTTTACGTTTTATGCTGTAGCATTCCTAACGACTGTTCTAAATTTTGTATAGCCAGAAATAAATCTTCGCAAATCACTTAATTGCAGAACCAATATAAAATACAACTAATGATAGCATATCTTATCTGTACAAATTCATTTTCTAAAGTAGTTTACATCATAAATTATTCCTACTGTTTTGTATACCTGTGCTATGTAAATTGATATTTATGTATTCTTTTATAATAAAATTTTTTAAAAATAAAAAATTCCAAAGCGTTGTGCTGATTTCTTGTTACGAGTAAAGCTAAGTAGGTAGATTACCACGTGTTGTTGGGCTACACTTAGCAAATTATCATTATCATTTTTTAAGTGATTAAGTAATTCCTGTGAAGAGAAGGATAAACAGACATCGGACCACTTTCTATGTGTATTTGATACTGATATGTTCAGGGGTAAACAGCTGAGAGCACAGATTCATAAAACATAAAGTTATAGGCTAAAGAGGATATAGATAGCAGTGAGCGCCCATCTTAGCCATAATTCAATTTGGTCATCGGTTGCTGTCATGATCAGATAAAGTGGTGACACTTTCGTGTTCGGCTAACATTACGATGAAGTCCTTAATGGATTGTGGAGGTTGTTACGACACCGCACTTGCTGATAGGTTTTTTAGCACTTCGAGAATGAAATCTTTACAAGGTTTGGGTCATTGACTCTGAGATATCTATAACCAATTTTTTTTCTTTTAATGTGCGTCTTTATGGAAGAACAAAGCAAGTGGTAAATGAAAATCTTCAGCTGAAGTTTTACATTTTTCAATTATGTGAATGGTCTCACACCCAAAGGCAGTAGTTTGCTTACAATGTACCAAAATTGAAGTATTTATGCAACCAATTAAAGTTAATTCTCAACTCACCATTTTTTAAATTGATTTCATATGCCAAAGACTCTCGTGGTGTTGCATTAGTACTTTCTGGTTGACTTATAGAGAACAAGCCTCTGCCATTTAATGGATCCCGTTTCATAGGTAGCTTGGCTTTAGCGCTATTCTGTGGTGGCTCTGTAAAATCTAAATAATGGAGCAGATTATCAATTAGTAAATATCTAACATCTAACGTATAATAAATAGTTCAAACTTACCATAACGTGTTGATAGACAGCAATTTAGTCGATCCTCAACAAAAACTCTTATCGTTGGCATAAACTTATGATTGTAAAAGCAGATAAGATAATATAACACTAAAAAGCCCATCATTATGCAAGATTGGACAAAAGAGATGCGACCACCCCAAGCGAGTACAAGTAGAACCATTGTATTAAAAATGTAGATGGTGCAATCACGTGCGATTGGCCACCAATCTAATTGAACAGGCTGTAAAAGTTAATGTGATAAATTAGAATCAAGAGACGCTTATAAATTACAATTTGATATATGATACAACATACCTTAGTGATGGCCAATGCAGCTAGGCCAGCTACTCCAAGAGTATTGAACATAAGAGATCCAATGATGGTACCAAGACCCATATCTGAGTCAGTTATCAATACACTTATGGTGTTTGTAAAAAATTCCGGCATTGATGTAGCCGTTGCCATAAAAGTGGCAGCAGCGACATCTTTTGGCATATTTAAATCTTCACAAATGCACTCAACGGTGGGTAAAAAATAATCATTACAAACAATGGCCAATAGTATAAAGAAATAAAATGCTCCAAAAACGTGTAACACAACGAACCCTTGACGTAGTTGCTCCTCTAGAAATTAAAATCATTTTAGAAGATATGTTAAAAAATGCTCATATTTACAAATTTGTACCTGTGAAATATTCTGGAAATTCATCTAATGGTGAGCTATCATTATCATCTTCTTCACAGGAAACAACCAATACATCCTCTCTTTGTGCGATTTTTCCAACAGTGATATTTTGATGTGATATCGCTTTCACGAAGTTATTTTCTAATGATTTTCGTTCAACGATTTCATTCAAATCTAAACAAAATGAGAATGTTTGTAAGAGAATTACTCAATGAGCATTTTCGAGGAGAGAAATTAAAAAAAATCATGAAAGAGTTTGAAAAAAGTTTGAAAATTCACTCCAATATAGACCATCTTTCTCCTATTCTCCTGTATGGCGCTGAAACATGGAAAGTGTCTGATACCATCTGCAGCAAAATACAGGTTTTTGTCAACAAATGTCTCTGCATAGTGTGCCAAACTTTCTGGCCGCACACAATCTGCAATGATGACCTCCTGACTCTAGCCAACAGCCTGCCTACACAAATAGAGATACGGATAAGAAAATGGAGTTGGATTGGCCACACCTTGCACAAAGACGAAAGCGATAAAGCTAAAATGGCGTTTGAGTGGAACCCTCAGGGTACTCGGCACAGGGGAAGACCGCGAAATACTTGGACAAGGACCGTACACGCAGAATGTGCAGCTATAGGCTCATGGCGAGAAATTCGACGAATAGCACAGGATAGAAGACAGTGGAGAGGACTTGTTGACGCCCTATGCTCCAATTAGAAGCGGTTTATTTATATATTTAAGTATTTCATGTATAAGGATTTTATATTAATATTATATATATTAAGTGTTTCGAATATATTTATATACCAAGCAAATAAATGAATATACCATCTTTCATACCCGCCAATAAAGAAGTTAACACATAGAAAATCTTATTGACTGTACCATAAGACTTCAAAAAAATCATTGTATTAAGAAGTATTTCTAAGAATGCAATATCATTAAGTTTATTATCTAATAAACCAAATTAAAAATCAAAAACCTTTTTGTTTAACCGATACCAAAGGTGAGTAACACTTTGTCCATAACCTACATTCGGCTAAAAATACTATATTGCACTTTTATCTTGTTTTCTTCGAAATATTATTGATGAATTATATGATCAAATCAGTAAAATAATCGTCATCATTAAAGTTAAGTTTTATCATCTTGTTAGTTAATAAAAATTTGGAAATCTTGAAAGGAAAATAATAAACTGTGATAATATAGCAACAAATAAATATGTGATATATATACGCAATATTTGTAGTAGACAATTTCACTTTAGTTATTACTAACAATTTTAGACTTCCCGCCTATTTTATAATCGTGCAAAATTATTTATTTATTTTTTTTTTCTTTTGTAAAAAACATTATGTGTAAACAATATTATAAAGATATAAAAATTGCACTTAAAGATAAGGCATTGATTATAACAAATTTACATTTCATGTCATTGGTGTAAGAGTATTATGGTACACGTATTACTAATAAACTGGTGATTGTCTTCGTAAAAATTATTGCTTAAGAGCTTGATTATTGCCTTTGTATATATATACGCATATACAATATAGAAGTAACATTTTATGTTCAAAATTTATCTTTTTAAATAAAAGTCCAAATTCCCAGACAGTTGTGTCAGAGAAACAACATTTCTTTTAGTCGAGAAGATAGTGAACTCTTAAAATGTAACATTTTCTCAAGAGTGAATTATACTTCATTCGACTAAAAGGACGATATGAACACTTAATGAGATCGAATAAATTTTTTCCATTACTCGTAGAATAAGCCGCAATCAGAAAAATAAATTAGGTCTAAAATTATAGAGGAGTTGATTTTTTGCTTGCAAAATCTCCGAATGTTAAGATTTACCCACCTCTCATTGTTTCAAATTTTCTATATATATATGCAATTGGTATTTTGGGCCAAAAATTTAGTTTTTAGCTCTGACCAAAATTATATATCTTGAGAATTTTCAATAAAAAACAGCATCTTTCGCTATTCGCAATTTCAGCTTGAAATTTTTGGTCTTATTGGAAATTTTAAGGTGGGTACTACCTTTCCACACAGAGATTTTGTCCACAACTTTAGACAATAAATCGTATGGCTAACTAAAGAACTTGATGAATAAACAGTAAATATTAATATTATGAGCTCTGTTTGCACCAAAACTTTTCTTTGATGTACCTGCAACTATTAAACCTGTTTGATACAAAAAAAAAAGTTTGAATCACCTTAGTATCTAAGGCTGTCAAGTGGCCAGGTCGTCAATTGCATGCCAAGGCCGCGTAAGGCACTGGAAATTTTTGCCGTTAATTGGATGCAAAATTCTTTTTATGCAAACAAAAAAAAAGATCATATATTTTTGCTACAAATTATTTACTATGGCTGTCAAAATTCAGAATATTTTTTTTTTTATTTGATTTTCAACTTGGCAACCGTAGTCTATACAAACACTGCAAACTTCGCTACTGCTTGAAAATATTTACCAGCTATGAGTGAGCTATCTAAAGCCTTAGATATTCCTTAAACAAAATCGTTTTTGTGAAAATTTCGATGAAGAAGTACTCACTAACTACGAATTGAGGGTATGCTCTCGAAGTATACAAACACTCTATACGTGCGGAACTATTCAAAAACTTGAAGATTTCTTGCAGAAATATCATGCTGATTTCACAGCTATCAAAGAAAACGGGTTGTGGTAAAAAAATTGGCAACTTGTGATGTTTTAGCGGCCATACTTAATAGACTGCAAATTAATGGATTTGGATTCGTAGTTGAACCTCGTTTACTAACTAAAGTAATGGATTTTAAGCCGAAAAACGACTGGCTGTGTTCTGTAACAGAGCTAAACTTTGGAACATCATAATTTTCCAAACATTTCCTGATTTTGACGCTAACTGCATACAAAAGCCTTAGGCCGCATAGCAATTGGATAATTTCGCTAAAAGCCGTTAATTGGAGGTAAAATCCTTTTTATACAAGCAAAAAAGAAAAAACCTTCTATTTTTTTTTTTCAAAAATAATGTACTGTATTTTGCACAAATTTTTTAATATAGATGACCAAAAAGGGTCAAAAATTTTTGTATTTTTCAAAGGCCGTTAAAACCTCATTTATAACTTGGCAACCAATGCTCTTACAGAAAGATAAGAAAATCAAAAAGAATTCTTATGATATCCTGGAAAAAACCTACGCAACCTGTATAGAGCATGTTAAAAAAATTTGCTCGGGAACTTTACGAAACTAAATACGGCAGTTTGACAGAAAACCTATCAGTATTTGATAACAGGTCAAGCTACCAACCAAATTGATCATGCACTCATCGACGTAAGGCGCTTTTCCAACATCTTTGATTCAACTAGAGCACGCCATCAAGGAAAAAAAGTGGCACCCCTTGGAAAAAAAGACAAGTAACATTGGGAAATGGTTTTCGCTGTAAGTAAACACAGGCTACTAAAAAAGCCTAACTTAACGACTCGCCTAGGCAACCATGATATTATTAGTCATTAGTCCTAGCATTTTATATAATAAAGGGTGTTTTTTTAGAGGTATAGAGCTTCGAATTGAAATAAAACACAAGAAAATCGTTTTAATGTCCATCAATTTAGCTTTATTGGAAGGATAATTTTATGCCATTAATGTTTAAATATGATTTCGGGCATGTGGCCGCCGCGGCTGGCTCGAATAAAGCCAATTCTACAGGTCCAATTTTGAACCACTTTTTCGAGCATATGGGGCCGTATGTCGGCAATAACGCCACGAATGTTGGCTTCCAAGTCCCCTAACGTTTCTGGTTTGTTGTCGTAGACGAGCGACTTCACATATCCCCAAAGAAAATAATCCAATGGTGTCAAATCATACGATCTTGGTGGCCAATTGACAGGTCCATTCCGCGAAATTATGCGCTCATCGAATGTTTCCTTCAATAAATCGATTGTGACGTGCGCTGTGTGGCATGTAGCGCCGTCTTGTTGGAACCACAACTCATCCACATCCATGCCATCTAATTCGGGAACAAAATAGTCGGTTATCATGGCTCTATACCGGTCTCCATTAACGGTAACTGACTCTCCAGCATTATTTCGGAAGAAGTATGGCCCAATGACTCCACCAGCCCATAGAGGACACCAAACAGTCAGTTTTTGTGGATGTAATGGCGTCTCAAGGGTCTCATGTGGATTCTCTTCACTCCAAATGCGGCAATTTTGCTTGTTGACGTAGCCATTCAACCAAAAATGAGCCTCATCACTGAACAAAATTTTGCGATGAAAATCAGCATCGAGATCAATCTCATTTTCGGCCCATACACCAAAATCACGACGCATTGCATGGTCTCGCGGCTTTAATTCTTGCACAAGCTGGATCTTGTAAGGTCGCAAGCCAAGATCTTTGCGCAAAATCTTCCATAAAGTTGATGGACAAAGCTCCAATTGCTGTGCACGGTGGCGAATCGATTCATTCGGGTCCTCTTCAACATTTTGCTCTACAGCGGCAATTGTTTCTTCGGTGCGCACTGTTCGACGTCTCTGCGGATGCGTATTATCACATAGAGTAAACGTAGTGCGAAAACGATCCATGGTTAACCGAATTAATTGCTCTGATGGACGATTATGTCGACCATAAAATGGACGGAGCTTGCGGTAAACTTCGCGAACTGAACCATTATTTTCGAAATAAATTTGCACGATTTGCAAGCGTTGTTCTTTTGTCAAACTGTTCATGATGAAATGGCAAACCAAACTGATCATAAATGACATTAGAGTTGCCAGATTTGACCATAAAATGCCAGTTTTATCTCTATTCAAAAAACAAACCTCTAAAAAAAACACCCTTTACATTTCTGCTTATGATCAGAGCCAGTATTCAAGGCAAAATATTTAATGTTTCTGCACACAAATTTCATTAACTTTTACAAAATATGACTTTTACCTCGGTTTTCATAATGTAATGCTGCATATAAAGTTGAACACAAACACGACACCAGTAGCAATTGAAAATAAGACTTATGCATCTTACGATAACTTTTGCTTGAAGTTGCTCCAAAAACTTATAAATACGGCCCAAAAAATATTTAACGCAATCTACCTAATATTTGAGTATTTCTTAAAAAGCATAAATTCTTCACTTAAATTAACTGCGTTTTCCTTTCAGTTTATCTTTAATTAATCAATTTTTTTTTTTGATTTGTTTTTTTTTTATTTATTCACAATATGCGATTTTCCACATATATATAGCTTTTAATACGTCGTTTTTTTTTATTTGCGCGATTAAAATATAACTAATGTTTATTTGCAGAGTTATTGAAAAGGCAAACCACCGAGCTCTTCGAAATGTAATACACTACTAATTAAGTGAAAGGGTCTAAGTAATCGTCTTATTTATTTGGTAATTGCTAAAGAAAAATTATTTTATACCACCAGTTATCTGGTCTTTGATCTTTGATAATAAAAGACAAATTGTTTATACAAAATCCTTATCAATCATTTTGGT
The DNA here is from genome assembly GCA_963680825.1 of Meiosimyza decipiens. Lineage (NCBI taxonomy): Eukaryota > Metazoa > Arthropoda > Insecta > Diptera > Lauxaniidae > Meiosimyza > Meiosimyza decipiens. Next base: position 72,237,919 of record OY804260.1, on the reverse strand, counting down.
TATGTTAGATTATATCTTGATAGAAGTATTTTAAGTGCGTTTGAAGTATTTGTGAATTGAAGATTAGCGGAAATTATCCTTATCCTTAGTATTCTAATCTATCATGTCTATATGTTAGAAATAGTTGTTTTAAGTTTCTGAGATTTTATTTTTCTCAAAAAAAAAAACTTATCATTTGAAAAACAAAGTCAAGTGATCGATTAAACATTGATAAAAAAGCTATCAACATATAAAGTATTTGCATACCTTGGTTATTCCCATTGTAGTTTTTTCTGAAGGTTTTAAACTAAAAACAGAAGGATTGCAGCGCTTTCTTGATGAATATATAATTGAACTATAGTATGTGTGTACGTATTAGAGGTCTGCGCAAGCGCACTTGCTGTGACGTCAGACTATAGCAATTACTGTCAGGTATAGGTCAAGCCTGAAATTCTGCAACTCATCAGTACCAGTAGCACAAAACAGAACGATGCAACGAAATTACTTAGCTTCGTTTGCTTGTGGCTTTTGGTTTGTTGCGTTTTTAAAGATTGATTATTATTTAAGTTTTTTAGATTTTTAAAAAAATATATAGGTTATTAACACAATTTTTGAAAAAATATTTTCATTGTAACTCATTAAATTACCTTTCATACCACCATATTTACATACAAAATATTTTTGTTCCTGTGTAATGATTGCATACAACAGGTCGTATGAGTCACCTTTATTATGAAAAATATTCGGAAAAATATTGTTTTGACATGTTTACCAATAAATATATAAAAGTAAACAGCTAATCAAGCGGTGCTTGCTTACTTCGGCAGCGTAATAACACCTGATAGCGATACTAATGGGGACACCCATGCAAGAATCAATAGAGCAGAGAAGCTACCTTCGCCTAGCACCATTTCGAATGTCATATTGCTCACCAGATGCCGTCAAGATCCAATTTCCATTCAAATCAAACGTCGAAAGTAAAAATGGACTTGACACACGTTGGGGGAATCACCAACTGAAGTTTGCCAACAAGCATTGAAGTGAAAGCCTCAGAATAACATAGAACACAGCCGTCCTTGATAATCATAAAATCGTTCGCTATAGCAAAAAAATCCGGGGAAATGTTAAGAGAGATTTGAAGGCACTTACAACTGATCGCCAGAGTATATTAATAACAGCCTCATATTTATACTGTGGTATGAGTGAAATGAGCTTACAAGAGAATAATTAAATCGGGACAAATACATCCGCTTATAATGAATAGTGAATTTTGAATCTGAAAAACTTTTACAAAATTTTTCCGATCGATTTTTATGTATAAAAAAATTATGCTTCTTCTTTTTTTCCTGATGACATACAATTTAAATATGGGTTCTTTTCAATAAAAAAAAATACCAGAACAGTTGCGCACTAAGAGCCCCATTTGCAAACAATTGCCCAACTCTTGTTTTCTTAACGAAATATTTTTAATGAGAAAAGGAAGTAATAACATTTACAACGTAACATTTATTAGATAAAAAAAAGCTTTTGTTTACACGTTCTGTATTTCCTAGTATTTTAAAAGTTGTTTTTCAATTATGTGCTCGTTAGGGCCTTCAATCCCGATACCGAAATTCGGGGGGTTCCGAACAATTTTCAATTCTAGGAACTCGAAATTCGGTATTTTAAATGAGTGAAATAATCTCGTGATTGAAAGCTTTTAAAAATTATTTTAATTGGAAATGCAAGTTAGTGCTATTTTTATATATCGCTGTCATTCGCGTACAAAACTCAATGGTGCAGCAACAACCCTGCATCTAAATATACTGGCATCTCTAGTAAAGAAAAAAGTTGTCATCCTTCCATTAGATTTTTTCAATCAGTTTTTAAAGAAATATTTTCTACTCTTGAAAAAAAAACTTCTTTTTGAGTGTGTTGATTGAAGCCACATATAATAATTTTCATTAAATAACAAAACATTTTAAAGGCTTTGGTACTCTCAAAATAGGCTTTTCGATTCCCCTTAAAAGTACAAAAATTCGGAAAAATTAGTAATCCGGATTTGTAATAAAACTACTAATTTTAAGTCACACTAAATGATAATTTATTGCAGTAAAAGGAAGTTCATTTTCTTTAATCCTTACGATTCAAAATTGCGTTTTTGAAGTTCCCGGGACTACAAAAATGTTTTGGGTATGAACTCCCTACGTTACTCGTTTGTCCCGACAATACCATAAAAGTACCGATTTGCCACATAAGTAAGTGTTCATGCATAGATTATCACTTTGTATTTTTAGTATATGACTCCAACATAAATGAGTAACATTTAGCATTAGTAACAACATAATACCATTCTCAAGATATTTAGTGATATGCCAATAAGTGTTCTACTGATTTTATTTTGCGATTTAGCAGCCAATCTTATAAAAAATGAAAGGCTACGACTTTGATAATATTATTATTTATTATATACTTAGTAACTCAAGGGGGCACGTAGAAAATACTTTTGAATATTTCATTAAAAAATAACCTTCGCACGTAGGGTTAACAACTTTTCGGAAGCTTGTTTTCGTATGAGTAACATAAATATAGTTTAGTATATAATACATCAAAAAGAGTACTCCTCTAAACGCAAATATTCCTCGAAGACCTAGCACATTTTCGGGCCTGCAAATAGATTTGTATGGGAGCAAAGTTAAAATCACCAAAAATGCGTACAATGGCAAACACTACGTTGTCACCGCAACTTCGCCTAAAGGCATGCTTTCAGGCCTGATATTAGAAGGCAAAGAAGAAGGACTTCATTTACTTTAAGGATTTTTATTTATTTTTTTATTTCATATATTGCAATGTTTTATAGTTCGACATTACTTTTTTGTCATCGGCAATGTACATATACGACATTAAAAGTAGATCAATGATAAGAAGTAAAGAACGGTGCGCATGTTGTCAGGCTGTGCTCTTCTGTTCATGTTATGTTAAGGAGGTAAAGAGAGTGGTTGTGTGTTTGAAAAAGTCTCGCGACGTATTAAAATTTAATTTTTTCTTCTGTGCGGTCTTAGAAAGCCTGCTTAATTAGGTAGGCCTGTTTTATCGGGACATTTAACATAAAAAAGAAGGAACGTTTGAAAGGTGACAAGGCCTTAAACTTACCAAGGGAGGCCTTCTAGAAGCGCTGCTAGCTCCTGCCTTAGCCTACTGGGCATTGTTGAGCATCAACATGTACGCAAAACTTAATTTTCATGTAGTGATACAGCAACCATGAAGTCCTAGCAGCAACCGAACAAGGCTTTCTCCGGAGAAGGCCAACTACTGCGATTGTAAGAGGCCTTCTCAAAACTCATTTTTTATTTATTTTTTTTTATTATGATTTTTGTTTCTATTTACAATCTGTCAATATTAAAAATAAGTAAATTTTATAAGTAGTGAAGTTTTAATTAGCAGAATAGTTGAACTTCATCAGAAGGCCTGTTTTATCGGGACGTTTCATATAAAAAAGAAAGTAAGTTTGAAAGGAGGTGGCAAGGCCTTAATCTTACCAAGGAAGGCCTGCTAGCTTCTGCCCTTGCCTACTGGGGTAGAACTGAATCGTTGTTGTATGCCCACATTTGTATACATACGTTTACACAAATGATCTCTTGTTACTCTCAATTGCGCTTTCGTTAGAACTTGTACCCCCCATCCATGCTTAAAATGGTCTGACAGACCGCGCTCCCATAGTTAGAGGTACATTTAATAAGCAAACATCAAATCAAAATATATATATATTATGTAAGGTCAGATTCATAATCAAACTATTGGAATTATTTTTGTAATATTTTGGAAGATTTTCCTTTTCTAAATACTTGATTCGATTTGCACTTTTTTCTTTCCAAACTCTGCATTATTTTAAATAAATCTTTGAATATTAACTTTGTCAACTGACTCTCATTGTCCAATTCAAATCAAATCACATCGGGTTGGAAACTCTAATCACACAACACTCCCACTTTAACCGATAACGATTATGACCGAAGTTTAGAGTTACTTAAGTACGAGCAGCAGCTGCGGTAGCTTTATCTGAATTGGTTAACGATCGATTAGTGAATAAAATCTTGATAAAATTTAACAAACACGACAGGTGGAAGATAGGTTTTAAATAATTTTTTTGTTACTTAAATAAAGATTTATTATACTCTTAACACAGTGTACATTCAGTTTCTCCTCCTATTTGTAACACTTAGAAGACGCGGTTTACATATAGAAAATGATACATACATATACACATAAGTACACATATCCTACATATTCTTGATAAGTATTAACTTCAGAGTCAATATGTGGTTGGTCTGATTTATGAAATCAACTTTTCCAAAACAAACTAAATAGTTTTGTTATATTTTCAGTAGTGATTACGATCCCAGAGTATCATATGTTTAAGAAACATTCGAATTTTTTTTTATTGTAAAACCAATAGCAACAGAAAGGCGTGGCTCCTTCCTTGGAAGCAAAATCTTTGAAACGTCACACTCTGGCATTTACTTAAGATAGTGCAACCAAATATCACATTAACATTAAAACTGGTTTGGGCAAGCTCTAACCCGATCAAAACCAAGTCCATGCTATCCAGCAAGAAGCAAACATCTGTCCGCCGTTTGGGGCGAAATGTTACCATACATAGCAACAATTAAGGAGTCGGAGCCGAAATTTTAAAATTTTGTGACCTAGGAATATCTCGTTAATCATTAGGTTTTTCGTCTAACTCAAACAGCGAAATGGAAATGAAGTGGATGCATTGCGAAAATCACCAAGTGGAATCTAACGACCAGAATTGGAGTAGAAACCTCGTGTTAGCAGGAAACGCGATCGTCCTAAATCAATGTGAAAACGGTCGCTAGAACAATAAACACATGATTTGGAAAATGTTGGGAGAGAATTGAAGGTAATGACCATGCACGATTAAGGAATTTCAAGGAGCGATAGTTATAATCAGTCCGATAAATTTTTACTAGTTTAGTCTATGGTTTTAGTTAAATATGTGATTAGGAAAAGGATTGACTGATCATCCGCTTGTTGCTAATTAACTTTCTGCTGATAATCGAGTACGAAAGCACTCCCGCAAACGGGCTAGGAAGCAAAACGATTTCGAAGACATTTTCCACTTATTAGTTCGAAAACAGCAAGTTTTTGATAAATAAACGAACCTTCGTTCTCGATGGATTCGTTCAGTATAACAAACGGATCGTTTTGGAATCGGCTAACGATTTGGAGTATCCTGAATAATTTCTTCATTTCTAAAAACTCTGATTATGAGAAAGGGCTGAGTAGAAATTCAAAAATTAAAGATATGATTTTCGACGGGGTTTGCTTCAATTATTAAATTTTTTTTGCAAATATGAACTCGGATTCGGATTTCTCATTAAATTTTACATAAAAATGGACCTACATATATTCATGTTTTTATTACTATGAGAAATATTATACAACCGAATAAATTCAAACAGATTGAAAATTAGTTCAAGAACTCGTGTTTCGGCTTGTGATAGTCTCAATGTTTTTTTTTATTTTCTCAGAAGAGTGCAAAAATCGGAACAGCTTTAGCAAAAAAATCACTGTAATAAATATCACGTATCATCTTTAAAAAGATGTATTATGAGCTTAGTTTTCCAAAAACTTGCTTTGTTTCTGCCTACTTTCTAACTAAATGGGGTCAAAGCATTTCAATTACAAATCCCTCTTTTATACATAAAAAATGTTGGTGATGCAACTGGGATTTATTCAATGTCATAACAATTTTTGTATCAAGATAAAAGTGATGAAATTTAAAGTTGAAATGTGCCTTACTAAAAATAGTAAACAACGTAACCTTAAGTCTTACTTAAGATTACTTTCATTGTATATTTTTTTTATGCATTTTTATTTATATTTTCGTGTTTTGGAATAAATGTGAAACATTAAATATTAATGCCAGCTTCTGTTGGCGTTATTCGGTTATTATTTTTAATATTTTTTGGTTTTTATTGCCTTATTTTTAAACTAAACATTTTAACTAATTAATGAAAATACTTAAATGCTTGAGGCACTTTGATTACAGGCTTTACTAACTTAAAACAAATATTTATTAAGTGCTGAGTTTGTAGATACATAATACAAAAATACATATAATTTACAAATCCATATTGTCATGTGGTGCATTTAAAAAATTTTGCCATTATTTAAAACATATATTATTTTTAATCATAAAGCAAGAATACGTAATATCGATTTTGTAAAAATATCTATGCATAAGAACATTTTTTAATGTAACTAACTTACTTTAAATCAACATACAATTTACATTCACTAAATATAACAGATCACACGCAGTTATTTTACAGCACACAACTACTTTGTAAGCAACATCACCGTTCCGTCCTTCATTACTACACTGTACCCATTTCAAGATCAGTATCACTTTCTGAGTTCAGTAGTTTACGCTTATCGCTTTGCATTACTTCACTCAAGTGAGTTATGGGACGCACCTTGCCCGTATTAACGACCGGACTTTGAGAATATAGATAAATGGCCAGTGAAACTACTGCTATCGCAAGAGCAGTATTTAAGTAAATCGGAAGGGCAAATAAAAAATAGCACAATACTGCTGTAAAGAGCAATTCCAGTGCGCTGGCAAATGTTTTCAATATTGAATTCATATACTTCAAAAAGAAGCTTGTTACTATTCCAATTGCCGCATTATTTATAATTATTATAACCACACTAAAACGAAATATCGCACTTAGGCTTTCGATTGTAAAAGCATCCAAGAGTTCGCTACGTAACAACAGAACGGCTACATTGCAAACTATTGAATCAATGTACATGAATACATTCTGTACAAAGATGTTGACTTCGGCACCTTTGTCTTTGAGTAAATATTCATTATAAACACCAGCTAAACATGAACAAACTGTTTGTGCAAGTATCAAAACTGCACTCAGACTTAAATCAAAGCCTGCCATATTTTTGCCTTTCATTGATTTTACCGCCGACTCAGTCGGATCAAGGGATCTCTGTAAAGCCACTGCCTCGCTGTCATCATTTGTGTCGTTATACAGACTGTTAATGTTCAATTGCTTAATCATGCATCCAACAGTGAGCAGTATCAAAGAGAGCCATTGTCGTTGTGTAAGGTACTTTTTAAAAATTATCTGTAAAAAAGAAAAATATGCTTTTGAGTACTACTATAAGAGTTGGTTCAAATGAAAAAAATTTAAAAATGATGTGATGCTATCAATTTTTTTTCCCCCTATTCATTTGTTAAGGCTCAAGTACATAAAAAGCAGCGCATGCATTGCGCGCATCATATACTTTGACAGAAGAATTGGTTACATGCTTATATATGGAGAGTCATATATATACAAAATCGACAAGCGCGCGCGCTGCTTTCAATGCCCAAAGTTCATCAACTTTCAATTTTTTAGACGCTTTTGACAATTGAGAGCAACTATGATGCGTAGCGTCCGATGCATGCGCTGCTTTCTATATGCCGGAGCCTTTATGTTAATTATACCGACATCACTGAATCGAATTGTCAAACTTCGCAGGAATATAAATGGTTGCTAACTGCCTTTAATTGCCAATTCTTTTGGAAAAACTTTAGCATAACGAAACAGCGTAACAATTTAAATTAAAGGCAAAAACGAACGAGAAAAAGTTAAGAGAAAATTCTAAAATATGAAAAAGATATGAAGTTAAAACATGTTGGAGACAGAGCTTCAAATACCACTCGAAATGCTCGAACGCGTCATCGAAAATTGGAGCTAAAAAATGCATCAATAACGGCGAACCTCTGAAAGAAATTATCTTTAAAAAATAAATGTAAAGAGTGGTTCTTTTGTATGATAATAAAGATTACTCGATAAAATTAAATTTTTTTATTTTTGAAAAAAAGTACTCTAAATGAATCACCCGTTAAAATCTGTATCAGTTTAGCATTGCTTTTATCAATGTAAAAGTTTTCGGCGTCAACAACTAAGATGTTCTTAATGACTTTAGCTATTATATAAGTGAATCGCTGTTGTAAGCGAATCACTTTGTCAAACATTTCCATGGTGTTGTTATCTCAGTTTATAAAAAGCATTGAATCAATTTGTAAAAATTTAATGGAATATTAATCGTTGCTAATCATTAGAATGTTTATTTCAGACCTTTTAACATTCAAGCTGTATCGTGATGGAAACGAAAGTTTTGAAAAACTGATTTTGCATAAAAATCAATAATGACTTTCATTACAAAACAAGTCGTTTTGAACTTATATATATAAAGGATTTCTTAACATTTATTTTAGTATTTTTTTTTTTGGATTTTGGAAATAATCATGTGGTGCATGAATGAGGGTTTGTGTTTCCTTCATTTATGTATATATTTTATCGATGGATATAGGCCGAAAATGGATTTTTAAAGTCGCTGGAAAAGCGCTTGGAATTGATTTTGGAAGTATTTTCTTTTTTTTAAGAAAATATAACTATTTTTGAAAACAATTCAAAAAAACTACCATTTATCTTTCAATAAAAAAGATTTAAGTTGAGAATTTATTTCAAAAAACTTTTATTTTGGAATAAAAAAGTTTACTAATTTTTTTAAAAGATTATTTCATGCACTGGTTTCTTGTTATCAGTTAATTTGTTATATTTTGCAGCAGAATTAGTAATGCTTGAATATAAGGAAGGAAGCACAAGTTTTTATTTATTATAATAAAAATTTCGTTAAATAATAAAAAGTAATAAAAAATGTTATATGCTACCGAGAAAAAAAAATAATCAGTATAATTGCCAACTGATAATTATGTAAAAATTTAACCGAAATGTTCCTAGTTTCTGAAAAGCAAAAATAAAAGAAGTGTACCGACACCAAAAAGATAAAATCAAACAAATAAAATCATTACATTTTACGACAACAATCCATTCATGTTCATTTAAATAGTTTTTCTGAAAAAATTTACATTTCAGCACGTCCAACTTTTGAGGAACCTTTGTACCTCATATACAGATATAAACTTGAAGAGCTCACGGTTTGATATCTGAGATAAAGTTCTTCGATATAACAAATGGAAATTTTTTTTTTCCACTTCATACATTCAAGGTTGTTAAGTAATTAAGAAAAATTTATTGTATCTCCTGGGAAAGTATTCCCCATCGAAAAATATAATCTCTGAGAAACAAAACTACTTTGTATTTAAATTTTAATTAACTTTATTTCAACTAATAAACTCAAACGGAATTATTTGAAACTTACAGTTTTTCTACATTTTTTTTAAAAGTAATAGCTCTGCGGTAGTATTGTTGTTTGGAAAACACCCGTACAATTCCATAAAGGAAACTTTTTGCAAAACCACCAAGTTTTTTTTATTGCTTTGCTCAGTGTGAAAATTTATTTTACAGATTTCCTAAAACGTAGGACGTGCTGGACATTAACTTTATTCAGTAAAAGTGGTGAACATATTGTCTTCTTTCGGGATAATACTGTGGTTACTCAGTTTAACCACGCTATCGGACTTTGTAATTAAATATTTAATCTTCATGCGTGGAATTTAAGAAGTAACAAAATGTATATTAACTATGTCCATGAAACGAAAGCTTAAAACCTCTATTTACCATAGCAAAGAAGTTTAACTATGGACTATAATGACGCCTTCTAATGGTAGAGGAAGCATGTATTATGTACAACCTTTTTTCTATGTCTATCTACTTAGTTAGCTTATGATCGACAGGGGCGATACAAGTTGAGCTATATTTCATTTTGAACTGTGAATAAATTTTGTTCAAAGATAAAATATCAAGTACTACATCAATCAAAATATCAATCTGCATTCAAACAAATATATTGGCTTCATGCATCAATAAGCGAGCACGTGTAATTATCAATGTGGTACTTAAGTAAATCCGGTTCTTGGGTACCGATACTTGAGATACTTCACTGAACAAGTATCAAATTTCCCAAATACCAGCATCAATATTTGTAATTGCACTTACTACCTGAAATAGTTAGGTACATATTTGCAGCTCAGCCGTTTTAGTAAAGTTTGTTAACAAATTAATTTTTTCGAAACGCTACCACCAGGACTATAAATGTATGTACTTTTGAAAGTACAATAGATAGTAAAAACATAAACCACTCAGAAGCCTAACGACGATAGGAATATCCAAATGACGCTAGCACGCTCAACAGAGATGCAATGAAAATCGTTATGTTGCTAACATTAATAATATAATTTTAAAAAACAAAACTTACCTGAAACAAAATGCCTGTGATAACAACGCGTAGTTGAAGTAACAAGTAATAAGTTGTTGGATCAAATGTCGCCAAATTAACAAATGCCAAATTATTATACAAACAGTATAAAAACGCTGGTACAAAATATAATAGTAAAACATTGGAGTCCTTACGCACATCGCGCACTAGTGATCGAATATTGTTTCTGCAAAAAAAAAAAAAAGAAAATTAATAATAAGAGAAGAAATGGAATAATATTTTTCAGAAATTATATACAGTAGACGTCTAATATAACTTTTAACGATATAGCGTATTTCTATTTTAATTAACAAATTTTCCAATTGCACTTTTCTCCATGATGTCTATAAATTGCGAACGTTAAACATTTTCTACTTTGAGCTTTATCTCATATTGAAATGGGAATGAATTTTATTCAAAGATAAAATATCATGTACTACATCAATCAAAATACTACATTCAAACAAATATATCGACTTCTGAAATATGGTTTTTTATTTTCTCCATGACTATCTCACTTTTCTCTGTTAATTTTGGACTTCTTAGACAAATTACTGTCAAAGGACCTTGAATCCATTATCACAAAAATAACGAAATGGTTCAATCAGCTTAAACCATCCTTGGTGTGTTATAAAGCCTACCTGTCATTTACTGGAATTTACATAACCCAATCTTAGTGTTTTAATTCAAATTTCAAGAACATTTTTTCACCGGAGAGAAAAAGTGTATGCACTGCTGCTTTACTGAATTTGAGTGTTGATAAAAAAACTGTGGCTAGCGATGACGGTTTGACTGTGGACAAAGACCGCCTACTCACCTAGACTTAAATGTACTTGAGGCAGAGGAGCTGGGACTGGAATACTATGGCGGAAAACTCCGCATTTTTTTAATCAGAAATACTATGGCTATAATAAATTTCTCTTACCGCTTAATATTATTTTTGATCCACCTGATAATAAATTTTACGAATGGTTCATCAATTTACTGGCCAATCAAAAAATTCATAAAACACCCCTCCAAATGGAACTAAACAGCGTGATTCACCGCTTAAATATTTAAACGCTTAGGCTACGGGCACGCAATGAGCGATAAGCCGTAGTGTCAAAGCGGCAAAAACAAAAAATTAAAACATATGAAACACTTTTGAAGCGGCCACACACTTGAGCAGAAAAAAGTTTTTTTCTTAAGCTCTTCCAGTTGTCGCTCTAACGCTACCACTTATCGCTCACTGCGTGACTCGTTGATTTAGATATCGGCTTCAAAAAGCATTTGCTCAGTTGTCATATTTTTGATTTCAAATTATGTAGCAAACAGTTAAAAAAGTAAAGTAGATAATCAATATCAGTTTCATGTGGATCCGGAAGTTTTGAGAATGTTAATGCAAAAACTTATAAATTTACACAAACTAATAAATAGACTTGACTTAAAAATTTACAGTATGTACTAATGAATCATATAAAAATGTTTTAAAACAATTTGTTCGTAGAAAGCAACTTAGTAGCAGTATAGATAGGGATTAGTGTTCGATGGCAAATGCACTAGAAGCAATTACGTCAAATGCGAAAGAATTGGGATAGCTTAGAAGATTGTTAATAAGTTCCTGTTAAAAATCTGCAACAGTTGGCACAAAACCTACATCACACACTGATTAGAATAGGTACAGTGCGACCTCAGTCAACGCAACACTTGATCAATGCTACTCCTCGACGTTCGCAACAAGTAGATTTCTTCCATTACAGACTCAGTAAATGCAACTTTTCAAACAAATTTTACCTCGCTTGGTGCAGTATGTAGCTTGAAGACTGGTATTATGTACATAAAATAACAATATGCCGATTTAGTCATAAGAAAGCTGCGCTAGAAAAAGCTAATTAGCAATTCCGAAGCTGGTCCTGGAAAACGAATAATGTTGAGAGTTTGTGAATACCACACGATGGAAAAATGTTTATTTCTTAATAAATATCTACACCCGGATACCTAAAAATTTTTGACTCCATCATTGCAACTACCGCAGTTATTACAACAGGATTGGTTTTTAATAGTTGCGTTGACCGAGACCGCACTGTATGTCAATTTTAAAGAAAGATACTAGCAAAAAAATAGTTCCAGTTAAGGACAGAGTAGCTGTTTATACTTACTCTCGGCAATACAAAGCACACGAAACTATCAATTTAAGAACTTCCGTTAAAAGCACCACGGTGATGGTATTGTAACTATATGTATTGTTTGATTCCTGTGAAGCAGTAACGAATATACCTGCCAAAGATAAGAATTACTTCAAATTATTTTCACAATAAAATTACTTCAAAATTACCTTGACCAATAAATAAAGACATGTAGAGAACAAAAATCACAACCGTGAGTTTTGTTGGAAAAAGTTCTTTCATATTAGCACCCATTTTCCAGCAGAACAATATATATTTAATACTAAAATTTGCGCAACAATTGTAGGTAATTTGCAATCTACTCCGACCAAACAACTGAAGCTCGTCTTTGCGAAAGTGAGTATTTGAAGCGTTTTATTTATTTTTGCGCTGGTACCATGTCGTATTTTTTGCATCGACAATTAGTCAACGTTTCCATTCGAGACACACAACTTTATTTAGTTTTTATCAGTTTTCTTTTTTTTTCGTAAAAGTTTTGCAACTAAGTACGGTCTTGCTTAGTTTACAATTTACTTTTTCGAAAATGAACAGCTGACGACAGGGCTCCCAGATAAAAACTTTGAAAATCCCACAAAAAAATTTGTTCTGCCAGATGATCACTCGATTCACTCGACCTGTTGGACGTAATTTTTACTCAGGGACATGAATAATTTCTATGGAGATATGGCATAACTATAGGTGTGATGAAGTACACATATGGGACATGATTTATAAATAATCTTATAAGCTTTCATTTGGTATTAGAAATTATTTTGGAAATCCCACACATTTCGAGATAAATGAAAAAAACTCAAAGCAAAATAGTTTTTTTTTCGACTTTTATCGATTTTCGGCGCTATTAGGCACGAACGAAATTAAAAAAAAAAATACCTCATCAATTTTACGTCAGTATCTATCGGATAAGACTTTACCTTAGAAAAATTTGTTGTTGACGGACACCCAAACTTACCAAGTCTCATTCATGTCAAGGAGTGAATTTGAGCTTTGTATTATAAGCAGGAATTATTTTAAAAAAAATGTGCTAAAACCTTCCACAGACCATAAAAAGCATTTTTGAAAAAAATATTAAATTCGTTAGTCAGTTTGGGAGCTTATATGCGGCAGACGAACGGCAATTAAGTTTTAAAATATAATTATAGAAATACCTTTTCTCAGCAGTCTTTTTTGAAAAGTGTGCCTTACTCTGAACTAGAAACCTTCGTGAACTATTTTTAACAGCGTTCATCATTAAAAAAAGCCCTATAAGCGTTCCATTTGAGAATGGGGGACGTCAAATTTATATGCCAAATTTGCTATACTTAGGAATTCATGGTCGCCAGCAGCGTTTTTATACAAACATGCTTCACTCCAGAATTTTTCAGTATTATCAGTCCATCGCTCCATCGGTGAATCGCAATTCTCAACTCCTTTAGGACCAAAAACTACTTTCAAATTTCCAACAATAAATAAAGCAATTGATATTAATTTGGCAATGTTAAGAATTGGCGTGAAAGCAATTTATATCTATGTTACTCTAAATGCTCAAACTGCTTAGACTTATGTTTTTCCTGGACTTTTATTTTTTTTCTCCTTGAAATTTCCCATGAACAAATTTTCTTCCGCAAGCCTTTTTCCCCACTATTTCCGTTTTCCCAAAACTTTTCCATGACAAATTTTTTTCCCCAAAGTTGTGAATAAAGCACCAACTAAGTGACCTGGCTGACGGGAACAACATGAAATTAGTAAAATGGGAAATGGCTGTTAAAACGCCACTAAAATTCACAATAGACAATTTTGCTTGTTGTAAACATATGGGGCCATTCTGCGCTTAGATGACTTGGTACAGCGATTGAAAATTCAAATAAACAATTTTCTGCGTTAATACGGCAACGGTTACCATGTCAAAATTAAATACATTCGACAATGAATACCCGTCCACATGGATTTATTTCTATTCCCTTCATTATTGCCTACATGGACTTGTTATTCTTTGCCATGAGTTTGATTGCTCTAAGTTTTAAGTGTCAATTTACCAACATGGTTACACCTCTTATAGGTCTTAGGATCGTTTCACACGAGCGTCTTTTTAACGCGCGTTAGCTATATACAAAGTTATGTGCGATAGAACACACCATTATATTTGGCTCATTGCATATAGTCTTGTGTTATGATGAAACGAGCGTTAAAAAGACGCGTTAAAAAGACGCTCGTTGAACAGAGCCTTAATAAAAAATTTAAGAACTATCAAAACATTATCGCCAAACTTTATTTTTACTACCGAGACAGGTAATTATATTTGTGCAAGCGTTGCCGCTGCGACTTTGTCAGCCACAAAGAATGAAATAACTAAGTTTTCACATAACGCAAAGTGATGGAAGTTAAAATAAGGGACTTACATTTTATTTAATTAAATCAATATTAAATTATTATACCATATACTGGCTTATATTAGTTATATTCCAACGAACGACGGAAAAACTTCCAGGGATAAAAACGTCAACGGCAAAATCCGTTGCTAGAAAATCGGAGAGATGACCGTTAAGCCAAATAGCTACCATTTATTTAAAATAAAATTAAAATAATCGATTTCGCCTTGCAAAAGATCATGATTTTTTTTTATGTGAAAGGATTTGCGCAAATCAGCTTGTCTACAATGCCGGATCTCTAAATTCTCAGTAAATTTTGAGAGCCAAGTAAACTTCATTGTCACCAGATTTGCATAAAACTTTAAACCAAGATGCCAACTGTTTTTCACATTGAATATAATGTTCTACTAAGATGCAAACGGTACACGTTATATTTTAATTTGGTTCGAAAAACCTATCATCACGGCATGCATATTCTTTTTACGAGTGCGCTTCATTTGATGTTTGAATTTTTTCGGAAAAGATTATTTTTTTTTGCTCCTCATTTCTATAATTTTGGCGTAAGCTTTGTTGAATAAGTCATTAAATTTAAGTTGCTTGAAATGTATCCAGATAGTTCTCTCAAAACAACCATTACCGCCTTATGCCTAAAGTCACTTTAATTGCATAAAAAAAATCAATATTTTTAAAAAAGGATTAATTATGTAGATTATATTTCTATTATTTAATGCATCGAAAGAAAATTAACAAACTTGATTTTATGTTAATCGTATTGGCTGCGTTTTTTGTGTGGTATTTGTTTATTTTTTTTCATTAAAATATGCATTCTTAAATGAGTGAGAAATTATTTAAACACAATTGTATCAAGCATTGCGCCCAAACACTGCACGATGTTGTTTTGCATAACTTTATCGACTTTTTCCTCTAAATGACGCTTGGGATCCTGTTTGCCCACATTTTTAATGGCCAGTTGTTCAGGTGTCATTTTTTCCTCATCTTCAAGTGCCTGAAATTAAAGTTTATTTTGATAAGAAAATTGATGTATATAAAAGTACTAAGCTTTATATGCGTATAACGTTATTTTGCGTATTTTATTTAGCGAAGAGTATTATAATATATAACGGATGATTGAATTAGAGGTTACAATTCAAATTTGTCTGGCCGTATTTATCGCTGGCAAAAATAAGCAACTGATACCTGACAGAATGGTATTCTTAAGTATTGTCATTTATAATTATGGTGGAGTATTCAACAGTAGAATGCAATTTAATTGTTAAAAATCATTTTCCAAAATTAAGGATACTACGAATTAATTTTGGTAACTCTATTCGGCCATCTCGTGATATGGTTTAAAAAAAAGTATCGTGTAATATAAAGCTTGTAGAACTCTTTCTGTGAGGTAATGTAAAACAGTGAAAACGCAACGATTCCAGAGTAAAGCACGAGATTCGTCGCTTTATTCGTAGACTCCCGCAGGAATTAAGGCTGCAACAGAAATAAACGTTTGCTTTACCTTAATGGCGAAAAGTAACCAAGAACTTTATTAAAATGGGCAGAAGTCTGCAATGCTGTACGTGGTCGCTCTTTGACTGATACCGATTTAAATTGCAGACTTCAACTGAATCACACTGTACGTGTAACTACTTGCTCGCCATAATCAATAAAAAAATCATCACTACTATGCTATACTGTGAATAAGAATTGTTTCCAGGCATTGTACACGACTAGGCAAAGTTCACCAAAAATGTGTAATAAAAATAAAAAGAGCATAAATTTCCCCTAAAATACAGGAAAAATATTTGGACGTCTGTTTTCTAAAATAATTTAAGATTCTTGTCGTTATTTCTTCAGGACAAAATCCCCTAACATTTGATATCCTCCTACACTCAGCTGAAATATTTGATGAATGAAGCACTAAGAATCTTTACCGGAAGAATGATTTTACCCAGTCAAATTTTTATATCTGAACTAACTATCTAGCGTAGCCGCACTTGGTACTATTGGGATGAAATAAAACAATTGACAACCCTGGGCAAAAAAATAATAAAATTATTATAAGACGGGATTAAAACGATGTAGCTATAATTAAAAATAAACGAGCAAAACTGAAGAAATATGAATTTAATGACAAGATATCAACATACCTTATTGTAATTTTTAGCAAGATCCAGCATTTCCTGTACTGTACTCTCATTAATAGAACAATGCTCATTGTAATCAGCTAACGTTAGTCCATCCTTCCAAGATTTCTTGTGTAAGTTCAACAGCATTTTCTGTTCCAGTTCATGTTTGCGGTAATTAATACTAATCGAATAGTAGTGTCGATTGAGACCGTGAATAAGTGCCTGCACCGAGGGTTTCTGAAGATGTCCTAAATTTGAAGTCGTTTGGCGCGGTTCCTGACCCAACACCAACATGTTGGGATTAATTAAGCGGAAGGCATCAATGACCACTTTACCCTTTACTGATTGGATGGGATCCACAACAACGGCTACAGCTCGTTCCGAAAGAGCTTCGAATGATTGTTGTGTATTTATATCGACGCCGGAAAGCCAACAGCCAAAGCCAGGATGCGAATGATACCAGCCAACAACCATTTCTGGACGTCCTGTTTGCTTTAACATATCCAACATTTTTGCTTGAAACACTGGATCGACAGCTTCCACAGAAACGCCAGTACCAGTTTGTGGCATTGCAAAGACATCAATTACCTGAACCGTATAATCATCAACAAATTCGCCCAACATCAAACCCATAACTTCCATGGGAACACCGGCACGACCATGTTTAAGCATTTTTAGCAACGCTAGCGATGAAATGTAAACTTGTTCCGCAGTATCTACAACGGGCGCATCTGTTGGTTGTGCCGCTTGTGGCATTGCGCCACCCAAACGTAATAAGCGATCCATTTTCTAAGTAAAGTTAAAATTGTATACCTTGTGGGCAATTTAATCCACAAAAATTACTCACCGTGCTTCAATTGTTTATTTAAAATTTTTATAATAAAAAAAAATCGGCAATTTTAATAAGTTTGCAAGCAGATTCAGTAACAACACAGCACTTATTTTACCCGTTTGACAGTCTACAAATATGCAAGTAATCGTTTGACAGTTCATAAGTGTGATTTTTTAGCTGAAACTGTAATGTCAAAAAAAAGCCATTTATATGCGTGATCAGCATTGCCACTGAGAAACTTTTAGCATATTTTTCTCAGGATTGCATTACATTGTTCGTAGCCTATCTAAGTCTTCGTAATTGAAAAAAACGGCATTTTTTAACGATAAGTGGTATATCAACTCTTCGCATCTATGACCATGCTCTCATGTTGTAGACAAGGTCATCAAATATAACAAGCAAATTTACATATATCCCCTAGACCAGATGTGGCCAACAAGTAGATCGCGATCGACCGGTCGATCGCGAAGCGATATTTGGTCGATCATAGTTTAATTTTATTTTTTTATTTATTAAAAAAAAATTTTTTATTTATTTTAAAAATTAAAAAAAAGCATAATTACTGAAACGTAGTATTTTAAAATTTTAAAACAGCAGACTGAGCATTTTTTATAGTGCAAAACTTGAGCACGATTAATAAAAATTATCAAGTTGGTTTTACTATGTAGATCGCGACACATTTTTGAGATAAAAAGTCGATCTTAGGCACATACAAGTTGGCAACCCCTGCCCTAGACGATATTATATGCAAATGTTGATATAAAAATGTAAACATTTCTATAATCAACAGAAATCAGACTTAACCTTCTAAAACTAAACTACCGAATTTGGTAGAAAACCCCAAAGCGGCAATGCTATTTAAGATCGAGAATTTGCTTTGCTGGCTAACGTCAGAGTAGTTACTGTATGGTATGTTCAGTAGTGCTGGTTTTCAAATCTATACCTACACCTATTTTTACTAGCCTAACAGTAGTAAAATATTTGAATTGTGAAGTAAATATAGCCAGAAATTCATTCTACTGAATTATCTTCAAAATCTATTCAAAATAGCATTTATTTTACAATTAGAGAGTAAAAACAAATAAAGAAAAAAAAACAAAATAAAAACAGAAATATTCGTTCCGCAAGAAATCACAAGTAGGTAATTGACATGCGAAACGCAATATACAGCAGCACACAGTGAAGTACAGAGAGGTAGAGTGTAAAATGCACTTTAAAGGAAAAGTTCAACAAAAATACAAAGCGTGCACTTTTGAACTAAAAATTTTCAAAATAATATGGGTAATTATTCAAAAAGTTCGATCTGCTGATAGAAGTTTATGTTTTTTTTCAAGTATTCCGACCGTGGCGTGATTTTTGTTTTTATTGTGTTCAAACTAGCAAACTCTAACAACTATCAGTTAAGTTCTTTTCGTTTTCCAGTTGAATTTTAACTGGCTGTTAAGTTCGATCGACGATTCGGTTATATATTTTTTCACTTGAAACAAGTTTTGTAGAAACCGAGCCGGAAATATTTCATCAAGAACGGTTGACTGTTTTGAAAAGTATGATGACAAAGATAACATAAAAAGATTCAGATTATCAAAGTCAATTATTTTGCATTAAATGGGTAGCAAAATATAAGCCAATTCAGAAAGGTAAGTTATCGTTTGTATGTATGTATGTAAAAGAATTATACTAAATTAGAAAAAATTAAAGTTGGAAGCAATTGTTTCCTTATGACTGTAGGAGAGTTTTGTGGTTTGACCCTTTTCACTGTATGTCGTTCAATAAAATAAGTTACGTTTGTGATAGCATCCTTGCCATAGGAGGAATATGAGGAAATCGGAACAGTGGTGTATCGTGCACATTCGGCGCCGTAGGCGAAGAGGTAATTTGCCGTCCCTACCTACTAAATTGTCACCTCGGAAAATTTGTATTTACTAAAAACAAAATATCATCAGCTCTCATATTCTACCGTAGCAAAATGACAAACATACATACATATATTTCATCTAACACAAAACCTCATTGGGCCTCTGCACACTTTTTACTATTTTCATTTACTAAAAACAAAAGGTCAACAAAATTAATTCAATATGCTAAACACTAAACACTATTTTAGGCCCCCGAACATACACTAATGAATAGGAAGAGATATATGAAGAAATAGGAAGGGACTCATGTCGCTTAAATTTCCGCTTGTAAAACGACGACAGCCTTTGAAATATTGCCAACATAATTTAGTTCCATGCCATTTCTTAAAGTGTAAGTTTTTGGATTTATCGTTTCTCAACTAGTAAGGTTTCTATGTCGACCAGCTCGGTGGTATTAAAGAGTTTTTGAAAGACCTGAAAAAAATATTGATAGTTTTTACTTATCAATTCAGCCTTTATCATCAGCTAGCTATTGTGGCAATAAATTTATAATATTCCATACATTATTTACTTACCAGTTTCAACTCGCAGCCCGTGTTGAACATTTCTTTTAAGTCCAACAAACTGAACTGTGTTCTTGCTCTAGTATGGTATTTGAAATCTTTTGCACAAGATTACAGGAAAAAGATTCTTAGTACCAATTTACATATGACTATATAGTTAATTAAATTAATATTAACCTGCATTTAGTACGAAAACTCAAGCTAAATTGAAAATTTATAAAGATTTCACTCAATAAAGAATGTATGCAGTTATATGCCTGCAACCAGACAATTAATTTTTCTTTTTTCTAAAAACTCTTTCTTATATTAATAATTCAACTTTTCCCTTTCACTTTTATGAGTAAATAATTTCCACGGAATATGATACGTTAAGTTAAGCAAAATAAATAAATATTATTTGTTACGGGCTTCATCATTTATTCAAAGTGTAGAAATTAATTATTTACAATTATGTACAGCAGATACGTAATTACTTGTAGAGTGTATAGATTTTTAGTTAAACCAACTTTAAGCATAATGCTAGCTACTTATTAATTACTAACACTAATGTGACTCACAACCCATCACTGAAACAAGTGTTCAATATTTCTTTTCTTCACAAGTTGAAGTTACAAATTCATTTAAATGAAGCCCTGTTGTGCTTATACCAATTAAGCCGATTGGTATTCACAACTTGAAATATACCCAAGTCATTCATTATATAGCCCATGGATTTGTCAGGTGAACTATTAGCTAGTTTACCTTTTGAGTTATCAATGAAATCATTCTGTGACCAGAGAGAATAAGTTTACGATAGTTCTTAAATCGCTCATTCTATTATTTGCGAGTGTTAACAATTTTTGTTTTAATTAGCTGCGTCAAGCTAACGGAAAGAACTCTATTGTTATTGTTGTAAGAGCTATAAGAGCAAAATGAGCTTCGCGCTGTGCATCCTTGACTCAAGCAATAATTAACAATGCGATGTTCTTACATCTTACTCATAAGAGCTGCAGGCTCTGCAGAGTAGAAACGATATTGGTATGGTCCAATCAATATAGCACAGAGAAGCTTTCGAAGCTTAAATTCCTCATAGAATTTAATATGCCTATTTTAATCGTGTAGGGCATTGATAGAACTTGTAAAATATTTAAGCAATTAAAATTTCATATTATATTTGTGGCTTAAACTATTTCCACTCTGTGGTATGAAGAAATTACTTTTTGTTGTTGTCTCTCTCCCTCTCTCTGATTATTTTATTTCCCAGTCTTTCGTAACTGCATTGAATTTAAACAAATTCAAATGAAGACGAGCTCATACTTGTAATTTTACAATTTAAGCTCTACTTTGCTGCGAAATTTGACTTAATTCCTTGTGTTTTTTTTTATTATAATTTTTTAGTTCACTGCTATTGTTTGTTGTTAATAATTTTTATGTTATGTTGTTTTTTCCCCCCAACATTTGGCTTCACTTGAATGCTGAAATAACTAAATAACCGTCAGTCAGTTGCATTTAGTTTCTTGAGGAGTCTTGTTGGTATATATTGCAAACGTAAAAAAAATATATTCTTTTTTCTGGTGTTAATAAAAAAAATTATTACGTTGGCTTAAGCCGTATTGGAATATTATACAA
This sequence comes from Meiosimyza decipiens, assembly GCA_963680825.1. Taxonomy (NCBI): domain Eukaryota; kingdom Metazoa; phylum Arthropoda; class Insecta; order Diptera; family Lauxaniidae; genus Meiosimyza; species Meiosimyza decipiens. Next base: position 72,216,221 of record OY804260.1, on the reverse strand, counting down.
TAACTGTTTGTAATATTGAATAATTCTTGCGCTTAAAAGAAAAAGTAGCTAAACTATGGCGAAAAATATTTCGCTGTACATATAGTAATGTAAATATGTACATTATATAGTGCTTAAGTGAATAAATAGAACATTTGAAATAAAAAAGATTGAAATTTTGCTTTAATGTTTATAAAATAAAGTAAATTTGTTGCGTTTTGAAGAAAAAATTTTTGTTTACCGCAGACTTAGTGGAAATTAAAGTGAAATCTCAGAATGAAATCCAATTGAATGTCGTCAACGTTAACAGTTTTTTGTTTACGCTTCAATTTGTATCTTTCTTACTAAAATTTAAATTAACAAAAAATAATAAACAAAAAGTGCTCCCCACCCACAATTAACAATGAAAAAAGAACGATTATACGATAGCTATGGACAGCTAAAATAAATATGTGGCTCCTCGTTACATAAACAGTGCGACAATTTTCCAGCCAGGCTTTTCTTAGAAAACTTAAACAATTGAATTTTTTTCAAAATTATTTACCTGTTGTTCAAGTAATCCTCTTTTGGTTCTAAACCAGTGGTGGCAATTTCGGTACACTTATACTTTGTTCGTTGCGTTGTGTAAACTTCTTTAGAAATTAGTCTTTTCTGATTTGATTTCCAAATTAAATGCTTTCCACAAAAATAGATCCACGTGCATAGGAAACATCAAGCTGTCTCGTTTTGTTTTTCTCCTTATCGCATCTCGTTCCAATTGTGCTTCAAACTTAAGTCTCTTCTCTTGTACGTACTCGTATGCAGACTTTAGGCACTAAAACATTTGTTACCAACCTTTCAAAATTATGAGTATGTGCTATGCTTTTATGGTTACTGCGAGAACGATGAGAACAAAAGTTAATATCTTAATTTTTTCTGAAAAAAATATAAAAAACACGTTTGACATCAAGCATATATAGCTCTATACCATACATAAAAATTGGAATATTTTTATCTAAAAATTGAAAAATGTGCTGATTAGCTACACCTGGGTAGCTGTGTATCCACAAGGCTACATCTGTTTAAATTCGAATAAAATGGTACATGAGAAAAATAAATTTTTATACAAAAATTGTATGCAGGCGAAATATAGAGTAATTAGAATTGCATCCCAGTAGGCAAAAACAGGAGTAATAAACACAGCTATCAGATAGTCATTATTTTAAAGTATCAGGCTCTCCCAATTCTTTTCAAAGTTGCTTAATTTTTTATTTTTTACAAGTGGAACGGAGAAAAATTGCACTTCCATGTAAGGTAGTTGGGTGGAAGTTACAAAAGTATGCCTTACGTGATAGAGAACAAACGTAGGCTCCCGTACTCGTTACCAAGAGGAAGGGGAAAAAATATCAAAACCGCGTTCGCTCCTAAATAGAAAGGGAAAAATGGCTTAATTTGAAAATTTTCCAAGGACAACAAAAAAACAATGTCTATGAATGTTGTCGATATTTTTCAAGATATTAAATTCTATCAAATTTAGTAATACCTACTAATATTCAAATGCCAAACCAACTTCATTTGTCACAAAATTCCCATAAGCTGATTGCGAACTATAAAAATAAACGATTCTTGAAAACGAAATTTGAAAGTAGATTTTGTGGCTTTTAGCTTAGGCCCTGCTAGCAGGCTTTCTATTTAAAGGCAAGTGCTATCCGCGCAAACGGACTGCTGTTAGAAGGCATAATTGCATGATAAACTGATTTGGAAAAGCCTTTAAGTAAACTCTTAAGCATGCAGCAATGTTAGCAAGTGTGTTGAATTTGTTTGCGGTAGTAATAACATGTGTTATGCGGGATGAGCTTTGCTCAATTGTCTACTGGGAAGTTTCGCAGAACACAATATATGTTTTCAGAAAATCAAATAATTTCTCACAGCTAAAGTAATTGTAAAGTTTTCTCACTTTGTATTTTCTCTCTATTCTGCTCTTATCATATTTTGTTGATAAGGACTGAATTGATTATTTAGACTTATAACCCAATGCCGTGGGGAATGCCTACCTCATTAATATATGAATTCGCTGTTAAAAATGTCAGTATAGAACGCGACCGTGATTCGTATAAACGTATAGACCACGTTAGTGTAAACAAAACAAAAATCTAAAAAATTGGCAAAGCAGAAAATAAATAAAAAATAAAAATTAAGTAAAATACAAAGAAATAATTAAAGATAAAAATCATTTGTCGGGGAAAAAACAATATGAGTGTAAGTGAAAGGCCCACAAAAAGTATTTTAATGTTGAATTTTTTTTAATTTTTGCAATATTATTGATACTTGATAACGTTATCATTAAATATGGTTGTTTGTATAATTAATTGCTTATATTTTTTTGCAGTTTCAAAAATATTGTCTATTTTACTTATAGAATTGAAAATTGACAGTATATAATTATGGGTATTAGTTCACTTTTTATTTTCCACGTCCATTAAAACAAAACGAAAACTATGTTATTGTATGGGGAAAAATATTTTGATCTACTTATATTCTGTGAAAAAGTAGCTAGTATTTGGCAGTAAAATACAAAATATTTATTTTATCATCAGAATTTATCTTGTTATATGATGGATACACTTTCCCAGCGAGCAATCCGGCTATCAAAACATTTTTTAAATGTAACTTTTTGATGCAAGTTTTGTGTTATGGCTTCTCTGAATTCGATGTGATAATTTCAGTTTAGGGAAAAAGTAAAACCCACATCGTTGAACTTCTGTCGCATACAACGCAGAGGCGTACCATACACATCGGGTATCCAGGGAAAAAAGATATTTGACCCCCCTACCGAAAAAAATTTTTGTGTTTTTTTTTCCAAAATTTACCTTTAAGAATTCAAAAACTCTTGCGCAATGAGATATATTTTTTTCGATTTCCATTCGAAAATCTTGTTCTAAACAATGGAAATTATTACAGCGGTGTACTTTGATTTACCATAAAAAAAAAATCCCTTAGTTTTGACTTTAAAAAACCCTCGTCAAATGAGTTTTATTTCACGACCGGTTTGCCGCCCCTCCAAGCATTGCGCCTGGGGCGACCGCACCCTCGGTCCACCCTAAGTAAGCTACTGATACAACGATCGATGAGCTTAGTATAACTGAAACAAGACGTGAAGCGACAATTAAAATAGCACACACTGCTATATGTGGCAACTTCATATGTCTTAAGCTCCGTTTGTTATGGAAGCTTGTTTTCTAAGTCTTATGTCAACTTCATAAACTCTGACGTTTGTTTTATAAATATAGGGCCCGAACTACTTCATTTGCGTTTTTTAAAAGAAACCTTTGTATCGTTAGTAAACGCCCTAACTTAAGTAGTGTAAAAGGGTTCGTTAAACATTTCCAGAATCTGAGTAATTTTACTAACGCTTAAGTGACAATATTCCAACAACATTTTCTTTAGATTGCCAGTTAAGACTTTGAAAGTTTAACAGAACTAAGCAAGTCCCCAATCAATCTCTTGTTTTCGATAAGACTGTCTCAATTTCGTCTTCTCCAAAATGTTTAATTACTTAACGCAAAATTTCTTTGAACACTTACAATTCTAGGTAAACTTTTTAAAAAACAAATGCTGTTTGCAAATAAATATGGTGCATTTTTGAAGTATTTACACAGTGCGAACGAACACAGATTCTTTTGTTCGTTTATTTATTGAGATATTTTATTCGAAAAAAACATTAAAAGAAAAGTTTTTATTTTTTCCATGGATTTTAAATTTAACACATTAAAGCTCTACAATAAAATTTTTTCATAAAAGTCCTTAGTTTTGAGATATATAATCGGAAATATAAAATATAACGCCATGAAATTCAATTTTCTTTAACGTAACAGAAAATTCAAAATTTAATTGAATATGCCATGCATAAAACCTATTAAGGGTATTTATATCACTTACTCCCAAAGAGTTTAGAGTACTCACAGCTAATAAACATTCACTATTAAGAAATTGAGCATTAGTGAATGGTGCTACCATAATTACAACACGTTTTGTTTATTAATACTTAAATTTAAAAAAAATTCAACTCACTTTTTCTTATACGTAAACAATGTTAACAAACTTCAACTTCATAACCATGATAGCAAATTAGTTATATGAAAAACAATACAGAAAATACCACGTTTTGCACAATTAACCGACAGCATTTGAAATACGATAGTAACATGTGAGATACATTTTCACTCTTAATTTTTTTTTGTTTGTTTTTATTTTAAACGATTTCAGCGTAAAGTAATAAATAGGAGTTTGCTAAAAAAAATTTCCGAAATGAATATCAAAACAAATACTTAAGAATGGCGTTGTAAAAATCATTGGAGCGTTTAATGAAGTTTTGCAGATAATTAGCTAGCATTTTTACTAAAACATTATTATCTTCAATTTACCAAAACAATGCATTTCAATGAAGAAAGTTTACATTGCGATGAAGAAATTATAAAATGCTTTATAAATTATCAATGATTGGTCAACCATAAAGTTGATATAGAGCATTGATATCACTCTTACTTTTAAGTATTGTATGGCAAGTACTCGTTCCATCTCCCGAGCTACCATGCTAGAATGATAGGTTTTGTACACAAATAATTGTGTGTTGAGAAAAATATGACGCAGCTCTAGTTAACTTTAGCTAAATACAACCGAAAGCAAACTCCAGAGACCTTTAACTTCATTCCAAATTATCAAAGGCGAAAAAGAGTCAAACAATTCCTTTACCGATATAAATCGAATCAAATCGAGCTTAATACTTGAAGAAATCGCTTAAGATAACTGTGAACACCTATTAAAGAGTCCTGAAATACAACAAAGACACGATAGATAAACTGAAATATGCTGAACCTATCATATCACAAGTTTTGTAATGCTTGGCTTTGCTGAAAGTGGTCATCACTATAAAGCAATAAAAATTACTCCACAAAGGCTAAGTCATTTCGATTCATTAGCTTAATATAATGCTGCAGAAAGCTTTGAAGAAGCAAGTTACTATCCATATGTATGATATAATCAATACTGATGTGGGAACTCGTTTACCTGATCCAACATGCACATAGAGTCGGCTGGTGCGCAGAGACTTCCCCGAATTTGACAAAACATGAAGCTATATAGAAGGAAGAGGCATAAACTGTCCTTGATACTATTTCACACGTTGCCGTAAAGACAGCTCTCTAAAAAAAGAGCTCAAAAAGACAATTCTATAGAATGGATGCCCTCGCTGTTCAAAAAGCATAGGATTGAATTGTAGCTGGAAGATAATACCATTTTTGTCTTTTCTACAAAGTGCCAAGGTTTTTTCTGAACAGCCTAAGGGTACGTCCATATATTAAGTGAGTCAAAAGAGAAGGGAAGAGGAGAGGGGCAAAATTTCACCAAGGGGGAGGGGAGGATCAACAAAAATCTCACGTCAACTCTTTGAATCTTTCTTTTTTTCGTTTTTCACTGAAAAAATGTAGTACCTACTTAGAACACATCAGTGTTATTATGTATCTACCCAATGTGCACAAAAACGGATGCGGATCCGTACCGGACCTCATAAACGGAAAAAAAACGGAATCTGCTTTTTCGTATCCGTAACGGATCCGAAACGGACCTCATAAATGGAAAAAAACCGGAATCTGCTTTTTCGTATCCGTAACGGATCCGAAACGGACGTTATATGCGGATCCGTTTCGGATTCGTTTTTCGTATCCGTAACGGATCCGAAACGGACGTTATTAACGGAAAAAAACCGGAATCCGCTTTTTTCGTATCCGTAACGGATCCAAAACGGACGTCATATGAGTAGTGGTATGAAGCAAAATGCATGAACATACTTATAAAGTAATTAAAAATAATAGGGTAAACCTCACCAGAGGGGTGGGGGCCTGATCTCGTCAGATCTCACCAAGGGTGTCCAAATTTACCAAAAACGTCTCACGTATTTTTTGGACGTCCCCTAAGCACATGATTATCCATGATATCTTAATAAAATGATTGATATAAACTTATATCTGTTGTGATGCTATTTATTTCTTGAAATAAAAGCTTTTTACATGCGAATATATGCTAATCGCAAAATCTTGTGGGCTGCCACCCGAAATTCGTGTTGTGAATGTGCTTAACTGGAATTCCCGCTTAAAAAAGTCATAGAGAACTTAAAGAAGACTATAAGCTTGCCATCAATATTGTACTTCAAACTTAATGAATCATCTTGTGGCTAAGGAGGATAAAAACAAAGCTCCAATCATGGAATTTCGCTAGCACAAAAAAACTTTCAAATTCCTTATTCGAACGACGATAATTGAGAAAGCTTCTCGTTCCAAATTATTTATATACATCCAAAGCATTGCTAGTGAATTGTAAGAAGGGGAGCCAAACCGAAACGCAAATCAACATTGCAAAAGGCGAACACATACCACTGGGTAGTAACCACAATTACACAAAACTTTGATACGGAATGTGTTTGGTATTACATTTTTTATAAATTTTTTTCTTAAAAAACATTATTTTCAAAGATTTATGTTCAAAATCCTAAGAATGACTACAAATTTGCGACAGTATGATATTTTACCTGTTGGGGGGGTTGAGCGGAAATGCATGCAATAGCTTATCGGCGAAGATAAAGTGATATCCAATCTGTGAGCGAGTTTCACAACTATCAAGCCAATAAGAATGGGAAAAACCATCAATAAAGTGAAAAGCAAGGTATTTTAACAAGTTATTACTGGCAGAGAAGACTTTTATTCAGGTTATTTATTCAGGTATCTTAACCATTTCTAATAGAACGCGTGCTTCTAGCAAGGCGAGCTGCGAGATGCTTCTAAATTATAATTCAAACTCAGTCAGTCAGTCTATTAATTAACTAGTGAATCGCATAAGAAGTTACCTATTGTGTCTGACAGGCTTATTGCTTTGAAAACCACTGCAATAAAGAAATTAAGGTAAGGCCTTAAGCATAACTTTAGGTCGTAGAAAATAAAGTTTTTTCCTTTTTAGAGACAAATATTATTAGTTTCTTAATTAAATCTAAGGCCGGTAAAAGAATTTACGTAGTTCTCTTCTTCTTTTAGTCTTATGTTATAAGGCTATTATATAAGTCTCTGCTATATCGCATTCAATTTTCTTTTTATTTATGTATTTATAGCTGAAAACATTGACACAATGATGATGTCATCAATGGCATTATCCTATACGACGTCATCAGTCATTCAACCGCTCACAGAAGAATCACGTAACCTAACAAAAACAAATAAAGAAGAGAATAAAACAATTGGTCCAATAACCGATATTACGAAAACTAGTGCAATTACTCAGCCAAAAGACGCACGAACTTACCCTCCTCCTATTGCAGCAGATTGCGCAGCAAATCCAAATCTCGTCGAAGGGTCAACGAAAACTGGTTCCATTCCATATTCGAATATCAATGCAAAATCCATTTCGAAAATTCCATATCCACTTACAACATTGTTAGCGAGCAAAACAAATCAAATTCGACGTTCCGCTTCATTGCGATTGCGCGGCACCAAATCCAATTTGCTCTTTAACACCTTTACACAACGGAATAGCAACGACAACAATACCATTCAAAGAGAACAAGTAACCACCCACAATCGCGCTAGTAACACGATGAGAAATGAAATGACGGACAACCAAGTCACCCACAATACATCAACTACCGGTCGTGTTAGTCCTCGTAGAAAATTCGTCCTGAATTCAACACAAGAATTAAACGTGCACGGTAGCTTAACGCGCTCCTTGTCACTGAAAAGGAATCAAAATAGCAAAACGGATTTCCTTACGGAAGAATCATGTGCGGTAACCGAAGCACTAAAGGATTTAACACTGAATGATAATGCAAGTGTGACAAAGGAACCACAGTCACTGGAGACCGATAACGTAAGTGTTCCTGTGGAAAATTCAGATGATATCAATCCACTAGCAAAGAAAAGTACAGCGAATGGAGGGGATACGTATGTGGAGGCACAGCGGGAGCAGCAAATGTTACACAAGGAGGACACAAGTAAAATGGTAAGTAGCACACATAAATTTACATATGTAGCTACTAGTAAGCCTGGGAAGAAATATTCGTTCTAACATAATAATTCAATTTGTTTAGCTATATTTAAATTTTAATAGTTCGTATCGATTTTTCTGTAGCGCTATGGTGATGTAAACGTGTCTACCAAAATGGGTGCGAAATTGAAGCTTCTTAACCTACCCTAGTCTTTTTTCCTTTATTCCGTGTGAGTTTTTTTGCTGTAAGCAAATGAACACCAACCTTTTGGAATGTTTTTTCATTGTACTTCTATCTAATGTCGGTCAGCAAGTTAATTATGACAGTAAATACACTATTTTTTTATGTGGAGCACTTCAGGAATTACGAGTAGTATACGTTGAAACATTTCAAGAAGATCCAATTAATGGATAGTGTGAGTTAACAAAAAATCAATAGAAAGAGCTTTGAATGTAATTTTTCATTTTTAGAAACAAAAACATAATTTAGGGAGTTTCTTGATAAAAGCTAAAAGTGTGTGATACTATATCCCTATACAACCTGATTACGGTTTCAAGGACCTGCCGGTTAGTTCGTGAGATAAGACCCCTCGAATTAGCCGAAATTTCTGAACTGTAGAAACAATAGACAATCAATCTCAATACTTTTCCTAAGACTTTCCTAGTAATAGAGAGATTAACTCGGCACTTGGCACAAAGAACACTTAAGAATTTTCGTATGTCACGCAACGTATTATTCGCGACAGTCACACAGTGTAGCGTGTAGATTCAACGTCCCGAATATGAACGTACTTTTAAAACTTAATTTAGTTCAATAATAAGAAATATGTTACATGTTTTTCTTAAATAAATCCAAACCTGACCTGATAGGCCAAAGTGGCACCAGATTCATATTTAGCGACCCCAGGAAGAACATAGTTTAAATTGATTTAAATAAAAAGCGGGCTATGCTGTTTTGTTTCTATCCAAGAGAATCAAAAGTATTAGAGAAATGGAAAAATATAAAAGTTGAAAAGAATCGAAGAAGTATATAGAAACAACGAGCATTTTGAATAGTATCATGTACATACATATATAGTAACCGATAAAAGTCTGAATGTATCGAAAATTATCTAAAAATATCAACAAAGTCGGAACATAACGAATAGCATTGAAAAACCATTAAAAAAGGTCTTAAAACCTCGATAAGAGAAGCAAAGTATTGAAAAATATTGGAGTCTATACAAGCCTGAAAGTATCAAATAATATCAAAATATTACGATAAGTCGACGGAAGTCAAAATGTTTCCAAAATCTCCGAATGGTCTAAATTTACGGAATGTATGGAAAGACATTTTATAAAATTCGTATAAAATAGTATAAATATGCAAAGTGGGAGTTAAAAAAAATTGAAAAGACAAAAACATCAGAGTCGGAAAACATTAAGAAGGACAACAAAAATCTGAAAGAATTAATTAGTTCGAAAAACATAGGAAACAGTCAAGAGAAGACGGATTGTATCGAAAATCAAGAAATATGTCGAGAAAAATCTTAATAATATATAATAATAAATCGATAAGTGAAAGTATCGAAAAGCAAGAGACACACAGAAAAACTATGTATCGAAAAAGAGCGAAAAAGGTTATTGAAAATATAGATGAAAGTTGAAAAGTATGGAATAGTATAAAAAAATATCAAAAAAGTTGTTAAAAGTAGAAAATGAAATGTCTAAAAACATCAAAAACGTCGATGAAATCAAAAAGTATCGAAAAATATTAAAAGGAATAGTTTCGAAAAACACTGAAAAAGTTCATTAAAATCGGATGGTATCGAGTCAGATGATGTACATATGTACGTGAAAAATTATCGAAAAATTCAATAGAAATCGAAGTTGGCCGAATTTATCGAAAAACATAGAAGTTAGAAAGTATCAAGTGGTATCGATGCATGCTGAAAAAGTTCATGAGTTTCAAATACCAACGAAAATAGTGGAAGTATAAAGCGCATACCTATCAAAAAGCTTTCAGAGCATCGTGAAAAAGCGGAATGTTACAAGAAATCAATGCTATCTCATTCTGAGAGGACTAAGAATTATCAGATGACACTTTTTCGTAAGTAGGGTACTTTTTGCGTGTTTACTTCTTTGGATATCACATTCACAAAAATAAATAATTCCATTGTTCTTTTTAAAGATATTTAACTTTAAATTAACAATTTATGTATTAAAATCGTATGCCAATCAAAATCGTATGCATTTTAAATCGAAAACACTACTACTTAAAGCACTTTATAATGGATAACTTAAGAAGAATTTAGTTAAGGTATACTTCTAGCAATTGTCCAAGCACACATTTTCGCATATGTACATATGTAAAGGGTGTGCATATGTAAATGTGCATTTATTTTTTGAGCGAATTTTGATATTTTTATCGCATTGTAAAGTAGACATGTTCCGATTAAGTATGAAATAAAATATCCGGCAAGTAACCACCACGGCTATGATGACTGGCCATTGCTCTTTTCATGAAATTTTCGATGACTTTTTCACAAAGATGTTGCTGTATCGCACCGATGACGCGTTGGATCTTGGCTTTGAGCTCAGAAATTGTTTCTCCCCAAAGAAAGAAGACGCACGATTTTGGTGGCCATTTGACATCAGAATTTCGTGAGTTGATTTGGTCTAAAAATCGTTGCTGCAATAAATTGATTGTTTCATGCGCGGTGTGGCAGCTGGCGCCGTCATGCTGAAACCACATGTCGTTCAGATCCATGCCGTTCAGTTGGGGCCACAACAACTTCGTTATCATGTTGGTCCTGTAACGAATCAGTGTCACTGCGATTCCAGCCTCATTTTCAAAAAAGTAAGGCCCAATCACGCCGCCTGATCAAAATCCGTACCAGACAGTTGCTCGTTATGAATGTTCGTGTGAGGATTTTCTAAGCCCCAAATTTGACAATTTTGTTTATTCACGAAGCCATTCAGATGGAAACACGCATCATCGGTGAAGATGACATTTTTCGAAAAATCCGGCATTCACTTCACTTCGCTCCATTATCCAGCGCTCCATTTTTCAATAACCGGAACAATCATAGATTATAGCTGTCAAATTTCAGAGTAGCCACTTCCACGAAAACAAAATTAAACAAAATATAAAAAGTATACTCTTATTGGTACACCCTTTAATATTAGAAATAAAGTACTTGTACTTACAAAATAAGTATGGGTTACGCTATAAAATTTAAACACAATAAGCACTCGTGGATGGTATGCTTTTGGTGTGTTACGTCATTGTTCCAACACCACTTCTGTTTCCACAGGCACTGAGAGAGTATTTTAACTTTTTTAAACTAAGGGATGTTTCATTATTTCTGTTTCCATAATTCCACGTGCACTTCAAATCCACTTTCACACTTCATCGTTTCATAAAGTTGGAAAATGTATGTTTCTTATGAGAAGAGACCTTTTTGTTATGCACATGCAATATTTGCACGTTTAGTCCGTGTTTCATTTTCTTACCCGACTATGGGAAACATTATGTTTCCATTCATGTGTTGGTGTACTCAGTTTGGATCTTGATTTTGAAGTGTGCACATTAGCAAAGTTTTCATTATGCTAAAAACATCATAAATCCGTTTTATGTATTGATTAAAGTCATGATGCAGTGCTCGTAATTTTATGATTTTAAATTTAACTTTTGAGGTATATAACGAAATAAATTTAACATAAAAATATCTACATATGTATATGAAAGTTGTGAAATTGTATAATGTGTATGAATTGATGTTATTAAATTATTTTTATGTTGTCATGAGTTTAATTATTAGCAATTACGATAATAGTTGAAAACTTATTTTTATTCAGGAATTTATGAATTATAAATTTATTGAACTTAAAATATTCAATTAAAATCTGTACATTATCGATTATATTGTAATGTATGTATGTACACATATACATTGTATGTATGTATTTACAAAACCATAGGTATAAACGAGTTAAGATAAAAATTAAATGCTACTGCTGTCTACTACGATTATTGTGCACAAATTTATTATGAGCTTTGATATTAAATGTTCACTTAAATGCAAACGCTGGCAACGTTCCAAAATACAAAAAAGGAAATTAATTATTTGCATAGCACATTTTAATTTTGGGTGTATATACATATAGCTTTTAGTTAGTGATTGTTTTTCATCATTTGAATACAGATTAATCTGTGAATGTTCAAGGTAACCAAGGTAACCAGGTATTGCTTCACTTGTGCTCTGGAAAAGTTTTCCAATTTTTGTTTATAGAAAATATAGTTTTTGAGTTTTTTATTTCTAATAAAATGAAACAAAACTCTTTATTAATCAAAATTTATTTTGTCGCCTTCACAGTAGCTAGGTACCGCTTGCAATATAAATACGTCGGCGCTTAATGCAGTGAAGCAGTGAATAGCCTTCAGCGAATTCGCTTTATGGGTTCAACCAACTCAAAACGTCTTCCTCGAAATAATAATTTTAGCTTCGAGAACAAAAAAAAGTCGGAAAGACCATATCAGGTGAATGCGGTGCTTGGTCGATGACACTCATTCAATTTTTGACTAAAAACTCTTGCACAGTGTGACCTTTTGAACCTTTCCACAAGCCTGGCCGTACTAACTCACGCAAGCACTACATACTGTTCACATAATGTTCATTATTTACGAGTAGCATTTGAAATCGACAAATTAAATGTTGAGGAATAAATAATTTAGATTAGTTTTATTTAACATTTCGGATATTTCCAATACAGTAAAGTATCACTTTGTGAGCTTTTAGGACAAATACAATGATCTACTAATCGAGGTTCCTCGCTCAATTTCCTGGGAAAATATGTTGTACGTCGAGGGTAATTTGCCTTATTTTGATGCTAATAGAACGCAAAAAGTGACAGGCAAACTCTGAGAATTTTTGTCCGTATTATTACAGGACCAGTGCCATCAATTAGGTATGGGTGGGGATAGCATTGCCCTCCCCCCAAGGATCTAATTCAGTACATCAATTTAATAAAACCATCTAATAGTGGTGGAATTATAATTCTCACCCGCATCCCCCCTCCTTCCCCCCAAGGTTTTGGTGATGTGACACCACTGTTCAGGGCACAATTTAATAGACAAGCATGCCCCAGCACTAAGATCTTTTTAACATAGGAGATCTTTGTAGAAGCTGTAAAGATCCTTACGTCAAAGAGTCTGTCCTTCATTATTTTTGTGAATGCCCACCGCTGATGAATCTGCGTTTCGAGGTATTCAAAAGCCACTTCTTCGACTCTATTGAAAACGTTGCTCAAAAATGTCCAAAATCCATTTTGAAGTTTATAAAAATTTGCAAAGGTTTGCATAGGTTGAAAACGAAGCTATAAACCGGATATACAATGGGCCTAACAGCGGAATAAGTTCTGATAAGAATTGTCAAAAATTCACTCATAAAATGTATGTGATTTGATATGTCTAAGAAAGTTTTCGTCTCTGATATCATATCTAAAACAACCTTAACGTATCTATCGGTTAGATATGTATGTACGCATGCACACTACAAATGCATCGTTGATGTTTTTTTGTTCATGAACACCAGCATTGCTTAACCCCGAAACGAAAACTCAATTACTTACCACATATTTATCTAAAAACTATTTGTATGCATACGCATAAAATTTCAAATTTCAAGTTAAAACGATAAGCTTTTAACAGATTACTACCTAAAATGTACATAAGAAAGTTAGAGCTCGTCTTAATTAGGGCAAACTTTAAATAGAATATACAGCTGTATATATGTTTTATATTTCGTATATTGCACTTAGATTCACATGTATGTTAGTAGCAGACTTAACGCAAAATACCAGTCGAAAACAAAATGAAAACATAAATCGACTCAACATATCGTCTTTTGCTTTGTTTCGGAATAACGAGCCATAAAATTTCAACTGTGACAGTAAAGAACCACTCCAGTAACTGTAATTTAATAGTTCATATGTTGAAATTATGTCTTTTAATGGTTAAAACAAAATAATAATTAAAATTTAAACCCAACTATTGTTGCTTACTCAACCTACCTGATCAAACAACAACAAAAAAAAAGCAAAATTAAAGCTAGATATTATCATAAAGAAGTAAATTTGAAAAAAATAAAATAATAATGTGAACAGCCGCAAACTCACGAATTGTGTTATGGTCAGTGACTTTCTCACATTCTTTATGGGAGGGACATTTCATACCATTTGTAATTTCGTAAAAGTGTGTCAAATGGAAATTGTCCAAGCCACAATCGATGTCAGTACTTGGTATCTACTGCAGCTGAACAACGAAATTTACGAGATTTAAAAGAAGAAAACATTTATGTTTCCAATAGGTCATTCTAAATAAGATATTATAGAAAAGCGCTGGAAGAAGCTAAAGAGCATTGTTGCTTTCTACCGGGATCTTAAAAGAATGCTTGATTTTTGGGGTGCGTACTCTTAGCTTGAAAACTTTTCATAGTCTTTGGGCCACTTTTTCAGTGAAAGTACAACTCACTTTCTGGTTCAGATTAAGTTTAAGCCCTATTCGAATGTGTGACACACTAAAAAATATCCTTGTTGTGAAACTTCAGATTCGCATATCGGTTTTGGTAAAAATTATCATAAATAGGGAAATCACATAGCTGGTGCTATAGCTTTTCAAAGATAATAAATGAAGAACTTAAATTATGCTAGGAGTATTTATACGAGTGTGGTTAATGTATTTTTTTTAAGAAAAAAGAAATATTTTTTCAAAACTATGTATAACTCGTCATATCTCAAAATATATTGAGTTGATCCTAAATTATGTCAAACTATAAGTATTGTAATTTACATGGAGTGCATATCCAATCTTTCAGCTTGCGACATACCGGAAACTATAACGAGTTGCCAAGCTTCTTTTAAGAATAAGTTTCGTGCGCAAAGGTGCAACATTTGAGCTCAATTAGCAGTTTTTCGTTTTCAGAAGTCTACTGCTTTGGTTTTCATGAATAATAATATTACCCAGAGGCGGAGACTTCTAAAAACTATTGGGAGGACACAACAGTTTTCAAGTGACATTTCATGGCGGGAAGGGGTGTAGCACCACCTCACGTACACACGCACGTAAACGTAAGAAGTTTTTACCTTGATTCCCAGACTGGTTCGAAGTGAAGTTGTCTATCTTGTAACGCCAGGCTGATCCAGAGTAACGTTGCAAACGCAGCATTATTCTGTCAGGCTGAACGGGGCTTGTTTTCAGATTGGGTCAAGCTATTTTTTCTCCCCGGCTTTGAAATATGGATCTTTGCCCTCTGAAATACTTGAAGGCAATGCCCCTTCAAATATTTTTTTGCGGAGCAAAAAGTGCTCTGCTCTCCCCATAGTTGCCGCCTCTGATTTTACCTTACTTCTTCTTACAAAAACTTTAAAATCAATTACGTTTAGTTATAAAAAAACACAGCGCTCTGCAGTCACTAAGCAGAAAATTGACCATAGATATGCTGCTGCTACTTGAAAGTAGATTTTATTTATTTTTTGTTTCAATGTTTTTTATAATTTTTTTTTATTTTAATTTTTGTGTTTTGCAGTGTGAACTATGCATGAGTGATTTGTGCAAAACTCATACATGCGAACCTCCAATAATCGTAGTCCCAGCGAGTAACAATTTAGCAATTGCCTATCTCTTCAGTAAATACGAGTACAATAAAACCTTCGCTGCTTTTGTAAGATAGACATAATGGTAATGGTATTCGTACCAATACCAAGATTAACGACCAAATTACCACACAAATTGCAAAACACAGATCTTAATAACGTAGCTAAGCGTAGAAAGCAACTTTTTGTTATCTTTTTTTTTGTTTTTCATACTTACCTACGTAAAAGAAAATATGAATATTTTCCACATTATGTTGCATACAAGTTGAAAAGTTTCAACCTTTCTTTCAGTCTTTGAATCTTAACGGTCCGACGAGTACGGCAGCAGCAACAGCAGCATCAACAGTGGCAGAAATAACAGCGACAACAACGAATGTGAGACCATCATCATTAATAACAATTACACCATCAAAATCAACAGGAAATTCATCTACATCTTCAAGAACTGTAGCTAACAAAACAGTTACAGCTGTAAGAACACCAAAAACTCCCACAACACCACTTCAATACGTTCCAAATACGAATTCAAATCAACAACAACACCATCACCATCATCATCACCAGCATTGTTCAAAACAATATCAACAAGCTTTGCCTTCGGTTCCTGAGACGAAACTGACACCGAAAACACCGCCAGTTACGCCAGATTCACCGAGCACCTATTTGGAAGATGATTTAGATTCTATGTATTCGTTTGCAACAACTACTTCCGGTCGTTCAACAATGTCCTGTGAGCATCCATATGTTGCGCGGTAAGTTGGTTTCGTATGCATGCTATAAATAAGAAATAAGTGTACTGTCGCAAGGTAATCCATAGTAATTAAAGAGCAAGTACATGGTCGCCGCATAGTGTGTGTAATTCAATTATGTTATCACTACCATATCACTCCCGAAATTAATATCAAAATTTATATACATGATAGCATGTAGCATTTGAGATTAGTTACTGAAAGTAACCTCGAAAATTGTTGGATACATCGTTCTTGAGAAAAATACAGTAACTTTTTTTTTTTGAAGTGAACTCTGCAAAATATTTTTAGAATTTATAAATTTAACTATCCAAATTTTCAAAATTTGAACTTTAAGACGGTGCTTAAAATATGTATTTTATTCTAATTATATGTAGTAGTTAAATATCGGCACATGTATATATCAATGTCGTCTAAATTAAAGCTGTAGGGTCCGGTTTTAATCCAGTCTTTCCATTTAGCTTACCATAGCAAGTAGTTAGTTGGGAAAATCAACATATTTAATATGCTTTTAGTTGCTCTTAGTCTCAAACAATGCATTGCTTTTCATAGCAAAAAGCTTGGGCAAACATATGACTAAGCGGGCACACTCAGGCACTTCGACCTGAAGCAAGCAGCGGTAATAAGCTTTTGATAGCAATAATCTATTCCTACTCTCTTAATGACCATACGGACGCTGTTGATCTTTTTGAAAATATCTTTGCTAAGGATGCAACCTTCCTAGGTAGCAATTAGCTCTGCGTTGAGAGTAAGGCTTCGACAATACTGACCATTTATTTTCGATGTGGAGCAGTGAAAAGAAAAAGTATGGTTGTCGCTTTGAAAGGTATTTGATTGAGTATGGCTCTTGCCATATTAGTAGTTCCATTGTTCGTTGGATATCAATCCAATCGCTCAATCTTCGTTGTGATAGCTGGTTTCTGTTCCAATGGATATTACATTAATGCTGGAGCTCTCCAGGGATCTGTCCTATTTGTCCCTCTACTTATCTTGTTTTCATCGATGAACTTTGTATGCATCCTTTTTGATTCAAAAAAATGTCATTTGTCTTTTTAGTAATGGCACTACATTTAGTGGACGTAAAATGAAGTATGTTGTTCATTGCTCCAATTATGCTGGTCAAGTAGGCCCAGACTACTTGACACCAACACAACGCGCTCAGCGTCAGGTGAGACGTTTAAAAGAGTTACTTTGTGTAGCACGACAGGACTTGGAGCAAAAGGATTCTGAAATATTACGTCTAACTCGAGAAGTTGTTGAATTACGTCTTTTCAAGGCATCGTTAAGCTCTCCCGAAGATCGTTCTGCTTCCAGTGATGCTGTAACTGTACGCGAAGCTGAACTTAAAACATCTCAAGATGTATCTCCCATTGTAGACATGGTCGATGATGCCGTAAAATCAAGTCCACGTCATATTATTCATGGTGGTCATCATCATCATCACAGCCAGCATAATCATGCCATGCAGCACTCTATCGAAATGCAGAGCTCTTTTGCTGATTCCGGTCATTTCGAAGATATGACTTCTTCTTCGGTACATTCCAAGGACTCGTCATCATATGCTGCACACACGCATGATATGGCTTGTGGCAGTGATGAGGCGACTGGTGAAGCAGTTGCAGAAGACGTATTCCATGCCGATAGTTACGAAATACAACGTCAAGAGCTAATACGCATGTATGAGCAACGCATTGAAGAGTTAATTCGCACTCAAGATACAGCTACAAGTGAAATGAAACGTACTCACAATGATAAGGTAGAAGCACTGCTGCAAAAGTTAGCAGAATGCAACACACGCTATGCAGACATTGTACCAGACTATGAGCATGCGAAGGAACGCATACGTGAGTTGGAAAAACAACTCGAAGACCTGCAACGTAAGTTGGCCGAGCATGAAGAGAAGCAAAATAAAATGTACTTGCATATGTATCAAAAGGGGCAGGAGGCAGAACGTATAGCTCGGGCTGATCAGGTGAGTTTTATATTAAATTTTTAAAGAGATGATAGTGTAGGGGCACAATCCACACATTAAACTCTTTGTGTAAAAATTATTTATCCAGCAGCCTTATTATTTTATATATCACCTGACGCAAGGATGTTGATGTCTATAGCTCCGAGCGGCTACTGCATACTTTCAAAATTAAAACTCGTTCTCAGGTTTTGCTGTTCTGTTAATTCAAGCCATGGACTAGAATTTGCGATTTTGTGCAATCTTACTGATTTGGCTTGTAACCCATTAAGGTTCGCTGCCTTTCAGTCATTTTTATCCCGAGTATGATTGTTTCTTAAAATGAAACAAAACTACAATTTTGGCTATTCTTTATCAATGCATCAGCCGTTGTTGCTTGATGAACAAAACAAAAATAACTCTACTTTTCCCAATTCTGGAAAAGCTGTACAAAATTATGAAAGCCCACGAAAAGAGTTTTAGAATTCGATATATTTTTAATATCGTTGATAACGAACATGTAAAATTATGGTACCAAAATGGCGAACCGATTTCTGAAAAATGTTACAATCGTTGATAAGTAAGATTTTAGCTCAGCAAGTTGTATGCCACGGAAAGGGTACAGGTTTCTTATTTTCAAATATTTGAACAAAAACCCCTTTTGGGCAGTGGCGTTTACTCTAAGGTGCGCAAGTGTTCTCCGCACACCCAACCAAAATCCGATGCATTTTTTTTAATCTCTATCATAGGTTTTCATATTTGTCAATAATTTGACACTGTTGCTGCTGGCACGCTGCAGCATACCATATCCATCATATCATAGTTCTCTCCCCTAAGCGTACAATATATGTACGTCATACGACTACAATTGTTCTAGTTCATCGTAACAAATCAAATATATGAAACGCAACATTTTTTGACGATGTTGAATTTCATCCAACCGACTTGACTGTGCGCTGCTGATGTCGCACTAAGTCAAAGCAAAAACCTATAGTAAAAAAAATAACTACTACATACACATTCTAATGAAATGCTCATGAGAAGCAATAATCTGCGTGCGTAGGATACTAGCGCACACGCAACGAACAGCGGCCGCTTCTCTGGCAGAGAATCTCTGCCCTCCAACAAAAAAAAAACAAATACAGTGGACCCTCGGTTAACGAACACCTCACATAACGAACATTTCGCATAACGAACACAATTTTTTGGGAAAAAAAGTTTCGCTTAACGAACGAATTTTCGCATAACGACCAACGAAAAAGGGGGAAACCTTGATTGCATGTAAAATTTCTGTCTGTGTTTAGCATACTGCAGACTCAAAAGTTTCGCAATATTTGAGATAAAATACAATACTTAGTTTGCTACACGAACTGCTCTATCTACATTCACAATACACATTATAGTCCTTAAAAAATTTTATACGTTTCATTTAACTTTCTTTCAATAAAAGCTGAACTTAAAATATTTTGGTGTATTTTTCCAGTTCTTTAAAAGTTTTGATGCATTTTATGTTACTTTCTTTCAATAAAAGTTCAAATTGAAACATATTAGAATGTATTTTTTTCGGCCTGGAAAGCATTATTTTATTTTACATTGGTTTATATGGGAATAATGGTTTCGCTTAACGAACATTTCGCATAACGAACAAGATGCTGGAACCAATTGTTTATGTTAACCGAGGGTCCACTGTATACGTTTGCCGAAAAATTCGCACTTCAATAATGCAGCACAGTGCTGTTTAAAAATGTTGGACATAGAAAACTGCGATGTGTTCTCTGAATTTATTGAACTTACAATGTTTTGAGTTGCGATACAAACGTGTATTTTTTGAAATAATTGATTATTTGTCAACACAAATGGATATAAGATTAAAATTTTGGGAATTGTTGAATTCAAAAAAGTTTCTCAATTTCGAAAGAAGTTTTCCAGATGAGGCTATTGAAAGCCTCAAAATTTCATATGCCCCCTTCTTCGAATTCGCTAAGCTAAGAAATGAGTTGAGTGTATTATATAGTATTTTCATCAAAGATATACTCGAAATTCTTTTGAATTTGGAATTGAAAGAAACTCTTTCAGAAATTTCAAAGCTAAGTTCCTTAGTTTTGACAATTCCAACTTCAAGTAGCTCAGTTGAAAGATTATTCTCTACACTCAAGCGTATATAGACTTTTTCGTGACACACTATGTGTGAACAGAGATTGTCGGAACTGGCTTTAATGAAAAGAAAAAGTAGAAAAAGTATTTCTTAAAGAAATAAAAAGCAAAAACAGCTTTTATGATGAGGACATTTTTTTAAAAAAACCACGTCGTATTGAACTGACATACCAATAAAATTGTTTGGAATAAAAAAGAAATAATAATAAAAACTTTAAAGAAATTAAAAAAAAATATTAAAAAAGCAGAAAAAGAACAAACAAAATATATAAAAAAATAAAAATGGGATCTCAGTCTGTCACGTAACCGTCGTGGTCCTACAAAAAACTTAGGATAGGCATTCATATTTAAACAACATATACACGTTGAACACCCTGCTGAAAACGCCACGGCACGCCGCTGCTTTTGGGTGACACCAGGGACATAAATAAATGAGATAAACTTGAATTAAATTTCAAATACGTTGATTTTTCACCGATTTTTCAAAGCTGCAGAGTGCTTTTGGCTTGCGTCATTCCAGACTGCCGATCTTAACATATAGATATCTCTTTAATAACCGTCTCTGGTGACAACTGACATTCCGCACCGAATATGCAATTAATAATGACGTGTCTTTAAATTAAATAACATTCTCCTATTTGTTTTGCTCTTTTTTTAGGCCTTAGAATTAGCACATCGAGCACCAAGTAATAAAGTATCGATCAACGAATTATTGCATCAGCTACAGAGCACCCAAGATGAATTGGAAAATATACGCGTAAGATTTTTTAAAATCTTTATCATCTTATTTTCTATATTCTTTTGCATTTTACATTTTATGTCATTGTAAGTTTTGTGTTAAGTTTGAATAATCATTTCGTTTGCATTAATCGTTTATCTTCAATCAATGTGTTAATGTATTGCATGTAATGCAACGTCTCATATACATACTATATACATACTATATACACACATGCACCGAAGAGTATTGATGTGTCATATTCATAAATTCAACAAAGAAATACATTTTCTATTTTCATCACGCAGAAAGTTTAAACTTTGTTTTAAAGCTTTACTTTGCTTAAAATATTTGAGTTAAATTTTGTTGTTCATTTCATACATAAAATATTAAATGATTTAATTATATTTTACAGCATTTCGTTTTATTTCAATAGTTTAAATGAAAAAAATAATTATACGTGTGCACAAAACCGAGAGTACCAAAACATACTCAACATACTACAATGTAAATTTACAATGTGTTTGCGTAAATTTACGTCAAAGTTTAAAATGTTTTCAGTTTACGAGCAGCATTGCTAGTGGACATACAAGTGTTGTGAATTTACAAAAAAATAAATGCTGTTAATGTACGCACATGTGTTAAATATTTTAATGCACGTGTCGTAAATTAACAACGTGCGATTGTTGTAAATTTATGTACCTTGTAAATTTTATGCAATTATTCAAACGATTTATACAAGCCACCGTTAATCAACAATATTAATTTTAAAATTTACTTTTATTTTATTTTGAACACAAAATAATAGGAGGGCATGGTTAAAACAAATTACTCGTATCTAATTTTTCATATGCCAAGATATTTAATTTGCATGTTATTTGGCCCGCATATTTAGTAAATAGTATCGTGTCTTGAAAAGAAAAATATTCTTTTATTAAAATAATTATTAAACGTTTTGTAGTGCATAAAATTATTTATTTTAATATTGTTTTTAAAAGTTTGTAAATTTTAACTACTCGTAAACTTTTTTTTTTTTTTTTTTGTTTTCCGTATCTTTAATTCGTTAATGTTTCCTTCTTTTTTTTCCAAATATTATCGTATGTTAACCATGTACTTTATAGGCAGCAGAATGTAGAAATGAAAGCGGAGGTAATCATGCTCTCCTCACAGCGAAAGAGGCAATTTCATTATGGGTACTCGGCGCGCGGAAGGTTTGTAGAACGACAGTCAGTTTTCAAAAAAAAAAAAACAAAAAACTCTATACCAATCTGCAAAATTCAAATAAAGTCCTTAGATTATATTGTATTTATTTATATAATTTTCTTATGTTTTATATTTCTTTTTCTATTTTGATTATTTAAATCATCATTTCCTCACGGTGTCGTTGATGTCCTGTTCATAATCGTTATGTGAAAACTTGATTTTATAGTACGCCGGGATTTTCTTTTTAACGTAAATATCGTACATTCATTATTGGTATATAAATATTTCATATTGACTGGTTTTCAATTCATAACTTAAATAAATTCATTTCCATTTTTCGCAATTTGTGGTGGTCATAAATCATTTTTCACGTTTTTCATCAGAAAAATTACATATAGGGATATATGTATGTATATGCGGAAAATCATCAAAAGTCGAGTAAAAAATCTAACTGAAGATAAGGGTGAAATTTACGTTTAGGTGCATAGCGATTCGTTTCCTTCGATGTAAATTGTATAAATATGTTATTTTTTCTCAATATATAGGAGACAAGTAACATAAACTTAACGATATTGACTCCTAATGAAGAGCAAAGAGAATACCATTTGCAAGTGCACTTATTTATGTAGTTAAATTTGAATATCTTGAGTGCCATTGATTTGTCACATTTGATTTCGAGAACATTTTCTTGGAAAATTTAATTAACAATACATGCGTTGCCCATGGTAACATGGTACCACACGACACTCGTTTGAAGCACAGAAATTTTCGCTTGTTCAAATTTTTAGGGCCTGTACTGACCATTGAAAAATATTTTTGTTTACTTTTCGAGTCAGGGCTACGCAAAAGTTGGCAATCCAGAAAAATTAAAAAATCAAAAAAAATAGATTGGATGAAATATTGAAATCTATTCAAAAATGAGAGTCAGTGTTATGGTTTTCTTTAATCTACTTTTTATATAAAATTAAATAATATGAGAAGGTTCACACCTAAAGATTACAAGGATATTTATATTTTTGAAAAAAAATCGAGTTGAAATTGCAGTTTCTCTACAAAGGTTGCGTTGTGCATAAATACAGACTTTGCTTATAACGCCTTTCACATATTTCGCTTAGTTTTTTGAAGTTCAAAATATTTTTAGACGGCGTTTCAAACTTTTTTCCAAAACCTATCGAATAAACAAAAAAAATTCAATAAATATTTATTTTGAAAATTTTAAAGGTATTTCAAGCAATTACAAGTAATTGATTATGATGAAAAAAATTTCACTGAAGTTAGACTATATTTTTTGTTAAATTACTGCAAAAATGCCGTCTGATTCTCCAAAATGTAACATTTCCGAGTGTGATCGCATTAAAAATGATATTTGCGTTGTTCAGATAACAATCAAATAATTTCCCTCATTCAAGATTAAGATATATAACGAAAATTTATGGTATAGTCAAAAATATTTCAGCATTTTGTAAAAAAAAATCAAGTATGGTGTAAATGTAATCTTTTGGTGTGTACCTTCTCAAATATTTCAATAGATATTTATCATTTTTTTTTTATTTAATAAAAATCTAGCATCAAGGTACGTAAAGTTATCAATAACAGTTAAATTTACTTAGATGTTAATACCAAATAACAGAGATTAACGTTAACATATAGAACTATTTACTCGCATATTTAACGTTGGCATGTTTTCATTAAAAAAAAATCATTTTAACATATTTAATGTTTTCCTTTTGTATATCATTTTATACATTTATATTTAGGTTAAATATTTTAAAAACATTGTTTTTGGTCGATCAAACCATACATATAACTTATTTAAAGAGCACCATTGAAAATGTAAATACATAAAGCATTTGAACAAAAGAGCATAACTACAGCTTCAATTCGCTTACATTTTTGTTATGTTGTTTTCGATTGGTTTCAGACTTTTTTTGTTGATTTTATAGTGTACGTAGAAAAAAGTATTTATTTACATTCAAAAATGTATCTTTTTCAAGCTCATGTGATATTAAGTTGATCATGTACATATCTACTTATGTATATTGCAACTTTTTTCATACTTATCTAAAACTTGGCGTCAGAATAGCGCTTTCAACGATCAGGTTTCGCGCAGGTTCCACGATCTTGTGTCCGAATCGTCTCACTTAATTTTCAATACTTTTCCAAGTCATTAACTAGCGTGATTTTGGTTCAATTTACTTAAGTAGCTTTCCCAACATATCGTTTTTACTTATAGTGAATGCCCACGCCTCTTTAAAATATAAAAATATTTCAGTCATTGTTACCACAAATATGTGTGGGCAATGGTATTTCACCTATTTTCAAGCTCATAACGTACATTGAAAGAATTAAACGGTGCACTAAATTTCATCAGCTTATGCAAATCTGTGTGTAGAGTCTAATAATTAAGCTAAAAATTTATAATAATTAATAAAAACATGAGATAATTTCTAGCTTTCTTTGAAATTTCTGATGGCTTTACTCAAATCGTATACCCAATCGAAAACAACAAAGGACAACAACAACTAAGTGGATTTAATATCTCATTTATTAGACCAAATACCTCCTTATAATATTAATCAGATATCCTACCTTTTCTACTCCTCTTTTTATTTGCACTTTCTCTTGTTACTCCCCCCAAATGTTACAATTCAATTTCACAATGCGCGCAGACAATTTACCGCAGACTCTTGGATGCGCAGAAGAATCGTGCACATGTTGATCCAGAAGTTACTCTACAGTTTCTCAAGAGCGCTGTTTACTATTTTTTGACCGATAAAGAGAATTCGCAAGGACATATGCAGGCGATCGAAAGTATTTTAGAATTTACAGAAGCAGAGAAAAAGAATATTAATAAGGCACGCACGCCTAAGTAAAAACACATCTAGCATGTCTACATATGTCGGGAGTTTTCAACCATGTTAACAAAATTTTATTATTAAATTAACAATATTTGTTTAATTCTATGAATGAGATTTTAATAAGTAAAATTGAAAATTATAACATGACTAATAGTTTTATGTGAGAATGAGGCACAGAATTATAGTTTTACATTATTATTTTTTATATTGAAAATAATTTTCGTTAGAACCTATTAATTTTTTCTTATTGTTGCTTTGATTCTACATAAAATTATGCATTTTATTTAAATTTTCTTATATAATTTTAATATTAATATTGATTTTTTTTATTAATATTACACAAAACAATGGCTGCTTTTGTATGTATTTTTAACTTTATTAGATAAGTTACAAGGGGTGCTCACAACAGCTAATAAGCATTAAGCATAGCGTCGCAGACGCAATTGAAAAAATGTAGGGTCTTTTCTATAAGTTTTATGAACTGAACATTCAAAATCTCTATGGAAACCATGGCGTTATTATTAGATGTGCAGCGACTGTCTCATAATAATTATTATATGCCCCTATTATGGATACCTACTATAGTTTAATATTAAAGAATTGTAAGGATTAACTGATTATAAAGAAAATGTAATTGATATCGTCCAGTTGACAAGGAAGTATTGTAATATTTAAACTTCAGTTCTAAATTCATTTAACCAAAATTATTTGGGACACAATTTTTAAAAAAAAACTAAAAGTAATTTTAACATAAAATCAAAGAACAGAAAATTAATAAATAAATTGGTCTCAAAATTTGAATTTATTTTTTTTAACGTGTTTTTACTGACGTTTATGACAGAACAGCTATAAAAGAAAATCAATAATGCAGTGATTTTTCAGATTGCGCAAAGTAACGCTAATTCTGATGGACACGCTAACACTTTGCGTCACAGGAGTAATACTGAACTTACATACTTTTTTAAGACTTATCCATCAATACCGAATTCGCGGTGGTTATGTAATTTTTCTTTAATTAACGACTTTTTTGGATTCAAAAAACTGTGTTAAAATGCAAAAAAAAATCCAAAAAAGTTGAGGACCTTTTTTTTAGTTCGATATAAAAATATTTTACCTCAAACTAACGGCCATTAAAAACTTTCAACTCCAATTGACGGCTTAACAGCCTCTTCCGCGGACCACGACTTTGGCACACAATTAACGGCCTGGTCACGTCATTAAAGGCCACTGAGCAAATTATGCCATTCATCTTCCTTGACCTCGGGTGTGATCTTGTCAATTCGCTATACCCACTGATATGATATAAGTAATTGCGAGTTTTCTGAAGCGAAGGCTTTCTACCTTGATTAAATATAATGCACTCAATGCAGCTTAATGTTCAAATGAATCAAATCAATGACTTTAGGTGAACTCTCCACAATATTTTGCGTGTAACTTAGGTTCTAATAAAACCTCACAAGGACGTAATGTATTTCCGGCTATTACCTCTCCTTCGTAAAACTTTCTATAAATATTGTGTACTGCTTCCATTGTTAATAAGTGCAATTTCGGATGTGACCATGAATCCTACTCCACGGATACTTCAGTTTTTCTTACTGCTGCAATCTTTGGAACAGGTTTACTTTAGGGACAATTCTCCGATTTTATTTTTTTTTTTTTGAGAAGTAGCGTGCTATGAATAAATAATAAATCTGCAAAAAAAAAATTGTCGGTCGGATCTGGTTTAGAAAATATAGCCATTCAAAGTTGCGGATATAGCTTTTTTAAAAAACGCTATAAGTTGGGAACCCCTGGATGAATTTTCAAAATATGCATATCATATTAAAGGTAATTTAATGAGGTATAAAATTGTGACATTGACAATTTTGATGGTTAGTTTTCGAGATATGAAGATTTTTGTAAAATGTTGACCTTTTTTTTTTTAAAAACCGTTATTTTTTCCAAAAAATGTATTGTTGACCTATAGTGATATATAGCGATTTAGAATGTAAAATTCATTACCTTTCAAATGATGTGCTATTTGTTGCTACTTTTAAAACCATTACGCTTTTTTTTAACGAAAACCTAAATTAAAGTGACCGGAAATATCCCAATTTTTGGGTATTAACTTACAATTTTTATTTTACAAGCAATAAAATGTTTCGAAAAACCCAGACATTGCTTCTATACGACTTTGAAACCCTGTGAGTAATACTTACCTTGCTATAGTATATCCAACACCTGGGTTGTTAGCCACATTATTTTTGCTTAATAGTAAGGGTAAGTGGGCGGCCTAGGGCCGCCGCTCAGGATTTAAAACTCAAAAAAATCCGACACCGGCTTCGCGGCGGCCTTCGGCCGGTATCAGTCTATAATGTATCCAACACCTGGGTTGCTAGCCACAGTATTTTTGTAAGGGTAAGAGTAAGGGTAAGTGGGCGGCCATGGCCGCAGCTTTGGCCGCGTATCAGTTT
Source organism: Meiosimyza decipiens (assembly GCA_963680825.1). Classification (NCBI taxonomy): domain Eukaryota; kingdom Metazoa; phylum Arthropoda; class Insecta; order Diptera; family Lauxaniidae; genus Meiosimyza; species Meiosimyza decipiens. The sequence goes on along the minus strand of OY804260.1, from coordinate 72,188,520 downwards.
ATGATGAATCCAACACCTGGGTTGCTAGCCACAGTATTTTTACATAAGAGTAAGGTTATTAATTTTTTTATGTTTTCCGGCAAAAATTTGATTAACCTAAAAAAAATATAGTACAAATGGCGCATCATTTTAAAGGTAATAAACTTTTCTTTCTAAATATATATATATCACTGTAGGTTAATAATACATTTTTTGGAAAAAATAACGGTTTTTTAAAAAAAAAAGGTTAACATTTTACAAAAATCTTTAAATCAAAAAAAAAGCTAACCATCAAAATTCAATTATCAATATCACAATTTTATACCTCATTAAATTAATAATAATAATAAATAATAAACCTTTAATATGATATGCATATTTTGAAAATTCATTGAGGGGATCCCAACTTATAGCGTTTTTTAAAAAAGCTATATCCGCAACTTTGGATGGCTATATCTTCTAAACCAGATCCGACCGACAATTTTTTTTTGAAGATTTATTATTTATTCATAGCACGCTACTTCTCCAAAAAAAAAATAAATAAAATCGGAGAATTGCCCCTAAAGTAAACTTAAGCCCAATCTTTTCGTTCTATGTCTTCCACTAAAGACATCTATGTTTGAAAATCCATTTGATTATTTTTTTTTTTAAATTGTATCTTAAAAACTGCATGAAAGCGTTCTATAACTCACCAAGGGAAAATTTGTATTCTCTAATTGTTGTCTCTGGTACGTCCATATACACAAACGTACAGTACAATCAAAAAGCAACTGACAATCAGCACCAGCGCTCTCACTCGCACTCACATGACAACCAATGTCAAGCAAAGAATTATAAATCAGTGTGTCAAACCATTTTCAACAATTTCTCTGAGCAAAACAACAGGACGGAAAAAAAATTTCTGATCTGGCAGTGCTACACAACGAGTGAATCAAACCGCAACACAACACACAAAATAGTTGCCGAAGAAGAACAATTTGTTGAGTTGTCAAAATATTTTCTTCATTTCGATTGTGAAGTATTGAAGCAGGTCACGGAGAAAATTTTTCGCTACTTTTAAATTGTAATATGGTAATAGCTCCATAGGAAAATTGCAGTTGAGGAGCCAGAAAAACTTTAAATAATCAGTGAACATCATAAATTTAATTGAAAAAATCACAAAAACTTGTGTTAATTTTAGCAAAAGAAAAAAAATTAATAAAACGGAAGTGTAGTGCGAAATATTGAAAATTTCTCTTGTCGCTGCTGATAGAAATTAAAATAAAAATTGACATTTTGTGCGTGAAATACGCGCAGCACTAAAAAGGTGCGTCGTCGTTTAATAGTAAAATTCAAGTGGCCATAGAAAAAGTGGAGAACATAAAGCACTCGTGCCAGAGACAAAAAAAAATATATTTTCACCTGCATTTCGCGGAATCCTCTGATTGTGCTGTCGCCGCCGCCAACGTCGCTGCAACAGATTATCGCTTAACGAGAGTAACACTCACTCCCTGGCTAATTGAATTTTTGTTTTTCATTGATTACAATTGATTTAATTTTACTTACATACGTGTGTAGTAAATTTTATTGCGTTTGTGTTTTTATTTTTGTTTTTGTGGAGCCCTAAGACGCTGTGTTTGTGCGAAAGGTGGGAGGAATCTCAGTGGAAGCGGGCAAAAAAAATCACAGTCAATCATAAAAACACATAACTTCACAGTGGGGCGGAATAAAGAAAAGATTAAAGTTGTTCGCTGGCATTGTTTCTATCATCGAATGTGTGTGTGTACAATGTTGATGATTGAGTTTAAAGCGCAATGGTGAATTGAAGGAATGAAACTACCGGCAGTTCAGTTAAGTAAAAATCTGATTTGAATTATTTTGCCACTTGGCGTACTGCAGCAGAATCAGAGCACGAATTGCTTCCAAATTGTGTACACACAACAACGTAGCTGCCCCACCTACCAAAAAACAAACAGAACAAGCAACCAACCCCACATCAGAAGGTGCAAATTTTTTGATTCTGTGGAGCAGTGATTTCAAAAATATGGTAAGAAAAATAAAGTTATTATTCTATTTAATTTGCATATGCACTGCAGTTTTAACAAGTTTTTGTGTAGAAATTCAAGTTGTTGTGCCATAACGTCATCGAGCCTTTATTCTGCAGTTGGTTGAGTCAGCTCCCTCCTTAATAGTAGCAATGGCTTGAACTTGATTCCAGTTGGACAGCAATTAAAACCGGTTTCCAAGTGCTCATAAATAACTTGGCCTGTTTGCTTGTGATTGTTGTTGGTGCATTTGAGCCTGCCTGCAATCGCTCAGCATTTTCCGTTTTTGGCCCTTTTTGCTTTACCGGTTTTTCCTTTTCATAAAGATTTTTTTTAGTCTACGAGTATGGTATAGCAATGTGTTGTGTGAAATTTATTTTTTTTCTTAGAAAGCGGTTTTTCATCGCAATCCTAGATTGCATTCCATAGTGCAATTTTATTGTTAGAGTTGAGAAATTTTTGTCTTAAATTTTTTATGCTGCTCTGTTTGATTTTTACACTTTATAGTTTTTTATTCAAAGATGAAGTTTTCAAAATTTGTTCATAGTAACATATGGGTCAGAGTACGTGTAATTTGCAAAAATAAAATGGCCATTCTGATTTATATCGAAATATTGAAAAAACGGTCACAGAACCAAAATAAATATTCGAAGTCTTTTTATTTTTTGGTTAAAGCAAATTGAGGTTAAAAGCTCAGGACTTACACCCTGTAAGTAGTATATGTGTACATCCAACACCAGCTTCGCTAGCCACATTTCTTTGGCATTAAAATTTCATATTACTTAGCTATAAAATTTACCTTAACAATTTTTTAAATATCTTCCCCCATTATGAATTTACTACTTTGAGTTGCCAAAAAGTATCCCGATTGTTAAAAGAAATGTTGAAACCGATTAGGGTTGGAGCCCCAACTTCTTAATATTTACCAAAAATTGAACTTGATGTAACTTTATAGACAAAAGTTTTTTGGTCTTGAGAAAATGAACGGATCTAAATCGAACTTTGGCTAATAAAAGAGGATAAGTTCAACTTTAATTAAGTAATCATTTGAAAATTACTTATTATCATAGAATTTTCTTTTCGTGTTCGGCGTCTTTGAAAAATCGGTAAAAATTTCATTATGTGTAGCATATCAAAATCGTAAGGTATCCAAATCCTTCCTGTGACTAAGAACAAAATTTTTGAGTACCAATTATTTTGGAAATTATTATTATTATTATTAATTTAATATTACAAAGTAATTAATTACTTCACAATGGTTCGTTAAGAGCACTAGCAGCCAGGCCATCGACTCGTTCATAAATTATAAATTTGGATTCTTAACAATTTTTATAATATACATATATTAAACTTATAGATTAAATTAGTAAGGGAATAATTGTACACAGAACACAAAACGATTTGGAAATAGACAAGACTGTTTAACAAAAATAGCTTGGAGACTTCGTGAGTTATCTTATGAATTGTGGTTTTAATACAATATGATACTCGTATTACAAGCAAATGACAACATTATGAACAAAACAATACAATGACGAAACAAAGAGGAGACAAGTAAAGTTCATATACAAACATTATATTCGATTAAGTAAATTACATTGGGTTAGGAAGTTATATATGGAGATAATATTTTCGTCTGTACTCTCTTTAAGGAGTTCTGATGGTACTATGTTGCCAAAATGTATCTTTCTCTGTGCTACAAAACCAGGGCAGGAATTGAGGAGATGGTCAATAGTCAGAGGAGTAATACTGCATGTTTGACAGCTGGGAGCGTTCTGTTTGTTATAGATATGCTCGTGGGTAGATATTGTGTGACCTAATCGTAGCCTTGTAAATGGTTTGATAAGCCTACATGATATTTTTGCAGGATACGTTTGCTGCACTCGGTCTGGGTTGAATGTTTTGTAGTAATGGTGATATTGCTGCCAGTTTATTTTTTGAGACGCAATCTCGATATATGTCCTTTTTTTCAAAGTCTGAAATAGTAAACGTTGGAGTAACTGCGACATTTTTTTTGGAAATTATTATGAAACCAATGTAACGCAGCGTGGCACTTTTTTACAAAAAAAACGTAAATTAAGTTTTCGGTAATTTTCCAAACCAAAGCTTGTTGCCGTTGAAGAAATCAACCGATTGGAATGTAGTTTTGGCATATCGAAGGAAATAAAATGAACATCAGTTAATCGTTTGGAAGCTTTCAATGGAATTGGATTCATTAGGGATTTAATGTATAGTGACATTTTTTTCGTACTTTATAAAAGTCCAGAACACCTAAAAAAAAAAAAAAAAATGTTTAGAGCAACAATGTTTTGTTTATTAAGTTACCTTAAGCTACCAAACATTTGTCGATCTTTTTTTTTAATCTTTCAACATCATTTTTTCCACATTTCGACGAAATTTCGTCATTGGTTTTTGAAATTACATGCACTCTGACCCAATTAGAACTTTATTTTAGAAGACTAAAGAAAATTCTGTACCTTAGAGCTGCCAGTCGGATCAAACTATCCCGGTATTTTTGCATCAATCGTGTCTTATTAGTCAGCAAAAACTAATGTGAATATCTTTTTATACATGGCATGGAAACCGTCTTTTTATGAGCGTAGTTCAGTGCCTGCCCAGACTTCCTGCTGTCAACATGATCAGTTGGTAACTTTACTGCAAAAATGGATTTAACTGGTATGGCAATATGATAATATCTACGAAACTTCTTCTAATTTTGATAATTTGATCTAATAGAATAAAAATAACTTCTTAAAAAGGTGAGTTCACACCTGTTTTAAAGGCTTTGGTTTTTTTGTATACTCATTACCGCTTTGGTGTGGGAAAGACAATAGCAGATTTTCATAGATTTTAGCTCAATTGTTATTTAACTAGACTCATTTTTTGGTATTCATGCTTATGATGCCAAAACTCAATTTAGCGTAGTAACAAAATCTTAACAAACATCTACGAATATACTCCGATGCGTATCAATATTACGTTCAGAAGGAGGAAACCGAATCAACCTCAAGTTCTGCCAGCCCAGAAATCGCTGGGCGCAACGATTTTTTCTATATGAGTTCTTATAATATATTGCACATAGTAAATTTTTTTTAACAACGATTTTTTGTTGCAAGCATTAACAATTAAAATTCTACAATTACAACGTGTTGTCGGGTTAGCGGTCAATGTCAATACTTAGTATGGGTTTTTAAAATTAAAATAGACTTTTTCTGTTGAAGATTTGTATTTTTAATTATTGTATGCATTATTTTTTAAAAAAATGTATTCACTTTGTGCATTAACGAAACTCTCAGCAGATAGTGGGGAAACTCCACTGAAAAGTTATGTCTTAATTTTAGTTCTTAGACCAAGAAGAAGCTGACATTAAACAAATATCATTCTAAGAGATTTTAAAAAAAATTTATATGAAAACTAATGCCTTCGTCTGAAGGTTAAGTTCTTGGTGTGTCTTTAAAGATTTTTTAAAAGTTTTGCTAGATTTCCGAGGATATCTTGAGAAATATGTTTTTTCAAAAAAAAAAATCTACAAGAAAATAGTAATTTTTTTTTCTTTCATACGATCTTGAATCTTTTTACACATTTTTAGTTATTTCCTACTTCAACTTAAAAAACCCTTGCGTCTTCTTACTTGGAATAAATTCAGATGATTCGGCAATACGAATCCATTGTTCCATATTTAAGTAAAATAACTGAGCTCTCAACTTCGTTAATATTGCGTTTCTAGGTTCCACTTGCATATTCTTTTAATTTTACCAATCAGACTAATACGTAGTAGACTCGTTTTACTTACTTAGCTGGTTTATCTTTCGTAGTGCAACCGCCAACATGTTGATGTGGCTTTTGCAATACAAAGGCCAATGGCTGATAGTTTACTGCATTTATATTTGCACAACAAGCTGGCTGCTTGTAAAGAGATAGATGCAAAGGCAAACATTCAAACAGACGGGCGAATAGCTTTCCGTGAGATGGTCGAAACAGGTAAAGCAACTTAAACTGAACATAAAAAGAAAAACCTAGACATCGAGAACTGCATTTTTTCGAAATACAAAAAAAAATCTCAAAGAGAACAACTTAAGCTGCATTTTATTTTAAAATGCATTTAATATCGTTTCCTGCTGTTTTTCTTTTTTTAATCTTAAGATTAAAATTTGTTCCATTGTTAATGCAATAAATATTGTCGCTGTTGCTGAGCGTGTGACGATGACGAACGTTAGACTTTCGATACAGTTTCTCATTTGAAGTTTTTTTTTTAGTTTGTTTCTGCTCACAGTAATAAATTACCAATTGCTGACGGCAGCTGAGGCTAAAGCTGCTGGTTGATGACGTTGCATTAATAATTCCACCTCCCCCTCTTCCTTTGCAGCCATTTTACTTCTCTGGCTGTCCATGTCTCTAGTGTAACACATTTAAAAATGTGTCACTTGAATAAAATTGCTGCTTCTTTAAAATTAGTCCGTTTTTATGCCAGCGTTGCTCTTTCATTGCAGTTTATTTTACACTTGATTTAAAATGTTGTAAATCTTCGATCGCACTTTGACGTTGACCTCTTTTTTGTGTTCTACATTGAAATATTTTTCTTTTTTTTTTGCTTTATATTAACGGTGTATGTGGTTGTTGTCAATTGAAATTCTAGTAGATGATCTCTTATTAATATTTATTGAGTTGTCTATAGAAGGCCGCGAAGAATGACTTAGCTACAGTATAAAAGCTCTTGCTCAGGGTGTAATAGCTGGTTTAAAGGAAACCAAATGAGTTATGAATTATCCTGCATTTGAAGGTCTTTTGAATATAACATATCAGTTGAAATTAAAGTTAAATTTTACTATAAGTTTTCTTCCTTATTGCTCTGGGCTTATTGGGGATAACTCTTTACAAGTAGAAGTCTAATGGTGTACAATACCATGACCTTAATGAGCTGTTTTTTTATTTCAATTTCCAAGGAACTGCTAAAAACTAAGCCCGATTTTCTATTTATAATAGTTTAATGTTATGTAATATTTTGAAACTTGAGTCATCGATGTTTTAAAGTATTTCGCATATACATATGCCTCATGGCTGTGATATATATCTTATTCTCTATCTCCTATAAAGTAATGTGTACTCGACTTATTTTATGTCATCAAAAAAAAGCCTTAACTTTAGAGAGCTTGAAATACTGATACCGGATAAAATTTATTTAAAATTTCTTAGGCGAGAATTCAACTAAGTCATATAGTTCGAAAATATTCTTTAGCTCGTCCCTTAAATTTCGTTCTAAGTTCTTAAACAAGAACTGAAACCCATTTAAATACTTTTTATATGGAAACTCAAAACAAATTTGAATTTTGTTTTAAATGAACCTTACTTTTATTTTAAGAAGATAAAGCTTCTACAGTTTTTAGTGCGTCGGTCCTTTTTTTTTGACAAACAATTTTCTTAAAACCTTTGCAATAGTTAGTTTTCAACTCTCCTCTCCAATATAAGATACATAATTGTTACGAACTTGCAATAGTTAATGCTTAAATTAATTATAAAAAAACGAAATGCAGCTTTGGCATGTAGGACGAAAATAACTATCCAAAATGTATTCTTCACCTAAGGCGCCTTCGCGACTTTTTTAGTTCGTTAAAGTTCTTTATTTTGAAACCCAGGCATGCTGAAGTATAAGTTCGTATGGATTTATTTCTATTATCAGAACTTAATCACTAAAAAAATGCCTCATTTGTTGCGTTGCGTAATTTTTCAACTATTAGTGTGCTCCTTTTAAAGTATTGCTGTTAATCGGCTTAGCTATTCTATTGGTGCTCATCGAAAAGTCACCAAGTGCCATATTTCAGTTATGAGAAAATTAAGTTTTAAATAACCTTAGTAGGAGTATACTTTCAGCTCTTGAATATTTTCTGGCGCTTAGCTCATACTATTTTGAGAAATGAATTCAGACTTAATAAAGTCACATGGTTTCATAAACCCAATGTACAAAAAAAAATTGTGCTTAGTCAAGCATCAGCCAATTATTATATATTTATTTTATTCTACAGTAATTAAATCATTTTTAGCACATGTTGTACTTCCAAAATTGTCACCTATGTGATGAGGCATCATGTAATCATGAAACCAAGATTTTGCACTATTTACTCTTTACAAATATGTTTGTACCAAATAAATATTTGATTGCGCTATAACAAATATATATTTGTTGTATTCAATAAAATCATTTTCTCAAGCGTTCAAGCTCTTTCTTCAAATATTTTCAAGGTTACACTACAGCTGTCTTATATTAATTTCACGATTTGTTTAACTTTTTATTTGTTAAACTTTGTATTCAAATTTGTATTTACTAAGCCAACAACAGAACCAAAACAATACATTTTTAAGTTAGTTAACACAATTTTTATTTATGTTTGATATGCAAACATTCTAAATTATGACACTTAAATGGTAATTATTTATTTACTTTTTTTGTTGTTGATTATTTATGTAGCTAATCAGAAAATCCTAATATTTTGAATATGTTTGGGAAGCGAAACTTAAAACTATATAATATTGTGCAATCACTTAAAGATGCACTACATACCACAATTAAATGTCTCTCTGAGTTGCGCAACTTTTATTACAAACATGTAACCATGTATATTTAAATCATTCAAGTTCCTAAGTGGGATATTTAAAAAAATGCATCCGTTATCGGTATGTATGAAAATGACTGTTAAAATCCTCGTAATATGTTTTTTGAATTTTTTTTGGTTTTGCATGCCTTTAAGCCATATGATATCATATGCAAATTAATTACAAAAAAAAAGACAAAAAAAACTACATGCTTTATGCGCACATGGCATCCACAATTATTGCACATAATTCATAAATAAATATTTATTTACATTTCTCTTTCTATTTAATAGCTAATTTAGTTTTTGTACATGATATTCGTTAATTAATAGAACGTCTACGTTTAAGAACCAACTTCCTTGCACATCAGAAACAGAGAAAGTTGTTTTTTTAGTTAAACTGCTTGGTTGGCCAGTAACAGTGTAAATGAGTTAATACAGAATAATTATAGTCGGTAGTCTAGTTAAAGATTTAATTATTTCAAGTAAAATAGGTAGCAGTTCATTAGTACTTTTTAATTTATAGTTTACATTTTGCAACCATGCTGTATTGCAGCCAAAATTGTTTAAAGAAAACTTTAAAAAAAGATGTATACTTTAGGTATAATTTTACCTATATAGTCCAACAAATTATAGTTTCTTTGCTGCAACAGAGTAATCATAGTCAGGGCAGCATTACAGTCAACGGCACCAATGGCACGCCGTAGGGGCGGCAAATTCATTAAGGCAAGGGTGAATTTTTTAGTTTTTAATAAATTAAAAAAAAAGTTATTAATTTTTTCCAATATTAAAATGTGAGTAATTAGTTGATGCTAAGCGCCGCATACATGAGGCGGCAATTGACGCGGTGGTTGCCGTAGAGGTGAAAAAAAAAAAACGTAATGTGGCCATGATCATAGTATAATTGTAAAATAATATGTTTTTCTAATCATTTTCACTCTGTAAAATCATTTATCTATACTTCTATACTATTATATAAAGAGTCAAAGAGGGTTTTGTTTTGTTTGTCTCTAGAACTACTGAACCGATTCTAAAAATTCTTCTGCTATTAGAAAGCTACATACACTATCCCTGTGTAACATTGGCTGTATTTAATTTTGATAAAAGCAAGAAGCATGACACTTTCCATGCAATAAAAACCCTTAAAACGTTATGTATTGGTTCCTGTAATAGCAAGAGTCTTGAAATGATTTATGCTAAGCACCTCACACAACATGGAGGTGATTAGACATCGAGGCGTGGCACCTTTCTTACAATAAAAATAATCAAAATGCTATAACTGGTAACTTATGATAGCAAGAGTTTTCAGATTTAGTACTGGGATGTATATTGCCTATTCTTAAAACCTCATGAAATGTAAACGCGTTTAGACAACAGGGTGTGGAACTTTCCAAGCAACAAAAAACAATTTATGCGCTATATTTGGCATCGATGACAGCTACAGTTGTGAAACTTGATACATGAATTAACATTTTTTGTGCTACTCGCATCTGTCAACTGTATTGAACATTGGGGCGTGGCACCTCCCATACAACAAAAATACTTAAACAGCTGCTCTTGGTACTATACCAAGTATTGAAATTTTCTGCATGGACCCAATACTCTGCAATAAGTAATGCGCAAAATGTAAGCTAGTATGTATATATAGCGATCTTTCCACCATAAGTACATATATAAACATGAAGAGCTAGAGTTTTGGTGTCTAAGATAAAGTTTTTCCTTATAAAATTCCTGTTTTAACATAAATCCTCTTTTTCTCTGTCTTAAGGATTTTTAGTAATAAAAATTAAGTATTAGAAATAAATTTCTTAATTTTCCACGTAAAAGATATTCCTCATTCATAATTAGGGGCCTCCAATTACGAAACTTCCTGGTAGATGGCTAATCGTGGTGCTTATGATGATAACCTTTTGTTCAGCTGCGAAACGTTGTTCATTATCAGCCTTAAGATACGGTGTGCCAACAGCGCATTGCTACACAATTTACGAATGTTTACCAACAATTATCTGCGACTGATATTCAAAATTTAGTGACCGATGACCATATCCAATGCCGAATTGATCAACCAAATCAAAAATCGCAAATAAAGACTGCCAATAGGCATTGCAGTGGAATCTTCAGAGTAGCAGGAAACGCGGCATAGCCTAATCATTATGGAAACGATTGCTTAACAAAGAAATCCATAAGTTGTAGAAATGCTACAAATAATTTAATTTTCTTGCTAATGTACCTACACGGAGTTTTGTTCAGGGCCTATGCTTCGGCTGGGTATAAAGGACACAATTAGAAGATTTCTTAACGGAATGACATAGAAAAGTTCTTGGTTGGCATTTTTCTCACTTAAACGATTTACCTGCTTTAAAAGATATTTCAAAAGTTTAACATAATTTAAAGTCACGTCAGGCCCAATTTATTTTTCACTATCTGGACATTCACTTGTCAATCATTTTGATGAATATGTTTAAGATAGACTGAAACTGGGACATTCACAAAATTAAAATTGTCTAGTGAAACATTTCATTTATCATTTAATTAAATTGAAAGCATTTAACTAACATATTTTTTAATACAAAAAGTTAATTTGAAAGCTCGCTCGGAAGTATTTTTTTTTCACTTATCATAACGAAGAAAACTATTTTTACAAAAATTTGCTTTCAAAATCATGTTAACATTATCTTTACCAGCATTTGAAAATTTGTTGTTTTTTTAATGCTATAGGAAGCACATGATAACAATTTCCATGACATTATTCATAAGTATGATACAATATATGTAGTAGCAAGTTGTTAAAAACTCTGTTAGTTAGAATTCATAATGAAATTTGAGCAAATGAAAAAGTTCAAATTTCATAACTTTACGTTCTGTGCTGTGGCAGCGCCACCTGTCGACAAATATGTGTAGTAGTGAGCTATAAAGTATTTTGTCTTTTAAAATTGTTATTGCTTTAAAAAAAAAAGTTTATGAACAACTTTTCAAAATGACCGATTGAATTGTAAATAATTTCAATTATAAACAAAATGGAAAGTCTACATAAAAATTTTATTGCGTGTACATTCGAGTGGTCCAAAATACAAAAGTATTAAAATGTTAAATTGTGTGATACCTAATCAGAATCTTTTGGTCTTAAAACTAGCAAAATTAAGAAAAAAGTTTTTCAGTGTCGTTTTTCCAGTTGACATGTATATCTGTTAAACTAAAGGAAATCTCCACAAAAATTTAAATTCTGTTTCAGCAACATTAGTGATTTAATTCACTTTAAACTTTTATAATTAACAATTTATATCTTGCCGTATTATTTGATATCACTTTAAACACAAAGCTTTAATAATTTCATGAAAAATCTGAATATATGTCTTGTTTTTCCATGCGATTTTGAAGCACTCTTAAAAACATGCATGCAGTACTATGTACCATATAAAATCTCGATATGAAGGAATATGTAATTAAGTTAAACTAAGCAAATAATTTGCCCAGCAAAACTTTCACACACATAAACGTTCATACGAGATGCTGCTGCTAATTCTGTCAGTAAGCGACTCAAATGAACTTGCCCCCACTGCCCTAACTTTCTTTCAGTTCAAACCGTTGTTTTAACTTGGCTGGTGCAATCCTAGTGAGAACAAAAGCTCTGATAAAACACAAAAAAAAAATATTAGTTTCAATAATTACTTATATTACTTATATAATTTTTTAATGGTGACCTGTAAGGCCTTCAAATTGACCTCTAAAACTGCACATTTTTCATCTCGTTTTTGAGTCAAAAGCCAGCCAAAAACGGCTAGCCATATAAATCAAACGTCAAACTGGCATTTCGTTTTCAAAAAAAAAAAACCAATATTTTTCGCAAAAATCGGTTCTATTATTAAGGGTTGTTAAATTTTTCGTACTTATGTAAAATTTTATAATTAAACAGCTGTTAAAACCAAGCAATAAAAAGTAACCAAATACAAAATAAATGTAAGTAAATATGTTTGTGTCACTAGCGAGTACTTGGTTTTGTTTAATAAGCTGTGTTTAATTAATGTATTTTTTAAACGAATATGTAAAGAAAATATATGTTCACAAGTGAGTTCATTGAGTGCAGCAGCAACTATAAACTTTGCTATTATATTCATAAAAACTATTAAAAACGATATAAACGAAAAACGAGCTGTTTTTAATGTCAGTGTGAAAGCCATATTACACGTTTTGCTCAAAAACATATTTTTCGACACAAAATGTTATATAAATTTTTACCTAATGGGTGTAACTCATTAAAATTTATCCTACAAATTAATTTTTAAAAACTTAACTTTAGCATTATGATACGTCGTAAAAATGCAGAAAATTCTTTAAATTGTAGCTCACTTTCTGATTGGTACTCGTATGCTGCAATAATGTTGATATGAAATAAAATGTGAAGGGAGCTTAAAACTTTTGCAACATTTAAACAACGTTTAACTTTGTGGCCCGACAATGTTGATGTCGATGTTAAACGTTGCTGATGCTGCTGATGCTGATACTGCGGATGCTTGATGTTAGTGGAAATTGTGTCGCAAGTTAAATTGCTGATTTTATTAAAGTTCATGCTGATATCTTTTGCTGCACAACGAACAAACTGTCAGACCAGACTAAGTGTAGACGAGAGCTGCTGCTGCTTCTTCTACGTACCATGTGCCATGTGAAACGTCTGCCATTTTTGCGTTGAGCTAAGCTACAAGTAAACTTTTAACTTTTTGATAAAAGTGCATCTTAAGCGTTTTCATTTGTTGCTGTTGTTGTTGCTGTTCCTTTGCGACTGAGCGCCTTAAAATAGTTGTAACCATGTTGAAGCGTTGAGTGTCTTCTTCATTCGCATCGTCGTTACCATCATCATAATCATCATCTTGTCGAATATCGCTGCTGCAGCAGCAACTTCAGTTTTTGTTTCTGTTTCCATTTCATATGAATACGAGCATGGTCGTTTACCCTCCACCAATCCTTAAAAGTGGCACGTCGTCATCTTCTTTCGTTGTTATTGTTGTCGCCTTTGCTTTTTATTGCCTTTGCTGTGGTTTGTTATTTCTTTCTTTAATATGCCTTTTTTCTCTTTGTTGTCGTCCATTCTTTTATTTTGTTCTTTTAATAACATTAAAATGATATTTCCTTATTATTTTCAACTAATCGTGAGCACTTTGTGTTGCTGGCGATAGATGGACGAATGGATGGATGGATGGAATATGGTACGGCACTTGTAAGTAGCATGTTGTACTTAGCTGCTGTTATTGTGGCAAACCATGCTGGCAAATACTTTAAAAAGTTATCGGCCATTCCGCCAACAAGTGCCCACTTTTTTTGGTCATAGTCATTGAGTTTTTTGAAATTTCAATATGTTTTTTAAGCTATCGAAACATAAATTTTAAGCTTAAAAAAATCGTTAAAAAATTGTTTATAGCATAGCTATATTATTTTAAAACGATTAAGTCGAATAATTTTGTTAAATGTTAAAAGAGTTAAACAATTTCGAGACAGTCGGAAAATGTTAAAAAAGAAGAAGAAGAAGTCGAAAAATATGGAATATGTGGAAAAAATTTTGAAATATATAAAAAAAAAATTTAAACTTTCCAAAAATATTGAAGATGTCGAAAAGTGTTGAAAAAGCCGCGAAAATGTTCAGAGTGTCTGCTTTAGGTGTTTGTAGACAGGCGACATTATGTTTTCACTGGGGTTAATTGCCCCCATGCTATAAACCGCGGTGACAGTATTTTCGATGTTGATTGAGCATACCACTGGGCTATTGAACGTTCAAATCAACTGCTATGGGTAACGAGGTAACAGAAAAATTATTAGTCCCTTTTAGATTAGCGAAATTAGTATAATTTTGTAGTAATTGGCCCAAACTTCAATAAATTTTGAGATTTTTGGCTTTGAAAGAAAAAAATAGCCTCAATTTATGGACTGTTTTAAGTTTGTTATAAACAATATTTTGGAAGCTTTTGTAAATAAATGTTTCGATAGCCTCTATAACTTACAAAAAAATCAAAAAATCGATACTTTGACCGAAAAAAGTTGCACTCATTTGTGGAATGGCCTATACAAAAGAATATTAATAATATGAATTTTGTTTTTAAAAAGAAGGAATAAACACAAGCTATATATACCATATATATATAAGAATACGTTCAACAAAAATAATAAAAATATAATTCGCAAATTGTACGCTACGCTTGGTTATATTGCAGATTTTTTCTTAAATTAAATTAAAATATTAAATGAAGTTTCTTTTTGCAAAACAAAGGCACAAATTGCCGACATATTTCAATCGGCTTCTTTAGCAGAATGTAGCATATGGAACGGTTTTTTTGTCAAATTGCCAGTTTAAGTGTTGTACGTGCTCCATTTTTTCCAATTTGTTATTTAAGCTTGCAATTGACATTTTAATATATCAATACATTTTTTTTGTTATTTTTCAATGAAATTCGCATTTTATGGTTATTTAATTCGAAACATTTTTTTTTTCACGCTTATTTTTATTTGAAATCTTAGAAAATTATAGCATAAGGTCAAAGTGACGGCTTAAAAGCCACACGTAAACCAAGATAGGTCCATATTGATACCACACCGAACGTTGTGGAGTCACGTAGATACTTTAAGTTTTATTATTTAGAGTTAGTTAACATCTTTGCAATGCGAGAGCAATGGTTTCGGATGTGGTTGCAAAAATTTTACAATTTTCTCTTCGTCATCGTTGTAACAGCGACAACTATTGACGGCGTCTAATGCCTACTAGGTTCGGCTAGGTAGGAGTGGCAGTCATTAAGCATAGTCTATCATTAAGCATACATTATGAGTTGGCAAAAATTGTAGCATTTTCAGGAATCGGGACGGGCTTTGGCAAGGCATCCCTGGTTTGTTCATTTCACCAAAACGCCTCACTACTTTTCCTGTACATCATATGCTGTAATCTTATACCCTCGACTTTTCTACAGCTGGCTCTTGGGCTGTAGTAAATTTTTTTCGATGCGAAAATGCGTTCATCTGAACTGAAATGCGTTCACCAAGAACTCGATATTTGGAAGCTCATTCAATAAAAAATCGTGCTGAACTCAAAAACAAAAATTAACACTTTTTCATGTTATTAATTTTCAACTCGATATAACGTGTCAGTTTATCATGGATATTCCTTTTGAAATAAAAAAAATAAAAAAGTTGGCTTAGGCTGGATTCGAACTGCTGGGTTTCGCAAAACTACAGAACTTTTATAAATTGAAAACAATTTTCTTTATTGAATAAACGGGCTGTTGAGTCAATTTTGTTTTTATGAATAAAACAATGTTAGATTCATTTGTTCAATGTTAGATGCATTTTGACACGATCATTGATGTTTTATTTTCTTAAACTTTTCCTCACGTCAAATGTTTTCGCCAAATTTCAAAAATTGATTTTATTACAGAAATTTTATTGCTGTAATTTTTCAAGCATCGTGTTATTTTTAGCTTATAATTCTCGCATTTCTATAAGTATACGGTTTTATAGGCAGCAAATAATGTTACCTACTCACTTTCCGTAATTTTGAAACTGAAATTGTTTTCTTTTGCTATCAAATTTCCAAATGTAGTTGAGTTTCTCTGGCTATACGGACTTGAACTTTTGTTGTTTACCAAGTTGGATATTTTCCTTGTAATATTCGTATAAAACGCATTCATTTTTATTGTTTACTTTTAAATTTATAAATTGTTTTCTTTATTTTTAATATACTTTATATTTTTTTTAACATACATAATGCAAACAGCAACAGATATGCTTCTTTTATCTCTTTGGGTTTGTTTAAAAGCTTAAAAAATAAAACATTGGAAACAAAAGAATTAATTTCTGCTTCAATGTGATACATTGTTACAGAACAAAGGATGCCATATGTGTTTTATTGATTACAGCACAATTACTTAGTTTATATAACCAGAGTATGTAATGCTAAAAGTGGGGTGTTTTAATTTAATTAAATTGAAGATTTTATTGAAAAAGCAAACCAGTTATAGCTTTTAAAGTAAGGTAATAAAATAATACATTAAAAGTTTTGTACTTCAATTAAGCTCTTACTTTACACGTAGTTTGGACAGAACTTTAAGTGTTGAAATTTAAAATAATTGCACGAATTTTAGTAACTTTTTGATGGAGACATGGAAATTGGCCTGTCGAACTTTGAGTGAAAATAGCAACTCCAAAAGAATGTGCTTTAGTGAAGTCAATTTGCATTCAACTTGGAGTCATACTGTTTACAAAGTATCCGAAATTGAGTTTTCGTTGACTACCACAGCACGCTAAAGAAAGACGAATGGTAAATAGGGAATATCACCAATTTTCAATCGACCAAACACCGTATTTACTTGATGTAGCTGTATCTGACTCTTTCCAGTTCTCGAAAATTGTCATATTGAAGAATGTGCTTTGAGTCTGTTGAAGCCATAAAAGCAAATGCGCTGAATTTCAATCAACCTACGTAAAAATGTATGTGGTCCTGGATCAAACGCTCGCTCAGTTGTATTGTAAGCGGTAGCATATAGTTTGAAGGCGGCGTCATTATTTAAGGTGTTTTTATTGAATAATTCTGAATACTTTTTTCACAGCATTGTAAGCTATCGAAAATTCTTCAAAACCATATTTATTAGTTATTACTCTCTAAGGTCTTGAAATGTATATGAAAATATATATGGAAAATCATGATCTGATTTCTATGCTTGAACATGGCGTGTCTTCTTTTTTTTTAAATAATTTTAATTTATTTTGTTCTTTACTGTTTTTTTTTTTGCATGCACAAGAATAGTTAAGTTTTATTAAATTGCAACAAACCCTTTTAGCTAATGAATTTCGATGTGTTCGCTGCCATTTAGTTGAAAACATTGAAAAGCAAATTTCATGTTTTCATAAAATAATCAATTTTCGTCGCTTCTACTTTGTATATAGTAGGTTTCACTAAATTTAATAGGGAGATGTGTAGTAAATGTTGCATTTTTCATGTGTTGCATGAATATGACATTAACAAATAATTTATTTTTTCAAAGCTAAATCAATAAAAAACTCTTTATAGCAGTGTACATTTATGATAAATTTAACTGATTCTGAAAAAATACTTTAAACTTAAAATACATAAGGATATATAAATAGAAGGTACTAAGTCTAAATATAAAGTAAAATCTCGCTCAAATTTTTACTTTAGCGAAATGGCATTACCATGACGAAAACGAAACTTAGAAAATAAAATTCAAGAACCCTTCTTTGGGGGAAAAACAATTGCACCTTTCGATTGGAAACTGTTGAAAATAGATTTTGGACTCGAACGACACAAAATCGTTAGCATCAAATGATGAAAATATATTTCGAATATCATTTGAGGTGATTCTGTTAGGACACAAACTCGATTTAGGTCCATTTTCGGCGTTTTTACATCGACTGGTGAAAAATTGCACAGCAAAAAATGGGACCAAAATAGGCTCTATCGATGTACGGGCTGCTGTTGGTCACGCTCATAATTAATTTTCAAACTTTCTATATTGATCGATAGGTGCAAACATTTCTCTTAAGATGTGCAATTAAATTCGTTTTCTTGGAGTCAAAAATTATTCAACTCCAATTTTAAATCGTTAAATAAATTCTATAAAAGAATTAATCCAATTTTTTACAATGAAACTATAGTTTTTAAATACCAAATTTAGATTTTATGAATGGAATTGACAAATCTTTATTTTGTTTCATTAAATGGAATTACCAATCGATCTAAATTTGAATTTCTTGAAATTTAAGTTATGGTGTTCGAATAACCCCAAATATCCAAAAGAATTAATTCTATCGAAATACGTGAAAGTGGGTTCACATATTATACAATGTATATAGTCATACGGCAAATTTAAAAATTGGGTCATATTGCGCTTATTTATGCGTGAAAATCCGCATCGATCAATATATATGGTCATTCATGCCTTCTGATGGCTTTTATTTGTGTCTTTTGAAGTCACAAAAAAACCTCTACTCTCAAAAAATGTTTCAATATGTAATTGCAAGCTAAGGAAATATCACTCTCTAAAAATTAAAATGTATTCGTTACATTTGCCCCATACAAGAATTTATTCCCCTTACTGCTATAGTTATTTACGTTGATTATTCTTTTCAATTTCATATGTTTTAGCTTATCAGTAGTAATAACAAAATGTTTAACAAAAGTGATAAAGTGTTTCTTGCTTTTTGAGTTACTGTATGAAGTTTTTTAACACGTTAAAAATATCAATATAGGCAGAACTTTTGCTGCGGCTTTTTTAAGCCACGTAATAGAAAAATGTTCGTACCTACTGTAATTATGGCCCATTTGACTGTTTCGCTATAGTTTTGTTCTCTTTTTCTACAGTTTTAACTCCATCATTAGTATCATTTGGTTAGTGATCGGTTGTGTTGACAATTAAGTTTGCTTGCCAAAAACGTGATTTGAAACTTAATAAATCAGAACGAAATACAAATGTGTTAATAATTGTTATGTCTGACATGAATTCGCATTTATTGCTTTCCATTAGTCAATACAAAAAAGAAAGAAAAATCTTAACAGCATTAAAACGCCCCTTACATTTAAAGTGCATTCACCGCATGCATCACTAAATGTTCATTGAATTTGTGTTCATTTGCTGTCATTAATTTGTGCGCCACATCAGTGACAATAACAACAATAAGAGTAAGATGACAACTGGTCAATTAATTTTTATACTATGAACTGAACCATGAGATATATATAGATATGTATGTAAGATCATGCCATGCGATCTCAAGCTCAAATGCCTTTACAATTAAAAAAAAATAAATTAAAATTAAGTCAAAGAAATCTGACAACTATTCAATTAATTAATTGAGCGAGTAATAAAATCAGCCATTTAGTGATCGTAAAGAATTATTAACTAATCGTAACTAATTTTGCATATTTAAATAGACTTATTTTATTTATAGAAATAAATTTATTAATGTAAAATTACCAGACATGTGTAAACTACCTTCACTAAAGATAGTGCTAGTGCAATACTTTTCCATAAACTGAGAACCTTTCACTATCACTGAAGCAATTTAATGCTAGTAAAAATTTATCACTACCATAAATTTAGTAAAAAAAATTTTATAGTATTGCCAAAAATAATTAAAAGTTCATGTTGAAAAATTTGGAAAACATTGAAAAAGACAGAAAATATTAAAAAATTCGAAAAATTCTTGAAAAATCGGACAAAGAAAAATTAAAAAATTTTGAACAAACCAATTAATCGAAAAATGTTGAAAGTCGAAAAATATTAAGAACAAATGTAGAAATTTTTGTAAAAGTCAAAAATCGTTGATACTCCACATAAAGAAATATCAACATAAGAAAAACTAAGTACTTGAAAATCTTTCCATCAAAATAATATAATTTTGCTGGTCATAGAAACCCAAAATAAATACCCTATGTACATAAGTAGTTCCTATGAAAAATAAAACAACAAAAACAAACCGGTTTTAACAAAATTTCGCAAATCTCAATGAACTTGACTATGACCAGTTGCTTGGACGATGAATGCAGCGCGCTTTTGGTATCTCAGGTATTTACCTTAGTAAAGGCTTCGTCATCACCAGCATTAGAGAAGTACGTTTAAAAAAGTAAACAACTGAAAACATAACGTATGACACCCGGTATATATTCATGACATGATTTTTAAAACAGCTATTCTCAACTCCCAACTTTATAGTTGACAATTTGAATTTATAAAACATTATTCCTGACAATTTTAGGATCATAAAATATTGACTTTTGAGGACAACGATTCAACCAATATCAATAATAGATAGTGTGTGTCGTTTTGTTAGGAGCATTTTTTACATTCACATATTTGTGTACAGTGCCGTGCAACTAATTAGAAACGATAACCTTTTTGGGATTATTTTGATATTTCTCCATAAAAATAAAGTGAAATCATAAGATTTTATATTTTCAACATATATTAAACAATTCATTAAAGGTGCTTTTATTGAAGCTATATCATTATATAATTGATTTTCAAAAACAACTGTCATAAGGAACGTGCAGCTAATTAGAAACGGCTAAGTTGACAACCAAAAACAAAGTCATTCTCTTTGGTAGCAAAACCTCTGTTCTGGATAGCTGCCTGGCATCGACGCCACCAAGTCCTCACATACACTTTTTGTGATTACATTCCACGTTTCGGTCTTAGAGTTCATGAAAATTCCCTATTTTGAGCAGCCCAACTTCCTTCTTAACACGTTGCCACAGGTTCTCGATAAAATTAAGGTCAGGACTACATGATGGCCACTGTAAAAGAGTCACTGAATTATCTGCGAACCACTTTTTGGTGACATGTGCCGTATGTTTCGGATCATTGTCCTGTTGAAAAAACCATATAACCAAAAGAGCGTCGTTAAGTATGGAGACATACTAAAATTTATCCATGTTGCTCTCTAGTTTGCGTATTGGTCCGACCCCTCGATATGACATGTCACCCCATATCATGATGTCGCCACCACGATGTTTCAAAGTTGTACGTGTGTACTTTGGATCGAATGCTGGTTTTCCGTCGAACGAAACTCTATTTATCTTTGTTTCGTCAGAAAAAAACACTTTTTTCCATTCCTGCAACGTCCAGTGTCCATATTTTCTAGCAAAATCTAAACTTAAATTATCAGTGCGTTAGTTAGTTAGAAAATTCTACTTTACTTTGCGAATCCACAGAGCGTCAGCTGAGTTTACACCTATTGAAACAAGGCGTGAGCTGGTAATTCAACTTATTGCCCCTTTAATAACTTATTCTGAGGTGGTATACAGTAAACTTGATGCAAGTTCACAACTTAAATTGCAAATTGCATTCAATCATGCCACGCGTTACGTTTATAGCTTGAGCACATATCGCAGTTCAAAAAAAGTATACTCAATTGTGATATAACAAATTTTCTTAATTACAGGAACTGCCTCATAAAATTATATATAATAAAACACCTAGTTACTTGTATGAAAAGTTATTGTTCAGCCACTCAATACGAAGCAATACCTTAATCATTCCAAGATTTAATTATTTGAACTCCTCTGGACTATTTTTGCCAATACAGGAAAATTTGGGTTTTCACTATTTAATTAGTTTTCACCATTTCACTACATTATTTCTTCCTATTTTTTATCATTGTTCTCCTTAGGCTTCATTTAAAGTTTATATTTATTAACTTATTTTTTTATATATGATACATGTTGTTTACTCCAGGCTTATTTCGCGATAAATTTACTAACAAAATGGTACTGAAAATGTACTAAAAATGCGCAGTACGTACTAAAAATGGTCAAAACGTACCGATTATACTAAAACCACGATGCAAATGTACTGAATAAAGTACAACTGTACCGAAAATGCCATCACCTATGTATGTTTGTACACAAAAATACTTCAATTCTGGCATAGAATACAAATTACAAAGCTTTCAGAAAGTTTGTCTATTGATCTAGATTGGGAACCACTTTAACGTTAGAAAAAAAAGAAGAAAAAACAAACGTAAAGAAGTGCCAGTTAAATTTTTTTCGCGGACGTTGAACGTGCGCTGTGTTGGACGTATTTAAAACTTGTTTCTTGGCCATAAAACCAACACTGCTAACTTGACTTTTGTTTTATCACTATGAGATACGGGTACATACTTCTGTACTTATGCGAGTACAGCTTGCAGAAAAACTGAAGTAAGTGGCATCAAAACCGTTAGATGACAAATTAGCCACTGGCAAGTGTTTGTGCATCAATGTTTTTTTTAATTTTTTTTTCAATAAGAGCAGATAGAAACGAAAAGGTAACATAAAAGTAAGAAACAAAAACTTTAATATGCAGATGAATATGTTGCTACGAAAAGAAGACGTGCTGGAATTTTGTGGTGTTTGCTTAATAATTATATGCGTGAACGATGCGTCACTTAGTGCAATTTAAGTAGAACACTTAAAGTTAAGAGGCGCACTTTCATATAAGACTTTAACCAAAATATTTACATGTAAAAAGGTAAACTTTTTACTTATTTTTTTTTACAATCGGGGCATATTAATAAGCGCCTATTGTGGTGTATTCTTTTATAGAACATGCTAATGTTTTTAGAATTCTGTAAAGCTATGAAGTTTGGAAAAGCAATTCATGGGTAGACTAAAACTTTATTAAATAGACGAAGCTAATCATTGATAATACGAAAATATCACAAATATTCTTTATTCTGAGTCAATCTAGCCATTTTCTTGGCTTATTTTCTATCCACACTTATGCTCACATGATTAAGTCATTCGTATTCTACGTACCATTTTTGTTAAAATTTCTTTGTTAATTATTTTTTTCTGATTCTAATATTATTAGTTTTTATAATCCTGCTATTTAAGCATCAATTTACAGCAAAAAAAATCAAAATAAATGTCTTGGTTTTATCCCGAAAACTCCAAAAACGTCAATAAAGGTCATATGTGCTGTGCTCATATAATTAAGTCATCTGAAAGAAAGTAATTAAAATTCTTGAGTTTTTGGTGTGAGTCCTATTTTTTTTATTAGTTTAGCTTAATAATGAATAGGAGAACCTTTTTGTTTCATAAATGTTGAGAATCGGTGTGGTATGCTGCCAACTAGGCATGCACATTGGTCTGGAGTAATTTTATGCCACTTCTCTTGATTAACTTGCCACAAGCTGCTTTACTCCGAAGATTTCGTACAACGACTTGTTTGATTATGCCTCACTAGTTCTGTAAAGAATTTAAGTCGGAGCTTTGAGGTGGCCACTTCAGAACCTTGGTAGATTGTGTGTCTAATTGTGTGTAGATCAATGTGTTGGGCCATTATCAAGCTGAAAAATCCATCTCAGCGGAAAATTTTTGGTGTAATCGGTGGCCAAATGTTCTCTTAGTATATTCCTTTGTAAGTAATTTGAATGTATAGGTTGCCAGGCGAAATCCGTATGTGTACTCGAAAAACATCAGAAAAAGTCGTAAGTGTACAAACGGAACACTTTTTCAGAGGCTTGAATTTTTGAAATGTCCGTGGAAATCGCTCATATACATCGAATACAACTTTTTCTTGGTTTTTAGTTCTTCTTTTCCATTTGTTGGCTTATTACGAGAAAACGGAGGTTGATGATTCCAGTAGAACGGGTGCTTTCTCAGTTGCACTTGCTTCGGAACTGGAAATGTGCAAAAATCGTTTCACTGATGAAGATCAAAACGACAGTATTGTATCGTTCCATACCGTATCTTATTTTATAAGACCTTGGTTGCTCCCCTGTAACCAATAACACTAAAACGCTATACCGGGTGCTACAACTGATTAAAACAAGTACAAAACGTTATAAATTTTGAACAAGAAGGCGTCGCCTCCCATTCAAATAAAAATTTTAAAGCTCTTAACTAAAGAAGCTTTTGAGTTAATGCAACCAAAATATCAAAACAAATTCTAGAAATAATTCGAACAAGCATTAGACAAAAAGTGGGTGGATCGATTAGAGCAAATGCTTAAAATCGATATGCTGAGAGCTATATGAGTAAATGTTAAATTCTATATGGGAACGTTTGGTGAAATCGGCAAGAGCAGGACAAAAAGTGAACCAATTTGGATATATTGCAGGGAACCTTTCATACAAACAAAAAACTCTGAATTGAGGAGGGTCGCAGTAAATGTGACTATTCTCGGTACAACATTTGGTGACATAAGCCTTCCCACAATTCGAAAAGAAAGCCTTTTAACAAAAATTTTAAGCACCTTGACTACGATAGTTTTTTATTAATTGTGAGTTCATAATTTTAATGTGCGTGATGAGTTGGCTGAGTACGTCATTTCAATATCTTTTCAGTCTCACGAATTCACGGGGAACAAGAAGTATGTTCATACATACTATGTGCTGATAAAGACATTTCTAAACATTAATTGATTATTTCTTTGGTTGGTACCTAATTGTCACTTTCTGTGAGGCACTTACCAAACAACTGTATAAATACTTTTATAAATTTATTTTTTTCTTTTCATAAATAATAACCAATTGACAGTAACATACACGAACAATCAATAACTTTCATTTTTTCTTGTTTACTTCGCAGATAAACTATTTTTATTAAGGTTACGCAAGCTGCCGAAATTTCTTCAAGGTCTTTGGTGCTTTAACAAAAACTATTATTCAATACGAATGTAAACGCAACTGCGTGTAAGACAGCAACAGAAACAGCAAATTGACCATTTACATATATCAATATTATAGAAACTAATAATCAACTAATAAACAGTTTCTGCACCTAGTGACCGAAAGACCAAAATTTTGAAGCAAAATTCACACAGAGGGAAGAAAACAAACAAACAAACGAATCAAGAAATTAAATAGCTAACAACGGTGGAGCATTCAAAAAACATTGTTGTCATTATAAAGAAGACAAGCAGAAAAATAATACACCAATTATTTGCACGCTAAAATTAAAAAGATAACACAAATAATAGATTCTTAATCAAACCGAAAAGGCTGAAAAAAAAACATTTATTGTAATTTTTGCCAAAAAGATAAACAGCAAAAGAAGAAAAAATTCCACGGTTATGAAAAAACAAACTTTGCACAAGATCACAAGAAAGCAGAAACTTCAAATTTCAAAAACAGCAACCAAAACGTAATTTACAACGAGGAGAAACCATCATCATTACCAACCAACATCTTCCACCACATCTGAGGTGTAGCAGCTTTAAAGAAGCTAAATTTAGCAGATAAAAAGTTACAAAAAAAGAAAAACTACTCCATGAAATAGACAGCCAACCAACATCACCTAAACATACACACGAAATTTTAGTTAGTCAAGTACAAAATAAACCCATAGCGAATTAAACTTCATAAATCGCAGACGATCGACGACCAACACATTTTAACACTATGATGTTGATGATCGCGCGACGACAGACTTTTTTCTGCAGTTCGTGATTTATTTCAGTTAATTTATTTTATTTTTTATTTCAGTTTATTTTCGTGCATATATATCAATATATATATATAAATTTTTTTATTTTTGTTATTACATACTTTGCTTAGTTGTTGCTGCTATTATTTTCGTATAGCAATTTAATTGTCGATCTTCAGTTTATATATTGTAAGTAAGAGTTTCCTATTATTCATCATTCGTCTATAACTTTTTTGTATTTTAATTTGTATTGAATGAATTTCCGTTTTACAGTACGTAAATTTCACACCAATTAACGGGAGCGAAAAAAACACGTCACAATAAATCGTAACGGTTAAGTTTATTATAGAGAATAGTAATTGTTGCACGTGAGAAGATCACGAGCTTAGGTCGTACAAATACAGACAAAACCACACATACATACATACACACACAATATGACTACATTAGGCCTCACTAGAATATTCCGTGGACGCATGCGCTCAAACACATGTCGTATCGTACTGCTAACATCACTTGTTTGGGTAATAGTGGATTTTGTACTGATTGCTCATTACTCAGATTGTATTGGAAAAGATGGTTGGCGTTGTAAACGAAGCGGCGAGTATGATGTTGAGGTGAGTTTTTAACGAGCTATTAATAAGAAAGTAATATTTGCTAAATTTTCCTTTTTGACGATAGAATTACAATAGCTATGATCAATTCGATGAATGGCCGATAGATTCAGCTAGGGTTAGAAACCGTCTTCGAAATCTGCAATTCATTTGATAAATATACTTCTGTTTCGATAGCACGAGTACAATAGATTTAATCGTAAAATATTCGAGAAAACATTCCATCTCGTTACTAAAGATGGTTTATGTGCCGTATGGCAACCTTAACGGATTTTACTCCTTGGCACAAAGTCAAACATGTTCACTAAGTTTTATCCTGAAGCTAATCTTTTCGCATAAATATCTTATACTTATTGGTCTAACTTTTTCAAAATTTGTATATATTGTCACTATTTTTACTTATGAAACCTGAGAACTTTGGCTAACATTTTTTGGTTTTCTTGAAATGTATTTCTTTTGACATGCATGAATTTAGAATTTTTCTATTTCTTGGGTATGTTTAGCTTCCTTGGTTTTCTAAGCCAGATTGTTTTCACAACGCAAATGTCTTGAAAAACACAAATATACAGAAAATGCCCTCACTGGGTAGATCCTTCAATAAACACAAATTTCATTCTATACTTGTGAGGTTGCTCCCAAGCACAAACACGCCCACTTTCAGTTGAATGCTTGCAAGTATCAGATAGTTTTTTGCGCCAAGTTTCAGTACTATCAGTACAATTTACCAGAAAACTTTCTTAAAAATTTTGCTTCTATGGTAGCTGCAATGCCCGCTCACACTACCCACTTTCCATCTGGATGATACTTGTATAATTTTATGTTCTTGTACCAAGTTTCATAACATTCCTTTCTATTATAATCTGTAGATTCTTCTATTTTTATTCGAATGTACCTTGTGTCACTTAATTCTCTTTTACCAAGTTTTATCATATTCACTTAAACAACTTTTCTTTAATGATAACTTTAAGCTTTTTCTTCATGAGAAGAGGCATGGTCATTGTATAAAAAATTACATCCACTGCTGGTAATTCGGTCACACTTCCTATTTTTATTTTTATACTCTGAGTAAATACATAAACCATTCCATACATTCATTGTTATACGCTTAATCATGATGCAATCGCATCTTAATTAACATAATTCACACAAAGTTGTTAATTGTGCAAGAACAGCAATCTTGGATGAAGTAACATTAAACTTGGTATTACTGTCTGTCTATTGACTTCTAAGCCATGCATGCAACGGATTATGACCGCCAATGAGTGCAACGGTTAGTCAGCTAGTTTGCGATGCGTGAGTTGCCCTTCACAGTTGGTTTGTTTCAAATATATCTACACACATATGACCACATGAATGTACATAAATGTTTGTAAAGTTTTTTAGATATTTCAAGGCTAAAACAATAATAACTCTGTTATTTTAACCATATGCTACTACTTTTTTTTAGGCTTCTGATGCCCAACCACTTGTCAACGAGGATGACCGAATAGTTAATGATAATGACATAAATACAGAAAAAATTCTTGATTCTGTTGGCGTTCCTCACGATAGCATTTCGATGACATATCGTAGTGCAATGTTGAAAAAATGGCGATCAGCGCCAACAGTGCCTGAATTGAAAGGTAAACCGGGTGAATTAGGTAAACCCGTGAAAATTCCGGCCGAAATGAAAGATCTTATGAAGGAGAAATTCAAGGAGAATCAATTTAATTTGCTCGCCAGTGATATGATCTCGCTAAATCGTTCACTTACTGATGTGCGGCATGAGAAGTAAGTAGAGTAGTAAATCTGTGAATGAAGTTTTTGTTCTGACTAATACTCACACATTTTCTTTTATATACTTACAGTTGCAAAAAAAAATCATATCCTTCAAAATTGCCAACAAGCTCAATTGTGATAGTTTTCCACAATGAAGCGTGGACAACCCTCTTGCGTACAGTGTGGAGCGTTATAAATCGTTCACCACGTACTTTGCTCAAGGAAATTATTTTAGTAGATGACGCGAGTGAAAGGGGTAAGGATGTTTGAAGGAAACATAGTAAAATAAGTAATAATAATAAGGCTCTGTGCTCCGTCAGAAGATGAAGTTTTTTGTGTGGATTGCTTAATATCAATAAAAATTTTGTGGTCCTGTGGAGTAATGCAAAATCGACAATGTATTCAGATTTGATATCTAATGTTCAGAATAATGTTTCAGAAGGATTTTGTAGTCGTTTTCGCACGTGCGGACATACGAAGGTTAAGTTAAGGAACGGTTTATCCAAAACAACTTTCCTACGAATAATTACATAGGCCGGTTGAAATAATAAGTTTGAATATTTTTATTACTTCTCGCATAGGAGAAATAACATAGTTTTAAAAAATCATTACTTAGAAATTCAAAAGAATAAACATTTATGGGCTACTACTGAATGGCGCTAGAGTCCATAAATAAACCATGCATGGCTTAGGTTTATGGAGTCTTTAAAATCGACGAATTTTCGGTCGATGATTGTGAAACAACAAAAGTTTAAAAACTTTTATTTAATCGATGAAAACAGTGCCATATATTGTGTATTGGGTAGAATACTTAATAAATAAATCCCATAAAATACTGCATTTATGCAGTTTTTATTGATTTCTGAAAAGATTTATGTGACGTGACGTTTTTGAAATAAATAATGCAATTGTTTCAGACTATTTGGGTAAGAAACTCGAAGACTACGTGGCCACACTACCTGTACACACGTTCGTTTTAAGGACAGAAAAGCGATCTGGATTGATACGTGCACGTCTGCTTGGTGCTGAACATACAACCGTAAGCTTGATTTGAAAATAAAAACAACAAAAATGCACTAAGTAATAAAATCTTAAATTATGTCTAATTTAAATAGAGCGAAGTTATAACATTCCTCGATGCACATTGTGAATGTACAGAAGGTTGGCTAGAACCTTTACTTGCACGTATAGCACAAAATCGTCGCACAGTTGTTTGTCCAATTATTGATGTGATCTCCGATGAAACATTTGAATATATTACCGCTTCCGATTCAACGTGGGGTGGTTTTAACTGGAAATTAAATTTTAGATGGTATTTTGATTGAAGAAAAAAAAATAATAATGTAAACTTTTTTAAGAATTAAACTTTTTTTCACTTAGGTATCGTGTTCCTCAACGAGAAATGCAGCGTCGCAATAATGATCGTACTGCACCATTACGCACGCCGACAATGGCGGGCGGTCTATTTTCTATTGATAAGGAATATTTCTATGAAATCGGTTCATATGATGAGGGCATGGATATTTGGGGTGGTGAAAATTTGGAAATGTCTTTCCGGGTAAGATTGCTGTAGAATATACACATAAATATATATTGTCAAGAATCAGAAATTTAGGCTCAGACATATGAAATTAATTTTTATTAGTTAATTTAGGTTAAAATCAATCGTCAACATAGCAGGCTTTAATTTCTATGGTTTATTAAAATTATTTTTAACCTATTCTTAATTTTATTATGAACTCTTTTTGAAACATCATCACTGTATGAACATCCTATGTGTATAGATATGGCAATGTGGCGGCATTTTAGAAATAATTCCATGTTCACGTGTTGGACACGTTTTTCGTGATAAATCGCCGTACACATTTCCCGGTGGAGTAGCTAAAATTGTGCTGCATAATGCGGCGCGTGTTGCTGAGGTCTGGTTGGATGAATGGAGAGATTTTTATTATGCAATGAGCACAGGTTCGATTACACTCCCTTTCTTTCTCAATTTCCTACATAATTATTTCGCTGAATTATCTGCTAAGTTATTCCTGTTTTTCTTCACTAACAATTTTAATTACAATACATTTGTACCTACACTTATTCTAAATTTATTTTTTTTTTCTAATCCATAATTGTTAATGTACGAGTTTTTTAAAGTATTAAGTATTTTGATATTAATTTTTTTAATACTTGTTGTTACCACTTCGTTTACAATATTCGTATCTACTAAGTCACATCAAAAAACTAAAATATAATTTGTGTGATATATCACGTCACATGCTGTCCCTCCAACAAAAAAAAAATTACTTCAATATAATTAAAAGAAATGTTTGTGGTTTTTGCTATAAACGTAAAATTCAAAAATGTTTGTTGCAAACTTTTTTTTTGTATCAAACACTAAGATGTTTTTTGTTCTTATCATTTGCAACAATATTTTAGTTGTTGAATTTTGTGCTCATTTAACACATGTCCAAGGTATTTAAAAATTGAATATATTTTTAAATATATATTTTGGTCGAACCACTAACAAACCTCACGGTAAAGCATTGAGTTATTTTTATTTTTATTAATAATAGCTAATTTTTTTAATTTAGTTAATATATTTTTACATTTATTTGCTAATTTTACTAATAATTTAGTTTTAGTTTAAGACTAATTTTTTGTGACTAATTTGTATGCAGCGCAGAGTGTTGGTTAATAAATGTAATCTTGGGTAATCGAGTTAGGTTTTACATAAAGGCATAAAGTCATATTTGATTTGTGATAACAAAATTCAGGTTTAATGTGCTTCTTCATGTTTTCATTGTTAACAAAATGTGTTTGCAATGATGGTTAATATGTCGCTTTTTCCTCTACTGTTATTGACATATGTTAGGATAGGAAATAGGAAGAATTACTGAAAAAATCGGTTATTCTTTTATCGAACGCATTTTTTAAAATCAACTAAAGCACTCGATTTATGTATTTTTTAAAGCATTAGCAAACAATAATTCCGTAACAAACCAAAGGAAAGGTGTTGTTAAGGCTAAAACAGAACAACATGAGCGCTAGAAAAAACAATATATATTATTTAAATGTTAAAACAATTGTTTCTATTATTGCACACTTTAAAAATCAGCAGTGCCGCTTTCGTTCTTGATTAAAAAGAGTAAAGAAACATAACTTGTGTCTTAATCTAATTTTTGCCTCAACAACAGAAATCAAAAATTTTTGAGCACCACCGATTTTTATTACATTCCTTCATTAATTATTGCAAATTAGAGCGTTATAAAAAAATAAATCGAATTTGAATATAAAAGGGTCTCTTCTTTGCTCACGGATGAATTAAAAATGAAGTTTTATATAAAACTAGATTTTATTTCGTCACTCGCGGCTTACTTAGCTATTTTCTAAAAAATGTGTTTTCACTTTACAAGAATAACCGAAGAAAATTTTAACTAAAACTTACTAAATAATTAATTTCTATTAAATTATTCTTTATATATCCCTCTTCTCTCTTTTTCCATAATTGCTTAACAATGTTCACATTTGTCATATATCGATTGGTTTTAACAACAAAAAAAAAAAACAAACTTCTTTTCAAATTAATGAAATCATTATTCGATCGTTTCTATTAACAATCATTATATAAATAAAATATCGAGCATAGGTATGGATGTGTGGCGGAGTATTAGAAATAGCTCCATGTTCACGTGTTGGCCATGTATTTAGAAAATCAACGCCATATACATTTCCTGGTGGTACAACGGAAATCGTTAATCATAATAATGCTCGTTTGGTTGAAGTTTGGCTGGACGATTGGAAAGAATTTTACTACAGTTTCTATCCAGGTTATAAGAATTTATGTTATGCTAAAACATTTAACTGTTTATTTATTCTACCTATTATTTGTTAAAAAAAAATAGTTATCTAAGAAAAACTTCAGTAAATCAATAATCCCTGCAATTTTTTTTTTTGTTTGTACTGTCTGCCATTAGCACATACCTACGTTTTCGTTTTGGATGAGTTTCGGTTGTTTTTTGTTATATAAGGATCGGTTACTGGAATGTTGCTTATTGTAGTATCAATGTATTGTACATGTTTTTAATTTAAATGATATTTGGTGTTGAGTCTTTATTGAATATTATACGGCATGTATTACATGTATTAGTGATTTACGTTAAACAATATATTGCTTTATTTGTAAATTATTATTACTATATTATAAAAATGTACATATCGTCGCTGACATTGTAGACTAACGAATGTCGCTCTTGCCACTTTTCAAGAAAGCAAAAAACAAGTTGTTCAAAACTTAATTTTCAAAAGAATGTTTTATGTGTTTATTGGATTATGTTTCCTCAAGTACTCTATTTATGTTTTTTTTGTAAACTACTATGAAAGAAAATTTCCATATTTTAAATTCTTAAAATGGACTTGAACTATTCAAGTCTTTCTGTTAAAAGTAGAGCCTTGATATTTTGACACAATTTGTACCTTGTAGAGTTATATAATAAGCAAATAAGTATGAAAAAATGTGGTTTTTGATAATCGTTAGTTTACA
This sequence comes from Meiosimyza decipiens, assembly GCA_963680825.1. Lineage (NCBI taxonomy): Eukaryota > Metazoa > Arthropoda > Insecta > Diptera > Lauxaniidae > Meiosimyza > Meiosimyza decipiens. The sequence continues at coordinate 72,156,127 of OY804260.1, read as the reverse complement.
ATCTTAGCGACATAAGAATTTCTTTTAAACCATATACTATTGTATAATATTTATTGTATGAGCACAAAACAAACAAACACCTTTTTCTTAAATTTTTAATATAAAATTTATTTTTGCAAAATTTCATGGAAACTTTTTTTTAGTTCACGCAATTTTTACAAGTTTAAAGTATTTGCTGCTAATAAAAATGCATTATGCTCAAAACATAAATGTTACATTCATTGGTGCCGTGAAAGCTTTTAAAGTAAAAAATCATTTATTTTAAGTAGTTAATATTGTATGCTTAGATAAAAAAAATATTTCTGTTAAAAAATATTTATGCATAAATTCGGGGCTCTTTAGATAGAGCTAACTCAGTTTCAATGAATTTTACTTTATTTCAGCGGTTCAAACCCTACATACTATTCTTTATACCCTACACACTGGGTTTATTCATATAAAACTTCCGTTTGTAACGCGTAAAGAGGCGTGTCAGGAATAGAAAAGCATATATGAAGGGTATAGGACCTAAGTCTGAAATTCAGACAAACTTCTTTCTTTATTGGCAAACAAAGAATTGGACTTTTTTAACGTAATGAAAGGAAATTAGGATATAGCTGTTTTTGTTTCAATGAATTAAAAGTCGCAACCTGAAATCAATTTTACAATTTTTCAATTGCATATAAATCTTAATTAGTGATCTTGTTGGAATAATAGTTTGTAGTTATCAGCTAATGACTTTTTAATACCCATCCGAAAGCATGGCAGATATTCAAAAGTACATATCTTTTTTTGTTGATGCGTGTCACCTCCTAAATCGATATAGCTTCATTTTTTGCTCTTGATTCAATTGCAAAGCTTTCACACTTCATAAGTATGAAACAGGAGAACTTAAAGATGCTGCTTTTAGAGAATTTAAGCAATAATATCAAATTGACGGTATTACTTAATTTAGTCGAACATGCTGTACTATTGACTGTAGACTTTGATCCTATATCCCTCTTATAGTCTTGATCAGTGCCGAATTTTCTTTGGAGTCTAGACATGTCCGCCTGTCTGTCACGAATGCAAGAACATATGATGAAATTGTGAAATGGTTGCTTTTTCAGTAATCCAAATTTCAAAAATTCAATTGCTATGAGAAAGCATTATACGTGATTTGTAGAAACATTGACTAATAAATACACTGCAATTAAAAACTTTGAAATGCTACACTGGGTACGCTATTTGGAAAAATGCAATCAAATTCTATTTAACATTTGAGTTTATTTAGAAATAAATCCTTAGTAATGGAATACTGTACATATATTATACTCTTATAGCTAATGACAAATGACTAACGAATTTGTTGCTTTTTTAATAATATTGTGTGCAAAATTGAGACCTAAATTTTGGAGGAAAATCGAGTGATATCAACTTAGGGTAATTTGGAGTCACTAAGCTTGAATCTGCTATCAGATTTTGGCCTACACGTCAACGTTTCGAGATAACGGTAAATTAACCGATAATTGACAAGGTTACCAAACGTTTTGGAGTTTTGGTTTCTGAATTGTTTTTTTTTTAAAAAACAAAAATGTTTTCGACATATATATACTACCCCTCCATCAGCACTCCTGTACGCTCTTCTGAAGCATGTCAGTGAAATTTTCTAAAAAAAATTACAACATTTAAATTTGCGTGATGAGGATGGTAACGGGACTGACCGTCCCGTAAAATGAAAGTTTTTTGGTGTATTTTTTTCTTAAAAAAAAGTTTCATATGCTATTTTTTCAAGATATGTTGTTTCGTCCTTTACCATTACATGTAATTAAAATGAACTGAAAAGAAGTAGTTTCTATAAAATAAAATGCACTTTAAGTTACGCAGCTCTATCAAAAACACAAAGACGAAGAAGATAAAAATATTTATTAGAGTGAAGCTATCGAAAATAAATTAAAAGGATTGACCCCCTATTCGAAACATAATGTTTTTAAAAAAGAGATTTATGTAACACTTTATATTGAAGGATTAAGTAAATTTTATAACCATTTTTCTGTGTTAAGTAAACCGTCGTATTAGGACTGCGGGGCCCGGGTCTAAAAACTAAGATTGGGAGAATGGTGTCACAAAAAAAAATTGATTGCACGAAATTGTTTTCTTCTAAATATCAAAAAAAGGGTTCTCATTTCCCGTTTCTATTAAAAATCATGGGGCTCTATTGAGCTCGAACCCTAATCCGGTGCTGTCTATCGGTATAAAGTTTGCTTGCAAAAAAAGTAATTTCACTGTGCTCCTGAAACGATGAAAATTTTTTTTAAAAAAATGGGTTGAATTTTCAAAACCTTTCCAAACCATTTCAAATTGTTTTCAATGCCATAAATATGTATGCGCTTCAATTAAAAGGTTTTATATTATTCTATAACTTTTACTAAGGCGTCACAGTTTTAAATTTCATAACAGAGGTGCTGCTCAAGCCAAAATATAATATTTTTTAAAAACCTAGTGCTGTGAGGCTTCTGGAATAGAACCTATGACCTTACTACTTTGTAAAAGTTGTAACACTCAAAAATACCTTTTTAAGTTTGGTTCATGTCTTTGGTGTTGGAAGCAACATTTTATGGGAACGAAACATTTTTGAGCATTGACTATTTTTCAAAAACAAAAATTCATTGTTCAAAACAAACTTTTTTTAGGATTATAACTGCTTGGAGTAGTGATTACTAAATTTTTCATATAAAATTTTTAATTTCTCTAATTTCACTGAAAACTATTTCAATTAACTCGCGCTGACCTGGAACAGATCTTTACATTTCAATATATGAAATTTAACCATTTTTTTATCTTTATCTCGAATAGAGTAGAAATTTTTTGATTTCTTTCCGATTGCTTCACCTTATAAAAGTTATATTTACATACGTATTTTTGGAAACAAATTCCAAAATGCAAATATGTCTTACATCTTCGTTAGAGCTGATTTTTTGTAAAGCAAACAGCAAATATTTTCTATAATTATATAAATAAATAAATATTTCACATCAACACAAGTTTTCACACGTTCCAAAAAAAAAAAAATTAAATAGTGAATTGCACGCATTTCCTTCACAAATTTTATATTAATTTGCTTCTATTAACTTTAAATACATTTACATTTTTACTTTATTTCTAATATTTCTGTGTATACCTCATCTCTTTTTGCTGCAAAAAAAAAATGAAATTACAGGAGCGCGCAAGGCATCTGCAGGTGATGTTAGCGATCGTCGAGCGCTACGTGATCGACTCAAGTGCAAGAGTTTCCGTTGGTATTTAGAGAATATCTATCCCGAAAGTTTAATGCCATTGGATTACTACTATTTAGGAGAAGTATGTATATTACACCGGTTCAAAATACAGAAGCGTCAAAATAATAATTTTCGCGTGACTTTATAAAAAGAAAAAAATACGCGAGAACCACGAGCTTGAATATATTTTGTTTGGGTTTTAAATTACTGGAATATGTTTTAAAATGGTTACTATCTTTACAAATTTTCAATTGCATTTCACCAAGTATTCAAACAAATTTTAACTTTTGTAATTAAGAATTTATCTCTTAACGTGATTTTCTGATGTGTACAGTTTTAATTCTTTATTTCAAAATTAAAAGAACTCTATGAAATTAGAGTTATGTAAAATTTCGAATAGAAAAATTGTACTGAAGAATTTCAGTTTCATTGCCTAAATTAAATGATTTTTCTAACAATAAGTAAAGTTTTATAAATATTTCAGTACATGTGTACATTTGAATTGATAAATATTGCATCTATTTTAGTTTAGCCCAAAAATATTTTCAACCTCGTTGCGCTATCTCTAAACAAAATTTTGCCTGCACTTTTAGTGACTTTTTTTTATATAAAAATCGTATGTATTTTGGTTTTGAATACGATTTTGGATCAGTCTAATGTATATTTAAATACAATTTGTCTCCATTACAGATACGAAATGCTGAAACTGAAACCTGTCTCGATACAATGGGTCGTAAATATGGCGAAAAAATTGGTGTTAGTTATTGTCATGGTCTGGGTGGAAATCAGGTCTTTGCATATACCAAGCGCCAGCAGATTATGTCTGACGATCTATGTTTGGATGCATCGGATTCAAGTGGTCCTGTAAATATGGTGCGTTGCCATAACATGGGCGGTAATCAAGAATGGGTATACGATGCAGAGGTTAGTAAGGGGCACCAGTTAAACTTTTGAAGTTGTCTGAAATACATTATCTCGGTTTTTTTTATTTATTTAATTACACAGGACAAAACGGTAAGACATACAAATACCGGTAATTGCCTGCAGCGACCATCAAGAGAAGATGCAAGCACGCCGCTACTGCGTCCATGTGATTACACAAAGGGCCAGCAATGGCTAATGGAATCTAAATTTAAGTGGCAAGCGCATTAGTTGTACTAATTTTTATTTTTGCGTTTAAATTTAGTTGTATGATAAACAGATATTCATATTTTGATTTTATTTAAATATGTTTTTCCTTTATATTTGATAATTTTTACGTTTGATTTTATTTTGTATCTAACTAAAATATGTGAATCAAATGTAAGCTGAAACTAAATACGAAATAGTATTTAAAAATTTTATATATACATACTTAGTAAATATTTTTTTATGTATTACCTAATATAAACACAAATTCGAAACCGTTCTCTCTGTTCAAAGTCTTCCCTACTTTTATGCTTTAAAGAAACATTGCATAATATATTTATTTACATTTAAACATGCATATATAATAATAAAACTTTAAAACTGATTAAATCAATAAAAACAATATTGAGTTAATGCAGAGATCATATATACCAATCAATATATTGGCATTTATTGTAGATATTGTTTATAATTTTATGATTTATTTATAAATGTTAAATAGATAATGTGTCATAAGTTTAAAGAATTTAATTTTTTTTTAATGTCCTTGTATAAATTGAGAAAATATTTAATTAGCTATCAGTATTTAAATTAACAATATCATTAATAATGATTACATATATGCATAAACAGGTTAGTAATGTTTAATGATTTCTTGTAAGTAAAACTTGGTTGTAAGATATGTGAATCAATAACTTGTTTTTTATTAAATGAATGAAATTTTATTGTTAAGAAAACTTATAACTTTGATAACAGTTGAGTTAGAAAATCACATACCAAGTACTATGGCAAATATTTTACAATGCTGATTTTTTAAATATCATTTAATTTTTCCCCAAGGGAATTTGGATCAGATAAAATGAAAATTAAATATGTATTTTTTTTATAGTTTTTTTAATTATCAGAAAAAGATTGTATAAGAGAATTCGTCATTGATTGTTGAACAGTCCAAAATTAAATTGAACTAGGTTCCGCGTGGCTTTCATTATGACTTTGGGACATAATTACATTTTAGGAAAAAATTCTAACATAATATTTCAGTAGGCAATTGAGCAAAGCCTCTCTATGAGAAGATCTTCTAGCACTGCTGAAGGCAGTGTCGATACACTTGTCATTCGTAAGATATCATATAAAGTCTTCTCTAAATAATCATTTCTATCGAATATACTAACAGCAGGTGTGTTAGCCTTATTTAGATTTTAATAACATAATATTATACCTTCCAAAATCAATCCAAGCTAGAAACCACAAAAGTTGTTTTCCATTTTTGTTTTCACGGTTCGATTCTTGTAATTCTTAATTAGTTTTTGGAACTTTGTAATCCAAAAAATCATCTAAGTTTCTTATCAAATAATTTCTAAGTTAGCAAATGTTTACTTAATATCTTCATCTGTCTTGCTCATGGGCGTGATGTTACTTCATTATCCGGAGAACACAATTTTTTAATTACATCAGAAGTGCGCTTCCGATTTTTTCTTCATTTTTAAAAGGTTATTTGTTCGGTTTTTGACAAACTTGTTTAACATTTTTATTTACATTTGCATATGAAAAATTAATTTTAGGCTCCCAAGGTTTATTAAAAGAATTCAATAATTTATCAGATTTTGTGTATTGGTAGCGTTTAACTATACTACTTAATTGACGAAGGAACGTCTCGTACACTTTGCGGGACGAACAATATGTTGATTTTATGGTAAAAAATATATTATGTATTTGGTTTGAAACTCCTATTTTTTTCAATAATTTAATATCATAACCGCCACATATCATAAAACAAACAAACAAAAAAGTCTTTGAAATCTACTATATTAAAAACAATATTAAGCTGAAAATGTAAATATATAATACAAATAAAATATAAAAGTATTTTATTTTAAGATATCGGTTTGATACAAGCGATTTAAACTATAAATAAAAAAAATTGAACATAATCATTAGATACATTTAGTACATAATATAGATTTCTATATAAAAATAAAGCACCTTTAAATATTGTAACTTAACTATGTAAAATAAAAAAAAACTATTTTGTAATTAAAAAAAAAAAAAAAAACATTTTTTAAAATCATTAAAATAACTGCTCAGCCAACTGTTTTTTAAAAGAATGTTATTGTTTTAATGTCTATCAAAATATCACATGTATCATAGAATATCATTATAGCTCAATATACGTAGTTCGTGCATTAGATAAAAAATAATTTTTTTGTTTTGCTTACCAATATTGTGGAGCAATAAAAGTTTGCAATCTCTTTTGTTAAGACAAAATGCCGAACAAAATGGTCTAACCCAGGCCAACGTCCTCAAAAATACCAAAACAATGTAGATCAAAATCAGATGTGATGAAATTTCGACGATGTCAAAGAATAAAAATAGTTGTTCGCTATCATTTAGGTTCAGTCTGAACAAAATTTGTAGGTTACAAATATTGAGTACATATATTAATCGCGTATGTTTGACATTTTTCATGATATTCAAAGTCAAAGGCTGTATACTATTTATTTTAAGTTTTACACTAATTTACCTTGAGTCATAGTCATCTATAAAAATATGTCTGAAACGTTTTTATAGAAAGCCACACAAAAGCCATAGCTTTTGTCTAACAAAAGTATCGTTCGACCAATAAGTAACGAACCGATTTACAATCGATTAATAGCAAGCGACATAGTATCGAAAAACTGTTTTTGTGACCCTAAATATCAGTCGAACTTTATGATATTCGATTTTAATCTATGTATATGCAATCCGCTTTTGTCGATATTTTCTCTAATCACCTAACATTTTAATGTAGAGTATCGTGCACATTATGGCTAAGTTGTGAACTTCAAAAGCTCACAAAATTTTTCCAATAAAAAACAAAGCTATTAGTGGATACTTTTAATTAAACATGTTTATACTAAAGCTGTGCTCCACAAAACCAAGACAAAGCTCACATAAAAATTACAAGAGGACATACTTAGAAATTGAGAAAAAAAATTACGTAAAAATATGGTAGTTTTAAAACATTGTATCTCAATAGAAAATGTGTACATATATACAAAAAAAAAGCCAAACTATAAGCTAAAATCCAAAACATGATTTGTCAAAAATGTAGAAATCGAATGCATCTTAAACTTATTTTGTCAAAATATTCGCCTAAGAACTCGTTTAAACGATACATATCGCAAACATTCTACTAAAGAAGCACAACTTAAAATTTGTCATTTTCGAGTTTACTAGTTAAAACTGTTCATCATACACATTTCTACAAGCACAAAAGAGATGAGTTGATTTTTTGCTACACTTTGTTGTCAAGAAAGAGTTATGTCTCTCTTCATGTTGCAATGGAAATTAGGCTGCAATATGCAAAAGTGTCGTATTTTTAGTTGTGTCGGAGATTTAAAGCTGTTGTGATAGCTACGATCAAACCATATTCTGTTACTACCTTCTTCTGAAAAATAGTTCACGAGCTCCGAAACAGTTTCTTGCGATTTCTGAAAACTTAAAAATTTTGAGTTGTGCTTCTTTAGTAGAATGTGTGCGATATGTACATACTTTATATTGTATACAAATATTAAAAAAAAATAAATTTTTTGACACTTCAGTCAACTTGCATGTTCGATTCAACCAAACCATAATTTTTCACAGATTTTCGATTAAAAACGTGGTAATTTTATATATGAAAAAGAATTAAAAATGTATCAATTTCTCTATTTAGTAATATGAGTAAATACAAAAATTTAATTAATTTTGCGCTATCGGATATCTGGCTTACGTCTTAATTAATTTTTAATGAGTGCGTTTGATGTCATCTGGATAAATTTCAGTTTGAATTTAACTTCACATATCCTTAACCATTAAACTTTTATTCTAATTTTTACTAGTCGTATTTTAAAAATACGTCTTACATGCGAGGAACGATTTGATTTTAAATAAGTCGTGAGTCCAAATCTCATTGTTTTAAAGCGAACTTTAATGATGCAGTAAAGTTGTTGACCCATACCATCAACTTACGGGTAAAACTTTTTTTTCGTATTGGACAATATCTTCAATCTTTTCATCTGAATTTTGATACTTTGAACCAAGAAATAAATTTTTGTTTCTAACAATAGCATCTGTTCCTAATGGATTTTCGTTCTAAGATTCCGAATCCGGAGTCAGATTCTTATCAAATGAGTTACATTTTTAGTTCAATTTCTTTCATTATATATGAAATCTGCGAACATGGAATCCTGTTTTTTTATTAAAGAAAACCCTTATACTCTTGAGGCTATGGAAAATATTGAGGTTCTTCGATTTGTTTTAATATCTGAAATAGTTTCAAATATGCCTATCGGTGATTTTAGTTTTGGCAAAGTCAATCAATAACTATCTATTGTATCACTTAGGTGACATTGGCGTAGCATCTACGATATGTATGTGTACTCAGTATTCAGAAAGAAAAATAAATCTTCAATTTATATCTGAAAAATTGCGAAACAACAAAGTCCTCAAAATAGAATAAAACATAAATCATTAAAGTTTCTAATAAATTCAATACTAAATTTAAACTACGTATATATTAGAAAAGTAGTTAAATAAATTTTAAACATAAACAAAATACTATAAATAACAACATCACAAGAGTCATCATAACGTGAACTTCACGGGTTACGTTACATTAAAAAATCGATATTTTTCTGCTACCCTATTTTGTGTGCTATTCTGAAATTGAGCAAAGGATGTAATAAAAACATTGTCAAGTCCTCGGTGATGGTGCAATTTTTTTTTATATATTTGAAATGCATAATTTTGGATTTCATTTAAGATATATCAACATTGTTTATAATCATTACATACAAGATTCAAGATTTTTTTTAGATAAAAAATTTTTAAAATATAGCATTTAAAGTTGATACAATTAAAATATACAAGCGATTGTAGGTATAATGAATGTTTGTGAAGATGTAACCCTTCTAAATTATATTAACTAATGGATGATGTAACACTAAAAAATATGAAATTTCTTAAACAGGAATACCCTTAAAAGAAAATAAACTAAAACATGAAGTAATTACAAAAAGTTGTTTTATTCGATAAAATTAACAACAATTAATGGTTATTAACTTGCTCACTATACCCATAAGGCTTTCCAAGTGGCCGCTTTTGATGCGACCAGCTCGTTAATTGCATGTCAATACCATGAGCCTTGCAGAAATGGAAAAATTTCGGAAAAAGCCGTGTATTGAAAGATTTTTTTTAAAAAGTTCACCGCGCACCGTTTCAACAATTTTGTGAAACTTTGGTAAAATAATCTTATCCTCTGTATGATAAAAAGAATGACACCTCAGTTTTTACAAACGATTGAGTACTTTAGGGGCTATGGTTTCTTTTTTACCAACATTATACTCGTATATGTGCGTTCGGAGCGAGCGAATTTGCCTTCCCCACAAAAAAATTCAATATGGAAAATTTGCAAAACACCAGGCGATCATAAACCAACAGCAAGTAACGGAATATTTTACTTCACTTGAAAACGTTTTCGCTCGGCTATTACTGAACCGATTTTAGGAAATGAGGTGTCATTTTTTTCGTTAGGTCTTCTAGTTTTTGGTAATAGAAAAATAATATCAATTGCACATAGAGAGCGCTGTAATCAAAATATTTTTTTATATGACAGTAAACTTGATAACGGGTAAACCAAATTTAATGAGTTTCGACAGGTTAAGTTTGTGTGACGGGAATTGTAACACCCAAATCAAACCCCTACGCCTGTTCGCTCTTTTGTTATGAAATATCGAATCACAGCTAGTCCGAGGCGACCTTAATACAAAAGTAAAACTTTTAATACTTTCTAAATGGTCGTGGAATTAAAAATTCTCATTTCACTATATGACCTTAAGTTACAAAAACTAAACACATCTTGGAATGCAGGTATTGTTAGCTTGCTTTCTGCAAAAATGAGGTTATCAGAAACAAAATACATTGTTTTGAAATACTCATCAGTTTTCGAATCCTTTGAAACCTTTTCACATAAGTAATAATTACACTTTTTTGTATGAAAGTATTTTTGATTTATTGATTTTCCTCATTCCTGTCACAGGCCAGGCTATGTATAAATTTTCAGAAACTTTGCAACGGCGGCCAAACAGCACGTCACATTAACTTCGAAATATTCCTCGTTTCTCTTTTTTAAAAACACTTATAAATAATGAAAATTATTTAAAAACTAAGAAACTAATAAACAGCGTTTATTGTTCCTTGGTTTCACGAAGACGACGTACAGCTGAGCGGACAGAAGCAGCGGCAGTGGTGGAATACACCCAAGCGCCACCGGCAACAACACGCTTACAACGTTTGCAGGACCAGATGCCAACACAGGCACGCTTCATGGAATCCTTTAAACAAAATAAGTTTTCATTTAGTATGATTATATGCATACAAAAAATTTCCTTCGCTTACCTTGCCGCAGAAGGTGCAAGTGTATTTGCTGTGCTGGGTGATTTCCATTTTCTTCACCATCTTACGCAGCGAAGCACCATAACGGGTACCATATTTACCTACGATTCCAACTTTCTTGGTGCGTTTGGCCTGTAAATACAAAGCGTACAATTTTATTACTTTTTCTAGTGCTATAGATGAAATTTGTGGAGCACAAAATTTATCGTAGTTTAGGTATTTTTATGAAAAATCTGTATAAGTCATGTCTTAAAAAACATTTCTTACAACTACAAATCCACTTCATTTCATATTTTGCTATGATTTCTATAAAATTTTACGATTATATATTTCCTACCATTTTTTCAGTTGTTGATCTGTCAAAATTTCAACCGGAAAGAGAAGACACAGCGCTTGAAGTTGGCAACGTTTTGCAATGACATCTGAGAGCTATGACAGCTGCTGCTATCGTGCAACAGATGGACACGAAAGTTAAGAAATATTTTATTTAAAATACTAGATCTTACAGTTAAATAAAAGTATGCCAGCGAAGTATGCGGCGCAGTATGCGGCGTAGTAGGCAAACGGCCTTTGGGTGTTGTGCCCTACACTCAGGGAATAATACCTTCGTCAATACGTTTCTAACGCATAAAAGTGGGCATACACAATAAACAAATATATCGTCTTGATCAGCGTCACCACCTGTGTCGAACTAGCTATGTCCTACCATCTGTCTGTCTATCTGTGGAAATTACGATTATAGGTTACACCCCTATGCAAGGTTTTTGGGATTAAAAGTTGACGATTTGGGTTCTTGCGCACGCCTTCTGCCCATACAAATAACACATTTAAAACCCTATATTGAGGGTTATTTTATATAGCGCACACAAATTTCTCACATATACTATAACTTGGCAAGCTCGACAAGAGAGCGTCTCCTAAAAGTTCATTTGATTAAACTTTTATTGTAGTTTGCTGAATTGCAAATATACCAAGAAACATATCGTAAAATGAAACGTTTTCCGTGGTTTTTGACATTGAACGACTCTCAACGCTAGACCGATTTACCTCGATTTCTTTATTTTTGCATATGAAACGAAGGCCTGTCAAAAGCTTGTTAAAACCTTAAATATTTACCATTAATTTAATTCAGCAACCTTTAAATTAATCTTAAAACTACGGCAACACGGACATTTTGTTAAATTTTATTTACATCAAAATTTAAAAATTACATTCAATCCTTTGTATCAGCAATAAAACAAAAATGAAAAACCAAAAAAAAATTTCAATAAAATGGTTTCAGAATAAATTTATTTTGAATTTAAAAATCTAGTTTTAAATGTTTAGAATTTTAGGTCTATTCGGATCTAAAGCCAACCAGAGGAGGTCGAGTAGAAGGGATCGCTCCTGGCAGCACGGTTTAAAGATTCCGCGCTTGTTGAATTATGGGTTTCCTTATCAATTCAAAGCATTGGGAACAGATAAGAATTCTATTTTACTCATCAATTTAAATATGTTGAGAAGGAAAACAGATTTTCCTAGCATATAAAAGTATATAACAAATTTTCATTTGCGTCAGGCTCGCACTCTTAGTTTGACTACCATCCAACCATATGGTATTGATATCTCTTAAACTCATTATCTGAGTAATTTTTATATGGCCATAAAATACAATCTTATTATAATTATGAATGAAGCGAAAACTAAAAATTTAAATTCTATTTGTTTCTTTTCTTACATCGTGTCTATAGATGTAATGCAAAGTTCACATTAATTACTTTGTAAGGTGTGGGAAAGAAAACGCGTTTAAAGTTTGAACTGACCATAGCGCAGCATGCTAACTTTGAACTTAAAACAAATTCGAATACATTTAAAAACCGTTTTAAGAGGTTATTCTACAATCAAACTGACGATTTGTAAAAAACAAATCAAAATATATGAACTGAAAAGGGCCCTTCAATTATTTCGAAATTCGTAAAACTAATAACTTACACAATACATTATAAACTACCTTAAATAGATTAATCTGGAATTACTTTATATGTAATTCAGTCAGTTACCAGCATTGTGTTTAGAGCGCTCTGCCATCTTTTCGTATAGGCAGCTATTGAACGAATGACAATCGCGACAGGTTTCTAAATGTATAGCCATAGTACCCATCGGTACAAGATGTGTAGCATTATAAACACACTGATCTAAGGGTGGTCCATTGTAGTTCTTGCGACACTTAAGAATGTGTCCCGGCATTCGAAACAAAACAATTTTATGTTCTTTGTTGTAAGGACAAACACCGTACTCGTCCTCAAACATACTGAAAATAAACAGATAATATATATTGTTTATTTCAATGTTTGATAACTTACGTTTATTTGTTTTCCTTGGAATATTTTATTTGGAATTATTTAACTCAAAATAATCTAATTGTTTTGGAATTAGAATGAATGTCACTTAAAATCGAAGAATATAATTTTTGCTTAAAACGCGGTGGTTTATTTTTTTGACAGTGCTGCCACTTTGTGTCACAGTCTAATCAATTAGGCAGTTCACATGATTCCAACACGGTTTTAAGACTTCAATTCTCGATTATGTGAACTCTAGAAACAACCGCATTACACTCTTGTACAGATTTAAAATTTTTTTGATTTTTCAGCTGACTTATCCAGTCATACAACCTGTGTATAAATAAGATTTCATGCAGTTTTCATCGCGCGAGTTCACACGAGCGTTTTTTCAACACGCGTTTTAGAATAGCTCCAACGTTAATAAAACAAACGTGCGCTCCAAGCCTAAAAAGCGTGTTATGGAAAACACGTTGCAAACACCTAACGGTTTTTGAAAAAAAAAATGGTCAGAAATTCAGAAAAATTATCATATCTCGAAAGCTATGGCACAAATTTCAAACTTTTATATGCCAATATAGCGTATTAAGTTATCTTTAAATTTACCAATATTTTGTAAATTGATCAAAAGGTTACCGGCTTTTATCGCCCCCAACTTCATATTCGATGTCAGTCTTAAAAGCCTCGTAAAAAAAGTAGGGAATAATAAAAAAAGGAGAGGTGCTCCTAAAGTAAGCTTATGCCTAAGCATTTTAAGCTTGATTGAAGATGCACTTTAAAATAGCTTAGCTTTAGTTCACATTTTTTTTCCCGATTGAGTTCAGTACGACAGCGATGAAATATTATCACATTATTACTCGGTCCTTAATAAGCATTTTGCGATCAAATATAATCATTCGGAGATAGTGATATTTAGAGTTAATGATCAAAAATTGGATTCTTTGACACCAAGATCGGTGTTAAGCTTTTTTATGTTTCGTTAAACTTGACATGGAGAAAAATTACGAACATTAATAGTAGAAACGTTGCTTTACTTGACGAACCTGGAAAATACGAGCAGAGAAGCTTGATTTTCAGAAATTTTCGCCCACATTTCATATTAGAAGTTTCACTCTTTAATTCATATTTTTTCTAAAGGTAATAAAGCTTCAAATCACACAATGATTTCGTTTCGAATTCATCTTTTAATATTTCGCACTTTATAAATTGATACATCTGAATGAATAAAAACACTACTTTTCTTCTGCTACTGACTCAACTTTCCACAAAGCCTTCAAATATTTAGCATTTACTTAACATCCTTCGATTCCTTGGCATTTTGTAAAGATTGTGTAATAAAGAGCTTAGCCAACGACTGAGAACAGAATTGAGAAATATGTTGAGAATAAGTGTTAATTTGTCCAGCTGTAATTGTAGCATTGAGCCTTGGTGGCACTGGCAGTGGACGGAACTGCTTGAGAACTTCGTCTTCTGGAATCGGGGATTCACCCTTGGAAACACGCATTGCATTCTCAGCTGCTTGTTTTGCAAGTGCACGGTGTTTTTCCTATAAAAAGATGTAGATATGTTAATAAAAGCAACTTTAGAATACCAATTAATACTTACTGTTTCTTGCTTGAATACCACCTGTTGGTACTTGTTGTATCGAATAGATTCCTGATATAATTCATCAACACGCTCAATCAAGCAACGCATATGATTCTCCAACACTGAAGCTGTTCCCAAATCAAGGAAATTGTGACCTTGCTCTTCAGGCAGCATTTCGTTGAGTTCACTCATCATAATGTTGGTTAATGGTGAATTTTTGATAACAATTGGAATCTCAACAAACAAACTCTCATAGCCAACTTTTAGATTGCGTAGCGCATCTGGTGTGAAATCACCATCCTTGTACATTTGTATGGCTTGAGGCGTTAGACGATAGGCTTTCAAACAAAGAAAACCTCGACCAGACTTCTGCGTATCATAGATTACAACAACTGATTCCTCAATACTGGTCTGATAATGATATTGTGATTCAAGAAGTGCCATCGATAGAAAATTGCCAACATCTGAACTTTGATACCAACCAACATGAAAATGATCAACATTGACACGTCGTAAGCGACGCATCATCGTAAGTTGATACATTTCCTCGTCCATGGTCTCATCGCCGCTTTTAGGGAATGGAAAGCAATTGGTAATTTCTAAACATTTGTCAACAACCAAACCCAGTAAAGCACCTTGTGCTAGATCCATATTGCTTGACTCTTCATGGCAATGTTTAACCATTTTCATTGCAGCCTAAATAACAAAGACATAATGAAAATACAATAATTATCAGCTTAGTTGATAACCCTGGACAAAAAATTAACAAGTTCTAGATATTCAAGAACATTACCAGAATGAGGCTAACGAAAATTCCACTACCATAGTTGCTATTTTTTCGATGAAAGGCTAATTCAAACTAATTTTATCCAATTCACAAACACCCGAAAAGTGCTTTACGTTTCGAACGCACCCTAATATTCTATTATTTAGTCTTCACCATTACTTCCAGATGGTCAATTTTCAATCCACATGTATTATTGAAAAACTTTTAATTAAATGTAATACATATATTTACACAAAATTAATTCCAATGAGAAAAGTGCATTGGACAACTTAGTTGGCAACGCAAATTATGCATTTGTCACTTCTAGCAAAACGAACGTGTGAATATATTAATTTGACAGCTTACTTGCTTTCGTATGCGAGTCAACTTGAATTAGTTTTACAAAGCAAACTTTACAATTAGCACTATACTTTTTTATTCTGCCTTTTTACAGTCATGTAATTTACATTGTAAACTTACCAAACCATCACATTGTACATAGTTAATTGTATTTTCAGCTTCTTCACTTCGAGCTCGACTACCACGACTTGCCATTTTCACCGTATCAAATGCAAAAAGAAACAATCCAATGAAGTTGCTTGTGATTAGATATAGATATTAAGAAAATCGAACACAAGTCAAAATTCTGAATAAAAGTGCTGCCAAACTTTCAAAAGTAAAATGGCACTGCTCTGTAGGAAAAAATCTTAAGTAGCCTTAACGACATATTTTAACATTTTCAATTTAGCTAGCTAAATTTTTATGTGAGTGTCCATGCCATCCCCGGAATTAGTGATACGTTATATATTTTAGTTTGAAAAATTTTACAACACATCGGAAAAAAATTTAATTTTAGCTTGACGACTATTTGATTGAAGTTGTCAGAAGTTGAAGAGCTAATGAGCTTCCAGGGAGAAATGGTTATATGAATTTGTCAGGAGACTTTTAATGCAAGTTTTCTATCAGTTATATATGTCAAAATTTATACGACGGTGCTGGAGCAGTAGTGTAAATAAAAAAAAGCGTTTACCTTTGTATGAGAAGCATCTGTGCTTCAGACACCAAATCTATCAGACTTGATATTAAAAAAAATCTTAAAAGAGCGTTTGTATCCGTGCAATTACCGGTTAATTGACGGCTACCTCCAAACACTGACGTGTACGCCAATTGTATATCAAAATTTGACGTATTATTCAGTTTAACAAGTAGAGTACCGACTCTGGATGGGTAAGGTAAGAGGTAACACCCGACCGTGTTCGGAAAAATTTATGAAGGTATCTTTTAAAGGTTAAGTTTAAAATGAATGAAGTAGACATAAATGAAAAGTATCTAGAAAGATCAGCCATTTTAATGCAATTTTTAAAACAATTGGAACCTGATTTTTTTTTATTCTGAATGCGCTGTTCCATACTGCGTGATGCTACTATTATATAGAGAGGCAAGCTTTGGAATACTGAGCTTGTTATTGTACTTCATTTCATCAAAAATATAATGCGTGAAATACAGTTCAGAATAATATATCAATGTACCGGTCGCAGAACCTAAGGAAATCGTCTTTATTATATTTCATACCTACATCTTTTAATAAGCCAATTAGTTTAGCTACAAAATATAAATCTGGTTACCGATTTCTTGTAATATGTATATATAAAAATATTTGGAAAATGATTGTGGTCCTAAAATAAAAAAATAACTGAAGCATAAATAAAATAGTTAACACAAAAAAACCAATTGTACATATGGCTCTAAAGCTACTCACCCACCACATCCGTGGTCATCCCCCGAACTGCATTCCCATTTATGTTGTAGATATGCGCAAAATCAAGAAATCTGTCAATAGGGCGACAAAAAAGTAGAAATCATTGAGTTTTCTGTTCTTCTTATTATTTAGCTTGTTAAAAACTGCTTCTTAAAAAAATTAACATAAAAATAATTCAACTTAATTTTAAATCAGTATTATGCATACAACTGGAACAGCATTCAAAGTATTATGTTGCCTCTAACGAACACTTTCGATATCAACGAAGGCCTCTTTGTGGCTATTGAATCCGGAAAGTATGAAAATGTACTTAAATTCTTAATGGAAGGTGCAAGAGCAACGAAAATTTCCGCTTCCTGTGGACGTACCGCAGTGGGTCAAGCAGCACTCTTAGGGGATGCTGAAATTTTGGAACTACTTCTACAGTCTTGTGAAGAGCCCGATCTGGATTTATTCCGAAATAGTAAGAATAATTATTTCTTAGTCCTTAACAATGGAAAAAAATCAATAGCTGTGTATAAGGCATCTGAACATAGTTTTTTTATAATTTCGCTCAACAATGGGTTTATTAACATTATAGTCATTGAACATCCATATGGTTACAATACGTGTTGGTACATGTAAGAGGGGTATGTAGAAAGTTGACTACCTGAAAGTAACATGTCTGTTTGTATGGTATAAGAATGTCACTAGATATTTAATAACAAGTGTGGCTCTGTAGCGAAGTCCGATTACGATATCACTGCCATTGATCTTGAAAATAAAGGTGAATGTCCGGTTTACTCGCGTTTTTCCCTAGTTCGTTAGCCTCTGTAACATATTTTTAAAATACAGTTTATCTAAATTTTATCTTAAAAATGGTGCTTAAAACATTGATTTGCCATTAATTTTATAGAAGATATAGCCATTTCAAAATTTCTCCCCATGAAATTAGGTACACAGTGGTAATAAGTGTGGTTTATATATTAATTGGGTAATATTTTTATTAATTTTAGTTTATCAGTAATCACAAATCAATTATTTTAGGTAAAGCTTTGAAATGTTAGACAGTACAGCTAAATTTTAAAAATTCGGAAATTTTCATTATAACTTTTGATTAGGCGTCATAGCTTACATAACGAAGGGGTAGTGATCCAAGTCAAAATATTAAATTTAACCTATTTTTCTTTAATCCAAAGCTGTAGGATTAATCTATTTGAAACCTCAAGAAACTTTGATACCTAAGCAATTTTTCAATTGATTATTACCCATTTAGATTCTGGCTGTCATCTCAACCATCTCTCCGAAATGGAAATTGACACAACTCCTGATGGTATGGATAAATTAGAATGGGATGATGAATTCGTTTGTGAATATGAAGAAAACGGGTTGTGCATCGATGATTCAGATGATTGCACATCATTGTATCTTTATTATGCGAAAACATTTGAACGCACTGGTCATATCCTTATCAATTTGGAAGAAAATAATATGACAAACTGCATGATTTCACAAGATCCACATACACTTGATGCTTTGAGTATGGCGCCCATACACTATGCTGCAGCGTGCGGACATGTAGATAGCATGCGTGTCCTGATAGCGCATGGTGCACAAGTTAATGTTGCCACAGGCGATGGTGTGACACCATTACATGCAGCCGCTGAAAATGAGGAGGTGGTGCGATTGCTCCTAAAGTACAAGGCTAATCCTAATCGAAAAACATTTTCAACTGGGGAGACACCATTGCATGTAGCTATCAGGCATCGCAACTCTGCAGTGGTAAGTCTGGAAAATATTTGTTATGCCTGCCAGACGACTTGTTAAGGGCAAATCGCTGGAGCTTTGTTAAATTTGATAGACTTACCTATTGTTCCTTTTTTGAATAAGCGTATAGTTAAAGTAATCTGGTTTGTCGATAGTTTTCTATTTCCCATTTTCGTTTAAGGAGATTGAACACGGTTGTTTTATAATTCAAAGTGTTCAACTTACATTTAATACAACTCTCCCTGTTTATAGATAAATGAACTCCTTTCATCCACCGCCAATATAAATGAGCCTAATAACCATGAACAAACTCCACTCATGTCAGCTATTGCGCAAAATTTGGATGAAATTGCAATCCGACTGATTGATATGGGTGCCAAATTGAATATAGAAGACAGCGCCAGAAATACTGCCCTATACTTAGCCGTCACACAAAATAATATCAATATCGCATCATATCTACTTGTGAAAGGTGCACGTCTAATAATATCCCATTTTCTGCTGCACCATTGCGTTAAGCACAGTTATCAACATATGGCTGAGTTACTTATTGAGCACGGAGAAAGTCTCAATGTTCGGGATACCTCTGGTATATCAGCATTTGGTCTTGCAATCATGTACAATAACGCCGAAATGTTGGAGTGTATTTTAAAAGCTGCAACAGCCCAGAGACAACAGGGCAAGCATGTTGATAATTTGGAAAATGGACTTTTAATGGCTGTACAATATGCAACCACTCGCAATCAATTCAAGTCGATAATACGTGTGCTATTTGCGTATGATAATGAAGTAGAGATAAATCCTTTTGCAATAGATGGTGTTGGTCCCAGCACTATGACTTCTTCGGTAACCTGTTGTATACCCTATTGTGCAACACCACTTTCACGTGCAATCATGCTGTACAAAATGGATATAGCTGAAGTGCTAATAAAGGAAGGCGCAAATGTATCGCAAATTTGTCGTGAACATATTGTCAACACTTTGCGTCTTGCCAAGAACAGAGGATTTGTAACATTGGCAATTTTATTGGGTAAGTAAAGATTTCTAAATCTACACTCTTAAAAGTGAAATAGGAGTTTCGAAAAGCCTGAATGTGCGTATGTACTTTACGCCAATGATGTTTTTGAAATTGTACCTTATTGAAGGAAAACAGTTGCATAAAAATTATAAAAAGTAGGAGCAGCATTCCATTTTAGAAATTATTTTAAAAGTTCATTCTTCTCGGGATTTGTGAAGAGTTACCTTAACTTGACAGCGCGAAGTTTTCAGTAGAAGCGTTCAGTATCAAAATTGCCGATATTTTTAATCTGGTAGGATTATCGCAGTGTATGTATCTACTCCGTTTTAGCTTTTTTGGACTTTAGTTAGACTAAAGCAAGTCTACACTCGATCTATGTACTAGCATTATACATGGAAAATTTACATTTCGACAACTGACGAGATCGTATTACATTTTGTAATTGAATTCCTGTAAAAGAGATATTTCTAAAATCATAATATAAATCGCAGTTTTTCTAAACTTATAATATATACCTTATTAGAGACTACAGTACCTGTACCGTAGACGCTTATCTATCCAGATCCACTTTGGGTTTTTCTAAATTCTTGAATTTGGCTTCATTCGTAGTTTTGATTGTATTTAGTATTTGCTTGCTTTTCCGTCTCAGACTTTTCATGATTAATTTTTTTTCATGACTTAAAAACTATGCGAAAATGTTTTTTCTAAATGGTTTTTAAGAAAAATAAATATTTAATGGCCTATATCCTATATATAACATATATTGTACTTTCCTTTTAACACGCAGTTCATGCTGGATTTAAATTTCCTTCACTTGGTGTAGACAGCATATTCAAAACAAATTGGCGGCCACATCGCGTTCAATTAGAAACATGGATGCGTAAATTAAGTCGAACGCCACTTAATTTACAATCTTTGACAAGGATAAAAATTCGCGAACTCTTGATAAATAACTTAAATACCTCACCGAGGGGAAAAATAATAGCAACGAAACAAGAATCAGCATTAAATTATGTGATATGGAAATTAGATATACCAAAACCTTTGCAGAAATATCTTTGCGACTTCGACGACTTGCCAAGAGTTTACCAACCCGATTAACTACAAAATAATGAAAACATTTCAAACTTTTTTAATTCTGAATAAAGGTATATAATAAGTTTAATAAATATTTTAGAAGTAAACAAATTTTGAGCATGCAAGTAAACAAACAAAAGGTTTTAATTGGTTTTTACACACTATCTTTGTTTTTAATTTAAAATTTTTGCGTATAGTACAATAATCAACAATTTCTTGTTCTTGGTAGTAAAGATCAAATAGATTTTACATGAGCATAACATGCATATTTATTTATACAAAATTGTTACAATAATAAAGTAATACAATTGAAAAAAAAGCACATATGTAAGATCACTATTAATTTTAGATACCATTTTGTTTTGAATAAGAAAGAATTATGTATTTTTCAAATTTCGAATGTAAAAATATTTTATTGTTTTGAAACAAATAATATTTCATTCCAAGTAAGTTTTATGTTTAGATTAGAACATTACTACTGTAATAAAAAGCAACAACCAAATAGATGGAATTAAACTATAGAAGTAATAAGTAATTGTTTAAAAAGCGATCAATAAAATGTTAACAAAATACGAAAATAAGAGTGCTTCTTACTTAATTTTTTGTTTGTTTGTTTATTAAACAGTATGATTTAAATGCACTTTTGACATTTTGCAATGGCTTATTTTTAATATAATTATATAAAAAAACATTTAACTTTCATGTTTAAATTTTAAGGTTTAAGCAATAGTTTGAAGTCATCATTTGCATTTTTCGATATATACTCATAGGGAATTTTGTCTTTTTTGTCTTTGATATCCTTTAATAAAGGCTCTTTTTCAATTAAAAATTTGCTAACATCCAACTGCCCACGTGCTGCTGCCCGATGTAAGGCTGTTTCTCCATCTTCATCTTGAAGTAGCAAGTTAGCATGAGCTTCTGCCAACAATTTTACAATGTTTAAATGCCCTAAAAAAATAGTTTTGTACAAAAAATTATAGTGAACGACAGTAAGAAAGAAATATGTGTCTTTAAAGAAATTATTGGTTAAGATAATGCAACTTTAATTTTTTTGGGAGACCACGTATCGAGTGTTTTTTTCAGACCATGAACAAAAAGTTTTTTTGATTGAATAAAAGTAGCCAGTGTACATCGTTTTAATCGCGAATTCGGACAGACTTGGTTATATTGGACTCAAGAGGAGACGCTAATCAAATATAAAACGTGTCTCGAAACTCAGGCAAGAAATAAGTGTAGCTGCCAAGCCTTCATTATTTCCAAAATATTGGTCACCAAAGGAAACGCGTTGTTCTTTCGTGTAGCGCTTCATTTTTAATAACCCTGAACTGTCCCACTGTCTCCCACAACTGCAGCAATGGTGCGAAATTCAAATCTTGAATAAATTTTAGAACACTTTCTTCTTGCGTGAATTTTGGGAGACAAAAATTTTGAACGGTAAAATAAGGATGCTTATATAAAACAAACACAACTTACCCATCATTGCAGCACGATGTAGTGGTGTTACGTGGCCATTGGTTATAGCATTAACATCTGCTTTTCCGTCATTTAAAAGCATTTTACAAATTTCTTCATTGCCATTGCGGGCTGCGTAATGGAGAGCGGTGTAATTGCAACTGTCACGATCCATAGTTTTCCCTTTGGCAATAAAATCTTGCACGCGTTCTCGTTCATTATAGATTGCTAAACAGAGGAAAATAAAAAATATGGAGGAGGTTAGAAGCAAATCGACTATATTTTTACTACCAAAATTAAGGGGTGTGCGCTCTCACACTCAAGAAACATTTTATCTATTCAAAACTTCCCTGATGATATCATTATTTTTATTGAGACTTTGTGAATAATAGCATACTTTTACCTTAATATAGAAAGGCCCTAGCTAACATTTTTTTCAAAATCGAGTTTTTATTAGATTTTGGTAGGTCATCCACTAATACAACATTGATAAAAAAAATGTGTGTGCTACGTTTGAAAATAAAGCATTTACAAGCACAAAACTTTAATTTTTATTAAGTTTTTTTCGTTCTCCTGTAAAGTGACAAAAATGGTAGATAGGGCCTTTCTATTTAATGTAACGACACTCCAGATAGAGTTGTATGATCATAGTTTCAAGTGTACATACATATATATTCTTAATACATGTGTTCCTCATAACAATAGCGCATATGTTTACAAAAGTCTTTCACAGACCATAGAATACATTATTAATAAAAAGTCTTAAGCCTCAGACCACAGCTAGAGGCCTCGTACCCGCCTGCATTAATAGATCGTATAGTTCCCGAAATATCACTGTACTTAACCAAATTTGAGAGAGAAACTCATATTTGAAGACTGAAGACCAAACCTAGCTGTTTTGATTACTCTTAATAAGACTATGGCTTTAATTTATTTGCAACACGGCAGCACATTGAATTACTTGGCTTGAATAAATATAGGCTGTTTTGGCACATCTCTAAAGATAACTGGAAGCAACAAGGCTTTGTTTACATCTTTTCTGTTTGTCATTAATTTGATAGTTCTGAGCAATTATATTCTGGGATTCAATTCCTGGATCATTGGTAAATTTAAATTACATGGGAGGAGATCATTCTTAAACACCCTCTGAGCTACAGGGTGTTTAACAAAGTTTCCTTAGAGAAGTGCTTACAAACAAAGATTATCTCATAACTTTCTAGTAATAAAGCAAGATCAATTTATTTGGCAATTAACTCACATAATCTTTAATAGCACCATTATTGCTTGCCATTTTCAGTTCAGAATTATCAATTTTAAAGTCAAAAAAATTGTTTTACTTGCAGTTTTTTTTTCTCCAAAAATACAGAAATAAAATGTCCTTTTATTACTCATATTTTAATGTGCCATGATACTACCTACAAATTCACTATACATACATAATTTTGATAAGGGTCGCACATTTTTTTAGACATAAATTTATCTAAATTAGCTCCAATCAATTATTTTTTTTTTGTTTCTAATAAAACATCCTAGATGTCACTAAAATCAGACGTGAACTTGTTTTTTTAAATTAGTTCATTTTGCATAGTCGAACAACTGCAAACGTACTGCAAAAAGAACAAAATATATCGAAAATGTCATCACTGGTTGACTACCCAATGAAAATATTTCATTCCTAAGTCAACGTTTATACGAGCAAATTCGGTCTGAGAAATTCTTGTCTATGCTCTTTTGTGAATTTCTTTTGCGTTTACACACGGAAACTAGAATTTGTTTGTGCAAGAAAATTTCAAAGCAATTACTGCGTCAACCCGCCACAACAAACGTAAATTCAAAGCATAATATCAGCTAAAGAATAGAACGAAAGGGATTTCGCGTGTACGACAAATTCTGTACACCACCCTTTCGTTTTTCCCTTCTTGCCTACAGACAGGGAAACTTTCTTTGAAGAGTTTCCTCGTGTAAACGCTGTCTAAGTGTACATACCCGCATTCCATATGCCACGATCAAAATCCATATCTGAGAGCGTTTGTTGAGCTGGTGCTGTCTGTTTATGACATTTGCAATTGTCTGCTTCATGCTGATGTTGATGTTGAGCCATTTTGCAATTTTTTTCAATTCTATTGTAAATAATAAAGTGTTTTTAAATTTGAATTATTTTCAGATAAACTCTGATATTTAATTAATATGTAATCTTTGCTTATTTTTCTTTAACCACTGATGTCTTTTTTCCGAACAACTTCCGTTTTATTTTGTAATATTTTAGGCTCTTTAAGTTTTTTAATTTTTTTCACTTAAATTTCACGCTGCATTGTCCAACAAATTTCAGCTTCACCACAACTACAAACAACTTTGTAACTAAGCTGTGCCAATGTGTTTACCATTACCATTGCGGATACCGATACCATAACACCATTTACCACACTTTTGACACCGTTTTCAAAACGTTTTGATAAAGCTTGAATCTCTGCGTCGTTAAGACCGAATACGGCACAAGTGCGATCATGCAAGGAACCCTTCACTGTGATGTAGGTATAGTTTTCTTCGTTTTGAACAATTGGTACAGGAATCGTTACAACGTTAGTAGCTGGGCACGAGTTGGGCACGGAAGAAGTTGATGGAGCATTCGATGGTGGCGGACACGGACACGTTGCGTTTGTTACATTTGATGGATTTGCCGGAGTCTTATTGTCCATATTTGCTGAACCCAATTTCTTTTTTATTGTATTCTTGTATTTAATTAAATGGAAATGAATTTCGAAAATAACTTTATTAGTTGAATGCAATTGATTTTTAAATTTTTTTTCTAATCGTTTTTGTAAAAATTGTGTGAATGTTTTTTGTTGGTAAATGTTAAAACAATTACAAAATTGTAATAAAAGTATTTATGTTTATGGGGTTTATTGTATGTATGTTTGGATTATAATACAAATTTTATAGTTTCTTACTAGCATTTGAAATCGCGAAAACTTGATTACACACTTTTTGTTTTGTTTGGATTGGTTTGTTTTATTTGGATTAGATTTTTTTAATAATGAGTCTTTTAGTCTGTATTGCTAAGCTTATTATTTAGTATGTTGGCTTCTTGCTTATGGCTTTGCTTTCTACATTCAAAATAAAAAGAAACAAAGAAACAGGCATTGGATTTATTCTGGCGAATCGACTTTATGATAGTTGCCTAAACTTGCCGCTTCTCGACCAATATTTGAAAGATTCTCACGCACAACAGACTCTGCTTCAAGTGGTTCTGGTTCATGGAACTCTTTACGCATCGTCCACATGTATTCGTTGTAATCCTGTTTGACGGCGGTCGATGACGATGCAACAACACGAAAGCCAAGGATCTAAAAAAAATGTATTTTCAAATCATAAGTACACAATACTACAAGTGTTCAAATGGAGACTTAAATGAAAAACAGAAACATCTTTTTATTTTGGAAAAACGCTACGAACTCAGAACCAAAAATAAACACTTCTTTTTTTTAAAAAAATCAGTTCAAATTTAGAAATTTAATTAGCTGGTAAAAAGGACGACTAGGCGTTTTGCTATTTAGATTTGATTGAGCTCTTAGTTGGGTTGTTGCGGCCAACTTTTGTATATAAACTATCTTGAGCCGAATAGGAACCCTGTGAGGTAGGTAGTGATCGGAGTCGATGAACACCTTATGAGCCAGTTGATTTTGTTAGGCAAACACTAACGATCCTCAAGAGTTATGCTTATGGGTGGAATGGTGCAATAATTAGGAGCTAAGAGCTTGGAAATCTCCAGCATAAACGGTTTGACTCCTGGACATCAGTGGCGTAGTATAAACTTTGGAGGATGTAGTGGTAAGACCTTTGAGGGCTTTTGTATACTGTATATGAGTCCTTTACCCACGAAAATTATAAAGTAAGACATTTATGTGTACCTTTAAGTTTTTTACAGCATTTTCTTATGTCTCTTAGCAATTTTTACAACCCAGTCGGAATATTTGAAATAAGTCACTACAGAAGTCTAAGCGACAGAAACTCTAGGACTTGATAAGTGTATGAAATACATACATTTGTCAAGAAATTCCTCAATGCACAGTTTATACAAGATTAAAGAGATTATTTTAATAATGACAATAAACAAATATTAAGGAATTAGAAATCGGGAAGAGGACACAGGTTAACGTTTCTTGTATTACATCCTGTTTTTTTTCAAAGCAGATTGTTCAAAAATAATTTAATTTTGTTATGTAATTTAATGTCTTGTTTTTTAAATAAATAACCCAGAAGAAGTAGGAAACAACCCACGGAACGTTGATTTAAAAAAATAGTGCTTAATTTAATCCAAGCAATTTCATCTACAATCAATTATTGGTCAAACAAAACAAATAAAAACGATAAGGAAATGTTTAAAATTACCAGAAAACACAAATCGTTGAAACAAATACGAAATTTTTATTTCATTTGAATGAAATTAAAAGTTATGTATATGCCAGTTGTTAGAACGCTTGACTTAGACGCGTCACACATGAGTTTTAAAGTGTAAAACACTTAATTTTTTCAAAATTCAAATTTATTTGTAATAGTTTTATATATTGAAAAACACACACCTTTGATTCGATCGCAATTTAAACTTATCTTATTTTTAAACACAGTTCTAAATGCTAATATTTCAATAGTAGATTACTTTCAAATATTAGATTTATATAACGTCTGATCGATCATAGTTGTTGACAATGTAATTTCTTACTGCTTATTTGACACCCTTTAAAAACTGATTATCAAATTTTTTAAATTTATATTTTTAACTTAACACAGTTGGAGCTAAATTCATCGTTCATTGTATTTAAGCGCTGCTGGCTTTGGTGAGCAACATTTTATATATGAAAAATTAGTGGTCTCAGTGTGGAGACATTGGCAAAGATCGAAAATATTTCGATCTAAGGGTTAAAACAATTAGAGAGAATGTTATTTGTTACTTTTGTATATAAAATACAAAAAAGAACAAAGAAGCAAGC
Source organism: Meiosimyza decipiens (assembly GCA_963680825.1). Taxonomy (NCBI): domain Eukaryota; kingdom Metazoa; phylum Arthropoda; class Insecta; order Diptera; family Lauxaniidae; genus Meiosimyza; species Meiosimyza decipiens. The sequence goes on along the minus strand of OY804260.1, from coordinate 72,128,638 downwards.
GAAAATTTTGCTACATCTGAAGAAGTAGAATCAAAATAAAAACATAGGAGAGCAAAGTAAAATACACAGAGACCATTAAACTTTTAGGCTCTACCTGGTACTTTCATAGTACTTTAAAGGTTGAAAAATAAAGGCAAAAAATACAATAATTACCTCAAGTGCTGAAAGAATTCTGCATGGATGTACTAAGTAAACTATCGTTGATTCATCACTATAACCACCGCATGAAAATTTATTCAACTGCTCTATGTCATCAGCTGTAAAATAAAAAACAAGAAATTAATTTGGGTTTATTCGAATTGTTGCTTGAATAAAATGTTTACACAGGACTGCGTTCTGTAAAAACTAAAATTTAAAAAATTTTATTAACATCTACGTCGTCAAAATCAAATAAATATGAAGCCAAAGTAAAACTATAATATAAAAATATTTTAAGACAATAGAAAAATTATGGTTCTACAACATGGCAGTTTATAATGGATGATATCATGTAGGGAAAAAATTAAATAGGAGTATTACAACATCACACAACAGTAAAATATCGATTTTTTAATCATTAAATTCAATTATTTTTTGTCATCATATTTTAGTTACACAATTGCAGATAGTTTAGAGAAATCTACGTCTAAAGGCAAACAAAGAAAAATAACTTCAAAAGTACATTGGCAAATCTGATGCAAAGTGCAGCTATGTGATGACGTTGGTCGCACCTGTTTTACCTTTAAGTGCAGGCTAAGCAAACGTATTTTTTATTGTATAATTACTTTCAATTTCTATTGTAAAATAATTTTGGAACCAATAGTATTCAACTTTGTATCAACAATATCAGACGGTATAATACTTCTACTGAATAGTATAAGTATAGCGAGTACAACTAAATAACGTTCAATAATAAAATGGCACAACAATGCATCGCATAAATACATATATTTATATATCATATACAGAGAGACAGAGGAAAAGAGAACAACAGAGGTAGTGAAGACTGTTTTATTGACACCGGCAGGGGCATTAAAGCAAAACAAACAAGTATTTTTACAAAACTTGCTTGCGCTGATATACACCGTAAAGCAATCACTTTGTTTTTTTAGATAAACAAGGGTGATCTGATAAGTTTATCGCCTGAGACAAAGCAAGATAAATACTTTTAAACGAAAAGTACTTTGGTGCTAAAATTGTACGTTTATTAAATTAAAAAGTTGTCTTGAAAGTTCTAGCGATTTGGGTTAGTTAAATTGATGAAATCCTTTTTGGCATCTCTCGTGTAGCTTGACCCTATGCAAACCTCTTTCTTTCCCAGTTGTCAGCAAAGAAAAGTGAATATCTTTTGTAAATGGCCTGAAAGTCCTTAAAACATAATATAATTTGGCTGTTGTTTATACAGGTGTGTTACCCATAAATTGCAATTTATTTCTATTTATAAGCTGTATAAAATTGAAATGCGTACATATTTTTTTTTTTTTTTTTGGTTAAAACAAGACTTGTCAAATATTGTTAAAAAGAGAACAGATAAGATAGAAAATCAACAACGCGCGATAAAACTAGTGTAATAAGACTTTGAATTCTTAACACGCTAGGCTCGAAACAATTTTAAAAATATAAAGAAACGTTTAAGATTTCATTTTGAAAACATACGCTATACATTTCGCGCTATCGGTGACGTGTATCGTTTTTCGAATAATTACCAAACATTTTTTGATTTGGCAGTATACCCTCACTTATTTACGTATTATGAAACTGTTTTCCAAAGTTTTGGGCAATATGATTATAGTTTGGCGTAATGATATTGCTTCATTTGGACGTAGTCACAAATCTGTGGTATGTCTGCATGGAAAAGAGAAGTTCTCTTTAATTTTGGACGTCTTTTCAAATATAAAAGGAAAAACGGATTTAAAAAAATTGCTCCCTTGCCTTATAGAGCTTGCCGATCTAAATGTTTTAGACATTTTCGAGTCACACTATAAAAACATGTGCTTTAAGGCCCATTCAGCATAGAACAATTATTGTGACGTTTTTATACGCAACAACAAACACTTATAACGCTGGCAGTCTCAAAGCAAAGAAAATTTCTTCGTCACAATCTTAAAGGGTATAATTTGTAATGAAAAGTATCCCTGAAAGATGACTGTTCGGATTCGAAAGATGACTATTCGGATTCGAAATATCCCTAGTATCCGCAATTTTCAGTCACGGTAGTGAGATAGGTTAAACCTTAGATATGCAGTTGCGCCAAAGTAATATTTTATTTTTTTTCCTTGTTAGTTTTTATAACATGTACTTTTAGTTTCAAAACACATCGATAAATTTAGTTTCCTCGTGCTCTTCTTGGCAGAGATGAAATATACTTTTTCTGTGCTAATTAGCTTACCCAAATAAAGTATATTTGTATTACATAACACTTTTTTTTGAATATACTCAACGATTCGGATTTATCATATGAAGTATGCAAATTTAAAAAAAATCAACATTTTTTACTTGCTAATTAACGTAAATAGCTTAAAAGCTCTGTTTTCAATAAACGCATCGAAAGGTGTTAAAAAATCAAAAACTTTTTGTGCATTTTCTTTTGCCATTATCAAAAATTTGAATTTTAGATGAAACATATTTTCGAAAAAATGGGGTTCCATAAAAAAAAAAATTAGCTGTACCCCTTAAGTATGACGTTCTCCAAAGTACAGACATAATGGTAGTGTGTATATCGATTTAAACTACAAGTGCCTAAACACGAAAGTCTCACTCAAATCCATTCATGCACTAAAGTGAGTGCATAGCGAATAATAGTTAATTGAAAAACAAAATATATAAACAAGTGAAAACAAAAAGCTTATTAAAGCAAAAAAGAAAAGCTCTTCAACAAATAAAGAGCTGCTGTGTAGACAATTTTTAAATAAATTATATAGTGGATTTACCTTTCAATCCAGATACAAGCACACGCCACGGATACTTGTGACTGTAAGATGCCAAATTACCACGTATAATAATGTACGGCATTTGGAAATATGTATATTTAATATGTTTTGTAGTAGTTAATAGTAACAAGATGATGACTTATGTTACAACTTCTTTAAATTTTAATTTCAGTAAGTAAAATCGGACGCGTAAAAACATTTGATGTAATAAATCGTATTTAGGACTTTGCTATTAGTAAAGCAAATAGACAAGAAATCTCCACGCACAGCAACAGACGCTCTGATGTGTTTGTTATAACTAAACTGTATTCAGACGAACGAAAAACGCTGCAGTTATCGTTGCCAGTTAAATGCGTTCTCCACCGTGGATTTCACTTCGCTATGCACGTATTGCTTATGATTTAAATAATTATTGATTGATATTTGGATAGTAGTTTTCATAAGTGAATTTCACCCACTGCTTTACGATACGAAATGATGGTAAGATGGATTTCCTTGGGTGGTTTTTTGTTCTAAGTAAAGGTAGTTGTCAAAAGTTGTTAAAAAAGAAAGATAAATATAAAATATTGTTAAAGATATAATCTACTCTATAAGTTTTTCTAGAGTTTTATTATTGTATGCCAGATTTTAGGGTTCTCTTGATGAGTATAAAAAAAAATCGGTGTATAGTGTCATATATAAAACAAAAGGTTTAAAACAATTAAAATTAAATAAAAGTGATTTCACAGAATAAATTTATATTTTGATTTATTTTAATATTTTTTCGGTTACATTAAGATTTGCGTCGGTCTTATCGGGGTAATGAAACAATAATTTTCTTAAGTTCCTTAATGGAGGACTTGTTTATCTTATCTGGAGGGTTGTTTTACTAATCTACTATACTTTAAGCCCACCGGATATAAATTAAAATCGCACAAAAAAATGTACACGAAATGTACATTCTAGTCTTAGTTATGCGTAGTGATTAGTACGCATAACATATTCCATTGAATAAATGCTGCATTTTTTCTGACCAACTATTTTCGAAGTATAGTTGGTCACAAAAAGCCTAATTGTATGACTATCGTGATTCCTTCAATGTATATATGCGCATCTTAAATAAAAAATAAAATGAAGCATAATCATAAAAAAAATTTTAAATCCATAAAAATCAATGTTAAACAAATTTAATTAAAGGAAGATATTTTTTTGTTCATAAAGTTACAGCAACAAAAAAGAAAGGTTTTTATTTCATTATCTCTAGTTTTTAAATTACACTGTTATGCCTTATTTTTGCTGGAAACCGATCACACATTAAAATACCTTAACAAATTAAATTTTTATATTAAGTAATTTTTGTTACTAACCAAACCCAAACCAATTGCCTGCGCTTTAAAGAGTACAACAACCCTTAAATAAACTATAATTGTAAACAAACTAAGGCTGTAAGGACAACAAGAGAATAACTAACTCCTAGATTATACAGTTTAAAAGTACATGAAAAAAAAGAACAGTTTAGAAGTAAAAGAAAATATGTATTATAGTAAAATGCAAACAAAGGCTTGATGATGAAAAGTAAATAAAATATGTGCTTTTGACAGAATAAAATTTGCAATTATATTTTTAAGTTTTTTATCAATTCAAATTTAAAAATTACTGAAGAGCATTGAGCACAAAACCAATGGAAAATTGTGTGCACACATTTATGTATATTTCACGGCCCAAAAAACCATTAATTCACTTGTTTTCAGCGGTTATAATATAGAAAGACCCCAAGACATTATCAAAAATAAGCTCCAATTACAATACAAAAATCCACAATGTCTAGTGGTAGCATCAAATAAACTTCTTGACTTTACCAAAAATCGAAATCTTTTGAAAAATCATCCATTGCTTTGGTTCAGAAGTGAATAAATTGTCGTGTAGGCAGATGGCACACAAACAAAACCAAATCAAACGAATCACGTTGTTTTTTTGATATTTTTTTGGCCGAACCTGACTTTTTTGGATAAATTGTACTACTCTTCTCGTTGACGTATGTACAGCTTCTATTACTATGTTAGCCTTTGCGCAGTTACTTTGAGTGCTAGTAAAATATATTTTCTGAAACCATCCAGACAGGTATTTTTTATATCTATCTTATATAAAATGTATGTTCTCATCCAGCTCGTTTTCTCATTTACCGCAAACACACTTTAGTTGAGGCATATTTTACTTTAATTAAATATATATATGTACATGCATTTTACTAGACACGCTTAACAAAGCTATCAAGCTTTATACCTAAATACTTTAAAGTGGAACAATATTTTGAACGCCAATCATTCATCAATAAGTACTATCACCTTAACCAATATCATTTCAATATAAATAAAGCAACGTCCTAAGAATTTGTATTTCATTACTAATCAATTTTATATTATATGTACCATCACGACTTGTATACTTCAATGAAACAAAAAGTTTTAAGTGCGAGACCACTACAATAACTACATACATATATTAGCAAATTATTTCATTTCCAAAAAAGCATAAATTAAAAGAACGCAGATAAAATAAAAACATTTTTAATAATCAAAAATTAAATATAGAATGATGTCACTTTTGTGCATGTGTAATTTTTGTTGCTTTTCCACAAATTTATTTTTGTATTTTTTAATTGAATTTGTCGTCGGACTTACCTTTTTAGTTTTGCTATGCTCTTTTTTGTTGACTAACTAGGAAAATATTTAGTTCTTTTCTTTATTTATTTTCTGCTAGGGCTAATTATTTTTCTTGTGAAATTAACATTAAATTTGATTTAAATTTTTTTTATAACTTAATAATTTGTAATTGAAATTCAATTCTTTCTGCAATACTCATCAAAAAATTTCTCGACTGTGCTAAATTTTACAGGTCAGAAGTTTGAGAATGAAAATCAACAAAAGTAAATATGAGATTAACGAAAGAATCGTGAAAAGAAAAATCAACGTTGACGTTATTCAGCAACTCGTGCTACACAACCTGGTTGTGCTACAATTGGCTCTTCAGATCACGTTCAAAAACTACATACGTTTTGTTAACCTGCGCTCAGGATCGTTGTGGGCTGCTGTCGAATAGAACCGTTTCGTATGATCAATATACAAATGTATACATGGTATAAGAAAACAATTTTTAAATGATTGGAAAATTATAAGGAAACTATGTGTGCCAAGTTTCGAATTAATTAATTGGTCGACTAGCACAAAATTATTTAAATAACGCTAATTTTACAATTTATTTTCAATTACATATTGGAGTTTCAAGCAGCTTTTTGCCTCGTGTACACGTGAAACCACTCGCAATAGTTTTGCTGCCGTACAGTTGCTTCCAATGAAGAAGTTATTCTATATTTCTTACGGAAACAATATATTACGGTTGCATTAATGAAAAAAAATATGTTGGTTTAACATTCCTTTTAAGCTAAATTGAAATAAAAAAATTTTTCTATATACTAAAAAATAGTAAAATGAGAATAAAAAACAAACAATTCCTGGCTTTCTCAAAAGCAAATAGCTTTTCCCTGAAATGTTAATACGCATTGTTTTGGAAAAAGTTCATTATGATGATAAAAACACCATTAGAGAAAAACTTGACTGGAAAAATCCCCCAATTTCCGGCTATTTCAAAATTTTTTCAATTAATACCAGGCCCCCGACTTTGACATGAAATTTCCGACTTTGCAATTTGGCAACCCTGATTTTGAAACTAGTTTGCTAAATATTTTTGAAACTTCTATAGGGCCGTACACACCATCCTTCATGCTGTCCATCATGCTTGTCAAACTTCACTATTTGATCATGTGAACGGTTTAACCAGCCGCTTGACCCTCATGTTGGATGGATGGATAGATGGATGGATGGATGGATTTCAAATGTTTATGATTTCTCTGCTGGCTTGTCCGTCCGTACAACGCTGGCTGCGAAGCCTAGTGTAAATTTTTCATTTCAAATAAGATTTCATGGAGTGAACATCAACGGTGATGTTCATGAATAATAGCACTAGCTTATAAAATGAATTTTTTTTTATGATCCATGAATAAGAGGCTACTTTTTATGTAGTTTTTCTTGCTGAATTCGAATATAAAAATAAAAATTTTTTGAATGGTACAGTTTCATGTTTTTTCTTTTCTTCGACCACTATTCACTTTAAAATTAATATTTTGAACTAGAAATGTCATTCATTCAAATTCATTGAATAAGTGGTTCAAAATATATGTATGAAAATAAGCCAGATTTTCAAAAAAATCAAATTTTGCATTTGATTCTGTGGCCACGAAAAAATAGAAATAAAATAACAAAAAATAATTTCACTCCATACACATAGAACGGATACTTCTACAGGAAAATTAAGATTAACTAGAAGAAAATCTACCACAATATGACAACGGTAGGAGCGATTGAATGAGTGAACCTAAAGCGACATTTTTTCACAATTTAGGTTTCTTAAGAGACATATCTTCGTTTTTAGGGAGCTGAAAACAATGATTTTTTATTTTTACAGGAAGCAGCACCTCCGTGAAATAAAAAGCAAAGAAGAAAATTGAGTGATGTGTACGCCTCAAAATTTTTCAGCAAATGATGTTTGACTGCATGCTGTATGATGTGAACGCAAAACGAAATTTACAGTTATTCGAGTACGTCAAGCATGATGGACAGCAAGAAGGATGGTGTGTACGGCCCTTATAATATAACTATACAAGTTTACTACAAAAAAATGCTACTTCTTCCAAAAGTAGGTCCAGTGCCAAATTGTATTAGATTTTTTTTCGGTTTTGCTTTGAAAATTTTTTTTGACACTCCAGCTATCTGACGTTCAACACTTTCAGATTTGAGTTTGACAGCTTGCGAGGGCCTTAATGGAAGTTTCGACATATTTTGCTGTTGCTACTCTTATTCTGTTCCACAGATCACCTTCCAGGTTGTTGCTGTCTTTGCCTTTGAACACGGCATTGAAGAAAGAAAATAATGAATGTAGAAATTTTAGCGAAATGTTACGTCAGATAATCAAAAGCTGCATGCCAGAAGTGGAGAAATATGTGAAGTTCAGTTCTGTGTGTCCAATTTCTCTGTCTGTACCGTATATTAGCCTACAACTTTCAAATATATTAAAATAGTTTATTACGGCTGGCCTTTTGAAATTGTAACTTTCATGGTCGACCAACAAATTAAACAATAAATTATTTAATTCGTACTTTGACTATATATTTGGCTAACTACCATTGAATTAGCCGCAAGTTGTAAATTTTTTTTAGTATGAATCCGCAGGCTATAATAAGAATCATTTGCAAATAACTGTGTTGAGGGCTTTCGACAGGTCTATGGCTACCAGTACCGTCCTGTTTCAACGCCTCACATTCATTTAGCCTTGGCTAATAGATATCAATTATTGGCTCGTCTGAATTCTGCCACCACCTCCACATGAGGCAATATTTTGACTGTTTGGCATTTCTTTTTGAATTCTCCTTCTCACACTAAGTGTGAGACAATAAGTAATGTCAAAAAACTTTCCGAAAACTGATTTATGTCAGTCTGATGACACTAACGAAATCAAAGAAAATAAACAAATGCCAAAATAACAATGGAGAAACAACAAAAGCCGATAAATCGGTATTAGGATTCAGCATCTTCAAGTTTGTGTTTACGAAAGCAAAAGTGCTCGAGGTCCAGGAAAAATCCAAACTGAAAAAAGTTCGAACAATTGAGGCTAATCACCCCAGGAATAAAATATAGAATTTGAATATCAAATAATATACAAAAAAGCACGTATCACGATACGTCTGCTTTTGATCGATGAAGTGGACTAATTTTGTAGAATGACAAAGTAGATGATGTAGAGAGCGACGAAAAAAACCATATGCTACACAAAGTGTAAGCGAATGTGAGCCTAAAATTTAAATAAATTATGTATTGATAAATAAATACATTTATTATTTTGTCAATACATATTAAACTACACTAGCAAAAATTGGGCAAAGATTTTAGCTTTCCTGAACAGAGCGGTTAGAAACTTGGAAAAATGTTAACCTAAGTAATATTTACTTTTTGATTTATAAAGAAATGTCTACATATATTCGGATATATATGTATGTGTATAATAAAGCCCTGCATAAGTGAATCCATTCAAGATCAAGTACCGATACAAATCGATACGGAACTGAAATTATGCAGGACGACATGGGAGTAGTGAATTAAATTTGAAGTGCACTATCCATTTCACTACCACTAAATAAATTTAGAGAAACATTATTTCATAGTAAAATTATTCGCTAGCACTAAAACTTCATGTTATTTTGTTTCTGCCACTAAATTTTATTTTTATATATGTATTTGCTAGTTGCAAATGTAGTGGCAGTGCAAATTTTTTCACTGTATGGTAGTGAAGTTTTAAATAAAGCTCCTTATTACATTTGTCAACATAATTTTTAAAAATTTATTTATTTTTAGTGTTTTTACATCGTTACTCGACAAACTACGACTTTTAAAACGTGTGCTGAGAGCAAAAACATAGTCAACTTCAACCTGAGTAAAATAAGCATTTATTGATAAAAGGTCAAAAGAGTTCACGTTGACGTGTGCCAAGAAATAGATATCTGACGTGGTATTCTAATTTTTTTGTTTTCATAGTTTGTAACATTTACTCAATTAAAATCGGCGCAGCTTCTACATCTTAATAACACAAAGCAGCAGCAGCTGTAGAAACCGAAAAACGTTTTTGGCAGCTACATGCGCGCATTATTCAGTCTTGCCGAAACAGCAGAAGCAATTAGAACATTAAAATAGAACACAACTGTTTCAATAATTAATTAAAATACTATAAAGACCAGCGCTTTTAAACACGCACCTTTACACCGACTCTTATTTTTTTATAAATATCTACGTAACATCTATAGAAATGTATAAATTAATGGTATTGTTTTTAACAACGACACTACTGCTTGTTGTGGGCACCATGCCCGCATATGCTGGCATTACTCCTCACAAGCACGAGAAGCACACAAGTAAGGAACGCTTTAAGGATGGCATCTACAGTGCAAGGGACGCACAACACAGTGATAACAATGGTGAACACAATGTCGAATTTGACCATGAAGCTATAATTGGTAAGAGAATTTAAATGTTTGGTATATTTTGATTTTTTTAACATTAATTAAATAAATAGTTTGTAAATTAGGAGCATCGCGCGCTATGGACCATCCATTATACTTCAGAAAATAACATCATTAGTAGTTATATTTTATAATGAATACATACTCGTTTTCACAAAAAAAAAAAAACAAAAAAAAAAAAACAAAACTAAAAAAACAAGAATTTCCCAAAACGATAAAAAAAACACATGCCTTTGCAATTTCATTTTGTTTTTATCCGTTCAATGTAGTATTTACAAACTGATTCTTTATATATGAATCGCTTAATATTAAAAGGAGGCTTCTACAGTTTTGCTCAATAGTTTTTTCGCTTACGATTTGATGAAAGTTGATACATCGAGTTGTGTTAAACAGGGACTTCTGCCATTCAGTTCACGTTTTAGTACAGCAAAATTTGAGTTATTCGACCCCAATTGAATGCTGCTTATAACTCATTGTGTTTTTTTGCTTCCTCTGTAAAATTTTAAGATTGTCAGAAGTCCCCTCTTAAAATTAAGTGATTTGAATAAAACTCTATCGCAGTGTTAGTAAGGAAATTGTTACTTTATTAATGTTGCATCACTTTCTAAACAAACAGTTAATGTTTTAAACTGCATAAAAAACAAAATAATTCGGCCTGAATTGGGCTAGGGGATTTTTTGTTTGCTGGAACTTTATGAAGAAAAAAGGACTAATGCCATTCAATATTTAATTTGAAATCCAGTCATTTAAGTTACAGAACTAACTTAGTGCTGTGTGAAAAGATTTGCATTTTGTATTAATTGATAATAAGTTGTCGATAGCTTTAGAATCGACTATTCTCTTGAACTCAGAACGTTTTTTCTTTATTTGTGTTTTTAGAACAAAGTAAAATTTAATATGTATTTTATAGTACTTTTAGTGCAAAAACAACAAAAAAATTACAGGCGCAAATCGCATTAATTGTTTGAGAATAACTCCAACAATTGTAAAGGAACAATAAATGGGCAACCAGCTGCTTAACGCCAACGTTTTTGTTTGAATGTTTATGCAGAAACTTTAGGTCGGGGATTTTTGATAGAAAGTTATTATTTTTTTTTTTTGACTAACATATTACTCTTGCAATTGATCTGTATTTTCTTTTGAATAAAAGTTTCTTTAAAATTTTATAAATTTATTTCTAGGTAATGTAAAAGAAGCTCAAGAGTTTGACACTCTTTCACCAGAGGAATCAAAAAAACGTTTAGCAATACTAATCAAAATGATGGACTTAAATAGCGATGAATATGTTGATAGACACGAGCTTAAAGCATGGATTTTAAGGTCTTTTAAGTGAGTTTATGTTGTTGATTAATGCTTTTGTAATGCTAACACTTTCCTATTAAGCTTTAAAAAAAAAGAAGGAAACAAGCTGAAACTACATGAAAATGGACAAGGAAATTTTTATAGACAATTTTACTGAGTAGTTTTCCCCCGCAAATCTTTTTCTGAAAACTTAAAAATACTTTTCTAGATCACTTTTCTAGAAAAGTTTTTGGTGCTTTGACGGTTAAACCTTATGACTCTTTGCCACCTGGTAGTCAACGAATTAGAGCTCTAACATTATATTTATGGACACATGTACATATGTATATGTATGCGATACAACAATAACATATAAGCATTAGGTTTCGCTGTTATAATATATGATGTAGTATCCATATATAACTGAAGACTTATGTATGTATGTAACATAAGAATTATATATATACCGTAAAGTATGCATATAAAACGTTAGATATATATAAACTAAATAAGCACCTATTTTAGGTCACTTATAAAGCATAAGTGTCATGGCAACGCATCTACATTAACCTGAAAGAGGCATTATTTTGTATTTAATACAATTTTAAGAAATTTTCAACCTTGCTGGAGTTCCGTAAGAAAATCTGTCGTTATCTGTTAGTCTATAATGAATTCTTTGCAAAGAAAGTTTATACTTACCGCGTCGCCATTTTTTCCAGCAGTTATCAATACTTGGTGCAAAGGAGGATTTTATTTGTTGCTATGATTTTTAAAACGTCGATGCAATATGGAAAATAAAGCAAGTGGTTTTGCTAATTTTGTTTTTTTTTATCTAAACAAAAATCAATTTTTGGTCGTACCCAAAGATCAGATGAGGTACCTCCGAAAGACTTTTGTGTCATAAGCCAAACCTTATTTTATTTCCTAAGCATCAAAATCTTTATATATTCTTGCTTAACAGAGATAGAAACGCTGTTTAATGGGATATTTGAAGATATTTAAACTGAACGTGGGGATTTTCCAAGTAGTAAAAAAAGTTCGTTGCCATTTAATATTTTAGACGGGTGTAATAATTTTTAAAAAAGTTTTAAGAAAACTATAGAAAATGAACGATCTCTAATCTGCAAAAATAACATAATATAAAGGCAAACTAACTTTTTACCTAGGTTTTGCCAAACTTTGAATGTCGCTTAGAATATTTAATTGTTTAAAACTTTTAAGTGCTATTTGCTTGTACTCTTTACATTTTTCATTTGTTAGCTGCATGCTGTAATTTGTTTACTTACTTTGTGTAATATAATTATTTCTACTTACGCCATTCAACTTCATTTATTTTAATTTAGAAAACTTTCCGAAGATGAAGCCGCTGATCGATTTGAAGAAATTGATCAAGATAACGATGATCAAATTACATGGAAAGAATATCTTCAAGATGTATACGGCATGGAAGATGAAAATTTCAAAAAACAATTAATCGAATTCGATAGCTACGAGGAGGAACGCAAAATGATACATGACGATAAAGAAATGTTCAATGCGGCCGATTCAAACCAAGATGGTGTTCTTAACTCCGAAGAGTTCGTATTATTTCAAAATCCTGAAGAACATCCACAAATGCTACCAACAGTTTTCGAACATACTATGCGAGAAAAAGATAAAAATCATGATGGAAAAATAGATTTTCAAGAATTTGTTAGTGAAACTGTCGAAAATCACGATAAAGAATGGTTGATTAGCGAAAAGGAACGCTTTGACAATGATTTCGATGATAATAATGATGGCGTATTGACCGGTAATGAAATACTCAGTTGGGTAGTTCCCAGTAATGATGAAGTAGCCAAAGATGAAGTTGATCACTTATTTGTTTCCACTGATGAAGATCAAGATGATCGTTTGTCGTATTTTGAAATATTAAATAATTACGAAACGTTTGTTGGCAGTGAAGCCACTGATTATGGAGATCATTTACAGAATATTCATCATTTAGCTGACGAACTGTAAATGTTTGAAGTAAAATACAAGTTCTTGTTTTTTCTTTTGTATAAAAAGTGTAAACATTCTTTAGCAATCTCCTTTAATTTTTTAAGATATCAGCACCACCTCATTTATATTTATATTTTGCATGTGTCATATGTTTGCTTGTATTTAAAATAAAAATAATAGTACTTATTTTTTATAAGAATGTACCTAATAAATTTATTTTTAATTTAAAACATATATTTTTTATGTGTTGCATTTAAAAACTTTTATAGAGAGATTCTATCAAATATTTGATATGATTTTCCCCTTAACAATGTATAAAAGTATGTATGTATGTAATTCAAAATAAAACCAATAAACAATAAGTTAAACCCTTAAGAACTTTGTTTGGCTTTGTGTTTTAAGAATGATAAACAATTAATTATCACAAAAAAGACAAAAGACGCATTTTTGGTTACCTGCAGCTAAATCCCTACGGAGAAGAGAACAAAAAATTACATATTATTTATTAAGTATTATTTATTTTTACATCATTTTTATTTCATTTTATTAGATTAATACAATGAATGACTAGATTAAGCGCTAGCGCCTAGTTAACATAAACATCAATCTTCTGGATTATAGTTTATTTTTAAATAAAATAGTAATATATCATTTAAATGCAGTTAAGTACATAGCATATAAATATATGCAATGGAATACATTACACAAGAAAATGACTAGATTATACATGTTTACGCACACACATATATGTATATTAAAGTATGTAATTATGAATTTATGTATTATGCATTATAACCATTCACTTATATCACAATATTGCACCTAACTGGCCTGTTCTGTTAGTAATTTACCTTAAATTTATTGTTATAGTAAGCATAATATAAAAAATGTGTGCCAATCAAATTTCTCGATAAATTTTAAACTTGCGCCCTAGCGTTAAATCCGACATTTTTTCAGTATAGTTCGGTATAATTCGATGTTTAGTTTTCACTCGAAATATATCAAAATTGTGAAAATTTTATACTAAAAAAACTGCTCAAAATTACACTGAAATTGTAATTGCTAATTTATTTCATAATTCTCATTATGCAAATGTGCAATGTGCTTGAACAAATTCATTAATACGCCTTGTAATTTCAGTGTAATCAAGCGTGGCCGGACCCGACAGATTAGGGTTAGTTTTTTCATCTATGGACATTTATACAAAAGTAAAGGCAAAGTTTACTTAAAGAATTATTTTTGTATATTTGACTAGTACTAACATTTATGCTTAAACGTGTGTTTTCCTGCTGCTCTCTACTCTAAATTAAATAGTTAGGTAACACGTTTACCTCACGGATTGTTATTTTTGCAACATAAAAATAACATAATCTACCTTGAACCAAATTAACATTACCAGGGCTAAGTAGGAATCGAATCTTCCAATTCCATAACAGAAGGAATTGATAAACTTGGAATTCAAAACTTAATTCCATGTGAACGTTTTGGTATTCGGAGTCGACTTTTCCAATGGCAAAATGAATCGAAGGTCGATTCTATTTTGATTTCAAAAGTTCTAATTCCGTTTCAAGGAGTTGGAACTATGGATCGGAGGAGGTTTTGCCAAATCTTTATGGAATGCTTGAAAATATATTTTGAACGTCACCAAAGAAGGCCGATGGAGCATATTTTAGCACCAGTTGATAATAAAAGGTTTAATATTATACAAAACTTGGCTATTCGGCATAAATGGAGTCGCTTCTAAAGATGTTCAAATACCATTTTCAACTTTTGTGAGCGACATTTTTCAGTGCATTGTTTCATTTCATCTGGAAATATGTTTATTCGACTAATTGGAACGCACCGCGTGTACATTTGAGCAATATCGTCCGCTTAAGTAAGCCGAAAATGGTTTTTGCTCAATAACACGTTCAGCAAGCCTTAAATAGAAAGATATATTAAATCCAACTTTGTGGAAGAAATGAAAACACATCGACTTCCTGCTAAAAAAAAAGCTCCATAAGATGAGGTTTAACCCTCCATTCATAGTTTTCAAACTTCCCATAAAATTGTTCAGTGATGCCATTTTTTTTAAATTTTTTATTTGTCAAATTTACTATTTTTGCTCAAGAGATTGTTTTAAAAACGATGAAAGGTGTGTCAAAGGGTTACTTTTCCAGCTATAGAGCAAAACTCCCCTTTTCGACCTCTTTAAGCGCTGCTGCATTATAAGGGAACTTCAACATAACGACACAAAATTTGCCCTCTAGTTAATGTGTCTGCTTCCTTAAATATTTAACACTAAAAAAAACAAGGATTTGAACAACAAAGTGCGAATATTTGTCTCATGACATTACATCTTCATAGTGTCATGCAAATTATATTTTTTGGACAGATTTGTGTACCTACTCGCACACTGCTTAAAAATCACACAATATATCATAGTTATCCACCTGCCGCAATGGAGCCATATCATTGAATACCTCACTTAAATACTCTGTTATCATTGAAGGTAATCTTAGTTTAACTAAATCTTGTCGACTTTTAATGTGTTTCATTATTTCTGCACGACAACGATCTTGCAAATTGACAAAATCACGACGTGCGCACTTTAGAGTCATTTCCGTTTTCGCTGCTGTAGAACAGACAATCGGATATAGCGGCTCTTTAACCTGCAATATATATAAAAATAACAATTTAAGTATTATGAAATTATTTAAATAAGCACTTGGTTTACATTAGAAAATCTTAGAAGTACAAAATATCAGACTTTAAAAAGTTTTGCTCACCTTATCCAGTCCTCGAAAAGCAACACCTAAACATTTTCCATCCTTATAGTATGTTAGTGTACCTTCGATACCATCGAAAAGTATACCAATTATTGTGGCATGATTTTCTTTAAAACGTTTTGTATATAGTAATGCCACACCTTTATGCCATAAAACGCCTTTATGTGATAAGCCCCAACCATGTTCGTTTTCGCCCAACATATTGCGAAATGAATTCGCATGCAATCTGGCATATTTTGTGCCTATTCCAAACATAATGCTGGTGCCGAAAACCCGTTGCGAAACATGCAGTTCCCAGTAGAAGCGGCCATTATTTAGTGGACGTTTACCCTGTACACCAGCAGTTCCTTTACTCCAGTTCGGATGAAAGTGGACGGTTCGATTGTTAGGACCACTTAATACCACCTCCTTTGAACGATTTCTTTTACTCCAGGTCCAATTGTCCTCACAACCATGTTCCAGTGGGATAACAACTTTTTTGGAGGAACTACGACGTGATGTAGATGGGGAGGTTGTTGAATGTCTCGACGGTGAAGTATTGGTCGAATCGTTGTCATCGTCAGAAGGCATTTTGGTGGGGACAATCCTTTTTATGTGCTCTTGATACTATTAATTAGGTGGTAGGGTGCTGTTGATGGTGGGTTGTTTTAAATGTTGATGGTATGATGCTGCCAATGTTTTATGAGAACATTATTCCTGTCAAAGTTTTATGATTTATTTTCTTATTTTCAAGACTTTATAGAATACTTTGGAGGTTAAAATTTCTATTTTCAATCAATCTGAAAATCATAAAAATAAATGACATAATTTATTTACTAAGGGATTGTTGTGTTTCATAGTAATGCTTAGACTTTCTTGCAGACCTTACAATAAAATTAATATATAGAAAATTAAGCTAACTAGGGAGTTCTATCCTAATTTTGCATAGGGATTTTATGTAATCTGGCTTAAATGTTAAACGATACTTCTAAAACATTCTGGTATCTTATATTAATGATATATTCATATAAATATATCGAGGTATTAAGGGATATTTTGGGGTCAATCGGAGGGGAGAAAGTATTAATTGGATGTTTAAGAAAAACTATGATAGAGTATGTATATAGAGGTACAAATACTATGCAAAATTATGCCGATAAATCTTAAGTCTGTATATATGCCAGCTAATGAGGCCACTTTAAAAGTCTATTACAAAATGTATACAGCTTTAATAAAAAAACTAGGGTCTAACTTTAGTAATAGAAAATTTCGTGTAGTTTTTCAATCTGCCAAAATATTTTTGTTTTTCTGTTGATATGTATATATGATACTCTAACCGCCGAACTGCTGAGCTACCCATTCGTGAACATTAAGAAAGTATTATCTGAGTCTTATGTAAAATAGGTTAATATATACTTTATATAAACAAACCTATTGATTATTCTCTACAGGTATAGGTGATAACGGAACATCACTAACATCTGACATATTTCTAAGGCAACTCTCTGATGATGATGACGAAAACTGGAAGCTCCCGTCGTTGTTGTTGTAATAAGCTGACGATGTTTGTGATAAATTTAAAGATGCTGTCGATGCCGTATAGTAACCAACATCATCATCAATATTTATATCCCTAGGATTGTTGTGGCAATTATTGTTTTGGGAACAATCAACATTTCCATCATACCCATTTGTTGTACGTTTGTAATTCAAGTGTGTTATAGGTTTCTGCAGTTGTTGCTGTTGTGGCTTTTGAGCGTTCAATCGATTTTTCAAATTTCTTTTAAGTTCACGATTTTGTTTGCGCAACTGTCGCTGTTCCAATGATTTCTCACCGACGACAATATTGTTCCAAAAACGTTTCTGTTGCTGCTGCTGCAATTGCAATTCTTGCAAATGAAAATGATGACGACAATATCCTTGTGGACTATTTGCACAAAAACGGCACGTTTCAGCGCCAAATTCAGTTGTTATCTCTGGACGTTTTTTTGTACGATTTGGATTTTCTCGTGTCAGTTCTATTGGAGGTTTTCCAGTTGCCGATGCTTCAGCAGCTTCCTTTAATAGACGTACATTTTTCGGATTGATCCATTTATCGTGTACATATAGCACCAGACGTTGGCAATATAAACAGATCGATTGAAATAATAATAACAGAACGATAATCATATAGTATGAAGGAAAGATTTGGCGCTGAACATAAGATTTCGTAAAGAAGAGATTGTTGGGGGTGAGGATGATTGATTTTGTAAGTGGTAGTGCTTTCTATTTCAAAAACAGTAGAAGGGGTTGTACGGTGCGTTGCGTTATATATATATTTTTTTTCGTCAACTACTATTTATGTACAGTATATATTGTATAAGGATTTTTCACTATTTGGAAATTGTTTTTAACTTTTTTTTATGTATTAAATATCTGGTTTTTAACAAGAGTTGACTTTTTAAAAAAAAATATTTCCTTTTTTATTTTACAATTTGCTAAATGTGTGTATGTCTAATTTATCCGTCACTCTACTCCTAAAAAAAGAAATCTACTAAGAATTCTTTTATGGGAATCTACCCTTATTATCTTTGACAAGTCAGTCTGTCTGGAAAATGAGTTTTTCCAATACGCATTATACTCTTGTTCTATTCACACCCCCAATACATGTTTATCGGCTACATAGCTCTGTTGTTGATTTTCTTATCGGTATTTTTTGTTGGACTCCCTTTTATGCCACATTGCCGCCGGCATTCGATTTTTACCTTCCCTGTATTTTATTAAAAATTTCTGCGCACGAGTTAACAGTGCGCAGTTAACAAGTGCTTGTGTTCTGATTAGAGTTCCAACCCTGCACAGCGATGGACTGTTCTCAGGCATAAGTTTTGTTTTAGGTTAGCTCGTTCCGTACGAATATTTTAGGAGAGATTATGATGACATTTTAAGAAGTTATTTCTTTAAATTTAGCTTAATATTTTTTTCGGTGCACTGAAAAAAAAAACTTATGAGCTAAGTATTTCAAAAACAGTAACTTGTGTAGCCTTGAGGACTGCAGTTCTTTTAGTATAGATCTAAAATTTTGTAGGTGTGAAACAAACGAGATTTATGTTAAATTCCTAAGAAAAATATGATCTAAATACATATTCCTAAATTAAGTCACTCGCACACTTTGTAGGGGAAAGTGGGATACCTTTGACACTTCATTTTTAAAGAGGTATATTCTTCACAAGAATTGAGGGATTTTGAAAGTTGTTATTGTTTTTCAAACGATTGCAAACAAAATAAATAACAAAAAACTGGTCTAATAAACGTGGGGATTTTATTCAAAAAGTATGACACTGTAAAATTTGTCTAGCAGTCAATTCCAAAATAATTTAAAACTGTTTTTAAAACGATTTATTAAAAAGACATATTGAAAAAAATTAATTTTTCAAAGAAAAAACGTTCCACTTAGATGTTGTGTTTGGTATGTAAAGACGCGGTGCGGGTCGTATAGCTTGATGGATTGTTCTACCCGACGCTTTTCCACGGAACTCGATACGAATCGTGAAACTCTACTCTCAGATATTGTCTTTGGATATCAGAAAAAATTACGTGAAATATGTTGCACATTAGTTGAATGTCAAATGCGCCCATTCGACAAAAGTCAAATGTGACCCAAACGCTCTAGAGGATTTTTTCTATGTTTTTTTTTTTTTAATTATTGCTGCTTTATTTTTTTCAAAATACATTTATATTTTGTTAAGGCTTACGCATAGTGATAACATATTCATTATATCATAGTCATAGTCATATTTCATAGAAAGCTTATGTACTGAGTGACGAAAATCACATCTACGATTGCGAAAACAGAAAAAAAAAAACGCCTCTCCGAAGAGAGTTGAAGAAGAACTGTCAAAGTTCATTACGTTTTTTTGAGTTCTGTTAGGCTGCATTTACATTTTTTGAGATTTAGGCCGTCTTCACACTGAAATTGGCAAAGTCAAATGTGCCCCAGTGTCAAAGGTACCCCAGCTTACCCTACGTCACTTATAACGTTTTCACAAGAAAATGGTGACAAATTTCATCGCTTCCTTAGATCCTTTAAAAAGAAAAATTAAAAAAAAAACGAAACAGTTATGACAGGAGCATTAAAATTTATTACGGCCCTTTATTCATTTGACAGTGTTTTTAAAATTAGGTATTTCTTGAAAGAATTTGAAAATATGTTTACGTTTTTATTTTAAGCTACTCATATAAACATTAAGTATTTTGAAAAGAATACATGGAATATAATCGATCGATAAATGGCTAAAATTGTGTCGTAAATCTAAAGCTGTGGGATTCCTTTTTTTTTATATATTTTATTTTAACTTCTGATCAATTGATTAAGCGCTCTTAGGACTTAGTATAGATGGAAGAAAATAAAGACCGAATCATAATCACAATTACAGGTAATATTTTACATTTTCGAAAACTTTATTTAATAAGTGTATTTTTGTATTATATGACAGTGAGTCTGTAGCACATATGGCACATTTTGTCCATTTTTTTTTTGCAAGAATTAAAAAAAAAAATTCAGAAAAACGGATCCATTATTAATTATCCTAAATAAATTTCGACTTGTTTTTAAAACATATATATTTATACGTATATAAAAATAGTTTACAATTTTAATGGCTACTTAAAAAGTAACGAACGTAAGAACGACTCTAGCGGTTTCTTAAATTCATCTATGGCGAGTAGGTGTCTTCACGTGGTCGTCGCACTCTGTAAGGACCTCCACGACTCTGCTGATTATAGTTATTATTATAACCATTATTTGGTCGACGGTAATTGTTCGGGTTATATTGTGGACGCGAGTACTGTGATGTTGCTTGTGGTGGCAGTGGTTGGGGTTGGTATTGTACTGGACGTGCTTGTACTGGCGCTGGTGCTACTCGTTCTTGTCCACGTCTGAGTGCAGTTGCCATATCGGCAACTGGTAATAGACGCTTAATGAAGGAGTCATTCCGACGACGGCAAACAGTACATCTGTAAATAAAACAAATCAAAAGTGATATAAATTCTGTCACTAACATAGCGTTCTGCCACTGGTTGCATTATATCACGCGAGTGGTGAAAAGCTTGCAGTATTATCAAGCATATGAAGTTAACAGTGCAACAACTTTAGCATTTTGTTTTTTGATTTATCAAAAAATCAAGCAAACGAACGAATTTCAGAAACATGTTGTTTATTTAGGTTTTTTGATTTTTGAAACCAGAGCTCTAAAGCAAATAAATCCCATCTATTGCCTCGATCTTTAGTAAAGACAAAGTTATATGAATGGGGCGTTTTACTGCTCACATTATCAGCAAAAACATCGAACATGTT
This sequence comes from Meiosimyza decipiens, assembly GCA_963680825.1. Classification (NCBI taxonomy): domain Eukaryota; kingdom Metazoa; phylum Arthropoda; class Insecta; order Diptera; family Lauxaniidae; genus Meiosimyza; species Meiosimyza decipiens. The sequence goes on along the minus strand of OY804260.1, from coordinate 72,107,281 downwards.
ATGGTAGGTCACGGATATTGGCAGTACGCCAAGTTACAAACCGTAAGAGATTTTCTTAGAAACTTTGTTAACAGTACTGCCTCCGATCTCAGGCCAACAGAAAACATCAATAATGTCTGCACAAATCTGAAGAATTTGATAAGCGATGCTTGCAGACTTGCTGTTAGCATCTGGCGCAAAAAAAAATTCGATCTGATATACGGAAACAACATAATCACCAATACATAGTTCTGCTATCTTGGAAGCTTTCTCAGTACTAAAGAAGACGTAGCAGCAAGAAATAATTGGTGTAGTCTTTCTTTAACATATTTCTTTCAAACAATTGTGAAATACGCTGACTTGATTAAGGTCAAGAGGTTCTATGAAAACATATGCAGAGTCCCATATCTATCTTTGTGGGTAATGGTGGTTCTTCGAGCTTACTAGTATTTGTTTTATCACTTGCAACCTACCTGCTAACTTTGCTTGTTTGATCCGCCTTAAGAGTTTGCTGCTGTGGCTTAATCCACTGCTCATGTTCTTCAATGACTGCTAACCAGAATGAAGCCAATGGATCATAGTAGTTGCAACGTCCGTGACCTTGGCATTCAATAATTGGATTTGAGCGGAACTCTTCTAAACAGGAACCGGGAGAAACGAGATTTTGTCCAAAGCCTCCAGCATTGTCAGTTGTCGTCTAAAAGTATTTTTAAGTTTAAAGTCCATGATTGATACTCTTCTGCTAAAACTTACCATTAAGTAACTGTAGCCTGTCCACATTTCCTCCCAGCCACCTGGACAGTCTGGTATAGACATGCTTTGGCTGTGTAACGCTATGGTACGTGTAGTGGTCTCACAAACAACGCAACTGTTTTAAAGAAAATAAGACATAGTCTAAGAACTGTGCTCTCACTTTAATTGAAAGCCCAAACTTACCGTGAAATATATTTTAGAAGATCTCGGGATTGAATCGGTGCCATTGTCATTGGCATTGGCTCCGCTGTTGATAGCCACATGCTGTCATCGTTGTTTTGTGCGTAATTACAAACATTGTTTATGTCGCAGAACATATAGGGCATCGTAGTAAATCGCATTAGACATGAACCGGATTGGCCCAAGTCTTGACCTACAGCTCGTGAGCTTCCAATGTTACCAGCAATTGAATATCCTTCCCACAGTTTGCCTGTGTTCGCCGGGCATTCGGGAATTTGCACCGATTGTGAGTGACGTACAAATACAAATCCACGACTCTTTGCACGTGGTGGTGGTGGAGCTGGATCACCAAATGGACCTTTTGAACCTTGTAAGCCATTGAGACCAGGTAAGCCTGGTCGACCCTGCTCTCCGCGCCCACCTTGTGGTCCATCTTGACCAGCATAGCCAATTGCACCTTGTTCACCCTGGTAACCCTTAGCACCTACATATCCAGTAGCTCCTATTTCACCAGACTCTCCAATATCACCTATTTCTCCTTTAAAACCGTCCAATCCAGGTTCACCGCGGTCTCCTGGGCGTGCCATGTTGAAGGGGAATGTAATACCTGCTTCACCCTTGGGTCCTTCTAAGCCTGGAAGACCTTCAATTCCGCTCCAACCAGATCCTCCAGTTGGTCCTCGTGGACCACGTATGCCAATTGGACCAATACGTCCTGGATAGCCTATATCACCTTGTTCACCTTTCCGGCCATCATATCCAGGTGCACCAGCAAAACCAGCATCACCAACATCACCACTTCGTCCATGAATGGCAAGCCCAGAATCACCACGTTCTCCTTGAAGTCCAAAATCACCTCTTTCCCCTTTTTGGCCAACGTGACCATGTAGGCCGTTTCGTCCTGGTGGACCAGGATATCCTGCATTGCCGCGTCCTCCACGTGGACCCTGAATTGAAATACCAGGAAGACCAATTAATCCGTCAGCACCATTGTCACCTTGCTCGCCTGGTGCACCTTTTGGTCCTACACGGCCTGGACGCCCTGGTAAGCCATCATATCCAGTATCACCTTCATCTCCGGGTTCAACATAAGATGGTATCGGTCCAGGTGGACCACGATACCCTTTGTCACCTATAGTACCTTTAATGCCGAACTGACCTTCAATTCCTGGTGCTCCGGGGTAACCAAAATCACCAACTTCACCCTTACGACCTGGGAATCCAGGCGAACCATCAGGACCCTGCTCTCCGATGGGACCTTGTTCACCGATTATGCCCTGCTCGCCCCTGTCACCAATTTCCGCATAGCCACCAAGAAGAATACCAGGGCGACCAGGTGCACCCTCATCACCACGTTCACCAAGAGCACCTATACTACCTGGTGCACCAATATCACCTTGGTCTCCTATCATGCCATAACTGCCTGAATATCCAATTTCACCTCTATCTCCGACAGCACCAGGCGCACCAGCAAAACCAATTGGCCCTAAAGAACCTTTTTTTCCAGGCATACCATTGCGTCCAGAATATCCAGGCAAACCATCTGCTCCTATGTCACCGATTTCACCAGCAAAACCTTCTAGACCATAGTCTCCTTGTTCACCTTTAAGACCAGATAGTCCGTCCAGTCCATTGCGACCAGGAATACCAGTTTCTCCTTTGAATCCAGGTGGACCATCGAACGCAACAGCTGTATCGCCTTCTTCACCTTGTTCTCCTTTGGCCCCATTCAACCCATTGTAGCCTGGAGGACCAGTATATCCATGTACACCAATCTCACCTTTAGCACCACTACGAGCGGCAATACCTTTAGGACCAGGCCGACCAGGATAACCAATATCACCCAATACACCTTTTTGTCCATTAATACCAGGAGCTCCTGGACGTCCGAAAGGGCCAATCTCCCCTGTCTCACCTACAAATACAATGGTAAATATAATTTTATCTAATATTATGTACAACTTTACCTTTAGGTCCCATGAATCCAATTGTGCCACGCTGACCCATATCACCATTACGTCCATCAAAGCCAATTTCACCGCGATCACCTTGTTCTCCTGGAATTCCATTTAAGCCAGCGATACCCTCTAGACCTGCTGTACCTGGTAAGCCTCTTGCACCAAAAACACCTCTTTTGCCAGGGTATCCTATGTTTCCTTTAGCACCACGTACTCCTACTGGCCCTGGCACTCCAATAATGCCTTTTTCTCCTTTGCGACCATGGGGAGCTGTACGACCATCTCGACCTGGTTCACCAACCAGTCCAACGGGGCCAATTCGAATATCACCACGTTGGCCTTTGTTACCAGCCAATCCTTCAATTCCAAGCAATCCATCATCGCCCTTTACTCCCTTACCTCCCCTAATCCCAGGCCCTCCAGCTGGACCAGGAAATCCTTGGAAGCCAACGTCACCTATTTCACCTTTAATACCAGGTCTTCCAGGTGTACCGATTTCACCTTCAAGAATATAAGGTCCAGGGTCACCTCGTTGACCTTTGCGTCCCGAAATGCCATCTAAGCCTGGAAGACCATCCGTACCTGAAAAGCCAGGTGAACCGTGTGGACCTTGATCACCCATTAAACCTGGCCATCCCTTAGCTCCAATTGGCCCATCTCTAGTTAATCCAGGAAAACCTAAGTCACCAGTAGTTCCGTATACACCAATTTCGCCCAATTCACCTTTCCAGCCTTTCGCTCCTTGCGCTCCGCGGAAACCTGGATTACCCTTTTCACCCTTATTATCATAAATTTGTCCAGGATTTGGTTCACCTTTGTCACCTTGAAGGCCCATGTCACCTGGTTCACCAACCTTGCCCCTAGAAAATATTTTTATTTGAGTTAATAGTTCGTATGCTGATGGTGTGAAAAATAACTTACTTAAGACCATCGTATCCGGGATTACCAACTAAATAAATTTTTGGTGTTGTAGCTGGACTGCCTGGCCTTCCGTCTTTACCACTTCTTCCAGGAGCACCATTAAGACCTGGTCGACCTGCATCGCCATAATCGCCACGAAGTCCACTCTCTCCTGTTAAACCAGCGAATCCATTTGCTCCATCTGAACCTCTGTCACCCTGTTGGCCTTGCTCTCCACGTTCACCTTGCTCACCTAATTCTCCACGTTCAGGTTTATTTTGTTGTCCGATACGGATAAGAATACCATCTTGACCGGGTCTACCAATTCGTCCTGATTCACCAGGAGTACCCTGTGTTCCGCGATCCCCTCTATATCCTCTAGGGCCAGATTTTCCAGACAATCCTTTTGGGCCCCGTTCTCCAGTTAGACCTGGTAAGCCTCGTGCTCCATGAACTCCGGGGTAGCCAGCATCACCTTGGATACCTTTTATTCCAATTGGTCCAGTTGGACAGATACCGCAATCATCTCCACGAATACCTTTGTCACCAACTAATCCATGCCATCCAGGCGTACCATCTCTTCCGGGATGGCCTCGAGGGCCGGGAGTACCATCCTCGCCAGGAGGACCAACAATATTGACACCTATGCCAGGTAAACCCTTGTCACCAGGTAATCCAACTTCTCCACTATCACCCTGATAGCCATTAGCTCCAGGAGTTCCAGGAACACCATCAAAACCTCTGTTGCCTCTAATGCTAAGTCCAGTGTTTCCTTTTTCTCCAAAACGACCTACTGGACCAGGCAATCCAGGCTGACCCATTGGACCAGGTAAGCCGATTAATCCGTAATCCCCTTCGTCACCTTTGATGCTAACACCGCGCCTACCAGGCAAACCATCAAGACCAGTATCTCCAGGAGGACCTGCTGGACCCATTGGACCACGGCGACCCGCTCGGCCAGGAATTCCAGATACGCCTTGAGGACCCTCTGGGCCAATATCGCCCTGAGGGCCTTGTGTACCAGGAAATGATTTATCTAAAGTCGGATCGTAAATGCCAGGTGGACCAGCTGGTCCTTGAACTCCTGGAATACCATCAAAACCATCATCGCCATGATAACCTGTCTCGCCATCAATTCCGTTTTCACCATTGTAACCAGGAGCACCTTTATGACCTTTTTCACCAACAAACCCGGGTTCACCAATCTTACCAGGCTTACCACGTTCTCCTAACTCACCTTGATCACCTCGTGTACCTGGTAAACCGGGGCGGCCAAGCTCTCCCATCTCGCCCTGACCACCGGGAAAACCTGGATTACCCAAATAGCCTCTTTCACCTTTTGCACCTTTATGGACGGATCCATTGGCGATTAATTCGCCCTCTTCACCATCACCAGGTTCACCTTTGCTACCTTGTTCACCAGTAAGTGAAAAATCCAAGTTTGCTGGTTCGGCCATTTCTCCCTTATAACCCTTCAGGCCAAGTTCACCCTTTGGGCCTTCCATACCAGGATAGCCAGTGTCACCTTTGTAACCGTTCAAGCCAACGAAGCCAAGTTGACCATTATAGCCATCAGGGCCTTTTTCACCACGGTTACCTTTAGTACCTTTCGAGTTGATGCCACCTTCACCGGCATCACCAGTAGGACCGGCATGACCAGGCTTACCACCAGGACCTGCACGCCCGCGGTCACCAGGTAGTCCTGGAAAACCTTGAAGACCAGATTTACCGTCGCAACCATCAATGCCGCGAGGACCTTGCGGCCCATCGTCACCATAGCGTCCCTGTAGAATATGATATAAATATTTGTATACAATGTAGCTAAGCAAAAAGATAACATACACGTGTGCCGGGTCTACCACCGAGGCCATCTTCACCAATATCGCCCTATATGAAAACGAAAAGTTATAAAAACGAATAGTTAACCAGATTTTTAAATGTAACTTACACGATGTCCTTTCTCACCCTGTTCACCATATTCGCCCGGATCTCCCCACTCACCGCGACGACCGAAAGGACCCTCAGGACCAACATCGCCTGGAGAACCTTCCTGTCCTGGATATCCTTTTAATCCAAACTCACCTGGACGTCCTTTCAAGCCTTTGCAATCGCAAATGGTGTTGTTGCACTCCTGTAAGAAAAAAATAAAATGATCAAGCTCATTACTCATTACTTTCGAAAAGATAAATTTACAGTACGAATATATGCGTATCTAGTAACGGATCCTAATGAAAGTGCATCAACAAATTATATGTTTGTGTATACACGTTTCAATTAAAATCAATTTATGTGAACAAGAAGAAGCAAGTACACACAGAAATGTGTAGTCCCATAAGCGTGCTATACCATAACCGACAAATTACTTGCTTGGATATACAAAACGATCAACAGTAGAATCGGAAAGTTTAATTAGTAAGTTGTTTTTATTTTTTATTTCTTGCATTCAATAAGAATTGTTGACAAAAGAAGATGATCGGTCTTACAGCACAACCTATTGAAATTTCGAATCTCAGAAAAGGAAATATTTTTATAATTCTAATTACATGCACACACATGTGTATGTCCTTATTGAAATTCAAAATAACTTTGGAGCCAAACTTTTCCCATACAAACACAAACATCCAAGGCTCTGGTGAAAATTCTCCTTACCAGACTCAGCGGGGAACTGCTTTCCAAACATATTCTGCGTATTATCTTAGTTGTTTTGGAAGCCACGTATTAGAGAAATGTTGAATTTAATTCTTACTGACTGCAGGCCGGACATAAAATAACTTTTTTGTTTCAGTTTTTGCTTTGTTACAAAGGTAAAAAATTTCAGTACATGGCACAAATAAGTCAAAAGTTTAGCTTTCAATTTATATCAATTTGAAACCTCAATGTCATACATATTGTTTTGGATAAACTACTCGCAACAGCCAATATACCAAAAAATTTAAATATATTGTATGCTCATTCATTTAAATTTTCAACGATATGGTAAATGGAGAAGAATTGATTTGTTTAAATTAATTGACTATATTAATAGTTAAATTAAATATCTATTGACGTTTCTATGTAGAAACATTAGATATTGAAAAATTTACAAAGACTTTGCATAACAGCCGGTTTGTAAATATTTGTGTTTTATGGTCTTTGATGGCCGATCCTAGTTCCAGTTAAACACGCCTAAGCTCGGTAACGTGGTTTACGACTCAATATTGTTAAAGTCGTTGCCTTGTAAGTCAAAAATCTTTTGTTTTAAAGATTTAGAAAAACAACCACGAGACCAGTCATAATTCTTCCAAGATTACGAAACCAAAAAACTTCAAATTACCGCCTTAAATTCTTTATATCGTGTATGAATCGAAGAAAACTCGATACGGTAATGATATAAACTAAGTTAAGTCAAACAAGCGAATCCTTGTTCCAGCTTGAGCTGTGCAGTAAAAATGAAAATGCTCCATACCATACTCCTGCTTGAGGCAGTACTCGATGGATCGAGAATTGAACGTACTATGCTGAGCTAACGCGTTTTTTCTTCAACTTTGTCGCAAAGCAACTTCTAATTCCAATCATTTATTCTTGTGAGCTTTCACATGAAATTGCGTATTCCTTGGTGTTTTAAAGCCCCTTGTGTTCGCGGGAAAAACTGAGAGCTATATCTGTATTGCTATATCTGAACTATAGTTTCGCGTTTATATGGATTTTTCTACGTGTTAAAACAAAATTTGATTTTTGTCACACAATGTTATGAAGGGTGTACGTTTTAAATTTTGTATAATTTAGTTTTCGTGTATGTGGCAACTCTGAAATTTGCCAGCTATAACAATGATTGTTCCGATAAGTCATCTTCACCGATGAAGCGCATTTCCATCTGAATGGCTTCGTGAATAAACAAAATTGTCAAATTTGGGGCTCAGAAATCATCCACACGTGATCATCGAGAAACTGTCTGGTGCGGATTTTGGTCAGACGACGTGATTAGGCCTTACGTTTTTGAAAATGAGGCCGGAATTGCAGTGACTATGAACGGCATTCGCTACAGGAACATGATAACGGAGTTCTTGTAGCCCCAACTGAACGGCATGGATCTGAACGATTTGTGGTTTCAGCAGGACGGCGCCAGCTGCCATACCGCGCATGAATCAATCAATTTATTACAGCAACGATTTCCAGACCAAATCATCTAACGAAATTCTGATATCAAATGGCCACCGAAATCATGAGATTTCTTTCTTTGGGGTTTTGTGAAATCTCAGTCTTATGTGAATAAAGCAGAAACAATTTCTGAGCTCAAGGCCGAGATTTAATGCGTCATCGGTGAGATGCAGCCATTATAGTCATTGAAAATTTCATGGAAAGAGCAATGGCCCTTCATCAGAGTCGCGGTGGCCATTTGCCGGATATTTTATATCATACTTAATTGGATCAATAAACCAATGATAATATTACAGCTTTCTCAAAAAATACGTGCTTTTGTTTCTAAATAACAAAGTGCACTCTTATTCGGACACCCTTTAGGAAGGCATTGTATATGATTAGTCTCACAAAAATTAAATTCAATAATATGATTTCAATAAATTGACTTTTTTTGCATCTTTTGAATTCAAAAACTTCTCTCTGTATATCCACTTTTAATTGCAGCAACTTTCCACAGTCGAAACATTAAAATTGGATTCCAAATTTTTGAAGCGTGCATAATTCAAAATTTTATTAGCTTGAGTTTTTGTTTTATATTCATTACTTGTTGGCTCACAGAAATGCAATGTTGATATTTTATGCAATATACCATAAATGTTGATATTCAAGATGTGCATTAAATATTTGCGAACATTTGAAGCGTTGAGTAAAAATAAAATCTGCTTGGAGTGCAAAATTTTTATTATATTGAGAATTGAATTTCTTAGACTTAAAATAGATATGCATACTCCAGTATGTAATGATCTTCAATATTTATGGTTTCATCTTCAAAGTTAATTTTTAGAGCTCCAAAAATAAAAAAAAAAACACTAGCCAGTGAAAAACGATATGTTGAATGTTGGTATTTGCTTCCAAAATATTGGGGAACTTGTTCTGCTTTTCCATGGTATGAGCAATGATTGTTATTACTTATGCCAACGTACACGTTTCTCAACCTCAAAAACGGTCACTTTTTGATTCAGTTTAATTTTTAAATTTTATAAGTCGGCACCCTAGGCTGCAGTCTATACGTAAATCCGCCAATGTTTATGTATATGGATTGTGAGTTTTGAGTCGTTTAGACCAAAAGCAATTTTTGTTTAACATGATCGAAAGTATGAAACTCTAACCCAAATTTTTCAATTTATTAAAGCATATTAAATACAATTTTTTTTTATTCACATGTTTACAAATCGAAATCGCTTTGTATATATCATTTTGTATATAGAATGACCCAAAAATATAAAAATAAATATTTTTATATTGCAATGCCGGTTTGTTAGTTTTTCATTTTCATACACCAGATTTCATTATTATGATATGATGCGAAAAATATCGTTTTTTTTTGCTTTTTGATTGGTTCTTATAAACAAATTACTCAAAAATACAAAAAAAAAAAGAAAATTTTAAAAATTAAATAACATGTAACAGTTAAATGCATACAAAAACAACACTTAAGATCTAATTGCATTTTTAAGAACATCTGTGATATATTTGCGAAACGTTTCCAAGTATTGCAATAAAGTCAGCGAACTTTATGAGTTTGTCACTTGCTGAAATTTTTATATATCATGTTAATAGGTATATAAATTTTAAACTCTATACTGAAAAATTTGAAAAATTTTTTTTAAGAACTTTAAAATGTAACAATAGCAATCTTTCAATGCAAACTCTAAGAAAAGTCCCCAATTGATTTAATCAAAAAGTCAAACAACAAGTTGACCATAAAACTGATATGAAATATTAATAGAATTGACATAATTTTGTCTGAAATAAAATTTAAAATTTAAACTTTAATAACAAAGAGAAATAAAACGGGGAAAAAAATAATATTTAGATTTTGAAAAATGTGTTGAACGTATGTTGACCATTTTGTATGGAGCCGTCATAAAAATGCGTGCAAATGAAATACTCGTAAAGTTGAGCTAACTATAATGCAAACATTAACAAACAAAACCAGTGGCGTTTTTAAATAAAATATTAAAAGAAAAAGTCGTATATGGAAAGGTCCACTGTGGCCGCAAAAACTAAAAGTTATTAAAAAACGATATTATCTAAAAAAAATTTATATCTGAATTCATTCACCACGTTGAGCAATGCGACTACAAAATTCCACAAATGCAGTTTCTCTTTTTTATAATTTTGAATAGTATTTTGTTTTAGTTACTTAATTTTTTAAAACAGATAATATATGAGGACAGTCATTCCGTAAAATCTATCTCCCAACAACAATTACTTTAAAAAAATGCAAAGAAATCAAACCAATTATGTTCTAATGTCCTGTACGCGATCGGAAAACATCGTTTGTTCTCATTTCGTAATTAATAACAGCAGCAAGCGTGTCAAAATTTTTGTTTAAGCAGAGTTTCATGCATTTAACTAAAGCAAGAAACAACGAGTGCATAAAATTAAAATTTAAAATTTTTAAAACTGTTTAAAGTTTTTCCCGTGCGCAATCGTAAGTGTAAGACTTTTGTAATCTAAACACAACGAAATCGCTTGAATTCTTTTTTTTTTGTCTCAAAGTTGTGAAGATCGGCATTACAAAATGTAATCTTCTTTCCAATAGTGGGCAGTGTCACACGCCTAATGGTAAAATACGTTCTCAATGATAATCTAATGAACCAATTTTATTGAAATTTGGTTGGGAGATAGATTATTTGAGACTCTTAGTCCTTTAAGTAGGCGTGGCACTGCCCCCTAATAAGAAAAAAACGCAGCCACGACTGAGTCACTACACAAATTTTGATCAAGCGAAAGAGAAAGGACGAACCATAATGGAGAAATATGTCCCGTTCGCAACATCCCGTATCGAGTCATATTATACTTGCTTAGAAAAAAAACACAAGATATCAATCAAACGAAATCTAATTATAAGTGATATTATTCTATAACATTTTAAAATAAGTTGCATTAAGAAATGTTGTTAGGTTTCGCTGACTTCTGCTTTTCTTTAAATGGCCATGAAAACCCTTGCATTTTTTGTTCCGTACGAATGACTCTTTTATGGCTAGTAGTACGTCTGCCATCAACTTTGCCATTAAATATAGCGCTACCAAAAGGCTATTCCTTACAGTAATAGAAGAAAAAGAAAGTGTTTTACTTTGAGTCTTATTCCACTTTGAAAGTGTACGACGGTCCCGTTCGACACCATGGAAATAAAAGATTTTCACTGCAAATATTCTATATAGCTATGCAAAGTTCCAGAGTTTAAAATATTAATTGATTGAAAAAAATGGTCATTTCAAAGCAAGTGGACAGAAATCACCCAAGAAAGTGAACTTTGCAGCCATAGAAAAATATCGAAACGATATGGCATTTCATTAAATTATATTTCACATAATACAGATTTTTGATAAAGGGTTTCCAAATTATGATGTTTTTAGAAAATCCATATCCACTAATTTCGAACGATATAATGAAATATTTTTTAATATATGCATGTACATACATATAATATCACTCATATTGTTTTCTATCATAACAAGAAAGCTCAACAGATGCATAATTCTGGGACACTTAAGTAGATAAGCTTTATCCATATAATACGCCACTGAAACATTTTCATCATACAGCACTATATTTGCGCATTTCATATAAACATTTTACGATTTTATTGTCTAGAAAATTAAAATCGCATCAGTTAGCATTAATCACCAGCAGAAATACTTCAAACGTATAAATTCGGTCAAATACAGCGATGAACTTTACACAAATTATGATCACTTAAATGAATTCAATTTAATTTTCCAGCGCACATTCAAATCTATGCCAATAAATATGCAATAAAAAAATGTATTGTAATAATAAAATTGAAGATTTGTTTTCTATTTACTAATTTGCTTTGCTTTGGTTTGACTTTTTTTTCGGAGGGGAAGGTAAATTACAAACTTAATGTTTAGTAAATGAAGCTTACAAATGCTATTGAAATGAGAAGTTGATTGAACCAACCTTGGTATTGATAAGCATTATAGGGCATTGAAGACAATATCGCTGGAATGGGTATATATTCGTTAATATAAATGCTTACTTTTTCTTCAAATTAAATAGTTTGTTTCTTAATAACTGAGATGTGTTTTGTTACTTAAAAGGTGTCAATTTAAGAACTTCATTGCATTTACGTGCACCATTTGAATATCGTATCTAGTGTCTCCTTATTACTTGAACTCAAAGAATGTTTTGGACATTTCAAAAGTCTAATTTTACTAGGCTTGTTCTTCTTATTGTTCCTTGTGGGGTCTTGTTTGCTTTTGTCACGGCTAATAGAGCCTTATAAAGTGTCCAGTGATAGTGGAACTGCCTGCATGCCTAATCTAATAATTTTTTCCTGCAATATAGCTTGAGGCTTATTTGGATGATGCTACAGCTATGCAGTAGCGTATCTAGGGTGGCGGTAAAATGTTCGTGAAGTATATCTCGTTTTGATAGTGTTTTTGAAAGTCAAAAGTAAGAAACTGTTTTTAGTAAGTGAAAATAGTTCGATGTAGTAAATTTTAATGTGTAGGTGAAGATTTTTCTGAATTTAAAATGACGAATATCTCATTTTGCTAGATTTTGAATGTCAAAAGTGAGTACCTTTTTTTAATCTCGTCAAAGTTTTTCGAAATATTTTTTTTTTGGGTACATAGGGGCGGCATTGCAGCTGTTCTCCCCGGGCGCCAAATGTGTTCGGTATGCCTCTGCACTGATTTCGTATACTAAACTCTATAGCAATGAGCAGCAGCAAGTGTTGCAAACTAACGCATTTGCCATATGCAGCATTCCATGTTTTAATTAGTTGCGATTCGATACTGTGCGTGCTACATCTGACCTACCACCGCTTATTTGTTTGCAGCATTTTGAAAATTTATTTTTGTAATTGTTTTTCCAATCAACTTTTTTCGTTTTTTTTGTTTTTATTCAGGCCAACTGTGTAAAAAATTAGCTCTACTCAAAATTACTGAATTTACTTATATGTGTGGCTTACCTCAAAATTGTGTTGGGAACTTTCTTTATATATTCCATTATTTTTTTTGAGACTTCTACACCATTTAATGTTTACAAAAATGTTTTTCTCTATATATTTATTTTTTTTTTTGTTTGCTTTGTGTTTTTTCTTCTCTTTGTGAATATTTCATTTCAAAGAATTTATGATTTAGTATTTGAGTAAGCAAACAGATGTTGGAATTAGCATGGTAGCATATATATTTTTAATTTATTCCAACCGGAAATAAGAGTTAATCAAGTAAATCAACTTGTTATTGGCCATGTTAAAAATATATTTTGCATTTGTGAAAATTTTGAAACACTATACAGCCATTCTAGCCAGAGGGGCGTATGAAGACGTATCATCTTACAACTTCTTGGGGAAGTCACGCTTATACTTTTTGTCTTATTTTTCCTAGATATATTTTAAATTCTATAAATAATTTGTATTCCCTATATAGGCGAATAATAAGAGTCTCGAATAGCCTAAAATTGAAATTTTCTTGATGACAAAAAAAAATGTAATTTGAAAAAAAAATGGCGGAGAGCCCGCTGTAGAAATGTCGAGTGCATAAGATTACAGTATGGAATGTACAGGAAAGTTAGTGATGTGATTTGAGGAAACTAATGCACCATGGTTGTCTTGCCAAAGACTGTCTCGATGCCCGAAAATGCCTGAATTTTGGCCAACTTTATTATTTTAGTGAAAAGTGCATAAGATTACCGCTTGAAATGTATACCAAATGATAAAATTCGAAGAGCCTAAGTGGAAAAGAGTTGAATAATGTCGCAAACATGGGTTGCCACCGCTTTTTTTGGTCACTTTTTGTTAGCAAAAGTTACAGCTTGAAATGCGTGCAAAATGATAAAGTTCTAAGAGCCTTAATATAATATATAAGGTTGTCTTGTCGAATTCTGTACCAAACATGGGTTGCCAACCGTTTAATAAAAATTGACTCAAAAAACGGGACAGGATTCGAAAAGACACAACAAAACTATAATTTCGAAAACAATAAAATACAAATATATTATTTACCACATTTCTTACAAAGGACATATACAGCCGTGCTCTCATTTTCGGAAACGGAAAAATATTGCGATTTTCTTTTCAAATAGCAAATGTACGTGCTCCGATTTTCGTAAATCGCAAAATGTTTCCGGTTTCAAATTGGAAGCTGTTGGGTCGGTGAAATGAAAGAATGAATGAAGTAAATTGCCGTTTTCGTATAAATAAACAACAGACAAATCAAAATTTTTTTATATGTTCTTCTGTAATGTTTTAAAAGAATTTTGGCGTTCAGGTTGATTTCATTGTTTAAGTAAATATTTACTGGCCACACCTCAATTTTTAATGTTAAAAAATTTGTCAAAAAACAATAAGTTGCGATTTGCTTTTGAGTGATATGAGAAATGATAAATACAGTTATCGATATGTCTGACAGAGACAATTAGATAACGAATTCCGGAGCACCTAAAAATGAAATCGTACGAATTGTACTAAAACGCAAATCCCAAAAATAAGTGTAAATGGGAGCACGGCTGATAGTCATAAGTTGTATATTAAAAGCATTTCAAGGCAGAATACAACAATTTTAGAGTCCAACGCTTTAAATTGAATTCAATGATTTCTTTCACATTGATATGGTCACATATTGTTGGAAATGTTTTTTAGTACTTTATTAGTTAGTTTGTTGAAATTGAATATAGATTATTTGCCAAGCAACTTATATTTCTATCACCATGTAAAATCCAAAACAACTGTAATATGCCCCTTTCCTTAATGTTAACAAAGCTCTAATCTCAAAATCTATTCCTATTGAACTTATCAGCAGGCCCGCTGAGGGTAACTACGATATCTGCGCAGCTCCTGCTTTAGCTTGAGTAGCGTTTTTGAAAGAGTGTCTACTGGTTGGAAAAGAAATATTGGTATTGGGCTATTTTCAAATGTCTTTCCTTATAAAATTTGCTTATGAAATTTGACGAAATCGCAGTTATAGTGATATTTCTATCATGAGCTATGAGCATTTTTAGACACATTTTCATAAAATATATAAAAAACTGATTTTTTTTTAACTAAAAAAAGTTCCGGAGAAACCAATTTTGAAAAATTAATACACAACTTATCTGCGCTCTTCTTACGATGTTACTTTAGCAAAAGACTTAATGCAGATTTTATTTTGACCAATATATTTTTTATTTTATGAAACTTTGTGGAAAAATTGTTCGTTGAGTTATTTTTGGTCATTTGCGGTAAGTGAATTAAAAAACAATATTTTTTTTTAAATCAATTTCCCAACGCTTCGCCCGTTGGATCCAGGCTTCTTCATAACTTAATTATACCATAAATAAATGAAAATCATTAATTTTTGCGTATAATCTTGACGATGTTCATTGTACTCAAATACCCGTATGAATGATATTACTTTAAAACAATTAACATGGGTTCGTTAATATGAGGGTAAATATCACACTTACAGACAACTGTGATATATGTATGCACATATGTACTCATATATTATGCAGAATAGTAACTTATACTTTCGACTGACCTTTTACTTCTTCACTCTTCACATCTCTCTACGTATAAGTAATCTTTACATATCTCTTGTTTATATCACAAGTGATAAAATTTTATCACTGCAAATAAAAATGCACTTATTCATTTGTGCATATTTTTTGTTCGATCGTCGTTGTTGTTGTTGTTGTTGTTGTTAATGTTCTCTATTTCTAAGTAGGAAAACACTTTGACCTTCAACTGTATTCAACCAAATGACATAAGCGCGCCACTGAAAATCTGTACTCTATTACAAGTGATACTTGGTCACTTGGTAAATATATTACTCGTACATACAAATGTCGCTCGACGCACTTGCAAAGTGTCAACAATGACATACTGATGATACTTGAAGTAACGCAGTGATATTTTTCTATGTGCCACTGACACACATTTATGCACAAACCCCCCCAGTTGCAGTACAGGCTGCGCATGCAATTTTCTGATGTGCGTCCCTTGCTGTGTGGACAAAATTGATTTATAAATAAAATTGAAAAATGCATGCAACATGTTTTTTTTGTGTGGTTGTTGTTGTTTTTTTTTTTTAAGTAAAATGGTCGTAAAATAATTTGTTCATATGGTGATTCGATATCAGAGATATGCATTTTTTTCGTGTCTGTTTTTGTAGGTTAATCGTTGTTGCTGTTAATGCTACTGCCGCTGTTGCTGCTGCTACTCCGTTCAGTGTCAAGTTCAGGGGAATTGCTGGCAAGACAAAATAGTCTGCCGGTAGTGGACAACAATTGCTGCTGTCAGCGAAAAATTGCACCAAATAAGAGTATTCACACATTGAATCATGTGTGAACAATCATCACATTTTGTTGACAAATAAAGTCCCAGACAATCAAAATGGTTAATGCTAAATGGCGTAAGGGTAGCTATCCGTACTTCGAAGTTGAAGTTTCGAATCAAAATATTGAGAGTATTTACGATGAAATTTGTTTAAGTCGCAATGCAATTTTGATACCTTGAAAAGTACCCACATAGATTCAAAATTTATATCTTTATAAGTATCGATATCTTGAAAACCTGACGCAGCACAAAAAAAAGGAATGTATAACGTACCAAATGTTGTTTAGCATAACGCGAATGTGAGAGATCGCATAGAAACTTGATAGTTTTTAAAAAGGGCGAAAAAATTATTTCAAAGTTATAACGCACAACTGTTCTTTTTAAACTCTGTCATACTAAATAGGGCTGAATAAACTGAGTTTAGTGCGGGCTTCAGGGTGGACTATTTTTTTTTTTTTTTTTTTTTTTTGCGATCTTTCCCTGCAGTCCCATCTGTCGCATCCGTCTGTTGAACGGATCGGTGACTGACTACAAACAGCCCGGACTGCTCTGCGTTCAGTATGCGAAACCGTACGTGTGAGGCACATCCGTCTATCGTACGGATTGGAGACCCGGACTGCATTATTTCTTTAAACGAAATGATGGGTTGAGCAATATCATAGCCCCATATTTTTAATTGATGCTGCATGCTTCGGAAACAAATGTGTAAGCGCGTTCCCGAAAATGATTCTAATTGAAGTACATTAGTGAAATGACTTCAATCTTCTAATAAAATAACAGAAAAGTTGATGAAAATCAAGCTCAAAGTGTTGTAGTCAGACTAACATCATGCTCCATAGCTGTGCAGTTTTAAATGGTATTATACAACACATTTTGAACTATTTGTAAATTTACATGAATACCAGTTTTTTTTAAGTTCATTGATCAGCTTTATTTGAGAAGAGTGTGCATATTAAAAGTTATGGTATGAAAGATTGATTTTATTGGCTGTCTAAAATATATTGAAAGCAATTTTTGGGCGTACCATTTTAGCGTTCCCGTAATGACTTTATTTTCGATTATGTATGTTGAAAAAGATAATAAGCCCCTTTTAACAACAACAATGCTCTTAAGTACAAAACCGAAGTAAAATATTGCTTATATGTACGAGAAAAAAACGATTTATTTGCGTATAACGAGATTTGGAAATAATTAACAAAATATATTTATTTATATGTTATGTGAACTAAGTATGTTTACTAAATATCATCAAACTTGCTAAGCATAAGTTGATTCGCTCAATGGAATATTTTAAAACAAGCTTCTTTAAAAATTGTCATTTAAAACCCTCCTATAATTCTCCAGGGGGTTAAACACCCAAAATCCTCAACCCGCCGTACGCACGAGCTTGCCTGTCTGGTGTTAAAAATCTATTTGACCGTGTCACTTATTACTTTGTGATATATTTCAGCATTTGTTTCATTTCAATTTCAATGCAGGCTCTTGACAACTTTTATTGACAAATTATTATGTGCATTTTTTTCGCTATAAAATTTGCAAGCTCTGCATTAAAACGATAAATATTTGTCCAGGCATTAAGTAACCTAAGAGTATGAAACAAAAATTAATACAAAATTTGTAGTGCGAAAAACGTGAGTTCATTTGAGATATTTTATTTTATTCATAAGAGGGCTAATTTCATTTTTGTAACTTAAGCACGTGGTTATACCACTCAATAATTTGTTAGTTTGGTATATATCTTTAAGAACAGCACTCAAGAAACATTATGGCACGCAAGTTTATTGTCACCCTACATATCATTTTATCCTTTTAAGTAAACTTTATCAATGTTACCTCTTAAGTCGATCTAGCCATGTCCATCTATACAGTCAGTCAGTGCCGGATTGAGGATATTGCCGTAATAGCCCGGGCCTATAACAGAAATGTTGGGGAGCGTCAAAATTAAAGTAGAATACAAACTCATCAATTTTGAAAATATGTTTAATTTTGTCTGATCTTTTCGAGATAATCATTGATAATTTCAAGTACAATCACAAAGGAGGCGACATATTCTTCCGCGACTATACTTAAAAAAATGCACTTTTGAAAATTACGATTTGCTAAAAACTTAGCGAGGTATATGAATAAAATTTGAAACGTTGGTTACGTTTGAGATCGTTTCAATGAAATCTGAACATAGCTGAGATATTGACCCATATAAATTGTTATTTCTGGAGCTACTAGCTTAAATTTGAAGGATTTTATCTCATTGTAAAGCATTTCTAGCTCAAAATAATAATAAATAAATAATATTTTATCTCGTTGTAAAAAAAGGCATAGCTCCTCCCCAGCATGCAATAGCTTTGTAAAGCTATGATGAGAAAGCTGCTTAAGCTACAAAACTACCAGCATTAACTTGAGCAAACACTTAGCAAAAAGTGGAAGGGATTGCATTAGTGGGAGTGGCATTTTTAATAATATATAATAATCATATAAGCTAAGCCTGTATAACGACATAGCTCGTTGTAAGGCGCGACACCGGCCACACAAATTGTATGCCACATAATATGAGAACTATTCACTTGAAATTTATTATGAAAGATCAAGGTGATATTGGTAATATCCTAAAAGTATTTGAAACAGTAGGCGTGGCACCTTCTATACAAGCAAAAAACGTTAAATGCCATATAAAGTGTACTATGAAAGTGATCATTAGATGAGATTTGGTGTGAAGATTTCAACATGTGAGCGCACAATCTTAATAAAATTCGGTATGATGATGTTAATAAATATTTATAAGCTTTCACTGTATAGAGAGTGTATTGTATTATAATACAACAGTGAGTGTGGCAGCTGCAATATACATAAAAACATTATTTTTAATTTGTTTAAAAACTTAACTGTCAACTCGGTATTAAGGATCGCTGATTAAATATAGCTGATTAAATATCGTTGATTAAATATCGCTGATTTAACATCGCTGATGAAAGAGGTTGTAGCTATAGGCGTGGCAGCTCACTTAGAATATAAAACCTACATTTAGTGAAATATTGGTGCAATTATACTGTAAACTGGTTTGTTTCAAAAGTGGGCGAGATCTTATTAGTGGGTTTGGCACCAATTATAACAAAAAACATTGTAAACGACATTTTAGTGAATTATTGCAACAATCGCTATGGAAAACTGCTTAAGCGTTAGATGTTCACCAAACCAGACAACACCCATAAAAGCAAAATATTATGATATTTTCAGTAGCAAATAATAAGCTTTCATTGGCTCGAAACTGTGCCGATTTGTACTAGTAGGCGTGCCATTATTCAAACTCATTGCTTTTTAAAGTCCTATTAGGGTAAAGCGGTAAGCAATTGTACTTTTTGCATAACAAACAAGGTTGTTATCAAAATTTCCTAGACCAAAAGCCCTTGGAATTCTCTGAGTAGGCGTGATATCTTCTTTTTAATTTTCATTCCAATCAAAACGAAAACCATGTAATGGGCTTTTGCCTGGATAATGTTAATTTTGTTTGCGAAATGATTAGACATAGCTCAATAAATCTTTATGACTTGATGGCGGAATATTGCGCTGATCTTTTCGTCGAGTGAATTTTCCAGTCGATTAAATATACAAAGTCTTACTTTTATTTGATAACCTTTTACATTTTCCTCTGAACAGGCTTCAACTTAAGCCGACTTTTCCTAGAAATCCTTATCGCTTAACTTGCGACTTGCAACAAAAAAAAATCTGCATTTCACTTATGTCTGATGTTGCAAGTACTTAAGCTCAGGATTTCGAAAAAAATAAAATAACGCAAAATTGAGTGCAAACAAAATTGAAATTAAGTCATCGCTATAAAAAGCTGACCAAACACAAGTAGAACAAAATAATTATTTGTATGGAATATACTTATGAAGCTGGCTGGAATTAAATTCAAGATTAACATTTAACACAAAAAAAAATGTAATTAAAATTAAAATTAAAAATAAAAAAACGCTAAATTTATTTAATACCGAGAAAGAAAAATCTGGGTTATCAGTAATCAAAAAAATAACAACAACAATTTTTAGAGTTATCACGCGTATAGAATAAATTGCAATTAAAATATGTATGTACGTCTATGAGATACAATGCCAGCATAACAGCCAGAGCTTGTTGAAACAATGTATTTTTAAATTATTCTGGAAAAAATGAAGATGGTAAAACTTTCAGATTTGAAAAAAAAACTGTAGCACAGACTCTACTGATGACCATCCAATATATCTGCCGGATGTTAAGGACAAAGCAACAGCAACAACATACATAGTGGGCTTCAAGCGTATTCCTTATCACAAATTTCTTAAGAATTTTTTTTTTTATTAATAAATTTTAGTTTGGTGCAAAATTATTGAATTTAAAGAAAGAAATTAAAAAAATACTGA
Source organism: Meiosimyza decipiens (assembly GCA_963680825.1). NCBI lineage: Eukaryota > Metazoa > Arthropoda > Insecta > Diptera > Lauxaniidae > Meiosimyza > Meiosimyza decipiens. Next base: position 72,086,648 of record OY804260.1, on the reverse strand, counting down.
ACGTTTCGAAGCCGCACTGACAAAGTGTGTGGCATCATGGTATAAAAGGGGTTATCTGTTAAAAAATGTACGCGCAAAATTAATGATCTTTTTCGAATCTTTAATGTTAATGCTTTATGTTTTATTAGAAAAATTTGTATTGAAACTATGTCGCCTCTGTGCTTACAGAAAATAAGTCAAGAAGTCAATATCTTGATCGATTAAATGTATTGTATTTTATTTCAGCTCGTATTTATTACAACATAAGTCAGGGACAATGAACTTGTGAAGGTTTGCTGGTGTGACAAAGTTCTCGAATCGTGAATAAAGCGGTGTAGATGTGCTTTGTTCGAAGCATTTTGTTTGCTGTTGAAAAAGTTTTGGCCCATACATCAATTTCTCAAGATTCAATGTTATAACTTAAAAAAAAACACTTTAAAGTGCCTTTCTACCTTAGCAAACTAAATCTAAGAAGCCTTTGAAGAGAAAGTCATTTTAGTTAAGCTAATATTTTAATAACAATCTCCATTAACGATTCGTCATATGGCCCAGCGATATTTTAGTTTATTTCTGAACTCAAAAATCATTTTTATATAAAATTAGCTGGTCATGTTGGTGATGAGCCTCACGACTATTTGGCAAACAACAAATCTTTCTAAAATAGGCTTTTTGAAGAACCTCTTTAGACATTAAAAAAAAATGGATGCGTTGTAAAGCTTTTGCGGGCTAAATATTAAAAAATATCAAGTCATGGCAAACTATTTCAAAAATTATGTAAAATGTCGAAACTTTTGAGGCATATTGGATAATATCAAAAATGTCATTAAAAGTCAAAAAATTTCGAAAAAGTCAAAAAATATTGAATAGCATTGAAAAGTACTGAAATACATATCTAGTCTACTAGCTGTCCCGGCAGACGTTGTTCTACCCTTTTTCGGTAGGCAGCGCGATGCTGTATGAACTCATACGATGTAAATTAAAATAAAACAGTCCATTTCTATAGTAAAACTTACTTCTACCCGTACTTTTTATGTAAATTTCCATTCCTCTACGGTCAGTAGCTGATGAGATAAGATGAATTTCATTTTGGAAAGGGTGTCACCGACCCTTGCCAAGCTTTGCAATAACTTTTTACAGACCATAAAAAGCACTTAAAAAACAATTGTGAAATCTTCGTGAAAGTTCTATTTAAAAAATACTTTTGTATGAAGGCCAACCTAAGTATGCACCCTAAATAGTTTTTTTAAAGCCTCTTAACATAAAATCGGTTCCGTGAAACGTTCTTCGAGAAAATTATATTTTAAAAATATACTTGCATGAGGGCCACACTACATATGCACCCTATATAAAAGTTCTATAGCCTAAGCTATTTCCCTTATTATAAAAGACACATGGTGTAAATTCCATGTGAATCAAGTAAAGTGGTTTTTGTGAAAACGATTTTTCAAAAATATTTTTGTATGAGGGCCACCCTAAATATACACTCCAAATAAAAGATTGACCGGCCTTCGAAAAAAATTATATTTAAAAAAATTTTTTGCATGAGGGCAACCCTAAATATGCATTTAATCGATATAAAAACTATCCTATCTTTTAAGTTAGACCAAATTACAGACAGTAAGCCAAATTTCATAAAAAATTGTTGAATAGTTCCAGAGTTTATCCCGAACATGCACCGTGACACGAGATTTTTAAATATGTTACCGGCCAAATTAGTTTTAATAATAAAATAGATTTTCCCAAGCCAAACTAGTTAATCCGAAGCGTGTTAGGATGAACCAGCTTAGCCTAGGATGAACTAGGCGCACTCATTTTGATGTGCCTCGTCGTTCTCGACAACCCAAGGTCGAAATGTTGCTATAACGTGGCAGTTACATGAGCACTACTCACACCCAAATTCCTTATAATTACTTGGATGGCTAAATATACCCTTCCTACTGCTTTGCTCCGTATACCGCTTTGCCCCGCCTTCCCCTATCTAAGTTTAAGGTTATATGTTTTTTTTTTAAGAATTTAGTCTCAAAATTGGTCCTGAATCAATAAAACCCAGCCAAGGCTCGACTTACCCAAAAAAAGATCAGGGTGTGGAGTGACAAATAAACTTCTCAGCGCTTGCATTATTTGTAGGTCTATCAGTCGAAAAAAATCTATTTTTTTTTTGTTCTTGAATTTGGAAGTTTCTTATATATCAAAATATCCAAAAGATAAACAGATTTTTAAAAAACTCAATTATTCTTCAGCAACAGAGCGGCATTTCCACATGGGCCCCGAGCGGCGAAATCCACCCTTGCTCTTATTTAGCTTATCAGCTTAGTGCTAAGAAACTTTTCACAAAGAACACTTATGCACATTAACTGAAATAATTTCCGCATTCGGCTCGTTAAAAAAATAAACAAGAAAATGTGTTGAAAACGCTTCTATGTAGATCCCTACGCCGTCTCGCTGCATTGGCTGTAATTAATAACATTAAGTTTCTGATAGCGAAATGGTGCAAATCACTGCTCTTCTGTCTACGCAGAATGAAGAAAAACAACGATATTCATTTGGTTACATCAAAGCTTCTTACGCTATGGTAAAAGAGTAAAACACAACAATCATGGAATTTCGTTGTTTCGAATCAAAAAAAATTTAACTCTAGCGAATAACAAATTCTGCTGGGTGGTCCAGCCACCAAGCAAAATTTTTTTAATTTTTCCATCGAAGGCGCTATTGATGCAATTGCTAGAGAATGAGATATCTAAAATCACAAGATGTTGAGATTTTAAGTGGGGTAACTAACCACTGACCTACTGAGACAACATTTTTAGAATAGAAATTTTTGAGAAATAGAAGACTTTTTCAAATTAACTGCAAAATAATTTAATTACAAAATTCTTAAGCCAAACAAAGAAACAATGGCTAAACTTAATATTCACTAATTTGCTTAACTACATCGACGATCAATTTGTGAAAGTGTGAACTTGTTCATATTCGTGGAAACTACTACATATAAGAATTGGAGCGATTTAGAACACTTGATTGAATGCAAAGTTGCTACCGACAAAAATAAATTATGATGGCCAACATCATACATTCAGGCATGCATGCATACATCACTCACTGCTCACACACACACACATAGTATTACATCCATCATTCACATCATCTATCCATCTGAGTGGATAGTACATCTTTTGGGCATGACATCATGTTCAATTCGTAGTTCCAAGGGATGCTGCAATTGCAACTGCATCTGGAATCTTTAACTTTGCACTGCACATTTGTTACACATACACACTTAAATTGTTTGTTTGATTTCTAAACTTACATCGTACATACATTTTATATGCACATTAATATGATTGTGTTCTTACCCGGTAGGAAAAATCAAAAAGGTGACAGCTAAGGACATGAACTATTTTGAAAGTATCTGAAATATAAGCTGATGTTTTTAATGGTACGATAATGATTAGAACTGGATGGTGTGAACAGTTGTGTAACTAGGGGACGATAGCCCCGGGCACAAGGCTTGGGGAGACAGAAAAATGGACTGAAATATAGCTCTTTGCTAGGATTTTTGCAAATTAAAAGTGAGGACCTGTTTTTATTTAGTAAATGAAAATAAATCTCTGTTGTAAACTACAATGTGTAGTTGGTTTTTGAATGTTAAAAGGTTTTTTTGTAAAGTAAATCAAATTTTTGGTAAAAAAACACGACATTTTTTTGGTAGGGACGGCACGTGTTTGTCCCGGGCGCCCGATATGCACGGTACGCCTTGGGGTATGAAAAAATTCCTTTTGAAATCAAATCCTTCGATAAATTTCAATTCCAAGGAATCAACATTTTCAATTTCATGGCAAGAGAACTTGTTACATTTGTTGATTCCATTTAATTAGTCAAAACTTGTAACTGAAAATTTAAATTTCAAACAAATATTCACAAATTTGGCATGAGATTCAAAAACTCTATTTCGAATTTAAACTCCTGGAAATTGGATTAAAATTTTTCAATTAAAAATTTTGATTCCTTTACTGAAATTCAGAACTTAATTGATTTTGCTATGGATATGAAAAACCGAATTCCCAATCGAAGTTCCCAAAAAAGTTTTTAAATTCTTAATAATGTTTTCTAAAACAGAAATGTAATGAATCATTTTTTGTATTTCCTTTGACATGAAGCTCTTGTAATGAAATCAAATATGAATTCACATCCGAAATCGATTCTAATCCAATTGCTTAGAATACAATTAAATTCCCAATACAATTGAATCTGTGTTTTTTTTTTCATGGAGTTAGGAAAGTGGTTTTCGAACTTCATATCCCTATATCTCTATATATTCACAGATTTGGAAAAAAATTCTGCACCTATGCCCCCATAAAGTTTCCAAAAGCCCTTGTGTTTTCAGTTGATCGACTATTAAATTACCTCTAGAGAATATGTTCATTTACCAGCTGATAAATAAACATTTTGTTGTTTATTATGAACTTTAAAAAGGCCATTGAAATATTTCTTTGAAAGTCTTTTCAATCAAATGTTTAAAATAAAGAAAACCAAACTTTATGTCACCCATGCCTCAAGTTCCCACTTGGTATATGTACATTCAACTATTAAAGTGTTCGTTTTTTTCTGTTTTTTTTAATTTACTCAAATTTCTTGTGTTCTATAATGCGGTGCATGCATTGCGCGCGCCATTAAAATATTCGACACTGATTTAACACCCACTCATCTTCCAGTAGCACCAGTCCAAGTGTAAAAATTGCATTGCTACAACATTGTGATACAACATATAAAATGTTGTTCTCTATGGTTCGTGTGATTTTTTCTATATATATTTTTTCATATGCATTAATTGTTTAGACATCTTTGTGACAGATGATTATTAATTGCAAGTGACACAGTGGCACTGCAGTGCATTCACGCCAATGTGGTGGTGATGCTCGTATTTTGTTGCAATTGATAAGAGCCACTGTGCAGTTAAGTGCAGTGCGCTCGTTTAAGTTTTCTAAAATTGCAATGAGCGCATACAAAACAACAGCAACAACAACAAAAACATTAGCTGCTGTAGTTAACTAAGTAGCTTATAGCATAACCATCAATGATAAGACGAAAATAAGTAAATGATACATTTTAATTTGATGCTAAATTAAGCTAACAAACACAAAATGCATTCATTGAATAAATGCACTTTAACTGATTAGGAGCAGAATGAAACCGCGCCTGCCATCAAGTGATTTTTAAGCCATATAGATTTCATTAATAACACAAGTCAACAAAGAATGTGTGCTATACTCACTTACCGAGATTTTATTGTCTTGCGCCTTCGGGGAAAACAGTTTTACCTAGGAAAATTAAGTTTTACTCAGAAATCACAAGTTTGACCGGGGAATGTCTAATTTTTGCTGCAAAGCCAGATTTTCTAGGTATTCCAACAACAGCGCCGAACTTGGATTTTACGCAATCTTTTTGACTATAGGATTTGCATTGGAACATTATACAATAGAGCAATGAGTTAAGACTATCATTGTTAAAACTAAATATATAAATGGAAAAGTTTTTAATATAGTGCGCAAAATACGTAAAGTTTTTTGTCGATATAATGATCCAAATTGAAACATTTGTTCGAAGAATAATCTACAAATTTGGAGAAAATTGTTTGGTTGTGAAGACTACGTCTTGACAGCTACCGCCAATTTTCATGGTTCACAAGAGTAAGATGTTTCATTAAGCACATTACAGTGAATTTTTATAAAAGAACTCCATCTTCATGTCTACAAGATCCAACTGAACCAAAAACTCGAACCAGCAGAACTTTCTAAGCGAAGTGAATTTGTTGATGGATCATCAGTTAGTGACTGAAAGTTTTGAGAAAATTAAGAGGATCGATCACTTTTAACTCAATGGGTAAAGTAGCAAAAGTGTCGCTTTTGGGTTTGTTGAGATGCCGAGAATGATACATGAGAAGTCATTATATCGACTATGTATCACTGTTTGATCTGTGATTTGTTATCATGCGACTTTTTCTTTTGAGCTAATGGAATGGAACTAACTCGCATATGCTCTTTCTTCATCTAACTAAATAATTAGTTCATATTAAATAGAAAGTAAAGATCCAATTTTAACACAAATTCAAAAAGCAACAAGTTGCAGACTTCCGCTACATTGGTGCCCTATAAGTTGATGTAAATGAATAGTTTGTGTGGATCGTTTTAGTTGATGATGACGTTGATGATGATGGCATTCAACAGGAATTCCTGCCGCTCATGGTGTTGTCGCTATATTATCGTTACCCATGTTGCACATTTTGGAGCTCATTTCATATTGGAATTGAGTTTTGTTTTTATTACTCTTTGTTTTTAGTGCTTTCATTGTTTTTTATTTTTTTTTTTTGTGTGCTTCTTTGTATAATTTTCATTCATGTTTTGCTGTTATTCCGTTTCGTTTGTTTATCTTCTTGCTTTCGTATTTTTTCAAAATTATAATGGATCAAAGAATGATCGTCCTTGTTTGGGCCTAATGCTGCATTTTAAAATGCGTCCGCTAATCCAAGCAAGTGGCGGCGGTGTTTTGTTTATGTCGCATTTGTGAAAATAAAAACATTCGCTTAAGTTACAAAACGTTCGTTCAAGATACACAAATGAATGTCATCGCTATTAATTGTGTGTTCTCAGTTTAGATAATAAAAGCTGGTGCATCCATGATACATTGCTTATAGTTTTAAGTAATCTTGTGTGCAACAATTATAGCATATTATATATAGTCTTTTGAAGTGCTATTTCAATTTTCAAATTTAAGCTTTTTTTTAAAAAAAATATCTTTTCTTATGGTTCCTTGCGCAATTGTGGTTATAAAAAAAATGAGAGATAATAAAATTTTCCAAAAAAAAATATTAATTATTTAGCTTACAGTGGGTGAGCCGTTTGTAAGATAAAGAGCTTTTTTTGTAATGGAATGATTTTTAAATAATTAAAAATACTCCAGTCCCTTTCATTTGTAGTAAAAAACTAAATCAAATGATTTCGAAAAAAAAAAAATTTAGGACTTGTTTTCTTGAAAAATAATTTAAAACTACAAATTCCACCCAATTTTATCAAAAACGTTTATTTGTGATTCAAAATAATATAAATCAAAAATTACGGTCATTGATGATCGAAAAAAATGGTTATTATCGAAAAAAAAACGAATCGAAATCGAAGTTCATCACAAAAGTTGACAAAAGCCGAAAATTTTCGATCGGCATCGAAAAGACTTGAAATAGTTTATACGATTCCAAAATTTTCGAATTACATCGAAGATCGTATGATACGAGGGCGGATCAGTAAGTCATTTTCATCTTCTCTCGTAGCAACACTGCTTCTGTCAAGTATCTTCTGTTAATAGACTACACGTCAAATTTTGTGACACTTCCGTCATTAACTTGACGTTTAACAAGTGTTCAAAACATACAACCTCATGAGTTTTTCTAAAACTGGAAAAAAGTGAATTTCGTGTGCTCATAAAACATTATTTTTTGCGACAAAAAAACGTCACCCAAACCAAGGGAAACCTATATAAGTACTATGGGGACTCTGCACCATCAACTTCAATGGTAAAAAAGTGGTTTACAGAGTTACGTTATGGTCGCATAAGCACTAGTGATGCTGAATGTGCTGGACGGCCAACTGAGATCAATAAACCCAAAAATGTCGAAAAATTCACGTTATGATGTTGGCCGATCTCAGAGTGATAGTGCGTGAGATTGTTGATGCCATACGCATTTCATATGGCACTGTGTTATCGACTTTAAATGATCACTTGGATTTTAGAAGCTATACGCAAGATGGTTGCCAACTCTCTCAACTGACCAAAAACGCAATCGTAAGAAAAAGACTATATTTCATTCAAAAAGGTACGAACTTATTGATCCACCCTCATAATATAAAATGCTCGCGCAGTGTTTGCAAAGTTGAAAACGGCCATTCCAAAATAATTTTTTGGTCTTAAAATCGCCAATATTACAAACATATTTTTTTTACATTAGTAAATAAACTTGATGACTCTTTTTCAGTAGTTAATAAAAAATTTATGTTTTTTTGTATGTGGCACAAATTTGATGATACGGTCACTTGGCAACCCTGATATTCGAATAAGTCCTTTAAAGTTGAAAAGAATCAACAACAAAAAGTATCAATAAGGCGCAGAAAAAAAATCAATACGAGCTTATAGTATCAAAACGAAGATTTCGACTGAAGATAAAAGGTATCGGAAAAAATGTAAAAGGTCTTTAAAAGCTTAGAATTATCAAATAGTAAAGAAAAAATGAAAAAGTTAAGTTACCAAAAAATATAATTTTATTTCCATAGTTATTTACTAAAGTTTTGCAAGAGCATAATTTGTTCCTAAAGTGGCAAATATGAACAAGTTTTTGAAAAGCTTTAACATCTCAATATTTTCGTCCTGTTACACTTTTGCCGTTTTAATATCCCCGCAAGATTACGACTGAACATAAATTCAACTCAATTCAATAATTTGTGTTTTTCAGACAATCCTAATGAGAATATCATTATAAACAGTAAATGAGACAATAACCAAGAATAAAAGGAGCACATGTCTTTAAACTGGTTCCTTAAGAAAACTGCAACACTTTCTGTGGTCAAATCAGGCAACAGCCATAGTATTCTTTATGTGCAATTTAGTTGACTGCAGAGAAGCAAATTTAACAGCACATTTGGTTTGTTATAAATTTGAGCTGATTTTTCAATAAAAAAGAACATTACTTAATTTCTAATAAGTGAAATAAAACTTAATTGGATTCTGATTGTTCTGTGCAAGCATTTTACAAACATAGGTATGTGAGAAGTAAAGTCAACAGTGAAAGTAGGAACAGAAACTTTAACATAAATAATCTGCCAGCCGACTGTTATATCATTGACCACAGCTAGGGAGTGCGAAGTAGGTAAGCGCTATCGAATTACTTCACTATATGTTATATGCAACAAAACAAGGAAAATGCCAATAGGTGCTACTTACTAGTCTGTTTAGAACGAGGAAGATGTTTTATAGCAGACTGTCCATTATTTCCTAAGTATTTTTTAAACGAGAAGCTCTGTAAATTAAAACTTCATTTTAGCCCATTATAGCGTGCCGCCGAGTACTTCGTTATTTGTTTAATTAAACTCAGGGAAACTGTTTGCTGGTCTGAGGGTAGAACAGCACACTCAACTATCCCCAATAGCTTAAGCTCTGTACCCTCCAATTTGGACTATACTGTTCTAGTAATCTCATTCAAGAGGGGTTACGTGGCTCACATTCCATCTAGCAATGGCTGGAAAAGAGCACTCCCGGGGAGAAAGGCCTACATTAATTTCTACACGGATGGCTCCAAGCTAAATAACCAAGTGGGCTATGGTATTTACTCTAAGAAACTGAAGAAAAGAATTGCTGTGAAGTCACCAGACCTCAGGCAGAGATAATAGTGATAGACGAAGTAGCATCCTAACTGAGGATAAAGGTCGTATCCAAAAAGGATATAAACATTTACTTTGATAGTCAGGCTGTAATCAAATCTGTAGAATCAGTCTTCGTAAACTCACTAGTGTCCCAACAATGTCGCTCGTTTTTTAATGAGATGGCTCAGCTTTTTATCATTCACTTCATCTGGGCGCTTGGGCATAGGAACATTGATGGCAATTGCAAAGCTGATGAACTTGCTAGGCAGTAGACTATTGCTTAAATTCTTCAAGACAAAGAAGGTGTCGCTTGCTACCTAGAAGTTACAATTAGATGCTTAATAACGTTCTTCAGAGCTGATATCCCGCACCAGGCATAGTGTCTAATCAGTTGTTGCAGTCATAACTGGCCACTGCCTTATCGGCAGACTTGCGGAGAGATTAAGTGCTTGGTCTTTCGACTTCTGCAGAAGTTGTGGAGATGTGGAGGAGAAGCAAAGCATCAAACATTTATCTCTGCTTCAGCCCCAGACTTGCTGGAAATCGCCACAAAACACATGATGCGTTTTCATTTGATGACCCTAATGGCCTTGGACATGTTAGTATGGGTCAGCTATTTAGTTGTATCACAAAATCTGGTTGGTTCAATGAGAGGGTATAGTCAGACACCCTGTGGTATCACAATGGATCACATTTGGTCTAAGTGAGTTGGTTCGCAACTGACTGCCACTCCTACCTAGCCTACTAGTTTCGAAAATAAAAATAAATTAATAAAATATTTCAAGTGCTCGTTTGTAAAATAAAAATTTTTGTGATCAAAAAAATTCATAAATTGAGCTCTGCGATTAAAGAAACTTGGCAAATAAGGGACAGTCTATAGTGTAATTGTATATTTGCAGAATGTTTACAGCAGATGAATGAACCATTTATGTTTATATGTTACAGCATAAGGCTTGGATTAAGATAAATAGTTAATAAGTAGCGAACACGTGACAACTATTGTACTGAAGGTGGGTAGTAAATCTAAATTTAGAATTTTAGAAAATACTGATCTAAGTTTTTTAAATAAGTTAGATACTTAACTTTTTTGCCGGCCAGAAGCTACATTAATTCGGCTTAAATTACACAATGCAACGAGTTTTGTGTCTGGGTTTTAAATGTCAAACGTTGAGTTCTTTCACATAGCTAATGAATGAAAAAATAGTTTGCTTTTGCAGGCAGCAAAACGATCTATAAGTGCGAAAATCACGGTTTATAGAGATATTTGAAACAAATTTACTTCGAAAGAAAATTTTTTTTATGAAACCATTAATGGGGATGTAAACAAAAAATTATAAAAAAAAAAAAACATAATTTTTTCACTTTCATTAATTTTTGAAAGGCTTCTTCTCAATAGTTAAGAAGGCTAATAGCTGTAGTAGCTAAGCTCTATGTTAAAAAAAAAATCTACTCTTTCTCTTCTAAACACATTTTGAACTATATCGACACATCCGAAATATCGTAAATTGAAAATTTATGAAAATTAGGTACGGCCATTATTTTGTTTCATCCCAAGCTAAATGCATTTATTTAATATGAATAAATCTCGAGATTCGCTGGTCTCCAAGTTCGTTCAATTTGATATTATTAGAATTTTTATTCTGGAGCTATGCGATGGATTGTGCTTATGCAAACAATTTTCTAACTGAAGAGCAATTAAAAAGCGAAATTCGACATGCTATGGCCGTGTCACTGTCTGAATTTTGCAGAAAATGGTTCAAAAATATCCTATGAGTCGTTGGTAATATAAGTAAAAATGGTTATTCATTAAAATTGCATGTAAGCCGTATACTATATTTACATCACTATCAAACATGAGTGTTTATTTGAAATGGTGTCAGTTTTTGTACCACAAAACCGCAATTTTCTTTTATGTCAAGATCATATTTTCCATTAGTCATTTTCATGATAATACCATGCTTAAGGAAAGTAAAAAGGTTAACTCTTCGAAGCGTACTGGTAAAAGATCTTACTTAGCAAGATTGTTTGGGACTGATCTTAAGGCTTAAGCTAAATGTTGCAATAAACATTAACGCTCTCATTCAACAAATTCACATAATTTGCATTTTGGTAAAATTAATATAATTTCCTTATAAAGCACGTTGCTTTGTAATCATGCAAATGATTTTACATAAACAAATCACTTAATTAAAAGATTAATCCCAAAATTTTTAATTAAAGCATTTTGTATAATCAAAGATTTTTATTTTAACATAGCAATATCGTACAATAATTTATTGAGTTGAACCTTTACTTCGAAAATGTTTATAAAAATTGATAAGAAGCAGCAATATTGGCGACACTCGTCAGGCAGCATACTATAATTAAATATGATTTAAGACTTTAAAACATTAATCTAATAAAATGTGCCCGAACAAAATGTAAAAGTCTTGAGAAAATTATGATGAACATTTGAAGCAAATGTGGCTTTAGAAATTTCCTTATACCCCCCTACTCGCATTTAGGTTCAATTTAAAGTTGCTCTAGTGCGCCGCATAATGCACAAAAGTTATTATCGCCATTAAGAAGGAAGTCGTTGGTTGGGCTTTATGTAAAAATTGATTATAAAATTTTACAAGATTTTATGAAATTAATAATTTGCACAAACTTATGCTAATGACTTACGAGCATGTGGAGGGGAAAAACTTTTGCGATTTGTGTGTATACTCTTATATATGGCGTGACATGAATCAGTGGATAAACTAGTCCAGAGATGAAATTCAGTTGGATTTAGTGCTAGGATGTAAATACCTATAAAGTTAGCGCTGCATATGTTGACAGTTTGCACTGTTAAACATTTGAAGAGGTCGAAAGTGGGATATTAATCATTCATACCAAAAATATGCTCTAAGTCAATATTGAGCTGCAAGTTTCAGAGAGAACAATTTGTTGTCCAAAACGATTAGGACTTAATACTTCGCCTACACCATTATATCGTGTTTTCCGTAGGACTATTCTATTTTTACAACATAATTTCATTACAAGAATTTCCTTAAATAAAGTGTGCTCAAATTTCAGCTATCTTTTTAAATTTTTTACTAAATTATGCAAATATTTTTTTTAGTATAAAGTAACTGAAATGGTTCGGCATATGAGTGAACAACGCGCTTACATTATTAAATCTTATTTTATTAGGTGCGCGACTAAGTTCTAGCTGTTTTTTGTTAGAAAATGCAACTTTATAGTCAAAAAATAGTTACAGATGAATCAAACAAAGTATTGCCCATTGCTAGATACCACTTTTCCACATCTTTCTGGTAGAGCTCGAATGCCATCACGGTAGAAGTGCTCGCCTCTTAAGGCTTTCCAGGAATCAAGCCATTTTTTGAGGTCTTCGTAGGAGTTGAACTGCTGATCAGCCAGACCATGTGCCATTGAACGGAAAAAGTAGTAGTCTGACGGAGTAATATCTTGGAAATACGGTGGATGGGGTAAGACTTCCCATTTGAGAGTTTCCAAGTATGTTTTCACTGGTTTAGCGTTGTCATACAATAGGATTACTTTATCGTGCCTCTGTTCGTATTGGGGCCGTTTTTCAAGCAATGCTCTGCTTGGCAATGGCTTGTCGGGTAAGTCCCAATACTGAAGCAAGCTCTTCTTGCGTTTGGGCCGAATACTCATCGAGCAATGTCTTCAATTCCGTATCATTGAAGGTTTTTGGCCTTCCTTCACGTGGTCGATCGTCGATGTCGAAATCATGCTCTTTAAAGTGACGAAACCAATCATGGCACGTTGTTTCGCTCAGAACACCATTTCTTCGATTGAAAGAATAAATTCAACACCTCCCGCAAATGACGGTTATTTGGCACAAAATCAGTCATTTTCGAGCAACCACAAATAGACTATGAAAACGCAAAATTTTAAAATTGTCAAATTGGTTTGCTTACCATATGTTTAGGCTAGATTCATAACGTTTCGATATGAACCAAATCGACCAGCTCTTACTGCTAGCGCCATCTATTGACAAACAGCTATAACTTAGTTGCACACCTAATAAATATAGTATAAGTTATTGAGAAATAAAAGTACCGAGACTGGCCTGTCTTGGTATAAAGGGAGTTTGACAGCAGGTCGCTTGAACAACATTCTTTATTTCATTATATATTATATTCATTATTAACCGAAACCAATGTAGTTCAATTTATATTAAAATTAAATAAAGATTTCACACAACTTATGTATTTTATTTAAAATTTAAAAAGATATAGCTTTTACTTAGAAATCCTTATTCAAAGCAAAGCATGGGCTTTAGTGTATACTGTTTCCTTAAATTAAGGAACACTGCCTTATACGAAATTTCTTTCAGTGTGCAAAAATATGTACATGCACTCACACAGATATGTTTCTTTTATAGTGTATATATTTGGCGCCAAGAAATTAGAACTGATTTAATTCCAAAGCAGCAAAGGTCAATAGAAACAGTTCTATTTAAAGAGTTTCAAAAAATTTTGACCATAAAAAAAACCAAAAAAAATTTGCGATAATTAAATTTATAAAAAAAAAATTAGAAACCATGAAAAACGTCTTGTTTAAAATTTTCGAAACCGGAAACTTTAAATGGCCTTGTAAAATAATGTTTGAATAATTCTTCAGCCGGGGTTATCAAAATTTGGTTGACCTTTCTTAAACTTTAGCAGATTATACTTAAAATAATTCTGTATTAATCTAAATAAAGCAATATTTCTTTAAAGTTTCTTAAAATTATATATGGACTTGTACATTTTTTGCATGCTAAAAATTATATATATTTTCATACATTTTATTTCCAAGTGATATGAGCTATAAGCTGTTGTTGTTTTTACTCGTTTTCTTTGATAAATCGTACAATTACATATTACAATGTAAGTATGTAAATATATATTACACACTTTTATCTGAAAGGAAGAGTGTGTGGCTAGTGTTGCCTCACAATGTATTTGACAAGAAGAAAAAAAAGTGTTCCGGAAATATACTGTAAGCAACACTTGTGATTACGACTACGAAATGCAGCGAAGTGACCCAATTTTCGCTCTTGTAATTCCGAAATGTATTAAATGTTCTTCTGCACCAGATAACAATGGTGCATTTCTGGACGGAACCCATGATGCTTTGTTTTTTAGTTTTATTTCAATGTAAAGATACAATATTCCTTCGAGCAAGCACTTGTTTGAAAACTTATTTTTATTTTTTGCCTTAACTTGATAAAAGAGAAAAATGAACTTGTAGTTAAAGAGCATTTGTGAGTACAAGTGGTGAGTGCATACGAGTATTCTCTTAATGTTCGTATGATACGAAATCAAGAAGAGCGCATTTTCCTTGTGAGCGAACTGAAAATTAATTAAGGTTTTCTTTAAACAGATATATTCGATTTGAGCAATACCAAGTTTACGGACTTAGATCTTACTTTTTTGGAACGCATATAGACAGGAAAACGGAATCTAACATAGGTAGTCTTTTAATTTTATATTTTGAATTTGTATTAATGACGATGCTGTGAGAAGTTGCGACATTTGAATTCAAATGCTCTTAAAATGTGATATGTAATGGATAAGTAATACATCATTGACCTTTCCGTACTAGGCCTCCTAGAGTCAAGATCTTAAGTCAATTATTATAGTCAATGCTAGAAGTTAATCTTAGGATTAACGAGCTTCAACTATAGAACACATGCATGAAAGCAAACTTCTTCAAGTTTTTCATCAAACGACTTATGGACTTTGAGAAACTCTCAAAGCCTCAAATCAAATATTTTACGTAAAAATAAATCCTTTCTCGTCTACTAATTCAAGAAAATCTGCGCCCTGGTCAGAAAAAGAAATATAAAGTTGGGTATACCGCAAATATCCATAGAGTACCAAGAACAGCAAGAGCTGCACGTGAAAAGTAAAGAGACAGAAGTAGGTATAGAAAAAAGTTACAGAAGTGGCAAATCGTGGGTATACATGGCAACAAGCGCAGGATGCAAGTCAGATAAGACTTATCATAAAATCTGGTTGTGAAAACATTAATGTACTGTAACAGCTGACTGATTAAATATCAACCATTCACCAACGAGGAAGTTCCACTGCCACGTTCAGGTGAAGTAGTTCTAGCAGTTACCAAATTAAATAGCAACACAAGCAGGCTATGCGATATGCTGCTATTGAATATCTTTAAAGTATGCTTGCCTGTTTGCTTGAAAACCAAGAAAAAAATATCAATTACGTACACTGAGAAAACGATTTGTTTGAATATCACAAATTATAGGCAACTATATTTTTGATCGAGTTAAACATAATATGCTTCAACCAACATACATCACTATTTGGTCCACATACAATGTGTTTGACCCAAATAAATATCTGATTGTTCTATGCCACATGTACATTTTTTATATTCAAACAAAACTCAGTGTGCCAAATATTTTGGTTGGGGCAAATCATGGAAAAACCAAGAAAGATTTAAGTCGAGCAATCCCATTGACTTTGAAGACGCTTATGACTTTATTATGGTGGCGTGCATGAGTACATGAAAAAACGTGCAAGCCACAGTATTTTATCTAAAAAATTCAGGGAAAGATTGAATAAAGATGCTAGGATCCACAGTGAACGTATGAAATGAACAATTTGTATCTATCATCTAAGCTCTTCAAACCTCCACTGGATTTCGTCACTTCTAATTTGTGTAACCTAAAACTGGAGCAGGTATCACGTAGAGCAAGAATAATCAATTACATGTGTAGTAAATCTGACACATATTTGCTCTTTTACACTTCAAAAACGATGAGTTTAATGTGATCGCAATTTTGCCACAACGAAATGCAACAATGTGTAAGCAAATCGAATTTCTTCGTTAACAGAAAACAGCTGATTAATTTGCTACTTTTAAAAATGGCACTCATCAAGTTCAATGCTACTTATCGTGCCTTTTTGCTAAATTACCACAGTGCTTGCCTTGAATGGTGAATACCGCTATTATATTTTACTAGGGTAGCTGCATTACCACGAGGTAAATTAAGCAAGCCGATGAAAGTAATGATCAGAAGAGGGCTCCCATTTCCCTTCACAATGATTGAGGTTCTCACTAAATATTACAAAACCATTTAAAATGCCATACTTTAGCACCTATTGCACCTAAAATTGTGAAATCTTACACGTTGACGTTTGCAAGGACCTTGCAAAGTGTGTGTTGGATTCGACAGCGGTCGAACTGTCTTGGAATCAGTAAGTGCCTTCTTAAAATTTTAGGGTGAGTTGGACATTATTTTAGTAGTTGGCTGATTCACTGCCACTACCCACAAACTTTCATACAAATTTTGAATTCATTTGCATTTTTTCGACCCAGCCTAATAGTCAAATTATATTTGAAATTGTTATTAAAAGTGTTGCGTAAGGATATCTCTATTTAAATTGAAGTGCATTAAATGACATTATGATTTTAAGATATCATCGTTCAAGTACCCCCATTGCATATTTTGCAGAATTAGTTCCGAGATACCTGATTTCGGTTGACTTTTCGACATAAATCGGGCTTGACTTTAGGAAGGATTTCAGTAATGGTGTGTTATAACGTTATTTGTTACTGGATTGTTGGGAAAGATCATAGACTTAACGTAGTTTCAAAGAAAACAATTTATAAGGCTCTCAATTGATGTCACCATTTCAAAAAAATCTGTGAATTAAAAATGTTTGGTAAACTTTCAGTATTACAAAGCCTTGGTGAATTGTATATTTCTGCACGCTTAAATCATAAGCGTATATAGGTGGGAGAGAATTAGCTGGGCCTTTGATACATATGTGATTTAAATACATCTCATTTTACTAAGGCTTCTCAGATGTGAAAAGTGATAACCTTTTTTTTTTGTTTTAGTAAATAAAAATTTAGGCCGAAAAAAAAGTTCTAGGTAGGGGGCAGCAAATTACCTCATGGCCCACAAATATTCACAATACGTCGCTGCTATGACAGATCACAAACGACGCATAATGACAGCGAACTCAACTCAAACATAGCCACAACCAGCTGTCAAAGAGTTCAGACGTGGATGACACAGTGCAACAATGTTAGAACTGTGATATGGAATGAATTTTATTTTTGCTCAAGATCAATGCTCTATATTAGAATGTGTTGGTTTCCGAAGTTAATGAATAGCTTTGTGCTCAAAGTTTGCAGTTTTCATTAATTTCAATGAAATATTAAAGGAAAATGATATCCAAATTCAATAATGAAGAGCCATCTTGAACTTTTTGGTAAGAAATTGAAGTTGATTGTTTGGAAAATGGAAATGTACATAGTTAAAGTTTTGGGGCCTTATTCATACAAAGTTCCAATAATACCAACCCATGAAGATAAGATGAAAATGGACTTAAGTTATTATCAAAAATTCCCCAACCTCCACCAGAAAGAGTATTCACACAGGTCTGCAAAAAAATATTTCATTCCGCCTATTAAGAAAATTTCAGTAATTGACGAAAATGTAATTCGAAGATCGCTAGAAGCGCCTTCGATTTCGTAATGGGTTGGTAGTTCTAAAATTTGTTTTTTGTCAAACAATTGGAGAAAATCAGAAAGTGCATTTTGGATTAAATTAGAGACACTTTATCCCTCAAGGGAGTCCTTAGCTCGCTTCAAAAATTTATTTTTGAGCTATTCCAATTAATTAAAGCAAGAAAAGAATGAACACGAATGGACAAAAAACATTCCACTTGGAAAATGAGTAATTATCTTTAATTTTATACGCCATTTATAAACACCTATTGGGTTAAAATCGGCTTACCTGCAATTAAGCGAAATCTCATTGAAAACATCAAAATAATAAAAAAAACAATTTCTTAAAAACTGAACGAAATTAGCGCACTATTTAACAAATGAAATGATTATCAAACCATTTGGAGCTTAACACTTTAAGACTTGTTAAATCAAAAATTTGGTTTGATGCCACCAGAGGGCGTATAATTGAAAATTTTTTGAGCAGTTATATGATTGCTTTAACAATTAACAATCGGAGTTCGCGAATTACACTCCTCACTGGTGACATAAAATTGAATACATTGCTGAGGTTATGATAAAGCAAATATTTCAAGAAAATCCGATAAAAGTCACAGAAATGTATATCATAAATTGACCAAAAAAGTTATTTTCTTAAAAATCATTTCACTTACCTTAGCAGCAACGAAATTTCCGTCATTTTTTACGAATGCAATGACATAAAGTGCAAAAATCACAGCCCAAACATAGTTCAGTGAAATTCGCCTCTGGGCACCACCACCCATGAGGCCAACCCAGCCTCTGGGTAACTGCATTTTGGCTTCGCTATTTACTGCACACAAAAGAAAGTTTATTCTTTTTTTTGTAACCTTTCGCAAATTTTAACGTTAAAAGTTTATTAAAGAATTTAAAATTTTCTATTAATTTTCCTTTCTTTCAGGAATTAAAGCTATAAATATTTTGTAAGTAAAATATTAACGATCACAACATACCGATTTTAGAGAAAAAAAGATATTTGTTAAAAAATTTTAATTGAGTTTTGAGAAAAGTTTGTTCCTGCTTTAACTTATAATTTCAATGAAGCAAGCAAATAATTTTTTGTTTTTTTTTTTTTCTTTGGTTAAAAACTAATACGACGACGATAACCAGACGAGACGATCTATCGTTGATTTCGGTACATCCACTGAGACCAAATGATCGTCGAGCACTCTCCCTACATGGAGATCGACAAACGTTCGAAGTGTTACTAAACGCGAGTCTTCCGAAAGAATTTTATTTTCCTCATAGATTGTACTTTCAATACTGGCATAAAAATCTGGTGCACTAACACAGCCACACGATGAACGGCAGCATGAAATTATGAATCGTTCAGAGAGCTGAGCATTATCACTGATCGTATGTTGGTGTGCTTTGGGCTGGCTGCTTTGTATTGGTGCTACCCTTTTAATGTGAATCCTCGGAGCGAGCGGTGTCTGTCGGTCGGTGGTGTTTGTAAGCTTTGCCTTAATAGAATTCGAATTGGATTGAATTTCGTAAACGCTTTTGCTTAGCGTTTAGCACATAATCGTGCTAAAGTCTTCGAGCTAAAATGGTTACAAAACTAATACATAGTTTTGAGATTAGTCGAAGGTTTTAAAATGCTGATAAGGCGGATATAGTTGCGTGTTTCCGTTGTTCGTTCGATGGAAAATTAAAAAAAGTAACACACACTTTACTCGAGTTTGTTCAGTAAATCTCTATGGAATTAGCATATCAGCATTAATGTGTTCTAATTTTGTCATTTAGGTCAAATTTGTAATCTCAAAGCCTTGATGCCAATTTAAAATCATCAAAAGGAGATAACGAAATTCGGAATGAAATGATATATGTTATGTGTGTGACCAAAGTAATGCCTTATAGTGTTTTTTGGGAGAAATAACTATATAGAAATAATTATAACTATAGAGATCTTTTGTTATCCACGTTTTAACAAATCAAAATTTAATTTGTTTTTTATTTTATTACAGCCATTTTTTTTGTGATCTTATGAATTTTGCATGGAAACATATCTCTGTGCGTATGGGATTATTTGAAATAATTCAAAAATTCGTATTACATTACACTTGCTTACAAACAAAGTCTTCTACCCATCCAAAATTGAGCAAACATTTTGGTTTTTGGGTTACTTGCGATTTTGGTATTTTTCATTCATATCTCTGAATAGGACTTTAGAAGTCAATGCAAAGAGAGCTGGAACTATAGGTTTCCGAATTTGCTGATTTTTTTTTTTTTGTGTGGGTGCATTTGACTTAGTGTTGATAAATCATATATGTATATTTTCGCCATAAGTCGAACCATTGTTGCGCAAAAGTTCAAAACTAAAACTTTGTCAATGTCAATGAGTTTTATATCTTTTCAAGTGTATTTTTTAAAACTACACTCATAGCCGGGTTCTGCAAAATGTACGTGAGAGGCCATACAGTCCCAAAATATGAGAGCAAACGAGCTTAGATATATCCATAACATAAACATAATGACTACAAATTTGAAATTTTTAGTGTATTGTACGTCATTTGTAAGTAGTGCTCTAATTTTTACTTAGAGATAAAACAAAGAGACTCCATAGGCCCTAATCATGTCAATAAACGAGCTAATACCGATAACTGTGGGCAAATTGAAGGTTTCAAAATGTCTGAATACCAATCAGTTGTATATCCTTGGAAGAGCCGTTTCTTTTTTTGGTTATATATCTTACTAAGAAACAGGCTATGATAGGCCCCCAGACAGGGTTGCCAGGTGGAGCCGGCAAAGCCCATCATTGCAAGTCAAAGCCGGAGACCCTATAGGAATTGAAAAATTATGATTTTTGTTACATTTACTTAAATTTTTTTTTACTATCAAGTTTTCTCCACACAAAAATTAAGTTTTGGATCGATTATATATGATTGCGGACCAAAAAAAGGTCGTAGTAGTAGAAATTTTTGTTTTCAAATCAATACTTTGCAAAAGTTAAGTTATGTACTGTGAAAAAGTTGATGAATTTAAAATAATGTCGATAAATCGATATATATTAATGAATGTAGAAGAAGACCCTTAATGTTAAACTATACCCAAAAAAGTCGATTATTGTCAAAAATTCAATCCTTGGATATACTCGTATATCGCAAAGTGTCAATTTTGGGTTTGGAACTATCACAACTTTGATAAAACTGAAACTATGGGAGAATCAGACCCAATGCTAAAACATAAGCAAATGGGACCGAAAAAAAACCCTTTGAATAAATAATATTCACATTGGTAGCCATACGAGATATGTGGATGTGGTTTGACAACTATATATGTATGTAGGTACCGATGGTAGATTTATTTTCCGTTTGAGAAAGAACGTTCTTTTTGTTCAAGTTTAATTAAATTGGAAACAAAATCTGTTTGCGGTACTTACAGGTTTGACCTAGGAAGCTGAAAATGTAAAAATATTGTTATAGGTAACAATGTAAAATAATGTCAAATAAGCCCATAAATATCGATAAAGTCTAAAAAATGTGAGAAATGCTGAAAAATGTTTAAAACGTCGAGATATACTAAAAATTCGAAAAATATTGAAGAAATGCTAAAAAGCCGAGAAATGTTGAAAGAGCCCAAAACTATTGAAAAGTTTTAAAAATTTAGTCATTGGTATAAGTCGATATTCTTGTAAATTTACGATACGATCAAAATTTTTTAATATATAGAGATCTCTAAGAATATTTCGGAACTCAAATATTTAAAAGTTGCGCTTTTTCCTATAAAAATTTTTACTAAAAATGTGTAGATCATAGCCAAATTTTCAGATACAAGACAGCGCTCGGTATAATTATGGAAATGACGTATTGCTATTTAGAAATGTCACCGAACAAATTTATCTCTATGAATTATTACTAAACTTTAATTCAAACTTGTAGCCA
This sequence comes from Meiosimyza decipiens, assembly GCA_963680825.1. Classification (NCBI taxonomy): domain Eukaryota; kingdom Metazoa; phylum Arthropoda; class Insecta; order Diptera; family Lauxaniidae; genus Meiosimyza; species Meiosimyza decipiens. Next base: position 72,064,861 of record OY804260.1, on the reverse strand, counting down.
GTTCTTTTGTACGGTTGAGAAACCTGGTTATTAAACAGAAAGTGTTCACAAACAAATCTTCTTCTCCGAATTCCGAAGATTTGGTAGCCCAATACCATCTCTATTGTTCAATTGCTCACTAGACGCTATCGAGATCCGTTTTCCATTCAAATCGAACGTTGAAAGTGGAAATGGATTGGGCACACGCTGCAAAAATCACCAAGCGAAGTCTGCCGGCTAGCATTGCTTTGGGACCCCGAAAGTAACAAAAAAAAGGAAGGCAACATCATCGTGGAAACGATCGATATAGCAGAAAATATGTGATTGGGGGCATAGGGAGAATTTTAGGCACCCGTTACTGATCGTGTACGATGGATAAGATTTGTGGAAGCCCAAAATTGGAATTATTACTAAGAAATCGATTTAAAAGAAATAAAATTTTCCAAAAGATTTACTCAGAGATAAACTTGCATATGTACATTAGGGTGTTTATTTTCAAAGATTTTTTTTATATGAATTGTAATAGGAACCAAACTTCTTACGCCGTTCATAGGTAAAATCTAGGAAGTTAAAGTTTTGGGAGAATACTTTTCAAACCCAATTCTATAATATGTCCTTATGGGACAGCAAAAACGCATCCCTTCGGATGTATATAGTTCGCTCTTTCAGCTTCACAAAAAATGTGGACTTGGTATGATAATAGGGGATGGCAGCTCCAATAAAAATAAAATACCCTATGGCAGATGTTTTCGTTTAGCAAGTACTAACTTTGTAGAATCGGACACAAATTCTGTCCGCGCCGTTTACAGGTTTGAGCTAGGAAGCTCAAATTGTATGACAATTATTTTTAAACACCAGGCTAAAACATAGGCCAAAAAAGTCTACAAAATTTTTAAAATAAATACCCTAATATACATGTGGGAGAGAAATCGGACCTTCAAGCCTCCGGCTTTGCCGGTTGTTTTTAGATTTATAACAAATATAGGAACTAATTTTTGAAAATTTTGTTCTCTCTGGAAGTAAGCACATTTAGAAAAATTGAACACATAAGGTCATATAACTATTTGAAGAAACCTGCTTCATTTAAGACAGTAAATTTCCTCAAATAAAGTAAATTTACCTTTTCAGTTATGACATAAGATTGAAGAAACTTCGCTATATTTGAAAAAGCCAACATGTACTTATACTAAGGACACCAACTAAACTGTTTTTAGGAACGCTTGACAAACATATTTAAGGAAAATTTTCCTTATATTTGGGAGTTTTTGTTAAAATGGCGTACATTTTTTACTTAATAAATAATATTTAAAAAATTTGATTTCATTAAAATTCGAAAAGAAACATTTTCATTGCGATAAAATTCAGAGCGGAGGTGGGCAGAAACTTATAGAATTTCATGCTAAGATTATAGTTGGTGTCATCTAGTGATTCTGATAATGCGGCATCTACTTATTGCCATTAATTATATAAAAAAAACTCTAAAACTAAGTCAACCTCACAAATAGTTTGTTTCATAAACCATTAAAATAGACATCGCATCGGATTGTTGTTAGCTTGGAAACGATTGTGTGTGTTATCAGTAAAGCTAATCCTAATTTAGCACGCTTAGATGTTTACTCGTACATCCCGTTCTGGTTTTGTTTTTCCAATTTTATTTTTATTTTTTGCCCAGTTTAAGTTTTTGTACATCGTCTTGCCTTGACTTATAACACTTGTGCACGTCCAGCAATTTACCATCACAAACAGCCCCAACAAACGGCAACAACAACATTGTCGTCGGAACTCATGTGCTCAATTCTGCACATAATCACAAAAACAAAAAAACTAATCCAGCGCCAATACCATACACTATAGCATTTTTACACATAGTACATATAGACGACAGTACACCGATATAACGGTGGCTAATACTCCAACACATAAAACTGACGAAATCGGTTTATGTAGCATAGTTCATGAGAAGACATTCATCATTCATTCGTTGTCGTCGCTGCTGCTGCTGCTGCTACAAAGTTATCATCAACTCAGCACTCAGCTTGGTAAGCGGTGCAACCGATAACTCTCTCCCACAGAGACACAAATCACACGAATCATTTTGCTGCTGCTCACACGTACAGTGTTGAGTGTGGCGTGTGTGCACGACGGCTAGCGTTCGGCGCAAACGATCACATATATTTTTATGATTGGATGGAATGCCTTAGTTCGTGCTGGAGTTTATACTATAGTTAGTCGAGCTGCGCCTTCTAGTGTAAGTAGGCTGGTTAGGAATTTTTGTTGTCTGGTTCGAATTCAAGCATTAGTACGCTCCAGTCGGTCCATTGTGTTAGATCGCCAAGGAAAACCCGTCGTTCCCTCTTCTGCATTAGGGTGGATGGGGTTTAAAAAGAATATAATTACATATCTTATAAAAACTTAGTTTCTTTTAAATTGCAAAATAGTTACAAGCAAAAAAATCGAATTACGAACCAATAAATTTTCAAAATAACATAAATAAATAAATGAAAAAACGCGAAAGTAATAATTTAAAACAAATAAACGAACAATTCAACAGTTGAAAAATCATAATTTATGTTGCAAATATTCAGCGGAAATTTTTGTGATTTAATTGAAAAAAAAAAAAAACTTTAAAAAAAGAAGTCCTCAAATTTTGTTTACCTTGTTTTGAGTTGAAATTGATTTGTTTCCTTTTTTTGTTTAAAAGGAGGTTAACTGTGAAGGACTTAAATATTAAAACTTAAAGGGAAGTCAAAAGGAGTGTGTCGGGGATAATGGAGCCCCTTCAGAAGCGGTAAGCACAAATTAAAAATCTTAAAAATTTTTACATTTCAAAAAATTGTTCATAATTTTCATATTAAATTGTTTCAAGCATGAAGTTTATTTAGATTACAAAAAAAAAATTAACACATTAAATTTTAAGATCTCAAAATGATTCTAAATTATAGTGGCACAAATTTCATACTTTTTTGTGTACAATATTTTTAATCAAATTTGGTACTTATTAGTATAGCAGCAATACATGACGTATTTGTGTCATTTATTTAATATTCTAATATAAATTTTAAAATCTTCAAAGAAATCATTTCAATATATAATTCCAATAATTTTAAATTTTATGCTGTTGCACAGAAACTATTAAGAGCTGAATTGTACGCTCTTGTATTGAATATTTTAAGAGAAATTATATTTTGAGTCTCTTTGGCTCACGAATCCACTTTCACGTACATATACCGACCGATACATGTATTCAGTTTTTCTTTCGGCATATGTGTTAGCCTACATGCAAGCTAAAATTAATACATCGATATCTTTGAAGCTTTTCCTTTTTACTCATTTTAACCTGATACTATTGTACCATATACATACGAAAGTTATGATGTATGTACATATGTATGTATGTACTAAGATGCCATGATATTTGCATAGCATATGTCTGCAATATATCATTGATATTCGGAAAGGATTGGAAAAAAAGGTCTTTTGAAATAATTTTTTTTTAAATTTCTTAAGGGACTACGGAAACAAAATTGATGCGACATGTGATCGATTTTGAGGTTATAGGCGTGAAGTTTGCAACAACATCACTTCGCACATCTATATGTACATAGTCCAGTTCACATATTATAATAGACTGTTTTAGTTTTTTTTCGATATCTGGAACCCCCTCAAATTTAGTATATATCTAGAATTAAACTCTCAACAGTCAATCTTCGCTTTGAATTTTTTATTTTAAGAGATCGCTGCTCGACCTCGATTTTTCCTCACATCAAATGTATGACAATGAATTTTTGTACTAAATATCCTGCAACTTTGCAAATTTTCAAAACAAATTTGAGCTCATTTTGTAGATAATTGAATAATGCTTAGAAGTGCATACTAAAAACGAACTTATGAAATATTAAATTCTCAGAAGCACGTGCCAGATACCACGCGCAAAGCGAAGTGAGCGATGGTGGAGCGTTGGTGAGCGAAACTAGCTTGGGGTTTAACCCCATAATAAATTTAAAAAAAAATTACATTTTCCAATATATCTTATTAATATATTCGATTAATTACTGATATGTAAATGAATATCATGAATATTGTTGGGCAACTGGGGTGCAATTCCGAAGAAAAGTCTTACGCAGAATTTGAATATGACATCAGAATTGGACCATCATGTCAGGACTTTGATATATTTAAAGTTAAATTGCCAAAAAATATAGTTTACTACAAACACTTATTGAGTTATAATGCTTGATAAACGGTAAGGAAATGGTTAAGAATTCGTTTTTTTTTTGTTGGTGTTTTCACATTTTTCTCTCTCTTCTTTTGGAGAATTTAATAACCAGAAAATGAGCTCAAATTACTTTCGATACTTTGAAATTTTAAAAATTACATTTAGTGTGGGAAAAATCCTGGGCTATGAGTGACCTCTTAAAATCAAAATCAAAAGCTGGATTTTGCTGTTAGCAGTCTAATTCGACATTAGTATGTCGAAGAAGTTTTTGGTCCAATTTGGTTGAAGTTTCATTGGTTAATATTTACACATGCCAATAATAAATGGAATTTTTCTATTTAAATAAAATTGAAATTCTTTCTTAAAAATTCATATTTTTTTTAATATTTTTTCTAAATGATTATTTTAAAAACAGTATATGCTCAAAATTTGGGACTGTTTTATTACTAAAATTATATATAACAAATCTTTTTACTCGAGAGTTTTCAGTATCGATGAATGAAGAATCTGACGTCTCGATATTAAGCGCCATTGTCGTAAAATGCCCCATTTTTGAGCAACCAACATTTTAAAGCTTTTGGAAAATACATTTTTTTTTGTGCTGTCTTTTAGTATGGCTAAAGTCGTAGTGATATTACAACTGGAAACTGCATAGTTAAATATTAAAATAGATTTATTTCTATTATATGTATAATAGTCTCCGGTGTCAGTAATTTTGCGCATAATGATAGAAGAAAGATTAAAGAATAGAACATATATAAGAAGAAACGAAAATTCCATTGCATACTTTTAGTTGTTAAAAATGGTAAAATTGCATAGCATAATTTTAGTTTTAAGAGAGAGGTAGAATTTGCAAATATAAGAAGAAAATAAAAATTCTGACAAGTGCGCTCCAGATCCCACATGAGACGCAAAATGTGCGATGGCGGGGGATTGGTGAGCGATGCTACCTCGGAGTGTAGTCCCCTAGTAAACTAAAAAAAAACTTACATTTTCCTATACATCTTATTAATAATCTTATATATATTATATATAATATACTGGTCTGTAAATGTGGTGTTCATGAATATTGTTGGACAACTGTGGTGTAATTTCGAAGAATAGTTTTGCGCATAATTTGAATATGTCTACAGAATCGGTCCACCATATCTGGACTTTCAGATATTTACGTTTAATTAGCTGAAAAATGACATGTATGGCTGCATATGATGATGATGACTTGAGAAAATTAGCTTCATGTCCTTATAAAAAAGCTCTCTAATGCTTACCTAAGATTTTTCCCCACAAAGTTAAGGCTTTTGAATATGACACAAGCTTAGAAATTTGTAAAAGTGGATAGTGGTAGTGCGTTTACAAACTTTTGAACTCATGTCATCTCAACCGGAAATGGCCGTACAACAAAAGCCCGCAAATCTGAGTAACTAATCCAGTCGGTATTTTGCACAAAAACTTTTTTCTTATATGCACTCAACAAAAATACATAAAGCATGCATAACAAATGCCGACGGTGTTGTAAATTTTGAAAATCATTATTTTCTTTTCTTCAAAATTCATAGGTCGTTCAAAGTTGTTGAAGATTTTTCATGTAAAAATTATTAAAATCAAATGATGGAAATCAAAACCAAATTTTCAGACATACATTTATGAGTCGTAATTTATTGCTCTTTAAAGGATTGTGTCATTAAATCAATTGCATTAACTCAAACATTTTTAGGGAGTGATATGGTAATATTTTAATATCATGAGAATCATTAATTTGACAGATTTATAATGGTTATTAAAACATTTTGATTTCAATTAGTTAAATCTTTCTTTATGGCTTTTTCAAACACATGTTCATCGAGATGTTATGAAATTTTTGCCTCATTTTGACTTTTTCCCATCAGCTGATGCAACATTTTTCTATATTGAATAATGGTAAAAATGTTCTATTGCTAAGCTTGTAGCGGTGGATTTTGTCGTATTCAAAATCCATTTTTACTTTCACTCTATTCATCGATTCCAAATCACACACCAGGGATGAACCACATTTTTCAATCGTTGAGAATTTTTTTTTTTTTTAAATTGACGTCAATAATGGCATATTTCCACAGCATTTTTAATCAAAACAAAACATTTCCAAATTATAAGCGCTAATAACTTAAATATTAAATGCTATAAAAAAAAGGAAAAAGTTCAATAAAACCGGTCGGTGCGAAATATTTTTTACAAGTCTACAATAACGAAATGAATGATTATTTACTATCAGAGTAATTACATAAATTTTATTTATTTATTTTTCCGTTCTGTTTTGATCTTTCACTTATCAATTATGGACTTGACTGCTATCTCGACCTGAAAAGACACTGCAATCGGTGGGTAACCTATAAAAATTGGAATTTCGGACAAAAATGCCCACTACCAAACCCATCGTCCAATGCACACAAATTCTAAGCTCATTCGGTGCAGTAATCTTCAGATTAGTCTATGTTGATTTCGCATATCATGAAGGAATCTCTGTGACGAATGTGACTTTCAGGCCTTATTCTCCTGAAGAAGGTCTGAACGCAGTGAGTTTTTATTGCATGTTGGACTTATTGGAGGCAAGTTAGCTTATGCCAACGGCATATGTGATGCTCGCTGAATGTTCATTTAATGCTACGCTTCGTAGAGCCCAGAGCTCTGCTGTGAATATCGTTCAATGCTATCACAGACAACCTTGTCGCACACGAACTTAAAATGATCAGAAAGTTTCGCTTTATGTAATATTCTACATTTAAAATCTTTGTATTGTACCTATGTAAATAAGTTTGATATTTAAAAAAGTTTGATTCTTTTAGCCACAGTGGACTTTTGGCAAACAGCAATTAGGAATCACTTTAAGAGATTCCGTATAAGTTGGCAATACATAAAGTGTGGATTTTTTTCACATCCATTACCATACCACCACTTCAATAAATTTTTGATCCAGTATGCCACGCTAAGGCTTTAATCCCAGTATAACCAAGCGTTTGTAGTGATAGGTTTGAAAAAATAATCACTACTGGGGTTAATTGTAGAAAAAGTGAGTCTCACGCAACACTAGCATTATGTTTTAGACTTTTTTCACATGTTTTCCGTTCTGTTTCTACATTTTTCAAATATTTCGATATTTTTACACATCTCGTTTTTTTCAAAAATTTTTCAACTTAAGGCGTTTACCTTAAGGACAAACAATTGTTTTCAAGAGTAAAATTTTACATTAAAAGGGTTTCGACTCAATCTTTAAGGTTTTTCCGAATAAAATATGGTTTTAAAAAACCTTAAACTTGGTTCCCATTATAATAACTGAAAACAACTGTTTTAATTCTGTTATTTCTTTCTTTTGCTCTTTCAGGCTAATATTTGCCGCTGTGATAGCTGGAGTATTGATTGGAGCACAAGCTGTAAATATACTTATGCCTTTACAGCATAGTTTTTCATTTAAATATTTTATTTTTGAACTTGTGATATTTACCCTCTTCCATTTTTAGCAATTTTGGCGAGATGCTGAAGCAGGTGCAATATATAATTCAGCAAAACATTATAGAGACGATGACCTGGGCCCACCTAGGCAACCTGTTGACCCAAGCTATGCGATCATTGACACGGCCAATACAGTACGCACTGGACCACCTAGAAACTGCACTGCTGGCACAGCTGGATGTATTCCGAAATGTTTTGCTGAAAAGGGAAATCGTGGTTTTCCTGGCGAGGTTGGTGCTACTGGCCCGAAAGGACTGCCCGGCTATCCTGGTTCTGAGGGTCCTCCCGGTGATAAAGGTCAAAAAGGTGATCCTGGCCCAGCTGGTCCACGTGGTAGCAAAGGTGAGCGTGGTAGCTCAGGAAAGCCTGGGCAACCAGGTGTTGGCGGTATTCAGGGTATTTCTGGCAATGCTGGTTCTCCTGGTATTCCCGGAAAAGATGGCTGCGATGGATCAGATGGTTTACCCGGTCTAAATGGCTTACCTGGTATGGCTGGCCCACGTGGATATCCTGGCCAACCTGGACCTAAAGGTGAAAAAGGAGACCCTGCAAAGGAAAATGGTGATTATGCTAAGGGCGAAAAAGGTGAGCCAGGTTTTGCTGGACGATCTGGTTTGCCTGGACCTGAAGGTCCCCAAGGTCCCAAAGGTGATCGAGGTGACACTGGTTCATATGGCTCTCCTGGTCCTCGTGGTGATCGTGGCTTGAAAGGTGAAAAAGGTGCTGCTTGTTTTGCACCACCACAACCTGGTAAAAAAGGTGACAAGGGCGAAAAAGGTGAGCCAGCTGGCAGGCAGTCTTTAAAGAAGGGTGCTGAGACCATTAGCGCTGAAAAAGGTGATCGTGGAGACAAAGGTGATACCGGCCCTGCTGGTTTAAAAGGTGCTGTTGGCTATCCTGGAGAGCCTGGACGTGATGGTATGAAAGGGGAGAAGGGTCTTCCCGGCGGCTCTGGTGATAGGGTAAGACATTATTTTACAATATAAAGGAAAAATTGTAACTAGCTAGTTTAATTTCTTATATTCGTTTGTTTTAGGGTCGTCAAGGTAATTTTGGTCCTCCCGGTCCTGCTGGTCAAAAAGGTGATCGCGGTGAAACTGGTCTAAATGGTCTTTCTGGTAAATCTGGACAAAAAGGTGAGCCAGGTCGTCCGGGTGCGGCTGGTGAGCGTGGTTTAGTTGGACCAGCTGGTCCACCTGGTGGTGGAAGAGGATCTCCTGGAGCTCCTGGTCCAAAAGGTCCCCGTGGTTACACAGGTCCTCATGGTCCAAAAGGCTTAGATGGTGTTGACGGTGCTCCCGGCCAAATGGGATTGCCTGGCTCAAAAGGCGGTCCAGGCTTAGCTGGTCGCACAGGATTGGAAGGTCCTCCAGGTGAAAAGGGTGACAAGGGTAATGCAGGTCGCAATGGACCATTGGGTCCTGTTGGCCCTGTTGGACATACTGGTCCTCCAGGTCCAGAAGGGCAAAAAGGAGAGCATGGATATCCTGGTATTGGGGAGCAAGGACCCAAGGGCGCTGATGGCATAAATGGGTAAATTTGATTTATTAAACACATGGAAATTCATTTTAGTGTGATCTTGAAATTTGCAGACAACCTGGTCAAAGGGGTCAGAAAGGTGAACGTGGCTTCAAAGGTAATGCTGGTACACCTGGTGACTCTCTATTAGGTCGTCCTGGCACCCCAGGCCGTGTTGGTGCTCCTGGTCAACCTGGTGATGAGGGTCGTCCCGGAACACCTGGTCAGAAGGGTGAACAGGGTGTTAAAGGTGACATAGGCGGTAAATGTTCAAGTTGTCCTCCAGGATTTAAGGGTGACAAAGGAGATCACGGTCTAGATGGAAGTCCTGGGACCCCCGGTCTTCGTGGTCCACCTGGAGAACGTGGTTATCCCGGAGAACGTGGTGCTGATGGCATGGCTGGTCAACCTGGAGCACCTGGTGAAAATGGTGAGGCTGGTTTACCTGGTCTTATTGGTCCAGAAGGTCAGCGTGGAAAGGACGCAATTCTCGATTGGAGCTTAATCGAGGTAATTAAAGGAGACAAAGGTGACCGTGGATTTTCTGGAGCTGCTGGTTTAAAGGGCGAACGAGGTGAGTCTGGTTATCCAGGAATACCCGGACAAAAAGGTGAAATCGGTGCTAGGGGAGAAAAAGGTTTTGCTGGACAGCCTGGAATCGATGGTACTCCTGGTAGTTCTGGTAGAGATGGTTTCGATGGTATACCAGGCCAAAGCATAAAAGGAGAAGCAGGTCGTGCCGGCTTTGATGGCGCTAAAGGCGACAAAGGTACAAGTGGATATTCTGGAAGTAAAGGTGAACCTGGGTCATGCGACGCGGGTTTGCTTCAAGTACCGGCCAAAGGAAATAAGGGAGATCAAGGTGAGACTGGTATGCCTGGCCCACCAGGCCCTATGGGTGACAAAGGGGACCAAGGTCGTTCAGGTGAAAAAGGTGATAGAGGTCCGCAGGGTCCTGTAGGTCCTGTCGGTGCAAGAGGTTTGACTGGCCCACGAGGTGAAAAAGGTTTTATTGGTCCAATTGGTGCACCTGGCAACCCCGGCAAGGACGGATTCAGAGGCCCACCAGGAAGAAATGGTGAACGTGGTCAAAAAGGTGAAGTTGGTATTGCTGTACCTGGACCCACAGGTCCACAAGGACGAGACGGATCACCTGGCGAAAAAGGAGACCGTGGTCCAAATGGAGCATATGGTCCACCTGGACCAGAGGGAGCTCCTGGATATCCTGGCGACAAAGGTGACTCCGGTTTACCTGGACAGCCCGGCTTTACCGGACCTATTGGTCCTAAGGGAGACACAGGACCAATTGGTCCAATCGGTCCATCCGGTCCACCAGGAAAGCCTGGGGTAGATGGAGTACAAGGTAGAGATGGTGCAAAGGGTGAACCAGGTAATTCTGGCTTGGTTGGAATGCCTGGTTTGAAGGGTGATCGTGGTGCTCCTGGAAATGACGGCCCCAAAGGTTATACTGGCGGTCCAGGCACCCCAGGTAGACGAGGGTCTCCAGGTCCTGCTGGAATAACTGGTATGAAAATATTTTTAAAACAATTTGCTATACCATGATTAATTTATTTTTATTACAGGCACAAAGGGGGACAAAGGAGAACGCGGTTTAACAGGAAATGATGGTTTAACTGGACCACGCGGGCCACCAGGCCCACCTGGTTTAATGGGCGCTAAGGGTGATATTGGTCCATTCGGTGCTCCTGGTGCCGATGGCCGTCCTGGATTAGATGGTGAAAAGGGAAATCAAGGTCTCCCAGGCTTTGATGGCCCTCAAGGTACTCCAGGCGATGCTTCGGACAAAGGACAAAAGGGAGAACCTGGTGTACCAGGTTTACGAGGACAAGATGGCATACCTGGTGCTCCTGGCTTGCGTGGTGACAAAGGTGTGCAAGGTGTTGCAGTACATGGTCGCCCCGGAGGCCCTGGAGAAAAAGGTGACCGTGGACGTGATGGTATTGACGGGCGTGATGGTGCACCTGGACAAAAAGGTGAGCAAGGCTATCCTGGAAGATCCGGACCAAAGGGAGATAAAGGAGCAATGGGTCTACCCGGTACTCCTGGAGCTCCAGGTCTCGATGGAATTCCTGGTGAAGTTGGTGCTCCAGGTCCAGTTGGTTATACTGGCGCTAAGGGAGACAAAGGTGAACGAGGTTTAGCTGGTATAAATGGGGCCAGAGGCGAAAAAGGTGCAACTGGTCTTCCTGGATTTACTGGTGCTCCCGGGCCAAAAGGCGAACGCGGCTTTACTGGTGTTCCTGGTCTTAATGCAAGTCCTATCACAATTAAGGGCGAAAAAGGTGAAAGAGGAGAGTTTGGTATCATCGGTCTCCCAGGACCACAAGGGTTAAAGGGCAACCAAGGTATAACTGGATATAATGGTGCAAAGGGTGATCGCGGCTTGCCTGGACCACAAGGCTTACCTGGACTAAATGGTGCACCTGGATTAAAGGGTGATATTGGAGCTGTAGGTGACGTTGGCGCTCCAGGTGTAGCTATAAAGGGTGAAAAGGGCTTGCCTGGTCGTTCTGGAAAGAATGGGCGTGAAGGTAAGAGTTTTAATCATATTTTTTGTGAAAAATATCTAATCAAACTATTTTGCAGGTTTTGCTGGTCCTTCTGGACTTAAGGGTGATAAAGGCCTCCCCGGTCTTGCTGGTATGAATGGTTTGGTTGGTTTACCTGGTCCAATTGGACCAGCCGGTCTACAAGGCGAACGTGGCCCGATTGGCCAACCTGGAAGGGATGGTTCCGATGGACTCCCCGGTCCTGCTGGCTTAAAGGGTGATATGGGCTTCCCTGGACCAAAAGGTGATCGCGGACTAAACGGTTTTGAAGGACAAAAAGGAGAGAAAGGTCTACAAGGCATATCAGGTGCTCCAGGCATAAATGGACATCCTGGACCAAAAGGTGATCGAGGTTTTCCTGGTGTAGATGGCTCGCCTGGTCCCGCTGGACCCATTGGAGAGCCTGGCTTCCCTGGTCCTAAGGGTCTTGATGGGCGTGATGGCTTACCCGGTACAAGAGGTCAAAAGGGTGAGCCCGGCCTAGTACCACCACCTGGACCAAAAGGAGAACCTGGATTCCCTGGTCGAGATGGCCAAAAAGGAGATCGTGGTCTGCAAGGTCAACGGGGCTTAGTAGGCTTGCAAGGCGAACGTGGCGAAAAGGGTGACACAGGCTTGATTGGACTGTCTGGTCCAATTGGTCGTCCTGGACCTAAGGGTGAACAAGGCTTGCCAGGCCCTGTTGGTCGTGACGGTGCACCTGGTCCTCCAGGCTTCAAGGGTGACCAAGGTCAAGCGTGCTCACAAGCACAAGATTACTTGACTGGAATACTATTAGTTAAACACAGTCAGGCCGCACAAGTCCCTCGTTGCGAAGCTGGACATGTTGAATTATGGACTGGTTACTCTTTGCTATATGTTGATGGAAACGATTTCCCACATAATCAAGACCTAGGCTCACCAGGTTCATGTGTTCGACGCTTTTCGACACTGCCGGTTCTGTCCTGTGGGCAAAATAACGTCTGTAATTATGCCTCAAGAAACGACAGAACCTTCTGGCTGTCCACTTCTGCACCCATTCCAATGATGCCGGTTGAAAATTATGAGATGAGTAAATACATTTCACGTTGTGTGGTCTGTGAAGCTCCAGCTAACGTCATTGCTATACACAGTCAATCTCTTGGTGTTCCTGACTGTCCTTCTGGCTGGGAAGGTCTTTGGATCGGCTACAGTTTCTTAATGGTAAAACCAACAAGCAACATATAATTCTCACATTCTTATTCGCGTTTCTTTAATTTATTTTTAGCACACCGCTGTCGGAAATGGAGGTGGTGGCCAGGCTCTATCATCACCTGGCTCTTGTTTGGAAGACTTCCGCGCAACACCATTCATTGAATGTAACGGCGATAAGGGACACTGCCACTTTTACGAGACAATGACCAGCTTCTGGCTTGTCACCGTAGAAGAAAACCAACAGTTCACACGCCCTGAACAGCAAACACTTAAGGCCGGTAGTCTGTTGCAACGAGTGTCTAGGTGTCAAGTGTGTATAAAGAACTCATCGTAAGAAACAGTCGCAATGGGTTCTTTATTAAATTTAAATAAAATAATTTTATTCAATAAATTTTCGCTATATTCCTTAATTAATTTACTAAATTGAAGATACCTTGTGGATTGCTGACACCACAAAAAATCGTATACCAAAACCGAATACCAAATGCCAAATAATATTGATGTACTTGCAAAGTTGTGTTAAAGTGTTAAACATTTCTGCCATTATTTCAAATTCTAATTTTTGTTTTTTTATTGTAATGTTAGAATATAAACTTAAGTAAATAAACGAATAATTCACTAAATAAAACTTTTAGTAGAAATGTAATATTTGTGTAAAATATATGAAATAAATCGAACAAAAATACGAACTCTACTTCTACTCCTACTAGTAAGGTAATATTGTTTTTACACCATCATAAAAAATAAAACTTAACTAAAATCAATGATAAAAATTTTTTATGTTTCATAAATTAGGTCTTTAGGGATTGCGATCTGAAGTTGATGACAATAAAACCCTTGAAGCTCGATTTCTCAGTTCTAATCTTCTGAATACAACTAAGAAATTGAGTTACTCATTTTCATCGTTGTTTTCATTAGCTCGATGTGATCGGGAAGAAACAGAATTAATGTTTCATTCATCAACCGTCAAATCACTTCAGCTTTATACTCCTCGTCGATTGGTAGTTAACGACGCCATAATTATGCGAATCCAAGACTCGCAATGTCATGCACGTCGTTCTCAAGTGAGATGAAGAAAAAATATCCACATGGATTTGGTTTTCACTTCCAATAGATGTTTATCTGTTAAACGTATTGTTGTCTAAAATAGTTTTCAATTGAGCGGCCCTCATTTATTGCAAGTTAGACCCTGAGCTTTGTTGTCTTCGTAGGTACGAAGATTTCCAGACAGTACGAAGCTGAGCGAAGGTAACTTTCTCTTTATTTATTCTAGCATAGATGTCCTTGTTGCTACCCCGATCAGATGTTTTTACACTGCCTTAGTACGTTAAGTGATCCACTTCTTCTATGCTGGATTTGCCTAAAATGAAGACATTGCTTGCACCAGTTGGACGCTTTCTGTTTTACTTATGTTGATTTTCGTATTTACGTTCACCATAAATCATTTCGGCATTAGTCGGACCATTGTTGCGCTACAATTTTTGAAAATTTATATTTTGAAAAAAAAAAGTTTCAAATTTTAATCTCTTATACAATATTATAGAAACCGTTTTTCTCGAATTTCACTAAAATCGTTATAAGTTAAAAACCTATAAATCAAATTTAAAATGTATGTGCCATATGAAAGGTAAATTAAGAAACTATAGCATTTTAATAAAACGCAATTTATTCTCTTATGAATAATACCTTAGAACAAACCGATCTATTTTTACTAACCATTTGTACAAAAAAGAGAAAAAATCAAAATTTCAGAAAAATCGTCATATGTATCTTGAAAGTATTTTATAAAATGTTAAACTCCAATGTGTTATCGATATAACTAATGAAGTTATGAAAATAAAGCTTTCACAAAAATACATATTAAGTTCTCTTTCATAAGATTTTCATGTTTTTAAAATATATTTAAATTGCAGAAAAAGCTAACCCGTGTTATCACCTGCTCTAACCGCTTCAACAATTTGTCGAAATATAGAAGAATATACAAACATTTTATTGATTTTGAATGTTGAGTTTTTCATTTATTTTTACACTTGTATAGCAATTAAACATTTTAATTCTTTGATTTAGTTTAAAGAAAAGATTATACGGACTCAAAAATTTATTATGTGTACTTTTTACTACATATTTTTTGTTTTTTTTTTAATAGTTTGGATTGTACAAATGTTTATTTAAGCTATCGTACAACAAAATTTTTAAGATCTAAAACTTTATTCTACAAAACAATCGCAATAATTTAAAATTACAAACTTAGAAACCAAACAGATGTGCTAACCAACGTAAATAGTGAATGAAATGAAAGTCTTTTGAAAAATTAACCCTAAATCAACTAGACTATTTAGAAAACAATGGAACACCAAACTAAAGAAAAAGTTAAAGCAAAGTTTAAATTTACATGTAAAATAAAATAAAACAAATCAAGTCACAAATTTATAGGATTATTCACAAATTTAGTTATTGATTTGCATTTAACTAAAATTCAAATATTTTGTTATTATTTCACAAAGTCTGGATTCTCTTGAATTTTATCGGAAAACTGCAACTGATTGTCAATTATCTGGAACAGTTCTTGTGGAGCCGGAATGCGTCCAGTTTGTAACTTTGACCAGACAGGAACATCATTTAATATGATTTCAAATGCACCAGATGATACAAGCTAAAAGAAAATGAATAAAAAATCATTTATAAAAAAATATTTTATGAAACTACAATATAGAAACACCACCACTGGGCCACATTTTCAAAATTTCATAGAACGAGTTTAACCTTTTGAATGATTTTCTACATCAAAAAACAATTGTGATTTATAGAATTCAAGAACGAGCGAAAATAATTTAAACTAAATAGCATTTTAATCTAAACAAAATTTTAACAATTTCCAATTCAAATGAGGGGTCACTTATTTCATTTTGCGCGGTGTCTCTAGGCACACCAACTTCCCATACAATTTAATCAATTTGAAAATTAATTCATCAGTAACAGTATTCATCAACGCTGTTGTACGTGGCAAGATTCATGTTCACTATATAGAAGTTTAGGATTTTTGACCTTGGAAAATTTCTTAGAGGTCAAAAGTCATTTCGAAGATCTTATGTACCGATCAAGGACTAATAACAAGCAACGGATTAAGACTTTGCGAGACCAGAGGCTAAAAACTAAAATAAGACCACTAATAAATTTTAGTAAAAATACATTAAGATATCAAATTACATATTGATGATGTTTCGTTTCTCAGAAGACACGCACAAATTCACACAGCATCTTCCCATGTTGGGGCCGCTGCTCTACCCCTAACCCCACCACATTAAACTAACGCTGGAGGCCCCTTCTAGCTTTATCTTAATCCAGCGCTGTGGATAACATTCCTAGAATTGAACATAGACAATTGGCGCAAATCAAGTTTGAATTAAGATTCGAGATTTTCTCAACGTTCACCGTATATTTCGATCTATTTAAATTACCATATAGCTCTGATTTAATATCATAGCATTATGCAAAACCGTTGGATGTGAAGATAGCCAGCTGGTTCTTGCATTTCACTCGAGTAACTAGAGTAGCTCGAGTACCACGATTTCTACTCTATATATAAAGATCTCTCTAAATAATTTCCTCAATACGTACAAACTAGGTGAGTGTAATGGTTCACAAAATGTTGGGATGAGGGCGAGGCATAACTTCAATACTGGATAGCAGCTGAGCTATGTATTATAGTTTATAGTTAATACTCGTGTTAAAGTCTTGATTTCTTAATGAAGAGCTATTTAAGCTTTTCGACTTTAAGCCTTCGACTCTATGCAGCATATCCATAGTCATAGTCAGTGTAAATATTCTGGATGCAGCTTAAATCTGTTGCAACCTTTGGATATGGGCTTACAAATGACTATGAATTACAATAAAAACGTTACAAACCATCAACCTTAATTAAAAAGCAAAGCCCCAACACTTTCCTAAGTAATACTTTGCTATCTGAAAAGTTATCGGATATTTCTGCAGAATGATGATTGAGATTGCAGTCTGATGGTGGTCAACAGTTTTGAAAATGATTTCAAAATTGGCATATATGTATGCATTTTTATTTACAAACGAATCTTCAACTATAATTGGGGCTAAATAGGTCAAACGAAACGCTTATGAAGCCGATATGAAACTTTTTTTTAAACTTTGTTGATTTTTTGAGTGATATACTCTTGAAAAGAAAGGGTTCATGAACATATTTATTAAAAAATTATAAAACAAACAAAAAACTATACTGATATCTAATCTACAACAATGCCACAAATAAAAGTGTTGCATACAAAACGCTTGCAAATTACTAACCTGTGCTTCCAGCATGTTACCAACGAAAAAGATCATCATGCATGCATAAAGTTTATTATCTAATAGATGTCGCCACCAATTTGGTGTTTGTTGACCAATAGCGCCGAAAATATTAAATGACGAAACAATAACAACAATAAAGAGAATCTTTGCGGCAAAGATTATTTTTGAAAAATACATGTTCATTCCAGGTGGATCATAATTGGCACCAGACACCGTAATCTGAGGATATTTTTCCGATAATATTCCCACATAGTCTTCAAAAGCTTTGCGATATCCGCAGGAGTAACTATAAATGAAGTATCAGAACAACGTCGAAAGGGTAGTGGCAGTTGCACTTACCAGTAGAAAAACGTCATCGTTGGTCCACCAACGTTTTGGCCGAATTTCGTCATTGGAATTTCTTTTTCAGCATCAACGCCAAAATTTATTGTATTACCAATCAGCAGGAATCCAATGACAACCATTAAAAGCATCGAAAGACTTTTACCACCAAGTAGACTCATTTTTGCTTGCTAAAATGGTTACCTTGAAGTGTTTATCTAGAGTAATCTCTTAATCTTTAAATATTTTGGGCTAAAGAAAAATTAAATATTTTTTTATTTCTTTCACAGGTATTGTACTCTTTTGCAATCAATTAGTTCCAATTGTTCTCTTCGCTTATATTTTGTGTCATTGATTGTCTTTTGACACATTAATCTTGTAATTTTTCCACTTTACCACCACTTATCTTGTTCTAACATTTTTTTTGTTTCAAAACCCATATAATGCCGCCTGTGCAAAACAAGGACAGCTACCTTTTTCAAACAAAAAAAAAAAAAAAAAGATGATAGTGCAATAATGTCAAATCACAAAAATATTAAACTTAATATAAGGTGGCATTTACGGTTCAGTTTAAAAAAAAGTCAATATCAGATAAGGCAATATGAAATTGCAAGTTTCTGACATTCCTTTTGTTTTCGCGAAACTGGTCATGATACAATTATCATGGTAGAAGCGATGCTATATGTTGCTTTATCATTTTAATACTTTGGGCATTACATAACAATCAACTTTTTGAATTCTTAAATTATTTAATAGTGTTGGACTTAAAAGTCTTGATATGAATTTAATAAAAAAATATGTCTAATCGTTGTGTGATTTTCATACAGGCGTTCAGCCTTATGAGAGTGCGCATACCTATAATCAAATAGTTGACCGATTTTTAATGGAAGGGCAACCAAATAGTACATGAAAGCTTAAAATAACAATGTTACATAACCTAATGTTTTATTGAAGTTTATTGATTTATGGACACATTGTTTATTAAAAATAAATTATGACATTTCAACGCTGTTGTCAGTCTGTGAAAGTGCTTTATTGAATCGAATCAATCAAAGATAGGTCCAACAAAGTAAGTAGAATTTGTTTCCATGTGACAGAAATTATCTATCAGCTTTTGTTGATTACTTGTCAAAATTTCTGAATGCAGAACCATCAATGGCCAAAAAGCCAACAATTAAAATAGCAGAATCATATTGTCCATCTCAAAATAATGCAACCGTGCAAGTAACTCCATCGCTGTGAAGAATAAAAAAGAACATAAAATAACCGAAATTCTGACAGGAGGCGTTTTAAATTATTAGTATGAAACGGGGAAATGTTGGTACCTTGTAAGCCTATTTAACAGGTACGGTACGACAAAAATAAAGAGGAAATATCATGATATAGAAGTGATGCTTATATGATAATTGCACCATGGCAACGTACGATATAAATAGAATCACTATTTTGAAAATCTGACGTAAGCATTCAAAAACTTAAATCGAACAGAGCTAACAGCTGCTTATGGCGTTTCGTAAGTGACGTGCTTTCTATAAGTTCATCGAAGTGCTCTTGAAAATTATTTACAGTGTATATGTAAAAAGTTCTGTTCAGTTAAACGGCACGTTGTTTTTACTCGATTAGCATTTATTTTTCCATAGATTATTCTGTTTGTGCAGAGAATTTATTTACTAAAATATTAAGAATAATATGTGATACCTAAAACAAGAGTGCTTCCAAATATACTTTTACAAAGGAAGGATCACAGAGACTTAAAAGACAGCAACAAAGTAAGTTCAACCAAAAATTTCCGTATCAAAATTTAATAGGCCATATGCCAAAAATAAGTGAAAAAAACTTATGATGCATGAAATCCTTTAGGGAGCCTCAACTGAGGATCTTGGATCGCCTAGTATTGAAAAGTAAAGAAATTTGCTCAAAACCGTCATGCAAGCAAATAAATGTTCAGCACTAACTCATTTTCTCATGTAATTTGCGGTTAATCGAGATTTAATAAGTTATTGTGTTAAAGCTTACAAGTCGGCATCATTATACGGCTCCATCCAGAGTAGTGGCGTTAAGAGCGTTTGTTACTTGTAATAGTTTGACGCCATGCTAAAATGTGCTTATAATGTTTTGACGACGAGATTATTTGTTCGAAGTATATTGTACTTGTTGGTATGATAAGTTTTGCCTGTTGATTCCTGTAAAGTTTCAGAAAAATGTATAGCTGCTAAATTGACTCTAAAAATTAAGTTGTTAAATAAAATTTTTTAATGTCTTGTTTGGTATGCGAGACATTCGATGATACATGTTCATCATAAGTTTGCATAACATACTTTAGGAAATACTCTCCTTCTAACCTTAAACTACATTTTATAAAGCTTTTAATGCTGCAAAGCAATTGAAAAAAAAAGTAAGGGAGCACATCTAGTTTCAGAAACAGCCATCAGAAGTCGCAGATATAGTTTTTCAAAAATCATTATGAGTTGGGAACGCCTTAATCGAAATATAGATATACCTATCATACCTAAACGTAGTTTGACATGCTGTGATCACGGTGGTCTTGAACGCGAAAAAAAAGTGTGACTACGCTAACGAAAGATTCGGCTTGTATGAAACGTTTTCTGAACGCTCTAATAATATATAAACACCGAAACGAAATTCTAGCTGATCCTCTGATTTGTTTTGCGATATTTACAATTTTTCATGGAAAAACTCAATATTTGCTAGCCTGATTTCGATAAAGATGAACTTGTGCAAACGGGAATTTGGCAACTATATTTGACGTTTGACCGTCGTAAACCTAAAAATCCTTGTGACATGCCAACACTGGAACACACATTTAAATTTACGACTCTAATTGCTTTTCTCTATTAAATAACAAAGCGGTAACATAAAATATAAAAACGATGCACCATAAATACAAGAGAAAGGTTTGACATCAATAGAAGTGCATGCACAATAAGATAAAAAATCGTTACTTAAACCTATCAAACACGTTTTCTCGTAAATTCTATCGCTAAGTCGTTAATTTATGCATATAGAAATGTTATCTATGTTCATTGTTTTTTGTTTTTAGCTTACTATTATTCAAACTGCATTTAGAGGGAGTGCGTTCCAGTGAAGATACCCTCGAAAGTAATTCAGGTTTTAAGCAAAAAGATTATGAAGACTGTGTAACAGCGGATAAAAAAAATTTTAAATAATTTTTGGTCACCTTAATCTTGAAATAATTCAAACATCAATTTTTTAGTAAAATTTTTTTGTAGCATTTTTCCCTTGTCTCTTCTACAAATATTTTATGTCATAATTTTAGAAATTCCACGCAAAAAAAGCTCCAATACAATTTTTTCTAAATGTACGAAAAATGTGACAATTTTCGAACGTATTGACGTGTGTGTTTTTGATATGCTCTTTAATATTTTTATCAAAATTTATTTTGTATTAAGTAAAAAAATAATCTCTTGATTTCTGCACGTTTTATGTAATAACTTTATTTTTAAAAAAGAGCTTAACATGATTTATTATTTTTTATGCATAGACTGTTTTGTTCAGTATAAATATTCATATTACGTTCTACAATCAGGAGAAAAATGGTTTTTGTATTTTTTTAGAAATTCTGATACATACCTTTACAACAAAAAATTAAAAATTAGTGAAAATAGGCAGCATATCATCCGTTTCAATTCTTCATTTTCATACTTCTAAAACAGTTTTATTCTGTTCTTTAAAAAAGAAATGCGTTTATCGATAAATTTTACATGTTTAGATTATAATAAAATTTTAAAAAAAATATTGACTTCGTTGATAGCGTAAACGCTATAAATACATACTTGTATTTTTCGTATGTGAAATCTGTGTAAAAATCTCAATTTTGTATTATCTTATATGCAATAATGACGTTTTATGTACATTGATGTATTTGAATGTATACATTTTCCCGCAAGTAGAATGATGGAATGAAGGAAACTGTCAAGTAGGTAACTCTTTCGCTTCTTTGAGTGCAAGCGACCTGCTGTACTTCCATTCTTTCGATGCTACTTGCTTGCGTCCAAGTGTAAGATTTTTTCATTATTTCTTTCGTGCATCGGATGTTGCGTATCATAAATACCCACGAATTTTCAGTTGTCAAACATGTTTTATTTGTCATCAAATTCCCGTAAACTAATTGAGAAATATACAAAAGAAACCAAATGTGTACACTAAAATGGAAAACCAATTTTTAGTTTCTAGTGAAAGCCCTATTATTAAACACACTTTTGAAGATACAATAGCTTATTTAAAATTTCTGAAATAAGTAAAGTCTCGACCGTGCTAATAGGACTGTCATAGGCATAAGAATTTGTTTAAAAGATCTCAAGAAAGGCCTTATAATAAGCAACTATTGAGCATTGTCCTACTAAGTTGTCAAACATGTTATGATTGCATTTTATATTTCCTACTTTGCCTTCTTTTAACCCATTCTTCACCATTTTCTTTTATTGTTTTTAGCAGTTTGGTTTGCATTTGTACTTTTACTTTTTGAAAATGTTGATAATTTTTGGTTTTCGTGCAAATTAGACATAGCTCACTGAGTTATTGAGAGTCTATGGTTTTTAGTCCTTATATTGTTGACTAAAGATATGATCTAACTGGCTTATTTGGCAATCTGACGAACACTTGTCGAGTTAAAATTTGAAAAAAGTCATGTTACTAACTGTTCTGTCGACGCGAATCCGAATATTTGAAACTGCTTTTCCGCTATTCGACGATTTCCCTTCCGGTACATTTTTGTCTGAGCTTAATTCACTTATTTAATGCGAATAGACGAACTTCACTAAATATGCAAATGTTTTTAACACAATTAATGCGTATTAATTTAGAGGAGACGTGCAGGAATGACAACTTAACTTTCAACTGAAAATCTTTACTGAAACGGATATCAACCTGAAGGTTTTTCAAATTTTTTATGATAGAACGAATATATTGTATGGAATTAGGATTTTTGTTGGAAAGCACTGAGGCTTCTCGTACAACGTCAAACTACATACTCATTCCAAGAAAAGTGCTCGCGAACTTTTGTAACATGGTAACACATGAAACCATTGTTTAATACGAGATTTCTTATACGGACCTATTGGCATCACTTAGTGATGGACAATAGCAGCTACAAATTATCAAGAACTTATCGAGTTAATTATAGCCGTCGTAATTCCATCGTCATCAAAGTAAATAGACAAACTTTACTTTCGAGAAACTTAGATTTTCACGAAATTAGTGCAGGTTGGAAAGCTAATAAAAATTGTGTCTAATAGAAAAGTAAAATTTACGAGGTTTATGACTTTAAATTAAAGTACAGCACTTAATCTTGTAAATAAATAAAGTATGTTTTTGAATTCATCAGAATCCAGAGGTCGAACTATTTAAAAGATAAGTTGATTATTTCAGAGCTTAACCATTTATTTTCGTTTTGAAACCCTTGAAAATGAACTCTTGATTTCAATATTTATTCAGGGAGCATTGTATTAAGATAAAATTTACACCAAGTCTTTTATTAAATCTTAAATTCAGCCATTTGTTAACATCCATAAATGAAACACACTACATAAAATTACAGAAATTAAATAAGATATTTTTACGAAAAGTACTGACTTCTTAAGTTGCATATAAGACCCCGCCTTCTGAACTTTAAGGCCCGATAGAAAGTTTTTTGTACATTTTTAGAACGCCTGAAAGTATTACATATATGTAGTATCCATGAACGTTTCCACCAATTAATTCTCTCTAAATTTTCTATACTATGTATGTACGTGCAACACTTCGACTCAAAATTGCAATAGAATATAGGTGAAAAATTAAACACAGGTAAAAATGCGTTAATAATGTATCAAATGGACTACACGATAATTATTAGGTCATTTAACCATATTTAGCCTTTCATCTCTCTCATTTTCTTGACGTATTTTACGATTATGTTTTACTGTACGATAGTTTTTTTTTACCTAAGTAAACCTTAAACTTGTATAATTTAGTTATATATTTTAAACTGTTTTTGTTATTTTTATACCGGTGCACACATAATCAATAAATTTTGCATTAATTTTCTCTATTTTGGCTTACAGTGACTTACCAAATTAATAAGGATACTGTTATATATTAAATCTTATATTTTGAATCTTTTCAATAAAATTATTATTTTTATACCCTACACAGAGGGTATATTCACTATGTCATTTCGTTTGTAACGCATAGAAGGGGGCGTGGCAGATATGGAAAAGTATATATATTCTTGATCAGCGTCACTGTCTGTCTGTGTGTCTGTCTGTCTGTGTGTCTGTCTGTTGAAATCAGGTTTGCGAGAAAACTAAGCCAGCTAACTCAATGAAATTTAGCACACAAGTCAAACCTTCTTGCAAGCTGCTAGCATATAAAAATTGGCGAAATCGGTTCACGGCCACGCCTTCCGCCCATACTCTATGTAAATATACCCAAGTCTATTTTGAAAAAAAGATGCTGCGATTTTGATGAAATTTGGTGATTTGTTGAAGATGAGAACAAAATTAAGATTAGGCTAGGTTTGAAGTTTGCAAAGACTCTTAAAGGGGCGTGGCACATCCCTAAATTTTAACTTTTATAACGCCATAGCTCGTAATCCGTGCAAGATATTGTGATGAAATTTGGTACACGAATACAGATCTTATAAATCTTGAATTGCGCATGAAGTGGGGGAAATTGTAAAAGTGGGCGTGGCAGTTTTTTATCAATTGAAAATTTGGATTTCGTATAACTCCAAATTGACACATACTATTTTCAAAAAAATTTTAGGAATGATACCTCTGAAAGTAGTCATCAATACAAGTTTATTCAATATTCAGGAAAATTTTGTTGAAGGGCATGGCACAGCCTACAATATTTATAAACGTTATAAAAAGAGAACTAACAACGCAATCGCTATGAAATTTAATTTGGCAGATATACTCGCTAAAAGGTGTCTTCTTGCAAAATTTTGGTACAATGGTGGCGGTGGGTGTGGCACCTCCCATATAAGCAAAATACGATTAATGCTATAGATAGTGTGCTATAAGAGTAATCTTCATAAAATTTTGTGTAGAGGTGTCGGTTACTATAAGCTTTGAAATTCAATGAAACTTGACAAGATTGCATCAGTGGGTGTGGCACTTTCCTCATTAACATAAAGTTTTAAGTGCTATATATATTGGTGCAATTGATCTGATATTTGATGTAAGTGGTTTACTGGGTATTAGGTACATATGAATCAAAAGCTTTTGAAATAGCAACAGTGGGCGTGGCACCTCCCATACAATAAAAATACCTGAAGTGAGATAACTCGAAAAAAACGAGCAATCATACTGAAATTTGATGTAAGAGGTTTGTTTGTGGAAGGCTATTTTTGGATCGAAACCTGACTGGATTATACCAGTGGGTGTGTCACCGCCCTAAATTTTAGGAATAATTGCGGCACATATCGCAAACTGTACAAGCTATTGTGCTAAAATTTGGTTTGTGCATGTCAATCAGGAATGTCATTTATTGAAACAAAAGTGGGCGGAATTGGAGCGTAGGCGCGGCATATTTCGTGTTTTTCATTTCTATTCTATTGTTATCAATATTTCCCATATTCTTTTGACATTTTCAGTTTTTTCCAACACTTTGCAACATTTTTGAACCTTTTTACATTATTTTCGACTTATTCAACCTCTTCAACATTTTGTTAAAAAGTCTTTCAATGCAATGTAGGGTATGTCAGTTTCGGCCTGGCCGAAGATAACACCTTTACTAGTTTTTTTTTCATTTATCATCTAATTTTGCTTAATTCTTTAATTTCGCATTTATTGAAAAAAATTAAACAAAAAATCTGATCCTTATTGCTATTCTATCAAAGAAAAAACAAAGTTTTTTGATTAATTCTATAAAATGGTTCCTAGTTACATTTTGGCAACGTTGCCCAAGCAAACGAAAACAAAATTCCTATAAACAATTTTGCAGGAGTTTTAAACATAACCGGCTTGGCTTGTGGTTAAGGTTCCACTTCTTGGTAAATTTTTTTTTCTAAACATGGTCCGAAGTCGATCTTTTCGAGCGCCCAGTTTACCCAGATGTAGGCACATACATACCGGTAATTTACTGTTATTGAATATACAAACATTTGATAACACATTTTTGAATAAGATGAAATTTCTTAAAACTAGGGACCGTAATTAACCGATATTTTCGTTAAAAAAATCACAATGATGGAAAAGCCAAAATGTGAGTTTGAGTATACATATGAATTTGTTTTGACGAGAAGCGTAGATATATGAAATATTTTTAATTTTGTGATTTTTAAGTTTGGTTTTTGTTTAGCTCATATCCAATGGTAATTCCTTAAATTCTCATTTTTGAAAAGTCATTAGTTTTTGATGCTCAGAGAAAAAAGTCAAATCTCAAAACCTTAGGGATTCCCGAAAACACAATCTGGTATTGCGAAGTAAACCTAAGCAAAATTACCATGTGTTGGAAAATTACTTAGAAAAAGTATCTGGCTACAACAAATATATGAAAAATAGACACAACGCAGCATCAGCTGCAGGAAGAACGCCGTTCATCGACGTTGTTTCAATTTTCATTTCTAGACCGTGGTGTGCGAAATAATCATCTAAACTCAATTACATTGTGTTGTGTTTCAGACGAAAGAAATACTCGTTTCAGTTGGCTTTAGTTTTACGTGCAAAACGCATGAACTTGCTCGATCTCAAATTCTTAAACTGTAAACTTTATATTTTTTAATTATAGCAAAATGTGTGCGCTTGGCACTAACCTAGAATAATCAAAAAAAATAAAAACAAACGGCAAGGAAACTGTAAAGGAACTAAACTGAATGAACCGCAAAATATAGAGAAAGGGAGAAAAGGAGATGAGAGGATGAATTCATTGCAAATTTCATTAAATCTTCCAGTGCGGTTTTCATTTTTTAGAAATAAAATATTCCTTATATTTTATTTTTATTATTTTAAAACAGTCATTCTGTCTTATACCGTCATGTCTCAGTAGCAGCATAGTGATTGGGTAAAATTTATGCGTTTTCTTTCTAAATAAATTGCGACTTCAAGTTTGCTATTTTAATAGATGCTAAGTTAGTGCGTTCACATTATGGAGAATATATGATACGGACAAAAACGCAAGTGTTCTTCTTTGGGGACAAAATTAATTTGTAATTTAACTTTTAAGAGATCATTATTATGCCTATATCGTACTTTGGAGTAACAAGACTGCCTATAGCACTTATTTTTCTTGAGTTTCAACGCAGAATAGTGAGATTTGAACGTTCCCGATGATGAATTTTTTTACGGTTTTTATAGCAGTATCACGCTTGTCCTACCTCCCGATAAGTGCTTATAAAAATTGAATCCTTTCCCAATAAAAAGTAATTTCTTCAAATGCAATTGAAAAGGTTTATAAAAAACATTTAACTTAACATTACAACAGAGGCGTGTCATGCATATCGGGCACCCGGGGAAAAGAACTTATTTGCCACCCCTACCGAAAGATATTTTCGTGTTTTTTTAAACATTTAATTTAACTAAAAAAAAAAGGTCCTCACTTTTTACATTTCAGAACTGTAGCAAAATAGATTATATTTCACTTGAAATTTGAATATCTCCACCTACTACACATTGAAATTTACTATATAGAACTACTTTATCAATTTTAATGGGTTGGTTTTCCTGTATTTAAAATTCCTTCAAAAATCTGCAAAAACAAATTCATGCGTTTATTCCGGAGGTGCTTTTACCAAAAGTAATACTACCAGGGCATGCAAGCAGCGTTTTTTGAAAAACGAAAATTCAACCGTTTGGTGCGATCAGACATAAAAATGTCACCGTTTGGTGCGGACCAGTAATAGATTTCGATCTTGTTGGGAAGAAGCTCATAATCACAATATATTTTCATGAAAAATTTCGAAAATAAGTATAAATTATGAAAAATTGATTGTTTACTAAATTTTCTGTTTATTTATCTTACCTAGATAGCAAGAAAATATTAGCCTGTGTACTTCGAAAATGTTCATTCGAGCGTGCAATTTTTTATTGATTTGAAAGCTAAGGACCTCCGAGGTACTGGACAGTGTGTGACAAAGAAATATCGTGAATACTCCGATCACCGTTTTAATAAAAATAACGAAATTTTGTGTGTGAAATGGCGGAATGTCAATGTGGTATATCTTTTGATTAGCTTTGATACTTTTGAACCATTTATTAAAACTAACATGTTCTCTAAGTCAGGAAACAGCCAACATAGATTCAATAATATGGAAGGCGTTGATAAACATGAGTAGCCGGTAGTTATTTTAAAGGGAAAAAGCCATTAGAATGCCATGAATATCCTGAATGTATATGGATCGTTTATAGTTTTGTGAACGTTAGTGCATTTTAGTGTAAATAAATACGAGAATATACTACCAAATCAACATCTGGGACTTTTACAGCTCTCTATTATAGCATTTTTGATATGAAAAGAGAGAAACAGAAATGATGCCAAAGAAAGCGCTGCAAAATAAGTTTTTACTTGTTGTGGAAAATGTGAGATAAAAACTCATTGCAATGAGCTTTTTTATGCTTTTCATAAAAAATATGCTTATATTTTCTGATCCTTCAACATTTTAAATTTAAATCCATTTTGTCAAAAATATGCTATAGCTAAAGACATATTTGTATAGCAGACCAGGGATACATTTTTCTTCATATATGAAGAATTTCTGTGCTTGGGAATTGATGGCTTAACTCGATTGCCTCTGAAAATGTAAATGTAATCTTTTGGTGTCAACTTCCATATTATTTAATTTATTTAAGGACAAGTAGCTATTTGGGCAATTTTGCTTAAAGCCAGTAAAAGATATTTTGTTTGTAATCTGTTCAACTTAGAAGCATACTGTAAAAAAAACTCAATTTCTCAAGTGTATACCAGTGAGAGCAATACCATTTAAGATTTGAGAGTAGCACACCAAAAAAATCTCTCAGTTAATAAATTCGGCTTTTTTCTTTATACAAACAGTATGTAAATATATAGCTGCTCGTTACGAGTTAATTTGACCAGCTGACTTTTGCTTTGCTGTGTGTACGTGAGTTCTATACAACTGTTGAACAAATAAAAACAATCTTTTGAGTTCGCAGGGTTTTCTCTTGCTAACATATAGTTTAGTACGAAATATTATATGAAGCAAGCCGCTAATAAAATAGAATAAAAAATCGAAAACATTTATATAGCAGTGTTGTTATTGTTAAAATTAAATTAAAAAAATAAACAACGAATTTAATCAGTTCTTCCAAGTAACAAAATTTTGCGTAAATTAATACTTAACAGTAGAAAAAAAATCGAGTTAATTACCAGTGCGTGTGCAAATGCATATGAAATTTGTAAAATTTCATTTATCTTATTTACACATGACTAATCAACAAAGTTGTATTATATAAAAGTAAAATAACTGAAAATTTCATTGCCAAGGTTGGTAGTTGGGTGAATGGGGACTATCCAAACAATTTCCTCATTCATAAAAATATCGTTAAATTTCAATACATGTCTATGTTTGTTTTGCTTTTAAATTGTTTCTTTTTTTATTTTGCTGCGCGCTCTTGTTACTTGACTTAAATTCTATATAATGTACAAAATTGTGCATTTTTAAACGAAAACTCGCCGCATTATCTCATGCCGTATCGCAACCAACCATTCAAGTTTTTTTTTTTTAATTTAATTTTTCGACTTTTGTTTGTTTCTTTTGCTTTTTGCTTCATTTTTCATATTACTTGCTTGTTAAAATCTTGCTTAAACCGTTGAAGTTTTAAATTCTGCTATATGTATCTGTTGTTCTCTGAGATGTGATCATCATAATCATTGGTTGCTATAACAAAAATAGTTTATTTTCATCATTTCGTTTCATACTACATATTCTTTCAAATCTTTTGCCGAATTGTCATTTGTCGAACGTGTTTTGTCGTCATACTGAATAAATATTTGTTTCAGTTAAATAAATACAGCACAAATAAATCATCGGACTACGAACTAGTACAAACTTATAGTGTGTTACGTATCGTCAAATTTATATAATAAAAGCAATGTCTTCACTTAACAAAATCATGCAAAAAGGATAGAAAAAAAGTCTAATTAATGCTAATGCAAAAAGAAAATGTTATTTAAATTTTGAAATTAACATTTATTTGCGAAAAATGTAAGGTTAATATTTCGGTTTCATAATGTAAGCAGACATGAGATATTGCACTAAACGTAGTGTTAGTGAAATATTTTACCACTATCACTTATGTAGTAGCAAAGCTAGTGGGCGGCAAAAAGGTTCTCGGGATAATATTTTGAATACATGAAACACGCCCCAGGCGCCAATAACTCTAGCTCCGCCTCTGCACTTATTTATTTTAAGGTATTGAAAAACACTTCCACTGTCGCTGAATTTATATAGTGGTAGTGAAAAACTGTTGTGCAGTTGTTTAAAAATTTTCACTTTCACTAAACTTAATCATATGCTTATAGAGGACGGCATAAGTCGCCTTTACTTAGCTAGAAAACGTAAAGTGAAGAAGTTATTTAATATTCGTACTGAGCATATCTTCGAAGTTGGAAAACTTCTTAAGAATGTATCAATTTAATAAACTTTTGTGGCCTTTCATTTTACTACTAATTTATTATCTTTACTAGATAGAATTTCGAAAAGTGATGTTGCCAAGAGAGTATAAAAAATACGGATACTTGTCTTAGCGAAAGACAACACTGTTCTACAAAAAATGGAAAAATTTTAAGTTTACATTCTTGGATTTTGACAAACTGCTTCCGAAAAGCTGCGACCATTTTTTTCTTCAAACAGTCACACACATCACAGGCAAAACACGACTCAATTTTTTAGCGGAACTTCAAGTTTTTTAACTTTCAAAGTGATTTAGAAACTATCTAAGCTATATTTCAACTTCTGACTGACTTATTTAACCAATAAATGTGAAGTTAAAACTGAGATAAAACTTTGTGAAAATGTTTGATTAAGTACAAAAAAGTAAAATCTACTGAATCTAGTACCCATGCAAAGAAGTCGAAAGAATGCTTCTAGTTGTTTAATCAAAACATATGCTTTAAACCGTACAATATAGCATAGACAAATTTGTGAAGAGGATAAAAAGATTGATTTCTTGTACCATACATAGAACTCTGTATGATAAGTTCTGGTCGCGTTAAATGTTTTTCTAGTACCGGTTTTTTTTTTTTTGAAAATCATCACTTTGTAGTTCTTGTTATACGCGGTTTTCATGTCTCAAATCAAATCAGGTATGTTTGACAGAAACAACAACAACGCAACAAAAAAAGTTGATTTTCTTATCAATTTGTATGCTGGCTATCTAAATTTTATCGTTACGCTTAATTAATAGCTAAGAACGAGTAAACATTTATTTAGTAAAAATAACTAACATGAATCAAGTTTCTCAAATATCTTCGAGAAATATGAAAATATTGTCTTGATCAACGCCGAGAGCTCTTTTGAAGGCCTTTTCTTCTGCTGCCCTGTGGGTTACAAGCTTATGCGCGGTAGCTTTCTCGCCTGCTCTTTTCGAATTTTATTCTCATCGTCTTCGTATTTATATCTATCGCTCTATTACAGAGCTCTTCGCTGATACTGGATCAGACTACCACATAAAGAATACATAAAAATGTAATGTTCCATAAAAAAGGGTAAGGTATACTACATGGGAAGCTTGACAGCATCTCGAAAGCGAACATGAATAAAAATATAGTCCCTGTCAAGCACGCTGATACGAGTTTACTTACGAATGTCGGCCATCAACTCCATGGATGGAAAAGTCATTGCACGAAAGTATTAAACTAACAAAAGTGCCTGAAATACTTTACAGAATCGACGTAGGTGGAGGCTATTTCAATCAATAGCAATTCTCCGGCAAAATTCAGTTTTGACAAGTTGGATGTACCACCATTCTATGTCTTGTTATGACGTTATTCATTAGACTCGTCGTGAGATGTGGAGAAATACAGTTGACAGTCAAACAAAAAAGAGTAACGTGCTGGCATAATTAATTTCCAATGTCCAGCTAGGTATCAAAGAGATACCAAGTAAATATTATAAAGTTTCTGTTGAAATTAAACCATTCCCATGTCAAAGTTCAAATATTTTCTTTTTTAAAACACTGCTTCTGACAACATTTTGCAAGGAAAATTTATTCTATTGATTTTTAATTAAATTGACACCAGCATTCGCGCACTTTCGTGAGGAAGAGAGATTGTTACCATTTACGCTATCGTTTTATAAGCTTAAAAAACAAAAAACACAACTGAATAAAAATAATGCTTGCGTGAAAGAAACCTGTCCTTTTTGTTTCTACTTTTGAGGTCTTCTCCTCACATCTTTATACTTGGCTTGAACTTGAAATTTATTTTAATAATACACGCGTCTGCTCGTTGGGTTCTAAATGTGTCAACCACCCTACTAATTTTGACGTTGTACAATAAAAATTAAAAAGTTTTGCATTGTTGCATCTTGTTGGATAGAAAAGTATTTTCTAGAATAGCTTTCCTTCATTGTAATTAAAGTGATTATTCCTAAAAACCCCCCGTTTTTTATTTAGGTTTTGGATTTATGGCCTATTTTACGATTCTCAGACATACATGCGATTCACGTTACCTTATGTATCATATATATTTGAGTCTGTGGGAGGTGTGCAGTAGAAGTAGTAAGTGCTTTTTCTACTTGTTTCTTGCACTAAATTCCACATTTTATACAATTATTAACCGTATTTAATAGCTAGCCCTAGTCTTAAAACTTTGCTTGTACGAAAAAAAGTCCCGCCGAGAAGTTCGATCCCGCCCACTTTTTGTAATCCTAAATATTGTTAAATAGCGTTTTGTTACATTTTGCGCACTAGCTTCCTGTATGGCTTTTAATGCCTTCATTTTTGGTCAAACATTTTTCCGAAAAGAATTTAATTTTTTTTTCTTAATTGCAACCTTATTTCCGTCAGCATTTAATTGAGTACTTCGGACTTTCTTTTATTTTTCAAAGTCAATAAAAAAGTTGTTTACCCGAGACCTTTGATTTATTTCTTCTGTAAGAT
The DNA here is from genome assembly GCA_963680825.1 of Meiosimyza decipiens. Lineage (NCBI taxonomy): Eukaryota > Metazoa > Arthropoda > Insecta > Diptera > Lauxaniidae > Meiosimyza > Meiosimyza decipiens. The sequence goes on along the minus strand of OY804260.1, from coordinate 72,032,204 downwards.
TGGATTTGATATAGATTTACATAGTTCGATTTCGTTTCTAAAAACGTTATACTATAATTCAGAAAACATGTACATTTTATGTACATATTAAAAATTCAAGTTATCATCATAATTTCGAAATTTGATAGAAAAAATATATTTAGCTTTATTGTTGTCTTACTTATAGATTTCCAGATTTAAAAGACGGGTTTAAAATTTAGACACGACCATGTTTCGAAATACTCCGCTCGCCTCTACACCAACCATCAAATTGATACTCGGCCTAGGACTCTGCACTTTGGGTGGTGCCATGTTATATGTATACTATAAGAATCGTGACGACGATGATGAGTCTCAAAATAATAAACAACAGCAAGTAAAAAAGAATTCACATAAAGTCCAAAAGGAAAAGAAAGTTACTATTAAATTGGAAATTTCTAACGACCACATTCCATTGATCGTTGGTCGTGGTGGTACAAATTTAGTCTTAATTGAAGAGAAAACACTCACGACCATACGATTCCGGTAAGTTTTAATATGATTACAAAGTTCTAAACAAAATAAATAGACCAATTAATATATTATATTTTATAGTGATAAAAATGAAACTCATAAATTCTGTGACATTTCGGGTTTACCCGAAGCTGTGAAAGAGGCGCGTGCATTACTTCTTAAGGAAATCGATCGTTCTCCTAGCGTTAAAGAAGAAATCTATGTGCCAGCAAGTGTTTGTGGCAAAATTGTTGGCCGTTGCGGTGAAGCTATGCAAGAAATTTGTCGCCTGTCTTTGGCCAAGGTTTCTGTTGATTCCGGTGGACGTAATGGTGGTATGGATAAACGTCGCATAACTATCACAGGCAATCGTCAACAGGTAAGTCATATATGTATGCAGTGCACTAGAAATATATTCAACCAACTGTTTTCGACGTCTAAAAAACTTAATAGCAAATTAGTTTGGTGACTTGTCCTAAGTATGGAAAAAATAACTTCTGAAATAGCTGTCGCACATGTACGAGGACAGTTGGCAGAAATCAAATTAATTAAAATAAATGTGGAACGAACATTTTTATATCAATCTAAAGGTAAAAAAAAACCTTTTGAATAATCGTCTAACAGCAAAATATTTTAAAATTATCAGATCTCAATAGTTAAATTAAAGATATCGCAATATATAAACAAAATTCAGAACTTTTTGAAAAATGTTTACGAATTGATTTAAAACTATGTTTACACAAAATTTCGTTGATACATAGATATCAATCAATTAATTTCGCTGATTTTGAAAACTATAATATTTAGTCCCCCTACAAACAAATTTTGAAACTTTTAAGTTCATTTGTTGATCTTCCGACAAGCACAAAATCAAAATAGCGCCTCCTATGTTGAAATCGGTTCTGTAGCTCACCAAAATATCATATTTGTGAAAAATTTTTGTGTGTTTGGTTCCTCGGGTTCGTGTGTTGGAAAAGGTCAAAAATTCAAAAGATAAAATTTATTATTTATTCACCATTTTCTTCTACTTTACTTTCAGGTTAATATAGCACGCAAACTTATCGAGGATAAAATTCAAGAAGATGAAGATGTCCGTCGTGAAGTAGAAGAAGTTGAACAACATCGTGAGCCACGTCGTTCGCCGACAAACAGCATCAGCTCCAGTATGTATTCATCGCAAAACTCTTTAAATTCACATTTGCCACCACGTGAAAAGCTGCTCGCATCAAATACTGAGGAAAAGCCAATGGAAGTATATGTTTCAGCCATTGCCTCTCCCTCGAAATTTTGGGTACAATTAATCGGCCCACAATCAAAAAAACTTGACGTTATGGTCCAAACAATGACCAATTATTATGGTGAAGCTGTCAACCGAGAAATGCACAAAATTGCAGAACCATATCTGGGGCAAATAGTAGCTGCTGTTTTTAAATACGATGGTAAATGGTATCGTGCTGAAATTGTTGGAATTTTACCAAATCAATACAATCCAAATGAGGTTGTATTGGATTTGTATTTTGTTGATTATGGTGACAGTGAATATGTTGCGCCGCATGAAGTCTTTGAATTGCGCACCGACTTCCTTACCTTAAGGTAGGTCTTTTTGAAGAATATTTTCAATATGAAGACATTTTTATTTATACATATTGTAGATTTCAAGCTGTTGAGTGTTTCTTGGCAAATATTAAATCCATACCGCCTAATGATTCAGATTCCTGGGATCCACAATCTATACAAAAATTTGAAGAACTAACACAAGGTAAGTTTGTTGATTTTAAAAAACAAAGTCGTAGTGATATTTAAAATACTTAAAATATTTTTTTCATTTTCAGTTGCCAACTGGAAGAAACTTATTTCACGTGTTGTAGCATATAAGGAACGTCAAAAGCAAACTACTGACAATGTACCAATTACTGGACGAAATGCTAATAGTCGTGAAAGCTCTCCAGTTCCTGGTGTTGAACTTTATGATTTAGCAGAAGGTAAGCATTTTGAATGATTTTCGTTCAAACTTATTTTTTAAATGTTCACTGAGTTGTATGTCCCTATGTGTCCTCTTAACTAAGTTTTAGTAAATACGTATGTATGTTCCCTTCAAAAAAGAAAAACTCCGACGAAGAGCATCTCCGATTCCGTCCATTGAAGCACATATAGAGAGAGGGTGAAATGAAATCATATCAGCAGAGTGCATCCCGATTTTTGACCACCTACAACGAATCCATAAAAAAAAATAGAAAATTACATAATCTACAACTTTGGTTGTAGTGTTCAACCAGTAGGAAACGAGATATTAACGAAAAATTAATTATCTTTGACGTATGGAAATGTTCAAATCGATATCTTTTATTAAGACTGAATTTCTGCCCAAAATCTGTTTTTCTGACCTCTGTCAGAAACCGTTCTACGTAAGGCAACCAATCTTGCCTTTTAATCCCATACTTTGCTACGTTCGCCCCTTTGGTTATTTTCTGCCATCGAATTCTGAGTCAATTCAGTTATACTTATATTTATCAAACTTGCGCATAAAAAAACAAAAATTCCCGGGGAGATCTATTTCTTCGAGCATTACCCGCGAACCAAGATTTTAGTGCTCCGATTTGTTTGACTCTCGTACATAATATGCTATGAGACACATTTCGATAGCGTCAAGTAACCGTGACTGACATCTAAATAGTTGTAGAAGTAAAAAAGAATATATATTTTTACTCAATTCTCACTTCAATCGGATAGTGATCCAGAACCCTAACCAGGGTTAACTACTTCAGCAAGACAAAAATAATATTCACAATTTACAGCTTATAGGTATCATTCAACTGTCTGAATGCAAGCTTACGTATTAATTTTTGAGCTGCTACAATAATAAAAAAATACGATATACCTACCTTAATTTATATGATTCAATATTTTCGGCACTTCTCTTTTTTTTACTTTCCAGGAGTTGAAGTAAATATTGGAAATATGTTGATTTCACATGGCTTTGCCTTAACTGCAGAAGATAATCAACCACGATCATCAAATTACGCTGCCATATATCCACAATTACCATTTGCACGCTCCAACGAAAGCTTAACAGATGCAAGCACTCATTACCAACAACAACAAAAGCAGCATGCCTCTTCAGAGGATGCTCTTATCGAACAACAGCTAGAGCACTTACAACGCAACAATAACTTGTACTTAAATGGAAATGATCGCATTGGCGGTTTTAATCCGACTAAATTTGTAGCAGCGGAATCATTCAATGGAAATTTTATTAGTGATACCAAAGCCGCAACAACACCTACTACAAATGGCACAGGCAAACACAATGATACCAATTTGATGTGGAACACAAACTTAAATGACAATTTGAGTCGATAAATGTCCTTTTCAATTTCAACTTTTTATTTTTAACGGTTTTGAACCAAATGTAAATAGTATTTTTTACATAAATTCTTTTAAGCAGTTTTGATTATAATTTAATTACAACATATGTTAGCTACTACGTTATTATAGTTGCAATTGATCTAAACGCTGATTCCATCATTACATATATATGTTATGTATACACATATGAATGCATATATTTACTACACATACATGTGTATATTTTATATATGTCTTATGTGTAATTTCATATGTACATATATTGTATATCCATACATTTTTTATATACAGTGACTCACAGCTTATTTGAGCAAGTGCCATATTCAAAATTCAATTCGCATAATTTCAAAACTAAATTAAGTGTGTCGAAAGAATTTAACGCTATTTTAAAAATTTAAATTTTTTATATAAAAATAGTATTTTATTCATTCAATGAATTTAAGATACAGTTAAGCTCGAACTTAAAATTACTGGTTTATTTGTTTTATTCCATTTGGTTAAGAGCTGCTTTTGAGTCATTTTTGCATAGAGTCTACCAACTTCTGTGTGGTTTTGAGTGAGCAAGCCCATAGATTTTCAGTCATATTCAAGTCAGGTGACTGTGCCGGCGTAGCCATCACGCGAGGACAATTCCAAATGAGCCAGGACTACACAATTACTGACAAGCGCTTTGGATCATTGTCCTGATGAAACCAAAGCCCTTCTCGTGTCCCAATTTTTACGGCACTTGAAGTGAATATTCTTTCATGATATTGAGGTACATGGTTTTATCCATGTTGCCAAATAAAAACTAAAGTTCCAACGCCGCTTACTGACAAACAGACCCAAACCATCAGGCTGTCACCACCATATCTTACAGTTGTGCGTTGAGTTTCTTCATTAAGCACCGTATTCGAATTTCGCCATACGTAATTCATTCTATCTGGGCCAAATATATTACTTACTCATTAGAAAAAACGACTGTCCTCCAGAAGCTTAGTCATCAAAAATTTTTTCCCAATGTAGAAGATCTTAATTTTACAATTTTCCGCTGGAATTGGCCATTTTTTAAATGATTGGTGACCAATTCAAGCTTTTCAAGTATAATGCGTCGACCCATTTTGTAAAAAAGACGTGTGTTGACGCATAAATTTGCAAGATTCTTCTAATATTCGACAAAATCAAATAAAAAATACTTAAGCAAAAATAGTAAAAAAAATTCCAATCTACGTAGCGACATTTTGGCGCCACGACACGTAGAATTTTGGTGCATCAAATAAGCTGTGAGCTCATTTTGCTAGTTTATTTGGTTTTCTCCTACCGCGGGTTATGCATAAATGTTTTTTTTTTAGATTTCTTTTAACCATTATGTTTTATTTACATACATAACTGCATTCAAACTTTTGCATCACGTTTTTTATGAACTGCATCAAATAAGCTGTGAGCCACTGTATATATCAAGCGTTTTCGTACAAAAATTTTAGTAATTTGGATAGTGAACATATTTCATTACCAATTGCCGTAAAATATGTCAAAAACTAAGCAATCACAAAATGAAAAGTATAACCAAGATATTTGATTGGGATTATCACCATGTATTTTCAAGTTTCCTTAGATAGCTTGGGATAAATTTTAAACTCGCATTGTTCCTATTAAGCTTCTTTTGGAAACTGTAGGCAAAGTTTCGATAACATTGTGTAGCTTTAAAAACTGGAATACGGAATAGAATGTGAACTCAATATGAAGTGGAATACTTTCAAAATATTTTGTTTCTTAAAATTGCTTAAACATGCATGACGAATCCTTTTAATTTCCCAGAGGAATATGCTTTACGGAGGTGTTATTTTTTTAATTTTTTTATCTAATCGGATCAAATTAAAAAATGATTTACTTCTCCCTTGCGGAGCCTTACAAAAGAAAGATTGCAATCATTTTTAACATTAATTTTGAACATGGTTTTTGTGCGCTTTTTTTGAGATATTCTTGATGTACATTTACGTGCATACGTTTGCAACGTTCTCTTTGAGCCATTATTTATCTTCTTTTTTTTTAGAGTAAGCTATTGACTTGAGCAATTTTAATGTTTTTAGAAAACTTTTGTTATCCCTTACAAGGACAATTTTGTTTTTTTTTTATAAATATACAATCATATATTTTAAATAGTTGTAAGTATAGTAATTTCGCTTATTTTTGCAAGAATATTGCTAAAATTATAATAAACACTAAAAATTGCCAACAATTAGTTATAGATTGTTGTTAAATTGCGCCCGATTTGTAAGCGATTGACATGTCATCAATTTAAGCAACTAAGTCCTGATATCATAACTGTGGTGTATTACACACTTATTAGGTTAAAATAAAAAACCATGTAGTTCCCTTTGTGGTTCGTGAAAGAAGGAACTTTTAGTTCATTTTATTTTACTCGTTTCTTACATACTAAATTCTACTGTCAAATAAGATTTAAAATTATTCCGCTTGGCGGCGATACGCAGAGTGCGATCGTTTACATAATATGTACTCAACAACCCTCTCCTTAAGATGACAAACAATCAAATCAATTGAAATTCTATACCAAAAAACATTATATGTACTTCGGATATTTTAAATAATTCCCAAAGTGTAAATGAATTTAAATTAAACGATTAAATAAAATTGAATTCTAATGACATATGACAAAATTTTAAATTTGTTTGTTAGATCTTAACTCATCCATACGGAGCACGGCTCGAAGGGCGCTTGTCCTCATTGGACGAGGCTCGCTAAAAGTTTCGTCATGTACATATGGCTCATCCAGCCGATCGCCGGTCGACGAAGCATCAAGGAATTCGCCACTAGCGTCCTGTGACATATTCACATCCATGTCCATAGCGTTCAAATCGCATGCACTACCCTCTTGTACAGAGGAATTGCTACCATTGGTAAATGAGTTGGACTCAGCCAAACCAGTATTATTGTCAGAATCATGATGAACTATTAACTGATCTATATGCCGTTTAACGAGTCGCTCATTGCTTACGAGCATGCAAGTATAATTTGGTGGACCAAGACACTCTTTTACTATTGCTTGTTGCCATTGAGCTTTATTCGGATTAGAATAATCGCGCGCTAATACCTTTTGCCCGTTTTTAAAATGAACTTCTCGTTTAAGAGTGTAGTTTTTAATCTGATTTTCTTGCTTACTAATGATTTTCTCACGCGTAGTAGGTGGTTTCAATAGTGAAAATCTATTTTTAAGTTCACGATTGAACATTATTTTCGCAGATGAATCACCAGTTGTGCAATGTTTACAATTTCGATAATCTAATAAAAATCGATACAAAAATATTTCGATATTTTCCAGAGAAGAATCTTTCAAATTTGCATAAATAGATTTTTTTACAGTCTTGACAAAATTCTCGGCTTGACCGTTTGTCGAAGGATGTCCTGGTGCTATAAAAATATGCTTTATTTTATTTTTTTTAGTGAATATACGAAATTCGTCCGACGTAAACTGACGTCCATTGTCGCTGACGATGACATCTACTAAACCATATCGGCTAAATGTTTCACGTAGTTTATTCACAGTGTAATTTGAAGTAATTGTTTTCGTCAAAAACACTTCTACCCATTTCGAGTAAGAATCGATGATAATGAATAAATATTGGTCGCTAATGGGACCAGCAAAATCAACATGGATACGACTCCACGGCTTTGTTGTTGGATTCCAGGGAATAAGATTCGCTTTTTCTGGACTGACTTGAGTCACTTGACAAGAGCTACAACATTTGATCATGTCTTCAATTTCATTGTCTAATCCTGGCCACCAGATGTAGGATCGTGCTAATGATTTGGTTTTCACGATGCCTAAATGAGACTTATGTAAGTCAAATAAAATTTGTTTCCGATATTTGAACGGAATAATAGTTCTGTATCCCCATAATATGCATCCATATTCCACAGATAATGCGCATATTTTGTTTTGAAATGGTTTGAAATTATCATGGTTTAAATTTTTCAAATTATCCGTTTGGATAGCTTCTAAAAGTTTAGATAAAATAAGATCGTTCCTGGTAGAAAGTGCTATGTTTTTGTAATGAAGTTGTATGAAATCACTTTCTGTTATAAAATTTATATAATTTGCTTCTTCAGGTGTTTCAATAGATTCATTTTGTGGCATACGCGACAATGCATGGGCACTTTTTTTAGCACCTTTGACATATTTCATTTGAAAATTGAAGGCTGATAAAATGAAAGCCCAGCGTTGCATACGTGCAGCCGCCATTAATGGTAAACCTTTACTACTTCGAAAAATTGAAAGAAGTGGCTTGTGATCTGTCTCAATGACAAAATCGCTGCCAATTAAATGTTGTTGCAACTTGGTTACGCTAAAAATTATAGCTAACGCTTCCTTTTGAATGGTACTGTTATTGCATTCAGCTTTATTTAAAGATCGAGGCAAACATGGGACAAAATTCCAGCTACAGCTGTATTTGAAGCGTCAGTTGTTAAAATAATCAGTTTATTAGGATCGAAATGAACGAGAATGTTATCCGATGATATTTCTTTTTTCATTGTATTGTATGCTTCTTGGCATATTGATGACCAAGAAAACTTCACATTTTTACGAATCAGTTTATAAAGTGGATTCATTTTATCTGCAAAATTTTGAATAAATTTGGAGTAAAAATTACACATTCCGATGAATGCTCTAACTTCGGATACATTTTTAGGTTTCGGTGCGTTCATTATGCTTTCGATATTATTGGTATTTTTACTCAATCCATTTTTAAAATGTTGAAACCTAGATAAGTAATTTTTTTCTGAAAAAATTTGCATTTATCTAAATTTAAATGTAAACCATGCGTTTGTAAACGACTTAAAACTGATATCAGAGTTTGAATATGTTTGGCGAAATTGGTGCCGGTGATGACAATATCATCCATGAAATTAATAGAGTTTGGAATATTTTTTAAAAGAGTTTCAATTGTTTTTTGGAAAATTGCTCCTGTGGTTTTTACACCGAAAGGTAAGCGCTTCATTCGGAAAACTCCTAAATGAGTGCTCCAAGTGCATATATCTTGCGATGAATCATCTATTACTAACTGATTGTAAGCGTTGGCCAAATCTAGCTTAGTAAAGAGTTCCCCTCCTTGAAGTGAAGCAAAAATTTCCTCAATTCGAGGTAATGGGTATTTGTAATCGACCAGATGTTTATTGATTGTAACCTTATAGTCGCCACAAATACGAATATCACCATTTGGTTTTAAAATAGGTACCAGAGGTGTACCCCAGTCTGAATTTTCGACTGGCTCCAACATTCCGATTTTGACTAAATTTTTTAATTGGCACTCAACTTTTGTTTTCCAAACTAACGGAATAGGTCTTGGCTTGAAGAAAACTGGACGAGTGTTTTCATTTATGTCCAAATGTACCAATTTTCCCGTATAAGTACCTAACTCACTTTTGAACACATTCGAAAACTCCGACTTTAATTGTTCAACGATAATATGTTGTGAACTAGCAACTGAATTGACGATATTATCGATTTCTTTTAATGTTGCACCATTACGTGTGAGTTTAAAATCAAAAGTTCTAAGAAAATCATCACCCAACAAAATTGGTGTGTTCGCGTGTTTTGTAACAATAATTCGCACTTTTGATGTCTGGTTTCCACAATTTATACTAGCATTAAACTCACCAATGTTCGGAATCGGATGACCACCGTAATCCCTGTACAAATCACCCTTGTGCGAAACCAATAACACACGATCAAAATGTTTGTCGAACAAATCCGCTGACATAAACGAACAAGGAGATCCAGTGTCACACTTCGCCCGTAACGAAACTCCGTTGATAGCCACTGACAAAACCGATGAATCTACTGACTGGGTTCCAATCACGTTGTACATTGCGAAACTACCTCCACTGCCATGGGTACTGTATGAAAAAGTATCATCATTAGTTAAATTTGAAAAAATATTTTCTACAGTTTTACTAAAATTGGTCGAATTCGACTTATTGTCGTTTTTGGAACGGCAAATGCTGGCCAAATGTCCCCTTTTTGAGCATAAATTACACGTTGCTTCTTTGTACTTGCACGTTGACGATGCATGATTTTTCCAACCACAATGTGAACACGTGACTTTGCCTTTCTCTTGCTCGCGGTTGTTGTTGTTTCGGCTAATGTTGCCTTTACCGCTACGACCTTTGTTGCCCTTTGAAAAATTTCCTGGTCTTCTGATGAAATTCACTGACTGGCTTTTCGCGTTATATTTAGTTTCCAAAATCATTGCCTTTTTCAGCGCTTTTGTTGACGATAAACTAGATGTTTCTTCACACAGACGGTCAAAAATTTGTTCGTGACTTGCCAAACCGGTAATAAATTTGTCCCGTACGATCTCTTCTAAAGCTTTAAATTCACATGTTGAAGCTAATTTTTTTTACTCTGGCGAACCATGCGCAAACTGACTCATTGATGTCTTTGGTTGCAGCGTAAAAATTGAAACGCTCCCGAAAAATTATGTTTGGTGGTGTGAAATGCATTTTCAACAATGTGATTAAGTCATCGTAATGTTTTTCAGTTGGCTTAACGGGATCACATAGCGAACGTATCAATGAATATGCATCGGCGCCAATTGATTTCAATAAAATTGATTTCTTTTTATTGTCGCCGTCGCTGGCTTCTTGATCAGCATAATGAATCTCGAGTCTTTCCAACCAGTCGCAAAAATTGGTGGATGTGCTATACTCCGATATCAATGTGCCCGTTTGAAGAACAGTTACGACACTTTTCTGCTCGCTACTTGACGAACCAGCAATAGCACCACTTTTTTTATCGTCGTTGCCCATTTAATATACGTTTTTAACAAAATGTTGTCACTACTCGAATAAAATTCGTCGCCAATTAATTGTGGTGTATTACACACTTATTAGGTTGAAATAAAAAACCATGTGGTTCCCTTCGTGGTTCGTGAAAGAAGGAACTTTTAGTTCATTTTATTTTACTCGTTTCTTACATACTAAATTCTACTGTCAAATAAGATTTAAAATTATTCCGCTTGACTTGACGCAACGTCAAAAGATACAAAAATAATGCTCCGTGAGCAAGAAATTAAGAATTTTGCCATGAGGCATTCGATTTATTCTTTTGAATTGTTAAAGTATGAGCAGGCCATACGTTACAGCCGCTAAATGTAAAAACTATAGTTATCTGTGTCATTCTTATGTAAACGCTATTTAAAAAGAAAAGTCTCAATAAAGAATTCAATTCAATTCAATTATTCCGCTTGGCGGCGATACGCAGAGTGCGTTCGTTTACATAATATGTACTCAACAATAACATACATATAATAAAAACTTTTCAAAATTATGGAAACAAAATCTTTTAATATGAATGGAAATATTTAAACCTAGGTACATTAGGATTACATTGAAATTTTCAAAAACATTTTTCATTTGTTGATAGTCTTCCTAATACATATTTCTTCGAACCTTGAATAATATGCACACTTAATTCCGGATTTTAAATAACCTCAGACTACATTATCACAATTTTTGTGTTTTCATCGTTAGGTTTATAATTTACTTAAATATTAAAACAAATTAAAGAAATAAATTGATCCTTCGAAAATAGCAGTCAATTTATTTTGTGCTCGCTGTTGACATCCCAGCTCGTTCAGCCTCATTTTCAATATGTCGCAGAGATGTCTATATCATCTTTACACCCTTATAGCAGAAAAAGACATAAAAGATAGATTCTGTGTATAGTTTTGCCCTGAGCACGACGTGCTCCAACATGCGGCTAGATAAATTAAATTACTATGCATCATTTTGACAAAATCAAGAGTAGGTTTGGAACATTTGAGATAAATTATTATCATACTAAGTACATAGCACATTGAAATACATGTGATTTAATAATTAGATTCATTTTTCGGTATCCGTTTCACAGTGCATTTCACATCTTTAAGGTCTATAAAAAGGTGGTAGTTATCTCATATATCTATTATCATTCAAACTCGTTTTTCTTGCTTTGTACACTGAATTCATTTCAAACACGCAGGCTGACTGTCTTCAAATTGCGGAGTTGGTTGCCGTTAAAATATGTTGTTTTCAGAGGAAATAAGAGGACACGTATTCCTCTGATTCTAACGAAAAACATTTTTTTCGAAGTTAATTTTTTGACCAGTAAAATTGAAATGCGCATAACTTCGTAAAAAATCCTCTTATTTCCTCTGAAACACTACATATTTTGACTACCACCAATTTCGCATTTTGAAGTCAAGTCACCCTGCATGATTTGAAATGAATTCGGTCTATCACATTTTATTTACATTCTTTGTTGATAATTTTCTTGTACAGCTCCATAAATTTTTTTTTTAATTTGATAAAGCCTCCTACAAGTAAATCCTGTAAACAGCCTTGCCTCATTCTATTTGCTGGGAACTTCCATCGAGTGTACTATAAATTAATTATTTCTCACCGATCAAACACCGATTACAAGTAAAACACTTAGTTTTGCTTTAGTTTATATGTAGATTTTATTATTTCACGTCTCTTTAAATTGTTGTTTCAATGCATTTCGTTCAAAATTTTTTATTTATTGTATCATATATAATGCAAAAGTAGATTTCTACATAATTTTATTTAAAATAGAAACTAAAAGTTGTGTTTTAAAAATAGCTTTTTTTTAAATATTTGGATGGTAAAAAAAGAGTTAACGTTTTCTTAAATACGGTTTATGTATCCTTACAATAACTTATTAACACACAAATAAAAAAAAAACGAAACAGAACATATTCAAAAATGCTGTTGAAAATTGTTCATCTAGGAATATATTTTAATTTATTGAGGAAATCTTGGTCATATTTGTGAAAATTTTACGTATTTAATAAGCGAAAAAAAATATTGATTTCTTAAAATCTCTTTATAATCGATATAGGGTAGTTAGTAGAATTCAAGTGATAATTTCAAGGATTTCTGACAATGGAAAATGGCTAAAGTTGTCAATATTATGAGAGTAGCTTCGAGTACAAATCTTGTCGCTTGTCTGAGCTTGCAGCAAACGCCGGCTGAAAGTAATAATTTGTAACATTTTTTTCAGCTTTTTCAGTGTCTGAATAAAAATTGAAATATATTTTTCAGAAACCAAATATAGGAAAGTATTTCCCTGACTATTTTAGCTTTATTTTTTGACATACAAACGGCTTGTGCGATTCCGGACTTGATTTGTATTTATGAAACTACGTTTAGTCCATTCTTTTCAATAGTTGTATAAAATGTATTTGCATTTAACAAAGCTCACAATTGTTTTAACGATGATTTTACTATTCGGGGCAAGTTTTCTGTGTCAAATGTTTGACCAATGTCCGGTACTTCCTATTTATGTAACGCTAAGCGCTGGGAATATGCGCTGACCAGCACAAGTATGCTGAAAACCAGTGTTCTATTTTGCATAGCTAAAGGCACTGGAATTTAACACTGTTTTATTTATGTTTTTTTTAGCAGCTAGTTTCAGCTTCACATGTCAAAAGCAAAAAATCTCTGGTAGTTAAAAAGAATCCAAGAAAAATTTTTTCCCTTCTAAGCACTTTTTTTTTATTTTAAGTTAAATTTCTTTTGCGTCTGCCAACAATAAAATTTATTCAGCTATAAAAAGCAATTCCACAATTTCATTATACATATTTATAAAAAATGAAACTGCAAAATGCATTTTTTAGTAGGTTAATGATCAAGAATATTTATCAACTCATTCGAACAATAATCAAACTAAGTAAAAACTAAAATCTACAATGGATGGAAAATCGTTTGTGAATAAAACTTGTAAAAATCAACGGTCTTCCTTGGAAGCACAATCCATTGGTATGGGATTTGAATTATCCATTCTGCTGAAATAATTCCCGATAATAATCATCTATTGATAAATGTAGATATAGTAAAAAAGAAAATTGTTTTGCAGAAAACCGATTCCCGGAGCATGCAAAAAGGGGTTCAATTTCTCGTAAAATGTTTTCTATGTATCAACACTTATTCTTTCCGACCTGGCATGATTTTTTCTTGGTACATTTGAGCTTCACTAAATTAAAACCACTTCAATAAGGTTTTACAAGCTGCTATTTATTTTTGTTTAGTTATGTCAGTTTAATCATTTCTGTAGCTTTTAGGTAAAAATGAAACTTGAAGTACAAAAATATTTTTTATATGACACACTTACCTTAAAAGATAAGTTAAATTTTAAAAGGTTAACACAGAAATAAAATCATTAATTCAAATAAAATGCTGAAAATGTAAAACAATATAAACCGCACATAAAAAATAGTTTAACATTGCATATAAATTTTTATTTTTTATTTTCTTGTTTTTTTTTTTGTTTTGATAGCAATAAAATATTATATAATAAATTGTAATTGTTTACTCGTGTTCTAATTTAGCCGTGTTTCTAACTCAACTTTTCTGTTTTGCTTTTATATCTTTAATTTCACGCAATTCTATTTTTAATATTTTCTTGAGATGCAGCATAATGATGCATGCATGCTTGTTTTCCGTATGTAATTTTGAATATCTTATTTATGTTTAGTTTATCATTTTTTGCTTTTAAATCTATTATGATGCATTTAATTAAAACTTTTATAATTACATTTTATTTTAAATTGTTTAATTTCTCATTCAATATTATTATAAAGTTATAAACTATTAGTTTTACTTTTTTAATTGCCAATTATGTTATTTTATTTATTTTAATTATATTTATTAATAATAACTGTGTTTTTACTTCGAAATCTTTCATTCTGCTTCTTCGAATGACACGATGAAGACGACATACAACTGAACTAAACCGCTTATTTATATCGTTTCCGACTACTCTTTGCCCTTGCCTTCTACACTTGTTTCTTTTATATTTCTTTCTTGAACGCACATTATTTGATTTGCTTCTGCATTTGCTACTGTTTATACTTCTGTTTTACACATTTTCATTTCTTATTTTAAACGTAAATTTATTTTTGCTAAACATTTATTTCATATGCTGATGTTGTAATGTTTAAATTTACAATTGTTGTTGCATTTAATGTAATATAAATATCTTTGTTGCTGCATTTTGTAATTGTTGATGTATTTGTGTATTTTTCTTGTTGCAACTGATTTGTTTTTCGTTTTTTTGTTTTAAATATATATAAATATGAAATTTTCTTAAAGGAAATAATCTGGTGTTCTTCGTGTAACGTGTGGTTCTCCACGTCGGGGTGCCGGGTCGAATTGTAGGCTGTTAAATAAAATCAAACAAAGAAAAAGAATTAGTTTAGATTCAAAATAAAATTTAATGATAAAAATGTTTCTATTTTAATTGAACAAAAATGAAAAAAAATATTCTCATCCATTTGGAGTTATACTTAAATGAGTGTTGAAATTTATACCATTTGAATATTATTTGCTTATATTTATTTGATCTAAGCGTAAATTCAACGATATTTCTATTCGAGTAAAAGACAAAAAAAATTGTTTTCGACCACTTTGAGCAGCTGAACTGACCCAAAATACACATTTCGTATACTCAAAAAAAAAAAAGAATAACAACAAAAAGATTGCAAAAACACAACAAAAAACGACTAAAGCTAGACAAGCTTCATACATTGCTTTGAACCGATGAGTGAGTTTCTAATCCTGAATCCTCAAAAGTGAAACAAAATTCGATCTGTGTTGACAAAACAGTATTAGTGTTACACTTAGTATTAGTCTTGTGATCACATATCGACTTTTGTTGTTGTTCCTTGTGGTCACAGAATTAATAATACACTTTTATTGGCAAGTCAAATCGAAATATCAAAGTGTATCGGAACAGACAATAATTTATAATTACAGATTGTACATTTACAAGAATCGCGTCTTTGGAAAACCAAATACTTTCTGTCAACTGAATTATTATCGTTTAACGTCTGTATTAGCACAATTATTGTCAACTGAATTAAGTCTCAGATTAAATTCTTAACTGGATAAATTTCTAAACACTAATTAAATAAAATTGAAACCATTATTATAACTAAAACTCATTCCAGAACTTTACAATTATTATGCTTAAAATAAAGGAGAAGTAGAGATTTTCAAAAATCGACGTAACAATTGCATGAAACAATTGCAATTTTTCCTTGGTATTGTAGTCAGTTTGTCAGTCACATGATCCGTTAAGTCATAGGTGGTAGTATTTTATAAAAACCTGTTATTCATCTTTGTACTCTACGATATTATGGTGGGGTATATGTAATAAAATGTTCAAATTTTTAACAAAAAGAAAAGTAAATATTTATGGAATATTTGCTTGTACTGAGAGATAAATAAAAGCAGACAACTGCAAGCAAAAATACAGTTATTTATGATAAAAAAACACCACACGGACAATAAAAATACATAATACATTATTAAACTCGATACAAGGGAATACATACAAACATATTGTATTATCAAAAAATTAAATAAAAGTAATAATAATGGGAAAATTGCTCATGTAGTTGCTATTATTAAATAAATAACAAAATATTTTAGAAGTATAATCTTTATGCTGATTAGATAAAGACCTGAGTGCAAAATCGAGTTGACTTTTTTAATAACAGCACAGCCAGAAACAGGTGAAAATATTTTAAATAATATGGATAGCTTTCTCACAGAATATCAATTGTGTTAAGTGAGACTTTAAGTATATGAAAATTAGACATTGTAGAAAAAAAATGACAATCAGTAATTATGGCACAAATTAAATACTTTTGAGAACATTTTCAATGATGCCTAGTTCTAAATATAAAAAAAAAATTCGATTTTTCAATAAATCTGTTTGAACTTACAAAGTTTCTTATATAATACAAACTTACAATGAAAATTTTAGTGAGTCATCTAATTCCATAAGGGCCGCTTGGTTACCGCAACGATAACAATAATTTGGCGCTGAGAAGATTGTGACAACATTTCGGTCATGACACCAATTATAGCCTTCCATGACCAATTGATGAGCACGTGAGACCAATGTAAGACCGTTTGTATTGTTAAAGGTTTCCGAAATGTCCTGCAGAATAGCCATGATAATTACATTTTTTTGTCTACACAATTTTTGTAAATACATACCTGTCCAAAGGTGTAGCCAGCACCACGTGGAGAAATGCCCCAGCCACCTCTATCATCGGGATCAGACCAAAGTAAATCGCACATTGGGCCTTCATGTGGTACTTCTTGCAGACGATCCAATGCCCGTATATGATCCAAACTATCAATCGATGGACTTAAACCGCCATGTAAACAGAATATCTGATTATCAACCAAAGCCGTCAGTGGTAAATAGTCAAATAGATCGGTAAAATATTTCCAAACGTTGGCATTGCCATACTTGCGCAGGCATTCATCATAGAATCCATAGACTTGTGTAATCTGTCGTGATTCATGATTACCACGCAAAATAGTGATTCTTTCACGATAGCGAACCTTCAATGCCACCAGCAGGGTAACAGTTTCGACCGAATAGTAGCCACGATCGACATAATCACCCATGAACAAATAATTTGTATCGGGTGATTTGCCACCTATCCGGAAGAGTTCCATTAAATCATGAAACTGACCATGCACATCGCCGCACACTGTAACTGGACATTTTACCTCTTGAACGTTTGATTCTTTTGAGAGGATTTCCTTTGCCTGAAAGATAAAAAAAAAATTTTTTATTATTCAATATTTTTTTAATATTTATAGTATCTATAAATAAAAGTAGATAGTTTAATTCATTTCTTAAAAATTTAACCTTGATAGACAGAACTTAAGGAGTTTCGATCCACAATTCCTTGTGGAAAATAGCCAAGTATCATATATATATCTAACACTTGAGCTATTGAGGACATGACCTTGAGGTGTACAATGTGCACTTATCTATTTCAATGCACACACAATGTTGCATTTTTTGTTATCAATATACTTGTCACTTATGTATGAATGAGCCAAATGTTTGGCTAATAAATTTTCTCGAAAAAACATCAAATTAACACCAAAAGTTGTCGCGGATGCCTGCCTAAGAACGAAACAACAAAAATGTTGCCGAATAACGGATCTGTAGCTGTTTTAAACAGCAGGTTCCATAAAAACCAGGATTAAAAATGTGGTTTTTGTACGACTCATCGAAGTCTAATCAAGGACGACGTATTGTGTCTCAAAAACTTTATGACTGAAATATTATGCGTGACAAACTTTTTACTTTGTATGCGTTAGCAGAAGAATTGACGACATGACTATTGTCAGGGCAATCTTCAAAAATAGAACTGATATTGGACTTGTATTAAGGGATATGAGAAAAATGCCATATTTTTGATCACTTAAGCATTTGACATCAACAAAGAAATATTATTGGTAGTTGCCAACCAAAATATGTTTTCAACACATTGTGGAAAATGTTAAAATTATGTCTGCTTAAATTACTTTGAATGAAAACAATAAAAAATAATGTGCTTGATTTTGCGCAATTTTTTCGAAAATTGAATTTTCTTGCATCTTTGAAAATTTTGTTTGTAGTAACAGAGATTCCAATAAAAAATATAAAACCATTGGTTTCCAGTTAATAGTTTTTTGCACAAGGTAAAAAGCTTTGAATTTCAAGACGAACAAAAAACAGAAAATTTTCTCAAGTTCAAAACAAAATGTTTTTGGCGTACTTATGAGGATCGAAAGAAGACAGACAAACAGACAATCCCTAAAAAAGTATTTATTTTTGTACAAACTCTCACATATACACATATGTAAATATTCTGTAGGAAAAGGGTTATTGACTTGATTATTTCTGAACATGTGTATGGATATAAGTATAAGAAAGTGCATACCAAACAACAATATGTTTCCTATCTCATGACACACAAAAAGAAAATCACGAAAAAAAATTCAACCCAATCATAAAATATAAAATGAGAAATAAAAAGTGCAAATCGATTTCCTGCTTTTTTAAGTTATCATGACTTCAAGAAACGAAGTGGCGTAGCTTCGCCTTAAACCAAGTTAGCATGTAAAGTGCGGCGACGACAGTGCAGCAGTTTTTAACCGCAATATCAAGAGAAGAAATATTTTTTTTTATATAATTCAAATTATGTATTGCAAATTTAAACGACTTCGCGTGTTTACTCCAATAAGATAGAAGCTAAAATTTATTATTATTTTAGTTATGCATATTAACAGACTCCTTATTTTGGTTTTATTGCATGTTTCAAAGACATTTTTATCAAAAAGTAAAAAAAAAACGGATTAAAAAATATTTAAAAATATAAATGAATGACTGAACATATAATAGCAACCCTATTTAGCTGCAGATATGAAACTACACAAATATGTTCAGTTTTTACGGAAAAACCTTGTTGCTAAACACTATTCGGCTTAGTCGAAAACCGATAAGACCCATTTTTTGCGTTTGAAATTGATCGTCACTTTTTTTGCAACTTCGTCACAAGCGTAGCATGTTTTATGTGGATCGTTTTCGTATATATGTACATAGACACACTTTTGAAGGATGTAAAAAAATCTGCAACTATTGTATCTTGGACATTATTTAACCCCAATCCACTATCCTAACGTTCATGCACGAGGCCTCAAAAGTGACGAAAATTAAATTATCTGTTGCAAAGCATTGTCCAAAGAATGTTCATGTTTGTTAACACTTTTTACTTTACGTTAGCCTAACGTGGCCAGATATTTTTCACCAAAACGCGAAGTAGGAAAAAGTTGATGAAACAACTTGTTTTTAAAATTTGTTTGTTTTAACTGGGAAAAATTTAATGTACTAAAAAAAAATATCCTCACTTTCACATCCCGAAAACCGTAGCAAAATCAGATATTCCAATAATTTCAATCAGATATTTACTATCTCTAATTATTTGTGTCTACTGAAAACAAAAGGTTCTCACTTTCACCGGAAACCCTAGCAAAATGAGATTTATTAGTTCCAATGAAAACGCGGACAGCGCGGAGCAGAAAATCAAAAACGCGTACTTGCTCCGCGAAACACGAATCATATGGTCACGTTACCTTAACCCCTACAAATTGAGAAAAAGTTACAAATTCTAGTGCATTCGATTGTCTATCGAACGTTTGTTTACTTCTAAATATCATTTCTCCACCCTTGGTTTAAAGGATATTTAAAATATAAGTGCGCCTGACTCCCGAAAGTGGAGAAAAATTGTATTGCAGTTGCTTGGAAGAAAACGAGTGGACAAACATGGATATTGCTTGAAATCCTTTGCAACAGGATATTTAAATTTTCATCATTTTTGGCGGCCAACGTATGTATTATTCTGTGGTAGTTGCCAAATAGTGTCACTTATACAAATGCTAATTTCATTTGTCGCAACTTATTAGCAAAATTTCAATTTAATTTTCTATAGCCCTGTCACAACAATGAAGGTGCTGTCCGGCATCCTTATTAAATTGGCAAAGCAATACGGAAGCAGCATGAAATACGATTTTTTTATTTGTAATTTTTGTTTGCTATTTAAACGGCCCTCTTTTCTAAATAGCATTTTTAGCTGCGACGACGAATAAACACATCTCATTGTGGGTAGCTTTATAAATTAACAACAAAAAACAAAATGCATTTGAACTTAGTTCGTAAAGCACGAATATATACAAATTTGCAATACAACTCAATTTAAGATCTTTTGGCAGTGCAATCGGTAATGGTTGGTTGATGATTTTGTCGACATAGGCTATATATATAAATAATTTTAAGTACTACTAGTATTGTTAGTCTAAAAATAACAGCTTAATTAGGTCAAAATTACTATTAGAAACTTTTTGTTTTTTATTGCAATAACAAACATGAAGTTTTTACTTAATGCATATAGTTTAGTCGTTAAATTTGTCACAGTAAATCAATATTTAGTTAAGAATATTTGTAAAAAACAATACAATTAAAATTGAATAAGGTATTGTAAAATTAAAAAAAATAGATAGGACCTAAATACCAGATCCAGATCAGATTTAAAATTCTCAAAGGCTGCTTTTGAGCGATTGTGAAAATAAATATTGTCATGTAATTTAGTTTCAACGCCTACAAACAGTCTCGTTTATCAAGCTTAAATGTACGACAAATCATTTTGTGTATGGACTTGTAGTACGACTAAAGTCAAACATAAGTTGTGACATTTGAAATTTGCTTCGCAATTTTTGTTGAAAATAACCTCAGAAGAGCGAAATTTAAAAAACAATAACAAATACTACTTATTGCATACAGCAACAAAATTAAAAGTAATAGAGACGGACAACAGAAAGCGTTCTAATGTACTTGAATGTTTTTGTTTTCTTTTATTCAACATAGTATTTGTTCACATGGGAAGAATAGCAAGAAAGCGAAAAAATTACAGTATAAAAAATCTCAGATGGCCTTGAAGCTTATGAGTAATATCATTAGTGATAGTAAAAAGTGGAAATTTCAATGAATGGTAGTGTAAGGCCGGGTTCACAGTGGGCGCTATAAGCGAAGATTAGCGAGAAGCGAAGCTAGTCAATGCTATAAGATGCTAGTTCTGTTCAGAGTGGAAGCGTTTAGCAAAGCGAGTTGCGATCTTCTTTCTCTTTTTTTCCTTCACATTCTTTGTTTACTATTCTTCGTTTTTTGTTCCTTTTTTGCATTAGCAAGTGAAAAGGGCCGTACACACCATCCTTCATGCTGTCCATCATGCTTGACAAACTTCACTATTTGAACATGTGAACGGTTTGACCAGCCGCTTGACACTCATGTTGGATGGATGGATGGATGGATGGATTTCAATTTTGTTTGATTCTCTGCTGGCTTGTCCGTCCGTACGACGCTGGCTGCGAAGCCTAGTGCAAATTTTTCATTTCAAATAAGATTTCATGGAGTGAACATCGACGGTGTCCATGAATATTAGCACATGTTTACAAAATGATTTTTTTTTTATTTTTCATGGATAAGAGGTTACTTTTCTTATGTAGTTTTCCTGGCTGAATTCGAATATGAAAATAAAAATTTTTTGAATGGTAGTTTCGATATATTGTGGGTTTTTCATTTTTTCGACTTCCATTCACTTTAAAATGCATATCTTGAGCTAGGAATGTCCAATTCGATCGATTTTGATGTCAAATTAAAGATAAAAAATTGACACACAAACATTACATGTGATTACATCTTTTATTGAATATGTGGTTCAAAAAATATTGATGAAAAAAAGCCAGATTTTAAGCAAATCAGATTTTGCCTTTGATTCTGTGACCACGAAAAAATAGAAATAAAATAACAAAAAAATTGTACTCCATACACATAGAACTGATACTTTTACGGAAAAATTAAGATGAACTAGAAGAAAATCTACCACAAAATGACAACGTTAGGAGCGATTTATTGAGTGAATCTAATGCCACATTTAGGTTTCTTAAGAGACATATCTTCGTTTTTAGGGAGCTGAAAACAATTGTTTTTTTATTACAGGAAGCAGCGCCTCCGCAAAATAAAAAGCAAAGGAGAAAAGTGAGTAATGCGAGTGATGTGTTCGTCTCAAAATTTTTCTGCAAATGATGTTTGACAGCATGCTGTATGATGTGAACGCAAAACGAAATTTACAGTTATTCGGGTTCGTCAAGCATGATGGACAGCATGAAGGATGGTGTGTACGGCCCTAAACGAAAATAAAAAACGGTGATGAGAAACAACAAACATTGAGCGCTGCTTAGCCTCTGCTTCATTTCTCTTTACATCAATGTGATCCTTTGATCACATGTGCATTAATTTCTTTCACTCTTTGTTCCCCTTTCGTTTATTTTTTTGCAAATGAAATAAACAAAAACGATGATGAAACCAACATCAGACACTGACCGCTGCTTTGGCTCTGCTTCCATTTTTCCTATTTAAAACAACGGCAAATAGTTTTGTCCTTTACCTCCATCAACTTGGTTTTATGAACGAAAAACGAAAAAAATTCTGGTGTTAGCGTCTACGACGCTATAAAAACAATTCAAACTCGCTTTATCGCTGAAGTTCCTAGCATCGCTTCGCTCCCACTCTGAACACTTCGCGCTATTTGCATACAAGTACCCATACACTGTTTCTTCGCTTCTCGCCAATCTTCGCTTATAGCGCCCACTGTAAACCCGGCCTAAGACTCACATCGCTTAAAATTTGCATGAAGTTTTTTAATTCAGTATTTAGCTATATTTAAGTTTTAAATTATTCGAACGTTTAACATTTTCATATCTTTAGTTTTATATATAGTGTTTTTTACAAGCAGAGAATGAAAAAAACTCTATCGTACGGTTCGATTTCGTTCTGTTCTATGAGCGTTAACTTTTTCCCTCTGTATTTCGTATTTCACTCACTAAACAACATTTACACGAGGAAACTCTTGAGAAAGTTTTAATGTTTGTTGACAAGAAGGGAAAAACGAAAGGGTGGTGTACAGAATTTGTCGTACCCGCGAAATCCCTTTCGTTCCATTCGTTAGCTGATATTATGCTTTGAATTTGCGTTTGCTGTGGCAAGTTGACGCAGTAATTGTTTTGACATTTTCTTGCACAAGCAAATTCTAGTTTCGTGTGTAAACGCGAAACAAATTCACAAAAGAATAGACAAGAATTTGCCTGACCGAATTTCCTCGTGTAAACGTTGACTTAGGGGCGTACATATGATTCTTCATGCTGGCCAACATGGCTTGACAAACATCAATGTTTGATCATGTGAACTGTAGGAACAGCCGCTTGACATTCATGTTGGATGGATTTCAAATTTTTTTGGTTTTCTGCTGGCTTGTCCATCCGTACATCTTGTGTGAACGTTGGCTGTCAAGCCTAGTGCAAATTTTTCATTTCAAATAAGATTTCATGGAGTGAACATCGATGGTGTTCGTGAATAATAATCAGTTTTGGCAAGATGTTGTTGAACTTCATAGAAGTTTTCCATAAATTTGGAGAACAAAATGCGAAATATATAAAAACCGAAATGCAAAACATAATGAATATGAATTATGTATAAAAAATAATGAAGTAAATCGAGCAAATGCTACGGTTGAAGCATTAAAAAATAGATCAAAACTTTACGATTTGCTATCGTAGATTTGAAAACAATTTTTTTTTATTATTACAGGAAGCAGCACCTCTGCCAAATAAAAAGCAAAGAAGGGAAGTGAGTAATGTGTGTGATGTGTACTCCTCAAAATTTTTTTACAAATGATGTTTGACAGCATGTTGTATGATGTGAACGCAAAACGAAACTTACAGTTATTCGTTTTTATCAAGCCATGTTGGACAGCATGAAGGATCATTTGTACGCCCCTATTGACTGAAACACTAACACAAACCATAGCAAGCGACAAGAGAGTACAACATAATGGTAACGTTCTGCTCTATGTACAAAAAATTTTATTCGCTTTGTTGTGGTTTTGACTCGCGATTGCTAAACGAACCCGTACCAAATATATTGATCGTTTTTGTCATTAGATTCGTAATAATAAAATGCTTACTTAAAGGAATAATTAAACTCATTAAATGTTTCAATCATTTTATCGAATTCCAATATGCATATTGTTCATTGTATGTAAGTATGAGCAATGTAACCTCTACAGCTGTTTCCTTAGCACACCCGCCTAACAAAATTCATTTGTAGCACGCATATTCCCAAAGTAAATTGAGTGTTCAAGTATAATGCGTGCTTTCCCAAAACGCACACGTGCTAAGACTAAGGCAACAAAAGTAAATAAACCCAAAGCAATTTGATTTTCTATTGTATATGCATAAAATATGAAAAACAGTAGAAATTTGGGTTTTTCAAGACAACAGTAAAACAAGTTTAAATAAGACTTTATGAGCTTTTCAAAAACCAGTTTCACTAACAATTTTTGCAAATTTACAATTCAACACTTTAGTGCATAAAATAGACATACAGAGATTGAATTTTTAACATCACTAGTGACGTATGTGTGATTCGTTTTATTCAATGGTTCGAATAGGAGCCTCATTCCTCTTTTTTTTTTTGGAATATACACTAAAGGTGGTTAGGTTAGCAACAAAAATGTAAGAAATCACATATTTACATACTCAACTAAATGTTTTTCTCTTTATGTAAATTTATACAACTGTCTCTTATTTTTAGTGTTTTGGCTTGCAATTTTCTGTTCTAAAAGTACGTTTTACTTATGCATGAAATTTTATGTTTTATACAAATTTATACTTTGCTTTTCAATTGAGCAGTTCAATTAAGGTTAAGGTTAATTGCTTTAAAGAATATAAATAATAAAATTAAAATTTAAAGTATTGCCGGTTTTAGCGAACATGATCAACCGTTTAACGCATATGTTACGTTATTTGCTAATTAAAAGTAAATAAAATAATATATCAGTCATATGTGACTGAAGTCACATAAACTGTAAAAATAGATGTAGTACAAATATGTATAAATATTGTGTTATACAGAATCTCCACGTTCCAAGTTGAGCTTGTCTTATGATTGCTTTAAGCCTCCTTGGTTAGTTACTTAAATATCTTATTTATAATTTAATTTTTGTTTTGTTTAAATTATCTTAGCAAAAACAAAATATTCTAGCAAAAACAAAATTCAAATATGAATCGAAAGAGTTCAGTTATTCACTGTAAGTTAGTCGGAAAGCACACATACTGCATCGGATTTATTTTATTACTTCTAAGTGTTATGACAGGCGAAACCAGCGTAGATTAATTATCTTATTTAGACAGTTTTATAACAGATGCCGGCGGTTCTAATAATGACATCCATGCTACAATAAATAAAGCGAAAGGTACCTTCGCCCAACTTCATAATGTCTTACAATCTTCGTTCCTGCGAAAACAAAGCTCAAAATCTGAGTCAAACGTGAAACCAGTTCTTTTGAACTACTGAGAAATTTGACTTACCAACAGCGTTGTGCTATACAGTTAACAAGTGTTCACCAACGATTGGCTTCGTCGAATTCTGAAAATTTGATGGCCGAACAACATCTCTAATGTCAATTTGCTCACCAGATGCCGCCAAGATCCGATTTCCATTCAAATCAAAAGGCGAAAGGAAGTGTGCCACCAAACATTGAAGTGGCACCCCTAGAGTAGCAGAAAATACAGCTGTCCTAAATTAATCATCGTGGAAACGATCGCTAGAACAGGAAATACCTGAATCGTATACCATTCCATTTAACTGTTTTTTGTAGTTGTCTGAATGTAAACGAGAAAAAATTTGTTGAGCACCTTTTCCGGAAACTGTTCGTCCCTTGCTAAAATCAGGCTCAGATATCTGGCAAAAGCTTTCTTCAACAACCTCAGCGAATTGGCCGAAAATTAAATTGAGAACAGGACTAACTAGACATACTTTTTATCGTTAAAAAGGTTTTCCCTTTAAAATTCTATTGACAACATTCATCACCAGTTTTGTATGGTCACCTATGTGGCATTAAAATTTCACAATTAGTGCTACTTAAGGCTTCTAGCATGTTTGCTAAGACACAACACTAATCTAACCTAACCCTGATCGTTTACATGTCACATGTAGTTTTTTAATTAAACCATAAAAGATATCTGACATGGTTTTTAAATTTTTTTTTTGTAGTACCATATATTGGCAACATTTAAAAATTATCGATAATTCAGCGAAATAAGTCGAAAGTTTGAAATACTTTTAATTTAAAACAATTTCAACTCCTCACCTTAAAGTATTTACCAGAAAAGAGTAAATTCATTTACGTAAAGAGAAAACCGCATGTTTGTTTATAGTTTGGATGATCTAATTTTTGCGTTAATTTTTTACAATAAGAGAAATACAGCCAATGAGCCAAAAATAAAAAATTCGCAATAAATGTGGCCCTGTTGTTATAACATTTTTGCTTTTTCGTGTTTACGTAATGAAAAACATCAAAAATTTCGTTATTTAATGATAAAAAGCAAACGTTTAAAAAGAAAATTTTCCTTAACATTATTCCACGTTCATATGGAAATAAATTCGTAAAAGCAACTTTTTATTCGAACGGAAATATGTATAGCTAAATATACACACGGCGCTCCTGAAATATGTTCATGCACAATCCTTGACGTTGAGTACTTAAATAGAGATCAATTCTGTTCCTTTCTAAAAATTGTAAAATAAAAAATTCATAAAACGATGAAAAAGGCCGGAAACAAAAAAAAAAAGTATTTCCAAAGCTTTCGAAATGTGAATAGCACTAACTGAGAATATTTCAAAAAAAAAAAAACTTAAAGAAATATGTAAATACTTTGGAAATTTAAATTTACAGTACCAAAAATTTCTCTAAAATAAGTTTGTATTATTAATGTTATATCCAAATTTTGCATTCTACAGTTTTGTTTTTCAAAAAAGCCTGACCGTATTTGAATTTTATGATTAACAGTATTTTGGATTAATACCGGAACCGATCCAAATAAAAAATTTCTGAACGCCAATACTTGAGAGTCGGAAATATTTCGGGAGCGCCGTGTATTTGTTAATAAACATACATACAAAAAATTAAATCAATAACAGAGTCTGCTCATAAGCGTCTTTTCATTGAGTCCATGGAACTTGTTTGTATTTTTAATGTCGTGTACTTTTGTGTTTAATTTTTGTCAACGAAGTATTGCTAGCAGCTTATTCTTTTATTTTTTTTTTGTTTTCACGTTTTATATGCTGTTATATTTTGTTGCCAACGACAGAAGTATTCTATTCGCATGCAACTTGTCTATGGATGCAATAATAGTAAGCAAGCATATGTAGTATTTTCCATTCAAAAAGAGTTGCCATAACGTCACAAATAATAATTACATTTCAAGTAATATAATTTTTAAATAAGTTTCAGACTTTACAATTGTTTAAAATCTATGAGTTATATACAAGTTTTTTTTTTAAATTGTTTAAAAATCAAGATTCGTTCTGGAATGATTTTACAAATTTCAATCTTAAGCATTGTTTAACTAAACTTTAGTTCAGATACCGGTTTTGATAAAAAGTGTCATCTTCTGACAAACCTGTTGAACCAGTAAATATAAGGTTTTCATGTAGAAAAATAACTTCAGGGATGAAACTTGGTGAAAATGTTTAATTTAGTACCGGAAAGTAAAGTACGATAAGGTTACTTCACTATTTATACCCACTAGCAATTTAAAGTAGAGGTAGAAAAGAGCTTTTTCAAGATTTCCACGTTAAGTATGAATTAAAAATGAAAAACAACAAAAATGAGTTAGAGGCTTTCACTGAACGTATTGACAAATTTATTAAGGTTTGAAAATAAAATATAAACATGTGTTTACACATTTGTATCATATGTTTAATGACTTGTATGGCATCTAATTCCAAAAAGTAATCAGTTTAGAGTGAGAGGCATTGAAAGTAAATTAAACATACAACTTAGGACTGAATTTCTTGCTGCTTTAACCTCACTTTATTAGTTTACTGAATAAATATTTTCTTAAGTCATTTGTTTTACCATGGCAACTCTAACAATTTAAGTTATGCTCTCCTCATAAATTCTCTTTGCCACTATTTTTCTCAACGTTACCATGTTATGCTCTCTAGTACCGGCTACTATATTGCTTACTTAAACTTAAAATTTCAATGCTTTATAACTAGTTTTTTAAATTTTTATTATATTTTTCTCTATTTGCGGGTGAATGAACCTGCTAGAATTCTCAAGTTTGTGTGTCTTCTTCATTTACTATGTTGCAATGTCAGTTGGAAATGGATTTGCGGTTTGCATTTATTTTAAAAACTATAGGAATAATTAATGAACAATGGTTATTTCACTTGACTTTTACTTTGTAAACGACGAAAAAAAATTGTACAAACAATTTTCCTTTTAAGTGGAACTAGTAAGTTGCGGAGAGCCATAATAAATGATATCGCAATGTTTTAGAATCACCGGCATTTGAAAGGTCAACCGACTAACTACAAATAGAATATATTTTTGATTGTAGGAAAAGAACGCTTTCATCAATATTATTTTCAAGGGAGGACATACTATTTTGATGAAAGCTGATAGCAATACTGTTTATAAGACTTTTGCAATATAAGTAACGTACGGAAAATTGTTTCTGAACAGTTTATATACCACTGATTTTACTTTTGCTTTTTTACTATTTTGTGACATTAAGTTTCTTGGTCAACATTCAATATTTTTAAGTATAGTTTTTATATTTTTTTGATATTTAGTGCAAAGTCACCACCCACAGTGACCTTTACATTGATGAAGATTTCATTTCAATCGTAAATGCCACACCCTGATATTCGTTCTTTGTTTTAACACGCAATTTCTTACAAGTTAATATAGCTGCAAAAGTTTTTTTTTTGAAAAATAAATTCTATTAATTAGTTTTTATCGATAAGTATCTAATAAGACTTCTTTTTTTTAATCAAATAATCACCGCTTCTTTTGCCATTTCTTGCTTATAGTGAAATGCAGTTAAAAAATAGTTAAAAACTTACAGTAACTGCGCCGCTTATTTATATACATACATCTGTTATACAAAATTAAATAGGGGACTTGTTAATTAAAACCAAAAAAGGTACCAATTTACTTGTTTTTTTATTTAAAGCCCTATTGTCATTTCTATTTCCTACACATAAGGAAAATGTAAACTTTAGTTTTACGCAAGAAAAAATAAACGAAATAAAACGGAAACTCTTGAATGACATTATTTAGTGGGTGGGTGAATGATTACAACAGCAACGTCATATGATGAACAAACTAGTCGAGCATTAGCAAAACCGCAAATAAAGAAAATTATGAAAAAAAAACCATGAAATTGCCAAAATTTGCTTCCGACTTGTAATTTATTTAAAAATCTGTCATATAAAATATAATTGCTCAACTGTCATAGTATAATTCAAAATGTAGTGCGAAATGAAATTTGTGTATACGATGTAACAAAAAAATTAACAAATAAATATTACGAACCGATGCAAGCGAGAAAAGCAACGGAGCAATGTATAAAAAAAGTCAACAAAAATTGATTTACCACAGATCAATATTCATGTAAATTTAGAAATTGATTCAATGCTTTATTTTAACAAACTTTGTTAACAAGAGTACAACAACTCTGGAATAGACGATATTTCGATTCATAAAATCTCATCAGTATAGTTTTGATTTATAACTTCTAACTTGATGTAAGTTCAGTTAATAATTATAATTGAAATAAAAAAATAAATGAAGTTTTTAAAAAATAAAAAAAACATGTAATTTTTGAATTTTTTTTATTCTTTCGCACATTTTGGTTAAACATCAAAGTGACAATTATTATTTTTTAGTAAGTTACAAAATTCAAAACAAAAAGTTATTTTCCTTAAAATACTTCAATCTTTGACCTTGAATATCTTTAAAATGGTAAGATTAATGAAAAAAGTGTTTGAGATCATTTTTGTAGAACGCTCAATTTCCTATAGAAATAATTATTTTTTAGTAAGTTACAAAAATCAAAACAAATTTATAATTTTCCTTAAAATACTTCAATCTTTGACCTTGAATATCTTTGTTTGAGATCATTTTTGTAGAACGTTTAATTTCCTATAAATATTGACAAGGCAACTGGTTTAACAATCTATTGGTGATAAGATATGACAATTTTTATATGAGACAAAATTAAAAATGGAAAACTATGATGAGCATAATCTTCCTGTTAATATTAAAAGCTCAGATTTGGTAAGTACTTCCTAGAGGTACCTAGAAACTAGTTTCTGTGTGTCGGATTCAAAAAAAAAATCATTTGATTTATTTGACCCACCCTAATACTTATGCTTATTTAAAATTTTGCAATAAAAATATGAATATGTAGTTCAAAGTTCAGTATCCAATGAAATTAAAATTAATTATACAAAAATTTAAAATAAATTAAAATAGAACAAACAAATTAACAAAAGATTCAAGTAAATTTTATAATATGGGTAAAATCTAAATTGAAAGCAAAAGAAATCTTATATTTAAATATACTATTTTTAGCTAAAATTTAAAGAAAACATAGGCAAAGCACAACAAAAATGAAAAATGCAAAGAGAAACACTTGAAAAAATCATCATGCACAAGACTGGGTCGAGATCTGCTGGATGGATGAATGGGTGAGTAAGCAAAGCAAGCAATGTTTTTGAGCTACAAAACAAAACGTGTTGAAGTGATGGAAGAAGAGTGAAATAAAATAGCTCGGTTACATTGTACGAGCTGTATAAAAAATATACAAACTTCAATTTATTGATTTTTTTTCTTTAATATGTGAAAACATTGCGGGAAAGACTGATGCTATTTATACAAAATGAATAAAATATACCAACTAGCTCCCAGACAAACATTTCAAAATGTATTTTTTGTTCAAGTGTTGTTTTATAATTTTTATTCAATTTTAAAAATGTACCATGACCAATAGATTTATTTATAAGTACAAAGTATATGAATGAAATATGTCTACTATATGTTAATGGAATTGTGAATGTAATTATAATCACAATATACAAATACATACATATAACTTCAAAGCATGAACATATGAGGGGAGAACCACGGCACAATGTAAGACGCTCAAATAAAATAAAAACATTGTGATAACTTATATCTGAAAATCCCTTCAACATAGCATTTATCTTTTTTACATATATATCATACGAGAATGCTTCAGCAAAGAACTAATGAAGAGCATGGCTTAGGGTTGCTAGAACATCAAAATATATCGGCAGAATTTGCAGATATCTCTGGAATAATTCGTTTGATGTTGATTTTTTTATAGTATCTTATAATCAATAACAAAATGGATTAAGGGAGACCACTCACAAGTCAAAAAACGATTTTTTCTCGCCCTGTAAAGTTTTGTTTTCGCACTTTGCAAGTCATGCGTAGGGCCCGTCGAAGTGAAGAGCGCCTATCTTAAATAAGAAAATTATTAAACTAATACAATTCGCGAATTACGTGCAAATGTGCAGAATTTCGACCAATAAATACTCTACGAACTCTGGAGAAATTATTGGAACAAGTGGTAAAACAACAGCTCGTAGAGTACATTGAAAACAACAACATATTATCCTATTTACAATCTGGTTTTCGGAAAAAATTTTCATGTGAAACTTCGCTATGTAATATAATAAATGAATGGAAAGGAGGTAAAAAAAGAATGATACTGGCCTTATTCATGGATTTTAAAAGATCATTTGAAACCATTGATCATGACATCTTGCTTAAGAAACTTTGGTCCTACGGCATACATGGAACAGAAAACAATTGGTTTAAAACCTACCTAACAAATAGAACACAGAAGATCTGAGATAACTATATGGCTTAAAATGAATAAACTCAAACTAAATGAAAATAAAACAAAGTTAATGGAAATAAATGCATTCAGCGAAACAATTATCGATATTAACAATGAAGCTATTGAAAAAGTTAGCTTTATAAAATATTTAGGAGTCATCGTTGATAACAAACTAAAATTTAGCAACCATTTCGACTATATTTGTAAAAAAAACCGCCAGAAAAATTGAAGTTTTCAAAAGAAGCAGAAGTAAAGTCGACTGTTTAACCGCGATCAATGTATATAACA
Source organism: Meiosimyza decipiens (assembly GCA_963680825.1). NCBI lineage: Eukaryota > Metazoa > Arthropoda > Insecta > Diptera > Lauxaniidae > Meiosimyza > Meiosimyza decipiens. The sequence goes on along the minus strand of OY804260.1, from coordinate 71,999,888 downwards.
CGACGGTATAGCCACATTTTGAATATTGCTCTAGCATATTATACACGTGTGGTAACGAAACGCAGTTAGAGAGACTTCAAAGGCTGCAAAACAAAGCAATGGGAAGTATTCTTAAATGTAATCGGTATACCTCAGTAAGATGGATGTTGGAAACCTTGAAGTGGCTAAATATTAGGCAAAGATTACAACTAAATACTTTGATTGCTGTCTATAAAATAAAAACACGATGTGCTCTGAATTATCTAACAAGGCGTGCAGCAACTGTCGGCAATGTACAACCATATAGCCTGAGGAACGTCAATAATTTTAGAGTCAGTTTCCAAAGTACTTCAGCTGCACAAAACACTATTTTATACAAAGGTTTTCAATTATTTAATTCATTACCTAGCGATACCAAAAATGAAAGTAATTTTACAATTTTTAAAAGGAAATGTGTTCAATTCATTAAAATGAATCTATCTATTTAAAGTAACTATCAAAATCTAAAATTATTAGTAACACAAAGCTTTATAGAGTGATACAAAATATAATTATATACATATATGTAAATGGAAGACTGTTTGAATTCTTAAGATGATTATAAAATATTGGAGTGTACCTGAATATTTATTTTAACATAAATGTATATTATTTATTAAAAGTATGTAGATTTAAAAGTATACTATACTAATAAACTTAATTCAATTCAAAAAAAAAAAAATTGCGAAATGATATTAAAAACAAATCGAAAAATTCAATAGAATGGAATTAGTGTTGGGATTTTTCGGTGAGGCTTTTTTGGCATACTAAAATTTTTTGTTTCAGAGGAAATCATTTGTTCTTTAAAGTTCATACAACAAAGGACAAAAACGTAAATTTTTTTTGCCTTTTGCCTACAAGTTTTTGTAACTACGCGGTGATAAGCTAAATTAAAATTTGTTTGGGTAAAAATTTTAATTTCTTTTAACAAAATTGTTTAAAATCCCGCGAGAAGCTCGGAAAGATATTTTGGATATAGTGGACAGTGTAATGTAATGTACATACATACATACATGCATGTATTTCTTTTTGTTAAGTCAACGTTTACACGAGCAAATTTGGTCTGATATTATTGTCTATTCTCTTTTGTGAATTTCTTTTGCGTTTACACACGGAAACTAGAATTTGTTTGTGCAAGAAAATTGCGAAGCAATTACTGCGTCAACCCGCCACAACAAACGTAAATTCAAAGCATATCAGCTAAAGAATAGAACGAAAGGGATTTCGCGTGTACGTTAAATTCTGTACACCACCCTTTCGTTTTTCCCTTCTTGCCAACAAACAGGAAAACTTTCTTTCAAGAGTTTCCTCGTGTAAACGCTGTCTAAGGAGAAACTGGAAACAGCTTGAATGAAATTGAAGCGCAAGTGAACTAAATAATAGCATAAATAACACTTGAATATAGAATTTTTAAAACCAGCACAAGCAACGGATACATTCATAAATGCATGTGCTAGATTCTAGCAGCTAGACGACTGATTTAGTTACAAAAAGTAACAGTTTTGAATTCAAAATGAATTACTTCAGGTGGTTATGCCCAAGGAGATTATCGGAGGTAATGCAGACGTTATTTTCGTATAGTCCTTCTGAATTTCGCTAATGGACCAAAACTTATAAAGTACAAATGGAAATACACACATACATGTGGCATTTAGTTTTATATAGTAGATAATGAAGAAGATGATTCCCTATATGAAGTGGAATACAAAAAGACAGCACCAATAAGGAATGAAACTAATAATAATTAGTACAATCAAATGCATGTCCCAGATCAGTTCACATTGTGTTGAAGGAAAGAAGAATCTTTGGAAATTCAATGTTTTTTATTTCTTCCTTTCTTAAACTTCGGGAACAACCTAGCAAACTGCCAAAGATGCAACTAAAAATTGTGACGCTACAGCATCAGCAAAAAAAAAATGAAAGAATGATTAATGAAAAGGGAGCAGAGAATATGCAGTTTTAAAAAAATACTAAACCTGTTTTCCCTTCCAGTTGTTCCAGAATGTTGTTTATAATTTTTGATTTTTTTTTGTGCAGGTAGAAATATTTCAGACATTTTTAAATTCTGTCAAAATGGCAACCAGATAAATGTGTAGATACCATACCTATGTCGCGTCCCTTCAACTAAATCGAAAAAAAAAACTTTTAAAGAATTTTATACTTTCTCTCGCACTTTTACATTTAATGCAGTTCTGAGGATCTAATTTTTGCCGAAACCAAATATGACAGCCTAACTAGATTTTCTTCTTTGAAGATTAAAAAGAATTTCATATATTTAAGTTACAAATTATTTCAATATTTTTATGCACATTTTTTAAAATCAGCTTTAATAAAAACAAAGTCGCGAACAAAGTTACCAGTGTATTGTGCATTTCAGATATTTTTGTTTCATAAGTAGTTTACAAAAAAACCTTCAGAAATTCAAATATTTGTGGCCAAAAATATGCGTTTTTTTATTTATACACATTTCATAATTGGTACTCTTATAAGTTAGGGAGGGTGAACATTTTGGGTATATGATTTTATGGTTGTTGGTACTTATATGCAATGTAGATCATATTTATGCAAAAATCTTTGAAAACAGTAAAAAAAAAGGTACTACCATAAAATATTTTATCGCGTCTGGTTCTTCTATTAAAAACTGTGTACATACACAAAAAATTAAAAATGCAGGAGGCAGAGTTTAAGAGTACATAAATAATTTTTTCTAAATTTTACCTTTACAAACTTAAGCGATTTTATCGTTAGGCAGATTGATTGATTGATTCTTCCATCAAACAAACCTGTGAACCACACAAACAGTCTGCATCATATTATAACATGGAAAAACCGAAAAAGCAGAAAAACCAAAAAATAATAAAAAAATACCCATACAACAAGGCAATCGGACCCAAACTCTGTCTGTCAAATAAAAAAAAACAATAAACACAATTTTCAAAATAAGCCCCTTAGTGTATTTGGGGCACTCCATGCCATTATTTTGCTTTTGCATCTTTGATTTTTATCTAATTTGTTTTTTCCCTTAGTACTGGTTTTTGATTTTTTTTCCCCGAAATATTATTACTTGAAGTTTATTACATAGGTCTACATAAGTTCCAGTACGGCAGGAACACTGGAAAATTAAAATTCGCGATATCTCGGAGATTTCGAGATGTTTATTTTCATAAACACAATATATCAGAGGCAGAAGCGTTAAAATAGTTGATCAGTTTTTTTCGCAACTTCAAAATACGTTTAAAAACACTCTGTGCTTCTTCACTTAACTCATTAATCATGTACCTAAAATGTTCTCCGGCTCCCTAGCTATTAATTGTAGTATGTAAAACGAACATTTCTAGAAGTGAACACATAGTTCGCAATATGAAAATAAATGTTTTTCTCAGTTACGATAAAAAACTTCACTTAGCATTCCACTATAGTTTCTAAAGGGTGTTTTTTTTAGAGGTATAGAGCTTCGAATTGAAATAAAACACAAGAAAATCGTTTTAATGTCCATCAATTTGGCTTTATTGGAAGGATAATTTTATGCCATTAATGTTTAAATATGATTTCGGGCATGTGGCCGCCGCGGCTGGCTCGAATAAAGCCAGTTCTACAGGTCCAATTTTGAACCACTTTTTCGAGCATATGGGGCCGTATGTCGGCAATAACGCCACGAATGTTGGCTTCCAAGTTCCCTAACGTTTCTGGTTTGTTGGCGTAGACGAGCGACTTCACATATCCCCAAAGAAAATAATCCAATGGTGTCAAATCACACGATCTTGGTGGCCAATTGACAGGTCCATTCCGCGAAATTATGCGCTCATCGAATGTTTCCTTCAATAAATCGATTGTGACGTGCGCTGTGTGGCATGTAGCGCCGTCTTGTTGGAACCACAACTCATCCACATTCATGCCATCCAATTCGGGAACAAAATAGTCGGTTATCATGGCTCTATACCGGTCTCCATTAACGGTAACTGACTCTCCAGCATTATTTCGGAAGAAGTATGGCCCAATGACTCCACCAGCCCATAGAGCACACCAAACAGTCAGTTTTTGTGGATGTAATGGCGTCTCAAGGGTCTCATGTGGATTCTCTTCACTCCAAATGCGGCAATTTTGCTTGTTGACGTAGCCATTCAACCAAAAATGAGCCTCAAAACTGAACAAAATATTGCGATGAAAATCAGCATCGAGATCAATCTCATTTTCGGCCCATACACCAAAATCACGACGCATTGCATGGTCTCGCGGCTTTAATTCTTGCACAAGCTGGATCTTGTAAGGTCGCAAGCCAAGATCTTTGCGCAAAATCTTCCATAAAGTTGATGGACAAAGCTCCAATTGCTGTGCACGGTGGCGAATCGATTCATTCGGGTCCTCTTCAACATTTTGCTCTACAGCGGCAATTGTTTCTTCGGTGCGCACTGTTCGACGTCTCTGCGGATGCGTATTATCACATAGAGTAAACGTAGTGCGAAAACGATCCATGGTTAACCGAATTAATTGCTCTGATGGACGATTATGTCGACCATAAAATGGACGGAGCTTGCGGTAAACTTCGCGAACTGAACCATTATTTTCGAAATAAATTTGCACGATTTGCAAGCGTTGTTCTTTTGTCAACCTGTTCATGATGAAATGGCAAACCAAACTGAACATAAATGACATTAGAGTTGCCAGATTTGACCATAAAATGCCAGTTTTATCTCTATTCGAAAAACAAACCTCTAAAAAAAACACCCTATACAGTCTCGAAAGTCAGAAACTTTAAATTATTTGTAAACATAATTACATACGTATACAAATTAATTTTAAATACATATTTTCTATTAATAAATTCATGTCAAATAACAAAAGTAGTAATCCATTATTTCAAACGAAATTATAATTTATAATAAAAATCAAGGAAAATAAAGACAAGCATAATTATTAAATTTCAAGCACGAAACAATGCAGAGGGAAATAAATTTAATTGATAAAGAAACATTTGCACTTTGAGTCATTTTACACATATTCTGCTCACTTATTTCATGCACACACACACAGATTACACCAGAACATCCGTCAAGTTAAGGCATGCAAACGCAAGTTATCCTTTTCGCACTTTAATAAAACACGTTTAAGCACTTGCATACTTATATTCGAATTTAAGATGGCCGCAAAATTAACGAACCTCGTCAATTTACGAATATTAAATTCAACTCATTTATCGCAATATAAAGCAGGACGGATATATGTTGAATGAAATTTCAAATCATTTTTTTATTTACATGATCGGCAGACAAATTGCAAATGTGAAATTATTTAGATTTGGCATTATATTTTGAAAGTTAACTTCTTAAAAATTGATTTTGTTTACCGATTTAACAGTTTCAACTTACCTTATCGCACAAGGTTCGCACTTGTGTTTCTGTCAACTGATTACACTCATTTAACTGCTCAATCCATTGATCTAAATCTTTTGATGTTGCTTTATCCTCCATTGCAGTTGAAGTGGAAGAAAAAGTCTCGTCAAGCTTTGTCGATTCAATTTTGACGGCTTTTTTTTACACAGTGGGAATAGAAAAAAATTAATCCAATTTATTTGTTTTCGTTTAGTTCGCCAAAATTTTTGCTGTTTTCTTCTGTATTTCAAGCTGCACAAATATAAAAAGAAAATAAATTAGTTTTCACTGAACCTACGCGAATTACAAAACGACGACGACGACGACGACGACGACGACAACGAATACCAAATCCGACGACGACGCTTAATAGCGAACTTCTGAAAAAACGATAAACGACTAAACGAAGCTAACGAAAAACTCTTCTATTCTTGCTTTTGCTTTCAATCAACGTGTTTTCGAAATTCCGATTGTCAAAATAATAAAAAAAAAAAAAAACAAATAAATTGAAAGCAAATGACTGTTCAACTCAACGAAGCTTTTCGATAGAAAAAGTCCTATGTCGGCAACAAATATGGTGGAAATAATTTGGACAAATCTTAAGATGGATTTTTCAAGTTCCAAGTTAATTTAAAAATGCACAAAATTATGAATTTGTTAAAAGTAAATTCCACATTGGCCGTTTTCTTTGCTTTTTAACGTAGATGATTTACAAAGGCGGGAGCGACCAATGCGAAAATAACTTTTCGGTTGTCCGTAAGTCAATTTTATAAGCACAAAGACTTGATTTTTTATTTTCATTAACTAGCCTTCAATTTTTTGATGTGATTTTAAACTATTATTAAAATTTTTTCTTGTTTTCTGTAGCTTATTTCAATTTTTTCCGCGGAGCGTTGCAGTTATGCGTTTAATTCGAACGAAGACAGTATACAAAAAGAGCAGCGCAGTTGCAGACTTCGATGACGAGTTGGAAGAAGCAGCACCGCTTGGAATTTCGAATTTCGACAAGATGGCAGCTATCGCGAAATCGGAATGACGATTTTCAATGTATACGATTAATTAGAATCCCTTGCTTATAAGTTTTAGTTTAAAACAAAATTAGTAAGAAACAATTTTTAACATTCAACAAACTCCGTAAGCAAACAAAAATTCAACAACCCATCCACACACACGAGTGTTGAAAATCACTTTCGTCGGGTATTTTATATTAAGCAATAATTTTCGAAAATACCCAGTAGCAAAGGCAAAATAAAGTTGCAATTATTTCTATTATCTCGATACATCTATAAAGGTAGAAGCAAATTGTCGAATTTTAAAAATGGAACACTGAGCATCATCCGTAATTGCCAAAATTATATCCACAACAAAACAAAAAAAAAGTTTCACACGAAATAACGGATCATTTTTTAAGCGTTTGGTTTTTGACATTTAAAAAAAAATAATGAACATCAATTCCTTCCATGTAGTTAAAGATTATTGCATGTAAGTGTTGCCCGCGGTTACGCCTCAGGTTGTTCATCCGTAAGCTCTAATTTTGGCATTTCGGCCGGTAGCTTAACAATGGCAGCTATAACGTTATCTTCCAGAGCTGCTATTGTGGTTAGCATGTCCTTGTATACGAGAGATTTCACGTAGCTCCACGAAAAATAGTCTAAGAGAATCAAATCTCATGATCTTGGCGGCCAATGGATTGCTAAACAAACTTGCCTATAATAGGTCCATGGTGTTACGTGCCTATAATAGGTCCATGTGTCACCATCTTGTTGAAATCACATGTCAACCAAGTAATAGTTCTTTCATTTAAGGCAACAAAAAAAACTCATCACACGTTACCTTGCTCCATTAACTGTAACGTTACGATTTTCATTATTTTTGAAAAAGCATGGTCCAACGTTGCCGCTGGCCTACAAACCGCATCAAACAGTAAAATTTTCAGGGTGCATTGGCAGCTCTTGAACTATTTCTGGCTAATCTTCAGACCAAATTCGGCCATTCTGTTTGTTGACGTGCCCATTGAGCCAAAAATGATCTTGTCGCTGAAGAACATTTTTCGATAAAAAATAGGATCTTCATCCAACTTTTCTAAGGCCCATTCACCAATTAAACGACGTTGTGGTAGGTCAGCTGGCTTCAGCTCTTGCACCAGCTGTATTCTGTATGGTTTCATACCAAAGTCCTTACGTAAAGTCTCTTGGGTGGTTGAATAAAACAAGCCCAATTGTTGAAAACTGCGACGATTTGACATATGGCGATCTTCATTAACACTGGCCGTTACATAATCTAGAGTTCACATTAGGAAACGCGCGTTGAATAAACGCTCGTGAGAACCTAAATAGTATAATTGCTTTACTAGGCTCGTTCAGCTTACTCAAGCGGTCCAACACTGGCAACCATAATAAGCAACATCATGCGTGCGCATGCCAAAAATGTCGAATGCCGCTGCCATTTTGATCAAAATCTTAAGCGTGATCCATAGTGGATTGATGTGCAAAAGTTCTTTTTAAATGTTAGATCGTTTCAAAACGTTGCGGTGATGAAGAGAATGGCAAAAAAATTCAAATAAATATTTTTGGAATAAATATATTGAAACTTAGCTTTATCTTTGCCAGAGCTATGTTACATTAAAAAAGCGACATAACAATTTAAGAAGCTCGTTTGGCTTCATCAAAAATTTATAATGGTATTTCTTCCATCACACACATTCTAGCTAGTTTGACTAAGGCTCGGTTCACACAAGTGTTTTTTTAACGTGCGTTAACAAACTTCGGACGTTTGAGTAATGGTAATCTTATGTAAATCTTTGGTATAAAAACGTGGATTTTGAGAACGTGGACTGGGTCAAACAATGAAGGGTGTGCACCTGATCAAATTTTTCATCAAATTGTTTATCAAACAATTTGACAACTCAGTGTACACATGATCAAATTTTTCGTCAAATTTCAGTCTTTCTCCGACCACCATAGAGAAATTATCGTGGTGGCACACAAATTATTATGTTCATAATAGGTGGTATGTTGATGAAAAACGAATTTAATTTCACCTTAAATAAAACCTAATGTCCTTTTCAACACCACAAAAACAATCGGAAATTTTTGTGACCACAATACCATTTCAAATAAGGAATAAAATTTTACACAAAAACTAAAAAGTCTACGAAAATCGAAGCAATTATAAGTTAATAAACTCTGTGGTTATTTAAGTAAAAAACTAGTTTTAATTTAAATTTACATCCTTTAATTTAACCAACATTGGCTCCTCTACCCATAGTTACAAAAAAAAGAAACAAAAACACCCTTCTAATGAGTAAAATAAAAAATAGTGAGTTTGACAGCTTGCGAGAACCTTAATAGTTAAATCATGGTTTTCCATCAAACAATTTGACCAACAATTTGATGAGTGTTCACATCTTCAAATTCTCATCAAACACCATATATTTTTTTGTCCGTCAAATTGTTTGACAAATAATTTGATGAGTTGTTTGATCATGTGTACACCCCAATGTACTAAATGGTGAGCAAAAACTTGCTGACAGTAGTAATGCTGACTGAACGGGGCCACTTTTTGTACTAAATATTTTGCAAATTGTTACCAAGTTCAGCGAAAGAAAATCTGTCTTCCTTCTTTTTACGATAACCTTTGCAAGGTTTACGTGTGTTAATTTGCGCTCCGCAAAAAATTGAAGAATAATTATGTCTGAGACTTTGCAACTCCGTGGAACCCTTATTGGGCACAGTAACTGGGTTACCCAAATCGCTACCAATCCTAAGGATCCTGATACTATAATTTCAGCTTCTCGCGGTGAGTAAACTAACTTGATTGATTATGTGTTGGTTATGTTGAGTATTTGATAAAAATCGCAGATTTCTATTGAAATCATTTATTTTAAAAACACAAATTTCATATAATATATTACGAAATATTATTCTCTATTAGACAAGACACTTATTATCTGGAAGTTGACACGCGATGAAGATACCAACTATGGTTTCCCACAGAAACGTTTGTATGGACATTCTCACTTTATCAGCGATGTCGTTCTCTCATCCGATGGCAACTACGCTTTGTCTGGCTCATGGGACAAAACTTTGCGTCTTTGGGATTTAGCTGCTGGCAAGACAACACGTCGATTTGAAGATCACACTAAGGTGATGAGAAATGTTTCATTAATAATAAATTGATTTAGGCAGGGTCTTAGGGCTTAGATTTTAAAAGAATATAAAAATTTGAAAAATTTTATTACCACAATATAATGTGTTATGTTAGGAGCTAGGAGCAGGTGGTGTTGCTTGAAGAGGAACTATTTCGCTTGTAGTGTAAATATGTTGAGGTTTAGCAGTCAGTACAGTAATGGTAACACCACCGAAAAAATAGCGCCTATGCGAGGCAGAATTCTGGTTGAATGTTGTGGAGCAGTTGGATTTGCGACAACAACAGCGTCAATTATTTCACAAATGGTTTGTTGTAAGTTCTTTCCCCTATATGTTGGAAAATATTATGGTTATTCTAATAATTGATTTAAATGTAATGTTTTTGGTACATCTGTTTTACGCACGCACGCACGCACGCTTTATAATTTAATTAATTTGAAAAATGTAGAATGAATGCTTGAAAAATATCGATTTTTTAGCTGAACGTAAATTAACGGGCTACACATCTGGTGAAAAATTTGGAATTGGTATAAGTTGGGCAAATAACTTAGATGTAAAAAAAAGCCCTTATTGCTACCGTATATGTTTTCCAAGTTTCAATCGCAAACAAATGCCTTGGCCTTGCATCCTTCAAGGGTCTTTGTGAATATATCGAATCAAATCTAAACTTCATCTGTCAGAACTTCCAAATATAATCCAACCGGACGTTGTGAAAAGACCCTTATGTTTTTCTTATCCAGAAACTTCATGACACGTGTTAACTCTGTTACATCTAATAAAAGGGCACTAATAATGAAATTTGTTCACGATATTGGGGCGTCGTCATTTCAAAAACTTGATCAGATCATATTAAAAATTTTCCATATCTTTACATACCCAACAAGATCTAATTTTTCAAAATTTACCATTTAGAAAATATATGTGCTGTTTTGTTTTTCAATTCGCAACATTTTCAGAACAATTTGCGTGCGTAATTTAGATTTTGCCCAAAAAAAAATTTTTTCCTTAACAGGTTTTAACTTCTGCTTTTTTTTTGTTTGTTCGCTTTGTAGGATGTTCTTTCAGTCGCCTTCTCTGCTGACAATCGTCAAATTGTTTCCGGATCTCGCGACAAGACCATTAAGTTGTGGAATACATTAGCCGAATGTAAATTCACCATTCAAGAGGATGGTCACACCGATTGGGTATCATGTGTGCGTTTCTCACCAAATCACTCCAATCCCATTATCGTCTCTTGTGGTTGGGATCGTACCGTCAAGGTCTGGAATTTGGCCAACTGCAAGTTGAAGAACAATCATCATGGCCATAATGGTTACTTGAACACCGTTACTGTTTCTCCTGATGGTTCACTTTGCACATCTGGTGGCAAGGATTCCAAGGCTTTGCTCTGGGATTTGAATGACGGCAAGAACTTGTACACTTTGGAACACAATGACATCATCAATGCCTTATGCTTTTCACCCAACCGTTATTGGTTGTGTGTTGCTTATGGTCCATCTATCAAGATTTGGGATTTGGCATGTAAGAAGACCGTTGAGGAACTCCGCCCAGAAGTAGTCTCACCCACCTCCAAGGCTGATCCACCACAGTGCTTGTCTCTGGCTTGGTCTACTGATGGTCAGACTTTGTTTGCTGGCTACTCTGACCACACTATTCGTGTTTGGCAAGTCTCTGTATCAGCTCATTAAGTTTTAGATTTGATGCAATAATGTGCTGCTGGAACACTTTTTTTTATTACCTTTTAGTTGTATTTGCTTTATTTAACATCATAATAAAAACGATGTAAAATGTGTTTAAAATGGTATAAAAAAAATATGATCGATTTGTTTATTATATAAACAAATAAATAACAAGAAAATGTAAATCGTTTTGTATTTATTCGTAGTTTTAGATTTAAGTTTAAGTCTCAAATTTGTTCAAATAAATTTAAGTGTATCTAATACTTGAATTTGTTTTTAAACTGCTAGTTCAGGTTAAAAAGAGGAAAAAAATTGAACATTTTAAACGAGCTTTAGTCAAAACGGCAAAATGTGAGTTAGAATTTGATCAGTCAGTTGTTAGAGAATTGACGTATTTTCACATTTGTAGGTGCTTGGAGTCGATGCTTCAAAACGAAAATATCTTATAACCCGTTGAATAAATGATGTTAAATTTTAAAGTGATAAGTGAGTGTGGTAGGCTGTTGGACTGTTTAGTAATGCAGTATTCAAATCATTGGTATGAGCCGTAAGCTTCCAATCGATTGTGTAATAGAAGATTCAACGTAACCGATTTCGGACCGTTTTTCGAAGAAAATATTTTTTAAACCAATCCAAGAAGATCTGAAAATAAAGTTTGGACATCAGTTATACTGCATACCAGTGATCCCCAGCGCCTCTTACAACAACTTCGTATTGTAATTCGCCGAATCATTGACAGGCGCAGCTGCACCAAAACAATTTAGCCCGTGCGTGTTGTTGCTTTTCTTGTCGTTGTTGGAAAATACGTAGCGGTTACGACTGCGCACCATTTGTTTGTTGGTAATTTTGCGTTGTATTTCGTCTCCAACTATTTACAAATATAAATTCAATGGTGTGCCGTGTGCGCTACCGACATGCGCGCCTGTATGCTTTATGTGTTTTTTTATGTTAATATTCCTTCAACGATTTGTTGTCGTTGGGTTTTTGTTGTAATTGTTGCACTCTTGAAATAAAAACCTTGGTGACCGCTGCTGCATTCGAACAAGATTTAATTTCAGGCTGTATTAAAAAAAGTCGAAAGTTCGAACTTAAAGCTTAGCACTTATGTTAGGCCCGACTTGTACGTTTTCCGATTTCGGTAACTATAAATATTAATGGGCGACCAAAATAAATTTTTTATCTTCATGTAACAATGACATTTGTGTTTTGGTCTAATTGTTGATATTTCGTCGCCCGAGTTCTCTTTTGCTCCATATACCACTTTTTGACATTTTGACTTCAGACTTGTTCTATAGGTTTTGAAACATTATCTTTCTAATGCTGTTGTCGCAATGCATCTATCTGTTTTAGTTTCTGAGATATGTAGTGTCCACTTGGCTCCGTAAGCCATTTTCTATTATTTTTTTATTTATTATTTGATGCAAAATACCAATTTTGGCTTATGGAGCAAGTTTGATATGAAAAAAAAATTTTTTTGTAAATAATTTGCTCCATATATTTAACATTTCTTACATATTTATTTAAAAACTAAGCAGTTAATATTTGCTCCATTGCAATAGCTCATAAATGCAGTTTTGCTCCATGTATGTACTACATGGGAAAAATAAGTTTGTCATTGATTTGTATTGTATGGAGCAAACTGTCCACTATAACTTATCTGATAAAATATATGTCTCCAAAAGTACTTTGGTCCCATTTTTGAAATTTAGCACAGAGCTAGCCAATTTATCAACATATTGTTTAATTCGATGGCACTTTTTCGACTCATTTTATTCTTTTAAGGCTCAAATTTTCTTTTTCGATTTTCTCGGAATACACCTTCAGGCGTATGGAACAAAATAGTATTCAGGCGACGATTTATTTTGTTGAACCATTTGCATAGCGTATGTATGTTCTAGGTAATGAACATTGTAAGGCTCAAGCATGGTTCTCACGAAATCTAGCTTAAATAACTTTTAATTCAGTGAAATCAAAAAAAAAAACTTGTTTAAATATTAAATATTTATTATACTTTTTCTTTTAATTAATTTTTAATGCAAAAAATTCCATATCAGTTTTAATTATCAAATTGATTAGTTTGCTTATATAACAAACTTTGACATACATATATGTTGTACATAATAAATAAAGTTGATTAGATTTATGTATATTCCTTTATAATATAAATTCATAAAAATAATTAACTTACTATAAAAAAAATATTTATATTATGAAAAAAAGCAAACTAAAATGAGATTTTTTTAATAAAGCAATGTGAAAAAATATATTTCACGAGATTAACAAGAGAAGACAAAATTTAAAGTAACATACATATAATACAAGTTTTATCGAAACAAAAATCAATATATTCACAAATGTTTTTCACTTCTGGCCGACATTTAGATTCCATTAAATTTATTTGTGCTTTTGAATGGCGTCGTAAGATATTGGCGAAAAATTAAATTTTATCAAGTTTTTGTTTATGAACCAATTAATGGACATTGTAATATGATAAGAAATTAATTTCTGAGCTATAAAACTGGATATATCCACTTTCGTTTCGGAACTTCTTCAATAAAAGTAAAGGAACAAATGTAGCTAAGAAATCGGTGAGTTGGGTAACTATGTATAATGTACGGGAGCAGGAACAGGAGAAGGAAACAAACAACAAAACAATTTTATGCAATGCACCACAGCATTCGGCATATTGGGCGCTAATCAGTTACTAATAACTATAAAATATTAAGCAAAAATTTAGAATATAAATAAAATATTCGCAAGCTTTTAATTTGGGCACTTTTTATCTGTGGTTTTTTATAAATATTTGTAGGCCTTTTTTAATTATTTTGATTTATTACTTAAACCGCTATTAGAACGATTTACAGATGCACCTACTGCTGCTGCTGACGTTCCGCTTTTAGGTGTTTTGATAACTGTTGCTACAGGCATCGCGGCTGCTGCCGTCAACGACGACGATGATGACTTAGTTGCTGTGCTAGCTGTTGCAATGCGATACATTCCATGCTTAAATACAATCACTAGAACTGTTATGTTATCAACGGAACCACGATAGTAAGATTGCATGGCTAAACTTTTGGCACCGAAATCGGCTTCATTCATATGGTCTTTGATGTAACTACAAGCTTCCTCATTACTAAAGGTGTCCCAAAGTCCATCGGAGGCTAGTATAAGAAATGATGGTCTATGTTTCGAAAGAAGAAAAATATATGTTTTATTATTAGTCATAAATTTAAGTTTGCTTCATTTTTACTTTTAGTCAAACTAAGTAAATGAAAAAAAAAAAAATCAAAGGTAGAGAAGTATAAAACAAAGGGCGTGGACATAATCGCCCAAGAATTAAAAAAAGCAACAAAAATGGAAATTAAATAAAAAAAGAGTCTCAAAAAATGGCATTCAATGGGTACCATTTGATTTTCATTTTGGTTGTTGGACAAAACAAAATCTGATATCGTCATTGCAATATAATTTTGTGGTCCATTTGCCGTAAAAGGTTTTCTCAATTATTAGGCGGAGAGACTGCTATAGCAAAGTTGAGTATATAAGCTAACACGACTTACAGGAAAGATAGTGATGCATTTTGGTGAAACGAACCAGAATTGCCTTGCCAAGGCCCGTCCCGATGACCGACAATGTCCGGTCAACTTTATTATTTTAATTAAAAGTAGATATGGTTGCATTGTTGATTCCTGTCCGAAACATGGATTGCCATCGTTTTTTAAATCAATTTATGTTAATAAAGTTTACAGCTTAAAATGTGTGCAAAATGAGAGGGCTCGAAGTGCCTAATTAAAATATATAGGGATGTCTTGTCGAATCCTGTCCTACAAATGGGTGGCATTCCCGGCATCCCGTTGCACTTAAAACTAAATTTAAAAAATTATTTTTATAAGGAACTAGTGCTCAAATTCTGATATCCCTTTGTTTGAAAATGTTTTTACGAATATGTAATTTTATATTTTTTTAGAGACATCGGAGCAATTGCCGATATTTGAAAAGTTTGGGATATGGAACTTTTTATTTTCCTTAGGAAAGGCCAAAAAATAAAAACAAATACTTGAGTAAGCGCTTCAGTTGATTGGAAAATTTTACATTGTAAGTAAGGCTCAAATTTGAATGAAGTTCTTTAAGTGGATTTGTTTTGGGCCAATGTGCAGCATCAATATTAGCCAAAACATTGCTTTCCATAATTTTTGATTTGATTTTTGAACAATATTCAAGGCTTATTTTTATAATTCAATGATATGCACTTACTTATGATCGTTTAAATCGAATGTTAAAATGTCTGGATTTGCAATGACTAGATTTTTTTCCTTCAATGGATAATCACCCATTGCGCGCGATGTCGCCAAAATACCAGCAACGCGCCAAACTCCTCTAAAGGCGATAAAGCCACCTGCGTCATGAATGCGTTTACGTTCGCGTACCTGTAATCAGAAGATCATTATACTTTTAAATATTTGGAATATTTATTGAATAATTCACCTGTTGTGGTTTGTGATCAAATGATAGCGGTATTGCAAATCCACGTGAGTCAAACATAACACCGCGGGAATCACCTACATTGGCCACAATAAGTTTACTACCTTGCATGATGGCAATCAACGCAGTTGTGCCTGCGATGTTAGTCTATTGATAACAAATAAAATAAATTAGTTATTTTGTATCCATAGTCTCATGTGCATACACATTATTCGGTATTCGGGCGAAATCCATTCATTCATTAAACGTCCGATCTGATCAATTTTAGAGTTAATTTCATTTGCAACCAGTGTGCAAGTAATGAAGTTTGATAGATTTCGAACTGCTAAAACTGATACTTAAGCTAGAATCTTCCAACATATCTGGAGTGCTATATATTTCACCTATACACATGCTGAAAATGCCACTTCTATCCATGACTAGCAAATCTTCAGCCTTTCGACAATCTAAATGGAAGTTCTTATAGGTATAACTCTAAGTCTAAATCTGGTTACAGAATTATTCCAGGATGTCAAAATTTGTAGATATTCTATCTTTAATTTATCATTGAAAAAAATTCTTAAATACAAAAATGACACTCGAAAATGGCGCCATGTTTGTGCCTATGGTTAAATATCTCAAGGAAAGAAGAAATTCACGGACTCTTAAGCGTTAAATATCTCGAAATACTGACGTGATGGAAAAATTCTACCTTAAAATTTGGTCCTAGAAATTTTAAATCGATAGGGCTGAATTACTCAGATGCGTGGTACATATAGCACGAGAAGAAGCAAGAATAACTTTTTTTGGAAAATTTTAGCAATAACTTTCATATCGAAGATCAGTAAGATTTGAAATCGTATCAAAAAAAAATGTTTTCTTAAAAATACGCATTTGATTAAATTTTCAATATTTTTGTTGTATTTTTTTATCATTTCTGAATTCGAATCTGGTAATCATAATCTTTTATAACACTCGGTTTTGGAGGTAAATGGGGTGATCTGTCGAAAACATGGCTTCTGACAACTTTCGTGCTTTTGTAGCGAGAACTCCATTTGCTTTGGACCATTGCTGACACATTGACTCTATTCACCTCAAAAACTAGTTGTGATAAAAAAAATGAACTCGGCAGATTCGGATTTAGCGTAAAAATTACATTGGAAATTATAAAAATAAATTTTTTAAAATTCAATTTTTTAAAAATGTGCAAATTATTTTAAATTTTACTGTTCTTGGTAATAAAATTGTTCTTAAAATTCTCCATTTAAAAAAAAAAAGCCTGTTTTTTTCATTTAAGTTCTCTATTTGAACACAGTGAATGGTATAAGGTGAAAAATTGGTTACGAAACCGAGCTAACCTTCAAGCCGATCACAAAAATGTTTTTTTTTTTCTTACAAACATTAATTTTGTAATCATAGTAATCATATTTTCTAACCATTAAAATTATTAATTTAATTTTTGTGCGCAGTAGGTTCTTAACCTGCTTACATAATGGATTAGAGGGCTGCATGAGTGCACTCGAAACGACCATCAAGCCACTCGCAACATTGCAGGTCAATCGAGATTTTGTGCACAAAAACCACAAATCAAATCAAAACATCAAGCAATGGAGGTGAATGTTGCACTTGCAGGTAATCGCAAATAAACGATTCTACAAATTCAAGCAATCAAAGTGTATTGCTTTCGGAAGTCAATATGATGCTCGTTTTGAGCACCATAGACCTCTAGTATGTATTGTACTAACCGTTTTCTTTGCGGCTTCAACCAATTTGTAATCAGCTGCTAACACTTCGTCGGTAATCATTTTACCAAAATTGATTTTTCCATTTTCTATATAACACTTGGCGTCGAAGTTTGGTGGTGGCCCACCTGAGTTGGGCGCGTTATTAGTATCTTTATTGTTGTTATTGTTATTAAAAATGTGGTCTTTGCCACGCATCAGCGAATTCAGCTTTGATGTGAAGACATCGGTCTCTTTCGGGTTGGTCGCTTGTTGTTTAGTGCAGTCATCAGCGGTACTGAAAGTTGAGTGGGTTCAAATAGAATAAATGGTTAATTATTTATAACTTTTTTTTTGTTTAAGCTAGAAATAATAAAGTATAAAAGTCAGCGGCTAAATGTGCTAGAACCATTCACCAGTATTATATTTTGTCATATGTTATAAGTATACTTTGTTGTGGCCGAAGGTTACTTGGGAATAAATAAAAATTCACAAGAGCATATTCGCTGACACACCCTCGTGTATAAAATTTTAAATTATGTTTCGTGTCATTTTTTGATAGTCAAAAAGTACCTTAATTTACTGATTCTTACGAAATAATTTTTTATTGTTTTCTAAAAAAAGGCTTACAAAAATTTATATCGTATATTTTTAGATGATATCTCGTAAAAAGTTATTTCGCAAAAATTATAAGTTTAATGTATCGTATTAATCAATCTATACAATAGCCAATATGATCCTTATGCTATGAGTTATTGGAATTCATATATCAAAAAATCGTAGGAGCTAGATATGGTCACAGCCGGGATCGAGTGTACCCGTCTGAAAAGAAGCACAAGCTGGGACCTTACTTTGTATTGCTATTGGAAACTAAACTTAATCGCATTCGAATAAATTGTAGATATTCGAAATACGATGTTTAGCATTTTCCTATTTCTCCTTTTTGTACTTTTGTCTCTACTTTTTTGCCATTTATAGGCAAACGAGAAAGATATTAAGCTTTCGAATCGCAAATGGCTTTCGAACCGTATTGCTTTCAAATCGCATTAAAAAGTAAGGTCCCTCTTACGAGTACCGTTGTATTTTAATTTTCAAGAAAGCAGAATGTCCTCCTCAACAGCACTTGGAGGATGTTTAAAAAAGCTGCTGGTCCCCATGTTTTCATACCCTTCACTCAAGGTATTTCACTTTCTAATTCCGATTGTAACACATAGAGGGAGGCGTAGAATGTATAGAAAAGAACACATGTAGTCCGGGAGGTAGCATTGCATTTCCTCCCGCTTCATTTTTTTTTGCAATTGATAGCTTAACACATGGTAAAATTATACGTGAAC
This sequence comes from Meiosimyza decipiens, assembly GCA_963680825.1. Taxonomy (NCBI): domain Eukaryota; kingdom Metazoa; phylum Arthropoda; class Insecta; order Diptera; family Lauxaniidae; genus Meiosimyza; species Meiosimyza decipiens. The sequence goes on along the minus strand of OY804260.1, from coordinate 71,981,161 downwards.
CGTCTATGGGGTATAATATTTATTTATTATTATTATTATTATTTATTAATAGGATATTTTTTAATAGGATATTTATTATTAGGATATTTATATGGGAAAATTCTGAATCAAAATGTAAATTAAATTAAATAAATTTCCTTTATTTTTAAAAAAAGTACTGGAAAAGTACAAAATGAGAAAAAATTTAATTTCTGTTAGCGACAGTAGCGAACGAGAACGTACTCTCTTCGCTGCTTGGATGTGCTTTAAATTCTGCGTTGAAAGTGGCTTGGGGTACAAATGTACCTGAGGACGGGTCTAGAGTTAAGTATGGCTGCTAATCGAAATAAGCGTCAGTCGACAACACATCGTGGTGGGCCGACGGAAAAAAAAATTCGCTCAGTAATTCGGAAAGTACTATAAGTCATAAGTAGAAAAATATAATAAGGCCAATGTTGTAGAGGACACACGTTTGACAAGATTATAGATTATGGTTTTTATTTCGGTTAAGTGCATATTTAGGGTGGCCCTCATACCAACAAACTTTTAAAATATCATTTTCACGAAGACCGTAGAATCGATTCACATCACGTGTCTTTTATATTAAAAGGCATAGCTTAGGACACATAACTTTTGTTTATGGTGCATCTTTCGGGCGGCCCCCTTCAAAAAATATTTTTCAAATAGCATTTTCACGAAGACTGGCTAATCGACTCACACCGAATTCGCACCACATAGCTTTTATATTAAGAGGCATAGCTAGGGCTATAAAACTTTTATTTAGGGTGCACCTTTCGGGTGGCCCTCATACAAACATATTTTATATATTGCATTTTTGCAAAAAGGACTCAATCGATTCACATGGAATTTACACAAGACTTATGTTAGGAAACTGACGCGTATTTTATGCCTTATATTGAGGTTTACTTAAGAAAACTAATTTTTATTCGAAGCCATATGATAGGTTTTATCCAAAGATTATTTTCAGGTATATTCTAGTTGGAAAGTATATAACTGATCGTCAATGACATGGTCAATGTTGGCATAAGGATTGATATAAGGCATATTGCATCTTACATAAACATTAGCATCAGAAAATAAACAACAGCTATGAAATGTGGCATTTTTTTTTTAAGGAATTTTGTCGTGTGGTGTAATGAATTAAGTTATAATTCCAAAAAAATAAAAAAAAGCACTCTGTCTAATTTATACTAAAGAATTTGTTCACGCTTTTGCCTGCGGTATAGCGTAATTTATTTGAAAAATCAAAATCGCTTGAACTAAATTTTTTGCACATGTTTATTTATTTGTTTAAAAATTTTTTCAATGCAGATTTAATGCCACAATAAATTGAGCAATACAAATTAAGAAAACAAAAAATTAATATCAATTAAAAAACATAAGTAAATGGAAAAGCTTTAATGAATTTCGATTAAAAAATTTAAATTTTCTTTATTAAAAGAAAAAAAAATTAAAACAGCGAGTCTAAAAAAGGTAAAAAAACCTCCAAAACAATAAGTTAATTGTTTTTCATTTTTCAAAAGATAGAAGAAGCTTTAATAATACATTAACTATTCATTTCAGAAAGGTATGCATTAACATATGCTCCTAAGTATTAAAATCTCCCTACTATATTTGAAAGAAAAATTATCATTTTATAAGTCGACTAAAATTATTTATTTTAGGGGCTATATGTTGATATAAAAAGTTAAGATTTTTTACCAAAAAGTCTTGGAAATTTGGCCTCAGAAATGTTTTTGGTTTCTATTGCGTTGCTATCGTTTGCACTAACTTACCTATGAGCTTTTCGCAGACTGTCACGTCTACTTACTGGTTCATTCTCTTTATTGCTCTCGTCCTTTCGACTCGCTTTTCGTTTGAGATATGGACTTGCATCATAATCACTGTACTCAGCATCGATACCAGCTGCATTTGCTGCCAATAATTGCTGCTGCTGATTGCCAAGCAATTTTGTTGTTTCAATGATTTTATTGTAAATATTTCTTACTAAAATATCTTTAGCGAAATCGGCTGCGAATTCACCGCCATGTCCATCGAAAATGGCAAAAAATGATATTCCAGTATTGTTGTTGACATTCTCCTCCATGACGAATCTGTAATATAATTTTAAGAGATATTTGATCAAATTTCTTTACTATAAATCGATTATATTAATATATTTCTCATAAGTTTAGGCATAGTTCTCTCAATGTCCGCTTAGTTACACATTGGACATTTGATCAAAAGATCTGTCAGGACCGGATATTATGAAAACGGCTAGCATAGTCAAGCATTTGAAGGAGCTCTTTATTTCAAGAGACGATATCCTTGCCATCTGGCAGCCTTGAAATAATAATATTAATAAGTTTTATGATTTATATTTTCTAAAATATAAGATGTATCTTTGCAGTCAGTTCAAAAGACTTTTTTTTCACCGCCTTAAGAAAGATACTTCCACTCAAAATTTGACTCAAAAAACTTGGAGGGGTGCGATGTTTAAGCGGTATGAATTTTTGAGCTTGCCAAAGTCTGATAAATTACATCATCTACATTTGTATGAGCAATAGAATTATATTTATAGAAAAACAACACATTTTTGTTATTTTGAATTGGTACATTGATTAACAAGATTCTTCAAAATGAAAAGGTGAAACTTATTTAATATGAGAAATTGTGAAATAAATCCAAAGATGTCATTAAAATCAAGAAGCTATGGTTATTTTTGCAAGAAAAATCAAAAGTTTTTTTTTAGTTATTGATAAAAAAACATAATTTTAAAATCAGCACGTTCCCGAAATAACCTTTCCTTACTTTTCTATATACAACATTAATATTTACCATTTTGGCCACCATCATCACTAATTTATAGCAACGAATAAGGCATACTCTCTAATTTTTAAGAACCTATAAATACACTATATAAGAGCGTTCCCGAAATAATTTCATTTGATATACAATGTTCTGCTCAGTGCCGGACTTACAAATCAAGGGGCCCATGGGCACAAGAGTGGTGGGGGCCTATCCGGACTGAAAAAACGAAACCGAATCGACCCTATCGAAGACTCGTTTATGGTGGGGGCCCAGGGGCACGTGCCCGTAGTGCCCTTATGTAAATCCGGCACTGGCTCTGCTATTGAAATTTGTAGAAAAATAGTTTAAAAAAACGTCTCACAACAAGTACATCATCAAAAAAACACCATATCCACAATATTAAGTAAATTAGTTACTAAAAAATAAGGTAATTATTAAAAATTCTACAAATGTACTGAAAATGTAATGAAAATATGCTGAAAATTCGCCCCAAATGTACTGAAATCTTGTCGAATGTACTGACGACGATTTTTCAGAGCGCAAATAAACCGAATATGCTATTACTGAACTGGACTACTCTTACGCATTTTTTTCCCGGAATATGTTGCAAAACAATAAAGTTTTTATTACATTTTTATTAACTCATTGACTCATTAATTAATTCATTTTCATAAAAGCAAATTTATATTCAAATTCATTAAGAAAATTCCATCAAACAATCAATCCACAGTTGAACATTTCTTTATGTAAATAAACATTAATAATAATAACATTTGTTTACAATATACTTATTAAATTATCGTATTAATGAATTATAGAAACAATTTGCATTAATATAAAATAATAAAAACGTATTGAGAAAAATTAAAACCGAAGTGAAAAAAGGAAAAATAATTCAACAAATATGATATGTACATGTGATATAAAATGAAATTAATTTATGTTTATAAGAAAAAAGTCTATAGAAATGTTAAAGCCTTTGCACATCCTAAGGAATTTCATTCATTTCATTTTGAGATGTGTGACCTGTCATAAACGCATTAGGGCTTTAACCTCGCACAATTACAGTGCTCTATAAAAAGCAAAAATAAGTTAATAATATTAATAGAGTTTAGCTACTACAGCTTAGTTATCTTGCAAAAGCTTGCAGAGTTCTAAGTTGTTTTACTTAGGTCATCTTGCACCACTGACTCCGAAAATGTGCATAATTTTTTTTTTATTAAATATATGTATCCATATACCAAAAGTATATTTAATTTACGCGATAGCTATAGAAAAGTATAGGTTAATGTTTTTGCTCAGCATCACCGCTTGTCTTTAGAATCACTTTTATAAGAAAATTATGAATTTTTCAATACAGGGCGGTCTCTAGACTTTGCGGCACCCGTCGCCAAAAACTGGAAAGGGGCCTCTTCCATAAAAATATTATGACTAAAACAAAAAGTTCGTTATACAAATGATTGTTTCCATTTTGGGTCCCCTTTGAGGTCGAAGAAGGCACCCTTCGCAGATTTTCGGAGCACGAGCCTAGAACCCCGTAGGGTCTTGTCTAAAGACAGCACTGTATTAACCCAATATCTTACATATTCTCTCTATGTATTTTCATATTTATTGGCTTCTATGACAAAAATTAAATGCTAACCGATTGTAGTTTAGTTGCCAAGCGAAAAATAACTAAATAATTAGCACATTTTTGAAGGTCAGATATACAAATTGTTCTGATTCGTGAATAAATATATGTACATATAACGAGATATTCATAGGTAACAAAAATTTATTCTATTTGTATTTAACGCTAGTGACAAAATTTCATTGACTGTTTCTTTAATTTCAACAAATCGTATTGTACTTAATTTATTTTTAGTTTATACCTCAAAAAACTAACTTTTTTCTCGTGTTTAATACTTAATGATGAATCATTTGTGTTAACAATTAAAGTTGATAGCTTGTTTTCGTAGATACAGGTATTGTATTTAAGCTAAGCAATTAACAATTCTAACTTAAATTGTACAAATTAAATGTAAAGTGCATTTTAGACACAATAAAATATAATAGCATGTTGTTTTTAAGTAAGTACATACATGCATGGTCTGTAAGACGACAGGCCAAAAGAGCCCAGGGCCTCACAATATAAAACTTAGTTATTAATATATTAGAAAAATACATAAGAGAAAGCAGAGCATAACTGGGGATTTAAAGGTTTCAGAGATTCCTTTATCGCCGAAGTTACAACGATTATCTTCTCAGTCAAAATCATTTAACACGATAGTGTCAGCCAGTCATTATCATTTTAAAAGGCTTCAAAAATTATAAGCTCTCCCGGCCTTGTATTTTTTTGAAAGGCACTGTCCACACACTAACAAAAAATCAATTAACACGTCTTGTTTATTGCACAGTTAAATAATACAATTTAATCTCATGTCATAAGCAAAAAAAAAAACAAAAAAAAAAAAACAAAAACAAAAAATAAAAGACATACAAAAAATTAAAAATAAAATAAAAAAAATTAAAAATAAAATAACAAAAAAATAAAATAAAAAAAAAGTACAAAAAAAGTAAAAATCAAATACATATAGTTCTATCAAAAAATTTGTCAAAGCTATCAAATCATCCACAAAATTATCATCGTCATCACATGGACAGCCGCAACAACTTTTTCATCAACAACACCATCATCTGGTGCTAATAAAAATTGAATCTAATTATTTTTAGATTTTCTAAAGCCTAAAAAAAAATACACAATAATATCGTAAATTTAAATACCTAGCTATATATTTTTTTTTTTAGTTATTTACTCGGTATGTTAGATTTCATTAACAGGAAAATTTGTCTAAAAAATATCATTTCATTTACGAGAAACGTACAACAAAAATGTAAATACTTAAATTTAGTTAATAGATAAATATTTTGGTTTTACAAAAGACTTGATAATATTAAAATTTTCGAGCTTCAGTGATCATCGATCATTCTTATTTTTGAAATTTAAATTTGAAGTGGATGTGCATTCCTACGTTTCTTGGCATGCTAAAACCGTAAATAATAAGAAAAAATAAGTTTGATCCTTCCATCGCTCCCTAATGCCCCTTTGGTACTCCTAAAAAGGGGTTGAAAAATCAAAAGAGCGTTTGATTCCGTTGCTGTGTGGCATGTTGCACCGTCCTATTGAAATCACATATTCTGCACATCAATCAATATCTTCCATTTGACTCCACAAAAGCTGTTGGTTTAAGGTTTAATTGCTGTGAACGACAACGAATTAAAATCCTTGGCTCTTCGGCAACACTTGTGTGTTAACAGCTACAATATTTTGACTTGAACGACAACTCCGATGATAAGTTCTGCTTCTCTGACCTTGAACTGAATCAGTTTCTTGAAATTTATCGTTGATATCGTAATTTAAACGAAATTTTTTCCAACTTCTGAATAACTTTCAACATATTTAAAATAAGCTTTAGTTAATAATGGAAAAACATTGTTCACTCATATAGCGATTTATTTTAACCAACCGGAATATATTTACTAAAAAGAAATGGCGGTGAGTTTAAAAAAGATGCAACCCTAAATAATATGCTTGGAGCTCTTTGAATCTTAATTATAACAACAAAACTGAGCAAAATTCGTTAATTTTCGGTCATCGGGATGGGCTCTGGAAAGGAAACCCTGGTTGGTTAGTTTCACCAAAATGCATTAACATCTTTCCCATATTTTCCCATATGTCCGTCTCTTGAGGCTATCGACGAATCAAGCCATTTTTTGAGGTCTTCATAGGAGTTGAACTGCTGATCAGCCAAACCATGTGCCATTGAACGGAACACGTAGTAGTCTGACGGGACAATATCTGGGGAACACGGAGGACTTCCCATTTGAGAGTTTCCAAGTATGTTTTCACTGGTTTAGCAACGTGAGGCCTAGCGTTGTCATGCAATAGGATTACTTTATCGTGCCTCTGTTCGTATTGGGGCCGTTTTTCATGCTCTGCTTGGAAATTGCTGGTCGGGTAAGTCCCAATACTAAAGCAAGCTCTTCTTGCGTTTGGGCCGAATCCTCATCGAGCAATGTCTCCAATTCCAAATTGAAGGTTTTTGGCCTTCCTTCACGTGGTCGATCGTCGATGTCGAAACCATGGTCTTAAAGCGACGAAACCAATCTCGGCACATTGTTTCGCTCAGAACACCATTTCCGTAAACTTTTTGGAGCTCTCGATGCGCGTCAGCCACCGTTTTCTTCGATTAAAAGAAAATCAACACCTCCCGCAAATGACGATTATTTGGCACAAAATCAGTCATTTTCAAGCAACCACAAACAGACTATAAAAACACAAAATCTCAAAAGTGTCAAATCGGTTTGCTTACCATATGTTTAGGCTACATTCATAACGTTTCGATATGAACCAAATCGACTAGCTATCTATAGTATTGACAAACAGCGAGAACTTAGTCGCACACCCAATACACTCGACTTTTCTGCAGCAGGCTCTTGGGCTATTTAGTTTGCGTTTGTTTTATTGACTGGGATTTAATAAAAAATTAATATTAATATTACTATCGGTGATTTCCTGATGGAACAAAATTTTGAATCTACCACAGATAGAAATGTGTACGGCTCCCGTACTACAATAAATGTAGTATATATGTATGTATTTATATGAGCAATACTGTCAAAGGTTTCATTACTATGTCGGATATTCTTTTGAATTTGACATGGTCATTATTTACTGTGGTTGTTTTGTAGTAATATATTCAAAAACATGAAAAATACCAAAAATATAGTATATACTTAACAAAATAAATTATTTTCATACATATTCACATGCGACTGTACAAAAGTAAGTATATAGCTTGTTTTGTTTTCGCAAGAAATAACATTATCTGTTATAAATATTTTCGAAACCTCCGCCCTCTACACAACATAGTTTTTTTTTCAACGAGTAATTTGTCTCAAGTAAAGAATCCTACAATCCTGAAAAGCAAAGCAAAGTTTCGAGTGGTTTAGTAGTTATAAGCATTAAAATGAAGGTAATTTTCTATAGTAAAGCGGAAAAAATCGACTCGAAGCTGCAAAATATTGGATGCAAAGAAAAAAGCAATGTGCTGACGTAAGGGGTTTTACTACCATAAACAAAAACTTTGTTGGGAAATTGGCTTGGCTTTGCCAAATGTGGTTTGCTACTTACGATACTTGATTGCATTATTTTATCAGCAAAGCTAAATTCGAGCTATATCTCATTTAAGGCCAAGTTGGACTTGATTCGATTATTTCGCACACGCACACTATCTATCGTCTGAATCTTTTCAAATTTTTTCTGGCTGCTCAACAGAAAGTTCTATAGATTCGAATGAAATTGAAACCTTTCAAAAATATTATAGAAATTACACCGTGCAACAGCATTTTTCACACCTGACCAAATCGATGTTTTGCTTTAGCTGGCCTTGGACGAATGTTGTTTAGCGAGTGATTTAAAATAATCAATCACGAAATAATTCGGCATCAGACAAGAAGTACACGAATTTCGATAAGAGAGCCTGTCACCATTTAAGCAAAAACTTTAAAACGATATACTGAGAAAATTATTTATGGTAATAGAACCAAATTTCAAACATACATTTATGCATAAGAAATGATTTGACCTGGCGTTATATCAAAACTGAGTGAAGTTTGACAATAAGTCATGGCACCGACAGTTTTTAAGTAAATGTTTCAAAATAAGTATGGGAACGTCAGCACTTAGCGTGGCGTAAAAATACACTTTAATAAAAATGTATGACTATATGCACGTATTCTAGCTGTTAGGGTACTAAATTTTTGGCGAGGACAAAGTTAACATCTTTTCTAGTTCCTATAATTTATTCGATAATAAATTTTTCAAAATCTTCGATCCTCCCAAGTCCTTCAGAACCAAAAGCAAAACACTTTTCACAGCTGTCTGTCCTACATTTAATTTTTTTTTCATTTGCGTTCTGATTTTCCTCATGTGTGAGAACAAAAGTTGAGTTTTGTTGCACAGTGCAATGCCATAATTGTATGCATGTGTGATTGATTTATATTTGAGAAAGTAAAATGTATATTTTAATTCTTTAACGCAAGAATATGTTTTGTTGAAATAAGAAATCAAAACGTAAATAAATGTAAATTATTTTCAACAGATACGGTTGACATATAAACATGTGAAATTGGTTGCCAAGAAATAAAAAATTGTTATATTATTATTGGCAGAAGAGAAAGTGTTGCCACCTATTAATTTAAAAATTAAATTTTATTTTTGCTTGCTTCTGCAAGCAAAGTAATTCATTAAGACGACCCATAGACCTAGTACTAGCTTAAACTGTGTTTCATCCGATCAGCATATGCGGAAGGATCTCGTAGTACTTTGAGTCACCTTAGAGACTTTTTTAGAACTATTAATTTTGCATGAAAACTATTGTCTCAATGAAATTTAAGTACTATTTTCCGAACTATGAAATTAATGGGACCATTATTGATCGTTTCTAGGATATTTATGCCTGAGAGTATGTTCGCGAGAAAGCACAAAAAACTTGTGCACAAGCAAGAATTTGAAAAACAAAATATAAAAAATCAAAAGTGGTAGCATGGAAGATAACACAAAAGCAAAAACAATAAAAAAGAAAATAAGAAATAAATTAAGTTAAGACACATTTATTAATTTATAAATAAGCCAATGATTTGATTTTTTTTTTAGAATGATTCCACCCAATATACTTTCATATACATATATGAATCTAACTTACTTTAAAGATTTAAAAAATATTGACATTTTTCAAAAGGATATATGTATTAGGGCCTTATTTTCGTTGGAAGGATCAAGTTGACGAGAGCCTGAAGGTATTTTTAACAAGTGTCAGCGCACGCAAAGCAGAGGCCAATAACGCAGCTTTTTGGAGGCGGCCAAGACCGATCATTGATTGAAGCGTCAGCTAGGTAAGTAAGTGCATGTATTAGGGTGGTAAAATTTTTTTTTGTTTCAAACAGGCTCAATAGTTGCATGAACACGATAGAAAAATTCTGGTGCTAGCAGAGCTCATAATAATAATATTTACTGGAGGCTCATTTAACTTTTTAGATAACATTTGGTCTAAATGAGTCGGTCTCGTAACTGTCTGCCACTCCTACCTAACCTAACCTAATTATAAGACCGCAAATATGAAAACAAAACCCCTCAGGTGTACTTTCTCTGCATTTTCAGTCACATGGAAAAAACGGACGTGGTTTGACCACACTGGGTGGCACCCTCCCATACAACCAAAATTCCTAAAACACTATATCTTGGCAAATTTTTTCTACGTTTTAGTAAGTCGGTTTTTTCATGAAATTTCCACGAAATCGGACACAAACTCTGTCCGCGCCGCTTACAGGTTTGAGCTAGGAACCTCAAATTTCATGATAATTATTTTTAAGCCCTATGCTAAAACACAGACGAAAAAATAAAATACATCTACGAAATTTTCCAAATACAAAGTCTAAGATATGTACATATCGCTTGTTTTCTGCAAAACCGTTATAATTCAAAAACTCTAAAGTGGGAGAAAATTGCATTAAAGTTTGATAAAATCGCTTTGATGGCCTTTTTATAAACACATTTTTCTTAACCACTCTAATGCATAATCACAAGATTAGATAGGGTTTATTTTATTGCACCTAACAACCGCGAGACTTATTTTATTTTTATCAACAATCGTGATCATGCATTAACTACATTTACAACTAAATCCACTACAACTTAGTTTATATTTGCGTCCAATACAATCAATGAACTTTTATGTTTATTTTAGTAAATCTAACCTTTTTTGTGATAATTAAAAAATTTAAATTTGGAATTATCAATTGAATTGAATTTTTTATATTTTGTACACATTGAAAAAAAAAGATTTAACCCAGTTCAAGGTGATAATTTGAGTACTATACTTACTGATCTGTCGGTTAAGTGCCAATTAATTAAATGGATAGAAATAGTGGTGGATAGTTGGAGAGTGCAAATATTTATTTTTTATTTTCTAAAAAAGTTTCATAATTCATATTAAAAAAAAAAGAATAGAAAATATGAATCAAGAATTGATTTTGCCAAAGGCTATGACAATGTTCATCAGAAGTATCGTTTTGCCACAAAATTGATTGGCTGGCCTGTTGTTCCGCAAATGCAAGTAAAAGAATGTCTTCCGTGCTAAAAAAAATTCGCCAGTATGTTTCTTCTTTCACACATTTTTATTTTTATCTATTTTCGGCAGGTGTTTGGCTATTCACAAATTTTCACTAGACAAGTTAACCAACGGATATCTAATCAGCACTTGGTGAAAACGAAATTGTTGTTTTAATTGTGGCATTATTAGCTATGTGCCGGCTAAAATATAAAACAAGCCGGACATTTAGAAAACGGGACGTTTCTTTCAAATTATTTGCCTGAGGAGGTCTTTACCAAAAATTTAATCTTAAAAGGATGTGAAATGGATATGTGATTTAACTGAGTGGAATGGGGTTTGCTTTTTCCACCGAATGAGTTTTCCAGTCGGTTGATAGTTTGCAAGGTCTTAAAAAAGAAAACAGATAAGTTAGTCGAAAATTTATCGAATAAAGTTGAAAATCCGCTGGACCTGCCCCATATATGACGTTTTGTTTTTTGTATTAAACTGTGGTTTTTAGTCACGAGTTTCCCTTTGAAATATGTCTTCTAGATAGGTAGCATTCTTAGGTTTGTTCAAGGACATATGTGGAAATAAGCCCTTTTGCGACTCTCACTCCTCATCTTACTTTTGAAAAAAGTATGGAATGTGAAAAGGAATCAATGTGTTAGATGATACATACAGAAGTAAACGATGGCTTTAAGGTCAATGGAAATAAAAATATATATTTTTAAAGCAGATTTGAACATTCTATAGATGTGGTGGAGATATAGATTCAAAATCATTGTTATAAAAGCTACAATAAAGTGGATAGAGTAAAGACTTAACAGGTTGTATGTAAGTATGTATGTATATGATATCTTTTGTTTGGAAGACAAAGAGTGTATATATATAGAGGTAAAGATCAACAAAAAAAAGGCCTAAAGCATTGCATTTAATTTGATAAACCATTTTCAAGGGTCAAGAGCTTGTATCCCTCCATATCCCCACGTATCTTCAACCGAACCCCTCTGCCTCTATGGTTTGTGAAAAATCATTAGCTTTTAAAACTAAAAATCCCTATTAGGTGAACCCATTCCCTTAACAGCCTTTCTCTATCACTTACCGATCTTCCATTCGAGGACGTCGTCCTAAAACAGCAAATGCGGAACATTGCTGCCGCACATCTTCCCAAGATTGATGTTCTCCACTGCCAGCAGTTTCTATTAACTTCATGCGACCAGCTTTTTGACGACCCAATGTAGCCTGAATACGGCCGAGTAGACCACGACTCCAGACATCCACAGCTTGTAAATAGATGATGAAAATAAATATAATGACACCGCAAAATATAACCTCGGGACGCAGCACATATAGACGGCATAGTTTCCAAATATACGCCAAAGGCGAATTAATAGAAGAAAAGCCGACGGCAAATTTCGATAGGATCTTCATGTGTGAAACGTATGTTTGATAGAAGACTTTGTCCTCGAGTTCGTCATCCATTTAGATGCCGGTAATGAAGGGGCAGGAATTAAACAATTATGGATTTTTTATGCTGAAGGTTATTTGCTGCTGGTGGTGTTATTGTTGTTGAATGACAAGCGACAAAATTGGCTACGGCAGCAGAGTCAAAGACAACGGTCGGTGAAATGGGAGAGGGGCGTGGCCTCTATTGAAAAATGACAACAGCAGCTGTTTTCCGTTTGTTTTGATTTTTGGTTGTACAGTGATTTTTAGTTGTCTGTTTTCTATTATTGAATTTGTTATTCGAGTGCTGGATACAAAAAAAAACTACATAAATACACTGACGACGCAATAAGCCGCGACGTAACTACGACGACCGACGACAAAAACAATGACCAAATGAACTAAAAAGTTTTCGTTTGCATAACAATTAAATAGAGATTATCCAAAATACAAGAAAAGTAAATTTTGTATGTTAAAGTACACGTTTAATTTAACTTCACTCGGCGAACAGCGGGGTGAACTTTTCACTTATGCACGACACTGACAGCGGCAATGCGAGACGAGACGAGCTGAATAGACTAAAGCTATTTGACAGCGAATTCAACGAAAGCAATGCAAGATTTCTTTTTGAAATCTGTTTAAATTTTGTTTCACAAGTTATTTTTTTCTTTTAAATTTTTAATACATATTATTCTTTGTCTTTCAAAAAAAAAAAATAAAATATGACACTTTCTTCGCTGTTTTCGTAAATTTATGAAGTGTGTGGTGGCTGCGCGCTATAACTCGTGTGCTCTCTGGTGTTGCTTTTAATTCTTTTAACTAACAAAATGTATCGTCTGTCGCTCTTTCGTTTTTCAGACTTTTACTTCGCACTGCGTGACAATTGCCAATTTAATTTTCTTATTTTAGAATTTCAACTTTTTTTTTCCTTAAGTTTTATTGATTGTATAAAAAAAAGGAAACATTTTTTATAATTTGATTTATTTTTGTATCTCATTAAATATCTGTATTAATTTATTGCAATTAAACTGTAAAATGCATTTTCTGCAAGTTTGCAGCTACAGTGTCATTGGCCTCTTTATAGACCACAATGTTAAAGCAAGCAGCAGATTTTTATTTATATTTTCACTATGCTTCGCACAAAAATTATTCGATTAAGTACTTGTTGACTCGGACACAGTTCGTCACCGACTAAAGTGCATTCTATTTTCTGACTGGGTGTATTTGACACAGGGTTGCTTTGTGAGAGCGGTATTATTTATATTTTGTTTGATTTCTTGTCTGCTAAAGTGAGCTACCATATGTCAGGCAAGAACTGTCAGCACAAAAAGTAACGTCAACATTAATAAAGTGTAGTTTATTTTATTTTACAACATTTGTTGGGAAATTAAAAATTTATTCTCATCGTTGTCTGATTGAAAAATTTGCCGAATATTAAGGAATATTTTTTTAAGATACTTTGTATAATCGGTAAGAATTGGTAAGAATTTTTGAGGAACAGGTTTACTTTAGCTGACATTCTCCAATTTTTTTTTTTTTAGGAGTAAAAGAAGAGATATAAAATTATTTTGTTGTTGTTGGATTTTTATTGTTTTTGTCCACAAATACATACTTTCTATAAGAATTCATTGAATGATATTTTTTGTTTTCCGGTAAAAAAAGAGGTAAATAATAAAAAATTTACAACGAACTATATACCATTTTAAAGGGAACGAACCAGGCTCTCTTAATATGCTAAAAAACTCATGGGTCATTAAGACATTTTTAGGGAAAAAAAAGGTTTTTTTAAAAAAAAGTTGGTTCAAATTTCAGAAAAGTCGTCATATCTCCAAAATTATAGGTTAAATTTTCTCTCCATTATTGAAGGCCATTAAATTATCTTTCTTATGACACCAAAATTTTTGATATCCATGCAGGGGTTCCCAACTTATGATCATTTTTACAAAAGCTATATCCGCAACTTCCGATGGCTATATCTTCGAAACTAGATTCGAGCAGCCCGTTTTTTTTCATAATTTTTATTTATTTTGGACCCCCTTTTACTCCTAAGAAAAGAAAATAAATTGGAGAATGTCAGCTAAAGTAAACTTAAGCCATTTTTGAAATATATCATTTATCAGTAATATATTTTTGCGTTGACTGAACATAACATATTATTTTTCCATTGTCAATAACTACACTGTATCTTAATTAACAGAGGATAAAATATTTATTTGCAGAGACATTGCTTTAAGCTGTTCAACTCTTCCAACTACATTTTATGTCCATCGCGCCGCATTACTTTCTTAAATGAACTCAGGTGCAGAATCTGCATACAAAGATTCAAAAACCTATTTTTTTTGTGCTAATAGAGGCTGACTAAAGGTTTTCGATAGATTTTTGCATGCTAAATAGAAATCTGGGCTCAAAAGTTCTCCATCACGTATAGTTTTTAAGAAAAAATAGTTGAAATCGCCACAAAGGCATTTTTGGCCAATTTTGATAACCGTGAGCACTAAGCCCGTGATCCTAAAACCTTCCAAAATGTCTCAAATTGAAGTTTGTCACTTCTCCTTTCGGCCCCCAATAAATCAAAAATTTTATTTGACTTTGAAGCGCTGTGTGCCTATGCGCCCAGAAGACTTTGGGGGCCACAATATAAGTGTTGCTAATATAGGGTGCAATGTATGCCGATCCATATAGGATTTGTTCGTTAGTAACCATATTTCCGATTCAGTTTCTGACTAGGAACTTTTCAAAGGGTACCTTAATCAACATCAAAATGTTTTAGAGGGTGCGATGTGCGTATATTTCATCGCGGTATGTTCAGAATGCCTTTGCATTCCACCAAAATGAAATTCATGACATCGCACCTTGCACTACTATGCTCAAAGGCGCATAAGGCTTTAAGCTAAGATGCGATTAATTTTTGTTTGCTGAGATCAAAGGAGTAAGTGACAAATTCAATTTGAGACATTTTGGAATGTTCTACAACCCCGGGTATAGTGCCCACGGATATCCGAAAATAGCCAAAACGTCTTGTTTTGGGAGTTTCAACCCCCACTTTCTTGAAAACTATACGTGATACGCGACTTTTGAGCCCAGTTTCGTTTTCAGGTTCCAAAATCTATCACAAACACCCAGTGGCGTAGCGTGAACATAAGTCGCCTGGTGTAATAAGCGAAAATGCCGCTACCTGCCTTACGGAAAAATTTCAAATTCCTCCATCAAAATTTTTTTTAATAAAAGATGAAAACGTCATCACTGAATTGAAAATGAACTCAAATCCTCTTTCACTACGAAATAGCTAAATTACTAAAAAAACCATGAGTTTTGATTCTAAAACTTTTAAAATTAATTTTCGGCTACTTGCGCACTCAGTTGATGACATTTGAAATGCTCACTGCTATGTATAAAAAAAAAATTTAAATATAAAATTTATTTTTGTTTATTTGTTGCTTTTCATCACTTTCGTTTCTATGCAACATCGGACAAAGATTTTTAATTGCGCATTTCTTTGCATTCAAAATAGGAAAATTTGTGAAAAATTCCTTTTAATTCATTATCAAAAAATAAATTTTGTATATCAAATGTTCTCAATACAATTTTAAAACTACAAAACTTTTTAGTGTCTGCACAGAGAAAACTAAAAAATAAAAAAACATTTTCAAAATTTCAAATTAAATCGTGAGAACACAAAAGTTTTAAGAAATATTGAGAGTGTTCATGCAAACGCATAAAAACCTTAATAACCATATGAAATATGAAAGTTCAATATAGTGCATTTATACAGTTTGTTTATTAGGCCTTTATGAGTTTGCATGAATGCTCTGAATAACAAAATGTACGCTTTTATCAGTTCATGAAAAATTCACAAATAAAATTTGCCTTCTTAAAGTTACACGAAACGTTGTAAATTTTAAGTTATATCACTTTACATTATTCAACATGAACACTCTGTAACCGAATTGCACTCACAGAAAAAGGCTTATAAATTTCGTATTGGTACGGAAATATTTAATAAGTTTATAATTTTTTCCAAAATTTGAAAATATTTATGTAACTGCTTTAACGTAATGCTACGTAAACATTTGCATATATGTAAATGGTCAATGAATTTGGAGTTGTTTAGTCTTTCGCAATAATGAAAAATGTTATAACGTACCTATGTACTATGAATTTGTAGTTGTTTAATTTTTTGTGACGGTAAAAAAACTACAATGTTTTGTAAAGTGACAGAGATAAAAGTTACTCTTGGTATAGCTCAGAGCAAAATATATTCCCAATACCGGTATTATTTGAATAAACTTCGACATTTAGCGCCTGTATATCACTATTTTGTTTGATTTCTGTGTAACTATTAAAGTATTCATTAGTACCCTATTATAATGACATATTTTGTCATTTTCGGCCTATAATATGGAATTAATAGTTTCATCTTCTTTAAAAAAGAAAATACTATCAAATAAGGTACCTTACGTCTAGATAATCAGGCCTGTTCTGATACCGAATTAGTTCGGAAAAGGAATTTTAGGCTAAAGCTGCATATCAACAGCTCTTTGAGGTCTAATGATAAAAATTTTCTAAGAATTTCTTTGAACTTCGAACTTGATCTGTTATAGTTTCGACAATTTGACGGATTTCCCCTTTTGGTATGATCCTGAAATAAACTTCGTATTTCAATTCCATTTTTGAATCAAATTCAGAACGGAATCAGAATAGGCCTATACATATATATTGTTTAAAACTTTTGTGGTAGCAGCTAATAGGTGGAGAGCCCGCTGTACAAAAGTCGAGTGTGTAAGACTACATGATAAGATATACGAGAATCAGGGTTGCTTTGCCAAAGCCCGTTCCGATGACCAAAAATACTCCAATTTTAGCCAATTTTATTGTTTTAATTAAAACTGTATAATATTGCACCTCAAAATGTATGCTCAATGATAGAGCTCGAAGAGATCTAAAAATAATATACAAGGTTGCATTGTTGAATCCTGTCCCAAACATGGGTTTCCACCAGTTTTTTGTGTCAATTTTCATTATTGAAGATAACAGCTTGAAATGTATGCCAAATGATAGAGCTCAAAGAGCCCAAATAGAATATGTAGGGTTGCCTTGTCGAATGGCATAATGTCCCAAAGATGGGTTGCCACTAATTTAAGAAAATTGGGCCTAAAATCGGGTGGCAACCCACGTTTAAGACCGGATTCAACAAGACAACCTCATATATTCTTTTTAGGCACTTCGAGCTCTATCGGTTGGTACACATTTCAAGCATTAATGTGTATTAATAAAAAACCGGAAAACCGGTGGCAATCCATTTTTGGGACAAGTTTTGACAATGCCACCCGAAATATAATACATAGGCCACTTCGAGATCTCTCATTTAACATACATTTTGAGCTGTAATATTATACAGTTTTAATTAAAACAACAAAATTTGGCGAAATTCGGACATTTTCGAGCATTGGGACGTGCTTTAGCAAGGCAATCCTGGTTGGTTAGTTTCACCAAAATTCACCAGTATGTTTCCTGTACATCCAATCTTATTATCTTATACACTCAACTTTTCTACAGCGGCCTCTTGGGCTATTACGTTTCACAGCTTTGAAAAAACATTTGAACCGTCTCAAACAATACGACGCGCGTACTCAGCGGACAAGACGGAAGCTGATTGTATCATATATCTACTATGCCATCTATTGAGCAGCGTATTATAATGAAACCTTGAAAAAATCAAACCTGAGCAGAGCTGGGCGGTATGAATATTTTTCGATACCAAATTCCAAGACTTTTTTAACTCCATGACAAAAGAAATTGGTTCCTTTGATGATTCCATTGTAGGAATCAATATTTGAAAATGAAAAACTTTAATTTCATTTGTTTTTTATTTATTTATTTTTAAACTTAAAATTACAAATTGAAAGCTTAAAATATTTACAGCTATGGCTACCAAGGCCTTAAGCTAAATAATTTCATTTGAAGCAATCGGATTTCAAAGAAAAATTTATAAAAGAATTTTATATCTTTTCTTCGAAAAAAAAACAAAACATTTTTAGGAATGAGATGGAACCATGCTCTCGAAAAGCCTGAGCTCGAAGCATTTTTTTTAAAAAGAAACCCATTCTTGCAATAAAATTTTTTGATAAGTGGAATATATACGGGTGATATCTAACCGTATCCAGGCGGCAGTAAAATAGCCTCTTGTGATGTCCAATTGTTTTTTGATTTCAAACTTTAATCCCTTGAGTATAATCGACAAGGAAGTGAATTCCTCTCGGCTTGAAATCGAAAGTTGATTCCAGATTTCAGTTCCTTGGAATGGAATTGAAATTTTGTATTCCATATCTTAATTCGTAGCATGGAATCGACAAAGAAATCAAATCCCTTTGCAATGGTATTAAAAAGTACATTCTTGGAATTGGAGTTTTTGAAGAGCTTTATTCCCGCCCAGCTCTATTATGAAAACACAATTACCTGCATTTATTGTGATTGGGCGTCGAAGGGAGCGCTTCATTGTGTTGGCAGCTCAAATAAAATGTATTTTTACTATGGCCTTGTATAAGATATAAATTTAATAAATATACAATTTTAATTAAATACAATAATACTGTTGTTGTTCTATGATGAACTCTATTGCTAAACAATTTTTGAAAACATTTTTTTTTTAAGTTAAAAACTTTTCTCTATCACATTTCACATAACTTTTAAAATTGAATTTTAACGTTTTTTTTATTTTTCTTTGTTGCATTATATTTTCAATACACTCCAAATAGTATAAAATCTATGGTAATTATTTTGAGTATTTATGTCAAAATAATTTGAGTTTTTTCACGTTTTTTACTCTTTAATCGCGCTTTTTATAAAATCTTGTAAAACTTTCGTATTTCAAACGCGAGAAGCAACTTGGTGGCATTAATTATTATGGGAAACTAACCTCAAACATTTTTTGTTCTTTGCTCTTTGGCAATCGTATGAAAAACAAATGAAAATAAGTAGGGAAATACGAATGCATATACAATGACGTACATATAGCAGTAAAACAACAAATGCAACAAAGAAACTAAAAGGTTTTCGCTCTATTGGTTCAATATTTTTCTCTTTTCTCGTACTTCGAATGGGAGGGCAGGTTTGTTTGTCTGCCAGCTATGTAGTATAATGTCCATGTGACCGTGGCCGTCTACAAAGTTGCAAAAAAGTGCAATTGTTTATTAAAAAAATAAATTTTTGAAATAAAAATGTACGTGTGTACTTAAATAAAAGATATAGGTACATAAGTCATTAGATCTTACTAAAGAAAAAGGTTTAATAAATATGTGACTGTCTGTTAGAAATGTACTTTATTTTCAAAAATTAAATTTAGCTAGGCCAAACTAGTCTCTTTTTAGCCTAAAAGTATGCAATAAAATCTTAATGTAGAAGCAATGTGGCTATCGAATCCGGTGTTGGACATGCTATATGATGTAAAGACCGCGGTTGAACGCCATTAGTATATACGAATCTTTATGCAGAAGTACTTTGGTAAACGATGTAAGACAAGAAGGGCTTATCAATTTCATTGCATGTTTGGCAATTGAAGTGGCATTCGGTCAGGACTAACATCTTTTAGTATGCCCAATTTTGCCTTAGATACCCAGTGAAGCTCTACATAAAAGTTAGGGTAAGCGGGCAGCTTTCGACCGTAGTTCAGAACTTCAATTCTATAGTATCTCAACACCGTCTTCGCTAGCTACAGTGCTTTTGCATTAAAATTTAATAGCATACTTTTAGGCTTAAAGGTAACTAGTTTGGCCCAGGAAAACTAATTTTTGAAAATATAGCTGGGTTTGACCGGTAAAATATATAAAAATACAACTTATTTGTAAATTTGGTTGTTTGCTGAGCAATTTAACATTATAGATGGTCTTGTCACATTATATTTCCAGAATTTGTTGAAGATTTTTGCTGACCACAAGTAAGCTAAGTGATTTCTACGGATTGTAGAGCTTTGGCTGCGAGGTCGTTGTGCTTTATCAACTGTTCTTTATGCCTGAGGGCTTAACTTCTTTATATAGAACGTTTCATGTGTAAACGCTACCTTCTTCGTGCTTCATATCTAGCGCGTTTCTTACGATATCCCTGGTAGGGTCACCCGTACATGGTTTTTTTGTTGTTGTCATGAAACCAAGTATGATTCCTTTGACTTAAGACTTAATGTTTTGTCATTTAGCTTCAATTGAGCGCTGAAAATAGTTAGCCTTTAAACTTTGTCATTGAAGTTTTCCTCGAACACTGGATTCCCTGAGTTTATATAGAGCTAATTTTTTGCTTGTTGCGTGCGTCTGCTATATACAAATTATGTTGAATCGATGAGAAGTCACAAGAAGGTGATGATCGGGAACCGATATCAGCGCTTGTTCTGACTCTCCCGTTGAGAAGGCTATTTTTGCAGGGTTTCTTTATACAGAAATGTTATATTTGATTTTCTATCTGGTATTTTAATGTTCAAGTTTGCGCTGAAACAATGTTCCTTCAATCATGAGACTTGTGTTAGAAGTTCACTGTTTTCTTTTCTGCTACCGACGTAATATAAGCCCATAACGTGCTTGAGGTTTTTGTTATTACGTCCCACTTTAGCGCCCATAATCATAAGTATAGCTTTCTTGTGTGAGAAGCTAACTTTTAACATAAGGTGAGTACTAAACGCGCCTTTCTCGGGCAATATCAGCAACTTTAATCATATTTCGGTTTCGGCTAAAAAGTAAGAAAGTGACTAGAAAAAATGGTCTAAAAGTGAGAATAAAGATCATCTCCCTTAAACTCTCGTTTAGGTAAATATAAAGTCTTTTACAGCTATGCCATTCTGAATATTTAATTTTTCTGCTATTTGTTTGAAAGCCTGCAAGTTGCTTACATTACATATGTACATATTTATAATTGTAAGCACCATACAATAAAGAAATGGTTCTTCATTGATAAAGATAAAGATTTAATTATTTAACGCCCACTTAACGAATTACGCACGTTATGTTTAACACAAAAAATTTATGTCTATCGGATTTGATGTACAATAAATTTCGAACATACGGAACTTAAATTTATTACATTTGACTTCAAATTGTTATGTTTACCAATAATTTTCTGTTGAGTGTATCGCACTATAATTATAGTGCAATTTCGTATATTTTTTAGGGCAATAGAATATTTTTTGAAATTACTTGTGGCGAATAAAAAAAAAAAAACACGGAATTAGCAAAAGAAGGTGTTTCTTTTAGTTTGGCGTGTGGTCATTTTAATGAGCTTTGTAGGTATAATTGACATTTAAGGGAACTAAAAATGTAAGCAAGGTTGAGCAAAGCTATAAAAGCAATAAAATATTGAACACACATAGTATGAACTCCAGTTGATTAGAATTAGTGGATGAATTACATATATATATGTAACTACTTAAATGGATATTTAAACCTAAATTTTCAACTCAGTCACTTAAATAACAATTTTTTGTCGGACCTTGCGGTCATACTATATATGCAGGTTCCAAAGATTTTTATTCACTAAACATGAACTCATCTTCAGAAATTTTTCCAACGTGTCAACGATGATCATGCCCAACATAGCGAATACATTGCAAAATACTCACATTTTCGGAGACCCGACTTGTGCGCTTATGTACCTTAGATATTTCTCTGAAGTTAGAACAACATATTTCGATATAACTACTTAAAAAAGGTTTATTTACTGAAATAATTCCTTTATTTTTTGACATCGCTGATCTATTGTCACTTTTACTTTTCTGGCTGAACTCATAAATTGTATGGGGTATTTAAAATGCTTGGATTAAATTGGTTACTTAACTGAAATATTGCTTCAAATAAGTAAAGAGTGCCCAAATAAAAGCACCAAACTTCGTTTTCAACTTAAAAATATTATTTATTCGAAAAAAGTGTATTATTTTTATTTCATTGTTAAGACAAATGTTACGATTTAGTATGGAAACAATGTTAGACCAATTATGCGTCCAAGGCTCTGCTGGCAAGCTCTTGCCTGAAACTTTTAGAGCTCTCAAACTTATGAAAAAAAAATGTTGTGAAACTCAAATCCAGCGCTCTTAATAGCACACTTTGTGTTATGTTCAATGCTGATTTAATAACATCGCAATATTTGTAATTTTTGGTCACGAATTTTTGTTGTTCCACAGACTTAGATTATCACCTTTTGCTAGATTAAGGTAGTCATATCTTAAAGCCACTAATTATAATGTCCTTTGCATAGAATTACCTATTCAATTATACCCAATACACGAGCCTTGCTAATGTAATCAGTTCGCTGTACATAGCAGCCGGTCATCGTGCGGGAGCCCGTGTACGCACAACGTCCATGACAAGCACGCCAATTATCGAATAGAACCATTGATCCAGGATGCAATTTAAAATGCCATTGATTTTCTACGCTCTGCACTATCGTTAAAAGTTCACGGAAACTTGAGTAGAATTCTTGCATCTGCTGTTGCGGTAGCGTATCAAATATTGCACGATCATAGGCATTCAAACGTAATTGACGAAATTCATTCGTCACAGGATCAACGCATATAATTGGAGCAGTATGTCGATGATGTTCACCATCTTCAATATATTCAGCAGGTACTTGTACACGTGTAAGCACCTCATAGGCTTTTGGATTTTGACGTTTTAATTCCAGGACAGCATGTAAACCGTCGATAAAGAAATTTTCACCTCCAGTGCCATTAGCATGTGAGAGACAATGCAATATTTGTAAGCCAGCGGCATCACAAAAATATGTGTTATCCGTATGAGATCCTAAATAAAGTTTAGTGTAAGCCGTATCCGCATGCGTGGGTACATCACTGAAGGTATACATTTCACCGAAAAATGTGCGCATTACGGGAAAGATTCGACGTACTGTCATTTCGGTCATTGCTGTATTTGGTGGTACCTCGTCGACAAAAGCGATACCATAGCGTACTAAAGAGGTAACCACTTGTTTAACGGCTTTGTCGCAGCTAACCAGTTGAGATAGGGTTACACGTAGCTGTTTCTCGTGTTGTATGATTGTCGCTCGATTCCAGGTTGTATGCAGCTTGGTGTCTTGATTTCGGCTTATGAACTGTGTTACTTGGGATTTGTAAATAAACTCTATATCATAGGATGAATTATGGTTATCGCTCCCTATAAGAGATAATAATAAAATCTGAATAAATAGGATGATTTTGATTGTAATCGTATTTAATGCTGAAAAATTTAAATTGGGTGTACCAAAATTTGACCAACAAATTTGGTAATGTTAAAAACTATAAAAAAAAGAGTAAATATTTTCAAAGGTTTTTGGTGGAAGCTTTCGCAAATCGTGCAGCTATTTAATATTCGCTGAGCAGGATGTAAAAAAATTTAGTTGAAAAAGTTTGGTCGAAAGCTATTGATACAGCCGAAACATTTTGGAGAAAGTTCAAAATAATGTGGAAATGAATAATGTGGAAAAAGATGCTAAATGTTTGAAAATTTGAAAAAGTTAATTAAAGTTTTCAGCATTACTTCTCCACCAATTAACTCAAATAAGTTGATAAATATCAATCATTCGCCCGTGAATATCATAAAAAGAAAATCTGAACTTTTTGTCTAAGCGCCCGATCGACAAAACCAGGTATTATGTACTGATAACTTTGTACTTACATTTCACTTCATAAAATAGTCCATTTTTTGTGTATTCGCTACGAAGCGGAAGAACATCCGCCGGTATATCAATTAAATTATATTTCCTTTGTTTTGTGTCCAAATTATAGCACTGAATGCAGCGGCAGTGGTCACGCAACCAAAAAGCATCTATTTTTAAAATCTCGCCAGTTGGTTGATATTCGATTTCAAGCATTATATTCCAGTTTGCTAGATCGTCCACATGCAATGATTGATGTCGAGAGACTAAGCTAAACTCGTGCGTGAATCGAGATTTATTTCTATTCCTGAAATGTTATTATCAGAGCTGATAAGAGAAGACAAGGGTCAACAATAAAAAAAAGTGTTTGTGCTTTGCATTTAAGAAGTTCATCATTATGTATGTAGTTCTTAATATAGCTCACGGTGTTTAAATGGCGAACTTAAATGAAATAAGCGAGAAAGGCTTTCTTTTGGAAAATGTTGGTCCAGATCGATACAAATTTACTTAATATATCAATTTATTTTTATAATATTTTATATCATTACTTTTTGACAATGAATCTGAATCTGCTTATCCGAATTTTTGACAATGAATCTGAATCTGATAGTATTTTTTTGTTTGTTTAAATATCTGCTTTTTAAGATAACCAGATGATTATATGCAAAAACCATCGATATTGACGATTTTGGTGCACGTACCAAGAACACCAAATCTATCCACTTTAACAACATTTTTTGAAATTCATTAATATGTTTCGACTTGTTCAGATTTTTTGTACATTTTTCGAAATTTTCAACATCTTGAGTAATCTACCGAAACGTGAATAAGTTCAATGCAAAAGATTTCATGAAAATCCATTAAAGAAGAAAGAATTCCTCAGCATTACGCCATTTTCGTCATGTAGAACTAGATTCATCTATGTTCTATGTATGTACTTATGCTGTTTTGTTTTCTTTCGTTAAATGACGAAAAAAAAAATTGATAGGCTAAAATATTTGAAAGACATAGTAGTTCCTTATGCAATTACATTTAGTTACATACTTTTTTTTAATTATTTCAGTTTATTACTGTGCATTACATTACATTACATTAATACAAAATATTCACTTAATATCTATTGACAATACAAACTGAATTAAAAAATACATAGTTTTTACTACTTCCTTTAACAAGACACAAAAGTTTTTGTAACACAAAACGATTCAGTTGTTGTTGCAATTTCTAAAAATATGTATAATTTAGTTGAAAAATCTCTGTTTTTCACATTTCTTCACTAAGAAAAAAAAACAAAAAAACAGTTTAAATAAACTAAAACATAAAACATAACATTTTCTTAAAAAAAGTTGCAGATTTCTATTTATATTCAGAAAGTTATATTAATTTTAAGATTTGTTCATTTATGATGATGGCTTATATGGCAAATTTATAGAGAAGTTCAATTTCTTCATCGTTTCTTTGTTATACTCGAAATTAAGGAAAACCATTGAATGACACTGGACACTGACGATAAAAGAATTTATATTAGAACATAGTAACTGGCTTCCTTATTTAGTATAAATGCTACAAAATACGGCACAGTAATTGGCCGGTCACTTCTTTCTACTCTAGATTAAACTATACAGTACACTGCCTATAACGATCTGCTTGGGTTTGTATGTTCCTCAAGTGCAGCGTCAGCTCATCGTTTAGCGGTTTAGTGTCATCTTGTAGTTTTTGCAATACAGTATTTTTATCCTGGTAAGTGTCTTGCATATTCTGTAGTTCGCGTAATTTTTCAATTGTGTCAACTGTCAGCTTGGAAGCGCGCTGTAAAAGCAATTTGGCGCGTTCGCGCGCATTCTCCGAACGATGTGCACGATCGGTAAGCGTCTGATTGGCAACCTGTGATAATGATTGCAAATTGTTTGCATCGGTGCGTGCGCTTGTAGCCGAATCTTTTACTTTATTTGCCTCCTTTTTGATCTCTTTGGCATCCAGCTCATTTTTAAGTATATTCTTTTGTAAGCTATTCATCTTTCTGGCCAACTTTTCGACTTGTTCAGCTGTTGTATTTGCAGGTGCTTCCGCCTCTGTGGTCTCTAGATCAATCTGATCTAGATCTTTGGCAGCCAGCTCAATGTTACCATTGGCTTGTTTAATGGCATCTAAAGCCTTACGCTGTGAATCATCTGCGTCATCGAGATTTTTCACCACTGAGTTTGCAGTTTTCAGTATTTCATTAGCCGTTTCTTTTGTTTCGTTTGCTTTGGCTTGTAGCTGGTTGACACGCGCAAGATCGTTTCTTGTATTGTAAATGATCTTTTCGACATCTTTAAGTGATGACACTGCTGCATTTATCTTGCCACCCAGATTTTGTATCTCAAGTGGATCTAAGGTTAAGTCCAATTCAAGCGTCTTCTGTGCCAAGTCCTTGCTCTCTCCAGGCAATGCCGTGCTATTGCTCATAAATTCGTTCAAAGACTCAATAATTTTTTCACCCTGCTTGACATTAATATCGGTGCGATTTAAAAAACGTTCAGCGTCTTCATGTGCACTCTTTGATTTTTGATATGCTTCAGAAGCATTCACTTTCGCTTGGAAAAGTGAACGAATTGTCTGATCAGCTTGATCCTTTTTGGTTTTAATTTCTTGTTCCGTATCTTTAGCTACTTTGAGCGCTTTCTCAGTTCGCGTAAGTGCACCACGTTCGCAAGAGAGACCACCGCAAGCTCCACAACCAGCACCGCCGCATAGACTATCGCAGGGATTACCACGCTTGTCACAAACCTCATTATTGAGTTCGGGTATCATTGATGTAAGCGTTGACAGTTCTTCGCGATATTCATTAATGATTTTGTCGTTTGCTGTTACAGCGTTGGATTCTTCTTTCATTTTGTTTGCTAGGGTTTCGACACGTTTACAGTTGCGATCAGTATTTACAGCAAATTCTTCTGCCTCATTTTTTATGGCAGCCAGATCAAGTACACGTTCGAAAGCGTTACGCGTAAGGTTCAATGCTCCCTCAATGTTCGATTCTTGCAACTGTATGCCATTTTCCTTGAGTTCCTTGGAAAGTTTCTTTACTAACGCTGATTGATTTTGCAGTGCCTCTAACTCAACGGCCGATAAACTCAGTGATGAATAGATTTTTTCCAAATTCTCCTCAGTTTCAACAAGTTTCTGATGCGAGGCTGTCAATTTTAACTTTAATTCACTAGCTTCCCTATCCAGGCTGTCGATATCTTGCAAGCTGACTGTAGTATTTTGTAACAAATCGCGTATATTCTGCAGTTTTTTGTCCAGTGTATTGAATTCAGATGTGTAAGCTCCGGTGGCGCCTATCAACTTGATTTCTTTGGCACGCTGTATGGTCTCAGCTGTTGCATTTTCTAGTGCACTTAAAATTAGATCCCAATTATTGAAGCACTCACCACATGGTGTGCAGTAGGGGAACTGACCAATATAACCACGTGCACACTCGTTGCACTTATACCCACCGATGCCTTCGTGACAAACGCACTGTCCACCCTCTCGATCACACTGATGATCGGCTGAGCCACTGCGATCGCAATCACAAGGCTGACACTGCTCATTTGGATTACCCCAATAATTGGCCTGACATTGATTGCAAGCGCGACCACCAAAACCGTCCTTACAAGTGCATTGTCCATCATAGCGATTACATTGTTCAAAAATTGAACCGATAGGATCACAGTCACAAGCTTCACAGCCTTCGCCAGAGGCAATCTTCCAGTGGTTCTCAATGCATTCATCGCAACGTAAGCCACGCACATTTGGTAGGCATGGACACTGTCCGCTGAACCGATCGCAATGCTTATGTGTCTTATTTGTTCCAAGGAAATCACAATCACATTGTACGCAATTTTGTTGCAATGCTGCTCCAAAGAAGCCATCCCGACAAAGCTCACAGTGATCGCCTGTGGTGTCGTAAAGACAACGCTCGCATTTGCCACTAAGACGATCGCAGTTGCCAGTATCATAGAGATCAATATTGTTGCTACAGTCACATTTTTCGCAAGAGCCACCTGGTGTCTCCGCATCGCCAAAGTAGTTATCTGCACAGATGTCACAACGTGGACCGTCATAACCTTTTTTGCAATGGCAAATCATGTTGTTGTTTCTTGAGTCTAGACTGCAAGCATCAGCATGCGAGTTGCCACTAGATACGGTGTCTGGACAACGACAGGCGCGGCAACCAATCTCACTACCAAGGAATGGATTACCATAATAACCATCTAAGCAAGCATCGCAACCATAGCCGGTGGTAAAGTCCATGCAGCTTAGACACTGGCCAGTGCGTGAGTCGCACTGTTGGGCATGACCGTTACATTCACAAACCTGACAATTGGGGAAATTCCAGTAACCAGGTTGACATTGATCGCACTCACGACCATAAGTGTTGGGATGACATGTACACTGACCGGTAATCAAATCACAATTGTTATCCTTTGATCCGATACTGTTACAATCACAAGCCTTACAGCCTTCTGGACCAAAGCCGTATGTGCCGGGAGCACATTGATCGCACTGACGGCCTACAATGTTCGGTTTGCAGTGGCAATATCCACCATTGGCGTCACATTCTTTACTCAACGAACCTGTAGGATTGCAGTTGCACATGCTTGCACCATCGTTGATTACTTTGCTTACTAAATTCTCCAATTCTTTGCATCGCTCGTTCGCCATATTGCTGTAGCGAATATCATAAAATGACGTGTTGCAGTTCATATTTTCGTATTCACGTCGCCTTGAATCTGCTAAAGGAGATCCATTAAAGATAGAAGTTACTTCAATGCGTGGTATCAAAGTTAAGGAGTCAATCATAATTGTGGCCGTGGGATTGTCTTCGTTGTGACGTCGGCGTTCAAAATGTATCTTAAATTTGTAAATTTTACTTGCTTCCAGGCAAACGTCATGCAAAGCGACGACCTGGCGCTCTCGATCAGTCAATGTGAATGGTACACGTGTCTCGTGAATGCTTGATCCTGGTTGGACAGACTTGGCGCATTCACCCTCAGGGTCGACTTCGTCCGGACGCACCAGAGTTATATAGGCATCTTCCCAATCGCCGCGTGTTGTGGTTTGGTAACGTACAACTACATCATAAGGCATTGACCGTGGAATATCATCAACTGTGATTACTAATTCAGTATTCTCCGGTATTCTGGTGAACCCAATGCCAGTCCAGTCAGGCACACGATCAGTTGGAGGTTGATATGGCACAATAGTGCAGTTGCCGTTGTTACCATAATTAATGCAGAATTCAGACACCTCAGCGTCATGTACCAAATGCAATTGTGGAATAAAGTAATTCTGCTTCGGTGTGGAACAGGTGCGACCAGTCATATGTGGACGGCAGCGACACTGACCTGAGATAACATCACAGAAGTTACTGTACGAGCCACCAGCATCGCAATTACAAAGCGAACAGCCGTCATCAGATTCTGAGAGTCCAAATGTCTCCGGTGCACACTGATTACAATCTTTGCCGGTAACCAAACGTTTACATGTGCACTCACCATTGTACATATTGCAGCCAGAATTATCCACAGTGCCAAGTATATTACAAGTGCACTGCTGACAACCTTCAGGATTTAATTGATCCAAGTTCCAGAAGCCATCTTTGCATACGTCACAGCGACGACCCCTAACGTTGGTCTTACAGTGACATGCGCCAGCCTCAACATCATTCTCTGGATCATTTACAGAATCACAAATGCCCTCATCGAGCGCACCAACTGGATCACAGTCGCAGGGCTTGCAAACATATGGACTACGTATGTCTTCGCTTGGATCGCGATAAAAGAATGGCATACACTCCTCGCAATGTTGACCCTGAGTATGATGCATGCAATTATCGCAAACCCCTCCAGAAATACCACCGGAGTGTTCAAAAACAGCCTCATCAAAATGACAGCTAACAGCATGGTCATTACATTCACACTTTTTGCAGGCATTTGTTTGTTTACCGAAAGCAGGCTTCCAAGGTAAATCATTGAAGAAATCTTCGCAAGATTCGCAATTTAGGCCTTTCGTGTTATGCGTGCACTCACAGCGTCCATGTACCATATCATAGTCAGTTGTGTCAGTGCCCTCCAGCGGCAGACAGTGCGAAGCATGACCATAGCACGAGCATGAACCACGCACCACCATATTACTGATGCCATAATAGTATTTCTCCTCCATTTCTAAGCGATTGTCCAACAAGTTATCACCCAGCTTATGCAACTTGGTGAAGTTAAGTCGCAAATTTGTCATCTTCAGCATATTCTGCACGTGCGCGGCATATGGATCCGTAACGTTGATATTTGGTGGTAGTACACGGAAAATTACCTCACCATTACGAGATGGTTCCACATTGGAGTATCGGGAGGTGCACATGACATCAGTGATGTTGCGTAACACAGTTGGTACACCAGGGAATGAATCCGCACAATCGTAAGCAAAATAACGATACACATGCCAACTCTGACCGAAGTCAAATGAGCGCTCGATCAACATAGCAGCCGGTCGAAAAGTTGTAAACGAAATAATCAAGTGAGTAAAATGAAATTCAGCTTCCAAATCAAGCTGTATAGTAACATTTTCCTTGCCGTTTTCAGATTGCCACCAAGTGGGAATGTTTGTTTTTGGCTTAGTCTTGTAAATAATCTGTCCGATGCGATGATTCTTGTAAGGATCATTGAGTGTCTCTTCGCGTGTATCGCAAAGGAAACATTTTTTATCTTGCAAATGCGAGAGTATGCAAAATCGTTCGGCTGAATGTAAACCGCAAGTTGATGAGGCGGTCAGGCGATTTTCACGTCCAATAAGTAAATTTCCTGTTGCCGGATAACACGATGAACGTTCACATGGATGAACTTTGACATATTGCCGCGGTGGATTTCGCGGACGATCGCGTCGTCCACCATGTGGCTGCTGCTGCGGTTGTTGTGCGCTGCTGGCAGTGAAGCAACTGCTAAGTAACGCTAGGCATAGTAGCGTTATTGCTGTGGTGATAAGCATTAAGTTGGGTAAGCAAATGAAGCCACCGCCGCTACCCGTGCGTGACTTCGGCATTTTATGATAGCAACTTTTATTTTGTGGCACTGCAACTACAACAACTTCCGGTTGTAATCAAGCGCGACAAATCGAGTTGAGGATGTAATGAAGTTCGAAGTGCTAGCTTGCTTGTTAGAGATTATGGCAAATCTGTAATCTGCAGTTTTATGGTATTTCTTAAAGTGTGTCAACTTCCTTCGTCTTGCAGACTTACGTGACGAGTTTAATATAAAGACATATTTAACTGTGGTGGGTTCGTTCTTTGTGAGTATTTTATGAGCTTCAACTAGGGTAATAGAGAAAATGAATATATTAATTTATATAATAAATAAATGTTTCAAACCTTTTTTGGCATATCAGTTTCAAAATACTCGCTCGATTTAATATGTAGTCTGGATATAAGGCAGAACTAAAAGATAAAAAATAGTTTATTATAAAAAGGGTCTAGCTATGTTATATGTAAAAAATGGGTTTTTTGGAGTTTCGATCCAAAGTGTAAAAAGAAAATAAAAAACCTGAAACTTAATATAAAGTTTAATTTAAAAATCAACTTAAGGGAAGGAAAGGGCAAGTTGTTATATGAAATGCAACCCAGTGTTTTTTAAATACTATTCCATGTGTTTTACACGAAAAAATAAAAACACAATTCGAAGAAATGAGTTCCTTCGGTTAGTACAAACAATTTCGTTAATACTAGGAATTATTTCACATATTAAGAAAATTTCTCTTGTTCCAGGTCAATATGTTTTTGAAATGAGCACATATTCTATTTTGACTGGGACCGGAGCAGACGTTCGGTCAAGAATACCGCTGCTGTAACTAGAGATGTCTAAGAGGACCCTCAAACATCAATCAAACACGAACGTCGTAATTGAGCACCCACAGCCCACCTTTACCGCGAAGATGTCCCAGTACAAAATGTAAACAATACATGAGCTATAATAACCCACAGACCGCCAATTGCGTGTTAATAACCGTCTTAAGTTTCGATCGCGATGATTGCGAGGATGATTTTTCATTTACGGAGGAAATGTTATTGACCCAATTTTTTTTAAGAGCTGCATCGGCTGCACTATTAGTGTCACTGGTGAGCGCTACAGAAAAATGGCTTCTACTGCAGCAAATTGACGTTTTGGGATTATAGAACATGTGGTTCCAGCAAGAGCTGGGACATGTGGTTCCAGCTCTTGCTGGAACCACATGTCAATTTGAATTGACTGTTCTAGATTTCATACACTCAAGTACTTTGATGACTCATAAGACGCTACATTGGAGCTTAATTGTAGGACAGGAGGTTTGGAAACCAAATTTATATAGATTGTTTTTTTTGTTCTTAATCACAATTTCATTTATTGAATTCATTTAATTATCCTTTTGCTTAACCGTTCAAAAGTTGTAATTTTGTTTGTTAATGAGGTTTCACTTCCTTTCGATCAGAAATGATAAATTTTTTAGACCAAAAATAACGATTACCGGTTTAGAATTTTTTAGGGGTGAGCTGTCATCAATAAAAGATATTTTATGGTCCATTTGGAAAGGATAAATATTAATTTTAAGCTTTCGTTGAAACAAGCAGATTTCGCAATAAAATTAAGTAGCTAACCTATACCAACATGTCTTTGGTACCTAAACACCTCCCTTAACACCTAATTTCTCCACATTCCTGCCGATGAGGTAGGACCGCAATAACTGACAAGACACTATGTCTAGTGCAGGATATCAGTTCTAGAGAGCGCTTAGCATCCCACTCCGGCCAGAATTGTCTTGTTATATTGCAAGTTGACTCTTGAGCGCATCTTGTGTTAGCCTTTTTTAACATATCATCTTTAAACAGCAACTGGCAAGATAATAACTTCCTTGTCCTGTGGAATTTGTAAAGTAGTGCCTTGCCTAGCAGGTTTAAAAACTTTGCAGTTGCCATCAATGCCCAGACACACGTATGGGGTACATACTGGGTTGCCAAGCAAACGCTTTTGACTTAGCCAGGCCGTAAACCGCAAAGGAATCGCAAAATATCGCAAAAAGTCGTTAATTGGAGGTAAAAGCCGTTGTTAATTGGAAGTAGAACTATTTTTATATAAAGAAAAAGAAAAGGTAGTCAAAAACAATGTACTACATTGTGCAAATTATTTAATATTGCTGACCAAAGAAAAAAAAATAACAAAAGGTTGTAAACCATTTTCCAAATAATTTTTCCATTTTAATGAAAAATTTTTGTCTTTTTGGAAGACCGTTAATTCCTCATTTTTTTACTTGGCAGCCATACTAAATGGCTAAATGCTGAGGCATCTCATATGTGCGACAAGTTTGAAAACTAGTGCGGGATATCATCAAAACGTCCCTCCTTTTGCAAAAAAAACTTCTCGCAACTTATCGGAGTAAGAAAATGTTTTAAATAAATAAGAGACTTAAGGGGTCGCGTGTTATGTCTAAGTTCGACATACATATTTATATTGCCGAACAGTCACAAGTCTGGCTCAAATGGTACCCGAGAATGCCATAAGAAATGACAGATATTGATTTTTGACTTTACCGTATTGATTGTATTATAAAAATGTTTAAAAAACAGGCCCATATAGAATCTCTGGTGATGTTCAAAATTATAATATATAATATCCAAAATTAGCCATTGATCTTCTCTCAGTGATAGGAGGAAAAAAACTTTCATTTAATCGGTTCAAAATAACCTCACTGCTCGGAGTTCTTGATCGAAAAGAACAAAAATAAGACGGTTATTTTTAAAATAAATATGAAAAGTTAAAATGCAATGATTTTTTTTGAAAATCATAGTCGCTACGATGATGGGTAACCAAGTAGTACGGCAATTTCAAGTCAAAGCCAAGGGTATGAATTCAAAAATTTCAGAAATACCCAGGAACTGAACGATTTTTGTTGCATGAAGTTAAAATTCTTTTTTAACGAGCGCAAAAAGAAGACATAAGTTTGTCACAAAGACTTGTACCATTTAATGAATGAATATTGCTGATCAAAATGGTGACCAAGCTTTTCTAAAAAAAGAAATTTTATTACTTTAGGGAAAATAATTTTTATTTTAGAAGAACAGGAATCGCTTCTGTAAGAGACTTGGTGCTCGTAACCCTGTGTGTACGTGAGTTTCTTCGAAAATTGTTTCGAAAGTTTTTTTATCTATGACCCCACTTAATCCATATGGGCTTCGACGGAGGTGGTTTATTGTTCTAATCATTTTCATTTATTTTCAAATTTATAAAGGATTTATTGACTTCTGATCGCTTATCTCAAAATCAGGGATGTAAAAAGTGGCTCTGCCCCCCCCCCCCCACAAGGATCTGATACTAGTTATTTTTCAATACATTCATTCAATAAACACATCTAATAGTAGTGCAATCATAGTTCTCGCCCTTCCCCTTCCCCCCAAGATTTGGTGAAGTGACGCCACTGGTTATAACACATTAAAAACTCAGCAATTCTTCAATTCCATTGATAACTCAATTTTCATAAGAATTGAGTTAGCAAATTCTTAAAATTTCAATTCTTTTTTGGTAATATGACTATTCGAAAATTCTTCTGAAAAGTAAAAGCTCTACTTTTGCTGTAGGATTCCTATATGGAGCCTGTTTTTTTGAAAACAAAATTATATACTATGTATTACGATATTCACTTTATCCTCAATTTCAAGCACTTTTATTTTGTATACATATAGATATTAAGTTATATCTATGTGCATATGTATTTATGTATTATTCGTATATTAGTTAACTTTTTATAAATAATTTTTTATTATCCAGGAGGGACTTTATCATCTCCAAAACTAATTTACTTTTTATATTCACAATCACCGGAAGTAATCCTTTTTTTTTAGTTTCTTTGCTTGCGGTATTTTAAATCGCATCCGAACTATTAAGCTGTACTGCACCCGATGAACAACACGACGAAACTAAGCATTTAATTTGAGTCTCAAGAAAAATTACCATACGAAATTCATAAAGAAATGTATTGTATAGTCCGAAAGTAGCGATAAAAGTTTGTTTCTTCTTTTTTTAGTTTAATTTTATTTCGAGCAAGCATTACTTTATGCTGTTCAGTAGTTTCCTCGTCTTTTTATCAGTGCAGGAACGACAAATACGTCGACATTTGGACTCAATTTGAATTGCTCTTATCAGCAGCAGCATCCCATGTGTTTCATACAGCTTCCGAATTAGTATTGGTAGTCAGTCAGTATCAGTTATTTTGGTATTGTAAGTAAGTTGGGAACAGTTTTACTATTTCCTTCCTATTTTTGCTTAGCTAAAAGTAAAAGCGATTTTCAATGAAACATGAGTGACATATAAAAATATAGCATTGAATATGCTTCATTATTAAAATTAAAAAGTTTAACCTTTTTAATTTAAAAAAGTTATATATAAATATTTTATAACTTTTTTTCAAACAAATAATTCGACGTTATAGTGCCATGAGTTCATCTTTAAATAATCATGATCATGATAACATGAACATTAAAAACAATGAGATAAGAGTTCATTCACAGATACTCGAATGTATGTACGAGTATGTGCAATAACATATTTAATTACACATTTTAAAAAAATATTCTTGTCGTTTTGTTTATAAATTTAAGTTTCAGTGTTAAATAATTTTTTAAATTAAATGCAATGAGCTAAATTAATACTGCATTCAGTCAATTACAAAGTACAAAAAGAAAACAAAAATATGAGATCATCCGTAATAAACCATTTTTGTGCGATTATGTTCCTAATGCTAAAAATTTTTATGTAGACACAATGAATTCCTAACACAAATATTTGCGCTTTTGCTTATAGTTACCAAGCAAACACTGAGCTAAGTATTTTGGCGATGTTTAGAATGAAAATTTAACTAGCGGGTATAATTATTTAAATTTAAGTAGATTACACTAGCTTACAGCTAAAGTGTTTAATTTATAATGTGGAAAAGCGGGCTGCATTAGAAAATTGCAAATATTTTCTAAGAAAGATTTTATAATGGATTTGCGGTTTACCAGTGGGTGTATACATGGGCTACACGCTTGACGCTTGGTGAGTTTAACTATAAGTTGGGAGTTCAAAAGTGACGAGCTTTTTTTGTCCATTAAGTTCAAAGTGTTGGAAAAAAAAAGGTTTATAGCCCAAGAGTCCGCTGTAGAAAAGTCGATGGTATAAGATTACAGGATAAGATAAACGGGAAAGAACTAATGCATATTGATGAAATTAACCAACCAGGGTTGCCTTGCCAAAGCCCTTGTATTATTGAATCCGGTCCTAAACATGGATTTCGACCGATTTTTTGGGTCAGTTTAATTTTATTTAATGAAGATAACAGCTTGAAATATGTGCCAAACGATAGAGCTCGAAGAGTCTAAAAATAATATATAGGGTTGCCTCGTCGAATTCTGTCCTAAACATGGGTTGCAACCCGTTTTTAGGGTGAATTTGTCTTAAATGAGTGGAAACTCATGTTTGGGACAGGATTCAACAAATTAACTTTCTACATTCTGTTTATGGAAGAGTTTTGTAGAGGCCCTATGCTCAGTGAGAAGGCAAAGGACACAGGAGAGGAAGTATCGTAAATGGAGTTTGGTTACGACAAAAGACTTTCTTATGTAAGTTGAAGGTTTCTAACTCCATGGACTGCTAAGGGTTACTCCACATCTCAAAAACCTTTTTGCAGCAGCATTAGCACGTACGGGTACTGCCCACCCTCCTTCGTTGGGGGTAAAAGAGCTGTTCTAGAGACGCCCTCAATCCGTTTTCATTTCCAGAACATGAATTTTATTTGACAAACTCTAATGTTAGCGTAAGCTAGAGGGTTAAAGTAAACAACTAAAATAAACAAATTAAAAGCCACAGTCTGAAAATAAATGAGCAACAAGATGTACAATGTACATACAGGCAACATAAGAAAACGTGGACCATGTGACTATGTATGTAGATAAACGAAAAGTTGGAGAGATATAAAAAAATAAAATAAACAAACTGGCAAAAATATAAACTGAAAAACTTAAGAAAACAAATTTGCATTTAACAAAATAAAAAAAAAAAAAAACTAGATGTTAATGTAGCTTTAATTGATGAAAGATATGAAGAAAAAGCGAATATTTCTCTGACTAAAATATGTACACTAGGGTGGTTACAAATAAAAGTATAAGGAGTTGCATGCTCCAATGATGGGATATTAATCTTAGTGCTGTGAAAAAAAATGTAGCCAGGAAGCATAAACCTATGCGTTTGATTTTCTGTTGTTAAATAAAATACTTGTATTTTTGTGAAAAAATATTTCAAGGCTTTAGAGCAATTTTGGTGTGATAAAGGAGACCTTTAAAAGAGCTTGAAAACAGGCTTATTGCTCGAGAAGCATGCTTGATCCAGCAATTAAGTTACTAAGCGAGAACCTGTTATTAGTTCGCTTGGAACACGTCAGAATTCTGTATTAGGTTGCTCTGGTCAAATATTTAATTTTTAAAATTTTTGTGTTTTTTTAATTCAGTCATAGAGATTCATTTTCTGTCGCTAGAGCATAAATTTTACTTTGAAGACCACCTTAATGCATACATATGTACATATGTAGACACACACAAAGCGATATACACAGAGTCAATAATTTTTGAAGAACATTTATTTTATGAACAACATATGTATTATATAAACTAAAGCATTGCAGAAATAATATAAACTTTAGTGTTGGAACTTTTTTACCCATTTCGATCAGTTCTAATATCATGCAGTCAGAAAAATTGAGTAAATTATCACAACTAATTTTTGTGTTCGGTAGGCTGAGAGTTTCCAAACAGCACATTTTGAGAAAAACGTCAATGGTAGCGAAATTGCCAACACAATATTTTTGAAAATTCTGCTCTGAAACTAAAGTCAGAAAACCAATATACATACATAGCATAAAACTTGTTAAACTTCAAAATCTATTTTATAGTTGCAAGGAGTATAATGTCTCCAATCACTAAAACATTAGTTATTATTAAGAACATGAAAATGTAAAGAATTATATTCAATAAAATTATTACTGAAACTGAAACATACATAGCATATGATATAGAATTTTATTGGATAAATGTGTTCATGCAGCAAATCTTAAATATGTGTCCCATACTTTCAGGATTGCCAAGTTGCAAAAAAGAAGTTCCTGGTCTTACCAAACCAAAATAAAATAATGTTTTCTTGAAATGATGAAGGGTTAAATTTTTTGTTAGGGGGAAAAAATAATAATCAATATAATCGTCCAAATGACCTTTTTTAATATTTTTGGAAGCCAATATTAAAAAGTTTAATATTTATGTGTGGGAAAATCTTGATGACCGGTTTTTTTTGTGTGTTTTTGCTCATTCAAAGCAAAAATCATCCAATTACCTGCTTTTTCACAAATTTTTTAACTCCTACAGAGCCCCCGACTTTGTTTGACCTCTGAATCTGGGCTTGTCCAGGTCAAAACCGGACACTTGACAACCCTGGATACTATTATTACGCATCTTGTGTGATAGGTAGAGTCCTATGCCCTTATTCGTGCATGAAAAGCCCTATTGGTCGAAATAAGTGACTAGAACGCTTTTTCATGGCATTACTTATAACATTCGCCAGCACAGCGTCTTCGACTTTTGATATACGGAATTAGTCTCTAAGTAAAAATTTAAGTATGTACAACCAAAGGCTATTTTCGTTAATTCGGTATAGGAGACGCTACTGGCCGAAATATGAAGAAACATGTTTAGATTCGTAGTGTCTCCCGGCACTCATTTTACGAAACTTCACCTCCAGTAAAAATGTCAGCATTTCGAATGATATGTTTACATACTCGCACATATCATTGGAAAATAAACCTTTTTCATAAATTATCATATCTGCTATTTACAGAAGTGGCCTGTATTAGGACCTGTGGCGTTTTAAGTATTTTCTAATGTTTCATTATACACACAATTTCTTTGATTGTAAACGATATATTGGATTATTTTGGCTTCGAGTTTTATCTCGACATTTCTGAAAAATGTAAAAAATTGCTATGAAAAAGCGCTTTTGTTTTGCTTTAGCCGAACGATAGAATTCTCTGAAAAAAGTAATGAAAAATCATCCATATTTAAAAATTGATTTGAAATGATTTTTGTATAATATAATAAGGGCGTTCTTGACGTTTTCTTTTTTTGAATTTTTTTAATTATTAACTTGCGGTTAAATAAAACACAAGCAGGAAATTGTAGAGTAATAAAGCTATAATTGTGTATGGTGGTATGGTGTTTAGTGGGGATATTGGATGAATCAACTCAAAAATCAACGTAATTTGGACCAATGCTCTACAACACTCAACGATTATGATGAAAAACAAAGAATAATAAACAACACATGTTGCTTTGGAAAATAAAATCAGTTGCAAGCTCGTGTACGCGTATAGGAGAGAGACACATTTGTGAGGTAAGCATTTATTCTGGTGAAAAATTGACTTGGACTTAGAGAGTGATTTAGAAATTTCTAAAGTATATAATAAATATTATGTAATTTTTCTTCAATTTCTGAAAACTGATTGTTAAGTATAAAAATTATTAAAAAAAATTTTAATTTTTTATCTTATTTGAAATAGTGACGTTTTTAAAATAACACCCTTTATAAATCTACCTTAAAAAATTAAATGTTAAAAGTGCCGTATTATTTCATTGCTATTGGCAAAGTTTTTCAATTAATTAACTTAATACAATTATTAATCAGCGTGGCCAATGATCATTTGATTTGTTTGTATTTCAGCAATTAGTACATTGTTAATTTAATTAAATTGTATCATAAATATTGTTTATGCGCGCTGTTCAAAGTACATACTAACATATAAGAAATATATAGGAACATCCTTTTCTGCAAGTCGTTAGGGATAGGTTCCAGAATAAGCGTTAGTACAATTTTAAATTATATCAGTGGCACTTAATGCAAAACACTTTTTACTTAGAAATACGAATTTGGTAGAAGCATACATTTTTAGTTGTTTTTGAAAATGTTTCTGTTTTTATTTTTTATATAATTTTAAATAATTTTAGATGTTGAATCTAAATTTGGCAATCATTTTTTTCCACCACGTCTGATTTTTAAGTTCAATGGTGTCAAATGTGTAAAAACCCAATCCAATAACTCTAATAAAACGAGATATATTTCACTACCATTTTGCCGCCCTCGCCCACTCCTAAGTATCTACTGCATAGGTAATGATAAAAATATTGAATTCATTTTCAAAAAAAAAAAAACTTTTAATTTAAAATTTTAATGATCTTTGTGCTGGACCCCCAATTATAGATCAAAAATCAGATTTGACTGTAACAAATGCTTGCCGGATTCGGATTCAGCGATAAAATGTGCAAGGACGTAATGATTCAAGCAAATTTTTGTCCAAGTTTTTTTTTTCAAAAAGTGACAATTATAGGATTTTAAATTTTACTAACCTTTGAACTACAAGTCCTCATTTGAACACCGTGTTATGATCAGTTAGTGAAAACTGACTAAAATGTATGCATAGCTTGCTCAGTTTACGTTATGATTAAGTCAAGCTACTCAGGCTTTTTTCAATTAGAGAATATAGAAAAAAGGAACAATATTAAAAATAAGAATTCTAGCAACACACGATCACTGTACTAACTGACTGAGTGACTGATGTCATGTTTCGGTCTAAAGCTGTCATTGTGTTTTGTCTTGGTTTTTGTTTTTTTTTTGTGTTTCCTTGGACAAACAATTGCGATAAAGTGAAAAAAATGTGAACTTGTGTAGTTTTTCTGCTCTGCTTACAGTTGCACATTTTTCAACTTTAATTATGATATGCAACATAAACTGTTTACATGTTTTATGCAGCAGGAGGAACGAACGTTTTAAATTACGAAATGTTTGAGTATACAAAAAAAAATTGTACCTACTTGCTTATAAATTGCTGACACAAAAAAAATCTACACAAATTTTTATAGATGTGAGATCTAAGAAAACTTTATATAAGTCATTCACTGCAGCGAACTTTTTGGCACGTTCCGTATATGTACGAGTTTATTGAAGACCCATTCATAAAATCGGAAAAATTTTATTAAACCATATGAAAATTGAGTTAAAAAAAAGAAACATAAAAAAGGAAAAAACAAAATGGTGCCCACAGACATTCTGCTGGATACTAAGTTTTTCAACGCGCACTTTTAACTTAAGATGTTTTTTGATAATTTATTTCCTATCTTATAAAATATCAATCAAAACTCATTACATTTTTTCATATTTTATCTTTGCATATGTACCTCTATACTTCATACATTCTTTTGTCATATATATTTGTTGCTCTAACTTACCAGACAAGAAAAAGAAAACCATTCCTTTAGCTAAACTCTGTCCGTCTTTTATATGTTCTCCTCCGTTGAAAAGACCTTACTCCGAAAGATCACTGATCTATACTAAAAAACGTTGTTAACTGCGGATTGCGATATGCTCGTTGTGTTCGCTTACTTTGAAAACCTACTCTCATGTAAACACTTCACAGACAGTATTTTTATCCAACCCAGTAGAAAATGTCATGTCTGAAAAAAAAAAATAAATTAAATTAAATTATAGTGTGCAGCTGAAGTAATCTAGATTTGGGTGACTTTATGTTTTCAATAAAATTATTTATTCCGCGGAAATATCAGACCCTAAGCAAAACTTTATCCACAAAATGTATGCGATGCGATTTTTAGTATCTGCTATAACTTTTACTGCTATATTCACCTTTCGTTGGCTCTATTGCTGATACAAAAATAAGCGACTTTTTTTTCAATATATATTAATTACAAAAAATATATGAGTCCTCAGCGCCAGAAAGGCTTAATTAGAGGTAAAGGCAACTATTGTATTACAATTTATATATTGATTTCTCACTTTCTAACGTTACAATATAAATATTTATAAAAGAAAAAACAAAATAATAATAATAATTCAATTATGTATAACAAAATTAAGCATGACAAACAATGGAAAATCATCTATTAAGTCTATTAAAATCTAATGAG
The DNA here is from genome assembly GCA_963680825.1 of Meiosimyza decipiens. NCBI lineage: Eukaryota > Metazoa > Arthropoda > Insecta > Diptera > Lauxaniidae > Meiosimyza > Meiosimyza decipiens. The sequence continues at coordinate 71,939,131 of OY804260.1, read as the reverse complement.
TATTTCAATATTACGTGGCAAATAGTTTTTAAGATTTGTTTTAAAACTTGACTGCGTTTGAATATTTTTAAGGGTATCTGGAAGTTGGTGGTATTCATTTGTTCCAGCATATGTAATGCGCTGCTTTGTTAGGTCTAAACGACATCTTATAACCCTTAAGTGTGAGGCTTGCCTTGTTGTTCTATTTGTATGAGTTATGTTCTGACTAAACTGGTGATCAAGGTGATCAAGGATCAAGGTGATCATAATAACTCCCCGTGCTTTAGAAAGAAAAAAATCGGATATTAAATAAATAATATAACTAATAAATTTTAAATAATTGATATGCAAAAATATTTATCGTATTACCTTTAGAAGGACAAAATCAATTGAAAGGCTTATTTTGTAATGATCCTTAAGTAAATAATAAAATGCATTGAAGAAAATTCAATGATACGTTTTTTTGTGATGCACTTTTTTTTCGTTGCATTAATTTTTTCGAAAAATCTCACATAAAATATTGAACACAAAAGTCCAACAATATTTAATTTAAGTCAACTAATTTTTGAGCGAAAAAACAGTCGTTAAGTACTTGGTGACCACTAGGCCAAATGATTTTTTTTTTGTACAAAATTATAAGTAAACTTCATTTATGTATGTATTAAAAAAAGTTTAAAAATGAGGGACCGTCTACTCTAAGTTTTTTTTTTTTTTTGAAAATAGAAAATTTTTATCTTAAGTACTAAGCGTTTATTTTGTTACTGGAAAGCTAATAGACTTTTAGAAAAAATTATTTAAAATTTGTGTTTATTATGTGCTGAAATTTAAATAACATACATTGTTTATATGTGGGTATAATGTAAAAAAATCCTTGCACGAGTATAGCAATTTATTTTTCCAGTGTACATTTTTTTCTTAAAAGCTTATAAAACAAAGGAAAGAAAGCTTAAGCTATATTTCTGGAAGTGTACTCTCGATACACTGGGCTAAAACTCATTTTAGTTTTGTAAAAACTTTATTTGTTTTATAAAGAACACATTAAAATATAGAATGCAGTTCGGAAAAAATTTATAAAATATCGGACAGTTTGATATATGTATGTATATATGTATGGACTTAGTTGAGATTTTCTTACATTCTCAATGACAAGAATTCCATGTGGGTAATTGTAGTAAGACATAAAAACTAAATCAACAAAACGATAGCGGCTACTCTTAGAGCCGTTCGAAGTTGGAACATTTTTGAAAACGAAACACTCACTCACTAACACCAAGTTTAGTGTATGAATAAGATAATGCTCTCGCTCAATATTACTTGGCAGAGTTCGATTTGAACAATGCAATATTTTGATTTTAGCGGCATTTTGAAAATGAAAAAGTATTTGTCGGATGCATTGTTTTGGGTACGCAGGTATTCTTTTTCTTTTCATATTTAATGAGAAAGAGAATCAAAACAAACTTAAAAGACGTAGCTGTAGTCTTAAAGGAGAGAGTGAGTGCTTACGATTCTTAACAATTTTCTTTCGCTTATCTGTTGATTAATTTTTTGCACATTAATTTAACTATACTTTAACTTAACAGGGTGCAAACATAAGTTTTAGAATTTTGCATTGATTTGTTTGATTTTTCTCCCGAGTTAAATTTTGCTTTTTTTATATACTTTGTCGTTAAGAATATATTGTCTTGTATGTCGATATCTTCAGCCCAAGTCAAATTATTTTTGAGATATTAACGTGAATATGAAATTGATAAGCATATTTTCAAACTCTAAATACAAAATATTACAGTAATGAAAAGATTTATTTAATATGAAACAAAATAAACAGAAATTTTAACATATTTCTTATGAAAACAAAACTTCAACATTTTTCCTTGTAATTAATTTTCAAATTAATATAGATTTATAAGAACAAACTCAAAAAATTAATACTACAACTGAACCAATAGTGAATTGAAAAGAAAAACACGAAAATGTAGAAAATAATTTACGTAGGTACTTATTTTGATCTTTTTATTTTGTTAAAATTGCGTTCCGATTCTGACGTTTCTGGAATTACCTGGAAATAAATATAGAGATATATGTAGTCTATTTAAGTCAGATCAAACAAAATTAAACAAAGAACAAATGTATTACTGTCTTTAATTGCATTATTGGAACACTTAGAATATTTAAAAAAAATGTTTTGAATCGGAAGGTTCATTTATAGGTTCGATAATTATGCATTTAATATGAGATTTTATATCTTTTCTATTTTTAGGCAGTGTGTTTAAAGTAGTCTGTTTTTCTTTCAAACATCACAGTGCTAAACTTTTTGTAGGAAGTATGTGTTCACCTCGAATTGATAGTATATTCATGATATATTTAAATAAAATATGGTGAAAATTGTCACCTGTTTGAATACTCTGCATCTTAAATTTATAAAGAGACTTGCGCCCTTCCAAATAAACCGTTTTTTTTTTTTTGGAAACATGACAATATAGAGAAATACAATATTATTCTTAGTTTCGATTGAAATTAATTATAAAAAATATACGATGTGAATGTATTCCCCATAAAGCTTGTAAAATCAACCACCATATAGTTTTTATCAATTTCTTATTATAAATTACGAATAAATTTTTATGCTTAAATATTAAAGAACACTTACAATGTTTCTTTCATATGACCGTTTCATTCTTCCAAATCCGTGAGGACGTGCAGCAGGTACCAAATAGCTATGATTGAAAGACTATATTTTTAAAGAAAATGCACAAAACAAAATTTTATTTAATAATACTGTACATATTATATATAAAATGGATTTTTTTACTTACAGAGCCAGCACGAAAAATCGATATATCCGTATCAGTATCAGATGAGTTGTGTTCATCGTCCACAGTATTCGAACGATTTCTGATTAATTGAGATGATACTTGAGAGACTGTCGGACCGTCGTTAGCTAATACAGGTGCTGGACGACGTCTATTAGGATGTGAAGAGTTTGCTGCAATAGTAGTAACGTTGCTATTGGGTACCTATGTAAATCATAATTAAAATATTAACTTCAATGAACCCATTAGAATATTTCCAATATAGTACATTTGGTGTTATATAATGCGAAGTTTCTCTGGAATTGGAAGGCCCACTTGATATGGGTTGTACTTGTTGTATATGTTGTTGTTGACCCAATATGCGGTTTACTGCAGCTAATTTTGCGCTAAGCTCTTGTATTTCATTCTTCAAAAAATAAAAATTTAAACAAAAAAAATACATAGATAATAAAAAGAGTTATATGATTTCATACATTTTTTGCAGCTTCAACTTGAAATTTTTCGTTTTGTATTTTCATAAGTTGTTCATCTTTCAGTTTATTTTCGGTACGTATTGCCTCTAGTTCGGACTTTGACTGCAATATTAATTAAAAAAAAAACAAAACGGGAAGGATATAAATATAATATCAAATTATTTATAAATAGGTTGTAAGTATTTTTTTTATTGTTGTGACGAGTATTTTGGACTTTTTTTTGAAATCAAGCAACACTCCCAAGCATAATTCCTCAAGCGTTATCGACATACATATGTTTACAAAGGTATATTTTTCTGTGACTATGACTGTTGATGAATGTGTTTTAGAATTATGAATCTCTTCTTCGGTTCTTGCCTTTTTTCTGTTATTTATGAAAGTCCTTTAAGACTAGTATAAAATAATGCAATATAACTTAAAATTGTGTGATAAAATTGTTTTATTCTTATGTTAATTTCTTAATTTAGTTTCCAACACTGAGAGCATTGAGAGCACAGTAGTAAAAAATCGAGGAAAACATATCAAGAAAGTGACCACTTTTTTTTAATCCTTTAGGGTATTCTATGTTGAAAGGTTAGATTGCTAAGAACATCAACAATACTTTTTCACTTAACAAAATTTGCACAATGTTTCTTTTGTATTTTTTGGCGATAAACAGCTGACAGGACAATCTCAATAGAATATCAAATAAAAATACACAAACATAATTCTAACTAGCTATTGCCAAACATTAAATATTTATGAATGTAAAAAAATATATATATACCTTCAGTGCAGCGACACTTTCCTCATTTATCTTTGCAATTGTTTCTTTGTCATGTTCTAAGTCTTGCTGGAGTTGTTTGATTTTATCTTCGAGTTCTGTTACTTTTTCAGTTTTCTGAAGAAGTTCAGATTTTACTTCGTTAAAAGATGAAGCAAACTAGATAGTAGAATAAGAATATTCAGGAATATATATGTGTGTCGATATTTTAAGTTTACCTCCGATGTAAGTTTAGCATTGGAATCAGTAAGGGCTCGTACTTCTTGTTTGAGCTTAGAAATTTCGAAACTCAACAGAGTAACATTTTGATCATATTTTAACTCCAGATCGGTGTATTTGCGCTCGTTTTCAATCAAACTCGTTTTCATCGCTTTATTTTCGACTGTTAGAATATTTTGAGCTTCAATAAGTTTAGCTAATTCTTCTTTATTTTTTTCAATACTACAATAAAAGAAATAAGAAAATTTTATTGCAAATTAATCCTCGACCAACTATCTACTTATTAAAAATGCGTTTAAATTAACTAAATACGAGTAAATGAATTTTATGTTTGAGTTTCCTGACCTTAGTGATAAAGAAATTCTGTTAATATGTTGAAAATATTACTTAAACTTAAGCAAAAAAAAATCATTTACTATTAAGAAAACAGTTGTAATTTAATTTATAGCTTTCATGTCGGTTTTCGATTAAAACAACTAATAATCAAACATAATCTTTTTGCAAAATATACATTTTTTTTTTTAAATCTTCGGTAGTATATTCCTTCATTTCTTGCTTTTAATTTATTCGTATTTTCAGGGTAGTTCGTATACACTCTAAATATTACCTTTGGTTAAGTTCATTGATGGTGTCACTTTTTTCAGCTTCATTTTTTTGACATTTTCGCAATTTTTCAGTCAAGCATCTTATAGAATTTTTAGCGTTATACAGTTTACTTTTTTGATATTGACAAAAACTTCGGAAAGCTGCATCATATTTTGCAATATTCCACGGTGGGTTGTTTTCATTCGTCTGCTCCACGGACTTGCGTCTATGTTTTTTTTCTTGTTTTTTTGACATGGCTTAATATATAAATTATAAACTGAAATTTTATAAAATTTTATAAAAGGTAAGTCATACGTTAATTTTTTTGTTAGAATGTAAAGGATATAATACAAATACTTTTCTAAACTCTAATTTCAATACATAATAGTAATACTAAAATCAATATCCCATGCGACCTGGTTTTGATATTCAGTTTCTAGATGTTTGCGAAAAATATATTTTTTAGTGGTTTATATTCGCTTGTTAGTAAACTAAATATCAAAATGTAGTTACGAAGAAACTATTTTTAAATGAGTAAAGAGATTTGAGATTGGATTTTCCAGAGGAAAGTTTTCAGAAGGGCGAAAAATGCCGTTTGGAGTCTAAATTGGCGTGTATGGAGATAGGTATGCTGTCACACAGTATACACTCGGCTTAGGCTGAAAGCTAGCTTTAAAAGCTCATAATTTTTTTTTACTGAAAATCAAATAAAAAAGGTTGTTTGATTAGTTTACGCATATTTCACCAAATTTAGAAAAGTTTTCTAACTGTTAGCTAAAAAAAGATAAGTTTCAGAAATAGTCCAAGTGTACCGAAAATGTATTGAAAATGCGCCGAATGTGCTGAAAATTCGAACATTGTACCGGATGTATGAAAAATTTCTCAAAAGTAATGGCGCATATGTTTCACGTTTGCTTTGTAAGACTGAATTACAAAATCTGTTACATAAAAGCATGGACATAATACCTGGCCCAACACTTTCTTTATGTCATTCGGTTGTGTTCGCTTAACTTCGCCAGAATGATGGCATGACCGTTAAGTGCAAGCATTGCCAGAGACTTATGAGAGGAATGTCGTATAAAAAATATTCTGCTGGTAGCTTTAGGGCTCGCCGGAGCTACCAGTGTAATACGCTGACACGCTTACAATTTTTTTATTACGGCCTACTATTTTTGGTAAATAATTTTTGGGCTGCTACATATTTTGGTAATATTTATTGGATAAGTTTCTGAAGGAAAGTTTTTACCAATATCATGCTTCTCTCTACTCACCCTGCATGTTCATGTAGAATCTAAGCAAAAAATTGTCTGCCTAAGCCACATTCTTCTCCCAAATTTCAGCAACTCTTTATAGATTATTTAAGTACTTACCAAGTAACTTTGTGATTAAAACTTCAATTAAAAACTGCACAGCAACTGCATACAAATTCTTACTCTTATAGAATTCGGAAATAAAAACACGAGTGCAGCTGTTTCCGGTCGTTGCTTTATAACCAGCAATTTGGCAGCATTGAATTGAGTTGCCATGCATGTTTTAAGTGAACATGCCAATTTTACGAATTGAATTATAAATACCAGCTGTGTTTCTTATCTAAGATTATACACGATATCCTATATAGAAAAATTGCAAGTATCAATATCTATATCTGAATCGATTATGCGATACAAAATATTTTATATGTACACTAGCCCATTTGGCAACGCTTTGTCGCTATTAGAAATTGAAATTAAAGAAGTATTTCTTGATCTGCTCTATTATTCAGAAATGTACCTAAAACGAAGTCCTGAGAAAATATTTTTTATGACAACATATTCAGCATGACAGCCCTGTACTTTAATAACACCAATGCATGTTCTTCCAATAAAAATTATATATGTAGTATGTATAAATTATTTATTACAACTATTTGATACCATTTTTGAATAAATAACTAAAAGGAAAATGTTAAGTAGGCATAATAAATTATTTGCACCATTCTTTTGCGTTCGTCGTTTTTGGCTTTCTTAAAGTTCATTCACATTGTGCTCAGCTTTTGTGTTCAGTTGTACAAAATACGTTAAGAAACACAAACCATATTAAAGTATTTTAAAATTTACAAGAAATTTTCGTAGGTTTAATGACTTTCGAAATTATAAATCGCAAAATTTATTATTACATAAATTAAAACTGTAAAACCGGAACTGCGTTTTCGTATTATAACTCGTTACTGTAAATCTCGTACTGATGTTTTGTGGAAAAGATAACTTGGCCGCACTCTTATTCGTTACTTCGTTGACAGGTGCCAAATTGTAGGAATACAAATGTAGAGTTCAATCAACGAGAGTATAGTATAAAATAAAGCCTATTCACAATGATGGCGAGACGACGTGGCGAGAGCGAGATCAATGCGTAACATATCAAATAACATAACGAGAAAACATAATTTGTTTATATGATTCTATACGTTAGAGCAAGATATGCAATATATCTTTATTTTGATCTTCCATTGCGCATCTTGCTCTAACATATAGGAACATTTTTTTTCTCTCGCACTCGCATCCATTATGCTTAGCGTGATAACTATGCATATGATAAGTGTTAATTTTTACACAAAACTGGCAATATTTCTATTAAGTGAGAAAATCTTAAGAATTCATTCCGATTGAAGTATTTGCTAAATACAATATTTCTTCATTAAAATATTTAAATTCCGATGACAAGACTGGACAAGGATATGACGGAGCCTCCTCCATGAAATTGCACCGGCCAATAAGAGTTGTTCGGGTGATCATTTATGACATATTTTTTCGATTTGATAAGTAAAGTCTAAGAGAATTTATTTATAGTAACAAAACTGAATCCGATTAAATATATATAACGTTTGAGTATCGTATATTTTCCAAAATTTTTTTATCAGTCTCTTGTGTTTTAAATTATCTAACTCTTTTGAACTTTGAAAACGTTTTGCAAGTATGTATTTTGAAATAAAAAAGAATATTCAAAAAATTTTATAAGATTCAAAATTATTGCGACGTAAAGGCTTACTGCAATGATAACTGGAAGTGATATTTCGTTGAATAAACTCGTTACTATGAGTTCGGTACTTTATTCTTGAAAAACAGACTTGGCCGCACTTTATTCGTTACCTCGATAACAGCTGTCATTTGTGTTTTTTGCGCTTCACACTTTGACAGTTGAGCTGAAAATCAGTCCGTTGCGACGCGTTGTTGGAGTTATTTGTTAAAAATATAATTTCTAATATTTGTGTATCGTGTGTATACATTGTCTTCAGACTGCGCTGGAATTCTACATAAATTTAAAATTGTACTAAATACAAAAATTTCAAAATCAGATAAATTATAAATAAACAAAGAAGATATATGTAAACGCGAAATGCCAGCAGTTCAATTTAAAAGGTTTTGAAAAGTGTGTGTGTGCGGTTAAATAGTGTTAGAAATTTTGAAAATGTTTACAATTGAAATTGTTTATAATTGCAGCAGTTAGGAAATTGTTGATGGTTTATTTTTAAATTGGCAATAAAATTTTGTGTTGGAAATTTGTTGAAAATTCGCGAATTATTGTGTACCTATTACAATGGCAGCAGCAGGAGTAGAAAGATAAGACAAAGCAGAAGCGAGAACAGAAAAATTAAATTCACAATTCCAAAGGACGTCCTACGGGATGCAGAATAATAATTCATTATAAATGCAAATTAATGTAAATTTCATATTGTGCATAAATCAGAAAATATTCAATTTCATTTCTTAATAATTTGTATAATGAAAATGTTGAAAAAGTGAACGAAAGAAAATTGATAAATAAACATTAAAAACAAGGATTACTCATCAACAACAGCAGCGCAGTTGACGTCAATGCGTCGCGCTAGCGAGTGTCCTTTTCGGCTACATTTTGAAATGTGACGTTTCATTAAAATAAGAGATTTAGAAAGACCATATTTCATAAATTTACAATCAACAATAATAGTTTTTTTTAATCCAGCGAAAAAACTGCATTCGTATTTGGTTTATTGCTGCCCTCGTCGTGTTGCACGTTTATTCCGGTTCTGCGCAACGTGTCGCCGCCGCATGGAATGCATCAACGCAGTCGACGTTGACGTTGCTGCCGTTTTTTGTGCTCTTGCATTTAAATCGAGTTTTTATAACATAAACAAATAACGAAAAACAACAACAAATATTGAAATAAACAAATTACATACAAAAACAACAATGACAGAACGGAAGTTCACGCGTGGCTTAACAAAGCCGGGCATGGCGGCTCAGCTGAGAGAGACGGTTTCTCAGGTGGTGCGTGAGAGTGCAGTGTTGGTAAGTGTGATAAAAATGTTTAAAAGAACAAGTTTACCTTTTTTGTAGATCAAACCTTAAGACAAATTTAAAAAAAATGTACAAATTTTAGCGTTACTATAAAAAATGACAAAAGAATTGGGGTTTTGTCTTTTTTTGGGCTATTTGTCCATTACGATTTTTTAATAATTTAATGACGCTCAAAATCAGATAACTCGTTTGTATCATAATTCAATTTTATTTTCTATTATGTATTTTACTGAGCTTTTTTGTTTAGTACTTTTAGTGCAAAAAACACATAAAAATTACTAGCGCAAAATACATTAAAGGGATAAAAAATGGGCAACTAGGTGCTTATACTAGTTTCAACCACGGATACATTATATCATCAGTAAGCTTTGTTAGCCGACGTTTCAGAATTCCCAACCATATTGTAGTTTACTTATTGCATTGACCAGTTAAGAATCATTGTAAAATATAAACACAGTGCGCCAAAACTCTACATTTTCCCTCGTTTATATGCCATTGCATTTGTAAGTCTTTACTTTTGATACTTTAATGCATTTTCCGCTTGTAATTCTTTTTTGTGTTTTTTGCACTAAAAGTACTGAACAAAAAAGCTCAGTAAATAACATGTTTTTTAATTTTGTTTTGTTTCAAAAATAAAAATAAACAATTTAATTTTCGTTGGCGGTTATAGTTAATCTTGCAAAGAAGCTATGAAATTTATATCCATTTTTCGTCAGATAATATCGCCCACGATTTTAACAATATTCATTTTTATAGCACATTTTTGGTACTTTTTTTTTAAATTCGGGCAGAACACCGTTTTGATTTTCAAGTCAGTCATTGCAATGAAACAGAAAATATTCATTGTGTTTATACTGCGAAACGATCATATCCCACACTTATTTTCTTTTAATTTGATTAAATTTTTTCTTTTAAAAATCTTAAAAAGCGATTCTCAAAAAACCTTTATTTGTTATGACTTGCATAAGGGAAGGTAACACTAAAAAGCAGATATATCGTCATTCTGAGTTAACACAATAAAATAAAGTCATATTCATGCAATAAAAGCCACATAATATGAATTTTTTTTTTCAAATGGTATATAAAAATTCATTATATGTGAAAATATAATAAAAAATCCCAAAATATCTTAATAGTAAAAAAAAAACATTGGGAAAATAGCGTTAATGTATGGAAAAACTTACGCGGGTTTTCCACAAATTACAATGACTTATTTGGCGAAACGCCAAAAGTGTCTAATGGCACGTTCATTCGAAATAACAAAATAAAAATATTAAACCTTTAATGCTGTCTAGCTGAAAAGCATCAATTATTTCGTTATTTATTAAAGTTTTTTTTCTACATAGCTAATAATTTACATACTTTCGTTTAATTTTAGTTACTATATTTTTGAAAATATCAAAGAAATTTTAAAAATGCTAAAAAAGACTTCGTTGATGTGGATAATTATTTTGAATAGTAAATGCTTAGATTCTGTTGTTTAGTTACTTACGAAAGATAAGTTATGTTTAAAAAGTTGAGTACTGGGCACGAATAAAGCTATAGAATCAATTAAATTTTTATAAAAAACCTTAAGTAAGTTACTCGTAAACTTAATTTTGTAACAAAAATTATAGTTGAAAATTTGGAGAAATAGAGTTATTCTGGAAAATTTTGGAAAAAAAATTAATAGACATTGGCATAAGCTGTATAATACTAATCAATTAATTTATTATTAAATAGTTTTCGAACATCAATATGTAATCAGCTGAAGAAATGTGCATATGTGAGAAAATTTATTTGAAATTTATCAAAAAAATGCTACAAACTAAGAGATACGAGGGTGGGTCAATAAGTCTCTGACTTTTCGAATTTACTTCGTAGTTACATGAAATGTAACCCTTGAAGTACCATCTTCAAGTACCTACTGTTTTTGAGATACTTCCGTCATTAACTTGACGTTTATAGTTAGGGGTGTTCAAAGCATCGTGGATTTTTGTAAATATGGGAAAAGTGATTTTCGAGTGCTTATTATTTTTTTGGGCGTCACTCAAACCGAAAAAAAGCTTGATAGGTACTATGAGAGCTCTGCACCATCAATTTTAGTGATAAAAAAGTGGTTTTAGTGACACTGAACGTTCTGGACGGCCAATTGAGGTGAATTCAACCGAAAAATTTCGAACAAAACCACGATATGGTGTTGGGCGATAGGTGAGTGAAAGTGCTTGATATTGTTGATTCCATAGGCATTTCATATGACTTTGTGGTTTCGAATTTAAATGATCAGTTGGGTTTTAGAAGTTATCCGCTAGATTGGTGCCGCGTTTGCTCACCATTGACCATAACTAAACGCAATCGTGAGATGTGTGCAAAATTCCATGAATAGGGCTACGAATTAGCTATATTCTGTTTCAAACCTAAAGAAATGGCTAGATGGAAAGAGATTTAGCTCCAACGATGAAGATATTGCTCAAAAAAATGTCTCGAGAAATGGAAGGGAAGGAATACAAAAATTTGAGAATCGTTGGATTAAGTGAATTGAGCTAAATGGAGACAATGTTGAAAAATTAAAATTTTTTTTGTTTAAAAAACTGTTTGATTCAAAAAGGCACGTACTTATTGATCCACCCTCGTATCAATACAGAGAATAAGCACTGTAACACAAAGTAATGCGATTCGCATTTGCGGCATAATCGCCGAGAAAAGTTTTGTGCATTGTTAGTGAATGTAAAGCAAATTATTCACAAATACCGAATAAGATTGAGTTATATATTATTTTTATAAAACTTTTTTGTTTTACGCAAGGGTGAACGTTTGGCAAAGCACTTGCATACATTTACCTAAAATATGCATTAAACAACAAAAGTTGATATACTCTCGACGACAAATTTATTGCACATTTGGAAACAACATTTTTTTGCAAACACTCGAGCGTTTATGTCCTTTGCGGTATGCCATATGTAGTTTCTTCTAGTAATAGCTTGCTTGTGTAAGGTGCAAAAGTCTTAATCTAAAAAAATCTTCATTTAACTAATAGACGCTACATTCGCCCATACTTTATCTAGAAATAATTTGATAAAAATTTTTTAAAATTCAGGAACCGAATTTTTTCTAACTAATTATTGCTTTTGCAGAAAAATATTCTGAGTATTTTTATATTTTGAGTATTTTTATGTTTTGAGTATTTTAACCTTTCGCAATAGTATTCTTGAAAAAACTGCTATTCTTTGCTTACATTTTAGAAATCAGAAATAAAAGCAACTAAATCATTTAACACTTCTTGCGTTATTTAGCCAACATTTTAAAATTTTTATAAAAAAAAACTTAATTTTTTATTTTGTTTCCAATGTATCCATTTGCCGTTTTATTGAAATTTTTCTATTTCAAGTTAATATTTAGAATAATTTATTGTTGGACTGTTGCTTTTTTTATTTTTATTTTTATTTTCTGTATAACAAGGAATCTGGTTCTGAATTTTGTTGTTTCTCCTTTTTGTTGAGAGCTTCTTTCCTGCATTTGGATTATGATGCGTAAGACTTTTATTTTAATTTTTCAAGGCTTTTTACAGCCTCAGAATGTTTGCGTTATCAGTCAATAAACCAGTCAGTCAGTCAGTGAGACAGGTAGTTAAGCAGCCGCTTTATAGTTATGGTGGGAGAAATATTTAAATTGCTCTTTATTTTATTTTGTTTTGTTTTGTTTCTGTTTCTAAGGTTAAACATTCGATTTTTTTTTATTATTTTGATATTACGTAAGCGTGAGATTCTTTTGCAAGCAGCATTGAATTTTATGTTGTATTGCCAGAAATTAACGTATCGAATATTAAGGTGAAGCTGAAACAATTTTAAGTATAAAAACAAATCTCAAATCGCAGTATTTTTCCGATATGTTGGTTTCAAAGCCCAATTCCTTTCTCAGTGGCTTACTTATTTCTGAGTTTAATTTTCAAATGTTTCAATCATTGTGAGCTTGACTTATATATAAAATAATATCATGTATTGTTTTACTGTGTTCAAATTCAGCGAAGAATTTAAACAAAATCTGTGCAATCACTCCTACGATAATTCTACAAGTAGATATGTCTGTTGGCTCTAACAGTCTTCAGGTGTTTATTTAGCGACTAAATAAGTTGACATTAAATCTTTGGTCACATTTTGTGTTATAAAATATCATGCAGTTTTTCACATACACATAAATTAAAAACTTTTACTTTAATTTAATACCTGCAGCTAAAACTGTCATCAGTTTCGCCTAAACAGTATTTTATAGTATTTTCCCTCCCAGACTTAAGATGTCATTTCAATCAAAATGAAAAAAAAAAATGTTTTCTATACGTTAGGGGATAAGGTAAGGTCTACCAGCTCGCATTAACCGCCGTCACACGCTTTCACACAATCAGTAGCAATCACAAAAAAACAAAGTATTTCTCTTGAGTTAGCTATTCTAGCGAAACTTACTAAATAAATATCTAATAATTATTCAAAAGAATAGCACATGACATTGTTCGTTGATTTTTTTTTGTTAATTTTATTTATTTTTGGTACCTAACTCGTTGTTGTTGTTATTATTAGTTATACTCGTGTATATCGTAGTTTAGTTGGCGTGTTTGTTTTTCTTCCGTTTTAGTGTAATTTTCTAATGAGATTCGACAATAATAAATAATAAACAAGCAATATAAAAAATAGCAGCTTAAATGATGTTAAACTCTAACTGCTTATGTACATACGTCAATCTAAATTCGTGGTTTTTCAAAAGTTAAATGAGCAAATTTGAAATAAACATTGTAGAGATTCTGTTGTGATTTTGCAATTTTTTAGGTTAGAAGGTAGCTAATGTGAATGCACAAGGGAGCACTTGTTCGGAAGTAAGTGAAAGTGGCTTATCCTAGTGTTAGTTGTTTTCATTTTATTCCTTAAGATAACCTCTAACTATCATGAAATGAGTTCACGCATTTTTCAAAGTCTTAAGTTGCAACTATTTTTCTATATTTCTTAGCTAGTGCAGCATCGATTTTTGTAGTAAAAAAAGAAATGGTGCGATAAAACCCTGAAGACTTTTATAAAGATAAATACAACCATTTTACAGATCTTTACACATTAAATAACCAATTTTTCCCATTTTCACTTTTATTAAACTTAACTTACTACTTACTATCGAATTGTCATTGCCCAAAATTGCCCTAACCCCGTTTTCGTTATTCAAACATTTTTACAGTTCATCATAATAGCATTTATATGGAGTTTGATAAAAATTTTTCAAAAAATTACCCCATACAAAAATATTATTATAATCGAAATAATAAAACGCAATAAAATTATTTATTGAGTAAACTTTTTTGTATCCCCACCGCTTGCACAACTACAACTCCGCCATCCAGAATTATCAAGTGACTAAAATTGTCCCAGCCAGGCCCGGAATTGTATGTCAAAGCTTGGTCCTGGTGAGAGTTCAAAAATTTCTAAAATACCCGGTATTTGGACGATTTTTATGACAATTTTTGTTTAACGAAGCAAAAAAGTAACAAAAGGTCATCAAGTTTTTCCCACACAAATTTGAAAGTTATCACTTTTTGCCATTTGAGGAAAAAACTATTTTTTTTAGAAGGCCGGTACGACTTGGTTACCTTTATGCCAACGTTTGATCACGTTCAGGCTGATTGTTGAATAGCCTTAAACTCCTTTATTAAAATTGTTTTTATGGCTTCGATCGACTTAAATCGCCTGACTCTAAGTGGTAATTCAGGAATAGGAGAAGTTAGACGTGGCCATATCTGGTGAATACGATGTTTAGTCAATGACATTTGTTGCATTTTTTGCTCTAAACTCTTACAAATTGATGGCTTTCTCTGATGCAAAATCTATGACTTATCCTTTCACAAATCTTACCGTTTTCGCCGAACATTCTCAAACAAGCGCTTAATGACGCCTAAATACTAAAGGGTGTTTTTTTTAGAGGTATAGAGCTTCGAATTGAAATAAAACACAAGAAAATCGTTTTAATGTCCATCAATTTGGCTTTATTGGAAGGATAATTTTATGCCATTAATGTTTAAATATGATTTCGGGGATGTGGCCGCCGCGGCTGGCTCGAATAAAGCCAATTCTACAGGTCCAATTTTGAACCACTTTTTCGAGCATATGTGGCCGTATGTCGGCAATAACGCCACGAATGTTGGCTTCCAAGTCCCCTAACGTTTCTGGTTTGTTGGCGTAGACGAGCGACTTCACATATCCCCAAAGAAAATAATCCAATGGTGTCAAATCACACGATCTTGGTGGCCAATTGACAGGTCCATTCCGCGAAATTATGCGCTCATCGAATGTTTCCTTCAATAAATCGATTGTGACGTGCGCTGTGTGGCATGTAGCGCCGTCTTGTTGGAACCACAACTCATCCACATTCATGCCATCCAATTCGGGAACAAAATAGTCGGTTATCATGGCTCTATACCGGTCTCCATTAACGGTGACTGACTCTCCAGCATTATTTCGGAAGAAGTATGGCCCAATGACTCCACCAGCCCATAGAGCACACCAAACAGTCAGTTTTTGTGGATGTAATGGCGTCTCAAGGGTCTCATGTGGATTCTCTTCACTCCAAATGCGGCAATTTTGCTTGTTGACGTAGCCATTCAACCAAAAATGAGCCTCATCACTGAACAAAATTTTGCGATGAAAATCAGCATCGAGATCAATCTCATTTTCGGCCCATACACCAAAATCACGACGCATTGCATGGTCTCGCGGCTTTAATTCTTGCACAAGCTGGATCTTGTAAGGTCGCAAGCCAAGATCTTTGCGCAAAATCTTCCATAAAGTTGATGGACAAAGCTCCAATTGCTGTGCACGGTGGCGAATCGATTCATTCGGGTCCTCTTCAACATTTTGCTCTACAGCGGCAATTGTTTCTTCGGTGCGCACTGTTCGACGTCTCTGCGGATGCGTATTATCACATAAAGTAAACGTAGTGCGAAAACGATCCATGGTTAACCGAATTAATTGCTCTGATGGACGATTATGTCGACCATAAAATGGACGGAGCTTGCGGTAAACTTCGCGAACTGAACCATTATTTTCGAAATAAATTTGCACGATTTGCAAGCATTGTTCTTTTGTCAACCTGTTCATGATGAAATGGCAAACCAAACTGAACATAAATGACATTAGAGTTGCCAGATTTGACCATAAAATGCCAGTTTTATCTCTATTTGAAAAACAAACCTCTAAAAAAAACACCCTTTATAATATTCATTAATTATCGTTGAAAAGCGACGAAATAAATTTTGATGTATAAATAATTTTGTTTCGATTTATTTAACAACTGCTGATACTTTTTACAATTTGGAAATGAAAGCGAAAAATCTTCACAATTTCGTTTGTTGCTGCTTGATTTTGTTATTGCGCCCTGCTGCTAGATTTCCATACCCACCGCTGCAGTATATTATAACTGAACGCAACTTGTCACTTTTACACTATAATTTGTTTTACATAGTATTTGTATTTGTATTTGTGTTTCAATTATTTTTTACAGAATGCTACAAGATCATATACATATCTTATAATAAGCATAAAAGCATTTAACAAAATAACAATACTTTACAATATTAAAGAGAAGAAATTTAATCGAATAGATATATGTATATGCAATAATATTTTTAATAATTTAGATTCAAATTTAAAAGTTGATGACTTAACTAAACTAAGTTACAAATATGTTCAAAGAGTCTTTTCTGAAATTGTGTTGATGATCTTATCAGTTGCAATTCAGATGGGAGGATATTCCACAACCGAATTGCAGAAACAAAAAAAGAGCGTTCCAAAACTAAACATCTGTATCGCGGTAGTATTAATTTCAGACCTCTATGAAATTGCGCGAATCGCAACGTCTCGAAAAGGTAATCGGGACATTTATTATAGATTATACTGTGTAATTTAATGATGTTCCTATAATTGTAATATTGCTCTAGATGCATCCCGAGCACAGATGTTTTCAAGTTACTCACACTTCTAATCCGTGGTACGCTATAAATAAATCTTATGCAATCGTTAAGAGCTACCTTAAGTCTACGTTTACATTCATAATCTGGACTTGGGTAAACCGAACAATTAAAAGTGAAAAAAGGCAATAACAAACTTTTAACTAAACGCATTTTCAAAGCTACAGGCAAGGAGTAAGCAGACGACCTAAGACTTTTAAGTCCTGAATAAATCTGCCTGATCGTTGTAGAAGTAGCATCACAACAACTCAAGGTGCCATTTATTTTATATCCTAGGCATTTGATACTGTTAACAAACGGAATCGCCATACCATTAAGAAACAGTTCAGGAAAATTAATTGAGCTAACGTTGTTCTTAGAAAAAATTAATCCTACACTTTTTGAAGGGTTGAGTTTAAGTTTGTTATTAGTCGCCCATCCAAATATACTGCTCAAATCCTCATTAATCCTAGCAACACAGTCTTCAATAAGTCCAATGGGACGGGAGAGATAAATTAATACATCATCAGCATACAGATGGGTTTGGCAGTTTACAACGATGTCTAGCAAATCATTTATAAAAATCGAAAACAAAATTGGTCCCAAGATGGAGCCCTGAACTACACCACAGTTTGATTTTAAAGGAGCTGAGGGTCCTTGTTCTGTTACTATAGAAAGCGTTCTATCACGCAAGTAATTGTATAAAAGTTTGATAGACGAGCCTGAGAAATTAAAAACGTGTTTCAGCTTATTCATAAGGATTGAATGGTCGATACTATCAAATGCTTTTGAAAAGTCCAACATGTCTAAAATACAAACACCATCACGGTCCATAGCCAAACGCAAATCCGATATCACTTTAATAACCGCCGTCTCGCAACTATGTTTTTCCCGAAACCCAGATTGCAATTTACTCAATTTATTATGACGATTTAAATACAGTTGAATTTGCTTAGCCAAGATTTTTTCGAG
Organism: Meiosimyza decipiens; assembly: GCA_963680825.1. NCBI lineage: Eukaryota > Metazoa > Arthropoda > Insecta > Diptera > Lauxaniidae > Meiosimyza > Meiosimyza decipiens. Next base: position 71,921,063 of record OY804260.1, on the reverse strand, counting down.
TACCTTGGAAAGAAAAGGGAGGATACTAATGGGCCGATAATCAGACGGACAATTATTTAATTTTTTAGGCATGGGTAAAACCTTAGCTGATTTCCAATAAGTGGGAAACTGGCTGCTAAATATAGTGGTGAATTTTTTGAGGTTATGTGTCATTTTAGTACGCGCAAGTTCCGAGGCAGCAGTAGGTGTATTTGTGCCATTCTTCTGTTTACGGAAACAGATAGATAGGGATCTATCAAAATAGGTAGAATTAGGAAAAAAACAAAAATTCTGAGGATTGCGATTTTGATATATTTAAAAAAGTAAAACGGCACTGATTCACTTACCGGCTACTTTCTCATCCAATTTGTCTCTAAAGTTTTCGAGGCTCGCGTCAACTTTGCTCCATTCAGATTTTTTTCGGTACGCAGCTTACACATTTTTTCTTCGCGTTTACAGGAATATCCTAAATATGTGATGGCTTCGACGTTTGCCTTACTAAAGACTATGTAATAAAAATAACCAGTTATTAAAAAAAATATTATATACCTTATAGTAAAATCCATAGCTCTCCTATGCTACAACTTATGCCCGCTTATAAAAATTACGAGAAAATTCTATATATTCAATAAAGTTTAATGGTTCCAAAGAATACTTTATTCGTGAAATATTTGCATGTAATAAAAATGTGGAGGAAATGTTTATATTTTTTTAATAACATACATTACTCTGCTGTCCCAACAGCTGAGGTATGCCACTTTTTAGAAGATATCCTAAGTTTATTTTTTGCCATTTTGCGAAATATACACTTGCGGAGAAAGGTAACGCGTTTCAACCAGGAATATAAAAATAAATAAAATATATAATAATCACGCTTGAACACAACTTACAGATTAAAATGAGTCAGCATCTAACTTTATTTCCAATTCGACTCATAAATGTAAATTAACATCAAGGTTGTCGTAGAAAAAAAGTCATATCATAATCTAATAAAAAAAAAACAACTTAGGCTCAATGTAAATTAATTAATTCTAGTGTAGGCAACCGTCGCTCTTAACGCCCCCATTCAAAGTCATACATGATCAAAGTAATTCTGTAAATTTGGCAACAAGTAGTGCCGCCGTTGCTGCTGGCAAACATTGCAATCCCTCTCCACATCATTTTATGGACGCGCACAAAGCACATTGACATACTTTTTTTTTACTTTGTTACTCTTAACATTTTACAGCTACCATTTGTGTTTTGTTTGCTATAAACATTTTATGGCAACAATTGACACCAGTTTTCTCCAACTTTGGCGTGACATTCTTAATTTTTTTTTATAAATTATTTACTACGAGTATAAAGTCGTTTAAGACATATATTTTTGTACAACACTTTTATTTTGTTTTTAATTGAATCTTGTCATTTAAAAAAAAGCGAAAAAAAACGAAAATGAAACAGCGGCTATTTGAATTGCTATGCTGACTACATACTTAAACTTTTTAAAATAAAATAAAAATTAACACAAATGAACTTGCAAAACTACAATGGAAAACCTTTTGTTTTTATTAGTTAAATAAACTCGAAGCCATGCCTTAGTTTATGCCTTTTTTATGGCCAATTTTTCTAAACCGTGTTAACATGGCATCTGCTAGCAGTGTCACAAAAAAGTTAACTACGTCGTATTAGAATATAGGGCTAAGTGTGGTAAGTGTGAAGTTTATGATGAATATAATATTTGTCACATGAGGTTTCATTTTGGTCTTTCGTTTTGTCCGTTAACGAGTACAGACGTGTTTTCGTGTGATTTCTTTCACGCGTTTCTTAGAGTCTGACCTGTTCCACATGCTTTTTTTAAAGCTGGGAAACGTATAAGTTAAGTACGATTTCAACCCCAGTGGGATATCTCTTAAAAAGCGATCATGTAATTTAGTGATTCACAATCACAACGACAGTAAGGACTCAATAACAACCTCGTGTTTCTGAGTCCTTTCCTTAGGTTAATATATATGCCATGGAATGACTGGAATATTGTAAGAGAAAGAGGAAGCGAGAGAGATTTCATCTTATGAAATAAAAAGAATGTATAAATTGAGACAGAATTTGTCTACGATAAATAATACGTCTAGGGAAGGAATCTGAACAGTGAAAGTTTCTTTGAAATGGCATACCTTTGAACGTTAGTCATTATTTAAAGGTATTTTCAACTACTCGACAGCCAAAATGAACTACAAAGTGTCATACTCTATCCAACTACTACAACGACTTCACTTTACCTTATCATTATCGTAATCATCATTATCATTGTAAAAGTGTATACCTATGCAAAATCGAAATTCGCACGACTCCCAGTGAAGTTACTTGTTAATGTCCAGCGAAGTGTTTAGCAGATGACGTGTTCTACTGGTTCCAGTTCTATATTTACATTTAACATTTAGCTTAGACTGTCGCGTCACGGATCATGGTGCAATAGCATACTAACTTTATGTGGACATGTACATATCTGTTCGTACTGTGACCGGTGTCAATGTACATTTTGATGCCCATTTTTATTCAATGAGTGCAGTTGTATTTGTTAATACATAAGGCACGTCATGAATTTGCAGCAAAACTTGCAAGTGGATTATCAGGGTGCATTGTCGATTGCGTGAGAGGCCCTCTAAAAAAAATGTTTTTTTGTATGCGTTGAATTTCAAACTTAGGTAAAAATATAACTAGTTGTTCATTGCATAATAATGTGGGATGAAGTTATAGAGCGTTAGGAGAAAAAAAATCACAATTATGCCAATTCATTAAAATGACTTGGCTGGAGTAAATTCATTTCAAATAAAAGTCTAAATAAAAGTCTACATTGTAGCCATATCAAAAAAACTTTTGGTGAAGTTGGAAAAAATTTCAATTTTTGTATACAAAATGCAAAAATTTGATTGCATTTAAGAAAAAAATGATCAGCTTAAAAAATTACTTTTAAGAAACTAAATTATTTTGTCACTGTCAATCAAAATTTCTTGAATATTGTTCTACAGCGTAGTTTATGTGTCCAAAAAAAAGTGTCAGCTGTGTATATTTGGAATGTATTTAAAGCCACACCAACTTTCTCTTACTTAAAGTATGACACCATTACAAAAGTAGTGCTTAACCATTACTGTTTAAAAAGCCTTTGGAATGAAAGGTTAAACTTAGTTTCATGATAAATAATTTATTTAAGTAGCATTTTAAGAAAAGATATTCTATAATGGCAAGCACACGTCTGAACCAAATAATTTTCTTAGAGAACTTGATTGTTTGAATATGGTGAACATGTCCATGGTCGGTCGTATTGAGTTTCTTGATGAAGTCGTGTCCATTATGCTGAACCTCAAGTCATTTCAATCTCAGGCACTTCAAAAAAAGAATACTTAGTGAAGGTTTTCCTGCAAAAATGTACATGTCCTGCGAATATTTATATTTTCTAACCATTCATGAGTGTGGATTTTCAAAAGGGCAGGTATTTCATTTAAAAAAGTGTGTACTCAATTCAAAGCGGCACATGGTGCAAGTATGGGAGTGTTTAAAGAAACTACAGTAGACGTCCAATATGACGAACTAATTAATGCATGGGTCAGTCGTAATATCGGAAAATTCGTTATATCGAAGTGATTTTTATTAAAGAAACTGGTTTTTATTAGCGCATATATTAACTCGTATAAAAGTTGAGTTGGGTTATGTAATGCTATATTAACTTGTGATCACCTTTACTGGTAAAAAAAAGGGTTATTTCAGTTCAACAGTTATGGTTGAATTACACAATGTTCGTTATTTGGAATAGTGAACATTTTTAGCGTTCTTAATTTAGAGGCATCAGTGGAAAAATTCCTATTTCAAAAAATGTTCGTTAAAATGGAAATTCGTTATATCATTACACGTTATAGTAGACGTCTACTGTACAAGAAAAAAAAAAATTAAATGAATATATAAAAAGTTAAAAAAAATACAGAATTTGGCAACATTTACTTAAATAGCTCTCGGTGTAGTTTTGAAGCTTATGCTTGCATGGGAGGTGGCACGCCTTTTTTCGAAATTGCTAATTTTTTTTCTGAAGCTCGACCGAAGAACCATATCTTGTATTTGTGGGAAAGTTGATTTCATTAGTTTATATAATTTTCTCAGTAATGCATTTTAAAGTTTTCTTTTTTAACGAGGGTGCCACGCCCAGTTGTTCAGAGCATTTTCAAATCATTCATACCAATTGTGTGAAATTTGGTTCCATGACTTACCTCAAATAATTCTCTCAGTATAGCGTTTTGAAGTTTTTGCTTATATGTGAGGTGTTACGCCCTTTTGTCGAAATTCGCTTACTTTTTTCCAGAGCTATTTTTCGTATTAGTGAGAAATTTTTTTCCACTACATCAAATTAATCTCTCAATATAGCGTTTTAAATGTGTTATTTGCATGGACGGTAGTAATGTTGGCGGCCTTTGAAAAGTGAGCTTGAAAGAGCAGAAATAAAAAAATATTCCTTAGGGGAATAAAGAAAAGTCAAGGTCATAGAAATAATGTGCAATCTCAATGTTTTTAACTTAAACTTGCTTAAACACCAAAATTATATTCAGGACGTTACTTTGTATGCACTTTCTAAATTAACACCTGCTACATTACAGCAATATTTTCATATGCAATTTGCTAAATTGATGCCAGCGTTTATTGACAATTGATTACTCTTTCGTATTCTATAACAATCGTATAATAATTAAATAAAATTTCTCTCATTTTTTTGTCATAATTTTAATCTAATATCGTACTTGTGTTACATTTAAAGTGGATTTTTTACTATAATTTTAGGGTTCAAATTATAGTGATTTTATTAAAAATAACTCAAGCGGAAATCGGTGATTTTCATTATAATAACACTAATAAAATGCTTGAAGCTATTGTATTAACTTACAAATTTATTTGTAGTCTCATCATTTTTTATAAATTTTTTATCAAAATATTATCCCACTAACTACTGATTAACATGTCATGTTACCTTTTTTTTTTTGTGTATTTCTAGATGAAACATCCAGCCGGGCGTAACGCCATTTCTAGGGTAATTCTTCTAACCAATGTAATTTTTATAGCTGTACTTTCTTGTCATTGCATTGTGTAGTTGTCAGATTTCCTTTTCTGTTTATTTTAAAATTTTAAATAAAGTTACATATAAAAAAAATTGTAAATTGATATCTGTTGTATCTATATAAAAGACTTATCAACCCTTACATTTTACACTTGTACATAAAAGTATATTTTGTGTTAAAAAAAAAACTTTTTAACTACTTCCTTAAAGTTTCTTTGGACTCTTTTGTATTTCTTCTTTATTTTTTTTTGTTTTCATCGTTGAATGTGTTTTTTTTGTCTTGTGACCTTGTTTTAAATCCTTAAGCATTATGTCATTTTCTTCGTATGTCCTTGAAGATATTTTTCTTTTCAGCTTTTATGTTAATCTTGCATGTTTTGAAGCTATAAATTGATTTTAGTATCTAGTCCTTAAATTTAATATGAAAAGTGAATGCGCTCATAAGCTTAAGAATAAAAAGTATTTATATATAGATTATTCATTGCAAAATATTTTTAATCAAGTGGAATTTCCCCTTTTTATTTAAATTCTTGTAGCTCTTTATTAGCAATTGATTCGTTTTTAATTCGAAAGATTTGAAACATATTGTCACGTAAATTATAAAGTATTTACATCAATAGCTTTCATTTATTGTTTAACCACTAAAATGATGCTTTCGCAAAGTTTCAGTTCCTGACCGTTGAATTTTGGACTCGAATATTTGTCTTAGTTCTGGAATAGTTTAAGATTTATTTGCATAAACCCGTTCTTTCCAGTAGCCCAACAAAAATAAGTCTCGTGTTAGATCAAGGCGGAGGTCAAATCAATTTTCTTTTTTTTCTTACATTATTTGCTTAATGCAAATCTCAAACGAAACACCTCAATTTCAATTTCGTTTTCAGCACAAAAAAAAATATACGATATGGCAGGTACCTCATCTTTCAACTTAGAAGTTTTGTGAGTTTTTGAGAAATGTGGACTTTGCATTTTTAGGTTAAGATAACTCAAAAACCTGTCAAGATGCAGCAATTCTGGCGTGGGATTCGTTTACAATACACCAAAAACCATACGGTATGGTACCTTCAACTTCAAAACCTTTTATTGTTTTTTTGAGGTTCTGTATTATCTTCGACGCCCAAGAGCAAAAATTTTCAAGTTAAGTCCTATACAGGACCCTGTTGATTCTGGCTTACCTTCGTGATTTTCAAAGCAATAAAAAACGATAACTCTTACACTTCACCAAACCGATGTAATTCCCTAGGATCCTTTATAACTACCCCGAAATCTGCAGATCTCTTTGTTGTTCAAAAGTCTGATGTTATCTTTGACTAGTTGTTGAAATTAAATGGCATACTGCAGGCGCTGCTCAGTAGTAAGGATAATAACAATTTGGATCTCATATAAAAACATTTCTCAATACAGTTTCAAAATCTTCTGAAGCGATGCCTAGTTAAGGCGAGCGACGACGGGTTGAAACAGATAGAACTTCAAGGATACTCTACACATACAGCTTTCAATGCTGCCAGGCGTCAGTGCGTCTACGATCTTTTCCCCGAAGATCACCGACGAGGTTCCGAATCATGTTATTGCTAGTAGATACACAGATATTAAAATGTTGCTAGTATTTGTTCTAAGTTTGCACGTATGGCTATCGTATCATGCACAACAATTTTAATCCCCAAGCAATGCTCTATGACCTAAAATAAATGTTTGAAATTAAATAACTTTAGACTTCAAACCTTTCCGTTTTTCAGTGGCGGATAAAGTCAATCAAATTGAAAAAAAGTTTTCGAAAGTAACGCACACTTAAAATTGCAAATTTACCTAGTCATAATCATAGACATTAAAACTGTGCGTACTAAAAGCTCTTACATCATAGGTGATCAACTTCATAACTCATATGCATCATCCATCATCAAAGAAACAGCCCCGAATTCAGAAATTACTACTGATACGTGTGCGCGAATAAACGTATTCTAATGGAATTGAATTGCAAAAAGCAGATGGTTTTTAAATGGAGTAGAATAAAAACCATAAAAAATGAAATAAAATAAATAAAATTTAAGTGGTACGCATCAAAACAACAGCAACAACAACATACAACATACGCTTGCTTACATTAAAACCACAAAGCAAAACAGACATGCAACAATATTGCTTTCTATTGAAATGACCAACTTCCCTCGTTTTGTTTAGCAATTAACAGATTTATTTCCGCGTGAACTTTTTTATTCAACAATTTAATTTTAAAAATTTTAAACTGCAGTTTTCTATTTAATTGAAAACATGAAAATTACTGTTTTTTTGTAAAAAAGTCTTACTTTTGTTGAAAAATTAAAAACTATTAGCAATTACTTACACTCCTTTAAATAAAAGAAAATGATTTTGGCTCGGATAAGATGAAAATTGTGCCTTAATTGCTCAGCTCAATAGGATGCCAAAAATGTAATGATTATTTTTTCCAATTATGCTGGAAATCAGGCAATCATAAAATTTGACATTTAAAAGATTTTCATTATGACTGGGCAATTTTTCATTTATAATTATGATGATAGGCACCATATATTAATCTAAACATTGAAACCTGTTTTGTAGCTAAAATAGTGTTTTTCTTATAAGATAAACATCAAATGTAAACATTGGTTAGATACTCGTATGCGATATAATCATTGATTTTAATTGCATGACTGGAACTTTTCATGCCAAGAAAAATATAAAAATCTATAAAAATTATATCTTCATTGCAAGATTGATAAGGAAAAATCCTTTTAAAAATAACACAGTGGTTTTGACGTGTGACACAAATAGAATTTTTCGCGCTGCGGCAATAAATACACACTTAAAATTTATATAAAGATTCTTAACAAAAATATGAAAAAGAACACACCCTTAAGTACAAACTATATAAAACTATGAAAAGTGTTGAGCGGTTGGCTGAAATATTAAATTATTCACTGGGCATTATTAACTTGGATTTGCCTTAAATCTTTGAATACTCTTACAGAAAGGAGGTCAGTGGAAAAATGCAAAAAAGTAAGGGCATAATCCAACAGGCTTATTTTTCATATTTCTGCAGTGATTATATTTCGTTTGATTAACTGTGATTTTGTTTCATTAGTTTGCGTTTTTAATTTGTTTGTGAATTTTCCAGAAGTTGCTAGTACTTTCCTAACAATATTTTAATACGTTACATCGGCGATTTCACGTCAAAGGTAAGTTGATTATGTGTAACTGCCTTTAAATTTTGTGCATAGGCTTTTCTTAGGGACAGATAAAAAAGCGAATTTTTTGTTGTTAGTTTCTTCGATAAGTGTTTTGTGAAATTTAAAGAATTCATAGCTCCTACGCTTTTAAAAAACTAAACTAAGATTGGATCTATTGAAAATATGCCGAACCAAGTGTGCATTTCAATACCTTTTCAATGATTATAATACTCTTTGCACACGCTAGTCATGTCCTAGTTATGGTGACTAATGAAGAGGTACTTTTTTATTTCAATTTGGACTCATTGAACTAAAATTGCTCACAGTTCAAAATTGCTTAGAGATAATCGCTTAAACTCTTCAGCAATAGTGTTGGTCTTAGTTCATAGAGAGCACGTTTTCAAGAGATTATAAGCAAATAATGTGTACCCCTAAGATACGCATCGACGGTTACCCACTCAAAGAATTATGCGCCAGAAGAGTACGCACCCGAAAGACAAGAACACAAAAATTACGCAACCAAAAAGTACACACACAAAAAGCACTTAAAGAGTACGCACTCAAACGGTACGCGCTCAAAGAGTACGCACTCAAAGAGTACGCACTGAAAGAGTACGCACTGAAAGAGTACGCATTGAAAGAGTACGCATTCAAAGAGCACGCACTCCAAGAGTACGCATCCAAAGAGTACGCACTCAAAGAGTACGCACTCAAAGAGTACGCATTCAAAGAGAACGCACTCAAAGAGTACGCACTCAAAGAGCACGGACTAAAAGAGTACGCTCTCAAAGTGTACGCATCCGAAGAACTCGCATAAGGCGTACACATCGAAACATATTTCGTTGAAGCGATATAAAATCTTGAATTTCTGTATCAATTACAATACGTCCACCCTTTTAATATTCAAATCCGTCATTAAAACTGATTTTGTAGTTGCTTTACAACCTCTTCCGCGTTTATAATAAAGCGAAAGTATATTAAAAGTTTTAACAAAATACGGTATTTGAATTAACAATTTTATTTTCATTCATTACTCATTTCCATTCATTCATACCATCGTTCGGTCCTAAAAAGTTATTGGCGCTATTTACTTAATTCTGTTTTAATATTTCCGCCGTAGGCCATACTTTCAGTTCAATCTGCAAGAGTAAAATTAAATGTTTTATTTTTACTATAAGGCAAATTACGCAATAATTTGCATAAATAGTTACTTGCGTTATTGTATGTCACCTATGTATTCGGTTGTTGAAACCAACGTGATATTTTCACATGCCCATATTTATCTCAATTGAATTGACATTGATGTGTTTTTAAGAATAACGAATATCAACTGAAAGTGTAGCGCAATTTATTTATTTTTTTGTAAAAGGTGACGACTATGAATTCATTTATTCGTTAAGGCTTCTTTGATTATGGCAAATCGTTGTATACCAAACCGGTCGAAAGCATTAATGTTGCAGCAACATTTACGCTTTTGCTGCACAGTTTACGTTACGGTACAAAATGTCAGCTGAAAGGGAGTGCCGTCATATCAAGTTACCGAAATTTTTCATGAAATGAACCTCTCTTATTTTGTTAAACTTTGGCATTAACGTGTTAATTATACGCAGACAAGTGAGTATGTGATACTTGTAATTGGAGTTGTAAAATACAAAACATAATTATTTAATTAGCATCTTAATAATGCTTACTTTCTATGCATATGTTTGCGCTTCACATTAAAGTTTGCTCATTAACACCATTTGTTGGAATTAAGTGGTTACTAGGAAATCGTTAGCTATAGCTAAAATACTTTAACGTATAAGAATGAATGCTAAATAAAGTAGCTTATCAGGTTTTTTTAGTTCTTTCTGTAGACAGATTGATTTAAACTCATTGCTGACAGCTACTGTTTTTACTCACATCAACGGTAAGTTGCGTGATTTAGGTGATTACAGCTTTGTATCATACCACGATGTGTTAAAGTGTGACATTAGAGTGTTTAAGCTGAGTTGGTTGGAGTTCGGAATGCAATTTCGGAAAAACTTGGGTTTTCCTTTTGTTATGCACTCAAAAAAAACTCACCCAAATAGTACGTATCGTGAGCCTAGTTGAAAAAGGCCGAAAAATATATTAAGATCAATGTTGTAGACGAGATGAAAACACATTGATTTCATTTCCAAAAATTTCCTTAGAACAAGATTCGACCCACTTTTCATAAGCTAAATTTTTGTTTATTTGCTGCAAATTTTTTTCATATAATATGTGAGAAATTTAAATTCTCACACATTTTTTTTTCAAATTTCTTGTTTGCAAACTTTCCAACAAGAATAAAGAAATTGCAAAATTGCTTCGTACGACAAGCAAAACATGTAGGAAAATAAAAGATCATAATTGTCGCCGCGGACTCTTTGCAAAGTTAAAGACCGACAGACGCATAGACGGACCTGCGTTACAACAATATTTGATTGTCGTATTTATTTTCATTACTGGATCAGGTTGTGTTTTTTTTTTGTTTGGTACGAATATGTTTGCAACATATGTTTGTGTTTTATGTGCTACTGCTTCTGCAGTCATTTCATGGATGTTGCCGTAATTGTTTTAAATGCCATCACAATTGTTGACTTAATTGTTTGTTTCTTGGTTCACTTATATTGCTTGCTTTGTGTAAATAAACGAGCGTTTTATCGTATTTTACATTTGTAAACATAACCAACCCTGCAGAGACTGCACTCATCCCAAGATGTAGGATACCAATTCCTTTGTAATCTGTGTTTCGTATTGACTTGTCAATTGCCTCATCTTGAAAAGATTATTCTCGGCAGTCGAAATCGGCACCGCATTTCACCTATTGTTTAAAGATAAAGAGAGCAAAAAGAAGGAGCAAGAAACATATTAATCAATTAGTTAAGCTAAAGATGACTAGGGAACAGAAAATTAGCCAGTCCCAACTATATAATATCATGGCAATTGAAGTCTCTACAGGGAGAGTTATATTGCAATTGTACGATTTTAATACGGGCACTTACCAGATGGCACGTTTTATATGAACTGGTTGCTTAAAGCAGTTTTGTCTGTTTACACTAAAGGTGTTTGCAATAATGCAATATACACCTTAATGCAAAAGTAAACACTTGAATGATTTTTTGTAATATCACCGTGAGAATTAAATGTGGTTTAAGCTAAAGTAAACAATTGAATAAGTCAAACAAATTGTTTAAACATTAGTTCATCAATTGTGGGTGCATAAAAAAAAAGAATTTCAGACTTAAGATGCTCCAAAAAAAAATGTTCAGAAATCACAAAAAACTGTTTATAACTCTGAATTGATCTTGGTATGATTTTGCCAGTTCGCGCTACTATTTAACTTATTCCAACCTAACAAAAATATTTTATAAATGTTAAATACTTTAAGAGAAAGCAGGAAAAAAATGGACATGTGCCCTTTTGCAGGGACAAACTGGGGATGTGACTTTTTGTTCGAACTTTACACTTTTTTAAATGAAATACGTGCACTTTTGTTCGACTATATAGTCTTTTTTAAATGATATATATGCCTTTTTGAAAATCCATACTCACGAATGATAAAAAAATATAAATATTCGCAGGACATGTGACTTTTTGCACGGGTACTTCCACTTTGCTATCAAAAAAGTATGACATCTATTGCTTTTTTGAATTGGACATGATTTCATCAATAAACACAATACGACCGACCATGGACATGTGTCGTTCTGTACGCCCACTTCTCATTTATGAAAGTTATCGTATATGACTATTTGTTTTTATTTTTTGGAAATAAATTTGTTATTATATGCAACATCGAATCAGCACAAGAGCACATGAAACTTTGTGTTAATATTACTATGCATTTGCTCTCATGCAAATAAATAACAACTCTTTTTTACTTTTGTTTCGGAACTATTTTGCTTAAACTATAACCTCTTCAATAGGGCTGTGCGTGTTCATAAATATGAAACTTAGATTGTTTGCTTTCAAAACCCATCTTCGCACATCTCCGTGCCACTCAATATGCTTCACAATACATAACTTGCGTTATTTGTGCTGTAAGACTCGCTTTTACGTAATGATGTTAAGTGCATTTGTTGAACCCTACTTTAAACACATTGCAGCTTCCTTTTTCCTTTATCTCATAACAATGTCACTCGTTACATTTGTGCATGCAAATAATGCAGCCTTACATTTTTCGACTAAAAGAATATTCTTAAAATGTGCACTGTGTTGCAAATATACAAAAAAAAAGAAAAAAGTCGAAAACTGCTCATACTACATTGATGTCATTCATATTTTACTATTCCACTATGATGTGTTAAAACTTTTTCCGACACTTTCTACGTTGTCACTGAATAGATAATGTAGACATTTCAGTTTAATCATTAAACCTATTCCTACTGCTAGTTGACATAAGTATATTAAATTGAAAAATGACAGTTTTTGTTAAATTCGGCAAAACATCCAGTGCAGGCATGCCCTCGAAAGCTGGTTAAAAGAGCCACAGTTCGACTTGCAACTAATCAAGTGAGCCAATGTGACAATAAAAAAAAAAAAATAGTTCATAAAAACTAAAAATGAAATGGAATTACATTTACAAACCAAAAAAAAAACTCCTAAAGGAATATAAAAAAATTCAATGACGAAAAACAACCTAACTTAATACAGCGTAGCATATATGCTGAACAAAATATAAGCACAACTTTAAGCAACACAAACCAATTCGCATTTCCTGTCGAATTTTTAAAGAACAGCCCAATTACGTCACTAGCCCGAAAACCCGAACTCACGCATGTAACGTTCTACACTGATATGGTAACCTTGGACGGTTATGCTTCGTCGAATCGACGATGCACATTTGTGTTTTACCATTTAATTGTTGTAGTATTATTTGTTAGAATTTATTTTTTTTAAAATAAAAGTAGTAATAAATAAATATTTTGTTGTTTTCTTTGTGCTGGAAGAACACGGCAAGTTAATACAATCGACCTTTGAAGCCATCGGAGCAAGGATAAACTGTTATCGCTCTTATTGGGGGACTCTAATGAATTCTGCATTAAACTATCCGAACTAATCGATAGTTATCCGAAAAATTAAATTTTGATTTATGCTCTTTTTAAAAACTTTGTCCGGGAAAATAAAGTCTCTCATTTCATAGACACAGAGACCACAGAGTTGGTGGCGCTCTTTTTAAATTTCTTCATTGTCTCTCTTGGCATCATTATACAAACATTTAATAATGTCAATAATTTTTGTTTTCTCTCATTTCAATTGTTTTGTCTGTAAAGTTGCAATTTGATGTGAAGAAATGCATTTCAATTTACTTCAAGTCCCGCACGACTTCGTTTCAGTTTGTCGATTCATCAGAATTGAAGTTGATTAAACGCAATTTCATTTAACAAAGAAGAAGCTGGACTGGGCTGGGCTGGACTACATTGCATATAATAAAAAAACAGATATTTGCGTTATTGTTGTGGTATGTTGCGGATTTCTGGTATTTTGCAAAAATATAGTTTCGCTGGCATTCCTTCCACATGGTGAGTAGTAACTTCAGTATCTGGCGAAAAACACCCTTAATCGTAATGATGTTGTAGTTTTGTTTTTCATTTCTTCCATTCGATTTTCTTATCGTATTAGGAATTCCTTTGCGTATAATTTTTCGTTATTAATGCATTGTTATTGTTGGTAAAATTTTATGTTTGTAATTTTTATTGAGCTTAATGTTTTTCTTTTTTTTTTGAAAATCACCAGAAGCTGTATCCGCTTACTTACTTACTTTATCTTGCTACAAAAAAACTTTAGCCGATAAGAATTTCTTATTGCAAATGCCTATCAATTGTAATACTTTTGTCGTAATATTTATTCATGTTTAAGTGTCTTCAGTATATTGACCGGATTCTCAAGTACTTTACAAATAATTCATGTTTGTATGTAAGCCAAAGTAGGCATGTTCTTTATGACGACTGCTTATAGTCCAAGAAATGTATTTCGTAAAATTGTCGATTTTGACTTTTAAGCAGACGTAATTTTGGAGGTTCCTTCCTATGCCTTGCAATTTTACTTGATACGCTATGAATTTCCGTTGATTTTGACTTACACAATATCAAAATATAGAAGGTATGGCTTGATCGGATATAATTTATGAAACACATCACACGAAAAATCCGGTTTTCCAATCTAGCACAATTGAATAAATAGACTATTTTGAAATCAGCAATACCTTTCTCATTTAAAAAGTATTACTCAGTACTAGTGCGCTGTGTGCAGTCAAAGAAAAGGAATAGTCAAAGGAAAGGAATATCAACTGATGTAATTGGGATCAGTGAGCTCGAATCTGTCATTAGATTTTGGTCACCGTTTCCAGGTAACGACAAAATAACCGGAAACTGACACGGTACCAAACGTTCTCTACAGAAGTCGTTTTTTTTTACATATACTACCCCGCAGCACCACTTCTTAACCACTCAATGGAGCATTTTAGTCAGCTTTTCAGGAAAAAACTTTAAATTTATCCCTTTTGCATATTTTTTTCAGAAAATTTGACTGAAATGCTACATAATGGGGTAAAAGAGTGGTGCTGGAGGGATAGTGTATAGAGAAAGTTTTTTTTTGTTTTTTTATGAAAATCAACTTTGCTTCAGACACCAAACCTCTCAAAATTGAAATAAAGGAAATTTGAGAAAGAAAGCTTGTTACCGTGTCAATTACCGGTTAATTTACCGATATCTGGAAACTATGACGCTAAGACGCAAAAGCATATTCGAGCTCAGTGACTCTAAATTATAACACATTGACATCAGTCGATTTTTCTCCAAAATTTAGGTCTCATTATTGAACATTCTTAGAAATTTAAGTCACAAGTGTCCTAAGATTTTGAAAAATTCATATCGAAATAGCTATGCATATGTCCAAATTATTGTATCCGACAATGTTGTGGTGTTCCTTTGCGTATGATTTTTCAAAAATTTCAATTACTTACAGTCGAGAAATCCAACAAAAAGTCTATAAAAATTTAATAGCATCAAAAAACATTGAAAATGTTTTTAAAAGCTGAAGACATCGAAAAAGCTTATAAGTATTGACAAAAAAAATAAAAAATCATGAAAGCTTTCGATAAAATCATTAAGTATCAAAAACATCCAAAAAAGTATCGATTTTTTTTTTTTTCAAAAGCTCTGGGTACTTATTTCATAGGGTAATGTTTGTTTGAACATTATTTATAAATATAAAGTCAAAGTCAAGACCAAGTAGAGTTAGTCACTTTGTCTTTTATATATTTTACATGCGTAAGCAAACCGTACGATGTTTTATGTTTCACATTAATTTTTTTTTTGTGCAAATAAAAGTTCAACGTACGTACCATAATATATTATGTTCCAAAATCAACACAGTCATATCGCATTTTTAGCAAGGGGTAAGTTGAAATTATTAAAAAAAAATTTCAAAAATATATTTTAAACTGAAGAAATTGGTTCACAATCTTTGTTTTTACAAAATTACCTGAAAGACAGTTCTTACTAAAGACATTTCATATTCTTGAACAATCGCATAGCATTTGCAATCCAATGACACTGTTTTTTTTAGTTCACTGGAACTTCAGTTGGTTTTTAGTGCATTCGACATTGCACATTTTCATTGCCTTTTCTGTGATAAAAATTTCTTATCGCCTTATTATGTGCAGTGTAGCAGCTCTTACATCACGTATGCTTTACATACCAACTCATAACTTTAAAAGTATTTGCATGATTCATAGCAGATTTTTGTAAAAAATATTTTTGATATAGAAAAAAATTAAATTTTCATTTTGTACGTTTCATGTAAATGTTTTGCATGTGATAGGTGAATGCTGAGGAGTAAAAATTATCTTTTTCTCAATTGCCGAACTGCATTTTTGGCAGAGTACGTACCACCTTATGAGAACGAATTCAGCGGAATTTAACTAAATGTGGTTCATCTAAATCTCCTTTTACTAATATTTCGTGTTGCATTAACTACCTAACTACTTGAGGTTAAGGGTTGCATTAACTATACCAAACAGTTGACGTTTCAGAAATCGATTTTTAGTCTAAATTATAAGTCAAGACACTTGAAAGAATCGGAGTTACAACTGAAATCCATTTTTGACCATACTGTACCGATTGCAGTAATAGAGGAACCAAAAATTCCATTGAAGGGTATCGAACGCGATGTATTCAAAACGAATTATGCAATAATTTGTTCTGTTAAAAATGGGTGCATGACATACTTTTAGAGGTAGTCGAGACCGATCCAATGATGTTAAACGTGTTATGCACGTTGGTGCTGTAAAAAAATTTTCGAAAAATGTGCCCCAAAGATCATTTTAAGAAATTTTGTTTGTAATATGTTGAAATAAAGTTCACAAGGCCCTAAAAAGCCTTTCATAAAATTTACGTCTTATTGGACGCTTTTGGAAAAAGTCTTATGAAACTTAATACCTATTGCTATTTTTCCATGGACTAAATTATTCCTTTTTTAACTTAAAAAATATTTAAAATTTTTTACTTTATTTTTTATGTTGTCATATCACTTTTATGCACTTAACATAAGCCACTTCATGTATGTATGTATGTAAATTAAAAAAAAAAAGCTTTCGTTGTATTGAAATTTAATGCATATTGCAGTTTAAGCTGATTTCCAACTTGAGTGACAATTCACTTGTATTTTTTGTTTGTCTACTTCGCCATGGATGTTATATCAAAAGAGGAGTGACATTAAAGAGAAGAATGCAGAGATTTGCATTTTTTTTTATCGCAAAACGAAAAAAAAATATTGTAGACAATGCTCTATATATCTTGACAATATCAAGAACCCTATGTTCATTGACACTTTGCATGAATTGAGCTATTTAAGTAGCATTTCCACTTAATGAATTCTTTTTAAATTAATCAATGATGTAGACTGCAACGGATTAAATGAAATTTGATATAATACACATTTCAAACTGTCTCGATTGATGTAAAAAAAATATATTATGTAGCAATTCATTGTTTCACGCTTAGTCTTGAATGTTACGTTGCACGTTGTCACTTTCATTTCATTTTCGTCATGAAGCAATTTATACCTTAAGTTTCTGGATGCGGTGTCATATTAAAGAATATTTATATACTTACAAAATTGTGCAATTGCGGCTATAATACATATTCCTCTTATTTCATATTCAAAACCATAGATGGTCCAATTAAAATATGCACCTAAAAATATGCAATTTGAAAGAACTATTATTTTGCCTACCAACTGTTGTAAAAATTTTAAAAATTCGTGTTGCATATTTTTAGTCACTCAGATAAAATTTGCATGCCCATTCCAGAATTCTATTAAAACACAAATTGTAACCACCAGTTTGCCAACTTGATTTGGCTCATCATAATATATTGGAAATTATTTCAATCTTGTTGTATTTAATAAACTATCAATTAATGCTAGTTTGTATTTTCTCGCATTGAAATTAATACATTAGGTCTCTCTACTTAACTCAACGTCTTGCTATCGATTTTTATGCAATTTAGTGAAAGTGTTAGCAGGGGCGTTAGTATAAATAAGAGAATTTTCACGATATTCAGGACAAAAAAAAAGTAATTGGAAAAAAAAAATTTTTGAAGTGATACGAGGGTGAATCATTAAGTCCGTGCCTTTTTGAATGAAACACAGTTTTTTAAGCAAAAAAAGTTTTTATTTTTTAACATACTGTCCTTTTAGCTCAATACACTAATTCCAACGTGTCTCGAATTTTTGCATCCCTACCAAAAACTAGGATTTCTCGAAACCCTCAAAAATGGGATTTGTTTCAACAATAATTTCATCGTTGGAGCTAAATCTCTTCCCACAAAGTCCTTTCTTTAGGTTTGGATATATAAAATAGTCACTGGAGGCTAAATCCGGAGAATGCGTCGGACGGGGTACCAAATCGTAGCCCAATTCATGGAATTTTGCTATTGAGACTACACACACGTCTCACGATTGTGTTTATGGTCAATTGAGAGCAAACGCGGCCCCATCTTGCGGATGCCCTCTAAAACTCAATTGATTATTTAAAATCGAAACCACACAGCTATATGAAATGCCTATGGAATCAAAAATATCAAGCACTTTCACTCTCCGATCGGCCAACATCATATTGTGAATTTTTTTCGATATTTTCAGGTGTATTGACCTCAATTGGCCGTCCAGAACGTTCAGCGTCACTAGTGCTTGTGCGACCATAACGAAACTCATTAAACCAATTTTTTTACCATTGAAGTTGATGGTGCAGAGTACTTAACAAGCTTCTTCTTGGTCAAACTGGTGGACGGTTTTTTTTCGCAATGTTTTATGATCACTCAAAATTCATTCTTTTCCATTTTTACAAATATCCACGAGGTTGTATGCTTTGAACACCTGTTAAACGTGAATTTTATGACGAAGTAGTCTATCTATAGAAGGTACTTGACGGTAGAAGTGTTGCATATCATGTAACTACGAGGGAAGTTCGAAAAGTCACGGATTTTTTGATCCGCCCTCGTATAAACAAAATTATTCACTGTTAACGCACACTGTCAGAAACTCATCCTCCTATAGCGTAAAACTAAGTAAAAATCATTTAACAAGAAACTGAAATGAACATTAAAGTCGACAGTCTGGCTGACTATCTGACGCCGCAAACTCGATTATGATTTGCCATAAAACTGCGTTCGCAATATAAAACTGCGTTCGCAATATAAAATTGCGCTCGCAATTTGACAGCACATATACTACTTGTCCAAAGGCTGCTTTTATATCGATAGGCGCTAATGGCCACCAATGTGAGACATCACCAAATAAAACAATCACTTGCTATGCTAACGACAGACAACAAGATGCTTTGCGACCAACGAACACTTTAACCCATTAAGTTGCACCCCATAAATAAAAATTAAAAAAAGGGTCTAGACAACTTTTTTAAAAAAGTCCAATGTATCAATATTCAAAGACATGTTTCGATATTGTTTCGAGAGTATAATTAACACCAAAGAAGCTAATACATTACATTAGGTAACGTAAAGTAAAAGGCCGGTGAAACTTTTTGAAACAAAAAATTGACTTGTGATTTATTTTTAAACTTTTTTACGCTTTTTTCTTAAGGATACAAAAGAGGTTAAATATTAGTATCAATTACAACCTGTGATTTTCAAAGAAAATGTATAACTTTTTCTATTACTTTTTATTAATGAAAATGGAAACGTAAGACAGTAGCGAAAAACAGGCTACATAGTAGAAATCGAAACGTTTCATATTTTTCACGCATCACAAATTCATGGTCTAGTTCAATGGAGTGATATATTGTGGTTGTATTGTTGTTGCATGAGTTAGTGATGGTTAACTACTGCGCTGCGCTGCGCTACCACCAAAGTCTGGCATTGCATGCCTTCAGGTTATGATGTTCATCGTCATCTTCTTGAACGTCGTCATCAGGCATTTTGCGTGATGCAAAATCGATTATTTTGCAATGGAATTTTTTAAATATCAACCACAAAACTTTATGAGGTTGCTTCTTTGTTTTTTTTTTTGTTTTTGTTGCACGAACCACCAACCAACAACATGCCTGCTTATAAAAAAAATTTATGATTTAAGTTGGAATTAAGTGCGTGATTCACTTGTTGCCTGACAAGTTTTCAATTTCGTATTCATTTTTAATTGAATGGTTGTACTTTAGCATATTTTTACAACAATTACATATTTTAATATATTGAAAATGTTAGCCAGTTATGTTGTTTGAAAATGCATATTTTGAACTTTGCATACATTGATTTTTTTGCTATAATTCCTATAAAGCTGAACATTTTTATTTTAACCAATAGATTGCTTTCTCTGATGCTTTATTGAGAAAAACTAAACTTTTTTTCAAATCTACTATTAATAACTTTTAAGTAAGGGAGCGTTACATAAAACATGGCCGTCCTAAATCATTCTGGAAACGATCGCTAGAATAAGAAATCCGTGATTTGTACAGTACTGATATCACACCCTTATGTTTTCGGAGTTCCGCTTAAACTTTTTTTGTATTATCCTCTGAAAGTATTTTGTGCTTGGAGTTTGCGCTTACTGTTTCCTCTCCTTGTCGTGTGTGCATCAGCAGTGGGGTAGTATTAAATAATCTGTTGCAAGAGATTGCTCATCGAATGACCATGATTAAACATCCTAATTGATCGTAGGCCTTTTAAATCGTTATTGACTTGGATAGTTGTATCATATATAAAATTTTTAGCTTTTATTAAGTTCAGAAACTCTCGGACTATGTTTCTGTCACCAATATATGTGTCATTCCATGCCAAGTTGGACACCATTTTACTTTTGCGTCTCTGATTTTTTTGGAATTTTTTTTCTCTTTTAGCGCTGGTAAAGAGCTTTTTTCACTTTTTTTTGAAGCCATTAAGGAGATGTAAATTTTTGAAAACTAATGTTCTTCTTTTTTTAAATGTTCATAGCTCCGTGAATAATCAGCCCAATTGCATGTTTTTATGTGCCAGAATTTCCGTTTTTGCGCGTACTTTTCATGAAAAATATCTAAAATTTTTTTAAAACGATATTACTATAATGTTTTGAAGTTTAAAAAATAAATCGAATTTTTAACACTGTATGTATAGATCGATTTTCTTCAATTTTTTTTTTGTAAAAAACTGTTAGTTACTATATTTACCAAACTTGAAGCGCAGTCTGATTATGTGCAAACGATGGAATCTATTTTTTCGAATTTTCAATGTTCATATTTTTAGCCGTTAAAAAATGTCCAGATGTGGCACTTTGAAATAACAAATAATTTCCCTACACTGAAAAAACGATTAGTTGGTATATAAAAAATGTGTATTTCATATAAAGCAATTAAATAATTATTTGCTTCATACATATTGTATTTGGACCAAAAAGTGGTATATGATGGTTGAAGCAATTTATGTTTGACTCAATCAAATATTTAATTGCTCTATCTACTATATAAAATTCAGTTTTTGTCTGGCTGTCTGTCTGTTTCTTATGCACGCGAAAATTATCCGGCCGATTTTGATGAAATTTTTACAGTATGTTAGTATCGATCAGGCGGGTGTCATAGGCTATAAAACTTTTATTTAGGGTGGCCTTCATACAAAAATATTTTTTAAATATAATTTTCACGGAGACCGTTTAATCGATTCACACAGAACATACACCACTTAGCTTTTATATTAAAGGGCATAGCTAAGGCAAAACTTTTATTTAGGGTGGCCCTCATACAATACATATTTTAAAAATGAAATTTTCACAAAAACCACTTAATTGTTTCACTTGGAATTTACATCACGTGTCTTTTACAATAAGAGGCATAGCTTAGGCTATAAAACTTTTATTTAGGGTGGCCCTCATGAAAAAAAAATTTTTAAAATATTTCGACGGCTAATTGATTCACATCGAATCTACACCATGTAGCTGTTATATTATGTGGCACAGCTTAGCTACAAAACTTTTATTTAGGGTGGCCTCACACAAAAATTCTCTTAAAAGAGCATTTTCACAAAAACCACTTTAACATCTAGGACAATTAGATAAAATAATAGCTAAAAATTTAAACACAAGGATTAAGTAGGACAAGCTGTGGGCAAAAGTAGCACATTTTCTAAAAAAAGGCGTGGTACTTTCCATTCAAGCAAAAAATTCAAATGTATATTATGTGATCTAAAAAATCTAAAAATTATGAGTTTATCAAAATGACGATAGGAAATAAAAAAATTTTTTTTCGATGAAAAAAATAAATATAAAATAAAATAAAATTAATAATTCAAATAATACACATGACAAAATTAAGTTATTATGTCATTAGTGTGATTTTAACCCTGTTGTTGAACTATTCGTAAAAATACCCAAATATTATTGATAACTTGTATTCGAGATTTTCTTAAAAAGCTATAAATAAAAGTTAAATACAGCAGACACAATACATTCTAAACCAGCAGCATTTACTAAAACTTCATGTTATTTTTACTTAACGCAATGTGCGCTTAGCGTAAATACACTCGTAAAGTCAACAATTTATAGCACGCAGAAAAACATGAAAAAAACATAAATTTTCAAAACAAAAGAACATCTTTCGAACACAAGCAACAAACTCATATTTTACAATGTAAGGCAAGGCGTCCAATAAAAGTGCATCATCGAAAATGCATCTTCTGTTATGATTATGGGTGTCGTATTTTCAGCTGTCTTACATGCATTTATGTTGTTGCTCTTTACCGCCGCTTGAAAGATTAATGGAATTTAAAATTAGATGATGCTTATAAGTTTAATTTGTAATTTGCTGTTCAGCTTCAATACACAGGAGTATTACAAAATTTCCATTAAGTGTCAATTGCGCCCTTTTCCATCTTACAAAATAAAAATATTTATAAATTTGTAAGTTACAAAATATATGACTGCGGTGGCTGTTTCTGTTCTGTTGAATAACCTTGACCGATATTACTGAAATCCGACTGACTGGCTAATTGTCTGAATGGTATCTGTTTTAGAAATAATTTTGTTTTGATTTTTGTGATGTTGTTCTTTGGGTTGCGTAGTGAAAATGTCTGTTAATCAAATGATGATGCGTTGGAATTGTTGGTTTTGAATGTTGTTATTTTAGGGCATTCGAAAAACAAAAACATATGTTAAGGTAGCTTAAAAAATAGTCCAGTTAATTGCAAAAATGTTACACTAAATTAATTGTGAGTTTATTTCAAATGTCAACATCAAAATTCAATTTCACACCTTTTGAATGAAGTTTACTACGAACTATAAAAATATGTAGTGGTGTTGTGTGCTCGTGATTCCCTTCTCTGTCGTTTTTACCATTCTTTGTCTTTTTCCATGTAATTTTGGTAAATGACATTAATGAGCAGACAAACCTTTAACATTTTGCAATGGGTAGTTTTTATATGAACTTTGTAAATATCGTTAGAGCTGAAAACAAAAAAAATAAATCATGTCGTCAGCCTTACTTTACTTCTACAGAAAGAATATAATTAAAAATTATACAGAATGTGGACAACACCTCCACTTTTACATATACATATAGATATAAATTTTGTATGTATATAAGACTCACTAAAATAACTTGGTGGAAAAAATGTGTCTCCTTTTAAAATAGGCAATAATTGCTGTAACTTTACATATATAGTTTGTTGAATCCAGTGTACAGAAGAAAGGGCTAGAGTATATAAACACATTCATAAGCAAAGTAGACGTCCAATGTAACGTATAGCGATATAACGAAATTTCCATTTTAACGAACAGTTTTTGAAAATGGAATTTTTCCATTGATGTCTCTAAATTACGAACGCTAAAAACGTTCACTATTCCAAATAACGAACATTGTTTAATTCAACCATAACTGTTGAACTGAAATAACTTTTTTTTACCAGTAAAGTTGATCACAAGTTAATATAGCATTCCAAAATCTAACTCAACTTTTATACGACTTAATATATGCGTTAATAATAGCCAGTTTCTTTAATAAAAAACACTTCGATATAACGAATTTTGCGATATTACGACTGACCCGTGCATTAATTTGTGCGTTATATTAGATGTCTGTTGTGTACAGCTTTTTAGCATCTTACCTATATAGCTTCTACAATGATTAACTCAACAGTAACTGTTTAAAATTCATTGAAAAATGGAACTTACTATAGAAAATGACTTCCATTACACAAATAGAGATTTTGAACATATGATGGAAATAAATTGATAATATCAAAATATCTGTTCACATGTTTTACTATAAGTTACTCCCACGTGAGTTTTATTGCGCAAATTATATGAAATCGCAGCTTATTTGCTTAAAAAATTCGGGAAAATATACCCGTACAATATATATGAATCCCATCCATTTCATTTTCATTTTTTCAAATGAATTTTCTTGTGGAATACACAAAAGATCACAAACTGTCTACTGTTTCTCCTGGAAAAAAAATCAGCAACAAAAAATTACATGTTTGTTGATGAGAGCCAAACTTAGCTCCATTTATAATAGCGCTCCCAAGTATGAACACTTTTCTTAGAAGTTTATCAAATATCACAGCGTTAACGAATAGTTTCAATAAAAATTTTTTACTAAGGTTGACGTAATTTTCGAATTGTGAACTTTCAACATCGATTCACTTACAAGTCATAAACAATCTATTAATAAACTAAAAATCAGCCATCACTATTAATAAATCAAATATTTATCTTTATCATTTACTTTTCAGAATAAACCTCTGGTAGTGGAACCAATTGACTTTGAAAGTTTTATAGCCAAAAATAAAATCCTAATACAAAATGATCCACAAAGAGAGTTGCTTATATATCCAAATGATGATGTTTCGGTAAATTTTATATTGGATGCCATTGAAAAATATAATGTTCATTGTTGTGCTCTTTTAAATTTTAGGAAATCATTATGCCACGAAAAGTACGCACAAATAATAAATCCATTACAGATCGTTTCGATCCGCCAAATGAAGCCATTGTTTGCCCGTTACATGGTAGCAGCAATGGCCATTCATCCTCATCGTCTTCCTCATCGTCATCTACTGCCACAGCAACTGCTAATAACAACAGTACGGCTGGCAGTCGACATAGCAGTCGTCACACTAGTCCGAAATCAACACAACGCCAGCTGAGTAATCAATCCATCACTAGTCAACAGAAATCCACTCAATCACGTAAAAATTCACAAACATCATCCGCTACCAGCATTAATGGAAATCAAAAGAACACTACGGTTTTGTCGCCTACAACATCTCATGATTCCTATGAATCAGCATTATCTTCCACCGGTTCGACTGGACATATAACATCTTCTTCATCGTCTTCAACTTCTACACTTAAATCACACAGTATTAGCGCACAACAGGATGGTGGTGCTGATGAATTCGATGGTAGTGGTGGTAGTGGCGCAACATTAACTACACGTGCTGAGTGCACACGGTTTACACGACAAGCCTTATATACGTATCGTGCTAAAAACCATTTAATACACTACAAGTACAGCGCATATGGTGGCACATGTCATGATTTACCAAAGTACAAACAATAGTTTGAGTAGGAAACGGATTACTTATTGTAAATTTCACTTTATTCTTTCTAGGATAACACCACCGGAAGTCCTTAAGGAGGAAGTTTATGAAATCGATGCTGATCAAGATCGTATTGATGAACTGATGACGCGTTCGCAAGCTGATAGCATAGCAAAACAAGGATATTTATTGAAGGGTCCTGATTCCGGTTCAGATCGTATGTTTGCCAATATTGGAAATAAGTCTTTCAAAAGGAGGTTTGTTCTTTGATTGTCCATTTTATTGTTGTAATTCTAAGTACTTTGTTAAATCTGCTAGGTATTGCTATTTGCGTCAAGAAGTCGATGGCACATACATTCTTGAATTGCATAAAGATGAAAAGCAGGGTGAAGCCAAAGCTACAATTGTGATGGATTTTTGTACAGAAGTTGTGCAGGTAACTCGTTAATTTGTTGATTTTTGAAATTTAAGGAAAGAATCATGCTCAAATATTTTATACTCTACCTAAAATACTGCTTGCTTTCTTCAAGAATCCCAAACGTGGACGCCTCTGTTTTGAGCTACGTATGACAGCTGGCCACAAATCATTTACATTGGCTGCAGAAAATGATGAGGAACTTAAAGACTGGTTGACTAAGCTTTTATCTGTTTTACAACAAAATAAAATTCAAGAGGATAAACGTGTCGCTTCCCTGGAACGTGTTCCACCACCAAGTCCGAGTACAATTATGTTTGGAACTTTAAAAGGACTTGATCAGTCCATGAATCCTCAGCTGATTAAATATGGCCGTGAGACAGATATCTCAATAGCACAAGCACGACGTGAAAATCGACGTAGAATATTTGCATGCTATCAATCACCAATTAGATCGACTATTGCTGCTGACAATGTTGATCAATATCGTGAACAATTTGGAAAACGTATTTTTATCGCTTGCAAAAGCCTAAAATTCCGTTTGCAATGTCCTACTGCTGCAGATAACGTAAGCAATGCTGCTGATGGGGAACACTTTTGTCAAGTGGAACCTTATTTAACCAGCTTAGCGTTGTACGATGCCAAAGCTGGACGAAAATTAACTGAATCATTTTATTTCAATGTGAATGATGATTACGTGCAAGATATGTTGGCAACAAGTCCAGTTCCCACTTCGGTGGCTACATGTTGTATACCACGCGCACAGGAGCGTGATGAACGTACACGCTTAAATTCAGCACGTGCACAAAACTCGCTATTTGATAATTTATCACTTGAACTGCTGCGCTGTTCCAAAGAGCATTTTACACGTTTGCGGCAAGGTATTTTTTCGGTGACAGCACCACATGCAGACATTTTTCTCGTTCTCAAAGTGGAGAAAATCTTACAGGGTAATATAGTGCAAGCGGCAGAGCCATATATGAAAGCAACACGTGATCCCAGGATAGCATTAAAATTGCATAAGTCAATGCGTAACCATGCGCAGCATATTGGACACTATCGTCAACCATTTGCATGGGCAGCGAAACCGTTGTTTCGCCTTTACAGTACTGAATTGGATACTGAACATGATGAGTTTGAATTCCCGATTATTTACCGTCAAGAGCCAAATAAACTTAAGGATGAAGAATTATTGAAGTTGCTTGCAGAATATAGAAAACCAGATAAATTTAGCAAGATGACCATAATACCAGGTTTCTTTAAATTGAATATTGAAGAAATCGAGAGAGTGCAAGGTTTGTTTGTGATACGCTTGCGAAGTTAGAGCAATGTAAGATACATATTTTCTTATTTAAAGGGTCCTTTACTAAGTCATTGGTGCCTTTGGCCAACTTTAGTTTCCCTCCTAAGGCACCAACGCTCGAGTTGACAGAATTTCAAAGTAATTGCGAACGTGATACACATCCGTATATAACATTTTGTAATCATTTGTTTGTCTACCCCTTGAGCTTACAATTTGATAGCCAGAAATTATTTTCGCGTGCACGCAATATTACTGTTGTTGTAGAATTGCGTGATTCTGATGCAGAGGACACTAAAGCTCTCAAGGTTGTCATTTTGAACTGATTTTGCTTCTAATGCAATCTTAACATGATTTTCCACCTTTTTAATTTCAGTGCATTTATGGGCGTGCAGGACATGAATTTCTCGTTTCACAGATTGCCTGCCCCGTTATACATCATAATACCGCACCCAGTTGGTATGAAGAAATCAAATTGCGTTTGCCACTTGGTTTGTTCCCTGAGCATCATTTGCTTTTCTCGTTCTACCATGTTTCATGTAATTTGGGCAAAAAACGTGATACTAATGCTGCTTTTGAGACGCCTATCGGTTATGCTTGGTTGCCGTTGCTACAAAAAGGTAGAATCAATTTGGAGGAACAAATTATACCAGTAGCTGCATTCCTACCTGTGGGATATTTATCCATACAGCCACTGGGATTAGGAAAAGGGGTAAGAAGAAGTTGAAAAATATGATACAGCGCGTTTAAGTTTTGAAAAGTAAAAAAAAAATAAAAAAAAAAATACTTTTTTCTTGACCCCGACGTGATTTGAACACGCAACCTTCTGATCTGGAGTCAGACGCGCTACCGTTGCGCCACGGAGTCATATAACATTTCTGTGTTCTAAATAACATATCAACGAATTTTATTTATCTGTTAATAACAGTATCGGTATCGCACTGTGAAGCTTTATGATTAACATTGTTTACTGTTAAGTAACAGTGACTGTTGAACGAATTTTTTAGTCTGTTAATATAATTTTGCTGCACAGTTTCAACGAGATCAAATTTCAATTGAAATGAAAACAAAATCGAAGTGTGCAGTTTTGTAGGCGAGTCACGAAATTGTAACTGATTGTTTTTTCATAAAAAATATTGAAAAGTTAAAAAGCTATCAAATCAAAAGTCTAAGCATTGGCAGATGAATTCATTTAACAAATTCCCATTTGAAAGGTTTTTACTAGTACAGTGGAATTCCTCTTTAGCGAACTTCAATAAAAAATTTATATAGTGTTAAGATTTTTTTTTAAACAAATTGTTATAATTTTCTATAAAAGAAGTTTTTTCTGGTACGCTTCATATTTGCTGTAAGAAAGTTTGGCTGTACTTAATTTGTATTTATTTTCAGCATATATGTTACCGGCAAACTAGTTTTTAGGATAAACTAGTTTTTCCTAGGCCAAACTTGCTTATTCTTATGCCTAAAAGTATGCAATTTAATTCTAATGCAAAAGCACTGTGGATAGCGAAGCCACTTACCCTAACTTAGCACTTGCCAAGCATACAATGAATTACTGTCATACTTTGCTGTGGCCTTAGTCTGTAGCCACAGTGGTTTTGCAATACATCTTCATTGCCAACTGTTGTCAAAATGAGTTATTTTAGTGTATTACAATTTTTCTTTGCTGTAAGCTCAAAAGTTGTCAAATAGTTTTATTTTATGCTGACTAAAAATGAAAAATATAATTAACAAATAATTGTCAAATTTTACTTCATTAACTCAGTCTGAACAATGGCGTTTTACGAAACGAGTTTTTTCATTTGACTCGTTAAATGAATCAGTCTAAATGAAGCATACGGTTGCAACATTCAAAATTGTACAATTTTTTTTTTTGAAAAATTACGTATAGTCCAGTAACTTAAGGCTTAAATTGAGATAATTCGAAAGTTAGTGCAACTTTTATTTTGAAAACTCTTGTAATATTCTTAAAAACTTCAACCAATTTTTGTTTTTAGTAAATATGACGTTTTAAATCGTTCGACAAAAGGTAAAAAAAAGATGAAACAAATTTTACACTTTCGAATACTCTCAATTTTGTCTAATTTGAACTTAAATAAATTTATAAACTTTAATATTTTTAACTTTATGAGTATGCAGCTAAATAATATGTAGTATACAATTTGAACTAACCTATAATTTATGGTCTTTACACTTTAACACATACATTTTTAAACATTACTCGCTATAACTTTAACTATTTTTTGTTCTCTTCATTTTTCATGACTTGTGTTCTTTCATCGATATTACTGTTTTCCAATGAAATAACATTTACACACAATACATCATACCTTCTACATACAACTTTAACAACAACTAAATCAACATCATATCTTCACTTCTTCGCTACTATAATCTTCTTTTATTTCGAACTCTATCTATTCTTGGCTACAAAACAAAACCCTATTTTTAGCAGAATTGTGGACCAGATATTCAATGGATTGACAATCAACGCCAACTATTTGCAGTGGCGCTGCGACTGGACTCGACGGTTTTAACTGCTGATCAACATCTTCATAATTTCTTTGCACACTGTGAGCGTCTTTTGGAAGGTGGCAAAACTACTGCCTTACCAGCGGAAACTGAAACCTGTAAAATACTTAAAGCAGCGCATGCCATTGATATTTCTGCATTGATTACCTTCTTACCTACGTTACTTAATGAATTATTTACGCTGCTGGTGCATACACAATCGGAGGAAATTGGTGTCAATGTAATAAGGCTACTTATCAATATTATACATATGATTATCGAGGATGCTAATCGTAAGGAGTTACTTACTGCTTATGTGAAGTATGTATTTCATGCACCTTACTACAGTCAGAAGACCGCACGCACAGTGCATGGTGAGCTCTGCAAGCATTTGCCAATAATTTTGCATCCACAAAATACAGATTTTCTAATTGTGCATAAATTTATGCGTTATTCGGGTATATTTTTTGATTTGATTATCAAAAGCATGGCACAGCATTTACTTGCAACTGGTCGCATACGCATGATGCGTAATGAACGTTTTCCCAAAGAGTACCAAACGAAATTGGAGAGTCTTATACAAGTACTCATACCTTATCTGTTGTCGCGCTATAAGGATCTACCTGTAGAAACACAACAACTGAATAGGTCTTTGTCACATTTTGTGCGGCGCTGTCTCACTTTTATGGATCGCGGTTTTATTTTTAAGCTAATACGTTATTATATGGAACAATTTACTCCCGGCGATCCACGCACATTGCAAGAATTTAAATTTAATTTCCTTCAAGAAATTTGCCAGCACGAACATTATGTGCCATTAAATTTACCATTTGTATTGAATCCCAAAAACCGTCCGCCTGAGATGATGCAACATTTCATGTTATCGGAGGATTTTTGCCGTCAACACTTTTTATCTGGACTGTTGTTATTGGAACTTAAGAGTAGCCTCAATGAAGTTAGTAATGTGCGTCGTCATGCTTTGAATATCTTTAAGAATTTATTGGCAAAGCATGAACTTGACGACCGTTATCAGCATCGATATCAAATTTCACGCATTGCTCTGCTGTATGTGCCCTGGTTGGGCATTGCTATGGAGAATTTGCAGCGTATTGATGATATGTCGGAGAATACTCCCTTAAATGGTCACAACAATCATGTGTATGCTGATTCCGCTTCTTATACACAACGTTTATCTTGTGCTAGCAGTTATGTTTTTGCGAAAGAACCATCTGCTTTGACATCGTCAACATCCACGCCACGCATCAAAAATCGCATGACTTTGCATATTGAACATCCAAGTCCTATGCTTGCTTCTGTGCAAATTAAGGAAAGTAATTATTTAGCTGCAATTGCTGGTCAAGCCATAACCAATGGTAATTCGGATACATCGCTGAATTCCTTGACATCCGATTCTCAGGTAGGTTGTGTGGGACTGTTTTCATTGTAATATTTTGAGAGCTATTACACTGGGAAACATATATGGCTGGGTCGAATGTGTCAACTCCCTGGAATTCCATTCCAGGAAATTGAAATTGAAAAGTAATCGTTACTATCCAGCTGAAATTTTCATGCTCTTTTGCATTTTGTTCGCTCAGACTTCCATCCTCTTATGCATTTCGGATCGCTGCACCCGAATCTGATTCATGTTTTGCTATATTACGTTTAAATGACTGATTTTTGGTATTTTTATTTATAAAAAAATCCGAAATTCACAAGAAAACAAAGTCTAGTGCAAATTAATAAATTCCTCAAGCATTACTTTTTAAAATTTTTTTTTCGAATCTTTTTGAAATCCATTTGACTGAAGTACCAGCTAGTTATGAACGGCTTGAGATTCTACTCGGGTAGACTACCACATATACCGAGTCATATTATTTACTCGGTCACTAATTAATATCTTTCTAATAAATGGATTCTGGATAGCGTTAAAAAAAAAAAATCGGTCTTCGATGCTGTGTTGTGAACCGGAAGTCATAACTATATATGTATATAAGTCAAATCATATTGTCTGATTTTAATATCATTGTATATCATTATTTCTAGGCTTCCCAGGAAACTACTACATTGGGTGGTGGCGGCGTCGTTATTACAAATGGGAACCATGAAACAGATGTTGCGTTGCGAAATGGTCACAATCGTTCTGTAAGCGTTACTCAAGTTACACATATGCCACGTTGTGATAAGTTCACTTCCGCCGAGACCAAAGATTTACTTTTGGGTTTTCTCTTTGTTGTAAAATATTTGTCTCAGGAGCAAATGATTGGTTGGTGGCAAAATTGCAATGAAAGTGAAACTTTGGCATTCCTCACGATACTCGAACTTAGTCTTGTACATTTTCGCTATGTTGGAAAGAAAAATTTAAATCTTTATGATGATTCCAAAGATGCTAAGCAGGCGCGTTCTGCTAAAGCAAGTACATTGCCAGCACGTATGGTACCCCCGAATTTGGAAAACGGCAATGCACATGAGACTGGTACGTTAACGTTAACGCAAAATCGTGAAAATCTTATAGATGAAACAGCGCGTAACCAACTTGCGCTCTACGAATCCAACTTGGCCACAGAAGTTGGCATTATAATATTGGATTGTTTAGGATTGTATGCAATACAGTTCCGTGAAAAGCTCAACGATAGCATGATACTGCCAAAACTAGCACGGGTCTATTTGCGCTTCTTGCAGCTAGGTCAATCAGAAAATCTCTCTCAGCATGTTTTCGCTGCATTGCGCGCTTTT
Organism: Meiosimyza decipiens; assembly: GCA_963680825.1. Classification (NCBI taxonomy): domain Eukaryota; kingdom Metazoa; phylum Arthropoda; class Insecta; order Diptera; family Lauxaniidae; genus Meiosimyza; species Meiosimyza decipiens. The sequence continues at coordinate 71,888,839 of OY804260.1, read as the reverse complement.
ATTAACAACTTTTCACCAGCACTTTTTAAAGGTACCGCCATGTTATGTGGTCAAATGGTGTACGAACTACTGAAGGCGTGCGATAGTCGTCTGGTTGTAATACGTCATGAAGCTTGTGCTGTGCTTTATTTGCTTATGCGCAGTAATTTTGAATTCAGTGGACGTAAGGGTCTCACGCGTGTGCATCTGCAGGTCATTATTTCGGTGTCACAAATGATTGGTAATGTGATTGGTCTGAATAATGCACGCTTTCAGGAAAGTCTATCGCTTATCAATAGCTATGCCAATAGTGATAAGGCTATGAAGGGTACAGGCTTTCCTATGGAAGTAAAAGATCTAACACGTCGTGTGCGCACCGTTCTTATGGCAACGGCACAAATGCAGGCACATCACATGGATCCCGAGCGTTTGCTTGAGTTGCAATATTCTCTGGCAAATTCGTATGCCTCCACACCGGAATTACGTCACACATGGCTTGTCACTATGGCACGTAATCATGAGCAGAACGGCAATTTATCGGAGTCAGCATGTTGTTATCTACATATTGCTGCTCTTATGTCGGAGTATTTACGTTTGCGTGGTGGTTGTACCATTGATTGGGGCTCATCAGCATTTACTAAAATTTCACGAAATATACCTCGTGATGAGAAGGGTCTTAAGTTGGATTCCGGTGCACAAGATTCACAGTACACTGAACAAATGCTGCTGGATCAGTTGAAAGAATGTGCAGATTTTCTAGATCGTGCTGAACGCTTTGAGTGTTTGGGTGATCTATATAAGTTAATTTTACCTATTTATGAACGTAGTCGTAATTACATTGCGCTGGCGCAATCCTATGAGCATCTTACGCAGGCTTACAATAAGATAATTGAAGTAAACCGTACAGGAAAGCGTATGCTAGGACGTTTTTATCGTGTGGTGTTTTACGGTATGGTAAGTGAAAATGATTGAATTGGCACTTCTTCCAGATATTATTACAATTTGAATTTTTTTTTTTACGCAGATGTATTTCGAGGAAGATCATGCTGTCGAATATGTTTATAAAGAACCAAAACTCACGTCGTTGAGTGAAATTTCCGAGCGGCTTTCCAAACAATACAAAGAAAAGTTTGGCGAAGAAAATGTGAAGCTAATAATGGATTCATCTCCAGTGAGTATAAAAATAATATTTAATACTAGCTGATGCTCGCGACTTTGTGCGCGTAGCCTGTTTTTGTTGTTTCTGCGAAGGCAAGCAATTTAAATTTTTTAGTAGACCTACTATAATTTTAAGTCATTTTTCACAAATCCCGCGTTGTTGTTGTTTGCAATGTAAATTGACAAATTGAGAATGAGAGCGAGAGAGTAAAATTTGAATATTCCCTTGTCTCTTTGCCATAAATATTGGATTGCATTGCCATGGGAAAGACAAAAACAAAACACACACAAACACATTAACTTCCCATTAAACGACTTTTTATGCATGCATTCTTGTAAACTTTAATATCTCGATATTTACTATGAATATCGTGATTATTTTGATTGGAGATTAAGACAAAGCGTCTAAGGAATATAACTAAACAAATTTAATCAAAATTTATTCAGTAGTTTTTGCGTGAAAAGCCAGTTCAATTGTTTGAACCAGGAGTGCCCTAGCCCTATGCCCACGGTGCACAATTGTTTTTGTAGATGCCCTTAGGCATAGGCTGTGAATTCTTATGCATAAACACAAAAAATTTTGCAAAGCAACAACACTTGTGCATGCTTTGTTGTTATGCATTGGCGACAATGATCTTCAACGTAGATTTTGTTGTTGTCTAACGATTGATTTCGCCGAAAAAAGTTTGCAGCTGTGGATTGAGAGCACTTGGAAAAATTTGTGTTTGACTTAAGTTTCAAATTAAAATTATTCTAACTTTGAAATATGAATTACAAATCTTTAGAAGAGAAGTGGGAAAGTGTTTTTTTCGCTCATAATCTTAAGGCTGTTATTTTATTGGAATGATCATGGAAGAATGAAGGCAAATTTAGTTTAATAACTTTATTATTTTATTACAAATAAATTTGCAGAAAATATAATTCGTTTTTTTTTTCTGTGTACATATTGAATTCTGTATTTTTTTTTAATAAAGTTTATATGTATTGGTGTTTGCACTTCCATAAGGAACTTTTGGGCACCCCTGGTTTATACTTTAAATAATGGCTTGGTTTTGAATAAAAAAGGTTCATAAGAAATCAGTGCAATATTCATCAGCGTCTGAATTAAAGACATGGAGACATAGACCTTACGTACGCAAATTAGGTACTTTAAAATGCTACTAGTAATAAAATCTGTGTGGCAATAATGACAATCGACATTGTGTCAATTCTGAACAAGCAGATACATATGTATGGAATTTATTTTGTTGATTTTTACTTACGGAATAATACAGCAATAAGTTTTCTCTACATTATGATTTTGGACTTCTTTGATGGCATGTCTCGTTTCCGAGATGTCGTTAATTAAAACAAATTCCCATTACATCCATGCAAAGATTTCAAATGAATATGCATGAATTAAAACAACTTATATTCGATTCTCGGGAATGAAGCATCTGATTGAAAAGGTCAAGGTGAAATTTGTAGAGCAAGGCTATTGCTGTCTCATTGCATAAATAAAATATATCAAAACAACTTCCTGCAAGTATAAAATAACTTCTGTGTCTAAATACAGCATATCACGTACTTAAGCAAGGATATCTCAAAGTCGAAAATTGTGTATCATATGCACAAAATGTCTTTCTTTGATGGCTTCAAATGCTTTCCGGTTTCGAGTCGATTTTTTAAATTTTCGGCTAATTTATTTTCATGTCTATATTTTCTAAGCGACTTTAACTTTTAATTTACAGGCCACGTCAAAGTTTTAGCTTTCATTATTCGTTGCATTTTTGTAAACACAAAAAAAGATTTTGAAAATTTTGATTTTTTGTTGTTGTTTTCTTGTAGTTTTCAGACTATAACTCTAAAACGATTAAGAGATCAGCATTAACTATACCATATCACTTAAAATCCATTAATGCAAGATAAACATTTCAAAAGTACCAACGTATTGTAGGTTATATATTTTTTGAAAAGTAATTTAAATTTTTATTCAATGATGTAATTTTTTACTACTTTTTGATCAAGAGCAAACCCGGCACCCGTCTTGCTAATTTGTTGGATAAATGGAATGTATTCACTCAGTTGAGAACTATTACACTTTCAATCGATGATCTTGCCGAACCATGTTATAAACTTTTTCTACAATTTTTAGTTTTTTCTTTCCTTAAGAATGAGTTAAGCGATCTCTTTCGATTTCAATGTGCAAACTGGCTCGAACGCATTGATGCTTAAGTATTTGAAATGTCTTGCCAAAAAATCCATAAACCTAAGCAATAAGTTGATGTTTCCCTTGTTTCTAAGATTTCTATTAAACTTTTTATTCCTTATTTTACTATATAAACTTAAAAAATGCATTATGACATAAATTATGCACATAATCCTACATAAGAACAATATTTGCGTTTTCCTATTGACAAGGTTACATTTGAAATATTTTCAAGCTGTTTCAACTCAGAAAATAGCTAAACAAGATTCTGCAAAAAATTCAAGAGGGCTGGCTGGTCTTATTAATAAGCTGGTACAACACCACCCGGTTCAAATGTACTTGTGAATTACTTCAACGAAAACATTTCTTAACAAATTTTACTAAAGTTGCGCTTGTTTCGATTTTAACTTATGGGCATATGCGTTAAATTAATTAGATATACCTTAGAACTAAAATACATTCCTTCGTTTTAGTATCAAAAAAATTTATTAAAAACATTTCTTTTATCTAACAACATTTGTGAGAAAACAATTACAATTTACATAATTTGGATTTAAATTACTCAAATGAAAAATTTTATAAATATGAATTACTTCTGTTAATTTAAATTATTTGAACAAAAATTGTGAAAGTTCAATATTGGTTTCGGAATCATCATAAGGAAATAAATTTCGACGCTTTATGTAAATTGTGGAAATTTGAAGTCACACACGCACATATGGTCATAAGTTAATTTTTAAAAAAATATATAAAATTGAATACATAAGAAAAGAACAGAAAATAAGTAATTTAAGAATTTGGAAAATTATTCTGGAAAGAAGTTCAGCTTACTTTTTGCGCTTCTGTTTGTCGAAGTGATGATGCAACGGTACCACGTGGTAGTTTCTGTGAAGAATCTTTGGAGTTCTTAGAGGATGTTGATGACTTGGAATCTGATGATTTTGTGCTAGTGGTTGATATTTTGTTATGCAAAGTCTTGCTGCTACTACTATTTGTTGATGGAGTAAACGATGATCTGTTTTTGGTAAAAAAAAGTACATTTTAAGTTTAGTTGCGAATTTTTAATGGAAAAAATTAATACTTAGATGTAACGCTTTTCTCTGTTGAACTTGTCGATCTAAGCGATATGGCGTCTTTTGCTGTTGTCACTTTTGTGGCTGTCTCCTTTTTAAGTCCATTTGTGTCTGACGTTTTGTTTAATAAAGTACGCGAACGTACAGCACTTTTTGGTATTGTTGTTGTGCTGCGTTGCGTTGTTTTTGTGGTGTTAGCCTCGGCAGTTTTCATATCTGTCTTTGATTTGAAAGTACTTGACAGGTTATGTAAACTTTCGGAAATGCGTTTGGTACGTGACATATTACTAGACGTTGTGGTTTTTGATGTTGATTTTTCAGTCGCAACACCGCTGGCATTGACGGAGCTGGTAGATGTTGTTGAATGTGAACTAGTGCTGCTTGAGGTCTTCTTAATTGAACTAAGCGCAATTTTGGAAATTTTTCTAAGGCTACCTTCTTTTTTAATCGGTATCGTCTTATTTACTTGTTCTTTTTCAACAATTTTATGTCCTTTTCCTTTGACATTGGCTTCCACAAATGTTGCTGTTGCAGTAATTGAAGCTGTTGCTTTTGTTTTTGGTGCAACTTCCGCTGTGATTGCCACTTTAGCAATTTCCGTTGTTTTTGCTGTCTCTAAAGTTTTAGCAATTTCCATAGCTTTTGCTGTCTCTACTGTCTTAACTATTTCGACAGCTTTAACTGTCCCAAAAGTTTTTGCTGTGCCTAAAGTTTGCGATAAACCTATTGTTTCTAGCTTAGCTGTAGCTTTTTTCATATCTGCAGTATTTGTAATTTGTGTTGACAAAGGCTCGGCTGTATCTAATTCTTTGGTCTTTGTTAAATTTTTACTTTCATCTGCATTAATTTCTTCCTCTATTTTCTTAATAATTGCAGCCATATCATCATCGTCCTCTGTTTTATTTTGTAAGAGTTGATTTTTTTCGCAAACTGCTTCAATTTCAAGTTGTCTCTTTTCTTCTTTTTTCTCTTCGCTAACCGTAAGACAATCACCGCAAACTTTATCGTTTGCAATATCTACATTTCTTCTGATGTTTTGCATATCCTTGAAATTGATATCTTTGTCTTTTAACAGTTCTCTTTTCTGCACAATTTCTTCTTTATTCACAATTGGTTTTTCATTTTTGAAAATCATTTTTTCATTATCAACTATTGCAGTTTTGTTCATCAAAAACTTTACATCTGCATTTAACTTACTGTCAATATTTTTAAGCTCTTCACTGTCGTGCTGCTCTATTTTAGCAATAGTTTCACTCTCTATTTGCTGTTTAGCAATCTTTTTTGGTTCTACCTTTTCGCTAAAATTTAATAAACCACATTCTCTTACCCTACCACTAGCAGACTCTGAAAAATCATTTTGCATTCTCTCTAAAATTTCTTCCGAGGATTTTGTTTCTTTAATAATTTCTTGAAACATTTGATTTCGTCTTGTTACATGTGAGGGATAAAACTCCTTGGCCGCTGGATTTAGTTTGGACTGAATTATTAAACCACTCGAAATGACAACACTTTGCAGTTGTCTTTCCTCTTGTTGCATTACGGGCTGTTCTGTGTGCTTTTTCTCTTCCATTGTGTTTTGAAATCGTAATTCTTGTAAAATTAAAAATTTCAATTTTTTTATTGTTTTTGAAAATAAATTTGTTTTAAAAAAATTGAAGTAAAAAACGTAGCAATTTTAATTTTTGTTATTCCTTTCCAACTTCTCAAAATGATATACGAAAATAATTTTGGTCCAATTGTTTCAACTTTGAATTTAATTCTTTTAAAAAAGTTGCAATTGAACAAAAAATTAAAATTAAAGTTGTTTTTGAAGTTTGAAATTTGGAAAATATTTTCCCAAGTAACTTTAAATATATAATTGATATCTGGCAAGTATAACTAGATATATTAGAATACAGTGGATTGAAATACAAGAGGACAATTGAGGTGATCCAAAGCAGATGGTTTCTTTGCATTTGTATTGAAGTATTATCTTTGCGTTGTACATAAATACATCTACATTATTGATAACATTTTCGAGATGATTATTTTGAGCAACTAACAGAGTATCTGAAAAGGAATAATGTTATATTTGTTCGGCAATATGATTTTAGGAAAGGCACTATCACTGAAGAGGCTGTGGTCGTTGACTACATTCGTGCTGGAATAGATGAAGAGTTCAAACATGTTGCTGATGTGTTTTCAAAATTCTGTTTAAGATAAAAGTCGACTCCAAGATAATTTCAAAAATGCCGTCAGATCCGAACCAAAGGTTACATTTTTATTTGTGATCGCATCAGAAATTGACATTATCTTTCTCGCCCACTATTATTCGCTTTAAGCCAAATTAAAAATTACTTTTTGATGTAGTATAGGATATAAAATAAAAGTTAATGGTAAATGATTTTCCAGCAATATGTGTTTATATTTTTCTGAAAATAGTTTAAGGTACTTGGCGTAGACCTGCTTAATTTAAGTTAGAAAATGAGGTTGCCAAAAATGCAGAAAAAAAAGCAGAAACGATTAAAAGCTAAAATTTTCAGGAGTCATTAAACCTTCAATTTGTTGAGGTCTAAAGGATATTAAATTACCTTTTGTATTTTATTTAATGATTGAATTACTTTTGGAAAATACTATATATTTCTTGGTAATATTGCGCGTTGTCACTAACCGAACTTGTGGCGTATGAAAACAAGCCTAAATTTAAATTTTCTTGATAAAATTTATTTTTTGTTACTTTAAAATATTTCGTGTTTTAAAAACCTTTAAGTATTGTACTGAAGACTATAAAATAGTACAGAGACCTAGCTAGCTATCTTAATCGACTAGAAAATCTATTTGACGGAACCAAATTATAACACGCTTTTGGTTCAAAATTATAATAATTTGCGTTGAAAATCTTAAGTGCACGCCGCACAGTGTAAGCTTTTTATAAAAATTGTGTGCATAAATAATAAAATTGAAATGAATGGTAGAACAACTTTTTAAATGGTACATAATTTGTACCATTTGTTGACTAACGAACGGCGTGTTCCTTCAATGTAATCGAATAATAACTAATAATGAAGTTAGTTATCTTAAAGTCTCGTCAAAAATTAAATACTGCGTTAAAGTCAAAATATGCCTACTTTTGTCTGGTGATGGTCCAAACATTACGAGTAGTTGTTCGAAATTTGGTCGTATTGCGTTAAAAATCACTGTCCGCATAGCGTTTTTAAGTTTTTGCTTGTTTAGGAGGTGCAACGCCTTTCTGTCAGAAGTTATCCAATTTCTCGAATCGTTCCTAATGTTTGTTTGATTTTGGTTGCATTGCCTTAAATAGCTCTCTTAGTAAAGCGTTGCAAAGTTTTTGCTTGTGTGGGAGGAACTATGACATATGAAATTTTCTGAACGTCTGTTGAGATAGATTTTTCCTTTGTATATTCCATATCCACTCGTTTAATAACTAAATTTCAGAACCCCTGCATTTCTTGCAAAACAGTTTTTAAATAGTTTATACCAAAAACTGTCAATAATTTAGAACTTTGGAATTGTTAATCGAATAAAAATATTCATTTGGCAGATAGGTCAGTCCCGCAATCATCTGTAACTGCATACAAATACTAACGATATTTTGTAGACAAAGGCTTAAAATGAATTTTGAACATCACCATGACAATTTAGACAATTTATGTGGTATAATGAGCCAAAACTGTCACATTAAAGGTCTCAGAGACATTGAGTTCTGAATTAAATTAAAACTGTTCCGTTTAGTAGTGAGAACTTAATTTTTCCAATTCCAAATTGGGCCGAAATAAGGCTCTTCGAAATGGTAATTGAACTTCAGCCATATAGCAGCGATAAATCGGAGGAGTCGATAAATTCCGAAAAACTCGATAAAAGTCGAAAAAAACGTTAACTGTCCAAACTATGGAAAAGGACGATAAACTCCATAAATTTTCGAACAAATCAATTTAAGTCAAAACTTAACGAAAATCATCGAAAAAATTCGATTCATGGCAGAACTTATTGTGTCAAAAAGCATCGAAAAAAATCGATAATTATCTAGTTATCGAAAATATTGAAATATGTGTGTCGAAAAACTTCGTTGAGTCGAAAAGTAACGAATAAGTACATAAATTTCGAATTGTATTAAAAATATTCGAAAAGTGGCCGAACAAAATCGATTCGCAAGCTTCATAGATCGGTGCAAAACAAAATTTAATGTGCCCCAAACGCTCTCCGTTGATAAGAATGAAAAACTACGGATATATTTGATCTAACAATACAAAAATCCATAGTTACGATTAGTGGCGTCACTTCACCAAATATTGGGGGGGGAGGGGAGGGGGTGAAAATTATATTTCCACCACTATTAGATGGCTTTATTGAATTAATGTGTTGAATAATAACTAGTATCAGATACTTGAGGGGGCCAGCCCTACTGAATTGACGCCATTGGTTGCGATTGTTTTAGATATAAAAAAAAACAAAAATAGAATCAGTTATGAAATAACTATGTACTCGTATCTGCGAACTTTCTTTGAACTGAAGTATTTATTCAAGTACCTAAATGAGCAAGAACAAAAATTTTTGACCAATTCGAGTGTCCGACAATGGGAATCGACCACGATACACCGTCGACAACTTGAGTTTTTATGTAACTTAGTGTTACATTTACCGAATTTCAATCCTTTAATTTTCCATACTCACTTCCTTTCAGCTCCTTAAGTCTGTTATAAAAAGTTGCATTGTGCGCTCCTGCATCTAAATGTTAGTAAACTGGCTGAAAATGTTGGATTTTAAATTCTGTTGATAACATACAAACCTGTTCTTGACATAGAAATCTGTTTGTTACATGCAAATCTGTTAGTTACATAGTTAACATGTTAATAACATACTTACAACTTTATTACATACTTCTATATATGTATTATTGTGTAAAAAAGTTGATGTTAAAGTATAAATTTAACAGGCGATGTACTCATCGCCTCCGTGGCGCAATTGGCTAGCGCGTTCGGCTGTTAACCGAAAGGTTGGTGGTTCGAGCCCACCCGGGGGCGTTTACTTTTTTAATAAATAGCAACACTAATGTTCTCAACTTTGTTGTTTTTTTTTTAACATAATTTTATTTTTATTTCATAAAAATAGGTCGATGTGAATGCACTTGACCCTAAAATGGCCTACATTCAAGTAACACATGTGACGCCCTACTTCAAAAAAATGGAATTGGAGCAACGTGTGAATGAGTTTGAGCAAAATCATGATGTCGAAATTTTTATGTATGAAACACCGTTTACGAAATCGGGAGCAGCAAGAGGCAACGTAGAGGATCAATGGAAACGCAAAACGATTATTAAAAGTGAGCGTTAATTTTATTATATGTACAAATGATATATTCTAAAACCCATTATTTCTTTCGTTCTTTAGCTATTTATTCATTTCCCTATGTGCTTAAACGTATACCAGTTAAATCGCGTGATATTATCGAATTGAGTCCAATTGAAGTTGCCATCGATGAAATGCAAACTAAAGTATCTGAGTTGGAAGAAGTCATAATGACACCGGCTGATGTAAAAAAGCTACAACTACGATTGCAAGGTAGTGTAGCCGTAACTGTGAATGCTGGTCCATTGGCGTATGCGCAAGCGTTTCTTGATCCTAAAGTATCGAATAAGTTTGCAGTTGGTCGTGTGGAGGATTTAAAAGACGTCTTTCGGTTGGTTTTCTTGTTGCGAAATGAAGCTTAGTATATGTATTTTAATATTTCTTTTTGTTTTAATATTTGCAGAGATTTCATTGGTGTTTGTCACACTGCGCTGCAATTGAATGCTCGTCTTATAAGCAGCGATCAAAAAGAATACCATTCCGCTCTCAAAGATAACTATCAAAAACTGTGCCAAGCGCTTAGTGAGTTGCTCGACGAACCTTTTACGCCGCTCGATGATAGCGCTGCAAATACGCATCGAAACAGCATGGCTTTGTTTAATGCTATCAGTGGCGCTTCGAATAACTCAAGTACAGCCTAAATTTAAAATAAATAAAACAAAAAGCTAGCAAATTAAATGCAATTTTATATTTTATAATTAAACTTATTGTGGTGTCCAGTGGTTAATTGACTAGCTAACAAGTTCATGATATCTTTAGATGTGTTAACCAATCAAAAATTTTTGAAACTATTAATTTTTTTTGCTTGAATTAATTACACAAGTCAAAAATTAATAAAATTACTAACTTATATACTCCTAAAATAGACAAGTGGTGAGTAATAATTAGCTGTAGTAAAATGCATTTAATGTTTTAATCCAACCGCATATATTTGCATGACATTTAACTGTGCGCCAAAAAATTGTTTGTTGAAAAGAAACATAGTAGTTTAGGTCTATGAAAAATGCTTAACTTCTTTTTTACTTATTACATGAAATTGACTCTAGTCAGCAGGTTATTTTTAAAATCGATCTTTTGTAAATATTTTTTTTAGCATTAACAAAAAAAAAAGCAAAAACCATTGAAAAATTTAATTTCTTTTTTTGGCGGTATTGGGGATCACTGCCTTTGAAATATTTGTTTAAAAAGGTGACAAAATGCCATCATTTATCTGACATTTTTAAATTTTATAAATTAAAGCTTTCGTCATTCTAAATCGTTGGTTGAATAAATTCAATCGAGATTGAATCTCCTCACACGAATTATATTTCCTAACATGCTGTATTTCCTGGTACAAGGGAATATAATTTGAGCTATCAGCAATGTAATAACTCAACAGCGTATCTGGTGTACAAGGCACTTGCTGATATCAATTGCTCAGATCTGGCGGAGTAAAAATTTTGATAAATGAGAAACTTTTATAAATTGGTTAAAATTCGCCAAATTGTTAGTAATATAGTTAGTATTTCCAAAAAATATTTAAAAGCAGAGTGCGTTATGGTAACAAGATGTAATTTAAAAAGTAGGTCGGTATCTTATTGAAAAGGACTCATTAATTTGACTTGACACTCTTAACATTTTTTATAATTGGCCTTATTATTATGGATTATGCGCAGAAAGAAAGTAGTGCAAAAGAAGTCTCGATCGATAATTTTTTTTTCAATTCTTAGATCGCGCATCGAAAAATAAAGTTATTCACAGTATCGAAAAACGAGTCCGTCTCACGGTATCCATGGCATCAATTTATATGGGGAAATTGGGTAGTCTCCAAAATTAGTCGAACATAGTTGAAAAATTTTAAGCTTTAGAGCAGTGGCGTTCGTTAGTATTTGAACGTTCATGCTGTTTGCAACGTAGTCACATGCGTGCAGTGGAATGATAACAACAGATTCAGAAATGTCTAAGAAATGTAAAAAAGTAGCCTCGCTTGAATCTGTTGTCTAGTTGGCGTTTCTACACAGGATCCTCTCTAATTCTTAGTCATGCATATTAAATTGGTTATTTTTTTTTCTGGAGGAGCGAAGCAGTTAAGAAATATCAAACAAAAATGGGTACTTACTTGGTTTACTTAGGGAATGGGACAGTCCTAACTGAATAGAAAATGTATGCGCAGCATTATTTACCAAAACGAGTAAGACCTTGAAGTTGAGGACTTGAGCTTTTTTTTTGTGAGTAGTATTTGACTAGTTGATGATGATTAACTATACATCATATCGGAATAAGTCGAACCATTGTTGTGCTACGTTTATTAAAACGTGTGTTAAATAAAAGAACAACATTTTAAAATATTGATATGTACATTAGAAATTAGTTAGTATATAAAAAAAAACATATTATCTTCTTTAGGGTAAATGATATTTTGAATTAAATCGGTTATTGGTATATCCATTTTGGTTTTTTCATTAATATTAATACTTGATCTTAGTCACTCTGTGTCACAATGCAGAAAGTGAAGAAGTATAAATTCTACAAAAAAAAAAAAAATCATGTTTCTTAAAGCAAAAAGGTGTATGAAATGTATACCATTACGCATGACTCTAAAGCAATTCACTAAACTTAACTAAGTTGAACTTACAAATTTTATTTTAACTTAATATCCACCATACATACTATGCACATATATTGTTTTTATGTTTTTCTCTTTGAATGCTTTTACGCTTAAAATTTATGTATACACTAATATTCACCCATAAATAAACTTTATTTTTTAGGTTTTGGTTTTGCAGTTTATTAATATGTTACATACATATCCATATAAATGTATTAATTTAACAAACAAAAACCAACTGAGGCTCTAAACTCTGCTTTAAATGAAATTGCTCGAAATTTTTTCCAAAAAAAAAAAAAAATACAAACACCCATCCAGTTGTAAGAGAACACGCCAGCACACATTATATTGATTCTATAGTAACCATAAGTTGTAGTTTAACAATTATTTTTCTTAACAATTTAACAATTATTTTCATAACACAAATTAACTATATTTTATTGAATTTAAAAATTTTACTGTATTTAAATATTTTGTTGTTAAAAAAACTTATTTTCTTTTGTCATTTCGTAACGCACAAAAGAGAAAATGAAGAAGAGCCATATACATAAATAATTTAGTTTGATACTGATGTAGCTTTTAGCTGTAGCATTTTTTTTTTAATAAATCTCAAAATTATTTAATTATTTTTATTTTTCTAATAATGCTTTCCAAAAAATATGTGTTTTCTTTTCCAAAACTTTTTAAAATATCAAATCATCTGAATTATAAAAAAAACTGAAAACTTTTCTGATCGAATTCTGTAAAACTTTGATGTTAAGTTGTTTTAACCAGTGCTTATGGATCTACATTTTAATGTAATTTGTTGCAAGAAAAATGTATGAAATTTTAGACCTCTTGCTACTAAAATTAAATTTAAAAATTTATTACTATTTCTCTTACTTTTTTGTAAAACTATAACAAAATGATTTTATATTTGTATTGCAATAATGCTTATATCAAAACCCTATGTATGAAAAGGTTTTTAACGAGTGGCTCTTTGAAAAAAATCAAAATAGTGAACCCGATATGACGGTCAAAAAAAAAAAAAAAACTATCATAGAATATAAAGTTTTTTTTGTCAATTTATTTTGCTTCTTTATAAGCAATATATTAATTTAAATCTTATTTTCGTGATATGATAGCATGGTAAAAAATGTGGCGGTTTAATGAGTTACAAGCCCTGCCTACAGCATGTGCTAAAAATTGAAAATCTAAAATTTTTAACTGATTACATACTTGGCCCACTGTTGTTTTCTGTGGAACTTCCCAGTGCCCTTGGGCGTTATGGTAAGCCGAAACTGGTACTGTGTTTGGCTGGGCTTGTGCATGGGCCTAAATCTTATACTTTTATGTACTTTGATTTGGGCTTGAGACTGGCTTTTCCTTGTATAGTATTTTTTCAAACTACTACAGATCGCATGGGAAGAATTCGTGCTGGCTGTGGTTGAAACCTAATTCGTTGGAAGAGTACAATGCTTACGTAATTACCCGATAAGGAGTTGCATTCTCAACCAAGTGGCCGTTCTGAGAATTGCAAGAAATCCTAGATAGGTCTCGGCTCAAACCAAGGAAGAAGTTATGTCCATAAACATAGCTATACTTGGTAACTGTATCAACTGTAGTCTTCCTCAGGTTAGGGACGTATATAAGTTAATACATGTGACATTAAGCAAATCGAAAGTTCTTCTGATTGCCAAGAGTGAAAAGAGTCTAGTGGGTATACCTCCATTATGGCCATGCGAATCTCGAGTTTGTAAGTAAAGCTTAAAACCTGGGATTTATACTTAACTCTAAGCTTACGTGTGTGGATCATGTAAATACCATTGTTAGGAACATATAGCCAATGTTAAGCTACTTGAGAGCTTCCACTGATTTTACTCCGACAAGTACATGTCGAAGAATACTCCAATTGGAAAGTTTGAAATAGTCGCGGTCAAATAGTAGAGCTACAAATAAAGATGGGATAAAATTTTTTTTAATTTTGTTTCACGCTGTATGCATATCTTGAAAAATTTTTCAAGGTCACATTTTAATCATAAGTATAATCACACAAAAATTAGTTTTAAATCATAATTGCGTATGAAGATATTAACAAAAGATTCACAATTTTTTTTTCAAAAGACTTGCTGCAATTCGGTGGATCCGTTTTGCAATATTGGTCACACCATATGATTTGATTGCACATTTAAAAAATTAACTTTTAAAATAAACGGCTCATACTTCCAGAAAAAATTTTTTTAACGAAATAATTTACTATTTTAACAATGCTTTTAGTTGTAAGTTATTTATTTTAAATTTATTAAGTTATAAAAATTTATTATCGCTTAATCAAACAGATGTATTATTTATGTTTTTTTTTCTTTGAATGTAACATTTTTTATTGATTAACAAAACAAAAAAAAAAAAAACATATTTATTCAAAAAAACGTAGGAATAGCAATGAATGTAGTAAATTTTTATACCATACATAACAATTAAAATAAAAAAATAAAAATAGTAAATTTGTATAAATTGTCATAACTCACAAATATTACAGGAGTCTAGCGCAATTATATTACAATATTAAAATTAAAAAAAAAATAAACAAACATTAAAAAGAAAAAAATAGAAATGCACAAGTGTTAAATGTCAGTTAAGTCGTTTATTTTTCTTTTTCTACTTTTGTTGTATTTAATTTTCATATAAATAAATTATAAATAAATAACTATGCTTTAACAAATTTAAAATAAAAAAAATTATGTTAATATTTTTTACATATTTTATTATAAACTAAATTTTAAGTTTTCTAAACGCTGTATCTATTTTTTTACTTACTTTTGTGTAAATTTTTACTTCAGAAATACTATAAGAGATGTAGTATGTATATTTTGTCTAAATATTTTTAAGTGTTTTTAAAACATTTATGTTTTAAATATACAACTTACCAAAGTTAATACTTTTACGCAGTTAATTAAACGGCTCTTTGTAGAGAAAGTGCTATAAACGTAATAAATGTTCTTTTGTAAAAAAAAAATAAAAATATAAAAAAAAAATAAAAATATAAAAAAAAATAAAAATATAAAAAAATAATATAAAATATTTTTACTTACCCATTACCTTATCAAGAGCTGATCTTAAGATTGAAGTACAGATGAGAAGTTACACTATGCCTTAGGTAAAAATCATATATTGAAAAAGCATCAGTTTCATATTTTTTTTAAAGTATATGCGCTCAGATATTTTTCATGCTTATGGTAATTTTTGTTGTGAAAATTAATGGTGCAGTTTTTATTTATGTACTCCTACAAAATTTTTATTAATTATTTTTTGATAGAGCAGGGTTCCTGAAAAAAAAATATTAATAAAGTCCGTGGAAGGGTTTAGTTTAGTTTCGAAGATATAGTCATTGGTAATCGCAGCACTTTTCTAAAAATCATAATTATTTGAAGACGGCTTAAATAATTTGAACACTATGGAAGTCAGATAATGTAGCTATATAAATGGTATATAAAAATGTTGGCTTCTTCTTAATTAAAATTTTTACCAAAACGTGGTATTGAGCTTTAATTTTATGAGCATATTGAGAAAGCTGCATTGACATCTTTTCAATTTTATGTACCACTTATAGCTGATTTTTCTTTTTTAAAAATTAAGATTTTTTTTTAATTTTAATAATAATGATGATAGTGAACATTTTTGTCTGCAGATATTTTTTTACAAAAAAGTGGTATAAAATTTTTAATAAAATTACAGGAAGTTTTTAATAAAATCTCATGTGATAGTGCTGTAAATTGAAAGGCTTACCATGCTATTACTCAGTTTAAACCAGTTAGTTCAGGCTATATTAAATATATATTAAGGAAATAACGTCAAATTATCGATTATCTCATGTGATTTTTAATAAAATTTAGACGGATGTGCCTCTCACGTACGGTTTCGCTTACTGAACGCATAGCAGTCCGGGCCAAAGAGGATCCTCTTTGGTCCGGGCTGCTCGTAGTCGGTCACCGATCCGTACGATAGACGGATCCGTCTCGTGCGGTCAGGCGGGTAAGTGGGACCGCAGGGACCGATCGCAAAAAAAAAAACCATGCGGTTTTTAATAAAATCTCAAGCGAGTTTTAATAATATCTCATGGGATTTTGAGTAAAATATGTGTTTTTTAATAAAATCTCATGTGATTTTTAATAAAATCATATGGGATTTTTAATAAAATTGTTACTCTTAATGGAAAACAGCGTCGCAGGACAATGCCCGAAATGAAGATAGGTTATGTTAAAGTCATGGCACAATTAAGCATGGTAGAACTATTTTGTCAAACTCAAATTATGCAAACGTGAAAGTCCCTATCATTTATATCAAAAATAAATAAACAAAAATAAAAGAAAACTGCGGACAAGCGCGCGTTTTTAATTGTGAAAAAATCAACAATAAACAAAAACGAAACAAATAAATCGCTTTGACAGAAAAGTTAGGCATAAAAGTAAAGAATAATAAATGTCACTTAGAATTGCTGCTACAATGATAATTGTACCATGGGTTAAAGTTATTACTTGAAAACATGGGTTGCATGCGTCAAAACACATTTCTATCTTCCCGTACATCGCATCCTGTAATCTTATGCACTCGACTTTTCTATAGATTTTAGGTAACAATAATCAAATAGATAGAGCAAACTTCAGTAGTTTTCATTGAAAAAGACTTAAGCTAAAAATAAAAATGCAACCCTATTTACCAATTGTAAATTAAATTTTATTACAATTTTTATTTTATTTCTTGAACAATACAGAAAGAAGGGCGATCAAAATGATGAAGTGACAAATAGAGCACATTTCCTAATGGTATCAAAACTTTAAATTATACAAAAGAGAAACAAGTAAATTGGATACAAATTCTAACCAAATTAGTAAAATATTAAATAACAATTTTATGACTGTGACATTTTTCATAAAAAAAATCTTAATTTTATTTGTAAATTTTTATTCCGATGTCCAGCAATTTCTTTATATATTTTTTCAAGTTGCGGCTTTGTTAAGATTTTATAATTTTTTTATAATATTTCTTCCTAATGCAATATTTTTACTAAAATTTTTATATATAATATAAAAGATTTGTTTCATTTGTTTTTTTTATCAAATTGCACACAAACAATAAATTTATTTTTAATAAAAGTTAAAGTGTAAATGGTCACACCAAATGATTTTTCATAATAATTTTTTTTTTGAATTTTATTTTATAAATACATTTTTTGTCTCCTTAATATTATATTAAATTTTAAAATTTTATTTTATAAATTTTTTTTCCATCCTACTTTAATTCGCTTTAAAATTATTTAAAATTACAACAAAACAAAGCAACCTTAGAGACGAACTCCTTGATTGCGTGAACGCACGAAATTCAATAATTCATCGGAATCTTCACAGACAAATGGTTTCAGATGATGGCAGGCCACATCGTGCCATTTCAGACCATCGTTATAGAAATTATTCAATATAGAAAGGCAGGATTCATCATTACCCTGGGCGGCTTCACGATTATCGGGCTGTGCTTGATTGTAGCCGCCGGTACTAGACCAATCGCCAGTGTTACGCTGTGATGTTGGTCCAATTTTTCCACCAGATCCGGACCAGAACCAACCGTTTTCATTTGGTGGCTGCAAATCGGGACGATCACAGCCGGCAAAGTTGCATTTACGTCCTGATGTCCAAATGTAGCGCACATTGCCACGTGCAATGCGTTGTTTAACGAATTCATTCTCCTGTGGTGTCTCCAGGGAGACAGCGTCCATGCAATGCCGACGGCAAATGTTACGTGCATCCAACCAATCGACTTCGAGACTGCGTGTGGGTGCATGTTCCCAGCTAAAGAAGTAGGAGTGAGCAACACCACGTGCGTCACGATAGGTAGCATGGCGTACACCTAAATGAGATGAGAGCGGGCGAGAGAGGGAGATAATTAATTGGAGTGTAAAACATAAAAAAATCAAGAAAAATTATAAGCAATTTTCAGCTGTAAGAGAGCAAGAGAATTATTTCCGTGCAGTCAATTTTTGACTTCTGATTCTTGTAGAACTTGATGAGTCCAACAACAAATACTAAATCAATTTTTATCATATTTGGCTTAGACTTTGAGATAAACGATGTATTGCTTTTAACACAAAATATCACAAATAGCCGAAAATGGAATGAGATATCAAAGGGTTGGTGTTAATATTTCTGACTATGGTCATTGAGTTTTACCACAATCAATAGTCAAAATTTGGTAATTCAAATATTGAAAAGTCCCCCTATGCTCATAGATGTGAAAATCATACTAAAATAATCAACTTTAACTTCGGAAAACAAAACGAAATACGAGATACGTGAATGCTGAAACTTTCGTCATGTTTGTTCAGAAAATGTTTTGAAAGTCGGAAAAAATGTAAAAATTTAGAATGGGTAGAAAACTTCGAAAAATATTGAAAAAGTATAAGGATGTTGTGAATATTTTCAGATACAAAACCGGGGTGAAAACATGAACTAAGAGGGTTCGGGACGCTATAAACCAACCCAATATTTTTTTTCGACTTTTACATTTTGATTGATGGAATAACAATTTTAAGTCTTAACCTCCTATAGGAAGCTTCACTGTCCATGTCCCAAAGCTGATATTTTGGCTCTTTTCACATCGATTGATGACGTAGGTTTTTTGTTTTTACATAAATAAGGTTAAGGCACACTGGGGTCGTGGGCGCCCCGGATACCTGCAAAAACTTTTTCACATCGATTTTTGCAATAAATTTTGTTATGTAAACGGGATGAAAACACTTCCCTAAGAAGGTAGGAGGATATGTTGAACGACAATTCGAATTAATTTTGTACATCCATATAAAAGGACCACTGCGAGAGTTTTGGTAGAAGGGGTTTCTCCCGAAAGTCTGTTTTGGTCCTATTACATACACCATTCGATGATCAACGCTAAAAATTTGATTTGCTAGTAGAGGGGATATTATCCACACAGGGGCTCTTATGCCCATATAAGAATCCAAAATTAATTTTCAATGTTTTTTTATCGTTTGGTGCAGTAAAATATTTTTCCAAAAATAAGTTTAACACGTATATAAAGTTGTTCTAAATAAAAAACTAATGAGGCTCTAAATTCAGTGATCTCCATGATCCATGAGCTCGTACTCCTTTTTGATGTTGAATATCAGAAACAGTATGTTATACTTCGTTTATCCAAAATGTAAAACTTACGATTTGCACAGCTACGTGGATCTGGTAACGCTAAACGTCGTTGAGCCAAAGTCACAGTGGCACTTAGGGCCAGTAACACCAGAGTACGCAGCACCGACATCTTTTTTTTTTCTTTTTGTTAACTAATTGATTTCCGAATTCCAATCCTCTACTGCAAAGAGATCAAAAATAAAAGACACAAGTTAAACGTTTGAAATTTTTAAATTAAATGATTTACTGGAAAACTAAAATTGATGGATTTTATGATAAAATTTCGTTTAAAAAGGGGTAAAATCGTAACGAAAGCGCTGATGAAAAGTGGAAACTGTTTGGATTCAATTTCAGCAATCAATTGAACACAGGTGGGTGGGTGCGCATGTACACTCCGCAAAACAATGATTTCCGGTTGAATGATTGCGGTTTAGTTTTTTTGAATATTTTTTTTCAGCTTTTTAAGGAGAGTTTATTGCGGGAGTAGCTTTTTAATTTGATTTTTTCCATTTCTATGTGAAATTTGTACGAATATATAAAAACGCAATGATTGGAAATCATTTTTGCCCCATACGATTTTTGATTGAATTTGATTGAAAATTGATTTGATTGTCATGCCTGAATTGTGCATAGATCGATAAACTTAAATTAACCTCAATGTTTTTGTTGTAGTTATTGTTTTTTTCGCCAGTTGTTGTTAACGGACTTTAATCTAATAGCGGTAATTAAAGTAACTCATCTAATGCTAATGAAGTGCTTTATTTCCTCTATGAACGAATGGTCTGAGCAGCATTGAAATTAAATGTAACGTGAGAATATTAGGTATTTGGCATGACCTTAGTCTGGTCGCAAATGAGGCTCAGTTGTCGGTTATTCAGTTTGCTCAGCATGACAATGACATTTTTGTATTTTTGCTTTTTGATTTTGTTATTAAAGTTGATGCCATGCTGTTGTTTTTCAATGTAAAGAGTGATTTTTTTGTTGAATTGAAATAAAATTACGTTTAAATCCAATTTTTAGCTTTTATATAAAACATTATTTTATAAAATTTATTTATAAAGTTTTTAAAGAATATTTGCTCTACTAAATGCAACAACAATAACTTGACGTAGAGTTGTACGCACAAAAGTGTTGATTATTGGTTTATTTTTTATGGGTATATGTGAAGTCATTGAATCATGTACATTATATTCCAAGTTTTTTGCAATGAGAAGAGCGGTACGTATATTCCTAATTTTTTTTTTTAAAACTAAGCAAATTTTTCATTGGAACAGTATAATTTCCCAACCGAAAATTATTTTTGAATTGGACTATAACTTAATTTTTACGTGTATGTATCAATTGAAAGTTTGATCGCTAAAGCCAAATCACCCTTTATATGTATATACATATTAAGTGAAATAAAACAAACCTTTATTTTTGCTATAATGTGAGAAAAGTTTACCATGAACACATGTACTTTTATAAAGAAAAAGTGTTCCATTTCATAGAGCTATGAGATTTACGAAGATGCATCATTTTTTATTTTGTAATTTTTGGCAAAAATAACAAATTTCTCAGAGTTTTTACTCGAAAAATATGCTCTAAATCAAAAAAAATATATATGAATCAGGGTTGCCAAATTGAAAAGGTTCTCGACTTTGCCAAAGTAAAATAATAAATTAAAGGGTCGGGACCACTTCCTGAATATATTAAAATAATAAATTTTGGGGGCGGGACTACTTGCTGAATATATTAAAATAATAAATTAGGGGGTAGGGACCACTTCCTGAATATATTAATTAGGGGCTTGGGACCACTACCTGAATCTATTTTCTATCTTCAATTAGTAGAGTAGTTTTTTTCATAATTGGAAATCTTCTGCAGTCTTTCAAAATCTTTTTTTGTTATCTTTATTTGTAATACAAAATTCTTAAGCTACAAAACACAGGTGTCTTAGGTTTCATTTCAAAAAGGTTTAGCTACTAGAGCTGTTGGATTATTCAGCTATTTGACTGGAAGCTTTAAATCATCTAAGAAAATTGTTCACTAACCAGTAATTTTAAACATAAACTATGTGCCTTTTTTTTGTTTCATTTTTACCAACAGTTTGTAAAAAAAAATAATTTCCGAAAATGGCATCAAAAATTAAAATTCATTTAATATAAAAATTTTAAATTTTGAGTAACTTTTTTTTTTTCAAAAATCGACAAAACCAGTTATGTCAATGTCAAATTTTATGCCAATATCAAATTTTTCCCTATCAATTTTTTGCTAAGGCGACTTTTATAAAATCATATATTTGCGACAAACTAATATTTGCTCCATAATGATTTGATAATTATCAATAAGTATGTGTTTATCATAAAGAGATATTCTTTTTTCATACATAATACAATTTAGTATTTGTTACCAAATATATGATAGCTCCAAGCGAATTTTTCAAATAGGTGCCTTGTTAGCTAATACCAAATATTTATTCCACCAATACCACACATACATATATCATTTGTTGACTCTTAGTAATATATATAGCTACGAATATAAAACTACGAGTACAAAATTACCCTCGTAAAGGCAACTAAGTTTCGGTCAAAATTAGGGTCAAATGATTTTTTGCTTCATTTAAAGCATCCAGTTAAATAGTTAAAAAAGCTAGTAGCTTTTTATTAATGGGCAAGGCTGTAATACTTTTATTATGTTTTCAATAATTTTAAGAATATTTTTTTGTTCGAATATCACGATTCACTAAATATTTCTCATATTTGCAAATTTGAATCGAATCGAAGGCTTTATAATCAAAGTCAATCAAATCCAATTTGAAAAAATGTATTGCCTCATTCAATTACAATACTCACATGCTGATATGTCAACAGCCTCATGTGATGATTTGTTATAAGCAACATAACGCATTTTCAATAATCCCATTATTATTGATAAATATAACCGTAAGGTATATTGAGATATTATTTTGATATCATCACATCAACTTTTATTGTATTAATACATAAGTTATGCTTGGAAATTAATAGCAATTAAGTGAATTATAATGAAACCCTTTATTTTGTAAATCAATAATTTAATATTTCAACACCTCATTTTCATTTAGTATCATGATGAAGACATATAGCGGAAATGCTGCATAATTTTCTGCAACATTTGCCAATAGACAGTTTGCATACAGTAAAATGTTGATTGCAACGTATGCAAATGCTATAATGCATGTTTCATGATGCATCGTGTTTGTATTGTTTTTTGCGAAATAAACCATTTAATGCTTCAGTGAGTTTACAAAATGATATACAAAATAAAAAAAATTTAAAACAAATTGAAAAACATTTTCGATACGATTTGAATTTGCGCAAAGTTTCCTGTATATTTTATATGAATATTAATGAAGAGATGAGACCATGCAGAAAAGAAATGATGTTAGTATAGGTTTATGCTAACGTGACCATGTGATCCGCGATCAAGTCCGCGTTTTGGTTGGAAATAAAAAATCTAATTTTACTAAGTTTTTTAGTGAATGTGAGGACCTTGTTTTTTAGGAAACACAAATAATTGAAGATGGTATATACATATAATATTTGATTCTTCTTAAAAGTAATAATAAAATCTGGTTTTGCTACGATTTTTGGGATGTGAAAGTAAGCACCTTTTTTTTTAGTACGTAAAATTTTTTGCAGTCAAATCAAACGGATTTTTAAAAAAGTTTCCTAAACTTTTTTCTGCTCCGTGTTTTGGTGAAAAATATCTGGTCACATTAGTTTACAGCTACTATAATTTTGTTTAAGCTTCAAAAACTACTTGCAGCTTTGTTTGGGTAATATCAGTGCGGATTTAATGGCTGGCCTGTGGCACACGTCCTATAAATTTTTTTAGGATCAAGCTAAAAATTGTTTCATTTCACATTCCAGTTTTGTCGGCACCTCATAAAATAATTTTTTAAGAAAAATTTTTTGAAAATTTCAAAAAAAAATTACATAAATTCAATGTAACTGCTTTCCTAATATCATATTATGGTATCGAAACCAACCTGATTTTCATTTATCTCGATTTGGAGCTAAATTTGAAATGAAACAGCTCTTTATTTTCTTATGAACAGGGTTGCAAAATTCCAATAAAGCAATTCTGAGCCTTTTTTGATCAGCAATATTCATTCAATTCATAAAATTGTGGAGCTTAAATTTTGGTACGGATATAACTCGTTACCTTTTTTTTAGTTTTTGCTCGTTCAACAAAACTTTGAAGTACATTTTACAAAAATCATTGAGTTCTCGGCATTTCCAGAAATTTTTGAATTCTTACCAGACCTCCGGGTTAATCCCGATCACTTGGCAACCCGGCATACGAATCTAATGCCAAACAATCAGCTAATATCAACGAAATCGCAATGATGCCAGTGTGAAAGCTATTTTCAAAATTTCGATGTCAGTGTGAAACGCCTATTAAATTCATATATTTTGGTAATTATTAATCGTAGCCGTAGAGAAATCTTTTTATTAAAACGTTTATACAAATTAGCGCGAATTTTAATAATTTTCTTTTTTGCTTGGCTTATCACATTGAATATAACGCAATCAGTTTTATTTGCTTATCTCATGTCACATAACAGAGTCACTGCAGGGGATCTTCCTGATTTTGTGATGTCGAGTGTTGAAATTAAAGGGGGGCCCCTTAAACTCGGAACCCTTGACCATAGCACACTTTAACCTTGGCCCTAATCCAACGTTTTTTATTTAAAAATTTTAATGTATACAAAAGTTTGTTTGTTAATTTAAATATTGAACAAAACAGTTGTTGTTTTCCATTTAAATTTAATTGAAATTGACATTTATGAGATAAAGTCTTAGCTAAGGTTTATCTTACAAAACACTTCAATCACATGCATAAATTACTCAAATTGATCGTAAAATAATAATAAAAAAATTAGCATGTAATTACAAAAAATTTTTCGTAAAAACTTCAGCACTTTTAAGATGTAATTGAACTGCATACTGCTATGCCACATCAGGATGCAATAATCACCGGTATTAATTGCAATAAAATGCGTAATAAACAACATTCATTTTGCATTACATTAAAGTTGCATGTAGCTGCCACTATGTGTCTATAATCCCAATTAAATGCGCATTAAAACAAGTCACTTTAAAATTCCGGCAAAAATATACTCTTACGCATTGAAATTAATATCCACCAGTCGATGTCTTGATATTTTGTCAAAAAAAAAATTAATAAAAAACCAGCATTATAATCTGAGCTGCAGCTCAATATTGTAAGGCTTTTAACCCATTAACATTTGACGCATAGTTAGTAAAGAAATTTTCGTTAGTACTAAAGAACAGACAGAAGGGTTTTAAAAAGTCAGAATTTGTTCGGTTTTAAACTTTTTATACCCTACACTCAGGGTATATTCACTTTGTCATTCCGTTTGTAACGCATAGAAGGGAGAGTGGTAGGTATAGAAAAGTATATATATTCTTGATCAGCGTTACCATCAAGCAAAACCTTCAAGCAAACTTCTTATGATTGAAAATTGGCGAAATCGATTAATGGGCAATAAGTGGTTTCCAGACAGTATCACTTCCAGTTACAGATTGGCAGCAATATGTATGGATTGACTTGTGTGCAACCGCGATCAGGAACGTTATAATAGCAAAAAATCTATATCTTAAAAAGTACAAATCCGGTACAATATGGAAAAGTGTTTTTATTAAGATTGCTAAAAGCTACCTAAAAAAATCTTTTTCTTTTTATGAAAAATAAAAGATAAAATGAAAATAATCTCCACTTAAGATATTAAATTCAGCTACGCCGCAATGTAGGGCTGTCTTGTGTAATCAAAAATCAAATTGAGTTATTATATAAATACATAAATGCAATTAAGTTTTTTTAACATTTTTCCATCATATGACAAAAGAAAAACAAAATGATTTAAAAAAAAAAAATTTTTTTGAGGAAACCCAAGTGCAATTAAATAAAGTAGCATTGTTGCATGACTACCACAAGGCAGCAGCAGTGGGCAAATACTCGTAAAATTACAGGCTACAGCAGCCAAAATAAAAGGTTGCACGTTCACTTGCTACCACTGCAAATTACCATTAATGCTTGCGCGAATGCGATTCCATTCCTATAAGAAAAACTTGAAAGAGGCAAAAAAAAAAAATACACTGTGCTGCTGTCATAGCTGTAGATATCCAAAATAAATTACAATTTACTAACATTACATGCCAAAACATTCAATTTTGCTGTGATATATTTATAGCCACGTTTAAAGGTTACAACGAATTCGTAATTAATTTTTTTATGTACCAAAAAAATACAAAGCAATGCAGTTTTTACAGTGAGCAGTATACTGGTGTGAAGACATTAAAGTTCGTAATAAAAATCTCGTGCTCTTGAACTTTTCGGAAGTGCTTAAGATTCGAAAGGAGAAAAATATTTCGTAAACAAAATTTAAAAAATCTCATGCTTATGAACTTTTCGTAAACGCTTAAGTTTCGAAAGGAGAAGAATATTTCGTAAACAAAATTTTTCAAAGACATTTTACTAAATTTGTGAGTTTCTAATTTGAACCGTTCCCAAAGAATTTAAGGATATGAAGTTTTTTTGTTGACGAGTTCTATGAAAGAAAACCGACTTTTGAGCAAATTCGCTGAGATTATTTGTGCCATGCTAAAAGTTACGAGACGACAAGACAGTGTTACCTTTTATAGACTTTGATAGTCGTTTTCGGCATTTTCGATATTATTGACTTCCATCAATATTTTTTAACAATTTTTGAAATTTTTTGACCTTTTCATTATTTTTTGATTTAATCGAAATTTTTTCGGATTTTTCCAAATTTTTTTGAATATTTTTTTAATATTTTTCGAATTAATCAACATTTTAGAAGGTTTTTTTTTTTTGATTTTACAACAATTTTTTTATATGACAATATTATATGTTTTTACTTTTGAAACATTTGCGATGTTATTTTGATTTTTAAATGTTTTGGTTTTTGGTTTTTTTCGACTTTTTAACACTAGAAGATTCAACCAGATCTGTGCAGAACTTTTGCATATAAATGTGTGAATAGCATTTTTGTTTTGCGTGTTAGAGACGAATCCGTCCATGACTTACTAGAAACGGCTACGGAGAACCTCTTTTTCCTAACTAATAACAAATTTACACACACTTGTAGGACACCTGCCTATACAAGTTCCATATAGGTCTGCACAGACTTTGACTCAGGGTTGCCAAGTGGCCGTTGTGGATGTGAATAAGCCGTTAATTGAATGCCAAAGTCGCAGACCACGTAGGATTGGATGTAAAAACCGTTAATTGGAGGTAAAATCTGCTAATTGGAAGTAAAAACCGTTAAATGGAGATAAAAATCTTTTTTCACAACCAAAAAAAATGTCATTCATAACTTCTCAAAAACTAAGTACTAACTAACTTGACTTACTTTTTCCGAAATATATTAAATTTTTTGTCATTTTGGAAGGCCATTAATTACTCATTTCTAAATTGGCAACCCTGCTTTGAATATTTCACAGCTTTTCACTTTTAAACTATTTCGACTCTTCAGAAATGTTCGAATTTTTTAAAATTTTTCCGAGTTTTTTCACTTCTGCAATATTTTCCGACTTGGTCAACATTTTTCCAAATTTTTCCAAATTTTTTGAATTTTGTTTTTGTCTCACAACATTTGGCGAGTTTTTATTAATCAACATTTCATGATTTTTTTTTCAAAATTTTCCATGCTCTTTTACAGTTTTTTGAACTTTTCTAACATTTGTCGACTTCTTCAAAATTCTTCAAATGTTTACGACCCACTCAACACTTAATGACTTCTTAGTACTTATTGACTTTTTAATATTTTTCGACTTTTTACAACATTTATCTCATTTGTGAACTTTATAAAAACCTTTCGCTTTCAAACCATTTCATCGTTTTCCAACTTTTTCAGTAATCATCGACTTTTCAGTATGTATTTTCATTTTTTTTTTAATGTTCCTAAAGTTCTTTGAATTTTGTCAAAAATTTTTTTTTAAATTTTTTCTAACAAACTTTTTCAACATTTCAAGACTTTATTTGACATTTATCGATAATTATCGGTTTATTCGACATCATTCTTTGTTACTAAAACTCTTCGACTTTATCACTACGTTTCAATTCTCTACGATATTTTTTGACACTATTACTATTTTTTGACACTATTACTATTTTTTGACTACACTAACGCCGTGAGTGGTTTTTTATTTATGTCTTAAAAGAAAAAACAAAAAAAAAACACAAAGCATTATTATGTAATTTTGTATAAATAATAGCAACATATGTACATAAAGTATTAATAAAGTTTTGTTTATTTTACCACATTGCATCATAAGAAGAGGAGTCAAGGCACCTATGTGTTATTTGCACACTTGTGCATCGTTAAATGCACCAAAGCTAATGAGAAAAAAAAATTTATTTAATAAAAAGACTATATTTCATTTTAAGCTTCTAAGCAACAGCAACAGCAGATGTTTAGCTTAATTTACAACAAATTTTTGTGGTTACAGTGTTGTTGCAGCTTTGCAGGTGATATAAACCTGTGACTCTATGTGTTCAGATTCAAATTGTTTATGATACCCCATTGCAATATTCTGTGTTTTATGAGAATATCCATCAATTATTTTGTTTAGCTTTGAAATATATATTGTTATTAATTGCCATTACGAAATTGGTATAATAAACCAAGTAAAGTTATTATTAATTTATTTTGTATTTTTCGAAGCTAAGCGAGATTTTGTGCAATAAATTTTTGCGAACTTCTTGAAAATTAAACATTTATTTAGAAATCATATTAAAAAAAGTAATGATGCAATAAAAATGTTTGAAATAATACATACAATAAACATTAATATATACATTCTTTGATGTCTTAAACACTTGATCAACTAAACTCCAGTTCCTAACCACGGTTTAATCGAAGACTGAAGATTAAAAAGATATACATTAAAACTAACTCTTTATTAGTCAACGTTTACACGAGGAAATTCGGTGAAACAAATTCTTGTCTATTCTCTTTTGTGAATTTGTTTTGCGTTTACACACGAAAACTAGAATTTCTTTGTGCAAGAAAATATCAAAGCAAAGTGGGTGGCTTATGATCCCCAGAATCCATCCACTGTATACGCGTTTAATATAAAGGGTGATCCAATAAGAGCTTCCTACTTTGTTTTCTATATTTGGAATGATAGTTCGGTTCCTACAATTCTATTTTAAAAAAATGGTTTCGTTCAAATGTTGCCCACGACTAGTTCTTTAATGACCCATTCTGTTGGTACAATATTCGACAACTCTTTCGAGCTATAAAAGTAAATTCGCTGAAGGAGCTGAAGGCTATTCCATAATCAGCCAACGAAAAATGTATGAAAAATCTGCATCAAGAATCAAGCGGTGGTGTAATTGTATTGCAAGCAGTTGGGCCTACTTTGAAGGCGAGAGATTCATTTTTGATATTAAAATAATTTTGTTTCGTTTCACTTAACAATTCGATTCATAATCGTTTGGAAAATTTTCATATCAGAAACAAAATTTTCAAGCCATTCGACTTAAATAAATTTTGCTGATAAATTTTGCTCATAGGCTGGAAAAAATATTTATTGGGTTGATATTTTTTGCACTAAGATACCATACTGGTAATCGAAAGATATCTTCTACTTATATTGTTTTAAAGTAAACTTCATTTAAAGTTTAACCTTAAAAGAAGAAGAAGAAATCTCAAAATATATTAATAGCTTCCGCCAAATAACCTGCGCATGCCTGACCTAAGTCAATAGAGATTTTGGTAAGCAAACCTAAAATTTCTACTCATTAAGAGTTAAAAAATAATTACGTATTTTTTGCTGTTTACAATTCATTAGAGATTCAATCAGCGTGCAGACAACAACAAAAAAAACGCAAATATTTATGAGTTTTGACTTTGGGAAGGTCTGCACGTACCGCCCACTGTCAAATGCCAATGCGGTTGTTACAAGGAGAGGTGTGGACGGGTGCTATGTTGCTACCAAAACTTGACGCATGCCTAATAGAGAAAGTTTTCTTTTTTTTGTAAATTTTATTTTAGGGTTTTAAGCCAAAGCCACAAATCGATTTGTTAAGTGAAGAAAAACAAATTGAAACGTAGAAATGAAGAAGAAGAAGAAGTACTAGATACTACTTAACAATGCAATAACTAATTATTTGGTATAACAACGAATGAACAAAAAAATTACCGCCTGACGTTTGTGTTGATTATTTTTTGCTGCTGATGACGATGTTGCCTGCAACTTTTTTTATAAATTTTTAATTTGAATTTCCGTTTTCCGTCTCAGTTTGCTGCTGCAACAATGGAATAAAAATGGAAAAAAACGCAGACTTGGTTGCGCATGCGCACTCCATTTAAGACTTTGTATTTTGTCAATGGTGTTGTTGTGAATTATATTGTTTAACGCTTGACGGAAAATCTTTAATTCAACAAACGTTAAATTTTGTTTCGATTTTGGATTTTCTGCTGGTTACATAACACCATGTTGCGTTAAATTGATCGATCGCTATTGCGCTTGGTACCTAATGGTGCCTGATTGGCATTTGGTCAATTGCTTTAGGTGCGTTTTAATGGAGCTTCTTCTTTAGTCAATAAATAGGCTTTTGATTTGATTTGCTTTGTTTCCGGAAAAACGCTTTTTTTTATTGATTTAAATTGTTATTCTCCATAACGCTATGAGAAGATGTAGCTAAAAGTTAAGTCGACTTAAACTTAACAGTTGTCGTCACTATGGCTGCGTTTACTGCGAAGCGTATTTTGTAGCGCTACACGAAAGCGTCGGCAGCGACGGCGCTACCATCGAAAACGCAAGCGACGTAAGTGTTTACAGCTTCGTAAAATCGCCTCGCAATAAACACTTCCATATGCACGCATGGCTTTGAACGGTAGAACCGACAAGTTGTCGTGTAGCGCGTCAAAAGACGCCTCGCAGTAAACGTATCCCATAGCTTTTTCATGTGTGGTATATTATCGACGTTTATAAAATTATGCCTTTGTGTGTTTTTTACCAACAAGTGGTGTATAGAAATTATATTGATATGGCTTCACACTGGCATCATCTTATTTCTCATTTAAATCGTTTTTGTACCGCGTTTTTAATATCAGCTTTCACAGTGGCATTATCGCGTTTTTGCTGAACTTTTTTGATACATAAATATATATTCGGTTGTGCAACTTTGCTCGTTAGTGCTACGCTTTGAAGGTCAATTTATCATGTCCAGTTTTACTTTATGTTCTGAGTAAAATTTTGGGAGAGCTCATATAGGCTAAAGTACAGTCGCTCAAAGCAAAAACAAACAATAAAAACATTTCATCCAAATTTCGGCCTTTCATCTAATGAGTAACGCCCCAAAATTTTACTTTTCGACAGTTTTTAGATACAAGTTTTTAATATTCGGATTTAAGAATAAAATTTTAGTTTTTTATGAGGAAATAATGTTCAAAATCTGCTAATCTTTTCATAAATTTTTTTTTTTTGGGCGACTTTTACTCGTTCCTATATACGTTTTAGGGGAATTTTTCTATAGGGCCTAAATTAATTAATAGTTTCTTAGGTTTTTTTCCACTATGGCTTTTGAGTGGGCTAAAGTAATGAAAAAGTTTCCAAAAATTAAAAGAAAATATCAGAAAAAAAGGACGGAAAACTTCTGAAATGGAAAATTAAATTTTTGCATTTTTTTTTGTAAAATTTGTGTTATGCGTGGTATGGCACCAGAAAGTTTTCAACCCACCTGAAAATGATAGTTCACAACCAAGTGAACGTATCCATTTATCTCCTAAATTGGTTAAAAAAAAAGTAGCAGGGTAAAAAGAAAATGTCACGTTAAACAACATGGGAGGAGGTTAAAAATGGTCAAGATAAAACCGAATGCTTTATGGACTTTCTTTAACCTGCATACGTTGTTCCTTTTTTTTATGAATTTTCACTTTGAGCTGACGTAACTTTCAAACGAAGCATGAGAAGATGACAATTCATTTACCAACACATAAGTCGAAACCATATTCTTGAAACCAGGAGCCGTACTGAGCGAACACTAGAAAAGAAAACACCAGGTGTGGTAGTTTTACCGAATCAGCTATAGGCTGCCGAAAGGCGGTGATATGCATTAGAGGGTTAAAAGCGACAATTTAGTCAAGTGGGGTGGTATTAGAAGTAGCGAAAATTTTGAAAGAGTTTCTTAACACATAAAAGTTGGGGCCAACACACAAACAAATAGTTCAGTTTATAATCTGTAGCTTAAGGTGAAAATCAGTTTTAAAGTGACTAAGCACTTGTGAATTATTGTGAGAAGTGAATTAAAATTGTATTTCTAATCAGCGAAAAATGTGTTTTTGATTGCAATGATTGAGTTCATGATAAATAAAGGTCATTATTTAGATTAACTTAATTCAGTGACAATGTTTAGAAATTTTGAAGTGTTTGAACATTGGTTGCTCAACATAAAAAGTTAATTTTCAAAAATCATTTAATATGCTCAATGACTGAGAAGACTTATTTTCTTTTCTTTTCAATATAAATTTCTTCTACAGACAAATTTTTTCCCTCATTACAAGCAAATGCAATTTCTTAAAAGTCCAACTACTTACTTTACGAACCATAAATTAAATGTTTGTTCTAAATATTTGCGGCGCGAAAGAAGTATGAAAATGCGCTAAAATAATTGCAAGAAAGCTTTCTTGACGTGTTGCAGCATTCGGTATTCTGTTTGTAAATACGCAGAATTATGTCTGCATATTTGAGACGAAGAGTTTAAGCAGTCCATATCACAACGGCTGATTATTACCAAGCAGCAAAGCGGATTTCTCACCTGATTAAAAGCTGCTAAAGTAGGTTTGTTGCTGTATGAATTGTTTGGCACCGCATGACAAACACTGTAAACACTTACAATTAGTGTTAATTAGAAAAGTTCTGCAATTGCAATTTACTTTGGCAACATTGGAGTAGCAGCTTGTGTGGTTTCTCGTTCGCATATGTTGCTAATGTCTCTTGTTTGCAAGTGCAACAAGTCTGCGCTGTCGCTGTCGCTGCTGCTGCGAGAAAATGTTTAGAAATGCTTTCACGCAATGCATTAAGAAACGGGATTTGCCATTGCAGTTTTCTATTTTGGTCAAATGATAATAACTGTCTTCTTACAAGGTTAAAGCCAGACAGATTTCACTCATATAATTTGCCATTTTAGTAGAACTGACTGTTGTTGTCGGCTATTTTTCATTTGTTGCTTATGTGTTATGACTAATTGTAAGCAATTTTTACATTTTTCTAGTTATTTTTAGTTGATCCAAAAAAAGCAAAAGGTTGGTTTTTTACTATAACTTTTGGTTTAGTTAGATAGCCAATTATATTGCTCTATGTAAATTGAGATTTGAAAACTTAAGTATTCAGATAGGATAATATAGTAATAATAGACTGTCTTTTTTAAAATGCTTGGAATTTTTCTTAGTCCAAACGGAAGTTATTGCAGAAAATGATAGGTCCCTTTTTCCGAAAAGTTTAAAAAAAAAATCATCAGCCGATATCTTGAAAACCTAATCAGAAAAAAGTTTTAAAAGTTTTTAAAGTCATACAGTATTCTTTTGTTTATAAAAAGTAAAAATTTGACTGCACTTCCTTTCTTTCAACTCTTCTTGAACACACAGTGGCTCTGGGCTGCAGCATCTTCATCACAACAAAAAAAAAACAAAAAAAAAATACTCAGTCACGCAGGCATTCCAACGAAGAAATCACAAGTTGCACGACAGCCACAGCAACTGCAATTGCTGCTGCTCCTAAAATTGCCAACAACTTTTGCAAACAAAATTTACACGCTTGATTGCGCGAAAGTCATAGTTTAAGAAAAAAAAAAAAAAATTACACTGTCCAACAAAAAATTTTGGCCCAAGAATATTTACAGTAAGACTTGCGTTGTTAAAAGCTGGATATCAGAACTGCGAGCAGATATTGTTTCATTTTGAAGAAAAATTAATTTTTTCAAATTTGTGACTTTGTTTTATGTATTTTTAGTGCACTTTTTTATTTGAAAATTCATTCAGTTATGTGGCAGCCACTACTTTTAATGACATTTTCTAGATCTTTTTAACATCTGAATTTACAAAATTAGTGCAATAACATTTTTAAGTAGGAAAATTAGCAGTTAATTTTACTTGACTTATAGCTACAAGCTAAATATCTGAGCAGAGTAATAGCTGTAATAGCCAAACTTTAAGTATATTCCTTTAAACGCGAAGATAGCTCAAAAACTGAGCATATTTTTAGCCTCGAAAAAGATTTGTGTGGAGCTCTCGAGGCAAATTTGATGAACGCACAGCTATGAAAAGTTGGATAGTTCATAAGTGCTGCCGTCTGATGAAACAATTTGCTGTCAACTAGAAATGTCTTTTAAAACTTGAACGGCGTAAATGTTTAGCATAGATGTTTAGTAAAGATCATATATTTTCCTTTTTTTTTGTGATATCATGGGTGTACTATCATTCTTTTCTCAGCTTATTGTGGTACTATTTGGTGTCAAATTTTTATAATGTCTCAAAAAGTGATAGACCTCTGCACCAACAACATAATTTCTTAAGTGATATGGTTGCTACTTCATACCAAAATCGAGCTTAGTTGTTGTTTTTAGCCCTAGAGCTAAGCAAAATTTTAAAATGTCTTTTTTGGTCAAAAAAAAAAAGTCAATTTTGTTGGACTGTGTAATCGAAAGTATGAAGACACACACAAAAATAAAAGTAAGCGAAAAAGCCTATCCGATACATCAAGAAAAAAAACAAAAATTATTTTGGATATACTTTGACGGTAGCAGCATCAGCACAATGCAGCAATTGTTGTAACAACATAAAAGCGGATACAGAAAGTTGAGTGCTGTTGGAGATGCTGCTTGTTGTTGCTGTTGCCAGTTGAACCTGTTATGGTAAATAAAATAAACCCTGGTAACAATTTTTCACACAATGGCAAAGTTGCTAAAACTAAAAGCAAAAACAACAACAGCCACTACAAATACAACATCAACAACAACAACAGCACTTGCTACAAACAAGAGTAACAGCGATATGTTAAGTACTTAGCAAAATGTATGACAACAAAACCAAATATGTTGCTGCAACACAAATGTTGCTGTTGCTGCTGCTGCTGTTATTTCTGCTGATGGTATTGGTTGATGCAGTTGATTGTATTGCTGGAAGCTATTCCTGTTGATATTATTCAGTCATGTTATCTGTCACTTAGTCAGCGTGTCAATCAGTCGATTTCACTTTATGATGATAGCAATTTTCAAAGTTTGCTCAGCTGCGCGCTTGCGCACACGACAAATTAAAAAAAAATAACAACAATTTTGTGTATGATGTGCAACATTTTTCACTTTTTAAAAATAAATGCGTAAGCAATACGATTTCAAATGATGCATCATATTCATAATTTGTTGTAGTATCTGTACTTGAAATTTTTGAGCCTGATTCATCAAGGTAAGGTAAAAATTTGTTCGCGAAGTAACTTATGAGGAAATTTCGTAGAGAGATAGTGGAGGACATTCGATTTTATTTTTAATGTTTTTGATTAACTTTCTTGCATGCTTTAATCAGAATTATCTATAGCAGCGATGGGCAAAATACGAAAAATGAGCCAATTGTGGCGCTTTACAACAAACTCGTAATTTTTCTTTAGAAAAGTAACCAAAACAGCAAACACAGGCACTCTATCCTGCAATGCGAATTTTTATTGCTTTTTATATGCGCCTTAAACCTTAACCAAAATAGACGTGACGAGACGAGACGATAGCAACTAAACGAACGTTTGCACTCGTTACATCTCTTTTGACAATAAGCCCAAAATGTTTCGTTAGCCAATGAATCAAAGCAGCTGTTATGACGAGTAGTGACGGTTTCAAGTTCGGTTCTTACGGAACAACACGTCTCGTCAAAATGTTTCGTTCACTTTCGATCAGTTAAGTACGTTCATTTTGGTTATAAACATTGATTGCAATATACTTGAACTTACTCGTTACATCTCGTCACGACTATTTTGGTTTAGGCTTTATTCACTTTGAATTTACATTGGGTTTTGCATTGTTGTTGTATCATTCAGAAAAAAAAGATGCGAGCGAACAATTAACAAGGACAGCTTCTCTCGTTTTGTTTGATCAGTGTACTTTTATTTCTACACTCATGTTGTTCTTGTTTGATTCTTCGAATTGGCTTTAAGTTTATGGCAGTTTTCTTTTAACTATCTTGATCTAATGGTGATATGGTGTTTTTTTTTTTGTTTTTTGCTGTTGTAATTTTTGTTTTTGTTTCTGACTATTGTTTCGAAAATTTTGCCCAACTATAGAGCACGTGATGGCGAACGTATGTGTAAGTTTACCATTATAAGAACTCTATACAGAGCAAGCTGTGAGAAAAAGTGAGCTCTTCAAATTGAAATCATTCACAAATCTTCAATCGTGAAGGCTAACTTTGAGCCAAAAAATTATCAACAAGCTTTTAAGATTTAATAAAAGGATAATCTGCTTACATAGCTGAAAAGCTGGGCTTACCGGACTAGAACTATTGCAAGAGCTGCTAAAATGTGAAAGCAGTAGAATCAAAGGTTTTGAATAATTAGAGCAATTCGCCAGATTTATTTGAAGCTTTGTGTATATCAGGAAGAAATGTGACAAGGGTACATGGCCACACTTTCGGGTATTACAATGGACATTTGAGGCCACAGAGTGTTCTTGGCATTTGATCGGCAAGCTGTATGTATGCTCCACCTTACAATGTATGATATTTTTTCAGGTGATTTTTAAAATCTTTTCTTGGCAAACTTTGCCTTTGCTTTGAATTGTTTCTTTGTACGCCTGTAGCTCTCCCTATAAATTCTTCAGACTTTCTGTGATTTTTGAATTTGTTCCACAGTGCTCTTCCCATATGTTCCGCTCACAATTAAACACGTGACAGACTAAGTTGTCTATCTCTTTAATTGTAAAAAAGCCAATAGGTTTTTCGGAAATTTTTGTTGTTGTTTTGTGTTTGTCAAAGAAAAAGTTTTCACTATCAATTGTGCGCACATGTTGTTGTTGTTGTTTGCGAAATTGTAAATTTTATTGATTGCGATTAAAGCCGGTTTACTTGGCTTGTTCAACAAAAAAATAAAGAAAATGGCTTAAATGTTGCAAAAGGAAAATGAAAATAAAAAAAAAATATCAAGTTTTGCTGCAGACACGCAGAAATGCAAGCGATGCAAAACCGGTAAAAATAAATGCAAGCACTGGGTCTCTCGGTTATTGGGACATTTTTACTTTTTTTTTTTTTTATTTCTGCAAGCAGTCAGTCAGTTGTTTCTCTTCCTAAATGCATTCCACTTGATTGTTGATTGTTAATGTTGAACGATAAGAAAATGAACCACACTTTGAACAAAGTTGCACAAGTAGGTATGTTGTGCATCCTGCAGCTAACGTCGTCAGTTAGTCATTCAAAATGTATTAAATCCACTGGTTTTTAATTAAAAATAATGCCATTGAAACGTGACTAAGATAATAATTGAATACTTTGAAAATATTGCTTACAACTGCAATTAATTATAATATCAATTATCTAAGTTATGAATTTAATTTGTATTTTAAATTTTCTGCAGATCGAACTTAAAGATATTCATGTTCTGCAGTAATTTGTAATGCATTTAAGAAATTAATTGCAAAATTATGGTGAAATTAAAATTTTTATTAGCATCACTGTCAATTAGATGATTTTTTATTACGAGTAGTATGATTTGAATTTATAATTTCAAAATTATTGAGAAGTTGTAAGAACAACCATAATAAGTGAAAATCAACCTAATAAAGACTGTCCCAGAAAAAACTTGGGTTTTATTTTTTAGTTATAAAAAAATACGCAGTGATGTTCTTGGTCTTTTTTCCTTTTGTATTAATAATGGCTAGTGTTCAGAATATAAATAACCAAAAACTAATTAATAATTTTAT
Organism: Meiosimyza decipiens; assembly: GCA_963680825.1. Lineage (NCBI taxonomy): Eukaryota > Metazoa > Arthropoda > Insecta > Diptera > Lauxaniidae > Meiosimyza > Meiosimyza decipiens. Next base: position 71,851,363 of record OY804260.1, on the reverse strand, counting down.
TTTTTTTACAAAAATTTCTTACTTTTTTCTTAAGGCCCTTCATTTAATTTTATACACTTAAGTCTGAAGTCTTGTAAATGTTTTGCAGTCTTACCACTCATTCGAAGATCTCTTTACATTAGAGCCCAATATCAAAATATTAATAGAAACAACATTTGCCACATTGTATGTGTTATAACAAACAGTTTTAGTTGCTGCTACTGTCGTTTTGCATGTCAATTTCAATTTAAGAAAAAATGTAATAAATAAATTGGTTAAAAAATTTATTTTAATATCCAACGAATACAAGACAATCGCTGTATCGTTGATATTATACAAGCGTAACGTATGCGATCTACTTAACGTCAACGACACACAAATGCGTAACGCAAAACGTGAATTTCGTAGCCAACTTAAGCCTAAAATATGTGGGTAAATAAACAAAATAAAAAGTTTTAAAAAATTAAATAAAATAAATGAAAAAAACAGTGAACAAAATTAGGTACGTCTATCTATGCTCAGAGTATTTAACAAGATGACGGTAAAAGAAACGAATTGTGCTGTTGAGTGAATTACGAGTTTGTGTTAACAATTAGCGCGCGTTGCTAAGTCAGCCGCATTTCATAGCAGCGGCATTTGCTGGCAACTATGTAGTACACACATACATACCCACATGTATATAAATATATATGCTAAAAGTCAATGTGATTAAAAAATTTTTTGTGTTTATGCTCATTAGGATGAATCTTTTAATTTGAACTTTGCTGCTTATCCTTGAGCTTAAAAAAAGTGAAAAATTTGTTTGACCTATTTGTAACATTTCCGCAATCTTGCAGCACTTTAAAGCCGACAATTATATTTTTGAGTTCCAAAAGATTCAAAGTACATAATATTTAAATAAATTTTATTCTAAATTAATAGTTTTTATTTCTATGCCGCCGTCGTTTGTCAGAACTTCTTGGTCATACAAATACTAGAACTTCTTATAGCCAATAATGTTGCATGGTGCTATCTCTCTATGTTCCATGTTGTTGCATTTACTTTAACTCGTTTTGCATTTTATTAAAATTTGCATTATAAATGCAAGACACGATTACACAAAAGTACTTTAATTGATGTTGGTTGCTGTGACTGATGTAGTCATCGGTGATAATGATGTTGATGACAACCACGATGATGATACCAGAATATGTTCAAAAAAAAAAAAACAATGTCGTTTATTTTATTCTACAATTGGTGCCAGTATAATCATATGCGTCGTACCACTATGCGAATCTCACACACTTTAGTTTCAATGAACTATTGTGCTGAATTTTTACAAAAACAACATAAAAAAAAATTAAAATTATTCTTTTCTTTGCTACACTGGTGGCATAAAAGTTGGTAGGGCAGGTTGCAATTTATCAAGCGTGTGGTAAAACATAAAACGTGAGCTGCATTTGAGGCTTAACATTTATGATGTTTTGTTACATTTTTGGAATTAGGAAATTTATTTTCAAAAGTCTATAGTGATGCTTTATAATATATAGTTTCCGATAACTAGATCTCGAAAGAATTCATAAAATATTACAGTAAATCGAGCTTGAAAGTAGGTAATTGGTCATTTACTCGATAAGTAATGTAACAAAAAAACACATCGATTTCTTGTATAGCGTAGTTTTTTTAGAAAAAACACACAAAATTTTGCTAATTACCCGAAATTTTCGTACACTAAGAGAACAATTTAATTACATATACCAAAATTTGGTAATAATTAACAACGGTATATTTGATAAAGGCGAATTAAATATTTGATATGCATTAAAATGTCACATATTACAGTGAATTGAATAATTTTATTTGATCAATTATAAATGTATTTGGTAATAATTACCAAATCATATTTTGGGTGAAACAAATATTTTGGTTGCACCAATCATTCGATCGTTATTAATCAATAAATCATTTATTTGACTAAAAAAATAAGCAAACGTATGCATTAATTAATATCGATTTTTGCTAAAAACCGATGACCAAAAACAATTTTTCCAATATCGTTGCATCCTTATATAACATGTCGTTTGTATTTATACAATCATAAATGCCTAAATTGCGTACGAAGCAGAATATACTTAAGTAGTTTTTTACTTGAATATGTTATGAACTGCAAAGCTATCATGTTAATGAGAAGTGAAATCAAATAAAAATAGGATTAACAAATGTAAAATTCAACCAAACAAATTTTTTTAGAACGTTTGGCCTAATAAGCAGCAATTTAAATTTCAATTAAGGACATGGTAATAATCAATCTATCAACCAAATACATATATTTAAAGGAACCATACTCTTTTCTCAGTGTAGGTATCTCCAATGCATTTAGCATTTGAATATGAGCGCCTTAGTTGGCGCGACTATAGCGAACTTTGTAGGCTCAATTTTAAAACACTTTACGAGCATTATAGGGTCATATCTTGACATTAATATGGCAAACGTTGGTTTTAAAATGATCTGAAGTTGCTAGTTTATCCCATAGGCTAAGGAGTTGAAGAATTCCTAAAGCAAATAGTCAGAAGCCTTCAAATCACACGATTTAGGTGACAAGTCGACAGTTTCATTTCGCGTAATCAGATAATTTTGTTCACCCAACGTTTTTCTCAATAAATGAATTGTCTTACGCGCTATATTGCACGTAGCACCATCCTGTTAGTACCACATATTCTCAACATTCATGCTACGCAATCGAAGAGCAAAATAGTTTGTAACTAAGACTTCATAGCGTTTGAAATTGAGCTCTTTGTAGAAAAAGCTTAATAACAATAATAATAGAGTTTAGCTACTACATCTATTAGCCTTCTTAGCTATTTAGCTTGAAGCTTTAAATCAAATAAAAAAAAAATGCTTTTAATAAATAATGGAGATTAAATAAAAATAAATAAACCTCAAAATATCGAAAAGAAATTGGACTGTTCCCATAATCGTTCAAAATCAAATCGCACAAAATTAAAAATGTACGAAGGAATGAACTTCAAAGTGACAAATTACCCAAAAAAAAGAAGATATTTTTGAGCGATTGTGCATTTGACCAGTGGTTCACAATGAATCAACGCCCAAAATAAGATATTTCTGTTTATCATAAAAAAGCCGCCCAAATTGGGAAATTACTTTTGGGTGTTTATTCCTAAGGCAATTGCTTATTCTACGTAATTGACCAAAATTATTGGGCGTTTCAGAATTTTTTTTTTTGCGCATTTTGTTTTTGGGCGATTATGGGTACAGCCAGGCAATTACACTCAATATAATAATGTTATTATTAAGCAAAAAAGTAAAATGCTAAATGACTTTTAAAGTCGAAGATTTTTTGTTGATTACTTCTTATGGATGTTTTCTTGAGCTACTCATTTATATTTTATAAGTTTTCTGAAAATGCAATGAAAATAAGCCCATAATATTAGGCTTTATTTCACAATTAAAAAAGAAAGAAAATAAGTCCCAAAACAAATAGCCAACTGCACTTTGTGGGCGTTTTTTTTCTTATTGATTTTTCATGTAATTAAATTTCAGGCGTTATGATATTTTTTGGACGTTATGTCATTAGATCACGTGAGCGTTATTACTTTGAAAATTATTGTATAGCAAGATGTCTTTCACACTGCGAATATCGCTCTCGGCTTGGGCAAACCAAAAACAAAATAAAGCCTTACTAATCTTTATTCCAGTTATGGTTACACATTTTGGACTTGAGTAAGAAAACTACTGAAATTGCGTTGATTTTTCACTGCATACCACCTCTCAGCACTATTATTGTACCAACTAAGTTGCTTCTAAGCAAACTGAGCGTGGAACTCATTGGAAAGATGAACGAATAATAAAGTACATCACAGAAGTGTGTGGGAATCATTACTATACTTCAGGAATAAAATTCCTCAAAAATTCAAATCCTTTGTTAATTCCATTGGCATTGAAAATTTTAATGCATTCAAAGGAAATCCATTATTTCTATGCCATGCCGATTTCATTGAAGAAAACAGAATTCACATAAGAACCGATGAGGGTAGCTCAAAAAGAATTTTCAACATCACCATTGGATATTGGAGCATAAGTTTAAGGCAAAAAAAGAGATACAGAAGCCATCTTATATATGTCCAATATCCTTTTTAAGAGAAATATCACCGGTCCTTTTTTTGACAAAAAGAGCTTTCTTTATTGCAACTTCTTAAATGGAATCAAAAATTAATCATTTTCTTTTACTATGGAATAGAAATTCTGAAATCAAAGTTCCAATTCCATTAAATGAATTAATATTTATTTATTTATTTATTTTTTGCCATGAAACTAAAGTAGACGATTTCAAATTGCGTTTCCTTCGTTTTGAATTAAAATTTGTTGCTTCTTTTTGATGTCTCGGACGGAATTGATAAGCGAAACAATTTCTTTTTTTTTTTTTCATCGAATCGAAATACTTGAATCTGAACTCCTTGAAATGGAATACAAAATTTTTCAAAAGAAATCACTTCTATTTTCCATGGAATTGAAAATGTCAATTTACAATTTCTATTTCTTGGTATCGAATCAAAATTTTTCAATTTCAACGTTTTATTTTCAGTAATGGAAACAACAAAGCAATGATTTACTATTTTCATGGAATGGCATAAGTTGATTCTAAATTTCAATTCGCTGTGATTGGAATCTTAAAGTGATCATGCCAGAATTGGCACATAACCTGCATGCGTATTACTTTGTGTCGTTTCCAAAGAAAATGTCATAAGTTAAGAGTACAAGAAACATTTAGAGACATTCCCCTTAACTATATCGTTAGAGAATTTTCGCATAAAAAAAACAATAAAAAATATGTAAATAATAAAAGGAATCAAAGATAAAAAGTCGTCACTTAAACGTAAAAGCGAATGTTGAGTAGCCGTGTCAATAGAAAGCTGTTCAACGCTTGAAATAATTTGCAGTAAATATGTTAAATTTCATGCAGCAAGTTCGCCTTTTCATGGAATAACTCCAAATGTTATTGGCAGGTGGTACATAGCGCTCCTCACTTTCGATAGCACAGCAAAGGTTATAGAGTTTAGTGTTAATCTACAGTGCTCATGTAGACTGCGGTTAGAATATTCGAAAACGTAACTATGTGCACTGTTTAGTGGGCAGTTTTGAGTTCTTTTTCATGTTAATAAAGCCACACTACAAATTTTTTTTTGTTTTAAATGATATATCCTTTATCGTGCTCATTCACAAGATATGTAACTTTCTTTGTTAGATAAATTAAGTGAGTTTTAAACTCACCTTCAAATTTGTAAAAAAGTTTTGTGTAATTTTTGCGGCGTATAAATCCTTATTGGCACACAAAAAACACTAAAAGTACAATAAAAAATTATTTTGTTTGCAATTATTGGGTTCAGTTCATTTAATTGAGTTTTTTTTTTGTTGAGTTTTTTTTCACTTATCGATTTCATAAATAGGTTTCACTGCAAGGATCATTACCTTTGTCACTTTAAGTTTATTTTTATATTTTGTTTTTGTTCAGAACAATTGCACAAACTCGCTTATTTTGTCACAACCAAACGGAACGATTTACTTTTACCAACTGATCGCAATGACGATCTTACCATGGTTTATAGCTGTACCAAAAAAAGAAAAAAAAAAATACAACATACAGATACTGTACAGCAAAAAGTATGCACGAAAAGCGCTTTAAAGCGTCTTGGTTGCCGCGCAAGCGCATCATACCGCCGCGCAACAAACGAGCTACATAAATAAACAGCAAAATGTATGATAAAAAAGTGAAAAAAAAAATTACGACAAAAAAAAAAGATAACTCCCAACAACAAGTGCCAACCACAAGTACAACAGGAGGGGTAGGAAATCGGCAACAATACTTTAACTTGAATTACATTATTTTCCACTTCTTTCCATAGTCATTGCGTTGCACTTTGTTGCTGCTTCATTTCAGTTGTTGCTTTTTCTTGCCATTTGTTATGTTCATGAATTCTGAATTCCATTACCGTTGTTTACTGCATCGAACATGTTGGTGTTGATGCAGTATTCCGTGCTTAACTGGGCCATGTTTGTGTTGGTTGCTTGGTTGTTTGCTTGGTTGTTTGCCAGCTTCTTCAGCGAGTTGTATAGTAATGCAACATGTTGCAAGGAGCTTGCAATAATGCCTAGGCAACACACATGTACGTATATATGCACATATACATATGGTTAATTTTATCTTTTAACGAAGCATAAATGATTGTCAAATATTATACTCCAACCTACTAAATTAAAAATAGGGTTCGTTTTCCAAGTCTTTTGTTTTCATGCAATACGAAAGAACGCACGTATGTATATAGTTTTTTTTTTTAGCATTTAACATCCATAGTAACAGCATAGCCGGTACCATTTTCAATCAAAAAATAGACCACTAATTTCTTCGGCCTAAAAATCTTACAAAATAGTGACACTTTCAGAATACATCGGTTTCTCGACCATCTCTAATGGGTTTTCTTCGACTCACTTGGGACAATTTAGCATATTAAATTTGCCTCGTCACTGAAAATGATTTTTTTTAAAGAATCATCAACACTTTGTGTTTGCTCATGCGTCCAATCATCGACTGTACGGCACTTTAAATGGTCTGGAGGCTTCAATTCCACGAGTAAAATGATTCATGACTGTAGATTGCTGATATCAATATGAAATACCTTTTTTTTTAGAAATTTTCAAGCTTACTGTGTGAAATTCTTCAGGATGCCTTAAGCAGACTCGTCTCATGGGCAGATGAGGCTGGTTAAGGTGCAAATGCGAACAAAACTGAACTAGTGCCCTATACTAGGAGTCACAAACTTCCAATTATGGAAACACCTTAGCTAAAAGACAAGGTATATATCTTGGTCTGGTATTGGATAGGAAATTAAGTTGGGAACTTAATGTTAAAGAGAGAGTTAGGAAAGCAACTGTAGCGCTATGCTCTTGTAAAAAAGCGGTAGGGGGAAGATAGGGGTTATTATTCACTGGCTCTACAAAGCGCTTCTGTTGTATGGCATTGTGATGTGGTGGACTGCCTTAGACAAGATCACCCATTACTAACAATTGCAGAAAATTCAAAGGGCTGCTTTCATGTGCATCAGTGCTAGCTTGTGCTGCCATTAGACTCAGGGAAACAGTTTACTGGTCCAAGGGAAGAACAGGACACTCAAATATTCTTCATAGCTCGAGTTCTGCAACATTTAATTTGAGCTATACTGATCCAGTAATCCCATTCAAGACGTATTACGTAACTCACATTCCAGAAAAAGTGACAGTGATATTTCAAATAATTTTCAATTTATTACAATTTTTGCTTTTGGGCGCGACTTATTGCTTACTCCTAAATTTATAAAAAAAAATGTTTCTTAACTATTTCGCCAGCAGCTGAAAACTGCAGCACTGTAAGCGCTATTCACTTACATGGCTGCATTTCAGAGTGAGGGTCAGACAATCGTTTTTTGACTGAATTAGATGAGGCAGTAGCGCGAATGCGCATGCGTAACATTATGCTCAATGATGCATTTCAAGTTCAACACGCAGCACATCTTCATTTTCACGGTCAGTGTGTTAATGCAATTTTTGTGTTTAATTGATTGTTTTTTTGCTTTTGTTGTTGCCTAACTTGTGCATTTAAAATTTGATTTATGAAGTTATGCGTAGCATTTCAGTGCAAGTATCGTAATATAAAAATGCACAGCGCAACTACACTCGTAGTCATTAAAATCAAAGTCAAGCGAAAGATATGAACTTGAAATTTCATTAATTAAATTGTACTAAAAATTTAATTTCATTATGATCAAATTAAAGTTCGTATCTTTATTAATTGACTAAATGCAATTTATGAATATCAAACCTACGCACTTGTTAATTTCCAGCACTTACACTTGACCTTTAGTGCAATGGCAAAGCAGTATAGTAATTTTTTTTTCTAAATTTGATTTTATAAAACTCTAATTTATTTTTTCTACAAAATACTCAAATATTTATCTCTCAAGTATCTGCAAAATGTTTGATTGCAACACTTGGTATCTGTGAAAATAACTGCCGGCTAAACGTGATTTTCAATTTTTGTCTTTTCGTATTTATTGCTGCATTGTCAGAGGGTATTGTTGCTATCTTGTATTGTTGTTGCCGACGACCGTGAATTGTTTATGCTTATTTTTATGATTTCCAACAAACAAACTGTTATTATTAGCAATTATTTTTCTTGCAGATAAACGCTTTGTTGTTGTGCCCTGTAATGGATACCGTTGATGTTGTTGATGCACGGTGGTGCAGAACTAAATTAATTTAAAAGGTCTACTCGCTTTAAGTTTTATTGCTTGAAGTTTAGGAATACAAAAAAAAAACACCGTCATTTTAAGGCCGTAATATAGGGTGTGGCACAAATGGTGCTAGAAAAAGAACAACAGCGGCATAAGCATTTGCTATAAGACTATCGACGATACTCTTTGCGCTCCACCAGCTCGCTGCAACAGATTTTCTTTCTCTATTACACCACCAGTGCTGTCACTTTGCTTCCATTATAGTACACTTGTTACGCACAAGGTAAAAATTACATTATTGCAGCTTTCATCAAACTAGAGTTCACCCAGTGGTTAAAATTAAACCAACATAGTGACAAAACGAAAACGAAAAGATATTTTTGATATTAAAAAACTGATATAAACTGTCACTACTTCCAAAAATAAAGACCATAGTTTGATGTTGCCCTATCCCTATCTCTATATCTTCCTTAGATTTCACTATACAATATATATCTGTATATTAACATAGCAAATTTCATCAAAAACAGTTGAGTCTAAGTACAGCTGAGAAAACATATTGTCCTGCTGGGGGCGTGGTATTAGCCACTTAAAACAAATAAATTTTTTCAAATACCGAAATTCATCAAAATCGGTTCATTAATTTATCAATAAAAATGTTTTTCCCTGTTAGGGGCGTGGCACCTCCCACTAAAAACAAGTATCTTTACATTGGATTCAATCTATCTCCATACCAAATTTGTTCAAAATCGACGTCGCGTTTTTTCTCATTAAGAGCGGTGCCACGCCCTCTTAAAGAACTTTAATAAACTTGCTTTGGATTCAATCTATTTCCAAACCAAATTTCATCAAAATCAGTCCATTTCGATAGCCGTGGAAACGTATTTTCTTGTTCGAGGTATGGCACCGGCTATTACTAGAAACTAAAATTACATTGTGCACTGCCACTCTTCATAAGCCTCAAAAAAAAAAAAATAAGCGATTATGTTGAGTTATGGTAGTTAAAAAGAGATGTAAATGCCATGGGCATTCCTTACCAAATCGGCCACTTTTTTCGGTGACCCACTCCGATTTTTTTCATAAATTTATATGTTTTTGAGACTGGTAGGAAACGCATTCATGAATTTTTCCAAATTTTTTTGACCATCCCTTTTAGAGATATGCATTTTTTTCAAAGTTCGGTGTTTTTTTTTTAAAAGCCGGCGCGAACTGTGTGGCATAGCCTCAATGTGCGCCTAAGCTTACTGTTGGCTGGATGCATGTTTGGCAACAAGCAGCTACCCTATTTTAAAGCAAATTATTCTGTAATTTATAACATTTTAACTATAAAATTTGTTGCATATTAGGGTGGTTCAAAAATGACAAAGTTTTTGTCCCTTTTTGAAACATAAAAATTCATAGAACATTTTGATCCAAACGGATGATGTCTTGCTCTGACTCGTCGAGGTCAAAGGTTAAAAGCGTTAAAATTCTGTTTCCATAGAGAGAATATTTTGTTTTAGGTCTTAAAGGCCTATGTTTAAACATTGAAATCCTCCAAAAATTTAAGTTTTCTAGATCAAACCTGTGAATGGCGCAAATAGAGCTAGTTTCCATATAAACAGAGAAATATGGGGAAAAACTTTTTTACATATTAATTATATGAGAAGCAAAGTCTGTTTGTGCCGTTTATAGGTTTGCTCTAGGATGCTGAAATTTTTTCAGAATTTTCATTAAGTTCAATACTAAAACATAGGTCTATGGGCTCATAAAAACAAAATATTGTTTTCAGTCACATGAAAAATATGGGCGTGGTTTGACAACAGGGTGTGGCAATTCCTACGCAATTAAAATACCTAAAACGCTATACCTTAGCATTTAAGGCAGTTCAAATCCCAATGAAATCGGACACAAAGTCTGTTCGCGCCGTATGGGCTAGGAAGCTGATATTTTGTGAGAAATATTTTTAAGGCCAATGCTAAAACTTGGGGAAAAAAAAAAGTTTTTAAGAATCTACACAATTTTCTAAATAAAAACCTTAATACGTATACCTTATTTGAATACACAACTCGGTCATACTTTAAAAAACTGCACACACTATTTTTTTGGGGGTATGGGAAATAGGATAAAGAAACATGAAATCAATTTTGTTTAAAATTACTTTAATTTCATAAAAAAAAGTTTTAAAATATAAATATATATATATACACCAGGTCAGTTTACAAACGCAAAGTTTTCTGTCTATAAAAGTCGACTTCGTTGGCGAGAGACTTTGTCATACTGGAATTTTTTTTTATACTCTCTTCGTTCTCACAAATATTTTGATATATATCTCATCAACGAAGTCGACTTTTATAGACAGAAAACTTTACGTTTGTAAACTGACCTGAGTGTAGACCTTTCATAGCAAGTTGCTTCAGCGCCACCGTAGTGGTGGTCATATCTTTTAGTCTTGCTAAAACAACGACATAAAAACTATATTGTTTATTTGACTTTGAAATGATGTAGTAAACGAAGAAGAAGAAGAGAAAAAAACAGTAAAACGGACCCATGTTGTATCTCAGCAACCAACGAGTGCAAAAAGGTGTTGACAATTTTGAGCTTCAATATCACTTGTGTGAGAAACTTAAGCGGCTGTAAACTTATCTCATAAATATGTGCGCATTTTACGCAAGTACTCAGTTACTTTTCCCCACTATAATTTCACTTAATTTATTGCCTGTGATTAGTTTTTCTTTCTTTTTCACTGTTTTCTATGGCTGCATTTTTAATAAGCATTCGCTCAAATGTATTTTCATCTTTTTTTTGCCGCAGATACTACACTTGCTGTGTGCATCATCTGTTGCGCGAGTATCTTAAGATTTTATATCTTTTGCTTTAGCCACCCACTCCTGTAGCTGCTGCTGGTTGCTTTCATTGTTCATTTCGTACATTTTTTTTAATTTGTGTTAATCTTGCATTTGACATCTCAATTGTCATTAAAACAATTACAATGTTGGCAAAACAAAAAAAACATTTTTTCCAAATCTTAAACGAAAAAAAAAAAATAAAAAATTATTGTTAGCGTTTTTAAGTTGCAAATGTTTAATTGAAAAATAAGACAATTGAAAATGATGACTTACGCAATCAATTGTTTTCAATTTTTGAAGTTGATATTAAAAGTGAAATGAATTACTTTCACTCAAACTGTCTGTCGGATAGGCTCTAAACCCAAAATTTGTCAGAGTGACTAATTCTCTGTGTTCGAAGCTCAAATCCGAAAAGTAGTAATTTCAATCTCAAACTGATTTTTGTTTCAGAGGCTTGTTATTGATCAATTGACAGCTCTATGCTTTTTATTCCTCCAATTTCAACGAATGAGCAGATAACTTGATGTTGTTTAAATAAAGCAGCTTAAATTTCCCTTAAATTTTGTTATATCTTTTATGTCAAGAAATGTTTCGAAAAGTCTTTTTCTTTCCATTTAGTGCGAATTTAAATATTCCACAATGAAGCCAGTTAAGGCTGCTATTTCAGCAATCCATGTCGATGTCACATATGTTATCAAAAACTCTTATGTTCTTTATCTTCTTACGAAACATAGGTCATCCACAAAACTCTTGCAACGTGCACGAGCAGCAGCAAATTCTCTTCGACATATCCCCGATTCAGCAAACAATCAGTTGAAAAAAATTTGAGACTACACCCGAGTAACTATAAGAAAACAGGTCATAAATGACCTTTAGCTTACAATCAAGTCAATCAGTTTTTCGGTAATGTGCAATGGTATTAAATAATAACTAGCGCTCACCCAAAAATTAATAATAATATACATTACAAAATTTGTTTTCTTACCATCCGCTAAAAGCTGAATATTTTTTTTTTGTGGGCAAACGAACAATTCCAAAATTGTGCGAAAATTAAGTTCATTAAAATTGCATTGTTCTTCACAATGAAAAAAAAAAAGAGTCATATGAAATATAAAGAAGAACAGCAACAAGAAGGCCGTTTACTGCTTGCTTAACACCAGCAAGCGCTTGGACCTGTTACTTTCGGATTCAACTGAACTATCATTACTCGTAGTCGAATGTTCAGCATTAATTTTTAGTTGAGAAACTTCGTTTGTTTTCAACTTATTGCGAGATGTTTTTATTGCATAATAAAAAAATAATTATAAAAGATAAATAACAAACTTTTAGCTGAAGTATATCGACAGTTATGCACACCCTATATGTGCACATATAAGACGTTAGTAACAATGTAGTGTGATGCCCATACCTGCATAAAGGTGGTCACAATCGATTGGCTTTCAACCCATCGTTGGGTTCGGGTAGCAATCGCGAGTCCAAACCACAACAAAGCAAATAAAGTTTTTTGTACTTAGGGCAGAACGTTACCATTCTATTCCTCTCTTTTATTTCTGCTTGCTATAGTACGGGTTGGTGTTTGAATCAAAAGGCGAAACAAAGAATGAGCGAAGTAAAGTTTGCGTTGTGCGATTTAAACCTTACGACAAGGTGCGGTTTTTTCTTCATTCCCTGCTTTTAACTTCAATAAAAGCTCAAACTTGTAATCAGTAAATGATATTCTTTTGAAAACTACATAGCATAGCAGCATGAAAAAGGAACTTTCTTAAAATAATGATAATAAAGTGTAAAAAAAAATATTATAAATTATTTCATACAACATATTTCATAAGAAATATCCAAGTTTTTGTTCAAAATACTTCTTTCATGGTAAATATTTTGCATTGCATTTAACCACTTCAAGTGTTAATCAATGTCGGCATACTTCTTCAAGTTCCTTCATTACGCGGCAGTTGCACACCTTCATCTGTAATCATCGCCGCTTAACATTATAGTAAATCACCAGACAGTTAATGTAGAGGTGACCTTAACAATTACGGGTATTATTATCATTATTTCTTTTTGTTGTTATTATTGTGGCTATTTTTGTTGGTAATTTGTTTTGTTAATTTATTTTCTTTTTAATTTTTGTTATCATTTCAAAATAAAAAAAAAATTTTTTTTTCTTAGCTCTACTAAGTACTTGAACTCCCAGCCAGTCACAGCTAGAGGCTCTTACTCAGGTCGTACATAGAAAATCGGTTTTTTTTAACCTGCTGTTGTATTATTAAGTATATACTTTTCGGTTACTAGGCGACTAAAGTAAAACTATCTAGCCACATGCAAATAAGATGAAAATGATTTGAAGAACAGCTAAATCAAAAAGTTGCAGATATTTTCAGAAAAACCGGTTTTTTATTGTACGCACAATAATTTGAAATTAATTTAATTCCATCAGATATTTAAAAATGTTGCAATACAGAAGCTGCACTGCATATTATGAAATTCCGAAACATAAACCTGTTTGTTTAAGGTGGCCAGATATGAGCAGATAAATTTTAAGTTTATTTGTATTTTAATTTATTTATTAGGTGCGCAACTAAGTTCTCGCTCCTTGTCAATAGATGGCGCTAGCGGTAAGAGCTGGTCGATTTGGTTCATATCGAAACGTTATGAATCTAGCCCAAGCCGATTTGGCACTTAAGATTTTGTGTTTTCATAGTGTGTTTGTGGTTGCTCGAAAATGGCTGATTTTGTGCCAAATAAGAAGAAAACGGCGGCTGACGCGCATCGAAAGCTTCAAAAAATTTACGGAGATGGTGTCCATGATTTCGACATCGACGATCGACCACGTGAAGGAAGGCCAAAAGCCCTCAATGATACGGAATTGGAGACATTGTTCGATGAGGATTCGGCCCAAACGCAAGAAGAGTTTGCTTCAGTATTGGGAGTTACCCGAAAAGCCATTTCCAAACGTTTGCGTGCGTGAAAAACGGCCCCAATACGAACAGAGGCACGATAAAGTAATCCTATTGCATGACAACGTTATGCCTCATGTTGCTAAACCAGTGAAAACATACTTGAAAACTCTCAAATGGGAAGTCCTACCCATCGTATTCCCCAGATATTGTCCCGTCAGACTTCTACTTTTTCCGTTCAATGGCACATGGTCTGGCTGATCAGCAGTTCAACTCCTATGAAGACCTCAAAAAATGACTTGATTCGTGGATAGCCTCAAGAGACGAACACTTCTACCGTGATGGCATTCGAGCTCTACCAGAAAGATGGGGAAAAGTGGTATCTAGCAGTGGGCAATACTTTGATTGATTCATCTGTAACTATTTTTTGGCAATAAAGTTGGAATTTCTAACAAAAAACAGCGAGAACTTAGTGTCGCACCTTATATTTTATATAATAGAAAGAAAAAAGCCTAATAACACTCAACAACGATGTTTATTTAAAATTAATCGAAATTTAAAAATGCCTACTGACATACATCAAAACATTTCGTTGAACGATTTGACAGTAGTTACGTTTCCTGTCAAACATTTTCACAAGTTTTTTGATTGATATGATTTGTGCCCTCAATTAAGAAGCACAAAGTTTGTAAATTTTGTTTTTAAGTCCGAAATCATGAGAAATTATATTTATTTATTTTCGTTTTTTTTTTATTTTCAATGCCCACCAATGGATTATTTTCATCAAGGGTGGAGTAGGTGCTCAAAACACAATAATTGTTCATAATGAAACGTAACAAATTTTTAAAATTTTTTGCTTTTGTTGACTGTCATCGTAGTTTTTGTGATTTCCGATTTTCGATACGAACGTTGCGTGTAATGAAAGCAACCAGTTAACAAGCGCAATTAAAAATTTACAAATAGCAAAAAAAAAAAACCTCATCAAAATTTCAAACTCAAGTTCCAATCAAATGGTGGTGGTGTAAAGCTTCGTTGTGTTCGAATTGCAAAATATTTCAAATTACAAACTTAATGAATATGTGAGCGAGCAGCTCACAAAAAACTTAATATTTGGTGTTTTACGTTGAATTTGTAGCTTGTTATAGAAATAATTTTTAATATATTTCCTAAAACAAAACCGTTAGGTATGATACTTATGTGAATATAAATGGATAACTACAGAGTATATTTGGTATTATAGTTGAACGTTATACGGCTATATTGCGAATTGTAAGCCTGCGGCAACATGACAATTTGTTTTTAGTTTCAACTTGAAATATTAAATGTTCAACTAGTCATCATTTTTCAAATTTTTAAAATTTTTTCTTAATAAAAATACAGGCCGTCATCATTCAAGTCATTGAATTTAACATTTTTAATGAGCATTTAAGTTAATTGGTTACATCTCGCCTGTTTTGTAATTCATGCAATTTTAATTATTTGTAAGTTTGAGAACTTTTTGATGCGTTTTTAATTTCGAAATGGGACGAATGCTTGGTACGGTTTAGTGTTTAAGGGAAAGCTTTCAACTTTTTAAATTGAGCCAAGGGTGTTACCTTAGGCTTCGTCATAAATCGAATACCCAACAACGCGTTAGCATTACATTCTGGCAGGTTTGACTAAACGTACCCTCAATGAACTGGATAGCATTTACTTAAATAGCTTTTTGTGTAGTGTTTTGAAGCTAATTCATGTATGGGTAGTGCCACGCCCTCAATTCGGAACTCACCAACTTTTTGTCTGATGCTTGGCTGTATCATTTTTTATATTTGTGTGAAGTTTGGTTTCATTACCTTAATGTATCGGAAGACCGACAATTATTTGGTTTAAGTTTTGAGCCTATGATTAAGAAAAAGCGTGGAAAGATCTTAAAGATCCATCAAAGCTAGAAATATTGATATCAACCCTTGAAATCAAGCGCAGAAGTTATATAGTCGGTATCAGCTAAAAGCCCAAGGCGCTTACAACGACAGGCGCATGTACTGTAATGTTGTGTTGCTACCGGTTGGATTCATTTAATACCAGAATTTTCAAACGCACATCCTAAAATATTGCATTCCACAGTACATAAATTGTTTGTAACGGGTGATTTTTTTTGCTATTTGTTTTTTCACTGCCTAATTTTTTGACGCTTATCGTGTGATTTGTAACATGTGTCAACGTTAGAAATGCTTAATTAGGTTTGCCATTTTTTTATAAATAGACTAACAAACGAACAGCGATTACAAATCATTGAATTTTATTATAAAATTCGAGCTCTGCCAGAAATGTGTTTCGCAAAGTACGTCCATTTTATGGTCGTCATAATCGACCCACCGAACAGACTATTCAAGCTATTGTGACCAAATTTTGCAACAATTTTAACCTTGCACCAACCCGTATGCGAAGAAAGCGTAACGAGGAGAATATTGCTGCTGTATCAGTCAGTGTCAATGAATATCGCGATATGTCAATTTTTCGCCGTTGTCAACAATTGGGCTTGTGTTATTCGACCACCTGGAAGATTTTATGTAAAAACTTCAGTATGAAATCATACAAAATACAGCTGGTGGTAGAACTGGAGCCGGGTGACCTACCACAACGTCGTTTGTTTGGTGAGTGGGCCTTAGAAAAGAAAAAGAATGAAGATCCAATTTTTATCGAAAAATTTATGTCACGTTTTGTAGCAGTCCATTGGCCGCTAAGGACATGCAATTTGAACCCACTTAACTATTTTTTGTGGGACTACGTGAAGACTATCGTGTACAGGAACAAGCCAGCCACAATAGCAGTCCTGGAAGACAGCATTACAGCTGCCATTGTTGAGATAACGGCCGAAATGCTTGAAAAAGTATGCCAAAATCTGAGCTTACGTATGAACCACCTCAGGCGTAGCCTCACATGAAATAATCATTATAAAAAAAATGGAAGGAGTTGGAACGCTTAAAAAATCACCCGTTTTAAAAAGTTCAAATCACTTTTGAAAGTCTTTTCGCTAAAATGTTCTCTTCGAATGTCGATGGGCAGAAGGTGGGAAATAAATACAACATAAAACTGAGTTCCAATATGATTATTCCAATTTAACTACATCGAAGTATGATGACAATCATTTTGCTCAACGATAGTAAACACAAACATTCGCAAGAGTTCAATTAAGATGCCCAGTAGAAAAATTTTTAATTTTTTCTCAAAAAAAAAAAATGTTTCATTGAGACATTTTTTTTATTGTTTTTGTAATGAACCTAGTAATACAATTTACAAAAATGTTTTTTAAAAGTGCTATACCAGAAGCCTCAAACGTTATAAAGCACATATACGATATGAAGAGTGATTTTTCAAAAGAGCTAATATCCACTTATGATCTCGAACAAACCTGAGTATGATATATCGCCTTTATGATGCTAAAATGTTTCTTCTAGTTGAAAATCTATTACAAAAACGATATATTTCCAAGGGAAACTGGTAATTAAAAATGGCAGTTTCATACAAATTGACACATTTCCATTTAATTTTGTGTTTGTACAAAAATACGTATTTGAAACTGGACAAGAAAAATATATTTCATTTTTGAAGTAGGATAAACGTACCCCATTGGAGATCCCAAACACTGATCCAGTTACCATGCCACTGATTATGAACAAAAGAAAGATATAGAAGTCTTATTAAAACAGTTCGGTGATGGCTGGAGGAATTTAAAAGAGCTTTCATGGTACCAAAGTACACCAAAAGGGTTTCCTAGCAGGACTATCAAATACCTATGTAATTCAATACACTGGATGTTATCAATGCGGAACTTGCAATATACATAAGCTATTTTTTTAATTAAAGTATTTGAACAGGAATAAAATTAAGGACTTAGCATAAACGCAGTTTGTAATCGGCTGCAAAGCAAGTCGGACATATATAAATTAAAAGCGCTTTATATTAAGCTCAACGCAATTTAAAAGAACAATGACTAAAGAATTAAAACCCTTAAGATTATCTTTCTATCCGAGTGTTTACAATACGCTTTTTGTTTCGAGCAACATATACAAGAGCTTTCAGCCAATACTCTTCATAACTTATTTGGCGGGGTTGACGCCATTTCGTGTAGTTACCGATTCACTTGGCAATAAATCAATCAAATCAACATGGTGGGGTTACATAAATCCAATATTTCACATGATGTTGCTGGCATATTCTTATTATTATATCCTACATCACCGCGAATCAGTCAGTGGCTATTTTTTTAACAATGAAATTTCGAATTTTGGCAACATACTACACGTTTTGTGCTGTTCAATCGGTGCCGGTCTTTGCTACTTAAGCGCCTTGCTACGTTCAAAAAATTTACTAAGAGTAATAGATATTTTTTTAAAAACTGATCGCAAATATTCAAAAATCTCCGAAAACTATAACCTGCATACCAACATAATGCATTACCATCTACTAAATTTGAGTGTTTTCGTGATGATAAGTATTGGGCTTACAACAATTTGGTTATATACTTTGTATCAAATGGATGTGCGTCCTTCATTATATATGGTTTTTTCATTCAATTCCGAATTATTTGGAATTTCTCTATCGATTGTTTTGATTTGTCTGATTATGCATTCGGTACAAAGGAGATATTTCCTGCTAAATAAGGTAAGTAGTGCATTAGTATTAGTAGAGAAATGCAAAATTGGGTAGAAAGTAAATGGGAAGGGTGACCTTGATGACTTTTGAACATTGGAAATCCAGCTGGATTTGCGTATTGATTGAGATTTTTTTAAGGTTCCATGGGGGCTTACTGTTGTTATTGTGTTTAATGGACATAAAGGGTAAGTCATTTTTTTTTGCTAACGGATACTACTCTAGAAATAGCTGAAGGGATTTTCTTTGGTTTTCTATAATTTTTATAGATTTGTAGAATTTGATATAGTGGGGTGTTGTTACTGTTAAGAAAAGTTTTAAATAGTTTTTCTATTAGAAAATCTCTCTTGTGTACAATAAGAGCTATATCTGTCTCAAAAAGCATATTATTAATTGGTGTTGTTCGAAAAGTTCCAAGTGAATTTCTTAAGGATGAGAAATTTATTTTGCGTCATGCACACCAAAATTGACACACACAATGTACATCCTATATACAATACTTAAGAAAGTTATTAAATGTATATTAATGTATATACTTAAGTTAATTATGCTATTAATACTAAACTTGTTCAATTAAACGCATAAGGGATGACAATCGCTCTATTCAAGCGGCAAAAAGCAAACGCAAATAAAAAACGCTTCAGTTCCGCTTTAGTTTGCCAGTAAATAGAAATTGTGTAGTTTTACGAGTTTAAAAGGGTTGCCAATCCAGCATTATAAAAAGATAATTTAATCGGTTTTGATTGAAAAAGGCACAAACCAAACATTTTGTTCAATGCGAGATAAGTTTCAGAAGAAGTTTTCCTGTGACGAATTTCAAGTGGAGCAAACGTAAATATTGACCAAGCTTTTACATAGAACTATTCAGAGAACGTTAAGGCAAATCCTTCTAAATGAATTCTTTCTTTAACAAAACTGATTTTCTTTTTAATCATACAAAAATATACGTATGTACATATAATGGGCTCCAGGCCAATATCTTGAGAACACAGTAAGATAGTGATGAATGACAGTGAATTTTTCTTTGACTTTGGAACCAATTTTTAAAGTCAATTCGACGTCAACTATGAATTTTTATATATACATACATTGTCAGCAACAAATTTAAGTCCTAGAGAAAAATTAATTGCACAAAGCATTTCTATTTTTTCCAATGGAATACAAAACTGCAATAAAAAATATAGCTTTCTATAAAAAAAAATCATCGATCTTAGAAACTGTGTTCAAGGTCAAAGCCAATGTCCTTGTCCAATGCTCTAGAAACCTTGAATTTTCTGCCCAAGACATTTATCACTATCTTAGTTAGTTCTCAAGATATTGGCTCGAAGAAATTAATAACGAAATGAATTATGAAAGATAATCTCTTAGTTTTAGGGGGGACAAGGGGAAGAGTGCAACGAGCGCAATTGCTTGGCGGGAAAATGGTTTTTAGCTATTTAGCCTTATTTTTTTTAGTAAATAAAAATTTTTCAAAGTAAAAATTTATTAGGTAGGCGGTGCGAAGTTGTTTCTTCGCCCCGGGTGCCTAATGTGCACGGTACGCCACTGATATTAACCCTCTAATGCATACGTTGTTTCGTTTTTTTTTTTTTTTGATGAATTTTTACTTTGAGCTGACGTAACTGTCAAACGAAGCATGAGTAGATGAAAATTCATTTACCAACACATAAGTTGAAACTTTATTCTTGAAACCAGGAGCCGTACTGAGCGAACACTAGAAAAGAAAAGACCTGGTGTGGTAGTTTTACCGATTCAACTATAGCCTACCGGAAGGCGGTGATATGCATTAAAGGGTTAAGCTTGTCACTCCGTTTGTAAAGCTTGGAAGAGCACGTGGTAATTATAGTACATACACACACATAAGAATTTTTCTGTCTGTCTGAAAATAACGCGTTTAGGTCACTTCTAAAATTTTAAAGATCACTTTTGATTCTTTTTTTTTTTGGTTCTGGAAAAAAAATGTTGAAAATCAAATTGAAAATAAAGCAAAAAACAAAATTTTTTGTTTTAAATAAAAAGAAGAAAAAAAAAATCCACAAAAAAATTTCAAAACTTTTGAACAAAAAGTTTCTCTAACTTTGCTCTATTAAAACTTTTTTTGTATAAATGCGAAAAAATTAAAGTTCTGTCATAATTTTCATAATAAAAGTATAGAAGTTTTAAGGTCTGATGATAGCTTAATAACGACGTGCCACTCTAGTAAAGTTAATTACAAGATAAGGTCATCCGCACATTTTTAATCTATGGTACAATCAAATGCCTCGCTCAGTGTAAGTTACGTAACAAGCGAAGGATATTCTATTTCAATTTATAGATGCTATCTAAGAATATTAAATTATGTTAAATTGTTCAGCAGAACATTGAATTTGAATAGAAGCGAATGCTAAAATAGTTGAGCAACAAAAACGAACGCAGTTCCGTGACAAACAGCAAAGCAGTTCTACGTATAAAATTTTAAGACTTTTAATATTTTATTAAAAGCAAAATCTTTTGAAAGAACAATGATTCGAAATTTAGGACCCAAGTTACCGCTATATCGTAGATTATTTAATAAGCTTTTTGTTTCGAATAACATATACAAGACATTTGAGCTGATGTTGTACTTAACCTATACGGCCGGCATAACACCATTTCGTGTGGTTTCCGATCGCCACGGTAATAAGTCAATTAAGTCAACAAGATGGGGCTATTATGGTTCAATATTACGCTTGCCGATTATAATATATGCGTACTACTATGTCATCTATCACAGTGAATCGATCATACGTTATTATTTGAGAAATAAAGTTTCGAAATTAGGCAGCACACTACACGTTGTATTTTATTCAATCGGTGTCGGTGTTTGTTACACAGCCTCCATGTTTCGCTCGAATATTTTGCACAAATTTATAAATATTTCTTTTAAAGCTGATTCGAAATTTGATAAAGTCATCGATAGTTGTGGAATACATACGAACATAATGCGTCACTTTTTATTTGATTTAACTGTTGCCACGGTGTTAAAAATCGGTCTTACATCAATTTGTTTATATTCTTTGTACCAAATGGATGAGCATCCATCAATATTTCTAATTTTTTTATTTGTCGCCGAATTATATGGATTTTCAGCTGGGACTATTTTCATTTGTCTAATCCTGCGCTCAGTAGAAAGAAGATTTTATCTACTGAATAAGGTGAGTAAATTAGCATTTAAGTTGAAGCAAAGCTTAACGATCTTAAAATTCTAAATTAAGTATCCTGTATTTGGATTTTTCCCCGAAAGCGTGCTACGGTCATAGCAAATGTGAAAAACAAAGAATTGTATTCGTAAATTTAGAAATATGTTTGAGGGAAATATTAAGGCCTATATGCCAAACTGTTGCAAATGTTTTTTAATAAGGCTTTCAAGCCTAAAAGATCACCCTTGGCTGAAATATTTTCAAACTGATTGACAGTTCGCGAAAGTGTAATTTGTTTAGTTTAAGCTTAGCCAATTTGATATTTTGGATCAGCTATCGAACAATGAATTTATTTTTTTAAAGCAGTGCCCTGGCCGGCCTTCCATACACAATTCAACAATGCAAAGGAAAAACAAAGCATACCGCGGCATCGCTTACTTTGCTCTATGGATGAGCGCGAGGAGCATACCAGAGCCTTGAAATATGAGCGTACTTAATTTTTCAAATGCGAAAACTATAAAACTTATACATATTTTTACTATGCATTTGGTTCGCTCAGTGTATATATCAAATCTCATATCTGTAGCTGACATAGATGCCGTTTTTAATTATTTTGTTATGTAGAAGTTGTACCGGCCCATTCTGCAGCAATGTCCAAAGTTCGTAAGACAGTTACACAGACAATACGCACACATTCATGTAGCTGCCATAGACATTATTGTAACTAAGAGGCGCGAAGAGGGCGGATGTACCGGCATGGCGAACACCGAACTGGTACTTGGTTTTGAGCATATTTAATCAATTTTGTGGAGGTTTGTTTTTTGTTACAGTAAA
Organism: Meiosimyza decipiens; assembly: GCA_963680825.1. Classification (NCBI taxonomy): domain Eukaryota; kingdom Metazoa; phylum Arthropoda; class Insecta; order Diptera; family Lauxaniidae; genus Meiosimyza; species Meiosimyza decipiens. Next base: position 71,828,777 of record OY804260.1, on the reverse strand, counting down.
TGACTGAGGGCTGATGAGGTATGAGGGGAAATATATATCATTTTGCCACGGTTTTTAGTGAAACGTGCAAGCCTTTGATCTTGTTTTTTATAGTAAATAAAAATTTTTCATGGTGCAAATTTTTGTAAGGTGGAAGCGGTCTCTTCGCCCCGGGCGCCGAACGTGCCACTGAACTTAGTTGTAACGACATGGTGCCACGACCCGTTTTCCAATATTTTCCTATTAACGCCCATGTTTCAAAAACTTTTATGGAGCCGTTGTTGAGTAATTAGAGTTTAAAATTAGTGAGAGCACGAATTCATCATAGGTATTTCCAGTACGCATTGAAAATATGGGTGACCCACTAAGGGTTAATCAAAATCCATTCAGCTTGAAAAACAAACATTCAAGTTTTCGTATTTATAATATTTGTAAGATATGGGTTGAGATTTATGAGGGTATAAGGTGAATATTTTCGCGCCGGGCCCCAAGATATGTTGTTACATCATTGGAAAACATGCGCATTTCGCTACAATATATCTGGAACTAAGTAAGAATCTTAGTAGAAATATTAAATACTTTTCATCGTTTGTCAGTAATTGTTGAAATTTAATTGGAAGGAGTCAAATTAAATTGATTGAAAGGATTTATAAATAAAGTATTTATACGAAAGAGGGGAAAAAATCATAATAATTTCAATGTCATTCGTATTGACATACTTTTTTAAAGGTTAAAACGCCAAATAAAATGCGTAGGCTTTGCAGTAATATACGCAGCAATATAATGCAAAGCTTACAACAAAAACAAATAGCTCCTGTAATACATGAAATTAAATATCCCAGTGGCGCAAAATGTATTTGATAACTACGATAGCTTTAATTAGATTTAGAGTAGCAGTCGATATAAGAGAAAGCAATATTATCCGCACTATAACTCAAAATAGATTTATCATAAGAATTAATATGAGCAGTTTTGCATCCCCTCGTCACGCCTAAAACAGTGGTCAACCGAAATTCGCGACATGAAGCAGAATTTTGTAAGCGTTTCTATCAAAATAACCTTTGATATTCTAATGACACTTAATGGAAAATTCCAACAAGGATGTTATTTGCAATAGTATGACATATCAAGTTACAGCACACAAATAATGTGGATTTCACTTCGAAGAAGGGCATATAACGCACAAAGACACACACGTGCTAGAACTCAACAATTTCAATTAAATTTATGAATGTTGATAATCGCAACACAAGCACACTATGGCATTAATTCTACTCCTGATAAGCACCCTAGTAGGAAAATACGTCATGTTATTGTTACTAAGTTGAGTTTCTTGTAGAGAAATTTGCAAATTCTTGCAATAAAATGTATGTCCCAAATTGAAAAGTCTTGAAAAGTGTCGAAAATTTGAGAGAACAAAAAAAAGTAACGAACTAAATATTTTGAAAAGCATTACAGTCGAATCATATAATAGCGAGTAGCTTAAAAATGCCTGGCAGAAGATTCAAAACTCTATTGAAGTCGAGCGAATGCCCCATCTTAGCCATAGATGGGGCATTTGCCCCCTCTTGTCGGAAAGTGTCGAAAAGCACTATAAAAGCTTTGAAAAAGTTATAGAAGCTAAGTTGTATCGGAAAGCATTCTAACGTCGAATAGTATCTACAAGAAACGAGGGATGCCTTCTGAAAAGTAATGTTAACAAGAGAAGCATCAAAGATTATCAAATCTTTACTCGCTATTTGTTACTTTTTCATGAGCGTTTTGTTTTTGTAAAATTATTCAACTAACCGACTAACGAGTAACAGAGTAACTAGTGCCTGATAAGTAACAAGTGCCTGATAGTTTCTGTTAGTTAGTAAAATAGCGATCAGCGGTTTGTTCCACAGCGTTTGTAGTCAACTGTTGAATAGATTAGATTTTGCTTCTCACTTCAGATAAAAAATATGAAATCAGCTGTTACTGCCTGGTTAACGAAACAGAACAAATATAGGGTATTCACAGTTAAAGCCTTTACCAAATTACCAACTTACGAATTATCAAAATAACGAGACCACTATTGCATATCGACGATAACAAAATTTGTTAAGGGTCGAACAAAGCGAAGGACTTGCTCTATCCAACTGGGGCTCTTAGTAATTTGGTTTCCAAGTTGTGCTAATTTCCAACAAGGCGTATACATATTAAACATTAGCTTATAATTTATGAGTATTGTCATAGAGAAATCAATCTTACCTAATTAAGCAACATTTGAAAGGACATTATTGCAGTTGAAAGTCATTTAGTATCATCGCAGTTTGTACCATGAACTAACGAAATTGTGCGCGAACAAAAGTTTGGTAACAGTTCAATTAAGTAAAGCAAAAGATTATCCGAATAAAACACCAAAAAAAAAAAAAATGTCTACTACAAAAGCTGCATCCGTCAAAGTTTCATTGTGTCGCAAAATATTCCAAACACTTTTTATCTCGAAAAGTTTTTACAAAACCGCACAGCCAATGTTTTTCGTTACCTTGATAATTGGCATGACACCGTTCTGTGTGGTTACCGATCGTTTAGGTTACAAGACAATCAAAACCGTTTGGTGGGGTTTTATCTTTACAATTTCGCACTTTTCCATCGTGACCTACTCCTATTACTATGTCCATTCTCACAACGAATCAATCATTGGTTATTTCTTACAAAATGAAATTTCTTATTATCTCAACAAATTACACGTGATGGCGACATTATTTGGTGCTGCCGTTTCCTATTTATCTTCAATATTACGTTATAAGAAGTTACTACGTACGATACAATTCCTTCTAAGGATTGATCTTCATTTTGCAAATCTCACTGAAACTATTTGTTACACTAACATTTTGCGTTTTATCTTGCTCGATCTGAGTATTATAATTATGATGGACAGTGTTTTGCTAGCAATTTGTTTGCATTTTTTTAAACAATTAAATGTTAATCCTTCACCGTACTTATTGGTCCTATTTATTGGCGAAACATTTGGAGTTTCCATCGCAATAATGTTGTTTTGTTTTATTACACGATCAGTGCAGCGTCGATGCCGTCTGCTGAATAAGGTAAGTGTACGTTAAGATGGGAAAAAGTACTGCAATATTTTAGGCTATGCTTGTGTTCGATATAATTGTAATATTCTCAAATGATAAAATAATTAATTTTTTGTGTTGGTATGATTACGCCGGGATTTTCGGCGATTGTTACTTTTGTGCCTAGTAGACTGTCTATTATTTTTCAAATATCTTTCCGAGCATCTCGCGGTATTTAAATGTTTTTGTTAGAAGAAAATCATTTGCTTTGGCATAAAATTTTCGATTTTTTTTTTGAATATAATATTTCTAGAAACCTGGGAAATATCGTACAGTCTAACACAATTCCAATAAATAATCCTAGAGGATTGACTCTTAATGCTTTGGCTGGGATATCAGCTTAGGCCAGTGCTGTTTTAAGTTCAAGTCACTGGATGGACAGTGAGTGCTATTCTCTTCAAGCGAGACAGGCAGGCCAAAAATAGATACGTTCACGGAGGCGTTTGCTAATAGTGCTGTGACATTTTCTGTTATCATTATTTTCTGGATTCACTGGGCTGATGGTGAAGTGTTTATAATTAACTAGCTGTTCCCGTGCTATTGCCCGCTCACTTCCCGTTGTACAATCTCGCTTACATTTTACGCAGTCCTGACCCAATTGTCTGTCCATGCACCAAATTTTACAATTTGGTATGAGCAATTTAAGTGTTTATGTTGTATGGGAGGAGCCACGCCCACATAAACAATGCCGTTCACCTTTTGCGAGAACGGATGTATAAGTTTCACAACTGTTGCTGTCATAGATGCCAAAATATAGAGCTTAAAGTGTTTTTGTTGTAAGGAACGTTCCACGCCCCGTTGTCTAATCGCATCCACGTTTCATGAGGTTCTTAGGATAGACAATATACACCCTTATTAAAAATTTAACACACTTACTACCATAAGTTACCAGATATAGCATTTTAAGTGTTTTTGTTGCATGAAAGGTAACACGCTCCGTCGCCTAATCCGATTCAAATTTTTCGAGGTGCTCGTCATAGACGCATTCTAACACCAAATTTTAAGACTTTGCTATCATAGAAGCTAAGATATAACATTTTCAGTGATTTTCCATATGGAAAGTGTCACGCTCCGTTGCGTATTCTCGTTCATATTTCATGAGGACTTAACATAACCTACTATAAACATCCTAACACCAAATTTAAAAAATAATGCTATCATAAGAGCCAAAATAAATCGTTTTAAGTGTTTTTGTTGCATGGAAGGTACCACGCCTCTTATATAGCCCCGTCCATATTTTGCGAAGTGATTGGTATAGACTAGTTGTATCCTATCCTATCATTTCCATTCCTTTCCTTTCCTTTCCTTTCCTTTCCTTTCCTTTCCTTTCCTTTCCTTTCCTTTCCTTTCCTTTCCTTTCCTTTCCTTTCCTTTCCTTTCCTTTCCTTTCCTTTCCTTTCCTTTCCTTTCCTTTCCTTTCCTTTCCTTTCCTTTCCTTTCCTTTCCTTTCCTTTCCTTTCCTTTCCTTTCCTTTCCTTTCCTTTCCTTTCCTTTCCTTTCCTTTCCTTTCCTTTCCTTTCCTTTCCTTTCCTTTCCTTTCCTTTCCTTTCCTTTCCTTTCCTTTCCTTTCCTTTCCTTTCCTTTCCTTTCCTTTCCTTTCCTTTCCTTTCCTTTCCTTTCCTTTCCTTTCCTTTCCTTTCCTTTCCTTTCCTTTCCTTTCCTTTCCTTTCCTTTCCTTTCCTTTCCTTTCCTTTCCTTTCCTTTCCTTTCCTTTCCTTTCCTTTCCTTTCCTTTCCTATCCTATCCTATCCTATCCTATCCTATCCTATCCTATCCTATCCTATCCTATCCAATCCTATCCTATCCTATCCTATCCTATCCTATTTTTGTTGCATGGAAGATCCCACGCCCTTTATTTTCATTAAAATATAATAAGCCTATGATACTAAGGGACAGTGTAACTTTCTATTTGTTGAAAAATTTTTAGAACCGGAGCAGTAGTCCCAGAGATTATCCGTCATAAACAAAAAAAGCATCTTTACATAATAGTATAGATTCTGCTGATTCGCCAGCTGACACTGGGATCAAAAATAGCCCAGTTATTCACTATATTCGTAGTTAAACAAAAAAACAGCTAGCCATATATACAGATCAAACGTCAAAGAATTAAATTTTAGACCTCGTTTTCTGTATATGTATAAAAACAGCATTTTTTTAAAGTCAAAAAAAATTCTTCGTCAAACAATTGTAAACATGGAAACAAAAGTAAACAAACAGACAAAGTAAACAATTGCAAAGTGGAATTTCAAAGTGGTGTACACGATATGTATATTCTTATGTTAAACAGTAAACCCTTAAAATCTTTTTAATTTACAGATTAGCTTAAAACAAAAATATAAGTTAGTTATTTGATGGCTTTATTACAAAACAGCTGACGTTAGCCAAAACAAAGTTAGCAAAAACGCAATAATGCCAGTGTGAAGACATTTAAAAAACGCGATACAAAAATGAGGTAAATGCAATGCTCTTTTCAATGTCACTGTGAAAACTTCAATAACTAGTCAAATTGCTCATACCTTATGCATTTATTTTATTGACAGAACTGGTGCGAAAAGATGCATAGGTGGCACAAGCGTTTCATCGTTTGAATAAATTGATACTTTTCAAATAATTCTCAATGTTTGTGTTTACAGTTGGCAATTAAGGCACTGTTAATTTTCTATTGGGTAAATGAGTATTAGAGTTCTTCAAAAAATTCACATGTTTTTGAAATCTACGGATATAGAAAACGAGTGATTACGTTCAAAAGTATTCACACTTCCGGTTAGGCCGATTATGATGATCATAAAATGTAAAAATAAATTGCAATAAAAGAGTTATTGTTTTGATAAAAGAATTTAATAATGCCAAGCGATGTTAAGGCGTGTATCTTCCCATGATAGCGTTTTTTTAATGTTTTCCTCAGGGTTTCACTTTTTGAACAACTCTAATGCGTATGCTTGTTATATCATACCGTCTGACACCATCAGCAAAGAGGAATATTTAAATGCTATCTAAATGGCAAGAACATCAACATCATACGAGCAGAATTTGACAAAAGGATTGACTTAGTTCATATTGAACAGCAAAGTTAGCGGACGTGCCAAGTTCATATCGATTCGTTGATAATAATAACGTACAAGGAAATATTAAAGTCGAAATGACAAAGCGGGCCGTATTGGAAGAATTATCACTTTGCCGCAAAATATTTAATACGCTCTTCGTTGCAAACAATTTTTATAAGGCTTTACAACCAATATTCTTCATTATTTTTATATATGGTATGACACCGTTTCTTGTAGTCACCGATCGCGCTGGCTGCAAGTCCATTAAAAAATTTGTGTGGGTCTACATAACTTCCGTTTTTAATGTACTCATTATAATTTATTCATACACTTATGTTCTTTACCACAACGAATCCATCATTGGATATTTCCTACGCAATCAAATCTCATATTTTGGCAGCAAATTACTTGTGCTGTGCTGTTTAAGTGGTGCCGTAGTTTGCTATTTTATCGCGCTCTTTTGCTACAAGAATTTGCTACTTACTATTGAAATTTTTCAAAAAGTTGATCTTCAATTGACAAATATTCCAGTGATTCTTAATTATAGTATCATATTGCGTTACATTTTAATAAAATTAAGCGTCGTTACTATATTGGACTTTGGTATGATGCTTATTTGCTTGCATTGCTTGGGCCAAATGGACGTGCATCCTTCAGGATACTTATTGGTTTTAATAGTTGGCGAAATATTTGGAATTTCAATTTGGATAATGTTGTTTTGTCTGATAACACATTTAGTGGAGCTAAGATGTAATGTACTGAATATGGTGAGTACATTGACATAAAAAGCATTGACAATAAAATTTAAACTACAAAAAAAAAAGTTTTTGATGTTTCATAAAACTTTTTCAAAGCTCGAAACTCGAGAAATAAATTTTGAGGCAAATGCTCAGCTACGATGCGACAAATGCTCAGCTACGATGCGGTAATATTCAGCGAAAGATTTACCACAAATATATTATAACTTTCGGGATATGCAGTGGCTCAATGTGGTCTGATATCTATAAATACTAAGGAGCTTCTACTCAACTTTGTTTTAACTTTAGAGCACATAGTATATCTGGAGACAATAATAAAATATCAATCAAAAGTTGATCCAAAAAGTAGCTTCTCACAAAAAAAAAAAAAAAAAACAATTTTAACCTTTAAGTACTGTTTTGGTCTATGGGACCACATTAAAATATTTTCATACGAACTGAGCTGATGATTTTTTCATTTCATATTTCATTTCATGTGCTTCGGTTATGTTTCGGCTATGCGAAAATTTACGGGCACAACAGCAAAACTATAGCAAAAAATCTCAAGTTAAACTGTCGCCTTGCTGTGAAAACTGTAGCAGCATGACAGCAAAGCTATAACAATATGAAGATAGCTGCAGCCGTTGCTGTCCAGCGAAGATCTCCGTAGTTTACTTTTGATGTCGCAGTATGAAAGCAAAGCAAAGTTTGCTTTTGCAGTCGCTATGCTTTCGTACTGCGGAGATCTTCGCTGGACAGCAACAGCTGCAGCTATCTTCATATTGCAAATGGGGTTACACGAAGTTCTTCGGTAGTCTAAGCAACATCACACTTAAACGTACAAAAACTTTTAGCTGCGTTGCGGCTGAACTGTTTGAATTTCCAAAGTTAAAGCAACTGTACAGAAATCAAATTTCAGCTGTGCTGCGGTTTAGCTGTTGGAATGTGCGCAGTAAAGCAAAGTACAAACAGCTTTCGCAGCACAGCGGCAGCATAGTTTTTTCTCCTATTGCTGTTTTGCTGACAGTTTTTCAAACACTAACTGTGAGATGCTGTTCGTCAGTCGATGTTTTGTGATTGGACATAGCCAGTATATGTGTTTGATTTAGAAGCAGTTATTCTTTAAACTTTCTGCACACTTTTGACTTTGACTTTTTTTGAAACGAAATATCTCAAAAACTATGTGAAATAGAATAAAAATAGGTAATTTAATTTATGATTGAAAATTTAAACTTAATTATTGTGTATTTCTATTCTAATCTTCATAGCTTTTGAAATATTTTGTTTCAAAAAATTTTCGAAAAGATAGTGCATTTTGTGTGTTTTCAGCTGGTCTAACTTTTCTTTGTGATTTTTTAGAAATGTTGTAAGATTATTGGTAAAAATTGGGAGTAAAACTTTTAGGAATATTTTCAGAATTTTCATTTCAATATAGTTATTGCTCTATACTTCTTGTGGTCTCTCACTTCTGACCGGTAGAGTGTCAATATATCATAAAAAAAATCTGGAGATTTCAATGCTATAGCAACTCTCTAGATGAAAATAAACGCTTACTTAAAAAAATAGTCCTACCATGGGGTGATTGTATACAAGAAAATTGGACTGCAAACGCAATTTCGAGATCAAGAACATAAGTTTGTATTCTGCATGCATACATCAAAAAAGTTCATACAAATTGTCTGCTCGTGCACTTTCTTAATACGTTAACGCCGTAACAACATCCGACTGCCATTAGTGTCACTTCCGTGATGGATGACTTTGTCTTAGACTGATGTAACCAAATATGCAGCCATTAAAAATAAGATGTTAGGAAAAGTAATATCAAAGGCAAACACAATGTACATAGTACTCGACACATAAGCTGGTCATCACCATTGTAGCTAACATCCAACTGTTGAGTTTCCAACTGCTATTTGCAGTTCACAGTGAGAATTTCAACAAGTCGCCGCGTACTCGCATAGGTCTGCCATTGCAATGCCACCGAAATTGGAGCGTGTACGTCAATACTTTATATCGAGACAAGTGTTCGAAGCTTTACGGCCTCTATTTTTTCTCACTTTTCTTTATGGCTTAACACCCTTTCGTGTGGTGCGAAATAAAAATGGTGACTCTTGTGTGAAAGTTTCCTTCTTCGGTTACTTAAATGCATCGATATATTTTGCACTTTACTGCATTTGCTATATACTCGAACTTTTGCAGAACGAGTCGGTTGTCGGATATTTTATACGTACAAACATCTCAAATTTTGCTAATACGCTGCAACTTTGCAATGGACTTGTAACCATGGCCGTAATTTATATATCGGCAGTGACACAGAAAAGTAAACTCTTGCACACCATCGATATTTTGCATAGTTTGGATGAGAATTTCGTGCAAATCGGTATCAGAGTGAAATATTCGCGTATATTTCGTTTTTCATTAGTAATGATCGCATTTAAAATCTTAATAATCGGTGCATATTTTATGGGTGTCCTGCAGTTGCTGAAGTCACTGAATGTGTCGCCTTCGTTTTGCGTTTGTGTGACGTTCGTATTGCAACATTCTGTGCTTTCGATAGCGATTTGTTTATTTTGTATTGTGGCACGAAGTTTTAAGAGACGTTTAACTATGCTGAATAAGGTATGTGGTTTTTGAGATATATGAAAACTTTACAATATGGCTACTTAAATATCGAACCCTAACGGCTAAGTTTTCAAAATTGTGCTTTTTATGACAATCGATATAATTATCTGCTAACGTGTCTTTATAAAATAAGGGAAGCTTTGATTCTCATAAAAAGTTCAAATATTGTTCAAAAACAATCCTTCTAAACTGTTTCATAAAAAGGACACTTTTCCTAAGAAAATTTTTTGGGTGCATCATTAAGAGCTCTTAACAAGAATCATAAGGGATTATGTTTTGATTCTATTCGTGGTGTTACTAAGACTTTTGAAAACTGTTTATAGAGTGTCCAAATCAACTGGATTTATAAAAAGTTGACCCATTTTTTTATTAAATTGTGAAATGGTCTTTGAAAGAATGTTCAGGAATTCATATAGCGCAAACTTTTATTTCATAATATCAATAAATAGTTTGACTCAAAACAAACTCCCCCCACAGACCTTCTTTACCAATAATAATGATATTTTCTTTACCAATTGACTATCTCACTCGCACTCAAGAAGAATGACCCAATGCTGATTTTGGAGCAAACAAAAAGTCATTTTCTCATCGAGCAATGGTGGATTATGTCAGGATTATTGGTGTCCCAAAAGCGACAATTTCGTTTGTTGACGGCGCCAGAGAGTGTGCCACAACTTCTTCCCACAAATCCGGCTCAACTTCAATCGATCGAAAGACGATATTCCAGTATGCCACGCGACGTGGCTTCTCCGTTTCCAATAAGCTATACTCGTAAGTCAAGTGCACTTTGTGTGGGAACAAATCTTGCTACAAATTGTCAAAGCTATTTAAAATTTCCATTAGCCAGATTAAAATGGCACACTTCTAACAAAGTTGGAAAGGGCGACGTGAAACACCTACAAAAAAAATAATCAGTCAGCTGCTTTGTAGAAAATATTTCGATACGATATATCTATATCTATACTATTATATAAAGAGATAAAGTTTGTTTGTTTGTATGTAGATGGTAATCTCATTAACTACTGAACCGATTCTAAAAATTGTATTTTACTTTGAAAGAGCTACACTATCCTTGAATTACATAGGCTATATTTTAATTTGATAAAAGCAAGGGGCGTGGTGATTTCCAAGCATTAAAAACGATTAAAACGCCATGTCTCGGCTGCTATGATAGCAAAAGTCTTAAAATGTGGTGTTAACACGCATATGATTTATGTTAAGCACCTCACAAAATATGGAGGGGATAAGACAAAGGGGCGTGACGCCTTTCATGCAACAAATATGATTAAAATGCTATATCTGAACACCTATGACATCAAGAGTTTTAAAATTAGTTACTAGGAGGTATATTGCTTATACTAAGCAGCTCACGAAATTTTGGATGGGATTAGACAACGGGGTGTGGCACTTTCCATACAACAAAAACACTTAAAACGCTATATCTTGGCATATATGACAGCTACAGTTATGAAACTTGATACATGGACTTACATTGTATGTGCCAAGCAACTCCACAATGGAATGGAATATTGTGGCGTGGTAGCTACCATACAACAAAAACACTCAAATTGCTATGCTTGCATATACGCATATTCCAAGTTGTGAAATTTGGTGCATGGACAAAATACTTTGCAGAAAGGACTGCGTAAAATGTAAGGTTTTACAATAGGGAGGAAGCGCACAAAGCCGCGGGTACCTAAATAACTTTCTCATTGAGTGTATGACTTAGGAAAAATAGATGGAAACTTAAACTTCCTTCGACAATTTCGATGTGATTCAGAGCTCCCTCGATGAAGATGACTTAAGTGCTTATTAGCTATACATAAACTATGTCTCATAAAAAATACTTGTTTAGACTTATTCCTCTTTTCATAATTGTTTACGGTTTGTCGTCAGGCTTATAAAAAAAAAATGTTTGTCAATAGAAATTAAGTTACACTCAGCAAATTATTATTGATATTTCTAAAACTAATTTATATATATTAAAATAAACAAATGTCACTTTATGTACACAAATAATTGATGACAATTCATACCGATTTTTCATCATAATGACTGGCGCTTTCTATATTCGCATATTTATTCAAGTTATTATGCAGATATCAAAATATTTTCCGTCCTTGCAGCCATTGTCTATTTATGTACATCGACAAAATGTTAATAAAGGGTGTTTTTTTAGAGGTTTGTTTTTCGAATAGAAATAAAACTGGCATTTTATGGTCAAATCTGGCAACTCTAATGTCAATTATGTTCAATTTGGTTTGCCATTTCATCATGAACAGCTTGACAAAAGAACAACGCTTGCAAATCGTGCAAATTTATTTCGAAAATAATGGTTCAGTTCGCGAAGTTTACCGCAAGCTCCGTCCATTTTATGGTCGACATAATCGTCCATCAGAGCAATTAATTCGGTTAACCATGGATCGTTTTCGCACTACGTTTACTCTATGTGATAATACGCATCCGCAGAGACGTCGAACAGTGCGCACCGAAGAAACAATTGCCGCTGTAGAGCAAAATGTTGAAGAGGACCCGAATGAATCGATTCGCCACCGTGCACAGCAATTGGAGCTTTGTCCATCAACTTTATGGAAGATTTTGCGCAAAGATCTTGGCTTGCGACCTTACAAGATCCAGCTTGTGCAAGAATTAAAGCCGCGAGACCATGCAATGCGTCGTGATTTTGGTGTATGGGCCGAAAATGAGATTGATCTCGATGCTGATTTTCATCGCAAAATTTTGTTCAGTGATGAGGCTCATTTTTGGTTGAATGGCTACGTCAACAAGCAAAATTGCCGCATTTGGAGTGAAGAGAATCCACATGAGACCCTTGAGACGCCATTACATCCACAAAAACTGACTGTTTGGTGTGCTCTATGGGCTGGTGGAGTCATTGGGCCATACTTCTTCCGAAATAATGCTGGAGAGTCAGTTACCGTTAATGGAGACCGGTATAGAGCCATGATAACCGACTATTTTGTTCCCGAATTGGATGGCATGAATGTGGATGAGTTGTGGTTCCAACAAGACGGCGCTACATGCCCCACAGCGCACGTCACAATCGATTTATTGAAGGAAACATTCGATGAGCGCATAATTTCGCGGAATGGACCTGTCAATTGGCCACCAAGATCGTGTGATTTGACACCATTGGATTATTTTCTTTGGGGATATGTGAAGTCGCTCGTCTACGCCAACAAACCAGAAACGTTAGGGGACTTGGAAGCCAACATTCGTGGCGTTATTGCCGACATACGGCCCCATATGCTCGAAAAAGTGGTTCAAAATTGGACCTGTAGAATTGGCTTTATTCGAGCCAGCCGCGGCGGCCACATGCCCGAAATCATATTTAAACATTAATGGCATAAAATTATCCTTCCAATAAAGCTAAATTGATGGACATTAAAACGATTTTCTTGTTTTTTATTTCAATTCGAAGCTCTATACCTCTAAAAAAAAACCCTTTATATACAAAGCATAATTCAATCTATAGCAAATGAACAAAAACTTTCTTAAAAGCAAATTAACAAAACACACAATGCTAAAAATCAACCATTTCGAAACATACATTCATATCAATATCCTTAGCGGACACACCTGACAGCGTCAACTGAGTAGTAATTTTATGCGTTTCATTGGTCATCGCCCAATACAATGCAAATTTATGAAGTCGTGGTAGTCAGTTGTAATAGAAACATCACAGCGTATGGATGAGGATACAAGTGTTCGCATTAAAGCAACGCTTAGGACGCGCATAAGACGTCTATTCTCTGCGAACCAGCTTTACGAATGTCTACAACCGCTGTATTATCTCACTTTTTGGCATGGCCTAACACCATTTTTTATCAAAAATGATGGGCAGGGTCAAAAGAAATTACATTATTCGGTATTTGGTTATTTGAATGCTGTGCTGCATGTTGTCATCTATGCGATTTTCTATGTGATAACTATACTCAATAATTGCGAATCGGTTGCACGTTATTTTTTTCGTTCGCGCATCACATATTTTGGTGACCTATTGCAAATTATGAGTGGTTTTATTGGTGTAAATGTAATATATCTGGCAGCAATTTTGCCAAAACATCATCTGCAGCAGTGTCTGGAAACTATACAACTTATGGACGATCAATTGAAGGAAGTTGGCATTAAAATTTTATATAGCAAAATATTACGCTTTAGTTATATTCTGCTGGCTGCAATGATTATTGTAAATTTGCTATATATGATGGGCTGTTTTGTGTTATTGGCTGAAGCTGGACCTTCGATGGCACTACATATCACATTTGTGCTGCAACATACTGTGATTTCCCTAGTGATTGCTTTATTCAGCTGCATGACTAAGACTCTAGAGAAGCGTTTAGCTATGATGCATCAGGTATGATGTTATGTTTTGTTTCTTAAATATTTAAGTGGGCTACTTAACATAAGGGTGCTTAGAGCTGTAAAGAACTTAAAATGGAAAACAATGGCATGTGTGATATTTTTGATATTTTGAGTGCTCATTTTATCGCTAATTAGCTGTCTTATTATTTTTCAGTTTGATTTTTAAAAACTTTAATGATGATTCATTGCATAATTTTTAACTGAATTCAGACGCCATATATCATTTTCGAGATAACTGAGATTAAATATGATTAAAAATGGTTAGTTTATTGCATCAAAACAGTAGAACTTCAGGATCAAAAACTGCATGTCAGCGTGAACTTTTTTTTTGGAAAATCACAAGTGGCGCATTTTGAAAAGTTACCTAGATTCACAATGAAGTTGTTTAAATTCACAATGAAATTGTGTGGAATATGAGCTTTATTGTGCCTCAAATGTTTGTTTTAATGCATTTGCATAACTTGCATGTAAACACCAGTTCGTTGTCCATACTTAATATCCTTTCAGGATTCAGAGATATCCTGACTCTAATTTCCATATCGACGCAAAATCACAAAAAAACTCACAATAAAATAAATAATCTTTCTGTCTAATTTATGTGAAAATTACTCTGTTGACAAATATGACGTCATAGGAAAGAAAAATTGTTAAAAATAAAAAAAAATTTTTTTTTGGATATTTTCACCAAAGCCACGTGGAAGCCATCTTGAGCCGAAACTAATTATTGTTCGACCGGAAGACGAGTAGAGTCTGGGGATATCTCGTTCTCTACGATACAACGATACGTGCGATAAACACAAAATTATCGCCGCTAACGAGATATAGGCAAAAATACTTAAAACTCAATATCTTGGCATCTATGGTAGGGAGGTGTTTTGAAATTTGGTGCTAGGATGTGTATTGCCTATGCTAAGTACCTCAAGAAATCTGGATGGGATTAGATAAAGTGACATGGCACCTTTATAGAACAAACGCACTTACAATGCTATATGACAATTCATACCGATTTTTCATTATAATGACTGGCGCTTTCTATATTCGCATATTTATTCAAGTTATTATGCAGATATCAAAATATTTTCCGTCCTTGCAGCCATTGTCTATTTATGTACATCGCAGCTACAGTTGTGAAAACTGATACGTAATTGAAATTTCTTGTTTTAAGCAGCTTTCTAAATGTGAACGGGATTGGATAATGGGTCTTAGCATCTCCCGGACAATAAAACCACTTATATTTCAATTCTTGTTACTTATACCAAGTTGAACCCAATTGTCTGCATTAAAGACTGCATAAGGTGTAGGCGTGGTTGTACTACGGGCAGTTCGGGGGAAAGCCGCTAGTCCAGCAAATATTAAGTACAGCTATGCAAGAAAAACCGAAAAAAATCGGCGATAACGAGACGAGAACGATACACAACTAAAATTTCTCGTACGTGGACGAGTGCGCAACTATGCATAAGCTTGGCGCCACTACGAGCACGCTATGATAATTTTTGAGTTCTTGTATCGGTGAAGCACTAATTTATATACATATGTTCATATTCTTGATCAGCGTCACCACTTGAGTCGACTTAGCCAAGTCAATCTGTGCAAATTTCTCACAAACACTCTAGTGGTATTCATCTAAACACTCAAAGCCCTCGCAAACTGTGCAAGTTGTGCACTTTTGAATACTGCTATCGACCTACCAAAAATCGTATGGAAAATTCTTTGAACAAACAGCGCAAGTTTGCTCCATAACTTGGTCGCGCAAACTTGCGCTGCTAATTGTGCTATTGTTGCCACTCTCTTTTCCCATACGATTCTCTCAGCAAAAACTTATTGTTTACAAATTTTGTATTTGTCACTCTTTTCCCATACGATTCTCTCACAAAAAAAGTTAACGGCCACAAATTGCACAAAATATTCAAAGGGGCATTCATGAAACCACATCGCGCAAAGTTGCCTATTTGCACAGTTGTGCAAACCTGCGCCTGAATACCATTTCTGATTTGAAAAATGGTGAATTTTGACAAGAAGGCGTGGCTACTGCCATACAAGCAAAACTCAAAAGTTGTTTACCGGAAAGAAAGAATATAGTGAAATATACAATAATAACAGTAACGCCCCCAAACACGATAGCTCAGAATATCAATTAATACGTCATGCTTAGCAAAAACACCTTAAAGAATATATTCAGCCACTCTTTCGCAGGGTAAACCCGATTATTTTGATGCATTTGCTGGACTATTTCCTTAAATTGTAGCTAAGTCCGTAGAGTATTCAAATAAATTAGTCGCAAAGTTAAGCACAACGCGAAGTTCCCTCCCCCCATTTAATAGGTAGCAATTATTATTTTATTATTTCAATTTTTTTCATATGAAAAGGATAATAAATTATAGCGCAATAATGTTTTCAATTTGTTAATTAATTTTACTGAAAGCAACCAGACACTAAACTATCGCTTAAACATACAAACAGAAAAACAAATAAGTTTGCCATTTATATTGACATTAAAGGATAATGACAACTGAAGGACGACAAAAACGGAAGTGCAAGTAACAAAGGATACAAGTGACAATAGAATGTGTGAAAGAAGTCAATTGATAGTAACTGTGAAAAATGTCTGCTTAAATACTTAATGGCAATGTTTCACAGAGCAGCACAAAACTACATTCAGTTCAAAAGTTCAAGTGCACTGCTCTACAAAAAAAAATTGGGTGTAAATAAAATGTTTTTCCAAATCATTTTCAAGGAAGATAAAAAAAATTTCCCAAAATATAAAAAAACTGCAAAAGTCAAACCCCAACCGAACGGAAAAAGCAAAAATTTCAAATTCTTTAACGCTCAAAGTATCGTTAAGTGTAGTTCGAACCTTATCTATTAAGAATCGAATATTATCCAGCTTAAACTGATCTCTCAAAAACCAACCCCACTGATGGAACTATTGGGCCAATTGCTCATGTGAGAAAATTTAGTTGAAATGATGAAATTTGGTGGAAAAATTTGATAAAGTGTCAGGAAGTTAAGTCTAGTATTTTTTTTTATTTATTTATTTATTTAAATTCATCTACTGGGCTAAAACCCTTACAGATTATTAAAACAATACTTAAAAACTAGAATAACAAAAATATCATATTTTAAAGTTCAATAATTTCCCTAAGCCGTTTAATGAAAATATTTCTACATCAGCATATAAAAGACACTTACTTTTGTACCTGCTAGAAAGATATTATTTATACGAAGAAAAATGAATCCACCGCTATACACTAGAGACCACGGAGCCAAGGACCAAGTTGTGGACTCACTCAGAGAATCGAAGCTGAAGAATGCAAAGCTAATGATGACAATTCTTCACATCAATTATTTTGAAACAGGAAATATTCGACGCTGATTTGAAATAAATATGAAGAATAATTGCTTTTTTATAAAGACAAAGTATCGATGCAGAAACTATGAAAAATTATATGAATTTCGTTACGAATCGGTTTCTCATCAAACATTTTCTCTTAATTTGGCTCACTGTACCTATCACATGTTTCCAACCTCGGTGAAGTGACTCGGTGAAAAGGGATTGGTGTCGATTTAAGTGGTCATCGCTGAAGCGGAGGCCCATTTTGAAGACCTCAACAAATAATATAATATGAAAGGCATTGAGCTAAATGGAAACTATGTTTCATTCTGGTCAGCTGCTTCACTGGGCACCCAAACTTTTCGTAGCAAAGCTTCAAACAAAAAAAATAGCAAATTTCAAAAAAAATTTAATATATTAAATTTTATGCGAAATTCTCTTTAGTTTTAGTATTAGATTTCTTTAGTATTAGATTTTCCTTCACAACCGCCCTGCACTATAAAGATGTTAACAAATCAAAAACTTCAAAGGCACTTTGACCTACAAACTTTTTCAATGTTTTATTGAGTTCCAAGTGATTAAGTGCAATTTTTCAATCAACTATTGACATAAAGTTCAACAAAATCAAAGAATTTCTCACTATAAAAGTCGCCGCTCTAAAGCAATTCGATTAAGAAGTTAAAGTGGTTGAATACTTTAAATTAACAGACGCTCATACGACTCATATTTTTCAAAGATACTAAATTTTTTTAACAACATGCCCATTGGCTGCAAGAAATTCTTTAATCCCAGTGATGATTTCAGTGCAGAACGTACACTTTTTCACATCACTTTCTTGCTCGGCTTAACACCTTTTCGCGTTGGTGGCCAAATTGGAAATCGCATCTGGAGCATAAGTCGCATTGGATATTTTAACACTATCGTACAAGTGATTTTCTTTATGTATTGCTTCATTTATTCATTCGCCTTAGAAGAATCAATCGTTGGATTCTTTTTTCAATCGGAAATCTCAAGAGTTGGTGACACTTTACAAAAATTCATTGGCATGATGGGCATGTTAACTTTGTTCGGTATCAGTTTGTACAAATGTAATGATATGATTTTTCTCTGCAAAGCTATACAATGTATTGATGAACGTTTTGTGAATCTTGGTGTTATTTTCAATTATAGCTTTGTTATTAAATTTACACTGGCTAAACTGTTTTTTGTGCTTGGCATTAATGTCGCCTATATGAGCAGTAGTCTGTGGCTGCTATTTCGCAATGAAATTTGGCCATCATTTCAAGCGATTGTGTCTTTCTTTTTGCCGCACTTATTTTTGCTGACAGTTGTGGTGCTTTTCTCAGCTTTAGTTATGCGTTTGCAGCAGCATTTCAATTTGCTCAATAAGGTAAGCAGTTGCAATGAAGTAATATTTTTGTAATGTAAAGGTAGTTTTATCATTCGTGCAAAATTTCTACTGAAAACAATTAGTGATTAAGCTCATTTTAGAAACGTAATCTTCAAAATAATATGATTCAAGAAAATCGGAAAAGTTGCGTGCATGAAAATCGTTAATTGATCGGCCTATAATCAGATTTAAATTTTAGGCCAGTGGTTTTAACCACTGACCCATATGTATTCCGATTCGTCTTCTTTGTCCTCGAATTTACACGCTTAAAAATATGCTAGTACTATGCAATACCTTGATGTATACTAAACTTAAGTTAGATATTATTGTTCGCATTCAAAATATAATTGCATACTTTTAAGCATGATCATTAAAGATGAAACGAATCAAATCACAATACACATGAAAGATGTAAATACAACAATACAACAACAAAAAAAAAATTCATTCATATTGTTGTCATTGTCGTGATAAGTAAACTTAAAAGTACATCATTAGATAGTAAGGGTAAATATCATGCAATGTCGAAATATATCAAATTGTATTGAGTATTCGAAAAAATGTTGAGCAATGACAAAAAACTGTCGGAAAATTCGATAGTTGCCAAAAAAGTCAATAAGTGTAAAAAAATGCCAGATGGTATCGAAAAGTTCTAAATAAGGTGGAAAGTCGATAATTATTGAATTGTATCGGGAATATCGATAAATGTTCAATAATATCGGAAAATTGGATAGAAGTCGAAAAAATTGAATTGTGTGTGGCGTTGCATTATAGCGCCCAAAATCATAACGCCCAAATTCCATTAAGGCATAACGCCCAAAATGTGGCACAAAGCCCAAACCTTAGGACATTTATGACACAAAGCCCAAATGAAAAAAAAAACAAAAAAATCGAGAAATTACATAACGTCCAAATTCCTTGTGAATAAATTTGTTGTTGGTAAATTTTGGCATTACGACTTTCAATTTGGGCCCTATGACTTCCAGCTTGGGCGTCATGACATCGGCGACTCAATAACTTTTCTGAGAAATAACTGTGTGTTTGTTGTAAAGAGCCACAATTGGCTCATTGTTCGTATTTTGCCCATCGCTGGTCTACAGCACCCTAACATCAAAGTCGTTTTTCTCAAAAATACGAAAATGTCACTTTTACTCGTTGGCACAGAACGACTAAACGTCAAAGTATTTAAATTCAGCATGACCCAAGCATGAAACTCAAACGTTGCCGTGATACTTTCAGCAAATTTATTCCATTCTCTCATACGCGCTACTAAAAATGTTCGCAAAAGGTGCCAGAATCGAATTTTCGATTTTTCGAATTTAACATTTTAGTAGCGCCTTTATGAGAACTTTTACATTGTCGAAGCCTAGCTCTTCAGTTAAATATTAGAAAATGAATTTTTTTTAAGACACTGTGAAGGAAGACAGATTTCAGAAAAAAATTCTTATCAAAATGTAGAAAAAACAATACTACTTCACACCAGCCCATCAAAATCGCAGTAGCCTTTTTCGGAAAAAAGTTTTCAAACGTACTTACATTAGTAAGTGTATACGTATATGTGGGGCATTACAAATCAAATCGGAAGGAGTTGAGCCTTGGGTCTCCTATTTTGTTAAATTTATTTTATGTGGGCATTACGTATTTGAAATTATTTTTAAAATTATTTCTTATCTCTGTAAACAGCAACATTGCGAAAAAGCTGTGGGAACATAAAATGGTAGAAATTAGTTGTTTATATCATTTCTTCTTTAGGAGCTTGTAAAATGCTTCACTTACATTTGCAATTTTAGCTCGTTAGTATAATTAAATGTCCCATTGAAATCGCTTACTTTTTTTTTAATAAGTGCCTGAGTGCTCTTATCACTGCCGTTGATTGATTTCAATAAAAATGCAATAATACCACTAATTAATTAAATAACTATGATAAAATCAAAATTGACCGTAATTGACAGGATAATAAAAAGGATATACCACTTACGTAATTGTGCAATATTTTTAGTCTTTAAATTTAGCTTGCTCGAAATGGTGAAACACTTGAAAGTTAATGAACAAAAAAGGAGTTGCTTGGCATGGCTTAAGGAACTCATTGCTGATGTGCATAATCCAAAGGATTTTTATGCTTCTTTACGTTTCCTAATTATATTTGGATTCATTTTCGGTTTTGTTCCAATACAAGTTGTCAGTTACGAGCGTCGATTAGATGTTGACGGTTTCGGTTACTTTAACGTTTGTGCGCGCATCGTCTTTTATTGTCTCTGCTTTATTTATGCCAAAGTAATGAACCAATCCATCTTGAACTATTTCCTCTCATCGGATATTACACGCATCACTGAACAAATTCAAGATTTTAATGCAATATTTTGCATTTTATTAATTTTAATATTTAGCTTGCACGGAATTCGTTATTTCTTAAAATTCATTTACTTTTGTGAGGATATCGAGCGCGTATTTGGTCGTGTGGGTATTGATTTCATACATAAAATATCCGGCCGTTGGATAAATCGGTACATTGTGCGCACATGGTTGAGTAATATTGGATTTATTGTAGTAAGCCGTTATGGTATACTGCATAGGTTCGGATCGAGCCCTTCGCTTGTGTCAATTGTATGTTTTTACTCGCCACACATTGTTGTTTGTGGTGTAGTTGCTATGTATAACACTGCAACTTTTAAGATCACCGAGTATTTGCGTGCCATGAATAAGGTAAAAAAAAACAAAAACATAAGAAATGATTTTTATTTAAATTTTAATGATTTATTTTGTGATTCTCAGCTCTGGATGTAGAAATTTTAAGCATTTTTCTTTAAATTGCACATTTTTATATAAAGCAATTCGAGTTACATGAGTTGTCTCATTCTTAGGTCTGCACGAGTGCACTTGAAACGACCATCAGGCCACTCGCCATGATTGCGAGTACATCAAGCCATTGTGCACGAAAACCACAAATCAAATTAGAACATAACGAAACTCACAGCAAAAGAAGTGAGCGCTGCTCTCGTGAAGAAAGTGTTCTAGGGGTTCAAACACTCGTAGTTTATTACATTCGGCACTGAGTGGCTTGTTAGCTCCGAGTGTGCTTGCTCAGACAACAGATTTGCTATGCCGTGTTGTTTTGCGTGGTGCATTTGAACAACAACGACAATTTTAATGAGACGAACGCAAAACAAATCATAACATTAAATTAATTCTTAAAAACTCTACCGCCGACCTTTTGGTGACGCATTGACGTTACAATTGACTCGCTACATTCATTGCATTTTCTCATATTAGGTGATGTAAATTTTTTTTATTTGGGTTGAACAACTTTGACTGCGCAATACGAGTCAAAGTACAAACGAAGGCATAACTCACGACCGCCACGGACATAGGATTAATCTTTCTCTTGAATTTATCGTGAAATGCAAGCCGTAGTTTTTGGGGTAATATTGCATTTTTATCATGTCGTGTGATCGTTCTGTTTTGTGCGACTCTATTGATGACTCGCAAAATGTCAGTAGAGCAATTGTACTTGATAGCGAGTATAATAATCTGCTGACTCAGCAAGCGCATTCGTGCAGACCTCTAATATGTAACCAAAATGTAAAAGTTAAAAGAAAAAGATCGCGAACTTGATCCTTAGTTTTTTGTTGGTTCGTATAAACTCTAGTGACATTTCTGGGAGGACTTTGGCTTTATTTGACCCCTTAGAAATGCACAATTTTTGCTCAAGACATTATCATTATCTTGCTTAGTTCTCAAGATATTTTTCTAGGGAAATTAAAATGGAGCACACTATAGCCGTGATTGTAGTGCATAGCAGTAGATTCTAGTGTTCCTAATATCACGCGTAGTTTCATTTAATTAAATTAAAAATATATAATGAAAACGGTTTTTGAGAATGGTTCGATTTCGGAAATGGCGTTTAACATAATATCTATTCTTCTGAAATAATGAATTTTTCGACATAACTCACGACTGCCATATGATTAATCTTTCTCTTAAATTTTTCGTGAAATGTAAGCCGTAGTTTTTGGGATAATATTTAATTTTTATTATATTATTATTTATTATAACTCTTCGTTTTTTATTTTGTTATCCTCTGTTCACTTTTAGCTACATACATACATCTTTGTAAGTGTTGAAGCACACCATTACTATCAATAATCCAAACACAACGCCAAAGCTCACATTAAGTAAAAATTTACAATTCCAATCACTTAATTAGTTTGATTGCATTTATTAATGCGTTCCAGCGTCGTCATTTGTATTGGCCTAATAGCAAATTACATTGAGTATTTGCTGCAGCTGTTGGCTTCAAAAATAAAAACAAAACTTTTAGTTCATTAACATACGGTGTAGCTACTGCATAATGTGGCTACGAAAAGTCATTAGAGATGCACAAAATCCAAAAGATTTCTATACATCCTATCGCTATTTATTTCTGTTTGGCATTATCTTTGGCCTGTTACCAATGAATTTGCCAATTTTTTGGGAGCACAAACAAACGAATTTGTTATGTTCCACCAATTTCGGTTATCTCAATATCATCATACGCATTTTAATCTACGCTTTTGGTTATATGCATTCATTGTATTTCAATCAATCGGTGCTGGAATATTTCTTCCATTCGTATATATCACATATTACTGATTCATTTCTGAAATTTAATGGCATGCTCGGTGTGTTCTCGGTATTGCTACTGTGTCTCTGTAGGAGACACCATTTCGTTGATTTGCTGCAAATTTACCAAAGAATTGAGGAGCTTTACGCCAATGTGGGCGTTAATTTTAAGTACGTTGCATCTGCTCGCTGGATAAATAATTGCATTATGCTGGGACTTTGCTGTACATCGAGTATGTGTATCATTTGCCATTTTGGAATTCTATTACGGAATGGCATTCGTCCGTCAGTAACTGCAAATATATCGTTTTATTCGCCAATTGTTATTATATGCGGTATGGCTGTCTTACATAGAACTACGCTATATAAAATTACGGAGTATTTTAGGGCTTTAAATAAGGTAAAGTGAAAGTCGATTCTTGAAAAGTAGCGTGTATAAGATGAACGGATGGAATTTTCAGGAAATTTTGTATTACATATTGACAGTCTCTAATATACTAAGTGACAAAAAGTGTTATGTAAGTGAAGAAACTATTGATTTAAACCTATGTGCGTGCTATTAGATGCTAAGTGAGTCGGTTTTTCGTAACTGACTGCCACTCGTACCTAAACTAGATGCTGAAATCAGAATATTACAATACCATCGGTGCTTAAAAATTAGATAGACAGAGGCATGAGGTCAATAAATGTTAAACACAATGGGTTCCCTGTGACAATAGCAGGATATAGATATATATCGGACATTCCAAGTCAACCGGGACAGAGGTCGGCCCAAAAATAAGCGCTGTGAAGAGCTTTCATATGAGAATGTGTGTTTTCGAATTTACATATGGCGACCGGAAGCCGGAAAAAAATCGAGTGTCCAGCAAAAAAAAAGTTTTTAAAAAAAAAAATTTGCAACCGATCGGGTTAATGCTTGGCTCAAATCGTAGCTAATGGAATCCTTAAAAAGTCTAGTGTGGTAGGCTAACAAAATCCAACATGGCGGATCAAATATGTCGCTCGAAAATCCAATATGTGGCAGAATTTTTAAAAGTCAACTGATTTGCATCAAATTACGTAGTTCTCGGGGGTTGTTGATCACGAATCTGTGGTCAAAGCTGCCAAACTCAAGATGGCGGATCCAAGATGGTGTACATGTTTTTTTAAAAACCAACCAATTTATACCAAATTTGGTAAACGGGGGTTTTTTGGGTCGGAGGTGATATTTTCAAAAATTTAAATTAAAAACGGTAGATATTATTTACGTATTATTTAAAAATCAACCGATTTGCAGCAATTTGGTACATAAGGGTTTTTGGGGTTGCTAAATACGAATCTTAACTTTAGATCAGATTTTCAAAATCCAAGATGGCGAACCCAATATAGTGGATTGGGTTACTGATTTTTAGCCATATAGGGTACGCCATCTTTTTGATTTTGTGTTACATACATATATATGCTATCCTATACTACGAGTATTTGCTTTTTTTCGACTTTTATGTTGATTTTTATTTCTTTTCGATACCTTTTTATTTATGCATGTAAATTTTTTCGATACTAGTCCAAAGTACTTGGATTTGTACCGATTTTTCGTAACTTTTTGGGTTTTCTAACTTTTGACTAATCAAAACACCTTTAATTTAACATATTTCTTTGAATAAAGACGTAGTTCCGTCACACTATGACAGGTTGATTTAACATGACCAGACATTTTTCACCAAAACGCGGAGCAGGAAATAGCTGATGAAACTTTTTTGAAGATTCGTTTGTTTTTATGTACTAAAAAAAAGGTCTCCACTTTCACCGAAAACCCTAGCAAAATAAGATGTTTTAATTTCAATATAAACGCGGACCACGCGCAGCAGAAAACAAAAAACGCGAATTTGCGCCGCGAAACGCAGATCATATGGTCACGTTAGGTTAATTATTTCATAAAGCAATTGCTATAGTTCTTTGAATTAAATTTAAATAAAAGTCTAGCGTAGTGGAGTTTTGTCAAAAAAAAAATTATTGAAACTTTTTGAAAATAAATCAAAAAATTTTTTTTCAAGTTTTTTGAAATGTCTTCTAGTAGCCATACATTAAATATAAGAAACATAAAACTAACCGGAATTTGAAATATCTTTATTTCAATTTTAATTATAAATGTCTTAAAAACTTCAATAAAGTTTTGAAAAAAAAAATACTTTTAAAATTTTTGATGCAAATAGATAGCACCGTAAATTTAAACATTTTTGGGTATTCATTTTTTACGACATTTTTAACAGGCGCCATCCCCCTCCACAAGTCACATAAGCCTGAACCAAACTGTCACATATCCCAAACAAAGTTATTTTCAAAATTTTGTATGATTGTACAGAGTTTATGTAAACAGTTTTTAATATGGATTATCAAAAACAAAAATATTGATTACAATTTAACTATAATTTCAATTTTTCATGAGGAATATCATGAGAAATTTATAAAATTTTTTCTCGCTCCACTCAACAGGTGGATACACCTGTTGATTTAAATTAGTTATTATTCGACTAAATTTAAAGTTTCCACAGCCGGAAGCTCTAATTGCCTAACTAAGGTGCATCAAATCTTACACGGTGCTTGGTAAATTATAGCCTATATAGTCAACAACTTTATGAGTTCGAGGCGGCAACACTTAATGGGGCCGCCGTAAATACATAAATAAAATTTTCAAAATAATTCAAACATTTTCTAATGCAATTTAAAAAAATTTTTTATTTCCTTGTTTCCCCGTCAAAAACCACTGCTCACGTCCATACCATAATAAAACATGCAGTTCATTTTTGCTCTTCGTACTAAACAACAAACTATTCATAATAAATTTCCTTATTGGTGGCTTAACAAATCTTCGTTTGGGGGCCCCTAAGCAGAGCTTCAAACTCCGCCCGCTAAGTCAGCGTTTATAATGTGCCGTAAAGTTTCGCTTTAGAAGTCTAACATTAATATGCTGTAACGATTGAAATGTACCTCATATACCGCTATTATAAATGTGGAAGTTCTGCCATACAGTTAGATAGTTTTTTCCTTTTTTTACAAAATGAAGTTATGGCTTAAGAGTTTAATTAAAGATATACGCAATCCAAGAGATATCTACGGGTCAATGCGTTGTTTATTTATTTTTGCAACAATTTCTGGTTTGATTACGTTTGAGGTTAAAAACGGTGAAGTACGTAAACTGCAATCTACCGCATTAGGATATTTGAATGTTGCAGGACGCACTTTGTTCTATGTTTTCTGCTACGTATACAATATCATAGTACAAGAATCGGTATTATCATATATGATGGAATCACATATATCACATGTGACCGATTTAATGCGACAGTTAACCGGAATGCTGGCGATTGTAGTGATCATGATATTGAGCTTATGTAAAATACGTTATATGATTGGTTACGTTTATGCAGCGGAAGATATTGAAAAACTTTTGCCACGCCTAGGTGTAGAATTCATACATAAATCTACTGCCCGTTGGATCAATTCCATTATTGCAATCATTTGGCTCAGTAATTTGGCGCTAGTTTTGATACTCCATTATGCCACTTTGGAAAGGAATGGAATATCACCTCCATTCACGGCCTGTGTCAATTTCTATTCAACCTACTTCGTCATATGCGGCATTACGATTTTGTACACAACGACAGTTTATAAGATACGTCAATATTCGAAGGCAATGAACAGGGTAATAAATCTTAAGTTTTATGCTGGAGGGAATTTTTTTTTTTAAATAAATTGGTGACGTTTTGTGACAGTAAAAAGCACTAAAAAAAAATTATTTAGATTTTATGAGAAATTGAACAAAGAAGGTATTAAATAAATGATTCAATGATTCAACGAATAAATGAATATATGGAGGAATGAGTACTTTTATAAATGAATTATTAGATAAACGAACTAATGAATGAATGAGCTAATGAAAATTTGAACAAATAAATGAGTGAATTAATGAAGAAATGGTTAAATGAACAAACGAATAAAGAAATAAATAAAGAAATGGTGAAATGAATTAATGCATCAATAAGAAAATGAATTGAGGAATATGTAATGAATAATTGAATAAATAAATGAGAGAATAAATGATTAAATGAATAAAAGAATAAATTGAGAAATTTGTGCATATTGAAATGAACTAATGAATAAATGAATAAAATAATAACCAAACTAATGAATTAATGAGTTAATGAAAATTTTAATAAATAAATTAGTGAATAAATGAATTAAGGGGCTATTCCACTGTGACACTTTCAAAAAATCGAATTTTTTTTTGCTTATTCGATAGCTTATACTTTCAAAAATATCATGTGAAAGCGGCAAGGTCATATCTTGAATAGTTCTTGAATAGCAGCGTTCTACTGAACGACCGCTCGCAGGTATAAACCGATAGTTGAAACTTTAAACGCGTTTTTCTCGAAACGACCTTTTTCAAAATTGCTGACATCATAACTCAAAGAGAAATTGACCGATCGACTTCAAATGGAAACTGAGTATTCTTGAATATATTTATTATACAATGATCTACAATATTTTTGATTGGTTGAAAATTGTCAATTTGGCATTAAAAAAACATCATTTCATCATTTTTTTTACCGCAAAAAACGACACTTTTTTTCAGACCTACGCCATTTTGTTAATTTTTGATATTTTTCAAAAATCGTAGGTCATTGTATAGGAAATACCTTCAACTTTAATTTGAATTTTTTTTGTTTCAGCTACTCATTCGGCCGGAATCATGTCAGCAGTTGGGGAACTTTTTTTTTGGCACCTCCGAAGACAGCACATAACTCTGTTATTTTTCAATATTTTTGTAAAAAAAAAATCTTAAAATATAGCTGAATGTATGTATACCTTATTATGTCCAAAAAACTTCAAAACATCTATCGAGTACTTTCTTTTAAAAAAATTCCCGAAAATGGCCTAGTTTTTCATGGGCTACACTGGTATAGCCCTTTAACGCATGAAGAATTATATTAACTTATAAATTAATGAGCAAACCAAACGATCTATTAAATAATAAATAACATAACCCTGCAGGATTTTGCCCCTAGACAATGAATAGTTCTCTCAGATGTAGTTTTTCCCGCTGAAAACAAATCTGCGCTTAAAATTGTGTCAGGATTTTGAGATATTCTTACACTGTTTTTGACATATTTGAGGTAATGTACTACTGCGAATTTTTATTTTTTTTTTGTCAAAGTCTTCTTCTTTCATATGTCGCTTAGTTAGCTTAGATATCGTATTTTGAAATATTCTTGTTTGTGATGTCACTGTACCTGAAAACTTAATAGGGACACGTGTATATCAGAATATTTCAAACTGCGATATCTCGACGAAAAACATAGATATTTGATTCGGTGTCAGCGAGAAAAATTACGTCGAAATTTGGCAGGATAGAGTTATTAAAGCGAATGATTAAATAAGTGAATAAATGATAGAATGAATCAGTGAATTAATGAATCGATGAATAATTAAATAAAGTATATATAAATATATAGATAAATAAATGACTACATGTATCTCAGTGGTGTAAGCCCATTCAATACTGAAAAAATTTCAATCAATCCTTAGATGAATTGAGGCTAAGAAACTTAACTCCGCATTCCCAGTTTAAACATTTCTTTCCAACATAACCAAACATATTATGGCACCTAAAAGGCTGTTGCTGATAAGGCGCAATATACCATAACTATACCATATTTTATTTACAAGTTTTTTTTACTTTTCAGAAAAGTTTTAATAAAACATTATTATATTATTTTAAATGCAATCCACAATGATATTTGTTTCTTATCAGGTATTGAAAAATCTTTCACATCAATGGGACAATCGTAGCATTAAGACCATCACTAGCAAACAACGTTCACTGCAATGCCTGGATTCATTCTCTATGTACACAATTGTAACGAAAAATCCCAGCGAAATCATTCAAGAATCAATGGAAATACATCATCTGATCTGTGAGGCAGCATCGACAGCCAACAAATATTTCACCTATCAACTTTTGACTATCATTTCGATAGCATTTCTGATAATTGTCTTTGATGCATACTATGTATTGGAAACTCTACTGGGCAAATCAAAACGTGAGAGTAAATTCAAAACTGTTGAATTCGTAACATTTTTCTCGTGTCAAATGATATTATATTTGATAGCGATAATATCAATTGTGGAGGGTAGTAATCGTGCAATCAAAAAGGTGAGTGAGTATTGGATTTATCACAAATTATAGACCAAGCAAATTTCATTTATTTACTAGAGCGAAAAAACTGGCAGCATTGTGCACGCATTGCTAAATAAAGCGAAAAATCCTGAGGTCAAAGAAAAATTACAACAATTTTCACTGCAATTGACGCACATGAAGATCAATTTTACCGCTGCTGGACTTTTTAACATCGATCGTACGCTTTATTTTACAGTAAGCAATTTTGCAGTGTGTGATATTCTTTGGAAGTTTAAAAAATAAAACATTTCTCTTTTTGAATATTTCAGATAAGTGGTGCCCTAACAACTTATTTAATTATTCTACTGCAGTTTACTACAACAACCCCGCATACAACAATTTGCGCTAAAGCCAATGAATCTGCAGCAATTGCCAACCTTTAGGCGAGATTTTTTAAAAAAATATATGAAATGGAAGTTGTTTTGTCGATGAGTATAGGATTTCTGTCTAAAAACCATATTTTCTATAACCCAAATGTACTCGTATATGATAGAATTGAGTTTCTATAAATTATATAAGTTATTTAACTTGAAAATAACACTGTAATAGTTAGCATTATGTCGAATAATTGATCTCACACGTTTAGTTCTAAGATCTTTTTTAGAGCATATAATTTCCGTTTAAATGGAAGATGCGGGCAACTCATCTCTATTACTTTCGAAATCAGTCTATTAAACAAACTTATTCTGCGCTCTTTATATCCTGCAGGAGCTTCTCTTGTATTCTCTACCTCCTCACAAAGCACAGCGGCTTCAGAAAACTCTTTCAACAAGCACAATTAGTAGCGAGTGCCTTCAATTTTATCACGTATGTCCTGCTCTACAACAGCTTGAGACCTTCACAAGACCTTTCCACCGAGCACTGCATTGTATATGTTCTCGATTCAGATATTTCTTGCTCGAGCGATCATAGCTACGATGATATACAACAGCCTTTGCGTAAAGTGGCATTTGATTCTGGTGGAGATCGGTTTTGCATTATGTATTGTTATCCGGACTTACTTCATTTTTTACGATTTTTGGAAAAGTCTAATATTTTTTAAAATTCGGAAACTTTCTATATACTCTCATAAATGTATTAAATGCTTTATAATTATAAGCTTGTTAAATTACAAAATGTTACAGATTAAAAAAATATATATCTATTTTATATATATGTTTTGAAAATTTAATTCATAAACATAGCTTAAATCTTAAAAGAAGTATATATAATGTAAGACACGTGAAATAATTCATATTTTAATAAAATTTTAGCTGGATATAAAAAAAGTACGTCACTTTATTTTGGTTCTGTTTAATTCTGCATCAATTGTAATGAAAGCAATTTTTGGTAACTCAATAACGTTGAAATTTCATAAACGTTTCGATAGAATTTTGTATGTTTAAGAAAAGCTCAAAATAAGGCATAAAATTATTAATTCTCCCATTAACATAATTGTGTCTATACATAATACGAGCTCCTTTTTCCAACTGGGTTGTTTTGACAGCTGTCATGTGTCAAATGGCTTGTCCATATGACGTTTGTGTTCAGTATTCAATACGACTTAATCATGAATAGACTTACTACTGAACAGCGTTTATTAATTGTGGAAACTTACTACCAAAATCAGTCATCAGTTAGAGAATATTGTAGAGTTCTTCAACATCATTTTGGTCATTATGAGTGTCCAACTGAGCGCTCTATTCGTAACACCATCACGAAATTTCGAACCAATTTTATACTGTTGGACATTCATTATTCAACCAGAGTGCATACAGCACGTAGTTTTGAGAATATTCATGCAGTAGCAGAGAGTGTTCGTGGAAACCATGAACAATCGATTCGTCGTCGATTTCAGGCTTTGAGCATCTCTTATGGATCATTATGGCGTATCTTGAGGCGTGATCTTGGTCTGAAGGCCTATGAAATACAGCTCGTGCAAGAATTGAAGCCGGCTGATATTGGTTAACGTTTTAATTGCGGTTTATGGGCCTTACAACAACTTCAAATTGATCCATTATTTTGTCGAAAAATTCTGTTTAGCGACGAAGCTCATTTCTGGTTGAACGGCTACGTTAACAAGCAAAATTGCCTTATTTGGGCCGATGAACAACCAAAAGCAATCCAAGAGAATGTGTGGTTTATGGGTAGGATGCATCAATTTCTTCAAAAATGCGGATGGAGCCCGTGTTACGGTCAATGGTGTTCGCGACAGAGTAATGATCAATGAATTTTTGTTGGCCAAAAATTCAGGATATTTGTGTAGTCGATCCCTGGTTTCAACTGGATGGCGCAACATGTCATACAGCTGGAGAAACAATCGATTTATTGAGGGAAACGTTGGATGAAAACATCATCTCAAGAAATGGTGCTGTTAATTGGCCACCAAGATCATGTGTTTTGACGCCATTGGATTACTTTCTCTGGGGATATGTTAAATCACTTGTTTATGTCGACAAACCCGAAACTATTGACGCTTTGGAAACCAACATAACTCGTGTTATTCAAGGAATACCAGTCAATATGCTCGAAAGAGTTGTCGAATATTGGACCCACAGAATGGACCATTTAAGAACTAGTCGTGGGCAACATTTGTACGAAATAATTTGAAACATTCTTTATTTTTAATTCTACGACTCTGAAGATGACGCTGATTAAGAATATGCCCATGTATATATAACATTTTCCCTGATATCCTTTTCCCTGCGTGTAGCGTACAAAACTTAATTGAATTACAATAAAATAAATTTATTTTTTAAACTATATGGGAATCAGTTACATTATGCGATACAGAAACAACCAGAAATTCGATATTTTATTTATTTATTTACATTACAATTTTGTGCGTAAATGTCACAAAAGTATTAAAACAAAACAAAAATGTAGTTTTAAGAAGGATTAGCAAACGAATTGTGCGTACAACAATTGTGCACGTGCTGGTGATTAAGACATATGTGCAGCTACCCATTTAGAAGCGTTTGCATACAATGTCATATTATTGCTTTGAAATTCTAACGATTTTCTCAATTAGAGTAATTTATTAGCGCCTAAAATTATGCAATATAAAAAATGATTTTTTGTCACCCTATTAAACTTATCAACCTAACATTTTATGTTGCATAGCTCTAGGCACTTGCATATATTTAAAAATGTGTTATAAGCATTTCCAACAAGGAAACACAACGAGCACCAGTTCTTTTTATATACCTATACCAGTTACTCATATCTACATATGCTGTTGACGTGATGTTACAATGTTGAGAAAGGAACCGAAAGCAAAGTTGCAAAATTTTCAAAATTAGTACAATAAAATTGATTCCGTAAAACAGTTACACGATATTTCTTCAAGTGTGTCATCAGTACAGAACTAAAACGTTGAGTAAAGAACAAATAATTTATGACTTTTGACATTGAAGCGCAATAAATCATACGTTGTTGTACAACTTTTACAATTTTGCAATGAAAAATTTATTTCGTCAACAATTCCAAGAAGCATTTGTTTGCTCCTTACCTTTTTTTATTGGGTAAAACATTTGATATTGATATTATTTGGCGAGCTTAGTGTTTAGCTTTAACTGTAGATAGGAGGTTCTGTTACTGTGTAACCTTACCTAAACTATGGGATATTGGATAACTACAGTCGAACCTCGAGTAATTAAGGTAAAATGTAGTTTATGTTTTAAGATGAACTTTTGTTTTGCATATATAAGTACAGACATATACGAGTACATACATATACGAGTATATACATATACGAGTACATACATGTACATATTTGCTTTACAAAATCGATATATGTTGCTGGTTTCTTCTATTTAATCTTCAAATTTCCGGTTACATAGTTTTATTGGATACGATGAACTTGAATTTTATCTTGTTCTATAATGACTGAACAGCCAGAGTTAAGTCCAGTCAGGTACTGGATGCGTTAGTAGCTCCTTGCAATGATGTTTTTGAAACAATTAAGTTATCTTCGTCAGATTACTGAGAGCTCATTTCTTTCAAGGGTTCATCAGAGTGATTTGTCCAATGTTATAACGATGCCATTATAAAATCAAACACTAATAATTCGCACCGCTCAAATTTTAAATGCAACTTAACACCAGAGAAGTATTATGCGATTCCGAATTTTCTCCATTTCGTTGAACCTACATTTTAATTTTAGGGCTGCTTACACGTTCCCAAGAAATGCCATCAAAAAAACGTTTTTTCTATCACGAATAATTGAGCTAATCACGGTTAATCGATCAAGACAACACAATTTTCATTTCTTTATCGATACCGTTTAGTTGATAATTTCGGTTAATCGAATCACAAATATTTTTCAAGGTTCGACATTATTTAATCGGTAACTGAGTAGCTAGTTAATTGAGCTATTTTTTAATAAACCGCTAACTGGTTAATACTTCAAAATTAACCGGTCATTCGAAGAAAATAATTTTATGCATGTTTAAGGTATTTGGCCGCATTGAAAATTTGAAACGCAAATGTTGGCTATTTCCATAAGAATTCACTGCTATTGTGGCGACTAGTTCATAAATTTCAAAACTTTCTCATTTTCTTTCTCTTTTAGGAACACCCTTAAGTCAGTTCGGGTTCACAATCCTATTGCATTACAACTAAGCACCAGACGACAGAGTTGACGCTCTTTTATAATGCGTTTGTAGTCTGTCTTCTTAAAAAAAGTTTTGGTTATAATATGAACTTTTTTTTTCAGTGTATCATAATTCACAATAAGTAAGCAAACTTCTCAATTAGATAATTGTGTCAATTTTTTTTTTTTCATATACTCGTATATGTATAGTAAATATAAGTACATGTTTTTTTTTCTAATGCTGTTTACCTAAAAAGTAAAAGTGTGAATGCTTATATCCTTTACAAGGATAACAATGTAAGTACGTGAGTCAAGTACTCATTCATGCAATCAACAATGTGCGCAAATATTTTTCAAGCGAATTTCAGTATTCAACAAGTTGGCGAAGGTTACGGTTGCAATTAAATTACATGCACACATAATAAATCGGTTACACACACACTCACAAAAGTTATCAATTACAATAGAATTGGAAAAAAACGATTACAATTTTCAAGTACTTCAAATACAGCACACATTTACAAATGGGTTTCAAAATCTGGGAGCGCCTAACACATTCCGACAATATTTTTCAATCGTTACGCCCCCTAACGTACATTTCACTTATCGGTTTGGCTCCATTTCGCATGACATCACAAAAGGAAGTGCGCACTTCCGCTTTATCCTTTGTCGTTGGCATCGTGCATTTCCTATTTTTTGTTTTGTGTTTTATTCTATCGATACAAGAAGGTGACTCCATTATCGGTTACTTCTTTCAAACAACCATCACCGAACTGGGTGATGCAACGCTGTCGCTTACGGGCATCATTGCCATGTTGACCATATTTGGCTTTGCTATATTTAAACGCAAGACACTCATCCATATCATACAGAATAATTTGGTTGTCGATGAGATATTTAAACATTTGGGCATGAAATTGGATTATCGCCGTATCCTGTTGTATTCATTTATGACATCGCTTGGAATGCTGCTCTTCAATGTCATCTATTTGTGCGTCAGTTATATGCTGCTGCGTTCAGCTGAAATTTGGCCCTCATTTGTGGTGTTTACTACATTTGCATTGCCACATATTAATATCAGCATAATGGTATTTAAGTTTATGTGCACCACACATTTGGCCAAAAGTCGTTTCAGTATGTTGAATGAGGTAAGTAAAAAAGTTGTTTGATTTGACAGTGCTGGGCGATATATAAAAAAAAAAAGCCAGTGTCTCAACTATTGCTATCAACTATGTTTCGCGATCGAAAGCGAGATCTTTCCAGTTTCTAAGTTAATTGATGTCTTAAGTTCAAATGAAGATTTTCTTTTCTTTTTCCTTTGGTAAAAGAAAAGAAAATCTTTTTCCTTTGGTAAAAGAAAAGAAAATCGACAACGAGCATTTCACTTCATATACTCGTATTTAATTTTCCTTTTCACAATTAATCTCTTACTTTTACTATCATTGCAAAACAAAATCAAATATCCAAAAGACTTAAAGCATAATCCATAACTCATTATCCGACACTTAGTTCTGCGTAGAACAATATTTTCTTTATACGCTTACCAGTCCATATACGGTCATGGCTTAGCTAAATAAGTCTTACATCTTCCTCGATTCCTGGCTTATCGATGACAACCTGTTCTTTGAAGCTAAGGTTCGCCCCGTTTTTTATTCTCCGACTGCTGTGAATTAAAGACTCTTTTAGCTGGAGCATTATCATTAATTCGCTTGATGCATTCGACTCAATCCAGTAGACGAATCTTCCCTTTTTGAACTATGTGCATACACAGCATTAAAATGCTTACAGATTTCTCGTTTGAATCTTCCTTCCCATACACCGTCCGTGTGTTTCACTGCTTCTGTTGCTTCATAAGTCCCATTTTTTAAGGAATAATATCATAAGACCCAACGATGAAAACCAGTAATCAAAAGTTTAGATCGCGGGGTAAAGCTCTTGCTAAAGTCAGATCTATGTATATGCAACAAAAAATCTATAACAAGCTCTTTGCATGTACCAGTTCCAATATAAATTTCAAAGTCATATCATTACTTTGACTTTATGCGTAAGCGCTCTTTCAGAGCAGATTTTCGTAAATATATATTGTAAAATTTGTGCATATGAATTGATTTACTTTGTACAAGTAGCTTGAGTTTCTTACATTTAAAAGTAATGATTTGCTTATCTATTTGCTGGTATTCTACTGGCGGTATTTTGTTTTCTTCGGTTTTTAATTTTGAAAGAAGTTTGTGGAGATTGTCGTATACTGAATGCTTTTTGGGACTTAACTGCAACAACGTGATACTACAGTGACAATCAGCTAGATCCTTATTACATTATACCATGCCATTCGAAATTGTGATCCTTTTTTGACATCAAAGTTATGAGGATCGCATGAAATAACCTATAGGTGTTCTGGGCAAATTTGGAACAATGGTTAGGTTAGGCTAGGTAAAAGTGGCAGTCAGATACTCAGATATTGTGATACCACAAGGTTTCTGACTATACCCTCTCATTGAAGCAACCAGATTTCGCAATAAAACTAAATAGCTGACCTTTATTATCATGTCTAAGGTCATCAAATAAAAACGAACCAAGTATTTTGTGACGTTTCCAGCAAGTGCGGAGCAGGACCAGAGAAAATGTTTTGAAACCATAGGCAGTGCTGCGATGACCTCTTTAATTAATTTTTTTTTATTGATGATCATTTACCAATCGCATCCTTCTGCATGTTGAGACTGCACGATAACATCTTTTGCTATTATCACTTCAATATCAGATTGATTGATTTTTTTCTATATAGCTTTGCATATTTCCTTGCCATATAAAATCATTCCTGCTTTATTCCAATGCTTATTCAATCAGTTCATCGACATCATCACCCTCATGCTGATCAGAATCATCCAAACTTTTCGCTATTGGCTGGTAATTACATGCCAAAAAATTTTTTGTTCTTCAAAATGTGGCTGAAGTGTGGGGGATGAAAATTTAAGATTTTTGCTTGGCACCCTCTGTTTCGTATAGATAATTTGTTAAATGAACTAATTGTAAAGAAAAAATCTATGGAAA
Source organism: Meiosimyza decipiens (assembly GCA_963680825.1). Taxonomy (NCBI): domain Eukaryota; kingdom Metazoa; phylum Arthropoda; class Insecta; order Diptera; family Lauxaniidae; genus Meiosimyza; species Meiosimyza decipiens. The sequence goes on along the minus strand of OY804260.1, from coordinate 71,791,756 downwards.
GAGCTTTTTAACGGTCTTTCGAATGGTTTGAATTAAAAATTTTAAAATATATTATTAATTTTTCAAAATCAAAAATAAATTTAGCTTAATTTTTGAAGATAGGTACTTTTAAATTCTTTCTTTTTTTCATATCACTTTAAGTAAATTGAAATCCGAAAAGATTTCGGCACTACCTTTGCATCGGATTTGCTCAAAATTATTCAATTATTAGGGGCTCAAATTATACCTCAGTTAAATAGATTTAATAATTAATTTTGACAAATATTTCACTAGGTACTACAAGATATTCTTGACTACCACATTGAGGAGCGCAAAGCAATCGAATTGTCACCAATGCATTCAATCGTACGCATCAGTCGCCTGCATTCACGTCGTCGTTCAATAGCAGTACCAACACCTGCACAACGCTACAGTGTTACTTCGATAATACGTCAAAATCCAGAGCTAGCACTAAAGCAAGTGACAAACGTTCACAATATACTCTGCGATATCTGCATCACCATTGAGGAATACTTTACATATCCGCTGCTGGCCATTATCTCTATATCGTTTCTATTCATACTTTTTGATGATTTCTATATATTGGAGGTGATGTTGAATCCAAATCGTGTTGAAAAGTTTGAAGCAGATGAATTCTTTGCCTTTTTCTTTGCACAAATGTTGTGGTATGTGATCATTATTGTGCTGATCGTTGAAGGTAGTAGTAATACCATAAAGGAGGTTCGTACGCGTTTAAATTATGTTTTAGAGTGATTTATTATAAACAATTTTTTTTATTTTCAGAGTGGAAAAAGTGCCGCTATAGTACATAAAGTACTCAATATTACCGATGATTTGGAAATTCGCGATCGGCTTTTACGTTTCTCCTTGCAGTTATCACATCGTCGTGTCCGCTTTACTGCTGCTGGACTATTTAATCTGGATCGTACATTGATTTTTACGGTTTGTGTTTTCGTATTATAGACAAAGTGCAATATTTCAATTTTAGATAACGTTTTTTTATTTTAGATAACTGGCGCTGCTACTTGCTATCTGATAATTTTGATACAATTTCGTTCAACACCATATCATGAAGTATCCAATGGCATTGCTTTTAATGCCTCAGAAAATGCTACATGCTTCTAAATACTTAGTGTCATATTTGTCTAAATAAAATATGTATAGAGAGTCTTAGTGCTCTCCACCTGAAGTGCCACTTAATTAAATAAATGAATATGAAATTAAATTTTGTTTTTGGTTCAAAAGTTAATGGGAAAGTATATATTTTTATATCTGGTTTTTTTTTCGAGAAAAACTTGAAGACCCTTTTTTGTTTGATCAGCAATATTAAAAACTAATTAATGTAATCGTAAAAACTAATTTGTGTGTCCTTTTTACTTGTTTATTAAAAAAAAAATTAAGTAAACATGCATAGTAAAAATCAAGCAATTCCCGGCTTTTACAGAAATTTTTCCATTCCTACCGGGCCCCCGGCTTGGCCGGGTCAAACCCAACTACTTGGCAACCCTGTCTGTGCTCCTTTTTGAAAAAAAAAATCATAAGAACAAAAATGTTTATTATTTATTTATTTAGTATATTTTTTTTCATTTCAAAACAACCGATATTTTGAGAATCACCTTAAAATGCATGACACGCCCTTCCCTGTCTTGTCTAAACTGTTCAAAATTGTCTCTGTCTTTCGAGATATAAATACATAGGTGGAGTTTGGCTCTATAACATTGGAATGTTTACTAACTCAAAGTATGAGAGGGTCAACATTAATATCTACAGACGCAAATAAGAGATTAGAAACTGAGATCTAGGCCTAAGTTCTGCTAGGATATAGAGAGCACCAATAAAGCTACGAAGATACAATTTAAAAGTTTTAAAAGCCCTCCCTGCAAATCACAGGGAAACCTCTGTTCCCTTTCTTTGTTTTACTGATCATAGCGCAAAAGCTTCCTATTAGCTTACCACTATTAATTCTAAAAACTCTGGTGAAGCTAATCTACATGTTGGAAGACTCAATATTGAAAGCACAATAGGGCGTCAATAGGCCAAGTTCTTTCTTGTCTTCCCTTACCTAACATGGCTTTTACCCAAGACCACTGACACCAGATGCTTACTTTTGGTCAAATTGTATGAGCTTGTGTATGTATTGCATGGGCTTGTATATGGCTTGGATTAAAAATTTACGGCTCAACGCACTTTCGGCAGTTTAAAAACAAACCATGCGAAGTGCAGCGATGTATGAACATAGTACATACTGAACTAACCCTAATGCTGAAACCTTTGTCCCTCAAACAAGGACGTGTCATTTAGGGACTCCCATAGACTACTCGAAAATGTTTATATCTGGGTGTTAGATGCAAAGAGATTCAAGTAATAGTTTGTGTGTTGGAGAGATTCCAACTTAGAGTTCAAGTTTCATGGTGTATATTCAAAAAATTACAATTAATGATTCAGCACTTACCAGTAAAGCACCTGCATTCCTTCCTTACAGCAATTTGACATACCTAAGCCACTAATTTCTTCACTTAACTACATAGCTTAGTCTGTGATTAACTCGGTTAATCTAAAATTTCACTTGAACCTTTTAACAAAAAAATATTTAATCAAACGCGCCACTATTACTGAGTTCAATCTGTTTGTCTAAACAGTACCGTTATATTTTCAACGAGTACAGTACGCAAACAGAAGAACCTTACATGCTTAGAAAAGTCAAATTCTGTCTATAGACAATACTATCTTGGACCACCACCATATTGCACCACATACAACAACAATGTACAATATTTGGGAAACCAACGTCAGAATTCTGGAAAGCCAATGCGAAATGTGTCCAAAAGTGTAGAAAATGCGCTGTAAATTTGAAGTTGAAATTTCAAACAATTTCCTTGACAGCAACGAAAGCTGCATTATGTTTCGTACTGTACTTTCACACTACGATACAAAGTATAGGGGACAGCTGTTTTTGACATTTCATAGAAGAAAACGAAATATCAAAGTACGTTTATTTTCATAACAGAATTCTGCCATTTGCAAATACACAAAAGATTCAATGGAGGAGCAACCAAATAATAGAAGGTAAATTTCATTATCACAGACAATATGCAGGTAAATTACTCATATAACTTAAAACAGACGATGGCGTGCAATGGTGAAAAAGTTGCGACGCAAAAAAATGCGCCAAAAAGCAGCACAGGAGCATGAGCGAATTTTGGAGGCAGGTGTGTTTTCTTCAAATTTTCATTAAAATAACGATGGTATTTAATAGCCGTATGATTTTTAGAAGAAAATGCTCGTTTAAAAGACTCCAACTATCGATACTGGTTACAACAACAATCTGAGTTAGCAGAATTCCAGCAACAAGTAGAGAAGCGCCAACATCAGGACGCAGAAGAGCAATGGCTGCGACGTGAACTAATTGCACAGCAACAATTTCGTGTGGATCGCCAGCGTCAACAAGCGGACGAAGCACAGCTGGAAGCTGAACGCTTAAAGCAAGAAAAAGAACTAGTAGAGCAAGAAGACAAGAAGCGTAAGAAACGTGAAGAGAAACAGCGTTTAGCACTCGAAGCTGCAGCCGAATTTGAGCGCATGCTACAGCGTATGGATGAATTTTTAGCAGATCCAGAAATTGAAGTACCAGCCGAATTGCGTCGTTGTGTTGAGTCTCATCCGGAGCGTGAGATGTGCCACTTTTTTCAACGCACCAATTGCTGTCGCTTTGGATTGCCTTGCGTTTTTAATCATCGACGACCTTTGCTGTCGCGTATTTTGCTAGTGCGTCACTTTTTCTCACATCCGCAGTTGGAACAGACAGAACACCATGAATATGGCACAGATGTGCTGCTCGAATTTAGTGAAAGCGATATTCGAGCATCTTATAAAGAGTTCTTCGAGGATGTTGTGCCGGAATTCGAAAGTTTCGGAGAAATTGTTAATTTTCGTACAGTTAGCAATTCTCAAGCACATCTTCGAGGTCACGTCTTTATTGAATACACAAATAAGAGGTGAGCTAAATCTTTCTTGTTCTTTGCCAAAGCTCAAACATAGTAGGAATTAGTGAAGGCATTTGGGTTTTGTTAAACATTTGTTTTTTTAAAAAACTGTTCGCAGCGAAAATGTTTCTCTACATATTACTAAAAAATCCAAGTCCGAATTGATCGGAAGCTATACATACTAATTTTTTTAGTTTGAATTTAAGAAAAATTTTAATTTTCAATTTTGCACTTACACTCAGGGCCATTCCTACCATTGGTGCAGAGGGTGCGGTCCACACGGGCGCCTCATCACAAAAGGCGTGTAAGGGAAATTTCTAATGCGAACATTTTTTAGTCGTCGATGCTTAATACTTTCTATATTGCAACTAATGTACATAACTTCTTAGTGTGTTTGTATTCCGATATCATTAAAGACAAGTTTTGTTGTTGCACATGCCTGATATTAGTATGTGTTAGCATATGAAATTATATCTAATTCTGTCAAATGGAAAATGGATTTAGGACAACAAAAACAATTTTTTAAGAAACAATGCCCAAATCTGATTGATTGCAGGATTCTTATTTAAATATTGTGCTTAAACTAATTCTGAATTTATATCTTTTCAGATCTGCCCTGAAAGCTTTCATAAAACTACAAGGACGTTACTATGCCACAAAGCGTCTTAGTGTTGAATTCTCAAACATAACCGTTTGGCGTACAGCTGTTTGTGGTATGTGAGCGCATATCTGCTCGCAGGCAGTATCCTTTTAATATAAAAATACATCGTATATTTTCTATTAGAACATTGATTAATCTCTCTTTCATTGATATTTTTCCTTAACGTTCTTTTCTGCTATATGCTATTTTTTTCTTCTTGTTGCAATAAAGGTTTATCGTTCATCCGTAAGTGTCCTCAAGGACGAAATTGCCTTTATTTTCACTTGTTTAGAAATCCGAACAATAAATACAATGCAAACTTGGAAGTGACAGGTAGTAAACGTGCTGTACCAACAACGAGAAAGCAATTTGCAACACCATTAATTAGGTATAACTATTTTTTAGCTTGAAATTTTATCACAGTATTAACGCATGTGTTTTGTGCAATTTAAAGTTGGACTGACTTGGGAAAAAATACAGACTTTACTCCATTTACTCCAAGTACTACTGAACAATTACGCAATTGGCGTTGGTCTGAGAGTCCTGAAATGGAATTAAAACCTAAATCTCGAAATCGTGTTGTGACTGAAAAAGAAACAAGTGAGACTGAAAAACATGTGAACAATTCTAAACAACAACGTAGACGCTCTAAAAGTAAAGATTCGAAGCACAAGAACCATAAAAGTCGTAGACGTAATCACAGTCGTAGTCGCAGTAGAAGTAGAAGTCCTAATCGTCATGGTCACAACGAACATGGTCGCAACTCACGACGTAACAAATATCACAGCGCTGAAAGACATAGATCTCGTACAGCAGTTAGAAATTAATCGAAAGTATGTATTATGATGATAAGAACTGTTTAAATGTTTCATACAGCTAGAAAAGAGAAATTATAATAAATATTGTGAAATCGTACCGATTTCTTATATTGTTAATATTGAAATATGTTATTTCTGTTTTAGTAACATTAACGGATGGATTTTTAATTTCTTTTCTAGGCCGAATTCGACAAAATTATAAATCGGTTTTTTACAGTAAAAAAGAATAGAACAATATAAGTTTAAGTTATAGTGCAGTCATTTAATGTTCTATTTTTGTCAAAACTAAATGTGTAATACAATATAATGTTTTGAGTTCTAAGTTATTTTTAAGTATATGTATATAGATTAAAGTTTTAAGTTTTATAATTAATGTGTGTAGTTATACTTATTATAATTATACTATAAGATTCATTACTTCATTAGTATTTGTGCCAAATAAATTGAAGCCCATAAGCGAAGCATCGCTTGAATAGAAATAAACTTTGTTTTTATTGACATTTACAAAAACTTGACATAAAAGCTCAAAAAAGCTTTGGTAAATATATCTCTTACTTCTTTGCAGCATAGACCATCATTTCATAATGAAAAATCCTATCGGCTATTTCCCTATCTGCTGTGGTCAAGATATTCCAACGCTAACAAATCACCTTAAGTTAACTGAACACCATCACTGATTATAGGAGCACCACAGCCTACCACTGCTTTAAATATGATCCATTCTCAGATAAGCTTTTGTAATATGAAACTGAGCTTATCGAAAGCCTTGGAAACAGTGAACTATACAATATTATGTACATCTAAACACAAATGAGTCAACGCTACTAAGCATCGTCAATAGATAGCTCCAATTTACATGTGTGACAAGTATAAAAGTGTTAATCCATCCAACATTACCCAACTACCACGCCGCAACATAGCGCTCGTATCCCACTGCTCAGACATAGCATGGGAAAACACAGCAGCGCTTTGCACTAGACTACTTTCGCTACTTTTTTATCGATCCGCAGCTTACAACTCTCCGCAGAAAAGTATACGCCCATTCTTTTTACTCTCTTACACTAAAGAGATGAAGCAAGCAAGCACTTAGCATTATAATCGACGGCAGAATCCTTCCAACAGTGAAATATCAAAATTATTTGAAGTCATCCTTAACATTTCCTCAACGCACACCACAAATATTTGTAATATCTCAAGAGATGGAAACAACGTGTGTTAGTAAAAATTAATCCTACTGACAACGTAGAAGGTGATCTAAAGATCAGTCCAGAGCTACATATATCTCCTATATAGACGGTGTTGTGTTGGGGTACCAAGTGCAACCGTACATTTGGTCCTTCAAAAGAAATCGACAGGAGCTAAAATTTTCAATTGAAAGATTTTAATTATTCGAATTATTTTGAAATACAAAATCGTTTTTTCAATTCCATGGCAAGAGGATATGATTCCTTTGTTAAACTTTCAATTCCCAAACTTGATTTCTGAAATCAAATCGACAAAATAATCCATTCTTTTAACATGGCATTGAAAAATTCCAAATGGATTTTAAAACTTTCAAATTTAAATTTCTGTAATGGAATCGATTCCTTTTGCCACGAAATTAAAAAAGCTAATTCCTAATTCCAGTTCCTTGATATTTTACTAAAAAAGTTTAAAAAAGCAATTTGTTTTAATTTTTAAAGAATTTTATTAGTTTTTTTGGTGTTTTTTTTTTAATTTTTGATTTGTTTTAATTTTCTTTGTTCTTTTTTTTTTCAGAATGGATTCCAGTAGTAGAAAAGAAAAATTATACAAATTAAATCGTCATCGACCGATATCGTCTTTTACAAAATGAGGAAAAATAAATATTTTATAACAAATACAAAATACAATTTTGCAAAAAAATACAAATAATAAACAATAGCAAAAATTATTATTATTTTCCTAGAGTGGTGTAGAGGAGGTGTGTGTTCGCAGTGCATGAAAAAAAAATACGAAAGTTTAACAAAACATTTTTTGTGGCAGTTAGATACGAAATTTTTGCAAAAGTAAAATGAAAAACAAAAAATTATATTAAAGTTTTTGTGAAAGAAATGAAAATAACAAACTAAAATTATTGAAAAACAAAAAATTAATTTAAACAATTTCTAAACACACACGCACATACACGCGCAGACAGACGTAGTAAATTATTAATAATAATAACTGAGAGTATGATAGCCAGTTGCCAACGGCGTCCGCGTCTTTAAAGACGAATACCAGGATTTGTGGCAGCAACATAGCGCAACAGTTCATCGTTATCTTCGCAGATCACGGGCTTCTCATGATAGCAAGCAACATCGTGCCATGCAATACCATCATTGTAGACATTGTTCAACACAGACAAACACTGTTCTTTTGTCTGATTAATTTCATATTCAGCATTATCAGGTTGTGGACGCTTCTTGTGACCAGTTTGCGACCATGGATTGTAACCCCAGTTTTGTGGAATGCGGTTGGTAGCCTGAATTTTCTCACGTGTTGCTGACCAGAACCAACCGTAAACGCTCTTTGGTTCCAAATCGGGACGATTTTCACAACCAGCGAAATCACAAATACGACCGGCAGTCCAGATGTAGGGTACGTCATTTTGTTGTATCACACGGAAGACTAAATTATTTTTTTCTTGTGTTTCCAGCGCAACCAAGTCCATACAGTATTCACGGCATAAGTTACGGCCATCTAACCAATCGACTTTACGATTGGCCAAAGCTGGAACGTGGGTACTCAAGAACATGTTGCGTCCACGGTAAGAGAATTCCTTGGGACCTGCAGAGCGAATAAAGAGAATTTTATTAGTTTCAATTATAATAAAAAAAATCAAAATTAACAGACAAAAATTGCAAGTTAAAATCTACAATATTTTAAAGTAAATTTGTCTTTCTTTGAGAGAAACTAATTTTGACATTTTGAAAATTTCAAGTTTCCTTTTTAGTTATTAAACTTTCTGCTAAGAGACAATGTGTAAAAGATCCTACAGTTCAAATAAAAGCGTGAGCTTCAAGCATATGTTTCGCTGCAGTCATCTTCTTTTCCAACTTATGATTTAGGTAGGCTAACCACGTTCTCAGTTTGGAGGCCAATCCATTATGTTTGCAATTATAACGAATAATATTCGGAAACAATTTATTAAAAACAATGCTACAAAATTAAGTTCGAGAACAATGTGAAATATAAAACTCACAAGCAATTTTAGCTCATACTGAGAACTCAAGCTAAAGAGCAGATTTTATTAATTTACAGATTTTTTATTAAAAAAATATGATTTGACTAAAGTTTTTTTTGTAAAGTAAAGTAGTCCATGATATTTAACAAAAAAAAAACAACCTAAATCAGACAATAGAAAAGCAATTTCAAATAACATACAACGAAACAACTGGCAGTGAGAAAGAATTAAAACTAAACAAAAGACTTAAGCAGCAAACTCGATCATTTTATAAGCGATTTCATGCACGAAAAAAACTATCAAAGCAAATTATACAATATGATTGGCATATTTTTGTGAGCTTTTGTCGTAATTCCTTGCACATTGAAAGACGCTTAATCATGAAAGAAAACAGTAGCAGTCGCCAGACGCCCGTTCATTATAAGCCCAATTTACAATACATTAACACTTCAATGAGCGATTGTTTGCTTTGACTTAATAACGTTAGTTTGATAGTATACAACATGAGTAGACAAATTTCTAACGTAACGGATGTTAACTTTAAAGTATTTTTTTTTTGCAACCAAATAATAAGAAGAAAAGAAAAATAAGTCTGCAAAAAAAAGGTTTTTTGCAATAACTTCATGAAATAAGGTCATACTGTCAAACGGAATGAAAACAAAAATTTCCAGCCATTTTAATTGACTTGTTGTCATTTCGTATATAAAAGAAACAAATTGTCCAATACACTGGACAAAAAAAAAGAGTATGTAACTTAATATTGTCATCAAAGACTGTTGGAACAAACAAGAAACCAACCTCTGGACAGTTTGTAAATAATATTTCGCGTCCTATTCTATGCAGTGGCCGTGACACTGCTTAAGCTATAAAAATTTTAATTTTATTACATTCGTGATGAATGTGTAACAAGTATGATGAGTTGAAATTAAAACAATTTTTATTGTACTCGTGCCTCAAGCATTGCTTAGTTCAAATTTCCCGTTTTTGCGTTTTCATGAAGTTCCGCTTTGAACATGCAAATTCTCTTAAACTTAATCTCTGTGTATATGTATTTTTTAGCAAATGCTTCACAGCAATTGCGCTATAAAAATTAAATAACAAACTTAGCAAGCGTACACAGTTCGTGCTATACCCGGCCGGTATTTGCGCAGCTCCACCTAAAAATCCGAATATAATATGCAAAAAAAAACCCCCACCACTAATAACCAGTAGCTGAACTGGCAATGATGCGGAGGCTGTTAAGTGTCAGAAAAACAAGTTTTATTTTTCCTTGTTGCATTTTAACACAACTCTACCAAAAAAAAATCAAAAAAATGATTAAAGAAGTCAATGGAAACTTTTTTTTTTTCATACCAAAAGTGAGTAAATTAAAGACATTGCAAACAACGATACAAAAAGCAAACAAAAAAATTAAAAAAATTGGCTTAATAAGGCGTTGCAGTGCAAACTGCAATGTTACGTAATGCAGCTTAATGACTAGTTGTTGTTGTTGTTACTATTTTTGTTGTTATTGCTGTTGCTGCTTAAGATGTCGAAAGGTACCGGCTGAAGAGCATAATAAATGTGACAACAACAAATGTAGCAGCAATAACAAAACAGCATCAATAACAAAAACAAGAAATCAAAATTGTTGTATTACATGCTGTTCAAGGTGCTTGAATCCTAAAAACGTATTTATGATGTGTGTCTTTTTACTGAAATACAATATCAAAAACAAAAGACTTAGGAAACGAACTTAATGAGTTTATGCTAAACAAAAGCATTGTATAAGTGAAGTTTAGTAAAAAAAAACATATACAAAAAAATAAATTTGTTGATTATTTTCAAATGTAACTTATTCATTGATGAGTTTATTTTAAATCTATAGCATTTTAAAAGCCGTCTACAAAATTGATTGTGTTACGATTGCGCACATCTTGAGATATTGAGAAAAACAAAATACAGCGAAGAAAAATCAAAACGTGAGCAAAGGTTTTGCAATCACCTACAAACAACATCAGCTCAGCTGCAATAGCAATAGCAACAGCAACATCTTCACAATGACTTTTACAATAACAACAAATTACACTAAAGCACGGAAAATGCAAATAAATGGAATGAGTGAACGAAAAAACAACAAATTCCCTCATTATCATCATCATCACCAGTGACTGCAATCGCAAAAGCAGCAGTGTTGCATTGTTGGCCAACATCAGCAGCAACAATACTAGTGCAATGCAACAACAACAGTATGTTGTTTAACAATGCAATAACAATTATTTGTTCCCTTTTAGTTGTTGTTGTGGTTTTTTTCATTTTCATTTGCTGCAATGGACAGCACAAAAGGTTAGACCGTTGCATTGCTATTAAGTTCAACTGATCAATTGATTGTACTGCAGCTCATTTGTAAAATGCCAGTCATGCTGAGATTATTATTATTGCAAATCCAATTTTGTTAATGCACTTACATTAGGGTGGCGTTAAAAATAATTTAAATTTATGGGTTATGTCGCCAATAACAGAGTTAAAGGGCTAAAATCTCTAGTTCGATAAACAGCCTCTTCTGTTCCAAATGTTCAGAAATGTTTAATGAAATGAATAAAGTATAGAAATATCATCGTCTGCCAATATAGTTGAGTTTTTGAAATATATGATTATATATATGATATACTAGAAACATCAACTTGATATGGAATTGGAGGTTAACAATGGTTGGGATGTGTTAGAGCGCTGATATAGAAGATTCAATGACTTTTCTATTTTTTGTTACACTTCCTTGAGACAACTGATATGAATGATGTTGTTTGCACGTAGGTATCTCTAGTTCTCAAATTTTAACAGTGGAATTGGGCAGGATTGAAGCTCCTGCTTCAGAATAACACTAATTTGCCTGTCACCCACTCTGGATTCGCTCAGTATATTAGGTTATTATATGTTCTTGATTCTGTTTAAATGTGCTCTGATGATTTCGCAAGTTCGAAATCCCTATAAATATTCTTACTCTCAATTTTAGGTTATTTATGTTGAATTTCCACAACAGTTTTGAAAATAAGTTCAATCGAGTTAAAAAGTCGAAATTTTTCTCAACTTTCTCGATTTGTCTCTTGGCCATCAGATAAACCTATCGCATCATTCACAGGCGATAGAATTGAGAATCAAATTAGCAACTGAGACATCTAGAAATTTTTTTTTTGTTCTAATGGTAGAAAGTGTGTTATCTGAATATTTGCTGCTGGCAAGAAAATTAAGCACCGATTTACATGCCGGACGAAAAATTTGCATTTGATCGTTAAGGCGCTGAAATCACTAGAAAACAATGCAGAGCTAACTTTGCCATTTTTCAGGAATTTTGGAAAGATTTTCTTTTCAGATTTTGGAGACATTGTCCAAAAATTCAAACTCCCAAATTTTAATGCCAAATTGATCGACCAACTTTTTCGCTTTTTGACTCACCCACTCACCCTAGTTTATATTGAGAGATCAAATTAACGCACACAGCAAAAAAAATTTAGGAAATAAATTTCATTAGAGTTTACGTGGTTTGTTTGCTACAAAAATATCTTTTGTTTTTTAAATCTGATAATAAGAGAAAATTAAACTAAGAGTATTTCAAATAATATTTATTTAATAAGTCTGATTAAGTTTGTTTCTTAAGTCTTTTGTGAATTAAATTTAAGTAGGGAACAATATTAATGATTGTTAAAAAAATTTTAAAATAAAATGTTTAGCATCAAAGCCTACGTAAATAATATTTTTAAGTAATGTATAGTAGCTTAAAAATATTTAAAAAATTGTTTATTTAATATAAAATCAAATTTTAAAAATGTGCATACTGTGAAAACTTGCAAAATTTATTTCTTTCTCATACTAAAATTGTACTGTGTGTGCAACCCTATGTAAAACTGTTGGGATTTTCCTTATTAAATTTTAGTGTAATTAAATTTTAATGTAACAGTTGATGGAAACCTTCTATTGTTGTTGTTGTTATTGTTGCTGCATATCCGGCATGGTAATTGTGTGGTAGTTAAGTACTTAAGCGGAGTGGGTTTTCTTTTTAAATAAAGATTAAAAAACATATAAAATTATATTTCTTCACATGGGACTTACTGCTCTGTAAATCTTTCTTCTTTTTTTAATTTCGCTTTGTTGCGAAAGAAGACTTTGTTTGTATTAACTTTTAAAAATATTAAGTAAACTTTTTGTAAACTTTGATATTACATAAATTTGAATAATTTGCATTCTTCAAAAAAAAGTATTTAAATTTTATTTGCATTTTTTATGTAAATCTTAACTACTTAACTTATTGAAATTAGTGCCGTCATTATATTAAGCTAAAATCTAACTTACTCATTAATTTAATTGCAATGTGGTTTCCGATTAAATGTTGAATATATCAAAGTATGTACATATACATATACGTTTTTATTCAAAAAAATATTAAAAAATAACAAATTTAACTTGAGTAAAAACAAATATCATTTTTTTTAAATCATAAAATTGTTGTTGCATCACAAGTAACCCTCCAACTTAATTATAAGTAAAAGTTTTATGTAATTAACTTATTTGTAATTAAATTAATATACATTAGTAAGGATTATTATTCTTGCAATATTAACTATCAATTAATGATTTAAGAAGCATGATAACAGAGCATCGACATAACCGGTTAATTCTGATAAATGTGTTGTCTACAACCACATAGGCACCATCAGAACAATTTGTTTAATTCGTATCAAGGGTACTTGTATCATAAGTTTGAATCATAACTTGTCTTCAAACTAAAAAATTGATTGCTATAACTAAGAAATCATCATTTCACATATCGACTATTGTAATTTTGCATTGGCAAAACAAAAGATTTGGACAACGAACTTGTTCTATGTAATGTCCCTGTTGTTACTTATGCTCTATCCTTTGTGCTATTTTTACATTTTAGTTGGCATTCTTTTATAATAATACGTGTATGATAAATGTGAATCATAATTTGTCCTCAAACTAAAAATTTGACTGCTATAACTAAGAAATCATCTGGCTGCAGTACTAAAATCGCATTTGGTACACGCGGTCATGCACAACTTACAAAAATATCAAAACATATTTGCTATCAAAGTTATGTTAATGAATAAATAACCAAGTGGGTTATGGTATTTACTCCAAGGAACTAAAGCTAAGAATTGCTGCGAGTTACCAGATCATTGTAGCGTTTTTCAGGCGGAGGTTATAGCAATAGAGGGGATAGCAACCTGGCAAAGGAGGAATGTTTTATCCAAAAAAGTTATAAAAATTTTTTCAGATAGTCAGGCTGCTATCAAATCTCTAGAAAAAGTCTTCCTAAGCTCACTAGTGGCCCAACAATGTCGCTCGTCTCTAAACGAGTTGGCTCAACATTTTAACATTCACCTCATCTGGGTGCCTGGGCATAGGAACATTGACGGCAATTGAAAAGCAGATGAACTTGCCAGGCAGGGGACTACTGCACAAATTCCTCAGGACAAGGAAGGTGTTGGCATGCCACTTGCTACCTGCAAGTTACTGCTTACAGAAGAAATGGTACGAAATTCAAATAAAAGATGGACTGAAGGGTCAACTTGCAATATAACCAGGAGTTTTCTATTTTTTATAGCTCTTTAATCCGACCGACTGTAGCGCACTGTTATTATGACATATAGTATTAATGCGTATCGCTCTCATTTACAAAAACTTCCGATTCGGCACTTATTTTCATACAATGTATAATAAAGTAATCACTAAGATAAGAATATATCAAAGCAAATTTAAATTACATTCCGAAATAAAGTTGGAGATGCTAATATAGACATATTATATCATGCTATGTCGTGAATTAAGAAGTTATTAAAGAATGCTAAGTTATGAAATTTCTTAAAAATTTGACCTATTGGCAAAGATTTGAGGGAGCAGTTGAGATCAAGAAAGTAGAAATCCTAAAATTTATGCACAGCGAATTTTTTGCTTTTCTAAAAATCAATTCATTTTTATTTTTTTAATTCTCAGTTAATTGATAAATATTAAAATTTGTTAGATAATCTTAAGCTTATTGCCCAAATCTACTTAATGCTTGCACAATCAACTGTTGATGCAAATGTTTTTGCATACCAGCGCGTGTGCATACTAGTAAAACGTGTTCTTATAAAAATGAGCCAATGCTTTAAGTTAAATTTTTATGCATTTTTAATTGATTTGAATTGGCACTTAAAGAAATGATAATTTCAGTTAACTACCAAAAAAGTAACTCACAAACTTTGGCAATATAACTTTTTTTTTGTTTCTTAGCAATAGCATATCGTTACTTTCATTTAAACCTTTTTTTTTTCTTTTGGCTCACTAACCATAAACAAATTCTTGGCATTTTCTTGCATTATTTTTAATTAAATTTTCTAAAAGTTAAGACTAAGAAAAAGTAGTAAAATAGTTGCACGTTTCTTAAGTGTTAAAAAAAGAGAGTTGCTTTAAGACTTATTTAGGAATTGTAAACATTAAAATTTTACTTGTAACAATTTACTATGTACCTATATTCTGTCTGTTAATTATAAGAAATACATTTTTTTATATTATTTATTTATAAACTTACGTGCAGCGCATTTTGCTGGCACCGGCAGTGACAAAAATCTGCCAGCTTTTGTTGACGTTGTTGTTGCTGTTGTGGCTCTAGCTTGGCTAATTGCTGGTTCAGCAACAGCAGCTGCTATGCAAAAAGCAACTATAATTAATGTGACTTTCATCTGAAACAAAACAAAAAATTAAATTTTTAATAAAAGCGATTAGAATTTATAACAGATTTTATTAATAAAAATTATTATTAAATTTTAATTTTTTTTTGCTACTACCCACTACTAACTTTTTTGCGTTTGGTGTGCTTATGAAAATAAATTTAATAAATAATAATTCCAATAAATTTTTGACATCCCACTTTAAGTGTTGCAAGCTGACAAGTGATTAATGCATAGTTCATTTTAAGTGTAAATTGTCGTTAGCAACACAAAAGACTTAAGCAACGAACTTTGATTATATATCAATTTCATTGATTTTATCAATTGTTTTTTTTAGTTTTTACATTTTAATTGCTGCTTTAGTATCATATATACGCGTTCTATTAACTCATAAAAAGTTTATATAAATAAAATTATTTAACTCCACTGATTTTTATGATATCTGTACTTTTTCGACCTTTTTTGTTAAGGAAATATTATAACAGAACTTTAAAAATTTAATTTTCAGAATAACACTATCTAGCCACAGATATGCAAATTAGAGATGTATAGCTTTTTTAATTGGCTTTGCTTTTGCCTTTGAAACCAAGAAATAAATAATTGTGTCACTTGAATGAAATCTATGACTTTTTTATCAATCATGTTCTTGTATAATACAAAACCAGATGTAAATTACTCCATGTTGTAAGAAGATATTCAAACTAAAAGAAATAAGCAGTTGTTCTATATCAATTTCTATTATCCTCAATACTCTTAGCCTTTCCTTAACCCAAATGAAACCAGAGCTGTGAAAGGGTTCATTAATTTCCAATTGAAATTCATTCAAAATGAAGCCGCCTGTAAGCTTCATTGCCATAAGTTTGCAGCTTTTCCCATTGTAAATAAATGCCATTATTCTAGTGACGAGTTCTATGAATGAAGCCTATGAAATGTTTTTTAGTGTACGTTCTTACTGCTGAATTCAGATTTGGCTGCAGAATTGATGAAAAATATCATAATAGTGATATATCTCTACATAAATGTGACAGAAGAAAGCGCGTTATTGGGCATCAAGTGTCACATGTTTCTGTTTAAAGGAAAGTTTTCGAGCACCAAATAGTTTTTTCTTAGACAATTTAAAAAAGTTTAATATATATATTTATATTAAAATTAAAAAAGGGTGTTAGCAAAATCACTCAAAATAGAGTTGCACAAAAAACTTTAAAAATCGCTAAAAAAAAGAAATTTGTAATATTTCGGACGACTTAGTAAACTTTCTAGTTATGGTTATTTTTCTATTTTTAGCGATTATCTCAATTAAGCTCTTGATTATGGAACTTTTTTGCAACATTTTTTGCTATAACACAGCCCAGCAAGAGCTTGACTCAATGAAAGTGACATAGAGCTTTCGCGTTGAACACAAATCTGAACTAAGAGTATGTCAAATTATTGGTATAAATGGAGTTGACATCCCCAAAACTAGCGTGTTTTGTTTTTGACATTTTTAAGAAAAAATAACGCAAAATCGTGATGTACTAAGACCTTACCTAATATCGAATATTGAAGGATATATCTTATTCTTTGAAAAAAAAGTCGAAAAAATCTATCTTTAGGAAGTTTTAAGTAATTTTTGTTACCATATTCGTATTCAACGTAATAAACCATTAGAAATCACTATGGCACTTTCATTAAACATCGTGGAAGCTTAGATTTGCAGTGCTGTGCTGTTCTTTAAAATGAACTATACACCAACGAAATTAACACTTAATTGATCAGCTTTTTTCTATGGAAGCATCACTTATAAAGCAGCACATTTTTGTATTATTTTTGTAAAGTCTATAATTCCAAACGAAAGGCCTAAGCAACAAACTCGTATATTTAAAATTTGAACGAATAGTGCAGAAAATGAAAATGTCATAATACTATCAGGCAAACAACTAAAATTTGCGTTTATTTATGCAAACGTATGTGCTAATGTATAAATTTTTATTTGTCAAACAGACAACATCAAATATTTACAGCTTAATTTCTTCTAAGAAGAAGACGTTATTTTGCAGTTGCAATTTTGAAGAATTAACTGATATTTTACATAAATCAAATAACAATTGAAAAAAAAAACTTAATAAAATGATACAAAAGACAGCATATATCTTGGAAACTTTTAAGTGTTTACAAAAATATAACACAATAAATACAGCTTAACAACTTGGCCAACACAACACCTATAGCTCAATTAATAAAACTAAACTTCACATTTTAGCTGCTATCGTTGATGCCAGCAATGATGCTGATGACGACAACGATGATGATATTTAATGATGATGGGTTTTTATTTTTTTCGATTTATTTGATATGCAAGTGGCATGGCATACATGTAAAATTTTAAATGCGTCTGCGCATGCGTGCATATGTCTTCTCTGTCTCTTTCTGTAATTTGAACTTTTTTTTCTTTTTTTTTTGTGTCAAGGATGTTCGCACAACCGGTTGCTGTTAAAATATCTATATTTTAATTTTTACTGGAGCTCATCGCAGCTGGTTTTCTGCTTTTTTTTTGTCTTTTCAATAAATAATTCAGACAGTAACTTAAGCATTACCACAGAAAAAATAAAATAAATAAGCCACCCAAAAGTCATTGCTTGTCATCGTATTATAAAGGTTGCTGCCGCAACCTCAACCAGTTTTTTGACTTTTGTTATTTTTTTTTAAATAATTAAAATAAAAATTTTATGCATTTTGATGCCCTACACTCAGCGTCTATAGACAATTTGTTATGCCATTTGTAACGCCAAGTAAGTGAAGTAGCAGATATAAATATTTTTGAACAAAGGAACCACTTATTATTATATTTTTGACGAAACCCTGTTTTGCTTAGAACCTTTTCAAATATCAAATTAAATATCTACAAAGTTTTTTTATTGCATAGCAGCCAAAGAAATTCAGTACATATTATGCTAATTAAGTAACGTAGTCTGTATATTGGTCAACAGTCGCAGCAACATCTAACTTAAGGCTTTGCTTTGGAGTCATTAACATTAATTGATTGATGATTTGTACCACCAAAGTGCTGTTGTTGTTGAATTTAAGTTTTATTATTGTGTTATCATTAAATTTACATTTATTTTTTGAAATATGACAATTACAACACTTAAACATAAATAATTAATTTTTTTTAAATATATGCAGCATTTTAAGAAAATTTTGACACTTTTATTTTAATGTTTAAACAAGTGGCTGTGTCATAGCAACACACTTCTCAATTTATAAATAATGGCTATTATGTTGACATGTGTTGAAATGTTTGTTTATTTAATATGACTTTTTAATATTTTTCATATTACGCATGCAAACAAAATTAACAAATTAATTGATCAAATTAAAATTTTTGTATGTTATTAAAATGATTTTTAAATATTGAATGAAATGATTTCATAGTGTTGCACAAATAAATTTTGTAAACATTAAAAATTAACATAATGGGGCAAATGTATTTTAAAATAAATAAATGCATAATTTATTAAAAAGTTAGTTAAGTTATTTATGCTAATACTGAAGAGTTGGCACGTTTATTGCCTATGTATTATTATTTTGGCAATTTTGGTTTTTAAATATTGTGTCTTAAGCTTTTTTGAAAGCATGGTATGGGTTTGCTTAACACTCGAACACAGCACTCCAAGTCCAAGTAATGTCTATCAATAAAAATTTGCATTCACACAATACAACGAAATTTTGTAAATTCCCTTTTTTTTAAATCTTTGGTGGCACGCAATTTTTAAGTTTGCAAAATGTGCTTAGGTTAGGTGATAAAATGACACACTTGATTCTCATTGTATCCACCAGATTTCGTAATGAAACTTAGTGGCTGACCTATACTACAGTGTCTGAGGTCATACGGCTCATCAATTAAAAACAAACGAACTGCTCTGCGTTATCTTCTATCAAGCGCTGAGCAGCATTCTTCCTGGTCAAGATCACTACAACTTTTACAGCAGTCAAAAGTTCAAACTGCCTGCCGATGAGAAAGTTCGCCAAGTTGAAAATAAGTGATTCTCAACCCACCCGAAATAAAAAATTTTTCCTTAAAATGGTAAAAACTTCAATTTTTGTTGAGTGAAAAAGCACAATTATTTGGATAAAAGTTGATGACCTTCTATTTTTATTTTTTGTCAACAATTAAAAAAATAATATAGTGGCCACTTTGTAACCCTGAACGAGACACTATATCTAGTGCAAGATTTCATTGCTACAGTCAGCACAAACAGTTTCCTTGTTTCTTTGTAAGTTGTATAATTGAAACCCGTCCAAAAATATAGTGACAAAGGTCTCGTAAAGATTAACATATCAGCTCAACTCAAAACTTAACCAAAAGTTTAAAAAAAGGTGAATCTCATTAAAGTAGGTTTAATTGTGGGAAGTTCTAATTGGGACAGATCGTCCACCATCATAGTTCGCTGGGAATGAGTCAACTGTTCTGTGCTCATTCACTTAAGATCTTCCATCATCACTAATATCTTATAAAAAATTGCATAAAATTGTGGAATATTTAATTTTTTTTTTTTTTTTTGTTATTTTAAAAATTAAGTCTCTTGAAAAATTGTATTCTTAAGAGAGGAAGCCTTAGAAAACATTATAGAAAATTGCATTCATTTTGACAGCAATTTGCACTAAGTCGAATAATTCTGAAATTTTTCAATTCATTCCATTCGTGTGTTGGGTTTCTCAAAAAAGTTTACTTAAAATGTTTATTTTTGGCTACTTTTTCGTATCATTACAGCAAATATTTTAATTTAATTTATGGCAGATTTTCCATTCGTTTTTTTTTTAGAAATATTTCCTTATACAATTTGCGACCTGAATATAAGGTTTTTATATATTTTGGGTAAAATCTCTTTACTTTATTAGCGATTTCCTAAAGAAACTGATTTTTTATCTCATAATTTTGGGTCGCTTAGCTACTATTTTAATGCTTATAATATCATGGCACTCAAAATGAGAACAAAGTCTAGAACTAACTATATTATTTAGCTTAAATTATATAAAAATTTTTACGAGGTGCAAAAAAAAAGTTCTTCGTCAGCCGATTGGATTTTTCAGAGATTTATTAATATGTGATAAGTTTGTTGCTTAAGTCTTTTGTTTGCGCTCACTAACTGCAAGTTTAAGGCTTGTAGTCATTAAAAAGGGTTTTTTAACATTGTTTTTAGATATTGTTGTTACTCAACAAATTAATACACTTTATAAACAAAATAGTTCTACTCATTGATAATGATAATCACGAGACTGTGACTTTCGTTGCTTGTTAGTCACAAATAAAATAATACATTTCAAAGGACTTAGCTTTAGAAATTTAAATATTCAATCAAGTTAAAATGTTACGTTTTTGAGTTATGTTTTCTTAGGCTTGAACTAATTTTGAGCACAATTCGTACGAATATCAGAACACTCTAAAATAAACATGAACTCTTTAATAAATTGAATAATCAAAAAATATCTTCAAAATCTTGCAGCTCTTTTGTTTCATACGAAAAAAAATTAGATTTTATATAAAGAAAAACAAAAATGAAAATTTGTTTCAAACAAACGTACAACTTTAAACTTTTTTACACAAAAACTAAAGACTTAGACAACAAACCTGCAATGCATTTTTGTTTTTTTAATATAATGCAGAGCTACACTGCATTTTTAATTACTTCCACATAGTAAATTCTTGCATTTTTTTATTTCATTTATCACTTCAACATTTGCTTATAACAATTTCTATATAAACTGTTCAACTTTCAAGTCCTTTGATAACAATTTTTTGTGCTGCTGTTCTTCATTTGAGTTTTTTAAATTATTTTACTAGCACTTTTTAACACTTAAATTTAATGTGTGTATTTTTCTTTTTTTCTTTCATTTAATAATCCATAATAGCGTAATCCACATTGAAATGCATTATCCTTTTTTTGCAACACCAACACACTAATTGTAGTAGCAGTAGCAGCAAATAGTAGACGAATTAGCGCTTACCTTGTTCACAACGTTTTGCTTTTTTATAAAAAATTTTTTATTATTATTTTGCCACCGTGTTTGGTACGACCAAACGCTGAAACTCCCAAACGAAAACAAAAGTCAATTGCGACCAGCAAAGTGTTTTATAGGCAACTATAATCCCCTCAATAGCACACATACACAACGAGCACGTTCATTAGCAAGACACAACGTTAAAAACAACGTACACACTTACGCCAGCACACAAATACATGCAAATTGCTGGTGCTGTGCGCCGGTAGCCAAAACAATACATTAAAACACCAAAAATTTAACTTTTAGCATACGGCATCTGCATGTGTGCGCATTTCGAAGATGTTCAATTGTCATTATCGTCGTTGTCGTTGTTAAAGTGATCATCTTTATTGAATTGCATACACTAAACTTAAATAAAAAGAACAAAAAAAGTTTCATATTTTTGCTGTACAAAACCTAACTATGAATTAATGATTCTATTGATTAGCAATGAGGCGAAGAATATCAACTACATCAAATATTTGATGCATATTTTGTCGTACTTTGTTAGTAA
This sequence comes from Meiosimyza decipiens, assembly GCA_963680825.1. Classification (NCBI taxonomy): domain Eukaryota; kingdom Metazoa; phylum Arthropoda; class Insecta; order Diptera; family Lauxaniidae; genus Meiosimyza; species Meiosimyza decipiens. Next base: position 71,769,889 of record OY804260.1, on the reverse strand, counting down.
AAACATTTGTTCTTAACTTTAATTTAGACAATTTCAATTATTTTCTCTTAATTTCGCAGTTCAAAACGATGTATCAATATTTAATTTAAATAAAAACAAATAAACTCTTCGTGGAAGCTTTATCCGGTTAAAGTTAATATCTACCACGTGACGATTCTTTAAAAAAAAATAACTACGAAATTTTATAAATTTGCTTAAAATTTTAGTATATAGGGAAAAAAATTTTTTTTTTCTCATTAGCAGTTAGCATGGCAACAGGTTTTTTAAAGTACCACCTTCACTTCTATTCTTTACAAGCTGCTTTTTCTCAAGGGTTCCCCCAACTCTATTATATATTCATATTGAAATTCAGTTTTAACTAATTTGATTTTTTAAAACCAAAGTTCGGCATCATTATCTACATATATGTATATATATTTCAAAAATGTGAAAACTTTAATATTTACTCAGCAAAACTTTACAGCTTAGAACTAAACTAGTTTTGTCATTAGAAGATGATGAAAAAAATCTAAAAAGAGAAATACGTAGCAGCACTATATTTACCGCAAGTTTATAGCTTAAGTCTTTCGTTTTGTTAATATTCTTCATTAACTTTGCTACTTTGTTATACATAGCTATGTTTGTATGTTGTACAGGTTGACTTTTAAGCTACAATATTTTAATTAACTTAACATTAATTAAAGTAGATTCTTCCGCCTAAGTTTTCTCTTAACTTTGAAAGCTCTTTGACAGGAATATACACACATAAGCTTTTAATCTGTTTTAATTAAAATTTACACCAATTGAAGTTAGTTTAGTTTAAAAACAAGTTTGCAGCTTAGGTCTTTTTTTTGCTTTCTAAAACTTTTAAAACTGAAATAAAAAAATATGCGCATGGAAGTATAAGAACGTAGAAGAATTCATATATATACCATATATATGTATGGTATGCTGTTTCAAATTTATTTATTTATTCAAATCATCTAGTGGGCTAAGACCCTTACAGTTTACTAAAACAATACTTTGTATTACGGAGGCTTATTGCACTGAAAAATTGGGAACAAAAAGTACCAAATTAGTTAATGGTTCATACTTTTTCTTAAAAACTTGCTAAGCCACATCTTTTAACACATGGGTTGCACTGTAAAGAACACAACAGCCACACACATAAGATTCTGTTTTTGTTGTTATAAGTGCAAGCTTCTTGCACACATAAAACACATAAAATTAAAAAAATTTAATTTTAATTTTTTTTTTGTATAACCCATAATCTTTTTATGCAACATCAAGTTGACTTAATAGTTTTTCTTAATATTATCAACAAATGTCAGTTGCATTTTATGTTTGATTATGTGGAACATACAAAAAAACAACTTGACCAAATTGCGTTATACCAAAATGCACAAAATAAAATATATAAAACAAAAAAAAAACAGCAACAGAATTTTTTTTTTTTTTTGTTTTAGACTGAACACTTTTTTGGTGTTCGGCGCCGGCAAATATATTTTGACAGTTTTTTTTTTGAAATTTTTTTTTCGGAATATTATTTTTTCATTTACTTGTTGTTTTGTTGCTGACCATGGTCAACGTACAACATTAAAAATGTTCAGTCTCTGATCGCTGTCGGCATATTTTTGCTTATTGTATTTGTATATTTGATTGGCTTAAAGGAACGCTATTGGCATTACAATGATGATGATCTCGCGACAAAATCAAATTTGTAAATAAAATAATATTAAATATGTGAGAGTCGTAACTTTTTTGGAATGGAACGTGAGGTAATGTTTTGATTATAAATTACTTAAATGTGCATTAAGCTATAAAAACTATGAAATTTATAGATATAAAAAATCGTTGGGCTTGAATTTGTTTTTGAATTCGTTTGTTTATTAATTCAATTTTTGACTGAGATGTTTTTTGCAACATTTAATTTAGCCCAAGACTATCGTATCAGCTTTGATTCAAAACTTTACTAAACATTTCCATGCAATAGAAATTTTTGAGAAAAAGTCTAAATCTATCGTCGCATCAACTGCAGTCATTCTGTACTAGTGCCCCGTATTATTCACTTAGGTATTCTGGGAAAATTGAATGCAGCTTTTCAATAGTTGCTTTGATATATCCCCTTGAGCAAAATACCTCCAAAGTTTTGTTTGAAAAACGATTTCTGCTTCAATTGGCTAACTTTAGTATGATGCAGCTTATATGTATGGTACTGAATTAAAGTTAATTTATTCTTAACTTTTAGTACCTATATGCATAGTATAGTCCCATAAGCACAAGCTTTACGATATATTAGTAGCTAGAAATTTTGATCTTCCATATCACTTCAACCATACATCCCTCAGACTTGCTACCGTTAGAACTTTTGATGAGAATGATTCAAAGTATAGACTTCAAGTTTCAAAAAAAAAAATAACATCCGATTTGACTGAAACTTATATATGCTGAGTACGTTGATCAAAAGTCTATATAGGCTTAAGACTACTACTGCTCAAGTTTATCAATTGCAAAAGGTCCAATAGTCTCGATATATTTTAAGCCCTTTAAGCTTGCATTCATATACTATAGTGTGTAAGAAAGTGTTTGGAATTGATACCGTGGTGTGGTGCACTCTGTATTCCTTCCAGAAGAACAAACGTAGGAATATCAATTAGGTGTCATGTGGTTCTTGCGGAAGAATGTTCGCCAAAAATGCACAGATTTGTTCCAGGTCAACTCATGAATTTCACACGAGGACAATGAATTACCGCCTTCATTCTGCAAAAGTCTTTAGGTAAAAATTCAACGAGTGTAATGGATCAAGCACCGTTTTCAGCTAATATGGCCACGTCTGAGTTTTTCTTGTTCACGAAGCTAAAATTATTACTTCGATGAAGACGCTATGATTTGTCTCAAGCTTATAAGCAAATTCCTGAAGAAACTGACGGGTCTTACTCATACACCCTACGAAAAATACATGGTGGACTGGATTAAGCGCTGGCGTTATAGCAAGCGGTGTGGCTTATTTAAAACGACAAAATTAATTTTGATGAATGAATAATTTCATTTTGTTCCAAAAAGTAGGACTTGAATTTAGGTCATTCTATGTATTGGAACAGCTTCGAACATTCATAGCTTGATGATACAGTAGCTGTGCTAATACTCGGAATATGGTCTGGGTTCAAATCTTACTTGCTTTAAAACATTTTTTTTTGGCTTATATTATTTCCAAATGTTTATGTCACTTAAATATCATAATAAAAAAAATTGAAAAAAAAAATATGGGGAATAATCCCAACTGGTGCTAAGAGAAAGAAAACAGTTCAAATAATTCCCATCTAATATCCCTTTTATATTCTTAGCTTTTTCTGGATATGATTCCAATAATTTTGCACGAACTTTTTTTTCTACATACACCCATATTTCTTTGGGTAACTAGCTAATGTTTTTTTTTTTTGTGCAATTTTCCATTACTCCACTAAAATTCGCAACTCAAGACATCATCCACTGTACAATGAAAATGCATTTCTGCAAGCATTGCTAACAAACGTGGTCAAGATTAAACTGGACAAGAATAGCGATGTAATCATTAACTATACATGGCTCACTTACTCACTCACTGACTTCGTCATTCTGTCACTTACGTTGTCACCTACGTACTTACATAAATACATTTTTATGTCCGATTGTAAAGTTCATGGGTTGCTGGCTATTATTTGTTGTTGTGGTGCATGTGCGATGATGAGTATCGCTGCGTTGTTGGTGTTGGTGTTGTCTTTATCGCTGCTGATGCCGATGTCGTTGATATTGCAGTCGTGTAACAATATTTCTTTTTATCTTCATACATTAAGATGCATTTTCAGGGTTGTCAAGTTGACATACAAGTTAAATATGCATACACACACACACACATATGCACATGTGCATTAATGCACAAGTTAAAAATTTGCATTTTTCCCATCTTGTTCACTGCTGGGCACTTCTTCAGTTGTTGTTGTTATTGTTGCTGCTGTTACTTCTTCCACATCACTGATCGTTCGTGAAAAACAAAAAAAAAAAAGTTGCAAAAAAAAACAAAAACTTTTAGTTCTAACGACCTCAAATGTCACTGCAATTAGCCGTTTATTTGCACTTAAATAGGCAACCGGTTACTTGAAATGCTGTCACTGTGTGTCGTTTATTATCAAATATACTGTACCAATTAGAGTGTCTTAAAAAGCGTTCCTCATTTAAAATGACTAATAATAACAGTCCGGAGGAAAGGGGCAGCGCTACAATAAATTCAGCTGAAGAATGAATGTCGTTGAGCAGGCTGGCGGTATTGCTTTCAGCCGTTCTGAGAAAATAGATATGATCTCGGGATTGAACGTGCTCATAGCAGAGCAGATTCGTAAGAAGAGAGCAAAAAAAAATCAATCAGTGTCAAAATTGGCGACATGATCGTAAACAGCATCTCGGAAATTTATAGTCCTGTGTTTACATTATTTATCATTATCAGCTTCGTATATATAAAAGGACTGTAAGTAAAGGGTGTCCCAGTAAGAGTGCACAGAGTGGTAACTCTGAAATTTGTCAGCTGTAACCTATGATTGTTCCATTTACTACACAGAAGAACAACGCCTTATCATTGTGAAAACCCATTACAAAAATGTGGATAATAGAGCAAAGTAAAGTAAAAGCAGATTTTTCGAAAAAAGTCATCTTCAGCGATGAAGCGCTTTCCATCTGAATGGCTTCATAAATAAACAAAATGGTCAAATTCGGGGATCAGAAAATCTTCACCCAACCCATGAGAAACAAATGTATCCACAACGAGCAACTGTCTAGTGCGGATTTTGGTCGGGCGGTCTGATTGGGCTTTACTGTTTTGAAAATGAGGCCGGAATTGCAGTGACTGTGAACGGCATTCGTTACAGGAACATGATGCGGCCCCAACTGAACGGCATGGATCTGTATGACATATGGTTTCAGCAGGACGGCGTCACCTCTCACATCGCGCATGAAACAATCAATTTATTGCAGCAACGATTTCCAGACCAAATTATTCTATGAAAATCTGATGTCAACTGGCCACCAGGCGATTTAACGCCATGCGATTTCTTTCTTTGGGGTTTTGTGACATCTCGGGCTTATGTAAATAAAGCAGAAATAACTACTGGGCTCACGGCCTCGATGCAACGCGTCATCGTTGAGATGCAGCCACATCTTTATGAAAAATCATCGAAAATTTCATGAAAAGAGCAATGGCCTATCATTAGAGCCGCGGCGGACATTTGCCAGACATTTTATTCCATACTTAATCGGAACATGTTTACTTTACAATGCAATACAAATATTATAACTCGCTTCAAAAATAAATGTCTATATTTTTAAATAAAAAAGGGCACTGTTATTGGGACACCCTTTACAACAAATTTTATAGGTTCTTATAAAGAATCCCATAGATCATAGCTTGATATTGATATTTCAACGGAGATATGAAGACTTAAGCATTTTTAACCTTTGACCTTGAATATTGTGGTTTATGATCTCAATTTATTTTAATGAAAAACTATTTTACATTTATTCATGGTAAATAGAAAACTATATATATTGGCGAAATAGATGTTTTGTGTGACCTTTGACCTCGAATATCTTGGATATAGCGAAAACTGCGTAATGTAACCGTCGTTGGTTAGATTTGATGCATATATATATATATATATTACCAAACTGTCTATATAGTAAGCAAAATGTTTAATACTTTCCTCAACCACAATATCCCTACAACTTCTACAGAGGCTAAAATTCGAAACACCACAGGAAATTGTCAAAATATAAAACATTTTTCGTATCACCCTAATGCAGATAGTCAAAGTACTTGCGTTTTGTTTTCAACCACAGTAGTAATTCTTACATTAATATTACACATTTAATTACCTGTGGTACATCTGCACTTTGGTTGTTTTAAGACGATATTTAATTCGTTGATAAATCAACTTTATGTAATTTATATTTATGCATTCAATAAAAACATGCATGTACCTGCTTGTGGTTATTTTTTTATTAAATATCAACTTATAAACATTGTTTTTAAATTGGTTCATTTAATGGTAAATGTGATTTTTTACTAGCAGTATCCATTAAAATAAGAGACTGACGTTTTTACTTGAGAAGCTATGTATGAGTAGTGGGCGTTCAAAATGAAATATTTCTAATATTGGAACTTTTTGAAGTCAAACTTCTTTGGGCGCACTAAATTGAAATTTTGCGCTCAGGCTTGAAACCGGAAATGATGTAACGGAAAGCGGCGATGCTCATTTTTGGCTCACTGGTTACGTCAACATACGGAATTGCCAAATTCGGTCTGAAGAGCAGCCAGAGACAACTCAAGTACTGCCAATGCACCCTGAAAAATGCACTGTTTGTTGCCCTTTGTGAGCCAGTGGCATCATTGGACCGTACTTTTTCAAAAATAATGAAAATCAGTCAATGGAGCAAGGTACCATGCGACGATTACCGACTTTTTTTTACACAAAATGGAAGAATCAAACTTGGTTGACATGTGATTTCAACAAGACGTTGCCACATGCTACACGGCACGCAATACTATGATTGATTAGCAATTAATCTTACGTTTTGGAGCAGTCCATTGGCCACCAAGATCATGCGATTTGACCCCACCAGACTATTTTTTGTGTAAATGATGTAAATGTTGTTTTTTTTTCAATTTCCAAAAACCAAACGCTTCAAAAATCGCCTATTACAACATAAAATCAACTTTGGGGCTACTTTGATCCGCCATTTCAGTGTGATGAGCAAAAATAAATAAACTTATTGTTGTGTTATCTTTGGCATGGCCAAAAATTAAATATTTTTATCCTAAATCCTTACAAAGTATAGACAAACACAAAATAATTTTCCAAAATTCTGATTCTAAGACGATGTGGTATACTCTAGAAATTTCAACTTTTCCAAATACAAATACAAATTTCTTTTTTCTGGCTGACTAGAAATAATTTCTCAGGCTAAAATGTTTGTTTGCATAAAATTAGTAACATGATATTCCCATACAATGTCCAATACATTTGCACCAATCCGCACCTCCCAGAAAACAAAAATTACCATTACCCATGAAGTAAAAGTTTTTCTTTACTGACTGCATATCAATCAACGCTTCAGTCAAACTATTTACCAAAAGTCAATTCAGTAAGGCTGAGGAGGGCATTGCCCCTCCCCCCAAGATATTTTTCATCCCATCCAACCCATCTAATAGTGGTGGATTTATAATTCTTGGCCCCCCGCCCCAAGATTTGGTGAAGTGACGCCACTTGGCTTATGCTATCTATGTTCATAAAGTATCGTTATCTATTAAGCAAGAATTTCTCTAAATTGGAATTTTAAAAACATATGGCACTAACCAGAGAAGCAAAGCTTAACTTAAAGGCTGGAAATCAACGCCAATATCAAAATATGAATTCATATTTTCTAAAGAGCTTTACAACGAATTGCATAGAAATTTGATGCATGACTGCTATTTAACGTACAACAATATGTAATGAAGAAAAGTGGGCGGGGTTTTACAAGTGGGCATGGCTTCTCGAAATAGAAGTTAAAAGTCAAATTTATTACATTCAGCCGAAAGTAATGACAATTGTCTACTAAAACAAAGTGAAAAAGTCATTAACATCCAGACGAACGTGGAGAGGATTGGGCAAGCTTTTTTCAAAAGAATTAGAGAGTTATTTTAATTCTGATAACAGCATAAGTATATAATTTAAATGGGTCAAAGTTTGGCTAATTAACTTCAGTATTAAACAGCAATGCTTTAGCGAAAACAATGTTACTCACAAGATTTTGTGCCTTTAAGCAACACTACAGTAAGCTCCTTTCTCTAGTGAGGAATATGCTGTTCAAAAAAGATAATGAGCGATCTATTGGTAGTTATTCCATGTACATCTGAGCTTAAAAGAAAATAAGTTTTTTATCATAATACCAAAATAAACGTCTCGAACAAATTATTCACACAATTTAAGTCAATCTAAGAAGATCAAATAAATTAATTTCTACTTAATTTGGTACGCTGTTGTTCTTATAATTAACAGCACCACATGAGCCTGTAATTTAATATCTTAGAAACGAGGTGTTATAAATTTTGTGTAGATATATTTTTTTTGTGTTTTTTTTTTTATTTTTTGTAAGAAAAAAGAAACTTTCATGGTCAATTAACGTATTTCAATTATGTCGGGCTTTGTTTCGTTATTAACTGTATTTTTTATTGTTTTGTTAAATCTTAAATTAATTTTGTTGTTTTGCAGAATATCGTAAATTTTAAATTAAATTGACTACAGCATTGAACCCTATTTTTCGTTGTTGTTGTTTTTGTAAACTAAGTGTTTTTTTTTTGCTTAGACAACAAGTAGATACGGATACAATTGAAGTGTGTGAAAGTTTAATAGCATCTTTTTAGCCATATTTTATCACGTTTTCAACTTGACTTTTGACCAATGCAAAATATAATTAATGATATTGAATAGGATGTTGTTTTCAATCTTGAAAATCATATAGGGCAATTATTTTGTAGAAATTTCACTAACACTCAGATAGTGTTGGTATGAGCTGAAGTGTTGGTTGTGGCTTATCTCTCTCTCTCGGAAGAGTGTTTGTTTGCGATTAGCACTGTCGGCATTACCATCGGTGGGTATTAATTAGTTGGGTGATATCACTACTGATAACAAGATGTTTAAAATGGACATAGAAGGCGAATCGGCAAGTGGAGCGAAAAGAACGCATGAGGGCAGTATAAAAAGTACAAGTAAAGCAGCAGGAACTAGTGCGATGATAAGAGGGGTAAAGAGTAATGATGAGAAAGAGATAGGAAAGGCCAGTTTGTACAAACATATAACGCCTAAGGAACAAGTGAAAACTTTTAATATTTATCGAACTGAGTTTGCGTCGGTGGATACAAATTTATGGTATTTTCCGTTGCAGCACTCGATAAGCGCATTTTTTAGTCAGCAAATAAAGAGTTATATAAGCGCAGCACTGAGTACAAATAGCTATAAGTATGCAGAGATAAATCTGAAGAGGATGGTGGTAAAGAATCCGATAGTGTTATCGGATACAATAACGATAACAGGATCTGGAGCGACAGAGGTGTCATCTTTTGTGCAAAATGGGAAGATATTGCACTATAAATTGGGTGCAGGTAGCGGAGACGCGCATGCATATATATTTGAGACTGGTGGCACGAAGCTGGGTATGCTTGCTGAAAGTTTGCAAGTAGGAAAAGATGAGTCTAAGAAGGAGATGTGGTTAGCTAAGTTGCAGACTGTAAGTGGTACGGACATAGATACTGTGAATACAGTTGAAATGTTGCCGTTGAAGTTTGATCAGGGCTTAGTGAGTTCAGTGGATGAGATAGTGAGTGGTACGGCGATTCCGTGGAATTATGGATACTTGCGTGGATTGAGTGAGAAGAATGCGAATCCGGTGTTGCAGACGGTTGCGAAGAGCAGTTTGCCGACGGTGTTTTTGAAGGATTTTGTGCATTCATATATGAATCCGGGTGACGAGATAGAGGTGAAATTACCGGGTGATTTGCGTGTATTTGGCGAGAACTTTCCAAGGGTGTTAACAAAGCAGGAGATAAAGAGAGGAGAGACGGCAGTGAATCAGTTGTATTTCGCACCGTTTGGGTATATGAGTGAGGTGTTTACACCATCAGATGGCCACAATGCGTTTACAGTGCACAGAGCTAGCCGTCGGCACAATTGGCAAGAGCATGATTATTTGACGCTATTGCCAATACGAAACAGTGACGGTGCATTTATGAAGATACGTGCAACGGTGGAGATAAATTTTGAGGCGAGTGTGAATTTGATATGGACAGATTCGAGTTTTACGACCCAGGCAACTGAAAGTGAAAATATAGAGCAGAACACAAGACTTGGCTATTGTTATAAAGAAATGAATTTGGATAGTTTAAAAAATATAAATTATGTTATGAAACATTAAAATCAGTATTTATTTCTTCTTCACCGTTATAACCCCAGGGATAGCCCCTGACTAAATTTACAGAATAATTGTGCTTAGTATCTAGATTTGTGAGAGCCTTTTTCAGCGTGTGCTTCAGATGTATGTTGTAGTTTTTCTTATCCAGGCTGTACTCATCGACACGTATTTCGTTTGAATTGAAGAGTGCATCCGTAAAGTCTTCGTAGTTGAGATGGCGTTCTTCGTGTAGAGCAGCGTATCGTACGCCCTTTGTTTTGACTTTGGGTGGGCCGTCTGCGAAGCGAATAAAGTAGGATTTGGCCTTGAGACCGACATAGCCGCTTATCTCTCTGCCGAAACAATTGTCTGAGAAAGCGCCGGTTGTCTTTAGGGGGTGTACTTCGCTGCCGGTATCGGAATCTAGCGGTAGATCGAATAAGGCACCGTCTTCGAATAGGTCGGGGCGTGAGCGTATATCGGCGAACGGGTCGTGGGTGCCCTCGAAGGCGACCAGCATAGAATCAGTGTCCATATAAAGTAGGCGTGCTCTGGTTCCGAAAAGTAGGCAGAGCCCCTTCCAGAACTTATAGTTGCGTAATTTAGCCAGTTCTAGTATACAGAAACCGAGTTGAATTGGTTTGTTTAATACGACCTTGCGCACGTCGATTTGCGCGATTACATGGTGCTCGTCTATTATGGTGAAGTTGGTCCAGTCTCTGGCATGTTGATTTATGGGAGCGTTCTCGTCACTGGAATCGATTGTGATTTTGTCGATTTTAAAGCGCTTATAATTAAAGACATTCTCGCAAGTTTTGCCAAAGGACGAATTGTTGTTCGTTTTGAAGACGTTTTTCAATGTTTCGTCAGTCGTGGCGTTCCGTTGCCTGATATTATGCTCTACAAATTCTTTAAAGACGAGTGCTGCACGCCAGCGCTGAATACGGTATAGTTGTTTTACTATCAAGCCGTTATCTACGTAATAATCTAAGTTGGCGTCCATTACCAAGTAATTTGTTTTATCCTCGAACGTGGTACATAAGCGCTGTTTGTAATGGTGTGGTGCAAGGGGAAAAGCAAAGTGCATATAAATATCATGTAATTCAGCGGGGTAGTGTAGGTCAACCTGCAATAACCAAATTTCGTTGGCATCTTTTTCGCGCATTTTAGTCAGCCATTCGCTTATTTTAGCTGCATCGCACGAGTCCACCTCGATGGTATTTATATGCACACTGGGCAATTTCTGAGTCATGCACCAGCTATAAAGTGCATTTACGTCTAGAAACTTTATAGATGTAGTACCCTCAGTTAGATCCGCATAGCGCTCAATAGGCTGAGCTACACCACCCCTTATATTCTCTTTTATAGTTAGGTAGTCTGGAATGCTGGTGGGAACGGCTAATTCGGGCGCTTCGCGCATTGCCAAGTACCAGCTAACCGATGGCGTACTATAAAACTGAGCAATATCGATTTTGAACTTTTCGAACATTTTAAAGCGATAATTATTAAAGTAGAACATAAGCAGCAGGCAATCTACAGTGCAGTACTTTTGTAGATAAACACCTACACTAGGTATTTCATGATTCTCGCAAAACAAAGCCAACTCGGCCAGACTTACTATCTCATTGTTTAAATGATTAATTTGCTCGTCTAACTCACCCTCGAGATCCGAAGGGAATGGAGAGTCGAGTAGTTGTCTATTTTGCAACCATTCGTACGGCATCTTGCCCTTGCCACCTCTGAAAAGCTCATAGTACTCCCCCTGCCGTGTATCATACCACATTTGTTCTGGTATATGCTTTCCAAACGATTGCACCGACCCGTTTATAAAGTGTAGCGAATCCCTTATCTTGAAACTCAATGAGATGTTTTTGTTTTTGCACGACACATTGTATATCAACTGCGTACTTTTACCAGCTATAGCCAAGTCGTACCTATCAACGAGTAATCTTATCACAAAACAAATGCCATACTTGCTAAAGTTGTGGAAAAAAACAATCGGCTGATATTTATTCGCCACCAAGTTATTTCTATAGCATGCTCTACAAACATTATCTTGCATTATTTTATTGGCATTTTCATTCATTACAATCACTCTACGTAGACTTGCGCATTGCTTATCTTGCCCACACCACGTACAAACTAAATTGTACATCTTCGGCTCTCCCGCTCTTTCCCACCCGTGAAAGGCACGAACTCTCTCCTCTATTGCATCTAAAAGATCTACTATTAATTCTCTTTCAGCTATTTCATCATCTTTTTCCTCGCTAGTATCTGCCAATTTCTCTTTTATATATATCTGAGTGTTGCTGACACACGTAACTAGGCTATAACAGCATGCGTACTGCCTTTTCCCCTGCGGGCAAATTGCTTCCAAATCTGCATACATTGTCACCATTATTACTTCCTCTTCTTTAGGCATACCTTTCTCCAACAGCCCCAACTCCATCTCTGGCATATTACACGCCACATCCACTCCATGCGTTCTATTACACTCGCTACAAACAGGCAATCTAAGCTCGTGCAGCGTCAGGAATCTATTCACATTCTTTATCACCACCATCCTAAACTCATTCCAATACAACTTTGCACTAAATTTCTCCTCCTCCTCTTCTGGTATTCTATATCTGAATATTATATTGCCGCGCTTATTGTATACAACCACTGTAATATTACGCAAATGGCTACACAACTCACGTATGTTTGATATATTCGCCACAGATTCACCATACAACGATACACCAAATTCTTCCTTAAATCTCTCAAGCGCTTCTGCACTAGGCGCTCTATTGTTTCTGCTAGTACTTCCTCTGCTAATCCTATGACAAACATACAACAATTCCACAAAAGAAACACCACCCAGCCCAGATTGACCTCTTCCTTCTTCACTACCGCCTCCTTCAACACCAACCTCTGCATCCACTTCTGCACCTCTTCTCCTAGTATAACCATGTGTTCCTTCAGGCTGCTCATTTCGCGAATTCCGCTCTCTATATTCCAACCAATTTATCCTCAGCTCTACTATTCTAGTAAAACTCAAACCGCTTTGAATTACTGTATACTCTATCTTGGAATTCAATTCTTGCTCTATGTTAGACCACACTATTTCACTTTCATCAGTTATCTGCTCGTCCTGGTCCAATACAAATGCACTTATTACAAAACGAGTCCTTATCCTTCTCTCACGCTCATCTACTGCAGCCGGATTCTCCCACTCGAGTAACGTTGTTAGACTTATTTTTATACTATTGTACGTTTCTAGTATTTCTGCACATAATTCCTTCGCCTGTTCTATGTTTTCTGCTACAAAGCTAGCCATTTTAATTAATATTCAATTTTACGTCTTACTTATACCCAACTAATTAATACCCACCGATGGTAATGCCGACAGTGCTAATCGCAAACAAACACTCTTCCGAGAGAGAGAGATAAGCCACAACCAACACTTCAGCTCATACCAACACTTTCGCTTATCTATTATGAAAACAAGAGAGAAAACAACAACAATTGCATTGGTTTGTGTGCACGAGAGAGAGATAAGCAGAAAAAGGCATTGCCAGGTGCAAGTTTCTCCTCCGTTGTCGACACCGGCGAGCACCTAACCTTCAGAAGTTTCTTCAATAACATAATGAAGCATTGCTTATTTAAAGAAATTTGAATCTAAATTGTTTTCAAAAAAAGTAAATAAATTCGTCTTTAATTAACCAGTACCTACTAGAGGTCTGCATGAGTGCACTCGAAACGATCATCTGTCTATCTATAAACTTCCGAATGCAATAAACTTCGAGTGCTTGAACTTGTAGAACATTTTATTTGCGATTTATTTGCAAGTGCAGCACTCACTGCTCCTGCTTGGTGTTTCGATTTATTTTGATTTGATTTGTGGTTCTTTATGCACAAAAACTCGATTGACTCGCAATGTGGCGAGTGGCTTGATGGTAGTTTCGAGTGCAGTCATTCAGATATATAGTACCTATACTAGGAGTTATTGAGCGATTTTTTTTTTTGTGGACGCATTATGATTCTGGTAACTGACGCTTATTTCAAATATCAGCTAAAAAATAAAATTAAACGAAAGAAAATGAAGGCATATCTTATAATTACTAATATCATAACATTTTGGTACCGCGTTTTGAAAAATAGCTTTCACACTGGCATTATTGCGTTTTTGCTGACATTGGCTGTTTTGTTTGATATTAGCTGACTTTTTTTTGTTTGAAGCGCGCCAACTCTTTAAAACATTTTATAAATAAAGCTACTCTCATCAACACAAAAATACTCACAACGCTTTAGGATTCCATTTTGTATTCGCCTACTTTTTCTCTTTGTGTATTTTTAGTCCGGGAAATAGTAATAATTTTTTTTGTAAACGAAAGTTTAAATATAGCTGATAATCGAAATAAGCGTCAGTCACCAGAATAGTGCTGGGTCTGATTGAGAGAGACCGACAAAAGAGAGTTTTGCGCAATAATCGGAAAGTAAGCCACAAGTTAAAAATATGTTCTGATCAATGTTGTAGAGGAGATGAAAACACATCGACTTCATGCCTGAAACATTTCCGTGTGACAAATTTTGATCCACTTTTCATAGTCTTAAAATTACTAATGACCACCTCCTTTTTCGAAAAAATACAGTTTTCATTGAAAGTTTCAAATCAACATTACTCGTTTCACATCTGAAAACCACATTTTTCGCACAAAATATCTTTTTTTGATTCAAAATACAGTATATATTGAAAATTTTAAAACGGTGAAAGTCGGGTTAAAAATTGTCGTTAAGGGATTTTTCGGGCAAGAAATCGTTGTATTTTTTTCTCCTCTACAACATTGGTCTTAACATATTTTTCTAGTTATGGCTTACTTTTCGAGTTATTGGGCAAACATTTTTTTGTCAGCTTCTCACAGCCAGGCCCACCACGATTTTAACGACTGACGCGAGTATCAACAATCACTTGCAATAAAAATTAAGAGGGAGGAAATGATCTCGAAAAATGCAACGCTACGTCCCGGACTATTTTTGTTTCATTGTTTCAACAGCTGTTTGAATTTAAATTTTTGACATAAGTGGAAAAGTGTGAAAGCTATATTTATTTATATTTATTTGTTCATTTATTTATGTGTAAAATTCTCACACGTTTAATAAGGGGAGATGCAGTACAAAATCATAATTTCAAAAACTATATGTTCGCATATAAAAACTAAACTTTTTAAGTCATTCTTAGGAGCAGTTTTCAAGCTTTTTGAATTTTTGGCTTCACTACCGTCCATGACGCTTTAAAAATTCTTTGAAAACTTTTTCCTTTCATTGCAAATTATATAAAACTTAAAAATGCTGATATGAAAGTGAGACAGACAGTAATAAAAAAATAAAATTTAAAAATCATGCGAAATACATTTGTTATATTGCATAAATTAACATTATTTAATTTTAGTAATAAAAAATAATGTCGTATACAATTTAATTTATTTAATTTTTTATTTTTATTTCTTGCTGCTGAATTTCTAGATCTTCTACCTGTTGTTGCTGATGCTAATCTTATTGCTGTTGTTATCGTTGTTTTTGTTTTAAAAAAAAATAAAATTTTTGTTAAGTTTAGTTACTGAATCCGGCTGGCACCACCAAGCACCGCTATTGGTAGTTGTGTCCGGCCTTTTTTTCGCTCATTTCAATTTGTTTTTCAACTTCAGCTCAAGTGTTTATTTTTTGTTTCTGTGTTTTTGATTAAGTGCAGCGAGTTTTGGAATGGGCAGCTTGACAGCTTCTTTGATAGATTCGTAGTCACCTCGGTATTATCATGTTATCTCATTGTATCTCATCTCTTAAGCTTCTAGTAATGGGTCGTAAAAGGTCAATAAGTTATTTGAAACAAAAGAAATCATTTTAAGGTTCATTCACTTTTTGCTACGAGTTACTTTTTTCATAATTTTTCAAATAAAGTGATTCATTTTCCTATTAATTAATTAAGCATTGCTAATTTTGAAAAAAAAAATTATTCAGTAAGCTTCCTACATCGTTTTTTGTTTTTTTTTTGTTTTTTTTTTTTTTTGTCATTCCAAAAATGTTATTATGCTGATAAACAATCAAATTTTATAATATTTGCATAAAATATTAACAATGTGCGAGTGGTCTTTAAGAATCTCAAAATCAATTTGGATGTTAGCGATAAATAATAAAACCAAAGCAAGCGGAAGATATCACATGCACAGTGTTGGTTGAAAAAATTTATATGTACATATGAACACTGTTCAACCGATGGATCAAATCAAATTTGAAATTTGTTAAATATGACAAGTCGAAAATCAAATATTTTTGAATTTCAATTAAAAGAGTTAAGATATGACACTTCACTTTCCACTCAACTTTCAGGAATAGAATGTAAAATATAAGAATCTTTCTTCCAAAAATTCCTTAATAATAAAAAAAGGCAGACACCGACCCATGGCGAAAGTCCTAAAAATCCTAAAAAGAAGTATGACCCAACTATGTACTCTGTTTATACTCTCAATTGGTGTCGTTATACAAATTTACTTACTTATAGAACTTATAAGCTGTGTAGTGTTACTAATATTCCTCGATATTTCGGCCTTATTTCGGAAAAAAAAACCATTCGACTCACATATTGAAACAAGACTCCCAATTCTTCATAATTTTCATTACTTTTTAAATTACATAGTTGCATCTCGGCATATGGTAATTACCTTACTGAGCATGAACATTTGTCAAAAGATATGAAAGTTGTTTTAAAATTAAAGTTATTTATTAGCCATTACTGTAGATATTCTTGTGTTCTGCTCAAAATGTTTTATTTTTTCATAAATATCGTTATGGTAATGCATTGTTTTTGATGTTAAATGATGATAATTAAATATATGACACTCAGTTTAATGCTTTCAGTATCCAAAGATAAAAGAAATACGTATGCAATACATTTGAATGTGGATCGAAACTTACTCATCCACACGTATGCGAGCACATACCGAATAGAAAATACCCAACGGGAAAACGCATCGCCTTATAATGCATCCTGGATTGCGCTTGGCTTTTATTTAAATATAGCTAGCCCAAAAACACTGAAATCAGTGGATGAGACAGTTTTTATGAAAAAATGTCTCACAAGCAGTTTTTTTATAAAAAAAGATATATAAAATAAACAACTATCAGCCGTGCTCCCATTTTCGGAAACGCAAAAATATTGCGATTTACTATTCAAATAGCAAATGTACGTGCTCCGATTTTCGTAAATCACAAAATGTTTCCGGTTTCAAATCGGAAACTGTTGGGTCGGTGAAATGAAAAGTAAATTGCCGTTTTCGTATAAATAAACAACAGACTAAAATCAAAATTTTTGAAGTGAAAACTTCTTGTGGCACATTGTGCACCTCCATATGAAAGCATTCGCGGCTGAGGAAAAATGTATAAACTCGCGCTACCGTAACCGTCACCACATAATAATCTATATATTTATTCCTAAGGCTAAAAGGTAAGGCTTAGTTGACGCGATCTAGAACAGCCACAGCAACAAATGCTATATCAAATTGAAGTGCTCATCCAGCAGAGTTGCGGAAAATTATTGGATCCCAAATCCGTTGACCAGAAGCGGAGGTATAAGCGTGGAAAGATTCTTTTTTTTTTCAACTCTTTCAAGCATTGCACTGATTAACTGCAAATGCCTCGCCATAGCGAGGAGAAAAAAAATCTACATGCCTACTACTCTCTATCTCTATTTGTTATTGTTTTCCAATTAAGTGTTGTTGTTACTAAAATATCAAAAGCAATAGCAATGAAAAATTGCGAAAAGATTCGATGATTTCCCAATGATTTTGAGTGGGGATTTCAATATAAACTTTGCAGATGATAAAAATATTCCATTAATTGATTTTTTTTTTAGAAATGAATTTGGTTTAAACTTGTCAAATGATAGCAATCTTTGCACAACAAAATACAAAACTACTATTGATGCGGTCTTTACAAGATATTTAAATAAATTCGAATCAAAACTGTTCGTATCCTACTTTAGCTACCATAAACCAATCGTATCAGTTTTAGAAATTGGCAATATCGCTGGCAGTGATGATGGTGCAAGAGATGTTGAAATTATGGATGAAAATTGATTTTTCCGAGTGTACTTAACTTATTTTTGTAAAGTAATTGGAATAATACTGAAATGTAATTTTTTTATTTTATGTAAAATTATTAAAAAAATAATTGTGTAAGATAGCGCAATAAATAAATATTGTAATTTACCAAAAACATGATAGTACTTTATATTGATAAATAAAACAATTCGTGGAAAATTATTCCATAAACATTACAAAACATCATAAAAAAAAAAATTCCAAAATATTATTTCAAGTTTTCACTTCAGTCGGCACTCCCAGAGTGTAACCCGCCGGTTTTTTTTTATGTTCTTCTGTAATGTTTTAAAATAATTTTGGCGTTCTCAAAAACCAAATTCAGGTTAATTTCATTGTTTAAGTAAATATTTACTGGCCACACCTCAATTTTTAATGTTAACAAATTTGTGAAAACAACAATAAGTTGCGATTTGCTTATGAGCGATATGTGAAATGATGAATGCAATTATCGATATGTCTGACAGAGAGAAACGATATCGATAACTAAAGTTAACGAATTCCGGAGCACCTAAAAATGAAATCGTACGATTTGTATTAAAACGCAAATCGCAAAACTAAGTATAAATGGGAGCACGGCTGTATATCTATGTATCTTATATTAAAATTAATATATAAATGTTCCCTTAAAGCTCATATACCGTTCATTCGATTACAATGAAACTTTGGTGAGTTGTTATGCATGTGCCCAGAAGGCACATGGTTTCCAAGATTAAAAGTGAGCGTGACACCTACCGTCTTGAGATGTTTAAGAAGATTAGTATAAATCCGAAACCATAAGAAGAAGACACATTCACACCATACGTTGTTTGGGTGCTTAAGGAAGCTTATGTGTTTTTTTGGTGTTGCTGGAGTCGAGATATCTTAGGAAATTTTTGTATCACCGTAAAAGGATTCATAGCCATTTTCACATCATATGTTGATAAAGTACTCGAGAAGTTTCATGTACTTGGGGCATAGTAAAATTTAGAAATAAACGGGAGTAGCTACGCCCACCGTATAAGAGAATAATTAAATTCAACATATGTCAGCAACTATTAATGAGATTTGGTACATAAATAAAAGGTATTTGACAAAAAGTAAGCTAGAAAAATGGGTGGTATCACGCCTCCCATATGAGAACATACTAAAATTGCTTATGTCTCAACAATTTTTTGACGCAGGTAAATTTGGTGCATAGATAAAAGACAAAGACTATAACCAAATTAAACTTATCGTCCCAACTACTTTTTCTATGAAAATCCTGTGCTCCCTTGTAGTGCTAGTTTGGATCGCTCTTGAATTTGCCCGTTTGATATAGACAGCTAACTGTATATGCGTTGCCTCTGAACAACTTTGAAACAAATACTAAATGAAACAAATACCAAATAAATCTGCCTAAATTTTTTTGTAAAAATCAATAGTCTTCAGGTGGACAAAACAAACACAGCCATGAAAAAAAAATATTTTTTTATTATAGCACCAAGAACAGCATGATTTTTTTAGACTGAATGAAATTTCGAAAGAGACTGCTTGACTTTTTTAGACTGGCAGAAATTTTCTTCTGTTTGACAAATGCTTTTAACATTGGTATTTAATAAAGTCTAATAAATTAACATGGGAAGACTTTCATCGCATTAAAATCTCACTAAATTCACAAAAGTTTCAACTTACGACTCACATGATTTTTTGAATGACATCGTCAATTGGTCGTTAAGAACTCTGGATTATTGCTTTTGAAAAAGCGGCTCATAATTGCTACCATGTGCTCAAAATTATTTTTAACCAGTAAATGTCACTTAAATAAAAAATTCGTATTCAAAGCTTCAATTACGTATTGTTTTAAAACAATTCGAAAATTCAAATATTTATCACTCTAAACAAAAAAAAACACCTTTTATGAAAGCAAAGCGCATAAAGCGTATTTAGTAAAAAATAAAACCATACTTTGTTAGAAAGTTTAGAGACTACATTTGGAACCTTTATTAAGAAACCGTATTCATGGAAGTTTTTTCTGCGCTCATAAGACCTTTTAAAACATATCACACAAATTTGTGTGCTATGTTACATTAGAATTTTTTCCTACTGGGCTTATGGATACAATTTTCTCTTATGCTAATCGAAGATTGTCTACGGAAAGGTAAAAATCAACAAAAACAACTAAAAAAAAACAATACCATTTTGTTTATCCATACAAACAACACATTTATGTTAAGACATGGTCCACAAATACAATAACACTTTCAAGATCAAGGTCATTTGCATTTCAGCTCTTTTTTTTCCACGTACCTTATATACGTGTGAACATAAAGACAGTGACTGACTGCTTGATAATCGTTAATCGAACGATATAAATAAATATTTGATATGCAACCATGAATGGAATTTGGCAAGTTGGATAAATGATCGGATGGTTGGTCACATGATCTTATGGTCATCATTACTATTATTATTTTTTTATTATCTTCATTGCAAATAGGAAGCTGAATTAAATTTGAACAGCATAATTTGTTTGTACAAGAATTTAAGTAGCCACTCATTGTTGAGACGGCTGCTATCGTCAATATTGTTGTGTCATTTTTCAAAATTAATATGTTTTTTAATGATACAAAAGTAGTTGTTACTTTTTAAGTACAGGTACAATAATACCATATTTTGTGCTCTTATAAGGACAAAGATTTGAGTATTTGAGTCAAGGTTTTGGCATCATTAAACAAATATTAAGATACGAAGCAAATGCTGTAGATATTTTAATGATATATTCTATTTAGTAATGCACTTTAGTTAAATATCCTATGACCTAATCCCCAGCGATTGCTTAAAAAGTAACATCAAAAGTCAGAAAAGTTTTGTGTGTCCGAGACTGTGATAGATTTTAGTATTTTATATGCCGAACGTAGTATTTCAACTGCACAGGTTGACAAGAGGCCAGAATATATTTTTCCAAAGGTTTTAGATGTCCGAATCTGAGGTCCAAATCTCTTAATTTGCTCTGATTTTCGTGATATCCGGATTTAAAGCGCTAAAAGACATGTTAAAAATATTCAAATTTTCAAAAAAAAAAAAAATCAGTAAAAGGAACTGAAAAGGTTTTTTCTTTGTTGAAAAACAGGCTGTTAGGTCAATTTAGATTTTATGAATAAAACAATGTTAAATTCATTTGTTCACCCGACGTTTCGCTTATGGGTTTTAAGCATCCTCAGGGGTATGTCAAAATTCTTTATTGAATATGATGTAAACCATAACAGACATACGACAGCACTAGCTAAACATATGGATGAAAATGAACACACAGCTGATTTTGACAACATTACAATACTGGACAGAGAAAAAAGAGAAAACATTAGATACACTCTAGAGAGCCTACGAATTAGACAACATTACAAAACAGCAATGAACATAAAAGAAGATTTTGACAAAATTAGTCTCAGTTACAGTGTGGTGCTATAAAGCTTATATTCAAATTACTAATTTTTGTTATTTTAATTTTTAATTTAATATTTTTGTAAATTCAAATAATGTTTTTCTTGCTGTAAGTTTTTGATATTAACCAAAAATTTGTACCTATATGAATGTTTTTTAATGTAAATTTTCGTTAACAGTGTGATGTAAATATTCAATAAAGAATTTTGACATACCCCTGAGGATGCTTAAAACCCATAAGCGAAACGTCGGGTGAACAAATGAATTTAACATTGTTTTATTCATAAAATCTAAATTGACCTAACAGCCTGTTTTTCAACAAAGAAAAAACCTTTTCAATTTATAAAATCAAATATATTGGTCAGATATTATTCATATGTAAAAGGAACATTGGATTTTCTTACGCAAGTTTCATCAAATATTCAAAACTTCATCATCACCCTAAGATTTAATAAAATTTTCAATCTGTGATCAATACAAATTTTTAATTTAATACTATTTGTAAGTCTCAATGAATATAAATTTGCTGTCTCTAAACCTGAAGCGCCCGAAGCAACTGCCCTCTTCAATGCTATTCCCTCCAGCTCCGCTACAGTGCTAGGTCACTGCTATGTGGTTTTGAAAGTTTGGCTACATAGAATAGTGTTACTTAAGATTCACTTGCCTGCAGCGGCGTCAATTTAGTAGGGCTGGGGAGAGCATTTCCCCCCCCCCCAAGGATTTGATACTAGTTATTATTTAATACATTAATTCGTTAAACCTGTCTAATAGTGGAGGAATTATAAGTCTCGCCCCCTCTCCCCCCAAGATTTGGTGAAGTGACGCCACTGCTTGCCTGTCAAACTCTCTGAACGATCTCGATTCAACGCATAGCTTAGGGTACCACAATAATTCGTTCTTGCCCGATGTACAAATCTATTTCCAATATATATAAATGATATTTTCTATGGAACTTGTGCAAAATTATCTTTATGCAGTCTGAAATTCTCCATAGAAATTGGTGTCTGGTACTAGAAAACTGTAAAAATCGGTGTTATTGAGATATTCGGATGCATTCATCATAAAAACCTAATGCCTTAAGCTCATGCAAATTCTAAAAAATAGCGATCAACAGATTCTTTTAGTTTTGATGTCAAAGTACACGCAACGATTTACAAAACTTTGAAATATGGAAATCCAAGAGCTATGAATCGATTGAAATTTTTTCCCCCTTTTACCATGAGCACCGTGTGAGATGAAGCTTAGTTACTAGGTTTTTGTTCTAAGAAATCTCATTTTCAAACCTTATAAATATTCAAAATTTCGTAACAAATTTAACAACATCGTTAAAATAAAAGAATACCACGAAAGAACAAATAGAAAACTTGTAAAGAAAAACAAAAGACTACGAAAGAGCAGCAACAT
Organism: Meiosimyza decipiens; assembly: GCA_963680825.1. Taxonomy (NCBI): domain Eukaryota; kingdom Metazoa; phylum Arthropoda; class Insecta; order Diptera; family Lauxaniidae; genus Meiosimyza; species Meiosimyza decipiens. The sequence continues at coordinate 71,747,018 of OY804260.1, read as the reverse complement.
TCAAATGCTTCTGCAGAGTCTTCCGTTCTTCAGTTTTTTGTTCTGCACACGAATTCAGAGACGAAAAAAATCTCATTTTTTGTGTGAAGATTTTTACTACTTATCGACATAACATCTATGCAAACCAAAAAGCGGATGTTGTGGCAAAAAAGATTTTTTTCCCCTTTGCTAAACAAAGTTAATCTCATCTCACTTCATTTGATTACTAAATCAAAGTTGTAGTTCAAATCTAAGAAGGATTTGACCTAAATTATTTGGACTTGCAAGCAATAACGCCAAGAAAATTCATTGCACTATTGTTGTTGCAATACTATGACACAAGCGTCACAATCAATTGTGCATTAGGGTGGCACTTAAAATACTTTTCAGTTTTAATTCGTAGGCAAGCGCCCCTCTAAAAATTGTGTTCTTATAAAAGAGCAAATAATTTAAAATATTTATAATGAAAGTTATATAGAAATTTTATAGAAATAAACGTTTTAGAGCGATAAAAATTTTAGATTTAAAAAATCGTTTTATATATGTACTATATATCTATATATCAATAACTTTTTATTTGTAGAAGTTACAACTCTTTGAAAAAACTGACTTTTTTGATAAGATAATGATTTCAACATTCGTTTTTGCCTAGGGTTTGTAAGTCTGAGCGTAAGAACACAATGCCACTGGTACGCCATACAGTGGGCTCAAATTGAGTAATCTTGGGAAAAAATCCAATTCACAACTCAAACTGAATAATTTCTTGTTAAGACTTAGCACTCCAAAGGTCGTCTGATCGCTGAGTACAATCCATTTGGACATTTTTTGGGATTCAAAGAACGCGTATTTCAATATGGCTTCTGAAATTTAAACAGAATCGGTACTCTATAAGTTTTTGTCAACTTATTCGAAAAGAATACCTCAAGTAGATATAGAGGAGTTTTTGTCAACTTATTCGAAAAGAATACCTCAAGTAGATATAGAGGAGATAAGAAATCATCGATTTTTGGTAAAAAAATATGTTAACAATCAAAATTTTTGCAGCTCAGTTTAATGAGTTCAAACTAGAACTGTCATTTTTCAATACAAAATATCAAGCAAAAATTCAATTACTTTGGGCCACGGTTTAATATTGAGTTGTAAAGCTCAAATTTTGCAGAGAGTTTCATTAAATTTTTTGCAACATTTTTAGCGGATGCTTTAAAAAAAAACTGCTTTAAGATTCACCTTAATGTACATAACTACATATATATACGCTTGCTTATTGAATATAAATATAATGCTATAAGGAGAATATATTCGCGATGCTATTGCTTACCCAGTAGGAAAACTATAAGCGAAAGTTTCAAAAGCAAAACTCTTACCTCAAACCGATTTGCATATATTTAAGCCAATGTCAGGCAAATCTACAAAAATGCATGACAATTTGTGCGTGAACTACAGTAGAAGAATTTATTGAAGAACATAAAAAGATTAGAATGTACATAAAAAACAGCCGAACGTAATAGAGTCGAGCTGAATCGCATTTCGCAGCATACCCAACGAGTATACGTGGCCTCTGCTTGAGCTCTGCTGCAATTGTCCGCGGGCAGCTGAATGGCTAACACTGATTTAAACCTCTTGCTAAAGCACAATACATTTAGCTACACTTCGTGAGAACAATGTTTAGTTGAAATATTTATCAATTATGATTGGTGCAGAAAGTGAGACCTATCACCCCAGGATAGCCTCTAAAGCGGTCCCTCCAATATGTTTTTGCAGTGCTCTACTTTTTTTTCTAGTTTTATATTTTTGTGCTGGGCCGTTGAAAAAGGTGACAGCTAAGTACTAGTCCAAGAGCTCACTGTAGACAAATCAAGTGTATAAGAATAAAAGATAAGATATACGGAAGGATAGTAATGCATTTTGCTGAAACTAACCAGGATTGCCTTGCCAAAGCCCCTTCGGATTCCCGAAAATGAAAGAATTTCGCCCAATTTCAATATTTTAATTAGAACTGTAGTATATTACAGCTCGAAATGACACAACTCGAAAAGGTCTAAATATAATATCTACTCGTACTATATAAAAATCAGTTTTTGTCTGTCCGTCCGTCTGTCTGTCTCTTATGGACGCCAAAACTATTCAGCCGATTTTGATGAAATTTTTACAGAATGTTAGTATCGATATGCACCCTTTTATTTAGGGTGGCCCTCACACAAAAATATTTTTAAAATATCATTTCGACGGCTTATCGATTCACGCCGAATCTACACCATGTAGCTGTTATATTATGGGGCACAGCTTAAGCTACAAAACTTCTATTCAGGGTGGCCTCACACAAAAATATTCTTAAAATAGCATTTTCACAAAGACCACTTTAACTATTAGGACGAAATTTTCAACTTAAGATGAAGCGAAGCGCACAGGGTAATTCTAGTATTAAATATAATATTTGGGGTTGCATTGTCGAAACCTGTTCCAAAAATAATTTGCCACTCTAGGTAAGTGCCCATTTTGTCATAATTCCTATATAATGAAAAGTAAACCTTAGAAATCCTTTCTACTGGGTTGTCACACAAAAACCACTGCACTTCAAATGCACTTCACATTACTGGTAAATAAATAGAAGATGAAGCACAAGAAGCCGATAACCCAAGACTTAAGATGTGCTACATAATTTCACACAAAAAAAAAAACAAAAACAAAAAAAAGCACAAGTCACACTTTAGTCATGCACATTGCACAAATATTGCAAATTCGTCACGTAATACGTGACATTTTTTTCTGTCTATTTATGAACAAAAATTTTGCAATTTTTAGTTAAAAAAAAATACATACAACAATAATGGTGGGTACTACACGAGGTGTAAGATTTTGCACGCTAAAAAGTACTATATATCGACCTTAGTACGTTTCCTACAACGGTGCATTATTCTTCTGAAAACAAAAAATGAGGGTTTCAAAAAAAAATACCAATTTTAAGTGTTGAGCAACATTTTTTGAGTTTTACTTGCAATAATTTTTCTTTTTTTCATAAATATAAAAACTACAACGCAAGTAACTATCTTACGAAACCGAAAATCGATGACGTGTTTTGCTAAGAAAATTTTTAAATAAATAGTATGCTATAGAACGCTCAAAAGCTCTATTCATGCAGTCATTTTTATCGGAACGTGCACAAATTTCAGCACTTAGAGCTTTACATCATTGAGGGATGCTACCAGTGGCGTCAATTCAGTAGGGCTGGGGAGGGCATTGGCCCCCCAAGGATCTGATACTAGTTATTATTCCATACATTAATTCAATAAACCCATCTAATAGTGCTGGAATTATAATTCGTGACCCCCCAAGATTTGTGAAGTGACGCCACTGGATGCTGGATTTGAAAAATTTATATACTCTACGCATGCAAGCATCGCATTTAAGGCGTAGGCTTTCTCTCATTTTATTTTTGACGCAACATGGAAAAGAGATCTTATTTTTTCGGACAAAATTTCACAAATATGAAATCAAAATATTCGGGTTACTATCAATTTGATTTGTTTTTCTAAATATTATCAAGAGATAATCCAAAATTTACAACGATTTGAGCTAAAAACGCACCAACATGTTCAGCAGCTTAACTTTTACAAAAATTCACTTAGCCTAAAGGAAATGAGAGATAATTTCGCTTTTTCCATGGTCCATTACATTTCTGTGATTAAAAGTTGAGTCATATTCGTCAATATTATTTATTATTTGTCTATCAATATATACCATGCTATGCTTTGAAAACTTATATTGTTTGTATATAATCAGTTGTATTGCACTCACTACGTTAATGACAGTATTTATTTTCCAGTACACGTCACAAAAGTTTAGTCGTGTTGTGCAGTGATTAAATTATGCATATGTACATTTTCCTATGAATATTGTGTCTGTCCATTTTCAAAATGAGTAAATGCTGTCTGGATTTTTTGTTTTTTTTTTTGTTTTTTCATATAGCACTACTCGCACATCGACACAATGAGCCCTGAGGGTGTGAACATTAAGACACCCCATAATTAAAAGAAGTAATATGCGGATATATATAAAAATTTACCTATTAAGCTGTTGAAAAAAGCGCTGACAGCAATTTCAAAATAGATTTTGCGTCATTTTTACAAGCTCTCAAATAAAGATTTACAATTGTTTGCCAATACTTATTAGGTACATTTGTTATGATAGCTCATTCATAGAAAGATGTATTTTGTGAACGTTCACACCCATTTGTAAATTATGAAAAAAATAAAGTTGTCATGGAAAGATATCATAATCTCACAAAAATGTAATTTCAATCATTATAATGCCATATGAAATTAAAAAGATTTTTGTTGAAGAAAAATATTTCTCATGAGATGGTCTTCTTTAAACCCCTCGTATTTCGTTCACAATTGAAAATTTCAAAAAATGTCATACGGCAATAGAAGTGCAGACTCCAAGCACTACCCGACTCATTTTGAAAAAAAAAATTCTTCCAAAAAGAATACCTCATTAAAATGTATTGTTAATACACGAGTTTCATCTAACCTTTAAAACTTTGTATGTTTTTAAAATCATTTACTTATACGCAATGTTCAAGAGATTATAGCATTTACATAGAAATAAATGTGATAAATTAATTTTTTTATTTATTAATTTACAACAAAACTACCAAACCGCTCCCACCTTTATTTTGGTCATTCACACCGTGATCGCTATGCAACAACAAGGTCTTGGCTGACATTGTGTAGCTGAAGCACCTCACATTTTCATTTTACATTCGTAGCATTTTGCCTTTTTCGCATTTTTGTTTCAAATTCCACTAAACCGCAAATTAATAGGCAAATAATGAAATGTGTGAAATATCATTGCAGCGCGTATTTGTACTTTTGACGATTTTTGGATTGAATCAAATAAAATCGAATCAGTGGAAAAATTACAATAACTCACGCATGTGTCCTTCGCATATAACTAATTTGTATATTAAATAATAAGATCACTCAATGTCATATGGAAAATATGCAAATGGTAAGAATTTTGAATATTTTAACTTGCACTTTAATGCTAAATTTATTAAAAATCATACCACTTATCACTATAAATTTTAAAAACTATAACTAAATTATGCTTAATCCTCTAATGCACACGACAAGGCCTACGTAGTTTGCACGTTTGAAATGAGTCGCATATTTCCAAAACACGACCTCAAAGTTTAGGGTAATTTGTCAAAAAACGTGAAAGACGAACAAAAAAAATGGGTGCTTCTTGGAAGCATTTTTAAAACAGCGAGGGTTTTGAGCAAAATAATCTAATTCCTTAGAATCCTGGGGTGATTTACATCATGAATTTGCAGTTAACTCATTTTCATATAAAAAATCTATTTTTTTCGGAATAAAAAGGTTAATTGAACAAATAATATGATTTTTTTCAGCATTAAAGGGTTAATTGAACAAATTATATAATTTTTTCTCATATGTGCATATATGATTAGGCATAGTGTACGATAAAATTTGATTGAATCAGTGGATTTCCTGTATAAAAAGACACACGATAAGAAAAAAAACCATTTTTTTCTGAAACACATGGTGTTGCATAGGCGTTTAGAGAGCTTATATGGAGAATAACAATTTTTATAATGTTAATGAAATGATTCTTTCAAAGTTCAGAGGAATTTGACAAAAAATAGCAAATAATCGATTCGTGAACGTTGTGTTAAAACCTTAGCACATTCATGATTTTGTAGAGCAACTTCCATAATCAGACAAAAAAATAGTTAAAGGTAGTGAGGCATTGTTAGTCAATAATGGTCGGCGTATACCAAATACTATCCAAAAGTAAGAAAATGTCGACATTGGAATGGATTTTCCACAATTCACTAAACTATCAGCAGATTCGTTGGATAAGTTACTTGTGTAAAATTCTTAAAACTGCATTTATCGTAAGACTTCGTTGTTATATTATATTCTTATTTATTTAATACCTAGCAACATTGGCAATTAAGTCGGGCTGTGGAGGACATTGCCACCCCCCAAGGATCTGTTACTAGTTGTTATTCAATACATCAATTCAATAAACCCATCTAATAGTGGTGGAATTATAATTCTCGCTCCGGCCCCCCCCCCCCTCCACCAAGGTTTTGGTGAAGTGACGCCACTGCCTAGCAGCCATTAAATACTTGAACTTAATATCCAATGAATGGCATTCAATACCGGGCAGTCACTATATCTTGAACACTCAGTGGCATATCGTGTACATTCGGCTCCCAGGGCGAATATGCAATTTGCCGCCCCTGCCTACACAATTTTCATAGCGGAAAAAATTTTATTTGCTTAAAAAAAAAATGGTCATCTGGTTTCGCTTACCCAAGCAAAATGAAATACATTTAACACTAGTGTTCCGGCAGACGTCGTTCTGCCCTTCCCGGTAGGTGCCGCGATTTTGTATGAACTCATGCGATGGTATGTAAAAGCGAAACAGCCCATTTTTCCAGTGAAACTGGAACTTTTACATACATACTTATAGCAAGCCTGGCAGGCCTGGCAGGCATTGTTATATCCTTACTGCTAGAAGGAGAGATGAGTCAAATGTGTTATAGTCGTTGTCTTTTATACGTACCAATTCTCATTCATCTATATCAAACAGTTGCTGAAACATAAAAAATTTTGTTATATTCTCACATTGGAGGCGTGATACCATACATTTTTTCCTTTGAAATTTACTTTTGCACGTAGCTTTTATATATGTATGTATGTACCAAATCCCATTCAACTGCATCCAATAATTGATGAGATATAATGAATTCAATTTTAGAGGGCGTGTCAACGATCATTTTTCTAAATCAAACTTTGCAAAAACCTTCCATAGAACCATAGAAGCTTTTAAAAAACATTTATAACATTTTCGTCAAAGTTTTATTTGAGAAATATTTTTGTGTAAATAAAACTTTTATAGCCTATGAGACCCGCCTAATCGATACTAACATACTGTAAAAATTTTATCAAAATCAGCCGGATAGTTTCAACGCTTATAAACAACAGACAGACAAAAACTGAATTTTATATACATATTAGATTTCAAGTACAGGGCCTCTGCACATTGCAATTTATTATTTTTATTTCCTTAAAAAAAAAAAACAAAAAAATTTCCACAAAATTAATGAAATATGCTAAAAACCAAGGACCATTTAGCAGCGCCCCAAACCGTTGCGCCTGGGGCAACCACCCCCTCGGCCCCCCTTGTAATGTAATTACTAGCGCTATTATTTAATAGCATCCAACCATCCAATACCGCTTGAAAGTGTACCATGTTGGCTTCTGCATATCATTCATTAGACGAATGTGAATTTGCTAAAATATGTGGGTTACTCACAGTAACAATATAAATGCAATATTTATGAAAGTGTTTTTTATTTTATGTTAATATTAAGTATAGGTATTACAATGTAAAACATTTTCAACCTGATATTGTTACCACGAAATCAACATCTTTTTGATTTACATTGAGAATAACATTCAGAAATGTCAACTTTATGTTGCCGCTTTTTCCAGAGTATAAACATAACCCAAGTAGCATTCTTTTGCAACGAAATCTTTCTAATGCGCACTTAAGGATTTCTCTGAAAAGAATGCTATTTGGGAACTCATATTAACATTTCCAATTTCCTGCTAAAACGCAAATGATCCATGAGTAACACTTGATTTTGTCTTTCAATTCAATATAACGACAAGCAAAAAATTGCTATATTAAGCTAACAATACAGCACTTAATTGCCACTTCTTAAGAGTTTTTGAAATGAATTTTTAACTTTCTAAATCTAAGGTCATCATCATCATTTTGTTAAACTTCTACGGTTTATCTTTATCTCAAGTGCAATTATTTGCTATTGTTGCTGAAACTGTTGTGTGTTTCCTCTTCTATTTTTTTTAACGTTCATTCAAAATTTGCATAGGCATGAAATAGCGGAAATACAAATTTTAAAATCGTTTTTATGGCGCGAAATTTCAAAAACGCACTAAATCAAAATGATTTAGTGCCGAGTGCAAAATTTGATAAAAGAAAAAAGCTAACACCGAAACGTCAACTGTTGTAATGTAATAAATATATATAGGTCAACGTTTCAGAAAAATTTAGCATTTAATCATCTTCTTTACACCTTGTATTTATTAAATATAATAACATTATATAAATAATGTTTTAATTAAGGGAAATTATGCCATATTGTTAGTAAAATTTCACAATAACGGTACATTTACTTTTTATTTTCCAACGAAGTCAACAACTGTAATAATTGCACATGCTTGTAATATTAAGGTGGACCTTAAAAATTAAATCGATATGAGGATTTAACCTGTACCTTAGAACTGGGCTGCTGATTGGAAAAGTCAAGATTTCCAAATTTTCAGTGTGATCCTCAATAATTTCCACAACACAGAAAGGATTTATCTTTATAGTCTTATCTCCATCATCACTTAAGGTGCTGTCATATATGCGATTTCATTTGGTCACCATGGATTCAAGCTTTTATTTGTATATAGCTATTCGTAGCACTACGAAGGCGAAAACGATGCTACCTTCCTCGAATTATATATCTTTTTATGTAAGAAGACCACACGTTTTTCGTAAAAACCATACGTTTTTCGTAGCAAAATGAAAGGGCTGTCTTTTTACGTAAAGCACGACTGATCACCGTATTTATATTTCTTTCATTAGGTATATAATAAATTTTTTCCAATTACTATCATTTGAAGATTTGTTTTTTAGGGGTGTGTCGAATCTGCGTTTTGCTATTTGTTTAGCTCATGCATATAAGGGCCATCTTAATATCATACCATTTGTTTTTTTTTTATTTCAAAACGTTTTAATTGCCATAAATTTCAACACCTTCCAAATGGTATCTTTCAAAATGCCTTAAGCCAACTCATACACCACGTACCTATATGGTGTTGTAGTTATCAGCTACTAACTATGCAACTTCAGCTCACCATCAATTTGTTTTTCTTGTTACTTCCTCATCTTATTAATAAGACTTTAAATAGCTAATTATTATGCGTCTTGTGATGAATCTTCAGCCACCACTTTGGACAAAATGAAACAATCGCCAGAAAAAAAAAACAAAACAAAAAAATAAATGCCTCCTCCATTAACCTTGCGCATAGCATCACAAATAAATACTTAAATTTGAATACAATAAATATTTAAAGTGGTCCAAAAATATTGATCATTGATAGCTTAGGATTTATGTCTTTGTTAAATAAAAATTAAAAGATTCGTATAAATATTTTACTTATTTGCCTAATATATCGTATGTTGACATATGTGCGTATAACTAAAGTAAAAAGATAACATTTACTTAATTAAGACTTTTGTGAAATATCTTTCAAATACAGATAGTTACATATCTAGATTAGGGTGGTTGCCGAAAAAAAGGTCCGAAAAAATTGTGCAAGCAAATGAAGAGCGTAATTAAACAAAGCGATATTAGTGTTATTAGGCGTGTTCGAGTACTTGTCCAGAGAGAATTAGCAATCATGTACAAATAATTTGTGCTCGAACGGACCGAACCTATTATGTTCAATCTCGAGTGTTGGTAAATTTTATTGAGTGAGAAAAAAGTCTTCACAGGTTGCAGTAGTTTTGTTTTAAAATCTGCGCTAGTGTGTTGCCTAGAGCTTATATACTTCAATAAATTTCTAAGCGGCATGGCTCTGTCAAATGCTTAAAATTTTGGGACATATAGTATATCCCGGGGAAAATTAACAAATACTGAAAAATTTATATTTTGACAAAATGAACTGCTACAGTCTTGGATGGATGTCCAGTTGAACTATTTTTTTTTTCATGCCATTGAGGACCACCATAATGCTCTAAGCATTGTTCAGTGATTACTTCTTTAAACAAAGAAATGTATATTGTAGCGATACCTGTAGGAACCGCTCACGAATACCTGAGCTAAGTTTGAAAATACCCTGCCATTTACAATTTTCAATATTTTCATTATGCTTAACAGCAAAAATCTTATGTACTAGATTGCTAGATCTTAAATCAAAGGAGTAGTGCTCGTGTAGTCTTAGCATCACTTAACTCACTCATTCGGTATTCAGCAAAAGCCCCTAACGAGTTAAACAGGAAATCAGAAATGAAATATAAATCACCATAAATTCTTTATACAAAGGCTATTGGGTTATTTTACCTCACCTTCGTATTCACTGGTTATTGCACTATCGGACTACGACCTTTTCAGAGCTCAATAAAATGTTTTATGGAAATAAGTGCGTGAGTTGTCAAAGAGACAGTGGTAACATATTTGCAGGGGAGTAAATTGCATATCAGAAAAATGGCAATATCACTGCTACTGAAAAAAAGATGACCACCGATTTTGATATGTGAACATATGTAATGTAATATCGAGTATAAAAGAAATGAAATCTCTGGTGTGAATTTTCAAACTGTGCAGAATAATCCTCAAGATCACGCTAATGCTTAGTATCAAAAGCGTTATGCTCAATTAATGTACTCAGACGCCTACTACAGAGTGTTCCGCATACAGTGTTTCACAAAAGATATGAAAAGTAGATGTGATTCCTCAACGAATTTTATGTATTTTTTTAATATTGACCTTAATATTGACCTTTTCGAGATGTACACCAAGCTATGCTCAGAACCTTCCACAAACCATAAGAAACATATGAGCCGAATGTTATCCTTCTGCATCAAATAACTGCTGAGAAATAAAAAATGTTGGCTTTTTCTCATATGGGAAGCGTGATACCGCCCAAATTTCATTGAAATTTAGTTTTTCCCGTATATTTTATTGTTGTACCAAGGTACCACGCCCCATTGCCTAATCCCGACTAAATTTCGTGAAATGCTTAGCAAAAACAATGTATTTCCTAGTCCCGTCTATATTTTAAAAGATTTTTAACAGACAGTATATAGCTTAACACTATATCTTAAAACTCTCTTTATTATAGAATCCGAGATATAGCGTTTTAAGGGTTTTGTAGCTTGTAAGGTTTCACGCTCCGTTTTTAAATCCCGTTCATACTTTGCAAAATGCTTAATATAAGTTATGCGCAACCTAACACCGAATTTTAAAACTCGTTTTGAGGGGTTTTGTCGTATGAAAAGGGCCACGAACCGTAGCCTCAAAAATTCATGAGGTGCTTGTCATAGACAATATATTTCCCAGTACCAAATTTCAAAACTCCCACCATCATAGATGTCTAGATATAGCGTTTTAAATATTTTTGTTGTATGAAAGGTGCGTCTCTTGCTATAATGGGAGCCAAGATTTGGCTTATTAAGGGTTTTTATTGCATGAAAATTGTCACGCCCCTTGCTTTAATAAAAATAAAATATAGCTTATGTTACTCAGGGATAGTGTAGTAGAAGAATTTTCAGAATCGGTTCAGTTGTTCCAGAGATTACCTGATACATGAACAAACACACAAACTTTACCTCTTTATATAATATGTTAGTATAGATTTTGACGCTGACTAAATACTATATCAATCTATATGAAATGCCTCATAAACCTATTCATGATTATCTATACCAATGTCAGAAAAAGTTTAACAAACTTTAAAAAAACCAGCTTACACTACATATCTCATTACATAGTATATGCTTACTTGTAGCTACCTAAATATGAAAAAAATTGTGCCACTGATGCCTTCTCAAATAGCCACAATAAAACTTTAAACTTGAAATCTCTTTCCAGTTTTAGCTTCACTGATTTTTACAACTTTTACGCTGAAGAATTAATTAAAAAATGTTTTATGTTTTTTTCCACGAAAGCATTGAGATGTTTGCTACGTGATAGGTACTACGAGTTTAGTTTAGTCATATGCTGCAACAGGAATACGCAGTTTATTCAAGTGAGTGTATGCATTATCATAATTTTGCATAGTTTTTTGACCCCAACCAAATTCAAGGTAAACGTAAGAAAAAGTCAAAAAAAAAACCTTAAATAAAAAAACTCAAATTAATCGAAGCGTTAAACAGTCAGCAATAATTCTGCGGAAGTTATCTTCATATCAGATACTACGCATACACTGAAAATATAGATAGTTTCGATTCTTAAGCAAAATTCTCCAAAAAAGAACAAAGTAAATATCTCATATTATGAAAACACCATCTTGAAATATATCAGTGGTGGTAGTGAATAAGTAGGTAACTCGAAGTTACATTGAAATGAGTTAACAGTAGAAATGGTTAGTCCCCTTGTAGTTTCCCCTAATTTCAGATTTTAACTATTTTGTAATTCTATTTGAATAAATCGGAAATACATGATAGAAACGGTTTTCGGAAAATAGATGAGAAGAACGTCTTACGAGAACTTATAAACTGTTCTTCTGAAATATTGCAATTTCGACATACGACTGCTAGGGATATCTATGAAGAAAGCTACATCAAATTTGGAAATTTGAAAAAAATTACATAGCTAAAAATGCTCAAGTGTAACAACTGATACCTAAATACTGCTCATAGAAACTTTGGATAGATCCCAAAAAAAATTACACCTATAACTATGCCAGATCTACAGAGGCATCATGATTCCAGCAATTCCGTCGAAGTTCTTACAAAATAGCTCCCTCACCGAAGTCAGTGAAAAATAGAACAACTTATTCAGAAACAACAGTCTTCACGTGATAGAGCAATTCTGAGCTCGGACTCGGTTTCAGGGTATCCCGAAATCCTATAAATCAGCAGTCAAGTCAAAAAAACAGGAAAAAAAATAGAGTTTGTAGCACTGTGCCAATAAACCAATAGATCGATTTTTATTTTCTGGTTCTGCAGAAAAATTTAGTTCCGGAAAATAAGTTGCTTTTCCCATGGACGATTATATATGCTATAATATTTATATGTCTATATATTAAGCCTTGTACTGTTTTATATGATAACTATGTTTTGCTAAGCAAATTAATATAATATATAATAAGTAACTCATCACTGTAATTTATGTAGGCGTCATAACGAATTCAAGCAAACGATAGCAAAAAACCTCCAAATCGCTCTAGTAAACTTAGAAATGCACAAATTAATGTCATCAAATTCAGTAGGCGCTGCTTAATGATTACCTCATTTTCATAATAAAAACATATTGATACCATCGCATATTGCGTTCAAAATTCAAAGTATTCGTAAATCATTTATGTTGATAAAAATTTAAAAAAAAAAATTAAAACTAAAATTCATTCATTAATAAATTACATTGACTTTGAAGTTTGACTCTCTTGAAGTGTTAAATTGTATTTTGATTGATATTTAAATTGTTTATTGTTGTATTGATACTGAAATATCACATGTGTGTGGGACAGCATCGCAAAATTATGCGCAGCGTTAAAGCTATGACGGCACTACTTTTATGTTTTCCATAAGCATTCGTATTTTTTCTTATGTAAGCTCAATTTTATTTGTAAAAACTGGTTTTCGAACTACATAGTAAAAACTTTTATTAAATGATTACTAAACCGTATTCTTCATCTTGATTGGCTGATATGAAAGAACGGATATGTAAAAGAATCTTTGTATGTCTAACACTTCTGACTTCTTTCGACTTTATCAACATATCCGATATATGTATTTCGAATTTCGCGACTTCTTCAACATTTTTCGATTTTTGAATGTATAACAAGTTTTATCATATTTTTCAAGAATTTTTAACAACTACATATTTACATACATTCTGTGATATCTTATAGAAACATTAAGTTCACACAACACTTGTGAGTGCTTGCCGCACTATATACCCTATATACCCTACATTGCGTAAAAATTATCTGAACTTTGGTGCACTCCGAATCCCTTAGAGAACGATAAAAGGGTAAGAAGCAATGAATATTATTTGAGCGGCATGAATCGTCTGCGTGAGAATGTGCGTCGAAAGGCGCCAAATTTGTGGAAGGCACAGCTTATGGATTATTGCACCACCACTATACATCATTTCATATAGTCATCATTGTGCATGCTCTTTGAGCCAAAAAGTCAATGAATGTTATAGATCACGTACACTGAGAAAACGATTTGTTTGAATATAACAAACGCATATTTCATATAGAGCAATTAAATATTTGATTGAGTCAAATATAAAAAGCTTCAACCAACATTTAGCACTATTTGATCCAAATGCAATATGTTTGACACAAAAAAATATTTGATTGCTCTATATGAAATATACGTTTGTTACATTCAAACAAATCGTTTTCTCAGTGTACCGTTTTCGCCTGATATGGCCCGTCTGACTTTTCCTGTTACCAAAGCTAAAATTAACACTGTGAAGAAGGCGCTGAAGCCATAAAATCAATTTGGCCAAAAAGATCTGAAAGGTATTCCTCAATAAGCCTACGGAAAAATTATGAAAGACTTGAACAAGCGCTAATGCAGTTGTACTGCAAGCGGTGAGGCCTACATCCTTTCAAGACGACAAAATAAATTTTGATGAATAGAAAATTTCGGATCCTTTTTCAACAGGATAGTATATAACATAAATATCCTTAAAATTTTCTTCTGATACTATATTGCTAGAATTTATCCAGTCGTGTAAATAGAGGGGAGTAAAGAGGGCTGTCGCATCGAGCGCATGGTCAATAATTCAATTTTTGTGGGTATGTGGCCAAAAATATCTGATCTTCGCCCTGGATGGTTAAAGGTACGCTCCTGATTTCATCCTGAGAATTGTAACTTCCACAAAATTGCATATTTTGTTTTAAATTAATTCATCCATAACATTTCCAAAACAAGAAATATATGTTAATACGGAAATAATCATGTCAGCTTAATTTCAGCATTTTTGCTAAATTGCACAATTATATATAATTAGTTTTGATAAATACTTTGCCACAATTTAATGACACATTTTTTGAACCGGTACCAATGCCAATAACTTTTAGAGACTTTGTATTAGTGACTGTACGAAAAGATCATACCCCACTCAATACTTTTTGTATGTAATTTGGCGGTGGGGAACGAAGTCAGATAGTGCTTGTATCAATACAGAGTCTCTGCAATATAAAGATTTTACATATACTAAATATAACACCTAGAGTTTCAATATTCAAGGTTAAGCTACAAAACTCTTACATCTTTATAGCAAACTGAAAAGTTATTCTAAGCAATGCAGATTAGTATTATAGTACTTTAGATTTGCAACTAAGTATTTATGTACATAATGGAGTCTCTTGATTATATGTAAATGCATACTTGAAAATGCAATGATGCCGTATGCAACTTGGGGAATGCCATTAGAATGGAGGTTCCAGTATGATAACGAACCCAAACACACGTCGAAACTAGTAAAAGAGTGGATCCAACGGCAAAATATTCACCCTTCAAAGGGTGGCACAGTCCCCGGAGCAGAATACAATCGAGAACCTTCGGGTGATCGTAAAGCGAAGAATAGGGCGCCAAAATTTAAGAAAATCGGATCAACTTTTTGATGAAGACAAAAAACAGTGGAAGTACAACATTTAATCGAGTCTATGCCAAGAAATGTGCAGCTGTAATAAAAAGCGAGGGTTATTCGATCAGAAACATATTGATTTTGTTTGATATTCATCCGCTACGATACATTTTTACATTGAATCTAAATTTTCTTTTTGGTTTAGTTATGAATGCACTTTTTATTTTTGTCTTAATTAAAACAACAATCATACAAAGTTTCTTATTTACAATTTTTTTAAGTGACCAAAAATGTTTGATTTAGTTTCAGGTATTTTCAGTTGCAAATGTTTTGCACAGCACTGTATACGAATGTTATGATTGGCTTGAAAATACTATTCTATTAATTTTTATTTTTAATAGCAACAGAACGTTACTTTATAAGTTATCAAAGATAAGATAGAATTTAAACTAACTTCTCAACCGTATGGGAGTGCTAGCAAGTGAATTTAATACTCTTCAAAAGTTTCATCAGTTCACGGAATTTGTGTTCCAGTGATCGTTTCTAGGACGATTTGGGATGGCCCCGCGTTCTGCTACCTTTCGGGTTCTACTCCAATGCTAATGGGTGATCGAATAATCCATTACCATTTCAACCTTTGTTTAAGACTAAATCAGTCTTGTGAGTAATTTGAAATTGGAGATGATCTTGGACCACCAATTTTTCAGAATTCGCCAGAGGTAATTGTTGGTGAACACTTGTAAATTTTGTAGTTATTTCTAGCCACATTGCTACTTAGTTTTACATTCTTAAAATTATTATTTTCTACGGAAGAACCATACGAGTATTAGTAATCTTTCATGTTAAAAAATACTTTACAAATTATAAATTAATTTTTATTAGCCTTTTACTTCAAAATAATTTTTGGCTTTTGACTAAATAAATGATTTATTTGCAATAATTCAAATGTAAGACAGACACATAAATTATTGACCTGCTTTGCAAAAATTTGTGCGGATTATTTATTGATTCGAATTATTATAATTATTGTATTTTTTTGTTTTAAGTGAAAGGATGCAACGTGTACTCACGCTTCACTCGAAAACGTGAATAAATATTTCGTTCCTCTCTTAATCGCTACTATTTTTGTAAGCGGGTAAGTTTGTTTGTACATATGTTAGGGGTGGATTTCAGAACTACTGAAACGATTCCAAAAATTTTTTCAACACAAGAAAGCTTTTTAAGCTTATAGTTATTAAAGCGAAAAATTTAAAACACTTTACTGAGTGAAGTATTAATGTAATCAAAGTTGATCATGGAGCGTTTACATATACCGTTGGATGAGTTGGCGTGGCATCTCCCATGCAAAAGGGAAACTTTTGTTGTATTGCAAGCAAGTAAGTACTGGCTGACATTGAGCGAGTGGGCGTGGTATCTACCATACAAGCATAGACGCTAACGCAGAAAATTATTCACGTAAATTTTGCCAAGCTCGGTATGAAAATGTTTGCTTCATTCTTTGCACAATATATAGGCGTGACACCTATACAAGTAAAAATCTTAATGTTGCCTAGTGATGTAGGCAAGGACTGCAAGTGGGCATGGCCCCTGCTTGGAATTGTGTTGGCCAGAAAACAATTTTAAAAAACTTGCTATGGCAATGTTTGGTGATACAAGTAAATATTAACCAAAAAGTGTATAGCTTAGAACAAATGAGCGATGCCACGCCCATCTAAATAAAAACTTAGAATCGCAATGACACAAAAACTATCATGCAAACTTTTCAAACTTATTATGGAAACTTTTGTTGATACAAACGCAAGATTTAAATATTAGCACCCGCGCAAAGCCGGGATGTGCAGCTTGTTGATTTGTAGTTCCAGTTAGTAGATACCATGTACGAGTAAAAATGTGTTAAAACTTAAATGATGTTACTGGTTTGCCTTAACCTTGAAGCAAGTGTGCGTGTTTGTGAGTGACTAAAATAACGTGACTTTATGCGTTTATTACAGTGACAATCTAACGAACAATTCATATTAAATACATTTTATTTAAGAGCAGCACTTCAAAAAAAAAAAACATTTCAGACATAAAAGTGAATGCACAAAAATCTGAGCTACGATTTCTGTTTTGTTTTTAACATCCACACACATAAAACATGTGCGGTTAGCTACTGAAGATCACTTAACATAAAAAGTGCTGAAATTAACGCATCATATATTTTCGTCGTTAGCAGCATCACACAATGACGTTGATAATTTTTTTTTTTTTTAACCTTTGAAGAATTTAGTTTTTCAGCACTAATAACCTTCTGGTAATTTTCTTATTTTTTGTTATTATTTTCATGAAACAATTCTGCGATTCTTACTAATGATAATAGTCAACAATATTCATTAAATATTCATAAAATACAACTTATGTATATGTTAAAATTTGCATACCTGATTGAGTGATCATACAGGCAAATAAAAAAAAAGATCTGCATTCTGATAAATAATTAAAATACATTGTCTGCATATAGAGGAAGTTCTGGTAACTTAGCAGAACTAAGGTGAATAACATAATCCGGATAAAGTAGAAACGTTTTCACATACATACATATTGTCCAAAAACACCACTAGTTATTAGAGACACCTCGGAAACCCCTTCTCTTCAAACAACATCAAATTCTCAACAGACCTATACAACAAAGAATGTCAACTAAGTAGCAAAGTATGAGATATCCAAAAACAATGGTATAACTTTCAAATACTCGTATACTCTCACAGCTGCCCAAGAATGGCGTTGAACAGATGAAAAAATTTATCGATATTTATTATCGTTCACTGAAAATAGCAAATTTTTGAATGCAATTTCATTGTCAACACTCGGGAATTATCAAAAAATCTGTTACCCAGAACTTAAATCAATTACTTGGTTGTAGCTTAAACCTAAACTAAATCTTACAAAACAGTATGCACCAAAAGCAATAAAGTCCTATTACAAAGATGTTAATTATTTAAAGACTCCGTTCAAAATATGATACAGTAATCGTAATCGAGAACTTTAATACAAAAATTTTTAGAGTTAATCTAAAAGTAAATGGTATACCATAAAATATAGTCGTAAGATTATGAGATCCACACAACAAAGGAAAAAATTCTAAAATGAATTGTCCATAAACTTTTTGGGACTTTTTATTGTGAACATAAAAATATTTTCATATTTAAAAAAAAAAAATTGTTTGGGTTCCCATCACTAACTGAAACTGGGTAAATGACATTCATTTAAATATAAGATTGTCTAACTACCAGAAAAAATGCACCGATATGAATGCAATCTTTGTATTTCTAAGATCACCCTAATGTACTTATATACATAAGTGGGCGTGTTTGCAGAGCACAGTGCCACACTTCTATTACCACTAATAACCTTTAAGTTTATGAGTCCTGAACAAAAGTTTATATTAACTATTTCGGTCTCAGTCTCGTTGTCTTATGATGTGCGACTTTGTTTCGAATTCTATCATATCAATTTCAAGCTTTGATATGACCACAATCTATCTTAAAATCATTGCATTATCTTATATCAATCTTAGACAAATACGTAGGTATGCATCTCGTCAAGTTCAATTAATAGCATCAAGCCTTATCTGGCTTTTGTACAAATATTCTAAAATCAGCCTTAAAGGTAAAGTTCTTTTATACAAAACCATTATGGTAATACGGTATCCAGTAAGCTTACCGAATAGTTGTAAAACCATTACAAGGGTCTCAATTAAAATATTTTGAACCATATTTGGCGCACTGTTATCAAAAATATAAACATGCACCCAGACTTTGTCATATCTATTACTAAGCAGATACCTTGGGACAACATGCGATCATATGAACAAAATACTGTCTAAAACAGGGGTACACAAAGAGCATCCCGCGGGCCATATGTGGCCCTCAGAGATGTATCTTACGGCTGGCAACTCACCAAATACTATTTTCACAAACATCTGCAATTGGAATTAATAGTCTGCACTCCTGTGTAATGTTAAGACAAAAATACAATGTTGATGGGAGAGACAAATTTCATCAATGCTGGTATAGGAAACAATACCCAAATTTAATATATATACAAAAACTCAATAGATTTTGTTATGTTTTGGCCCGCAGTATAATTGTGTATTGATAATTTGGCTCCCCGCTTAGAAAACTTGTGCACCCCTGGTGTAGAATTACAATCAAAAAACATCTCGCCTGAAGTTACAAGACTTACCAAAACAGTAGCCACCCTGGAGCTCTCCATAGCGCTGCTCTAGGATGGCTCAAGTTTACCAGGTTTTGGCATTGTCTCGCTGGATTTCAATTTTTCTTTGCTATGCCACTTAATGACTGGGATTGCGAATGAAGACAGGAAACTTCCAATTCAGTTTAAATTTGTCAATTGCGCCAAAAACGCGCATTACAGTATGGATCTTCACACAAAAATTGCTACAGTACAAAATTATAACTCATAAGCGATTTTTGTACATCAATAAAAGTCATCAGCAAATCTAAAAAAATTTGATTTCCTTATAATAAATGACAATTTTTTATAAAAATATATATTTTTTCCCAAACAAATATTTTGCGTTTGGAAGATTTTGACAATATAATCAATAACCTTCGTCAATTCAATCTGAAGCTATGCACAAAACATTAACTATTTATGAACATTTATAAAAATTTCACTAAAAGAGCAGTACAGCAAATTTTCAATTTAAAATTCGAGTGCCGGAAAATTTCTGTCCCAGTTGTGAAATTTTAACTTAGTGCGAGTTTGTGGGCATTGTAGAGAAGGTTGCCATTTATTCTTATCCGGCTGAAAAACTTCAAAAAATCATCGAGTAATTTCGGTGAAACTACCTCCAGGGCTTATGCTTATGTATTTTTTTATTATACTCACATTTTGGTAGAATCCAGCTGTTATAATTCTCAAACAGATCGGCTACCATTTTATGAGCAATGAAAATTTTTCAGCCATGTATATTATATGTTACTTCGCCCTCCCCTATATTGATATTTTGTACATATGTACATACATTCCTATGTGCATTAATATCAGACAATTGTGGTGCGCTATCTAACGCTCAATTAACCAGCAATTAACATTGCATAAAATTTCTACCATAACATCATGAAAAAATTGTAGTTATATCCTCTTTGCTCTGTACATACGTACGGGTTTATTATTGCAAAGCCATAAAAGAACAGCTGCTTAAGAGTAGTTTATGTTATTTAAAACGTATAGATCATCATTTTATATTAATAGCACTGCTTTGCAAAGAAAAACAAGTTCAGATGCTCTGAGTTTAATTTCTTGAGTGAGTTTTGCCCATTGATCCTGAAAATTATCACATTTTTTTCAAGTTACATATAAAAATTTTTGAGTTTAAAGTTTATAGTTGAGTTTTGGATCTTATGAACCAAAAGTTCAATAGGAAGGCAAATATTTACAAAAGATTTGTTTGGAAAATCTTTCAGTATAGCGTTTTAAGATTTATTGTATGGAACCAAACCGATTTCACCCATTTTTAATCTCACAAGCTGTGTTTGAAGCTGTAGCCTGCGTAATTTATTTTATTATACTATCTCGTTTTGTTTTCCCGCAATTTTGACTTACACAAGAAGACAGACAGATAGAGAAACAGACATGGCCTAATCGAATAGGAGTAACGCACTTTATGCGTTACAATCGAATATACCCTGTGTGTAGTATATAAAAAAAATCGAGTTCTTAAGCCTTTGTATCAAAAGCCAGAATTGATTGAAAAAAAATGTGGATAGTTTTCCGATTCAGTAGGCAAAATTCACCCACTTTGAATTTCGTGTTGTGAAATAAACTGCGCACTTTATTTTTTGTAAATCAGTGTAATAAGTCGATAGATGCCAGCGCTTTATGACACGTGATCAATTTTATTGTTAGCTTTACATCTTCAGATTGATTTGCTTTAACAAATTACTGATACTGTGGGGTTTAAGGTTTCAAATGGAAAAATACATAAGTACCTATGATGCATAATTAATTTATTGTTCAGTCATAAAATTACTTGATTTATATAGTGTTTTTTACGTCCCATGCACTTCCTTCATATTTTAGTATGAATGTCAAGCGAAAAATTATTTAGTTAATAGTTATAGTTAATAGATCTATTAAATTGAATTAAAATTCAGAAAATAGGATTTCTTAAGGTCCTCAAAATAGGACTTGGTTTGAGCAATAATTTCATTGTTGATACTTAATCTCTTTCCAGCGAACCATTTCTTTAGGTTTGGCAATAGAAAATATTCATTAAGGGCTAAGTACAGAGAATATGGCGGATACGACACCAATTCGTAGCCCAATTCATGGAATTTTGCAATTCAGATAAGTCTCACGATTGAGAGCAACCGCGGCACCCATTTTACGTTTAGCTTCTAATACCTAACTGATAATTTAAAATCGAAACCACAGTGCCATATGACATGCACTTTCACTCTGGGATCGGCCAACGCCAATCGTGAGTATTTTCGAATGTATTAACATCAATTGCCCATTCAGAGCGTTTAGCGTCACTAGTGCGTGTGCGACCACAACGTAACTCAATAAAGTGCTTAATTATTGAAGTTGATGGTGCTGAGTCTCCATAGTACTTACCAAGCTTTGAGTGACGGATTTTATCGGAAAAAAAATGTTTCATGAGCACTAGAAATTCACTTTTTTCTATTTTTAGAAAAATCTACGTGGATGTATGCTATGAACAAGATAATGTCGAACTTAGACTAATCTACACCGGAAACACTTGTTTTTCTTCTCAAGGCGCGAAAAACACTTTATGTTAGTGTTAGTAAAAATCTAAGTTCACCCTTATGCGGTGAGTTCGCTCGTGTGAGTGTGCCACTTAGGGAATATTTTTCCATAAATTAGGGAATTAGTCTATGTTGTCGAAAATGTCTCAAAATTTGACAGTAGCCTGTGAAAAGATTATGCAGCTGATGGCAGCAGTGTTGCATTTTATGTAACTACGAGAGGAGTTCGAAAAGTCACGGACTTTTTGATTCGCCCTCGTTCCAACACATTTCTGTTGAAATGCTTCATGTAAGAAACTTTAAAAACATTTATATTAAAGAAACGCAGATTTTGCGAGCGAGATCTCATAGCAGGATTCATATTATCAAATTTATATTTTAAATGTTGCTCAAAATCAGAACTTAGTAGTCAGCACAATACATGCGTCAGGCATTCATTTGAATATAAAAACGCTTCAGGTATGAGCGCGGTAATTTATCACAGCGCTTAAGCTGGCTAAACGAACCCAATGTATATGTACACAAAATAGGACGCAAAAAGTGCACTAACACTACAATATCACACGTGCTTTATCGCAGAGCGAATTCATATTTCGCTTGTTTACTACTTCTTCATTTGACATTTCTGCTGACAGTAAACAGCTGTTCAATTTTTGCAACCAGCGGCCATTTTTAATTACAAATCCGATCGATTTCATGTCAATTAGAGAAAAAATGCATTTTTAAGTGAAAAAAGTTGAAATTTTTATTATCGTTCAAGAATATTGTAAAAATGACGACGATCCAACGTTCATTTGCGCAGAAACTTTCGAAGTAAAAGAAATATAGAGATTTTGATTGGATAATTAAATTTAAAACTGGCCTCGCCCAACCGCAATTTTAGTAGAAAAATATTCTAATTATTAATTATTTTCTTACAAATTAGGCAAATGGCTTCGGATGTCCGCAAAAATGTGGTTAATTGTCATATGCAGACTAAAACCACGGACTCTAATTCAATGTGCTCTTCTACGGTAAGCTGGGTGCATTTTTAAATTTATATGATAGGGTGTGGTTGCTTTATGTCAATATAGGAAGCAGTGCCGTACCTACCAATAGTTTAAGACTATAGAAAATTTAACACATGTAGGAAAAATTACAAGAATATATTTTAATATGCCAATTCGGAAACGGTACAAATTTATTTTTTGACCTAGTTACTGATATACATATTTGGAAAAACTATATTCGTCGCATATTGAGAGTATGTATGTTTATAAGTTTTTGACTTCAGAAATCAGTTAAAGTTGGACAAATATATGATTGAGACTTGAACTAAATTTATCCCGAAAAGTTTTTTATATAACGAATTTTTTTCAGCTTTCACTAACAGAGCCTGTGGAACCACTAGATTTCGAAGAATTTTTATCGCAGCACATGAGTATACTTAACCGTGATCCACTAAAAAACATTTTGGAGTTTCCAGCAGGAGATGTTTCAGTTAAAACATTACCACGTAAAATTCGCACAATAGATCATATTGTGCCGAATGAAAATATGTAAAATATTGAGCAAATTTTTTTTAAAATCAATAACTTAAGATTTTTTACTACTTACAGCACCGAGTTGCCCCAACACGTACAAGAGTGTGTCAACTGTTATACACGTCCGTGGAAAAGAGTTGAATACTCACAACGACATTATTCTAGTTCGTGCTGTGCACGTGAACGCATCGATCGTGGTACCATTAGTCCATCTGCTTATCAACAAGAATTTGAAATTGACAAAGATTTTTCAGTATGTGATGATGCTCTGACTGATAAAAGTGACAGTTGTACACCCAGTTCTCGTCAATCAATTGCAAGTCTCTCTTCTGTCTCATCGTGTACTGATACACTAACACCACGCGGTTCTTGGGCCAGTTTTGACTTGCGTCGCTCTGTTAATGATCCATTAATACCAAACCTTCTTGACGATGTACCACCAGAACAAATTGATCAAACCAATGAATCGCGCCGGCAAGATGATCGTCAAGAGGCCTTATTTTCTTTGTACCCAGAAGCAGATGGTGAAGATCTTATCGAACGTCGCCTACCCGCTGAAATACCCATTGAGCACATGGGACATCGCATTTACATTAAGTGCTTGCAGTTACGTTTAGAATTGGAAGTTGAACCTATTTTTGCTTCGATGGCAATTTACGATGCTAAAGAAAAAAAGAAAATTTCTGAAAATTTTTATTTTGACATGAATTCAGATCCACTGAAGCGTATGTTAAGTACACATGTTCGTTGTTCCGATGCAAGTACACAGAGTCGTGCGGGCATTTTTGAAATCACATATCCGAGCAACGATTTGTTTCTAGTCATACGCTTAGAAAAAGTATTACAAGGTGACATTAAAGATTCAGTCGAACCTTATTTGAAGGATGATAAAGATAAATGTCGTGAAAAAGCTAAATCTAATGCATCCGACTATTGTGAGCGTTTAGGAAAATATCGTATGCCCTTCGCTTGGACTGGCATATATTTGACTAATGTTTTTAATGGTGACAATTTTGAGAGTAAAGATAATGGAGGTGGTGGAGAAAAAGAAAGTAGCTCGTTGGGATCAGCAGCCAGCTCCAATAGCTTAGATCGGAAAAGCTCAACGAGCAGTTTTGATCAGCTACGTCGTAAGGCAAATGATATGAGCGGTACTCTTACCAGACGTGGTTCACTAGAACGAAAAAATGAAAAACGTCGTTCATGGTCACCTGATGAGTTTGCTAATAGTATTGAGACCTTCCGACCAATTACAATAACTGTTTCAAGCTTTTTCAAACAAGAATCTGATAAAATGAAAGATGAAGATTTGTATAAGTTCCTTCCTGAGCTTAAACGGCCAAGTGCTGTTATGAAAAAGTATAAATGCATTCCCGGTTCCATTAAATTAGAAATATCTCCATGCCCAGAAGATGTGAAAAACGCACTTACGCCTGAATTGGCAAAAGTGGATCCATATCCAGGTAATTATCGTCAAAACGAAATTAAGTACGCGTAAAATTGTAAAAAAAAATTTTTTCAGAGGATCATACACGTCCGGTAAAAGAAATACTTGAATTTCCTGCCATGACCATTTACAATCCGCACTACTCATATCGTAATCTATTATTTGTTTCTCCGAAAGACTTAAATTTCTCTTCACGCGCGGGCTCTGCACGTAACATAGCAGTGCGCATTCAACTCATGGCAGGGGAAACACAGTCAGATGCTGTAAATGCTATATTTGGCAAATCATCATGTCCTGAACACACTTCGGAAGCATACACTGCTGTGAATTATCATAATAAGTGCCCAGCATTCTATGACGAAATTAAAGTTGCATTACCTGCTAACATAAAACAAAATCATCATTTATTTTTTACACTTTTCCATGTGTCCTGCCAAAAGAAGCCACAAGAAGTACAGGCATCCATCGAAACTCCAGTTGGCTATACATGGTTGCCCTTACTTGAAGATGGTAAATTAAAAGTTGGTGAATTCCAGTTGCCTGTAATGGTTGAAACTCCGCCAGAAAATTACTCTTTTATACCACCCAATGTTCATTTGCCTGGTACAAAATGGTTGGATAATCATCGTCCTGCATTTACAATAACAATCGATGCGGTCACTTCCATACATACATTAGATCCTCATCTAGATCGGTACGTTAATGATTATTTCCCATTAAATGTATATTTTAAAACTATATGTGTATTTTTTCTTTAGATTTTTCTTAACTTGTGAATGTTTGGACTCACGAAAAATTCCACCGCGTATTGGTGAGGGCAATATGGAAAATGAGATGAAAAAGTGCTTACTGGACATTGCTAATGGTGAACGAGAGTCTTTGGTTAAAAACTTGCACTTAGTTTTGGATAAACTTATTGAATTGCTAGTCACCACATACAAAATCGGCGGACAAACTTTATCTTTGGGCTCAACAGTATTTGAAGTTCTATGCTTAGTTTCAGCAAATCTTTCAGTAAGCTTTTAAAAAAGCACCAATATATCTCTACTTAATAACTTTATTATAATTTATTAGATTTTATCAGATGATATTGTTGTTGATCAATATGGACGACAATCTCTACTCTCGACATATGTGCAATTTCAAAGTAAAATACCACATCCTTTTTGTGGTAAACGACGGATAACTTGTAGCCGCAGTAATGCAGAAGAAATGATTTCAACTAATACTAGTGGTCCTGATTGCTACGGCATATATGATAACATTACATCAGGACGTAGTTTGGATCGAAAGGGTTTGTTTCTATTTTTATCCTGCAATTCAATATAGGTACAAATTATACAATGTGATTTTACAGATGTAGCTGTTGAAATGTCTCCTACTTTTGGTGGTCGCGACGGCCAAATTCGTTTACTACACGAAGAGTTAGCACTGCACTGGGTTGTTGCCAGCGGTAAAGCTGCCGAATTGGCAATGAGTAACTCATGGTTTCTATTTGAACTTGTAATTAAATCAATGATTGAACATTTGGATTATACACGTACTTTGAATACACCACGCAAGCAACGTTTTCCACATCAATTTACCGATGATATTTCAACACTCGTTCACTTAGTAACTACAAAAGTTGTAGGATATCACAGCAATGAACCAAAATTGGCACAATCTTTAAATGCCAGCCTAAGTTTCTTTATATTCGATCTATTTAGTATTATGGATCGCGGTTTTGTTTTTGGTTTAATTAAAACATATTATAAGGTTCTAATATCTAAAAATGCTTCGATTCCGGACTTAATGAATTATAAAATTGATTTTTTGCGCATTGTTTGCAGTCATGAACATTACGTTGCATTGAATCTGCCATTTGGTACTCCGTATACAACTATTTCAGCACCCGGCAGTCCTACACCAAGTGTTACTTCAGATAATAGTCAAACTTCTTACGTGAGTATTTCTCGTAATGTTGATTTTTTGAATTGAGGAATGTAACCAAACAATACCATAATGTTTTTTAAGCAAAAATCGAGAAGTTGAAATGACAAAAATTATCTAACATATTTCCACCAAAAACAATAATCCTATCGTTTTCCTCGCCTGAGTTGGTGTTTATCTAATTTTTTTGTGCATTTATAATATTTTGTAAAGGCTTAACTTCATAGGTACACAAATTTTTACCTCTTTGTTCAAACTAAGAGGTTCGAAAAGTTTTAGTGCACTAAATATGACCTCATTTTCAGTTTGAGGTATTCAATTAAAAGCGTTAATTGAAATAAAGAGTATTAACTTCATTCAAATAACATAACTATATGTATATGAATTTAAAATATTAAAACTATAATGCGCGACATCTCGGAAAGAAAGCAACATATATATTGACAAGATCGGCAGGTGAAATTTGAGTAATCACATCACTTTCAATCGACGTCCCAAACAAAAAGTAGCCACTTTAAGTGTGCAATATTTCAGAATCATAAGACGATGGGAAAAATTGAAAATATGGTCGTACTTAGTGCACAAAAAATTACAGACCTACTGTTAGCCAATCTGATATATGAGTATGACCAAAGTTTTTTATGTTCCTGTCATTTTTAGAATTGTTCACGTCTCAATTATATGAAACTCAATTTATAAAATAAAATGAAAACATAGTTTTTTACACTCTTAGGGTTCGATTGAACGTGCTCTACATGCTGACCTAAGTTCTGATTTTCGTCAGCAACACTTTTTAGTGGGTTTAGTTTTAAGTGACTTAGCCACTGTGTTGGAAGCGCCGTAAGCTAAAGCATATCCGTATAGTATTCCTGTTGTGTATTAATTGTTTGTCCTTTTACAGTAATCCACCACTTCACGGCAAGGCTATTCGCTGCATACGTAATCTAATGACTTCACATGATCTTGATCCACGATATAGTGAATTAGATGCACGTGCACGTGTTGCTGCTTTATATCTTCCGCTTTTAGGTATTGTTATGGATTGCATACCACAATTGCATCAATATTTAACTGATACACATGATCGTCTTCAAAGTATTGGTTTACTCGAAGACTATCAAGGTCCGCATCAAACTATCGCTACAACTACAATCAGTCCAGAAGTAGCCTATGCCATATCAGGCAGTCACACATACTCTTACGTACCCGATCAGGTTAAGAACAAGGTTCAATTAAGCAGTGAAAATACACGTCACCTGTTAGCATGTTTTACTTGGGTTCTGAAAAATTTAGAACGTACAATACTCTATCGTTGGGTATTAGGCCTTAGTCCACATCGTGTGCATCAAATGTTGCAAGTTCTCAACGCGTGTATACCCTGCTTCGAGTATAAGGGACAAGTACAGAGACACACAGCAGCTCTCAAACGCAACAACACTCAAAGCTTTCGTAAAACTCCTGATATGAAAGAGAAATTAGAAGAATATATTCGCGGCACCGGCTCGGCACGTAATGATCTGATAAACCGACGCAAGGATCGCAATTCTACTGAGAAATTTCGTTGGCGCAAAGAGCAAATGCCATATCGATCACAATGTTCCGATACAAGTATTAAAGTAGATCCCGAACTGGAGATGAGCCATTATATAGAAGGTTCATTGGCGACTGAAATTGCGCTAATAACCTTGGATGCTTTAGAAGTAATTGTGCAAGTAGCAACAAATTCTGAACTGCATCACAATTTATTGGGTACGGTATTGAAAGTATTACTCCATACACTATCGCGTAATCAGAGCACTTTGGCACTCCAGAATTTGTTTGCTTCACAGCGTTCATTGATTTTTAAATTTCCAAATTTATTATTTGACGAAGAAACAGACATTTGTGCAGACTTATGTTTATTATTGCTGAAACATTGTGGCTCACAACTTTCTGGTATACGTTCGCAAGCGGCAGCGTCTTTGTACTTATTAATGAGACAAAATTTCGAAATTGGCAATGTAAGTAAAACTATATATAATATTAATTTTTAAGGAAATCTTACTTTGGAGCAAACACAAATGTGTAAATATATACCTAGCGAACGTTGAGAGTCTTTTAGTGCTATTCCAAAATCGGGTTTAAACTTTAAAGTTCTTAGTAGTTTTAAAAATATTATTTTGTGACTTTAAAGGTTTCTCTTTTAGGTCTCCTGAGTAGCAGCATTGTTAGAATTCTTGTATTTACATACTCTCAAATTGAAGAGTGTTTCAAGACAAATTTTAGCGTCTTAAATATTCTATTATGTTTTCGGGCTCCCAAAACTTAAATTTAGGAGCACTTATGGATGTTGCTATATATGACTAATGAGCTCTTATAGTGGTATTGTTTAAAACTTCTAGGAGTCATAAGCAAAAGAGTTGCTAGAATGCTCTTACTTTTAAATTTTTGGAAGTCGTTTCTAAAACCTTGCCAGTAGCTTATACTTAAGGCTCTTCTAAGAGTTAAATCACTCATTCTAATAAAACCTTTGAGAGCGCTTCGAAAGCTTCTAATTTGACTCTTTTAAAACTTATATATAGGAACGCCCTTGAACTGATTTGTGTTTAATAAAAAATACTACCATATTTTGAAAAAATTTTGGATTATTTGCAGAATTTCGCACGTGTAAAAATGCAAGTGACTATGTCACTTAGTTCACTCGTTGGCACTAATTCTGCCTTTAGTGAACAATCACTGCGTCGTGCTTTAAAAACCGTACTCGTTTATGCTGAATCCGATTTGGATTTACAAGAGACATCATTTCCTGAGCAAGTACAAGATTTACTTTTCAATTTACACATGATACTTTCGGATACCGTAAAAATGAAAGAGTATAAGGAAGATCCAGAAATGTTACTCGATCTTATGCATCGCATAGCTAAAGGATACCAAAATAATCCTGATCTACGTCTTACTTGGCTTGAAAATATGGCAAAGAAACATCGTGAACGCGCCAATCACACCGAAGCTGCCATGTGCTATGTGCATAGTGCGGCTTTAGTAGCCGAATATCTTAGTATGCTAGAATCTCAATTACATTTACCTGTAGGTGCTGTGAGCTTTCAACGTGTTACTCCAAATGCATTAATGGAATCGGCAGTTTCTGATGATGTACTTAGCCCTGGAGAAGATGGCATTTGTTTAGGTAACCACTTCACTGAAATTGGTCTAAAGGCTTTGCTTGAAGAAGCTGCCAATTCATATCAAATCGCTGGCATGTACGAAGCCATGAATGAAGTATATAAAATTCTCATACCAATCTGTGAGGCCAATCGCGATTTTCAGAAACTTGGAAAAATTCATGGCAAACTGCAGGAAGCTTTTAACCGCATTGCACAGTTACATGGTAAACGAGTATTCGGTACTTATTTCCGAGTTGGTTTTTATGGCGCCAAGTTTGGTGATCTCGATCAGCAGGAATTCATATACAAAGAGCCAACATTGACCAAGTTGCCAGAGATATTCAGTCGCTTGCAGGTATAAAAATATTAAATTTTTGCTTAATTATGTTTTAGAAAAGTCAGTGCTTTTTTAATTTTATTTTAGAACTTTTACGCTAAATGCTTTGGTCAAGACTCGGTACAAATAATTAAAGATTCAAATTCTGTGGATGTTAATTTATTGGATCCAGAAAAAGCGTATATACAAATAACTTACGTTGAGCCGTATTTTGAAACCTATGAAATGCGTCATCGTGAAACCTATTTTGAAAGAAATTTTAACATAAGTATATAAATCTATAGAATAAATATAATTTATTTACAATTAAGGGTTTACATACGTTTAGTAAATTGGACTCTTTAAAATATTTTTTTTGTGAAGGCGTTTTAACTATTGTTTTTAGATACATGAAAAACAAAAACTTATTATTTTTACCCCATCTTATTATATTAACTTGAAAATAATAATTATTTATTGTTGGTACCGTACTGAGCTTTTTTTGTTCAGTACTTTTAGTTCTTGTTCCAAAAACACAAATAAATAAAAAATAAAGCTGAAAGATTTTATTCGTATGTAAATCCTAAAAATATCACAAAGCACATTTATGTTTCTTTTTTCATACACAGAACGCTTCATATTTGCAACTCCGTTTACAAAATCTGGAAAAGCACATGGTGATCTACATGAACAGTGCAAGCGTAAAACTATACTAACGACTGCAAATCATTTTCCATATGTGAAAACGCGAATTCAAGTCATAAGTCGACAACAAATCATTCTTGAACCCATTGAAGTGGCCATTGAAGATATACAAAAGAAAACTATAGAATTGGCTGCAGCGACTAATCAAGAGCCGGCTGATCCAAAAATTTTGCAAATGGTTTTACAAGGTTGCATAGGTACAACAGTAAATCAAGGACCTATGGAAATGGCAAGCGTATTTTTATCAAATCTCTCAGATGGGGAATCTATACCAACAAAGCATCAGAATAAATTACGTCTGTGCTTTAGAGAGTTTGCTAAACGCTGTGCTGATGCATTGAAAAAGAATCGAAACTTGATTTTATCTGATCAAAAGGATTATCAGCGTGAGTTAGAACGTAATAATGAACGTTTTATTGAGCGTTTAACTCCATTAATAACACTTACACCGACGCAGGCGCAAGGCGTTGTAAAGTAAGTAAAGCGCTCAGGGATGCTAACTTATGAGGGATTCTCCGAATCGCGGGGAGTTTTAGTCCGGGCGAGGAATCAGAGAGTGCTACGTTTTGTGAGAAATTCAAAACATGCCGCACTCTTGTAATAAAATATTTTTATTGAATTTATAATAAGCCAAAGTTCCTCGTGGGTTGTATGTTAACAGACTACTGCTGTTGCAGCTCTGATCGTGTTGCAGCTCTGATCGTGTTTCAGCTATTAGATTTGACAAATTGTTGAATGCCTACGAATGAAGCATTCATAATTAACCAGTAGACTATTTTCGGCTTTTCAAATTGAAGGCTTTAGCATTCTACAGCTTTAAGGACTTCAAAAGATTAAACATTTTTTTTTTAGAAATTATTTTTTACTATTTAAGGCCATTAAGTAAAGCCACCTTCGTTATCCTTTGTGCGCAAAACTTCAAAAATGTTTGGAGGAAAGGATACAATGAGTTAGCATCTCTAAATATGGTCGCTGTTGCAGAAGTATAAAACATTGTACTAATTACATACTTTTTTTTAATTTACAGAGCTAATAGTTATAACAACAAGAGTACACCACTTAAATGGTAATATTTTTGTACTAAAAATTCGTTATTTTAATATTTTAAACGTATTAACACTTAAGTTTAACAACATGATTTTTGTATTTCATGCCTTTTCACTAAAACTGGATTTTTTTCATTAATATAAAAGCGTTTCAGATTACTTTAAATAAGGTAACTTAACACAAATAACATTTAATTTATGCATCAGATTTTTTATATCCAAAGTATTAGTATTAAGTATTATTAACACTACTTTTTTTAATTGTGTACTGAAAAATACCAAACCAAAAAAATTTCCTAAAAGGGTAAAATATAAAAGATTTTTTTTAAAAACATTGAAATCGTATCGAATAGTTGAGCTTGAAATATTACATGCATTTAGAATTTCGTTTATATTACGTTTTCGTTTTCAAAATCACATACACATCAGCGAAATGTACCAAAAAACTAAAGCAAAATTGATATTTTAACACCGTTTTATACTAAATTTATATAAAATAAATATTGTGTGCAAAAAAAGTTATTTTATTTTTTAGATAAGCTGAAAAGAAATGGCGTTAAGAAAAAGTAATTAAAAATAAACTACTTTAGCCAAATAAGCCAAAAATTTGTGAAAGAAATAGTATTGAGGAAGACAGGTCAGCTTATGAAAGACTAAGTTTTTTGTCTAATTCAATCTCTTCAACATAAGTTGAATGATCAAATATGTATAATTTAATTTGTTTATTTACTACAAGCTGTTGCCCTGTTTCAAAGGGTTCCATAATTAAATTTGATTCCTAACTTCATATCTACTCCTTTGCTTCTATTTCTATCTGCACAACTCTTTTTTTATTCCTCTGTCGCCACCAAAGCCCAGCAGTTTTTGCATTGACTTCATTCGTATTTGAGTTTCTTTTCAATTTCTTGGAAAAATCTTTTGATAATGAACATTAAGTTTTTACCTCTATGAGCAGGGTTACGCCCTTTTGTGATAATTTTTATTGGAGATAAATACCAAGCGTCTAAGGAATAAAACTAAAAAATATTTATTAAATTCTACCCAATAGTTTTTGTTATGCGCACTATCATTTTAGTTTCATAGTTAATTAGAGAAAGTTATTTACTAGCTACCTGGCTGCTTTATACGCTCAAACAATTTGCGCAAATTTCTCGATTGGTTGGACTTTTTTTGTAAAACACTTAAGGGTAATATAATACACATATAACGTAATATACAGTTCATTAACACATCATAAATATTATTATAAGATCGTGATGAGCGGTGAGTTGTGTTGCCGGAAACTATGCCCAATTGTAAAGAACACTAAACAGATTTGATCCTTTAGGTGTAAGAAAGCGTGATCCTCAAAAGCTATGCTTAACATTGTAATCTCCTTCTGCATATGTATCTTAAGCCGTTGATTGTAAAAACTTTTTGGGGTTGTGATATTCTAGTCTTTTCTTCTATTTTAAAAAAATATCAATTTGATGATAAACCGGTCTAAGTATTAAAACATGTTCGATAATAATTTACAAAAACATACATATATTGATAGGAAAACATACATCCTTATGCTTGCAACAATTAACAATACTACTTAACATTTTATATTCAAATCAGCGGAAATTATTATTTCTATCTTAATACACTAAAAGAATTTAGTGATGTTATTCAAAATTAAATGCATATCCTTTAAGGCCTTCAAAGAATTTTTCCGGTTCAAAAGCATCTTCGATAAGATTTAAGTTATTCGCCTCTTCTTCAAATTTTTTTTTAGAACAAGCAGCAGCATCTTCATCTTTGCTATCATCAGATGTTGTGCGATACCATTCCGATAAATCAAATTCAACATTTGAAAGATTTTGTTCATCACTAAGTTGTTTTGGCATGACGTGGGATTTTTGCAGTTTCTGCAGGAAACTCACTAATTCATAATGTTAAACGAAAAAATTTAAGCATTTATTTAAAGCACTTATAACTTATATAGTAATATTTACAATGAATATCGCTGAAATCAAATAATTCTGCATTTTCCGACCACCATTTGCATATCAAAAAAAGATAGTGCTTTGTGGTTTCTTCTGCGTCACGAAATAAACGTGTAATGTAGTTATCACAAAATATTGTGTGCAATAGTTTCACAGAAACTTTGGATATTTGTGCCACTCTGAGGGTTTCTGAAAGTTAATGGTATACACATACAAAAATTATAAAGCACTATAGGTAGCATACATGTATAGTGTACATTAGTTAATTACCTAAGTTTTTTTCTTTTAGTTCCCACTGCCGTAGTAATTGAAAAAGTAATGTGACCAAACATAAACACAACTGTGTATAGCATTCACATGAGCAGCTAATTTCCTGATTTGTAGCATTTGCGATTGGAGATGATTCATTTGTTCTTATACTGGAATTTATGGTAGTAGCTTCACTTGATATGGTTACTATATTATCTACATCCATAGGCGTTTCATGAACGATGGGTTTAACACTTCCTTTGTTGTTATAAGATACTGTGCCTAACTTATCTACATCAATGGACTGATTGTTAGTATCAGCAGTATTGTCCTCAGTTTCTTCGTTGCTGTTATCATCATCTTCATAATTTGGCAATTGATCGTGTATAAATTTTGGTGGATCCTCGAAACAAAAGTACACAAAACGTGCATGATTTTCACATATTACAGCAAGTAATTTAAAATGGCTGGGTCGTAATGTAGTGTAGAGCGGAAAAGCTATTTCTAACAGGCCGGCGTAAACCTGTAAAAGTAATATTTTTATATCCTTGAACATCATAGCAATTCAATCGGATATCGACTCCAGTACCGCTGTATTGCAAGCGTGGAGCACAACCAATGCGCCACAAGACAGGCCAGTAGAATAAGTATTTTGTCATCGAATATGTAAGCTTAGCCTATTTTCTTAATCAACCATGTTCTTTACTTTACATACATATATTAAGCTTTGGTCACATTTTACAAAATTCAAACTAGCACAAGTTTTAGAATATATTGTGGTATGATTCTGTTTTGACTAGAAAATCAAACATTTTTCAATTTTCAACTAAGAAGTGGCTGACTGAGCTCTATTCTTGAATGAGAGTTGACAATTTCTGAAAATGTCCCTCAAAAAAAATGTTTGCTCATTCCCACTGTGCTGTTCCCTTTGTCAAAATTTAAGAATAACATTGATTTGCTCACTGTGCTTAAGGACCGTCCACTGCAGGAGGATCAAAAATAAAAAAGTGGACAAGCAGTGTGGGGTCGCAGCCTTTTGGATATTTATTTTGTAAATGCATTTTTTTGTTAATAAGAAAAGGCTAGAAATTACAAAAAGAGGGGAATTGCATATTCCTATGTGGACGTCCTTTAAGGAGTGGGGCACAGAAATCAGAGAAAAGTAAATAACAGAGGGAGGCGGGCTAAAATTCCAGAATTTTTGCGGACGAACACAGACTGTCGATGTTCGCATACAAATTTTGAAATTACCTTAACACTATTAATTCGATTGAAATATATCCGTCCTCTCATTATTGCCAGTTGCAAGGTCTTAATTTAATGTCGAGCCTTCAGTAGAAGTATGATACGTCATTACATGTTTCCTCCCGCTTTTTCTTGCGTTCTTTTTCTGTATTTATTACCACAATATTCTTTCCTCAGGATGTCTTCCTCTAAAATTCGAAGTATTGGTGTAATTTAAAATAAATGAAAGCATGACTGACGTCAACCACGAAACGTATTAGCATTTGCTCCAATTTTTTTTTTCAATAATAAGCAATTAAAACTATTAATCAGGTCTCCTGGGAATTTTATAATTATTAAATTGCATTGGGAAAAGAGACCATCTTTCATCCCGACAAAATTTCTCAGAACTCTAAATTCCGAAAAAATATAAATAGAAATTTTCAAGTTACTATCGATAAGCTTAGATAGTTTATGTATTGTAGTTTTAAATTCAATGGTATTTTTTGATTTTCAAAAAATTATTGAGTAACGGTTGATGGTCGATAAATCGTACAAATTTAAATATCATATCTTTGCACCGACTTGAACTACAAAAATTCTAACTCAGCAGCAGGCTGTTTTTTTATTAACATACACTTTAACTTAGCTTTGAGATTATCTTATGGACGGTCACTGCATAATTATTACTTCAAAAACAAAAGATGGGTTCATACAATTTTTTTTGTAAAAGAAAACCCTACCTGTATTATACAAGATTCCATAGAGAATCGATGCACCGATTGTATTCTGTCGACAGCGAAATTCTCTGCATTGCTATTAACACATAACAATTTTAACATTTGTGGCACACGTACACATTGCAGCATACAAAGTGAAATTTTTTGAAACACCCAAGGATTTGGGCGACAAAATATTAAACTTTTTAACAATGCAACCAGTAAATCAGAGCAGTTTGTATCAACAGCAGCAGTACCAACGTACAACATTAAACTATAAAGCAGTTCTGTAAAAGTCTCTAACAAGCCATAGTGCTCCCAAATTTCAAGTGAAAAACCTAACTTATTGATTGCATCAATAGCGATTTGCAGTATCAAAAATTCTCCATGCTGAAACGTTAACAATGACTTGCACACTGATGGCACTTTACGACAGACAACACTTAAAGCAGCTACATATCGCCGTAGACTTATTGCGCGTTCGTCGTCATGCAATTCGGTGGGTTGATGTATAGAACAGCGTTTAGTATCACTTTGATCTTTTTCCAAATCATATGCATAGTAGGGATGCACACGGCAGTTTTTTAAAAATTCCAAACTATGTACATAAGTCCAAAACTCTGGAAAAACTTTGCGAACAGACGTTATCGTTTTGTTAACAAATTCTTGCTCTTGCTCTGTCGACAGCAGAGGCGGTGCTTTTAATTGCAATTGTGCAACGATTTTGTGTATCACCTCCAGTTCGATTTGAAAAAGTGTACGCCGATTTCTCATGGTACCACGCTCATGAGCCTGCTCAAAAATTTCGCCCGTCAGTTGTACATTGGCTTGTGGAAGCGTAGAAAGGAATGAATGTTCAGGTAATCTAAGAGCCCTTAGGCGCATAAGCGTTCGTTTTGACTTCTTAGGAAGCTGTATCTTAGTTGGAGCTACAGCTGATCTTTGCGGCATTATTTCGTCCTTCGTCAATGATTCGTTACGCATGCTCGTTTCAAAGCGTCTTGTGTCATCTGCATGACGCATTTTCAACACTGAGTACTCAACAGTTTTCAATTGCAATTCAGTTTGCTTGGCTTCAACCTGTTTCGAAAGTTCAGCAATTTTAGTTTTGGATTCAGATTTTGCCGCTTCAGTGCTGAAAATTTTTTCCATTTTTATACTTTGAATCTGCTGTTTCATATGACGTAGTTCATCACGCAGCAGAGCAGACTAAGAGCGAGAAGAACACAATTCTTATTAATCTGAAACTTTTAATGAAATTACCATATAATACCCACCTCACCATCTTTGCTTTCCATATCGCCTTTTGTATCTGTAAGATCCTTTGAAAGCTTTAAATTTTCTTTTTTTAGTGCATCAACACGCTCCATAAGAAATTTGATCTGCCGTTCAGATGCCAACTGACGACGTGCAGTGCTTTGACTACATGGCAAGTCGGTTGCTTTGGTCATCGCTTGCGTTAATGTCAGTTCTTGCAGTGCTTTTTTACTAGAAGATGCCTCAATCGCTGAAGGTAGTTTTGGTTTCTTAAAAACTTCACTTCCTGATATATTTACATTGTTAGCATATTGCTTCTGTTGTTCGACCCCAACACCTTCACAAGCCAACTGGGCAAAGTCATCATCATCATCATCATTAAACATATCCGATAGTAGATCTTGAAAGGGAACCTCTGCAACCACCTCTGTGAGGCGTTGAGTACTAGTAGAGGCATGTACGTTGGGAGCAAACTCACTGAAGGTAATTTCGCTTTCTTTTATTTGAGTATGCGTTAATACTGTCGAAGCGGCAACCTGTGTTTCGGCCATTTGAGTGGCTAGAAGAATAACATCATCATCTTCGTCATCCCAAAAATTATTGGGGCTGCATTGTACCGCATTTGAGGCAAGTGATTTGAATTGATTTTGTGTTGTACCTTGAATTTTTGAGTTAGCTTTGCTTGCTTCAGTGGAAAGCTGTGGTTTTCCTCTGTTAATGGATATGTCTAATTTGGGCTTTTTAGTGGAGCGCCCAAACTCTTTAAATGGTTCGTATCGCTTTGCCATTATTACTATGCACTTTCATATACATATATTACTTATTGTTTTCATTACAATTAAGTCCCCAAACTCCCAAATTCATAACACGGTAAATAAAAAATTGTGCAACAGCTGACAACTGTCAGATAGAAAAGTGCTGCGCAGTTTTGTCTACAATAGGCTGCAATTATTTACCCTGGTGAAGGCAAAAAACGCGATACACTAATTTCTGGAAAAAGAAGACGAGAAACGCAATTTTTTATTTAATTTAATATAAGCTTAAGCTCGAGCTTAGTAATGGAATGCAATCCTGCCTTAGAGTTCAACCATTCCTTCGACACGATTACGTGCGGCATCTCCGCTTCTATTTCTGGTATATGGCAATTTATTTGAAAATAAATATGTGGCAGCCATTAACAGCTTTGACAAGCACGTGTAACTGAAGAACTGCCACTATTGACTTATTTACGATATTCCGCCGGCCAAACTCAATTTCTTCAATTTTCTATTAGTATTTATATAAAATTAAGTAAAAACAATGTCAACTGATTCTGGACGTCCAAAGCTTTATTTAGATGAGCACAAAGTGAAGCAAGATCCACATGATTATGGACTGGCTGATGATTTCTTTGACTTGGAGACATACAAAAAAAAGTTCCAAATTGTTATTGTTCGGTAAATTAAAACTATGCTTAATAAAAAAAAATAATTTAATAAAGCTATACATATTCAGTTATGACGCTAACGAACTGGAATTCGACATGATTGGCGTACATCCATCCATTGCCAATGCATTCCGACGCCTGATGTTAAGCGAAGTCCCTAGTATGGCAATTGAAAAAGTTTATATTTATAACAACACTTCCATTATACAAGATGAGGTTCTAGCACATCGTATTGGTTTAATTCCTATTAAAGCAGATCCACGTCTGTTTGCGTACAAAAGTGAGGAGAGCGATGATCTTGGCACCGAACACGATACATTAGAATTTGAATTAAAAGTAAAATGCACGCGACGTAAAGACGTTAAGGACTCATCAAACTTTGATACAATCTATAAAAATCATAAGGTCTACTCAGGACAAATTAAGTGGATACCAAAAGGTAAACAAGCTTCTCTCTATACTGAAGCCGATGTAGGCTGTATACATGATGATATACTTATTAGTCAAATGCGTCCTGGACATGAACTTGACCTTAAGTTATTGGCTGTTAAAGGCATCGGTAAAGATCATGCAAAGTTTGCACCTGTGGCCACAGCTTTTTATCGTATTTTACCAGAGATAACATTAAATCGTACTGTCTCTGGCAAAGAAGCCTTTTTACTGCAAAAATGTTTCTCCCCAGGTGTGATTGGTATTGATGAAAATGATCGCGCTTATGTCAAAGATGCACGCTATGATACTTGTAGTCGAAATGTTTATCGTTATCCACAACTTGCTGATGCGGTTACTATCTCACGTATACGTGATCATTTCATTTTTACCGTTGAGTCCGTCGGAGCTCTGAAACCTCATGTTATTTTCATAGAAGCAGTTAAAGCGCTGAAAATGAAGTGTCGCAAATTCTTGGATGAAATCGATGAAGGACATCATTAAAATTTATTAAAAATATGTATATTGTAAGGTTAAGATTATTACATAAAAATTACTTTAATTCAACATACAAAAGGCAGGTTATCATTTTAGAAGTTAAATACTCAAATTAATAAAATGTTAACTACATATGTATGCAAATATTTGGTGGAAGGATAACAAAAAAAATAGCAACTGAGAGCTGTACATAAAGCTAACAAAAAAGTAAGCTTTTGATGGTATTCGTGTATACGTGCATCTCGCATACTTTGGAGGGCTAAATATGATTCCTGAGTATCAGTAAAATGTGTGTTGGGAAGGCTTACATGTTTAATTATTTTAAATTTGTTGATATATTTCTTTTGTGTATGTACATCGTAACTACCATCACCAACGGATACAATTTACAGACAAATATTTCTAGCTGATATCTCTAAAAGTGATCAAACCAAATTTCAAACAAATAACTCATTCGGACCATTACACAAAAAGCGGGTGAATTTTAGAAAAAAGTTGTTGCGCCTCTTACAAGCAAAATCTTAAAACGCCACACTGAAAGCTTAAAGTAACATATATATTTATGTATATTTTTCAATTCAACATGGCAAGACCTCAGTAAAGAGTGGGCCAGCTTATACAAATCGGAAAAAACAATTAAGTAAATGTCAAAAAATTTGGTACATATTAAGTCACACAATCTGATCTTAGAAAAAAGTTAGCGGGTCTGTACTTTTGTGTGTGCCACTTTTAGTCCGGGAAGCGACGTTACATTTTTCGAAGTCATTTCTTCCCACATAATTGTTTTTGCAAATGATAGTTTAAGCATAACTGATAATTGAAATAGGCGTCAGGTGTTGGGCCTGGTTGTGAGATGCCGAAAAAAAATCGCAATAGCTCGGAAAGCAAGCCAGAAGTAGAAAAATATGTTAATATCAATGCTGTAGAGAAGATGAAAACACCATTTCATGCCTGAAAAATTTCCGAATGACAAGCTTTGAACCACTTTCCATAGTTTTAAAACATGCAAATCTGAAATCCCCATTTTGCGCAGGAAATAACTATTTTTGCTCAGAATTTCAATATATATTGGAAACTTTAAAACTGTACATATTTTGGAAACCAGCTTTTTTTTAACTAAACTTTAGTGTAAGCAAAAATGTTTCATTAGGTTTTTTCCTTAATTAGCATTTAAAAACATGAACTAAAAAAAAACTCCCGATTGGTACATTTTTCGCAAAGCGAAAGCGACCGACGGTCGCCGCGTAGTAGATATGTACATTGGAAGGTGTAAATCTTGAGCAGTAGCCAAAGCCCTAACTTACCACTCGCCAAAAAAAATACTATGAAATCGAAATAAATAAAATTACTGGCCAGGGAGGAGGGGAGCCTTAGCATCAATAGTCACCCAAGATCTGCTTCAGTTTTTACCAATAAGTTATGAGTGTACTCGTACGTACTTACATACATATTTTATACAGACGTGTCTTCTTTTTTGTTATGGATTTCTATTTATTTTAATTGTATATCAACATTAGACTGTCCGTTATTGGCCAAGTTTCGTTGAGAGCAGTTAAACTAAGTTTTTGACGTCAAGAAGTTTATATATAAGCCCAGTATAGCGTGTCACCTAGCACCTAACAATTATTTTCTTATTTGTTTTTGTACTGGAAAACTAGTTAAGTTTCAGAAAATGGCTTAGAGCTTTTTGGAGGGCTTTTAAGAGAAAAAAAATGGTTTTTGTGTATTTTTTTTAAGTCCAAAGAATCGTAAGATCATTTTTTCTGTAAGCTACCAGCATTTTAGTATAAGATAAACAAAAACTAATTGTTAAGTGCTCGGTGGCTTGCTATACTGAACTTAAATAAAAAAGTTATGAAGCCAACATTTGTTTAGAAGCTTGCTACCTAAGGGACAGTCTAATGTACATATGGTATCCGAAGCAAAAAATAAGAAAACAAGTAGAAGAAAGAAATGTCAAAAACTTTAGGCGCTACTAAGCAGATGAAATAAATACATTATTTAATCTCTGTACACAGAAAAATAAGTAAGTTCCCTTTACACACAGTAGCTTTTTATATTTTCACTTTGAAAAATTTTAATCCTTTGAAATTCAATTTTAAAAAAAGGACTCAAATGTTCAAGTCGAACGGTAAGTATTTCACAAGAATGTTATGAGTAGTTATACATATGTGTATATGAATATATTTTAATGTTTCTGTAGAAAAACAAAACATGTCCGATAACAATTCGGGAAGTGCACCATTACCACAATTCGGAATGTATAATGAGGCTGCTGGAGGTCAATATGCACAAGTAAGTGCAATGGCATTGTTTCTTATAATTTAACACTGCATAAAATTTAGAGTCAAAGATCGTACCTACTAAGAAAGTCGAAAAAATTTGCTTGTATTGTACCCAAAGGTTGTTTTTAATTGTGTTCCACAACAGATTTCGAAATACATATATGAAACTACCTCACACTTTTTGTACACAATACGAATTGCGGCATGTTATGGATTCGGTTCTAAAAGAAAACAAAAAATTTCCATCAGCTCGTATGGGAGTCGTAGTACTGGAATCAAAAATCTGTCCTTGCTTTAATTCACATGATATGAAGAAGGACAGGAAAAATAATTTTGTTTATTCTGGGTCCAAACAGTTTACAAATTGTCCGGATATAACTGAACTATCAACGTTGCTATCGAAAAAATAGAATTCTGATAATTTACTTTTTTGGTGAGGATAGCGTAAAATAGTGAGGACCGAATAGAAAATAAAAAATGTTAATTTTTGTGGACGGAAGATTCTCTTTTTACGCGCGAAAATATTTTTATTAGTATAAACCTTGGAGATTGAAATTAAAGTTTTTTAAAGCTATTGCTTAAATTATTAATTTGTGGACTGGACAATTAGGGAATAAACAATACAATTGTGTGAGCATAGTTTTAGCAATAAGACTTATTTAGCAAAAATTTCTTGCTTGCAAAACTTTTTTGTCA
This sequence comes from Meiosimyza decipiens, assembly GCA_963680825.1. NCBI lineage: Eukaryota > Metazoa > Arthropoda > Insecta > Diptera > Lauxaniidae > Meiosimyza > Meiosimyza decipiens. The sequence continues at coordinate 71,704,016 of OY804260.1, read as the reverse complement.
TTCTTTTTCTAAACGTTCTCTTATTGAAATAGAAAAATGAATACAACAATCAGAAAATATAGTTGTATTGTCTTATTCTATTTTTATATGAAAATCAACTATTTACAACTATTGTGAAGTTATATGACAAACGACATATTGTGACACTTTGTGAACTTCTTATTTATTTAATTGAACTTATAGCCATTACAAACACCGATGCTCCTGTAAATTGTGCATCAAAATCAATTCTAGTTGGCTTAGGAAATAAACAAAAAATTCTAAAAATCAAGCAAAAACTAAATAATATAAAATTAAAGTCACCCGATATATATGTTTGTGCATTCGTAATTTTGTGTATATATTTTACATTTATATTCTTATATTCTAATGTAAAAATTAATATTGCCTTAAAAGCTGATTTTGTCCACATATTTGTTTATCAAATTATTGAGAAAAACATAAAAAATCTACAGATACAGTTCCCTTCAGAATTCTAAAGGAATCAAAAATCGGGTAAGGATACTGTTGTGAATGATTACGATCTCCACTGTGCGGAGGTTTGATGATTATGTACAATACAACTTCCTTTACTTATTTTAATAACTTTTCACATATGTATATACACAGTTAGAATCAAGATAAGATAAATATGAAGGACTTTCAAAATAGGAAGAAAACAACTACAAAAACCTTTCTTTTAACCCATCAAAAATTACTGAACTATTGTGTTGGATTGAAATCAAGCTTTGACACTACTATACATATTTATATTGTATTTTACTTAGCGTGCTCCACCACCTTCCTATGAAGAAAGTCGACAAATGTCAGCAGCCGGAGCGATGCGAATGCAGCATCAACAGTGGTCACCTCCATATGGCGTACAAACGCAACAACAACCTATGCCACCACAGTATCAATATCAACAAACAGGAATGCCAAACGCATATGCTAGCGCTTATCAATATCCACAATATCAACCAATACAGCATCAGTATCAACCACAGCATTATGTTACCACTGCACCAATGATGACTGCAAACAATTTTCAAACATCAGGCGGTGTTCCAGTAAGATAGCAGCAATTTAGCAAAATTACAAATCATTTATTAAAGTCAATACTTTAATTAATAATTTTATTTTAGGTTCTAACGTTACACAAGGGTGCCGAAATACGCACTTCCGTTAGTGGCGCTGCAAACATTCCACCACCGCCGCCAGGATGTTCACCGACACCAGCGCAGTTGGCAGCAATGCAAGGTCAGACTGTTTTGGTCAAGACTAAAAAGAATTCGTTCTTTTAAAGAAACAGGAAAAAACCTGTATTGCGTCAGGAAATTAACTTGCGCAAGATACAACTATTGTTACAGTTTTTTAAATATGTAACGATATGATGTGTTTCTTGTAAAGAAATGCCTCAGTTTACTTATACAATTTTAAAATTAAAATTATATCTAAAAACATTCTGATCCCCACTTTCTTAAAGTTGATTGTTTTCATTTATTAAAGACTATTATGATATTATTAAATAAATTTTTAAAAATTGTGCGTTAAGTAGCCTAGTAATCTGGATAGAAACTTCCACCCAGTTCGAATTTTGTGTGAGGATTTTAGTTTTTATAACGGAAAGCTGTTAATTCATTAATTTCAATTTGAAAACCCTTGCACAACCACAGCCAATTGCTTAATAATCTTGATGATCATACTTATATTCATTTGTCATACAAAAAATTCCAGAAGTTGTACCATTGGTCTTGGCCTACATTTTCATATGATTTAGTGTTTTGATAATTTTTGAGTAATAATTTGTCATATTTGGACTTAAGAGCTACTGGTAACCCACTTATGAGTGTTTTACCCAGCAGTTTGGATCTGTTTTTCACAGAAATTAAGTGCATTTATTGCTGATTCGTTGGAAGGATTTTAGAGACTGACATCTAAAATTGAAAAATTTTATGAGCTGTCAACAATTTATTGTAATATTTTGAAAATGTTTCAAGCTTCTGAGCCCATATTTCAAAGTGGGTTAACTGTGTTTAAATTTTTAACACACACATTTCTATGGTTTTAAATTAGAAACCAATTATTACTTCTTCTTCAACAATACCCGAGTTAGAAGCGGCAATGTAACATTTTTTGGCAGAAGCTGAGTATTCAACGCTCATTATAAGAATTGTTTTGTACGCTCCAACCATTTGACCAAGCATCAAAAGGCAAGGCAGTTTTAAAGCAGGTAGTTCTGCAGAACTACTATCCAATGTATTGTTCATCCGACCCAGCTTGCCTTTAAGTGAAATATCAAAATGTTTGTTTGCATTGCTCACTCCTTAACTAAAACTCATGTTTTTTAAATGAATTAATTCAATTCTACTGAGAAATAAGTATAAACATCTGTAGCTATTTTTTTTCTTCTTGTTCTTGCATATATTTCAAAATTTATTTTACTAGCAAACATTACGCATTGGCTTAAAGACTGGCGTTTTCGTTTAGATACATAAATATTAAAAGTATTTTCTCCACTCCCAACTCATGTAGTTTACTCGAAGAAATTTTCAAAATATGTACTATCAAATGTTTGAACACGCACAAGACCATCTTCACCGCCTGATGAATAGCTTTTACCATCCGGATGGAACGCTAAACTATTAATAGGGCCAAAATGGCCCTTAAGACGTGCAAACTCCTCTTCATATATAAGATGGAAGAAACGAGAATCAAATTTGCCAGATTTTGTAGATGTTGTTGTCACCTCCATTGCATCTTGACCGCCACCTAAAACAACATGATCCAAAATTGGACTTATAGACGCTGAATTGACGGGTCGTTCTGTTTTATAGGTTTTCAAACACATAAGCGATTCCGCGTCAAAAAGTTTTGCGGATGTATCTTTTGAAGCAGTAACAAACATAGTGCCATCTTTATTTAATTGCATATCGTTAATGCCAGCGGTGTGATCATTAACAGAATTAACTTCACGACCCTTACGTATATCCCATATAGAAATTTGACCATTATCGTGACCTGGAAAATGTTAAGTATTAAATTTTTTTTTTAATTTAATTTTTTTTAATGCTCCAATATTAAAAAAAATTCGTTCAATTTACTACCTACGCACCTGTTATAATCGTTTCATCCAATGGTCCCCATAGCATTGACGTGATTTTTGACTGTAGCATCGGTAAACGCAAGATTGGATTTTGCTCCGCAGTACTTGAGTCTGCTGTGCGAACATCGATTATAAATAATTCTGAGTTTTGACCCATCGCTTTATCTGTCGAGTACGCAGCTTGATTCCCCGAATAACTGAAATTAGTGGTGCGCACCGAAGACTTGGTTGGAATCGAAGCAATGACACTACCATATTCAACATCCCATATTTTTGTGGTCATATCACCGGCTCCCGAAATCAGTTTAGATGTTGTCCAATCGACATCTAAGCACCAGACAGCACCCTGATGACCGTCATAGGTGCCAAGACGTTCACCATTGAGGGAATACCAAACATTTGGTTTCTGATCTTTGGAGCATGAGAAAAGTAAATCACCTTCGCGATTGTATTTTATTTGCGTTATGGAACGCTCATGTCCCTGCAGCATTAAAGGTCTCTGAAAGTGAAAAAATTGTTAGTTGGCCATTTGATTCTTAAACTCAACACTTTTAGGTTAGGTGACAGCGCATCGTTTTTAAGACAAAGTTTTACAGGTTTTTCGTGCTTCTGTCGAGTATATTTTTAGCTTTATAAGCTGCATTTGTATTGTAACAAATTTTGCTATTAGAAGTCCATTATAATATTTACCATGTTGTCTTGTATTCAAATAAATTTTATTAAAAACAATTTCTGCAAATTTAAAGCACAGAGCTACCGTCTGTCAAAAAGGACGTTTCGTGTACACCAGTACTAGCGTCAAACAAAGCCCTACAACCAGTTCTGTCAAAGTGGCAAACATTTACGTCGCGATCATTTGTGAATTACGAAAAAAATGCTATTTCTTCAAATCATTCATATAATGTTATTGTAATAGAATTTTTCGATTTTTGCTTCGAATATCAATTTTTACATCCAACCTTTTTGATGTTCAACACCATGGTTTATCATTAAATCATGGTTCAACACTTTCAGATATGATTTTGTTAGCTTACCAGAACCTGAATAGTTAAAATTTGTTTTTGACAAGTACGCATTTATTTAGGGCTACCGTGCAAAAAACAGATTGCTAACTGCTAAGCAGAATGGATGCCAGTTCCGAGTGCGATAGAGCAACAAAACGAGATAGCATGATTTTTTCTATATTTTAGAGAAGGATGCACAACGGAAGCTCAATAAAGCTCTACTGCGTATCTTGCTCTGACCTATAGGAAAAATTACGTAACATCGTTTTGCTGTTTTCTCGAGAGTTTCCTCGTATAAACGTTGACTTTGTGCAAGAAAATTTCAAAGCATTTACTGCGTCAACCCGCCACAACAAACGTTAATTCAAAGCATAATTTCAGATATCGAATATACCGAAAGGGAATTTGCGGTACGACAAATTCTGTACACCACACTTTCGTTTTTCCTTTCCTTTCGTTTCGAGTTGCATTTCTTTTTCATATTATTTGCTATTCAGCCTATGAAATAATTTGAAATCAATCACAGACCCAATTCATTTTCATTCGCTTACTATCAAAAGACTCACAGCCCCTTGTTCATGTGTTACTTAACGCTGTTTTTAAACATTTTGGACCCCTCCCTGTTTTTCTCAACAGTGATGTAATTGCATTGCGTTAACATTTTTAGAAACTTACATATAAATGTATGTATGTTGAAATATTTTTTTAGGCATTATATTTGCAATTGATTTATATAACAAAATATAAAATTAAGCTTAAATATTGCAATTAATGTATTCAGTTATTGAATGAAACAATAATAATACTTATGAGTTACAAAAACAGAGACACAACGTGAAAAAGAATTTTGATTTTTCTTTGTTGCACATTTTGCTTATGTTCTTAACAAATCTATTCAAAAAGGATAACATATCAGGCTTAGAAATTCTCACTCATCGGCTTAAAGGTCACTGCTGATTTCATTTAGCAACGGATGAAACTAGTATGACTATGTTCAGTCGTTTTTGTAATTTTTTGTTGCTATCACACATTGTACTACAATGTATTGTAGCAAATATACATAAATTAGATATAGAATAAAATGTAATTAACACAATTACATTACAAAAATGTGACCTTCATCCAATGTTGAAAAAAAGATAAAAGTTGAAACAATTTTCAGAGTTTTACATTGATTTTTCAAAATTCAAGAGTTTTAATGTTTCCCCACAATTTTTAGAAAAAAAAAGGTTAGCGTAAAAGTTAAACCTAAGGAATCTGAATAAAAACTTTCGCAGCAAATTTCACTTTCGAAAAAGGAGCTCTTCGAATTCCCATTCTTCATTACCAGACTTTCATGTACATTTGCACGTATGAAAGGTGCTTATTCACTTGTATACACTTTCAAATCTTTGCTCAATGCTAGTTGTCATAAAATTTTGCCTTAACTAATTAAGTACAACATAGTGAAAATTTTAGGCATATACGTGTACACATCTTACAATATTAACACATGTATTTATATTTAATCTTCTATGTTTTAAGAAATGTTAGTGTTTATAATAAATATTATACTGCATTATTTTTCAAGCAGTTATTGACAAAAAAAAAAGAATTTATTTATTTGCAAAATACGGTTAGCAAATACTCATAGTCGTTCTAACTAAACCACGATTTGTTATTCATTTGATCAAACTTGGCAATGTTGAGCAGTATTGAATCAACACATTGATGACTGTCACGATTTTGTCCATAATAATCCACAAATTCACCATCAGGATTTACTAAATACATAATTATAGTGTGGTCAACCTAAATAAAATTGAATTGTTGTAATGACCAATATTAAAGCAAATATTTTCAAAACATACAATATAATCATTATCTTTATCGCGCGGACCAGCGCTGAAGTAAACACGGAAAGCCTTGCAAACTTTGCTTATCTGTTCCACTGTACCCGTTAGACCCAATAGTTTGGGTGAGAACTCTTTCACATACTTGCCAACGACTTCTTTGGAATCACGTTCTGGATCAACAGTAATAAAAATCGGTTGTATAGCTGGCGTCTTCGGAGATTTTTCTATAGTGAATATTCCATCAATTATATCGAACTGCGTATAACTTTCAGCTTCCAATTCATATAAAGTTGTTTCTTACCAATTCTTTCGACGACCTCAGCCATTTTTTCTAGTTCATCTGGACATATATCTGGACAGTGTGTAAAACCAAAATAGATCAACAACCATTTGCCTAGAAAATCATCTGATTTACGAGGATTCCCCTCAGTATCAATCAGTTCCCATTTACCGCCTATAGCAGCTTTTCCTAGTTGCCGCTTACGTTCGCGCATTAAAGCGTCCTCTTTTTCTTTCTTCACATATAGCATGAAAGCTAAACCAGCGGCGCCAGCAACACCAATAAAGCCCAGACTTTTCCAAGATATTGGACCTTTCCCTTTAACGGGATCCGAGACCGCATGTCGCACCCACGACTGCATCGGAAGCATTGCCGATGCCTTTGCGGCTGATGCGCGCTGTGTCAGCGCATTCGTTCTGTATGGTGAAATCAATCGTTGCAGGCTACGTGACATTTTGTTACTTTCACAGTAAAAAAAAATCAATTTATAATTTTCCAGTTAATTTTATTTTTTTACTAACTTACCTTTACGTAAAGAATGCAAAATTTAATTGAGATTTGCGAGATTGCAATGAAAACATCTGCAAAAATTTAACAGCTGTCAGTTATTGCAAAAAGTTGCCAGACTGCTTTATTATTTGTATGCAGGTGTTACACACTGTCTTTTTGAAGCGCGAGTTGTCTTTGAAGCTGCCACTAATGCGCTTGAAGATTTATTTGGCCGCTCTAATTTAGTTTCATTGGCAGTGACTTGATAAAATTTTATTTTATTATTTCTTCAAAATAAACACAATTTGCTGCATAGTAAATGCATTAAGGGTAAGGCAAGTTCACGTTTTCACATAAAAAATATAATGAAATTCCGATTGAAAAAATTATTGATTATCAATAAGAAATCAAATTAAAACCTTAATAAATAAAATTTTCACAAACGGAGATCGAATGTTGCACGTTTCCATTTAGGTGCAGTTATCCAGTATACTGATGTTTGTTGCTGTCTAAATGTCATACATATAAGCAAAAGTCCAATCTAATACTTTAAAATTTGAAATCAAAATTTTTTATTCCGTAAAGGCCGTTTTAAACATTGTGATTCAGTCTCGGTCTCTTCTCACCACCTCACGCCCATCAATTTCCGATCAAAAAAATCTTTGTTTGATGAATATATTCGCCGGTCGAATTTTATCGTAAAGTGGTCTCATCTCATTTTTCAACTCAATGTGAAATATAGCAATGAAGTTAAGACTGGAATTCATAACTTTTAACTCAGTTGATTAAGAATTTAACCAAAAATTTAACAGAAAGTTCGAGAACACAGCATTTATAACAAAATCAAATCACTAAAGCACTCATGAGAAACGGAAAAGTATCTATAAAAGTTGATATGAGATTAACAGTGCTCATTAGTCCTGGTTTAGTATTTTTGCATAAAAGCAAATTGAACATGGCAGGAACAAAAACAAATTTTCGAATCTTAAAAAACCTTCATCGAAAAATCCTTTCACTTTTGGGGTGATACCCGATTTCCCATTGAACAAATCATTAATCAGTCGCCTGGGTAACGCTGTTGTTGGATGCTGCCCTCATTGTTGTAGCTAATGAAAACCACTCCTTCCAAGCATATCAGAATACCAGCGTGTCGTTAAAATTTATTCATGAAAAAATCAATTATATGGTATCATAACGTAGCGCATTAGGCCAAACTAGTTACTCAGACTTAATGCAGAAGTACTGTGTTAAGTTCTCATGTATAGTTCCGTACGCCTTTCAAAATCCTTCACGTGAAATCTAACAAAGTTTCAATCACGTTTCAGAAATCATTCGTTTAAATTTGAGAAAGCTTTCTGCAATATGTCCACCTTTTGATTTTATTTGAAACGTTGCAGAAATCTTGTAAAATTAAGAGAAAAAATAAATTTATAAAATTGTAATAGGAAATAACTGTTTGCGCCGTTCCTAGGTTTATTAGGAAGCTGTTTTGAGAAAACTTTCTTCAAATCCGATTCTATAATATAGGTCTATTGGACCGCAAATTAAAAAAAAACCCTTCAGGTGTATTTTGTCCGTATTTTCAGCAACACGAAAAATGTGAGCGTGACTTGACATTAGGGGTAGTCTCTCCCATACAAAAATTTCCTAAAACGCTATATCTTGGCATCTAAGGTAGATTTTTTTAAACTTTTAGTAAGTCGCTTTCTTTGTTAAATTTCAACGAAATCGGACAGAAACTCTGTCCGTACCGTTTATATGTTTGAGCTACGAAGCTCAAAATTTGGCACAATTATTTTTAAGCCGCAAGCTAAAATATAGGCACAAATAGGAAAAATCCATCTAAAAAATTTTGAAAATAACACCCTAAATTGAAGTAATTTTGATGGGAGTCTCTTCTGTATAGCTATTTAGCTTAAATTGATACATGACCAGTGCTATTTTTTCCAGAGGAGGTTGACTAGAAATAGATAACATGTTTCTGGATCTGTTTGCTAGTAGTGTCGTGAAATTCTCATTTTTATTATCAGGATCCAGTGTCACATTACTTGTGATTAAAACGCTTACTTTTGATTGGACGAATGGTGTTGGTAAATTTACCCGACAGCTTTTTTCATAATGTTGTAGAACCAGTTGTAGTTTTGATTTGCTTCGACTGCTTTTGCCGCAAGACTTTTTGTCCCAGCAAAGTTTACTGTGAGGAATCATACACGAGATTTTGTTTATGCCATTCCTTTCAACTGGGTTTTTCAGTCGGTATTATGGGTATGCGATTAAGGAAATCGGCAATATTTGAAAGATAAATTTAAGAAACAATTATGAAGCTCGCTCAAACTCTTGTAATTATAAGAGAATCCACCAATTTCTGTTAACTGCTTGCTGGAAAGTATTAACATCAAATTAAAAAAATAATTGTTTTTTATTAATAATTTATTTTATAATTTATTTAAATGTTTTGCATCAATTTTTCTGCAACATTTCGTTTTATGCATTTTGTCAAATTTCAATGTAAAGTTGATATACTTTATTTATATATGTGTGTATGCATGCATGTTTGCAACTTATTTTTGTGTATTTATTAAATTAAATATCATGTCTCTAATTTATTATCAATATTTTTTTAATTTTGTTTTTAATATGAAGTTGTGCAGCTCAAATCTACCATGAAATGTTACTTTAATTTTCAAATGCTACATGAAGGATTTCAAGACTTGTTACATACTAAATATTTTAACCAGCTTCTTGTTGTAATTGCGTTACATATGAATACTTTATTACTCTTTAACGAAATTCATTAAAAGTTGATTAATTTATTTAGTTTTCTGTTTAATTTAAACGAGTTTACTTATAAACTATTTTTGCGCTTCTTTATCTTATTGCAGTTGTGTGCTTATGAAACATTTTTCTTATATTTCAATGGTACAATATAATCCTTTGTATTTACTCGTTAGGTAAAAAACGAAACATTTAATAATTAATAGTTTTATTATTTCTTTCTCTTTATTTTAGTAAAAAATGGAACAGAAACTTCGACTGGCAGTGGATTTTGATGTAAACGAATTGCTGTGTATTTTGTGTAAAAACATGTTTTTTTTTAGGAAAGAAAAATAAAAGTATTTTTAATCTGCAAGTAAAAATATTTTAAAAAACTGGTTAAAAAAATTAAAATAATGAAAAACCGCCAGCGGCTATTGATGAGGTCTGAATATTTTATGAACTTGTTTATGAAATGGTGTAGTAAGGACCAGCCCAGAATACTACATACATATGTTGATGAAAGTGTTTAAAGGTTCAAAATGGGAATTAATGATAAGAGAATAAATACATTTACTTACCGTTCAGCTAGTTCTGTGTTAAAATTTTGTGTTTTATTGAAATTATGCATATTACTGAGATAAGTGTTAGTGTTAGAAAAAAAACCGGTTGTTGTGGAAACCCAGTTAACTTAAATGAATTTCGTTGATATTTTGAATATCAAGTTTTGTAAATAAAGTAGTAAAACGCAAACTTGTGTACCAAATGATAACTTTTAAACAAGAAACTTTTGATATCACTTCAATCTTTTAAGGTTGAGGTAAGATTTATGACCACTAGACTTTAAAATTAAAATATCTGATCTCGTTTTTTTCAATACTGGGAAATTTGAAAATCTGAAATTTTCTACACGCGACGCACAACTTAAATTTTCATTTATAAGTCTTTCGAAGTTTAATGTTCCAAATCGACACATTAGTTTTCAAGATAATTCTAACTTTTCCAGGTTTTGATTCTTCTTTATGTGTCCTACCTTCTTTGTTGGCTCTCATATATCGAAAAAGATATGACTTTAGAAATGTTTTTGAAATTTTGGATACCTACAACAAAATCTTCATCATTTTCTCACCATAAACTTGAAGAAAAAACAACAATCACATTATTTTCAAAATAATAATAAATTACAAAATTCTTACAGGGGCATGGCAACAAACTCAACAATCAAATTAATCTAATAGTACCACCATTTTGTTGTTTACTGAAAGCTTCTAATCTGTAAGAAAAAATATTCAAATTCCTCCTTGTCCCATAGTAGAGAAGTGTTTGAAATAAAAGCAATCATCTTCACTTTGTTCAAAATATATGCCTTTAAAAAAAAATCGATAAATGTTCCATTTGATACGCATAGAAAGGTCTGTGTAACTATGGAGAAGCATATATGAGAGCATGTATATTTTCGTGATGAATACCTCTCCTCAAGTCCAATGAGATATGTTAATCCATCTATCTGTCTGACTATCAACGTATTCGATGAAATTTGGTATATTGTTAGATATTTAGGCACACTTCTTGGAAACCGAGATTTTTCAACTTATTGGCGCATAGATATAGTCAAAATAAAGTATAAATTTTAATAATTTTTTTCCTAAAAGTCGACTCTATTTTAACTTTAACTAGGCGTCATTGATTAGCGTATATTATAATCTAACTTTTGAGCGGTTGAATTAAAAGTTGTTTTTAATTACTTTCATGGCTATGATAGATGTATTGACGAAGCATCAGCGATGCATCCCTTGATTATTCTTAGATTTGAACTCAAACAATTTATGTAACTTTTCCACACAAATGTTCCACTAGTCAGTGGCGTAGCTGGGGGAACCACAGAGGGTCGTTCCTCCGGGGGCAGAGGCGCCAAAATGGGTGTTTGCATTCATAATATTAAATATTAAAAATTTCATCCTAATTTTATTAACGAAAGGATTTTTTTGAATGCACAACGGATAGTGCCACCTTCTATATAACAAAATCACTCAAAACGCTACATCTTAGCACCTATGATAACAGGACTTTCGAAATGTGGTGCTAGGATGTATATTGTCTATGCTATGTACCTCACAAAATATGGGCGGGATTAGCCAAGACGTGACACTCTCATATAAAAAAAAACATTTAAATATAGGAGTTTCAGAGGATGGTATTGCGTTTCTATGCAAGTTTACTTTGGCGACAATTGCCAGTCTATTTTTTTTTAGGGTAAGTAGCGTCTAAGGGGCCAACCTTATTTTCCCTTTTACTGATGTTCTATCAATCTGACCCTTTATAACGACTTATAAACGACATATATCCCCGTTAATGTTTGCTTGTTTCGCGACAAAAAAAAATACAATAAGCCCAAAAAAAACCGAAAAGCTTTTCTTTTCTTACGCAATGTCTGGCAAAAAAATATGGATTGAAACAGATTTTTTTTCAAGGAACACGCCATATTGCTGAGAAATTGGAAAAAGAAATGGATTAGAATGGTTGTAAAGAAATGGATACGTTGGTGATCTTCTGGAAAGAGGTCGCAGCCGCACAACACAGTGGTGAAAACTGTAAGGAGAAAGTCTATAAGAAGTGTATGCTTCTACTCGTCATATCACTGGTCAACTAGGTCTTAGATTCTGCAAGTGGTCTGAGCTTAACTTAACCTCAAGATACTAAGTAGTGCCTGCAGTATATATACTTCAGTGGCCATCCAGTATTCAAAAACAATCACAAGCGAAGTCAAAACAAAATTTTATGTATGCTAAGTGTTTAAGTGAAAACATAAATGAGCCATTTGTTTGAAAGTAGTGCAACTACATTTTTTCTCGTTTTAAGAAATTAATAAAAGGCTCACGATTATGCACAAAATTTTATTTTGGATTGGTTTAAAAAAAGAACAAATGTCTTCACCCACTATGAGCGAAGTTCATAGCTATCAAAGTTTCGAAAAATCTTATTATTTTTATACAAAAATTTAAATACGTTTTGATATTGGTAAACTTTTTGTTTTTAAAATAGTGGCAATTCCAACTTGTATTTTGTTGCATTTTCTATTAAATTAAAATGTTAATCTGAAAAAGTTTAAAGATTTGATTAGTCAAAAGCCACAAATATTACACTCATTTGAAGTTATACCACTTTCAAACCAAACAAATTTTATAGTTTTAAAAGTAAAATGAAAAAAATATTTATTTTTTTCGCTTAAATCTTTATTTCAAATATACAAATAAAATTTAAAATCAATATCCTGGGCGTCAAGTGTGAATAAATTGGTTTAAAATTAAAACGCTTATAAAAATTAAAAAAAATATTAAACAAAAAATTATTTGATCTTGTATCTTTTATTACCATTTGACTGACATCAATCGACTATATTTCTTTTTTTACTTACTATTAGAGAAGAAACTACTTTTAATTTATTTTATATAAATTGTTGAGTTTTTTTCAGTTTACTTTTTTTACTCGAAATAACTTTACTACAAAGCAGCAGGTTTTTTCAATTTAAATTTTTATTTTTTTTTTTTCAATAAATAAAATTGAAAAATTTAATAGCACAAACTTTAAACTAATTTTAATACTCTACGCATTTACGCCCAACGTAGCTACATTTTGTAGTTCCTATTTAACAAAAGTAATAAAAACCTGCATTATTACTTAATTTAATTGTTTGCATTTATTCTTTTTTATACATACATATAGTATACGCAGCATTACAAATTTCAAAATATTGTTTTTATTTGTCTTCAGGAAAGTTTTCATAACAACGAAGACCGAATTGAAAATTCTTACAAAACGCAATTTAATTAAATTCAATAAAAAAGTGTTGAAAGGTTTCCAAGACGGTGTTTTCTAATTTCATTCATAGCTGGCTAGCGCTGTTAGTTGTTTAAAATTATATAAAATTAAGGCTGTGTAGATAACGATTTAAACGGTAACTCGAAAAAAAACATCTAACTAACTAGTTCTCCAGTTTCATTTAAAAAATACTTACGACAGTTTATATTCGTATATGCTCTAAATATTGTTATTATGCTCAGATAAAAGTGAAGTATTGTACCTCATCGTTGGGGATACAAAAACAGCTTTGTACCATTCAGAAAGTTTTCAGAAGAGACAAGATTTTAAAAAGGTTTCCAAGAAATCTAGATGTTGTGTGTAGTCCCACTCTACGGCTTAATTTAGATTCAACATAAAAAAAAACGATTTATGATATAAAAACATGAATTTCACATAGGTTTTTAGAGGACAAATGATTTACAGATAATGGGAATTGACCACAATTTTCATTGTTAGTTATGAAATCATTACCCTCTGACAGGCTGATTTTATAAATGAAGCTATTTTAAAGTAGTCACCACTTTTCGTACCTTACAGTATACAAGAATATATTGTACAGAAGATATCTTCGACTAAAAACTGTATACAACAAAATGGTTTGGTAAAATGATTAGCCTAAGCTAAATATATATGTATATAAACATGCAAGTTACGCTTTCATATTTAAAGGCATATAGTAGCGATTACTTTAAAGAAGCTTCGTTGATAAAAAAAAAATACAACAGTATTAATGTCGTGAAATCGAGGTTACAGCAATCCTGCGGATTGATTTGGGTTCCGCATTAGAAAAAAAAATTTAAGGAAAAGGTTTACGGAAATAGAACAAAAACTGCGATAGAATATCACAATTATTAAGCAATAAATATTTCAAAATGTTATATCCAAAGTCGCAACAACTGAGAGCGTTCTTGTGTTCCAGTAAATTTTCTTAACATTTCGTTATTTAGGGTAGCTTGAAACATATAAAGCAATTATTAAAGCAACAGTATTTTGGGTTTGGTTGAAATCGATTAACGAAATTTGCAATGCCAAATATACAATATATATTTTTTATGGATATATGTATGTGTATTATGCGCTTGCCTATGGTTTTTTCGCTTTCTCGCAACTTTTCGCTTAGAAATTTCATTTTTCATTTAATTATTTTTTTCAATATATATATATATAAGTATGTATAGTAATTATGTTTGTATGTGTGTATATATTAATTTTCACATTATGTATTTATGTATGTATTTAATTTATAATTATGTATATTATCATTTATTTCATTAAATGTTATAATGTATTGTATATGTAAATGTAAAATAAAGTAATTATAATAATAATATAATAGTTTATAGGTAATATTTTTATGTGTTTATATCAAAAGAAACGTTTTTTGTTATTCTTTGCTTCCATCTCCAATTACATTTTAAGGAGAAGCTGGGAAAGGTGTTAGTTATTTTTATATTTTTTTTTTTCTTCTCTTAAAATCTGTACTTGTCATTGAAATTACAATTTCGCAAATTTGCTTTTTATTGATTTTAATTTTCTTTAAATATTTATAAATGTAAGGTTTTTGTTATTTTTCTGCATGCTTGTTTTTCTTTTTTATTCATTAAAATGCTTAATCATAACCAATTAGCTTCCGTATCCGTTTTTGTTGTTTTTGCTCTCCCTTTTTTTTTGTTCACACTATTTTGTTAGCTTTTCCAATTGTTGTTTTCTTCTTGTTATTTATTTTTTTTATTTATATTTAAGTTGCTGTTTAAACAAATACCTTCGCTAAACCATCTGCACCAGCACTTGCGATATACGGTTTTGTTGCATGGAACGCCACATCAAATATACTTTCATCGAACTTCTTGCGATGCGCTGTAATCTCCTGCACGCATGTTTTATTGTCAAGATTCCACAAGCGTATCGAGCAGTCATGCGAACCTGACAACAAATACAGACCATGAGCATCGACAGCTAAGCTGGTGACCGGCTCCAGATGTGCAACCATCGAATGCACCAATGACCCTGATGTGTTGTCCCAAAAGCGTATGTGCCGATCTTCATGTGCGGTTATTGTTATCGGCAGCGTCGGATGCGACACGACTTTATTAATAAATTTCCCCGTATTACCGGACATTTCTTGCGCCGCTTCTAGCTTAATTATCTGTTTGCCTGTTTCTGTATCATAAATAATGCAATGGGCGCTATTATAAGCCACCACTATATGATCAACCTCATTGCGAACAAAGTCTACCGATGATGGCACACCTTCGGCCTCGGCAGTAAATGTCTTTAGCAGCGGTTCCTTGGCATAGGGGGACCAAAGCTTTACCGTGCCATCGGCAGAGCACGATACAATGTTGCTGTTCATTGTCGTAAGACCCCAAACGGCGTCAAGATGTCCCTCAAGAGTGCCCGAGTGCACATTACGATCATAGCAATCGTATGGATCAATGTTTGGTGAAGGCAGGTGCCAACACTCTATATTACCATCGAGACCGCCTGAATAGCAAGTATCGCCTGTGGTGGACATACCAAGGCACAGCACTGGACCGGTGTGTGCGCGAAATGTGTACAGCGGTTCAACATCGAGACTAGCTGATTTTTTGGCTTGCACGGTCTTTTGCAGATTCCATAGCTTTAGAGTGTGATCTTCGGACGCTGTAATGAGCACCGGCTCTTCGGGATGAAATATAAGCGAACGTACACCGTCAAAGTGAGAGCGTAATGTGTATTTGGCATTCCAAGTTTTGCGGTAGCCAGAGCCGGTACCACCGCCAGTCCCATCTTTTGCGTTGGCATCATAATTGCCTTCGGCTTCATTGTTGACCGTAAGTTGTGCCAATTCACCCAGTCCAAGCGACCCATCCACTTCTTCTTCTTTAATTAAATTACGCCGTTCAGAACCGCGGGCAGGTGAAATGTTTATTGGTTCGGTATTCGATGAGTATCCTTGATGTGATGTGTAAAGATGTTGGTTATCGTATATGTTGAAATATTGTAATGTTGCCATATTGTATTTAGTGCAAATCGATGAATAATGTTGGCAAGATAAGGATTAGAAAAAATATAAATTAATAATTGTTGCAGTATGTAATATAAAATCAAAAGGATTAAATGAAAAACAAGAAAACTCTTAATTAATTTTAAATGCATTCAGGAAGGCAGGTGCTACTAAAGAGACATACAATTTGATTAATATATATGAGTTAAATAAAAACTAGACTATTTTAGCCAACAGCACACAACGATTTAGTAAATTTTCTTTATTTTAACAAACATTAATTTTTGGGGCGGGTTATGATTTGGCCAAACACTTTTTGATTTAAAACACAAGTAATTAACAAAAATTTTGTATTGTGTGCCATTTATTTTTTTTTAACAATGAATCAAAAACAAAATAACTTTAGAACGTTTATTGATTTGATTTATAAGCACCTTCTGTAATTAGATTTATATCATTCAGAAGCTGGTCCCCAACTTCGGCGTCAAGATCTTAAGAGAAGAAAAAACACAAAATAGTTTACGAACACAATGCACACAATAGAAAAAGATAGTAAATAAAAAAATTAAATAAAAACCATCAAATCATTTAGCATAGGAATGTAATGATGTATGTTATGTTTGGTTATAATGAGTGTTTAATTTTTTCGAGGATTAGATCATAATAAGCTCTTTGTCTTCGATTCGGACAAAAGGATTTTCTAACAATTCTCGAAGCATTACTCCCAGTGGTTAAGAATAAAAAAACTTTGAAATTCATCTCCTCTGCATATCTATCATCCGATTGGATACGAAAAAAAAACTTTAGTCACAAGTCTATTTTCCTACCGCTTTTAGAAAAAAAATTATATAAATTTTTTATTTCAAAATACAAATTTTATTATGTTTAGCCCGCAAAGTTTAATCCGGCGCTGCATATCCCATAAGTCCTTAAAAAAAAATACAGGTAGTCCCCGACTTACGACCGTTCGACTTAATTTTTTTCATAGAAAATGCTTAAAATAGTTTCGGGGAGTCCCTAAAATATGTATATGAGAAAAAATTTAAAAAAAAAACAGTAGTATGTACAAGGATTCGATTTATTTCAGTACAAATAATACGTTTGTTTAAGTGAATAATTTTATATCATCCCAAAAATGGCTGGAACTAGTAGTACACTATGTATGTAATATTTTTCTTTAGTTATTTTTTATGAAACTCGACTTACGACTTAATCGACTTACGACCGATGACTAGGAACCTATCTCGGTCGTAAGTCGGGGACTACCTGTATGTCCAATTTGGCAAAATCGGTCAAATTTTGTTTTTTTTTTTTTTGAGCAAGTCTTTTGTCAACCGATCTTTTTTATTTATTTCGAACTTGGTGTCATTTTAAACATTTAATCCAGAATAATGATGGGTTTTCAGTACATAGGGGTCACATTGTTCGTGTTGTTATAGCTCACGCTTTCATTTATTCATAATTTTTAGAAAGCTGGGTCAATTTTATTTTTCTATATGTGCGTTGAGAAGTATTTCTTATAAGATTTGCTAGGAAAATATTGAATAAAGATTTTTGAATTTAAGTAATATTTTTAAATTTAGGGATCCATGTTGAATTTTTTTTTAATCAATATATTCATCGTAAAACTTATTAAAATACTTCCTAAGAAATAGAAAATAAGTAAAATTGATCCAATCTGATAAAAGTTATGATTAATTAAAAAATTGCTCGCGGCAAAAGCAGGAATATTGAGACCACTAACACTGCAATTCAAAGGAATTGCATAAAAATCGAACGCTAAAAAATTTCAAGCGGGTAGAAAGAGATTTTGATAAACGTGATTCTAATGTGATGGGATAGGTTAAGAAATACCGGCAAATGCCGGTATCTTAATTCAAACCTATAAAAAATCTCCTGAGAGAATTTCCTCTATCTCAATTTTACATGTATTTTAACAAATTATCATAAACAAAAAATCAATTATCTTTACACAATGAAAGCTTAATAATAGGGATTTATATTCTATAAAGATGAAACATGTGTTCGACGATGAGCGGCTAGTTGTATTTCGGAAGTGAAATTGTCGGTTACGGTCACTGGAAATTATTGATCGTGAATTATGATTGATATGATTATAAGCATAGAATAACAAGATTATTTTCTTTTTAGTAAGTCTGACACAGCCATGGAGATCACGTTCCATTGAATTTCATAATTGCAATCATAATGCATTATTCAATCCCCATATCTGATTTAACATTACTATTAATAAATTTGAAATATGTTAGTAAGCAAGTTGAGTTTTTAAAAAAAGCGAAATGGCGGATATAAGCTTTTAAAAAAGTTTTTTGGTGTATTTATATAGTCAAAAAAAAATCAAAGAAAGAAATTGAACAAATATGGCCTTTTGCATTACAATATTACTTTCTTAAATATGGATTATTTCAGGCGACATTTTCATTTTGAAAACCCGACCATTCTAGAGATAAGGAAATTTTGATACATTTATTCTGTACAAAAAATTATATGGTTTTTAGTTGACTTACAGTTGGTTTTAAGCTCTTTTATTTGTTTTCTTATGAATTTTCTGTAACAAAAAAGAATAAACCAAACAATCCTATAATAAGTGACCCTTAATTTATCGCAGCCGAAGCGGGCCGCCCCGTCCAACTAGCAATTCCAGGGTCGAAGCGAATAACAATAAATTTAATTTTCGACTTCATTTCTTGGATTGCCACTCGCTATGAAACTAACAAACAACTTCCACCATACAAACGCAGAACTCGATGTCAATTTTCAGTACCACCACGGCCATGAAGTCCTAATTGTTTTTGACAAACTTCGACCTGTGGGACCTGTCCACAATTTACAGCATTGGTTTCCTTGCAACTATCATTATGCTCAAAAGTATCTAACGATACACATAAATGTATATCAATGGTGAAAAGATCGTGGCCCCGATTAAGTGATTGGTTCCAAGAAATACCATATTTTGACTTGTGGGGTCTCTATAGAACTTAGAAGTTTATACCCCTAGTAAGACGTATGTACCTTCAAAATAAGGTAATTGTTATAAGTACTGCACGAATTTCTTTTTTGGAATTTCAAATCAGCTGTTTGGTTTCAGTTTTAAAAACAAATTATCAACTTGAATTTGATATTTTTGAAATTTGATGCAGAAATTGAAAAACTATATTTAAAATATATTAAAAACTTACAAAAAATTCTTTTTTTTTTGTAACGCTTGTGTTCTATTTTTCCTTCGAGAGATCATTAAAAACAAACAAAAAAGCTTCAGATAACTTTTTCTGTGATCCAACTTATTTTCGAGCAAGTAAGAATACAACTATTGAATTTTTTTAAAACTCAAAAAATTGATAACGCTGTAAAATGGACAAAAATGAAAAAGAAAATATAAATTTTTTTCTGTACAGAGTAATATGTACTCTAAAGTTACATAGAAGTCGGCAGGTTTGAAAGTATCGAATGAAATACTCTATGTGTAGCAATTAAAATTTGTAATTCTCTAAAAACTGACACATTTTTCAAGTAAGTTCTGATATTTTTAGTTACCTTCGCTAATTATATCCTTGCTGTTCTTATTACGTAATGCTGTTTTTACATCAGAATCATCATTTTCACCTGCTACCATTTCTAAATCATCGGAAATTTCATCATCATCGGACATTTCGGTTGGTCCCAGAAACTCAAAATTTGCCATTACAGCTGCTTCAGTATCTAGTATGATGGCATCATTTTGCTGCTGCGCCTTTTTTGCTGGTGTACGGCGACCTTTGATGGAATAAAAAAATTTAATTTATTATATTTTTTATAAATTGAGGGCATCTTACCTTCCGATTCTGAGGCTCGTTTATTATTCTCGTTGCCATTTATATTTGGACTTACATTCTCTTCCTGTTCTGAATTGTTATTTAGTCCGAGAATTGAGCGCACACGATTTGAACGCACATCAATTATATTGTCGGTGTAACCAATTTCTTGAAGGTATTGTCGAAGCATTTGACGACCTTGTCGCCAGGTTGTATTAGATACAGAACTATAGGGCACCTCTGAATCCGGTGCAACTTCATTACCAATCCCAGCTTCATCGACTGGAGGCTTCCATTCTGTCAGTTGTGGTGGATCGGTACCATATTTTAATCGATAGATTTTGGCGCGTTCCTGTCGCAATGCATACTCGAGCATTTTAATGCGACGCGTAAGATCGGACTTAAGACTTTCAAGGCATTTACGTTCGCCTAGTAGCATGGCAATGCGCGCCTGAAAAAAAGCAAAGTGGAAAGTTATATTTTTTGATGTTACTATATAGATAAGTTTTAATAAATATGTAGACATTTTTAGTAGTTTTTTTAAAAATTCGGTACGATAATTGTGAAATTTTAAACATTTCAGATTTACATTTCTAAAAAAATCATAAAACAAAAATGATAAAAATTAAAGAAAACAAATAAAGTAGTGAAAATCAATGAAAATATAATTGATAAAAATACTAAACATTGAATGTAAGTAAAGATATCCAACTATGGAATGTAGAAATTGGATATCAAATTTCCTTAAAAAAAAATACTATTCTCTCTCACATAGGACTTAAAACCAAATTTAATTGGCAAGTCCGGCAACTTTCGAAATTCGACTTGAGAACAGGGTTGCCAAGTCGTACATAAACAAAAAAAAAGAAAACAATTTTATGGAAAAAAGTTAACATTATTTTATTAGTAAGACTTCAATTTCTGTGTAGGAAAAACTTGACCTTTTTTATCTTGTTTCTCTTTAAACAAAAATTTTAAGTACGTAACCGGTTATTTTCGAAATTTTTGATCCCTGCTAGGCTCTGGATTTGACTACAATGTGAATATATTACATTTGTACATATTTTTGTAACTCACAGAAGACCGCGTTACGCCGGATATAAAAAAAAATGTATGTATGACTGATTTCATGTCGTGTCCTAGCCCAAAATCGAACATAACTGATTGACCTAAAACTTGGGTAAAGTGCTGTCCTTTTTGGATGTTATTTATATCAAATAATGTTTCTGTTTCTTCAAAAACTGGCGGGAGTAGGGGGTATAATAATTTAAGATTATGGCTGACACCCTCTGTTTGGCGTAGGTAATTTGTTTCCTGAATTAACTGTAAAAATCTTAGTCTTAGCGCTTTAGTTAGATTTTTAATGATCTTTCGAACGGTTGTTATTAGTTTTCGAAAATTTTAAAGTTTTATTTTAATTTTTCACAATCAAAAAACTTTTTTTTGAGGTTGAATACTTTTGAAAATTTTTTTTTGATATTTTGGAATGAAAGCTGATTCTAATTAAAAAAAAATATTTGAAATCATAGAATGGCTTTAATATTTCTTTTATACCACAATGATTTAAAAGATAAAAAATACGCAGTGATACATAGAAAATTGCAATTACGATTTGATTAAGTTTTCCATTGGTGAAATAAAAAAAAAACAAAAAGAAACTACATGTCGACGGTTGGTCATAAATTAATCAATAATCGAGAAAAGGGAAAAACTTGCTAGAAATATGTCAAGATTGCTCAAGCGAGCAATGAAATATAAACATTGTTAGTCGTACTCGTACGATACGCATCATGCATTCCAATAAAACAAATTAAAGCAAATAAAATTCAACAATTTAAAAACCAAAACAAATAAAATCTATGACCAAATAATTTATACGGTAACATTTATTTGGAAAAGTACAGACAAAGAAAGAGAAAAGCCGTCACTTTCAAAAGGAAAACTGCAAAATTGCAGATTACAAAAATTATTGATAACAAAAAATAAGAAAATAATAAGTACATACTAATATTTAACGCCAAGCAATCATAATTTGCTACATATAAACATACATATTTGTTTTTTTTTATTGCTTAATACCACGAATATGAATGAGTCTACAATTTGTAAATATGTGTTATTAATTCGAATTTATAATTGATTCGTTAATTAATTGCAACAGTTAAACAACAAAGAAATTTTTGATAGACGTATAGAAATACCGAACCAACAACAGGGGGGATGCTTTGCTCATATATTGCGAGAGATAAAAATTTTTACTAAGTACAGATATTTTGATAGAAAAGTTCCAAAATTTGGAAGAAAAAAATTAAAGTGTGGCCTTCCATCGCTGGCGTTCAGTCAGTGTTTAAACAGAATCCTAACCCAATGAGGACAAAAGCCGCATCGATTGTGATATCGACGAACAAAAGTGATAAAAAATATGTACTTAATATATGCTAAATTTGATTTAGATTGTGGGAAGGTTAGGGTTATCAGATGACAATCCAGAGCCAAGAAACGCCTTGCGTTCTTTTGTTACTCACTTTAGGGGTAGTAAATATCTATACGAAATTAAAAAAAAAAAAATTGTGGTAGTGAAAAACTAAATACTTTCAATAAAATTATTATAAAGTGATAAATTTTTCAGTCACATGAATTCATTGAGTGAGTTTGTTTCCTATCACTGAATTATTTAGTGATTTTTGGAGTCAATGTGTATGTAACTCATTTCAAAAGTAGCTTTGTGTGAGTTAACCCTTTTAAGGAAATAAGTTCCATAAATGATTTGTTGGAGAGTTTATAGGTCAAAATTGTTACCATTGCATTCTTTCGATAGCGGTATACTTTAACTTTTTGACTTTGAACTCGACTTAAAACTACGCATAGATCGCTTGCGTTAAAATAAAGTTAAATTTAGATTGTTGCTGATTAAATTAACATGGTTATTGATGTTTATTCTCACGCTAAATATATCATTTTAACTTTAAAAATACATTACACATACAAGCATAGCCAATAAGTTATTCTTAAAAGTCGAAAATTAAATCATGTCTACTCTAATTCTGACCGATAGGCAGACGAATTGTCGAATAGTCAGATATCAAGGCATGCATAATGCTGAACTACATACGATTTGAAATTTATTGAAGCATGCATTTAAAGCATATTATGCTCAACAGCTGCGTTTGTTAAGTTTTGAAATATTTCAGTTTATGAATAATCAACAACATGCGCAATACCAGTGAACAAATACTTGTATGAGTGTAAAAACGAAAACACATTTACAAGATTGCAATTTTATTTTTTTAAATTAATTGTAATAAACATGAAGTGTTTGTTGTACTTATACGTATTCACAAAAGCTTCGCTTAGTTGAAAAAAAAAAGTTAGGTATTATTGCATATAAACACTTACTACATATGTATGTACTTATGTACACATGCATACTTGCACTTACATATACTTATATGTCTACAGGCAGTTAATTAACGGTAAGAACGCTTTTTCACAGCCAGCCAACCAAAATTTTTTCATGTATACTTTTTTTTAATGGTAGGCGGAGCCACGCCCCTAACGTGAAAAACCTTTTTACGATTAAACTAATGGACCCATGGACGATTTTAACAAAAAATTTGGGTTGAAGATAGATTGAAAAATAAGAAAGGTTATAAAAAAACTCTGAATTCTTTAAGTGGGCGTGGAAACAACTTTAATAGGAAAAAAACGCTGACACGGCTGATCCGCTGCACTGATTTTGATGAAATTTGGTATGGCGATAGATTTATTCCTGAGTAAAGATATTTGTGTTGAGTGGGCGGTGCGACGCCCCTAACAGGAAAAAACCATTTCACTGCTAAGCCAATAAACCGATTTTGATGAAATTTGGTACAGAAATACATTGAAACCTAGAGAAAGGTATTTCTTTCAAATAGCCACGCCACCAATAGGAAAACATGTTTTCTCTGCTAAAGAACAGATTTTGATGAAATTCGGTATGGAGATACAACTAATCGACTGATTTTGATGAAATTTGGTATGAAAATATGTATATCTAAGGAAGAGATAGGGATAGGGCAACATGATACCATGATTTTTTTTTTGGAAGCGTTGACAAAAAATAGCTCTTTCTTATATCAGCTTTTTCATATTATATTTAAAAAGTTGGTTGAATTTCAACCACTGGGCGAACTCTAGTTATCATTATATGTATAACACATTCGCATAAAACATAAATAAACAAAAATTTTTTAAATTGACAGCAGTATTTTTTTAGTGTAACTTTAAGTAAAACTTAAAATTCATGATTTATACATAAGTATAATTTTTCATGATGGACATACATTAAAAATAAAATTAACAACAAATTAAATTTTTATATTGAATTTTTGCTGAATTAAAAAAAAATGCTAGGACCGATGCGGTCTCACGAGGTTAAATTTAATGTTCCGAAAATTGACATTCCTAATGTGTTATATTTTACTGTAGTTGCGGGTTAATCGATGCACATCATCTACATATTCCCACCCCAAATTGTAACATTTTAAAACGTTTTCTAACTCTTGTGCTTAATGTGTGATTTCTCCCTCATTGATATATATTTGTAACGAACACTCCAAAAAATTAATTTCATCACTATTCTTACCCTTATTCAACGCTCCTGCGTCCCTTTCCCGTTTCTTCTATCCTGTTATTCAAAACATGTAAGTAAAGGTTTGCAAAACTTTATTTACAGACTTTTAAAGCAGAAAGACACTTTTCCATTTTGCCCCGGGGCGCCCAATGTGCATGGTACGACATTACTCTGATATCAACTCGGTTTCTTTTTTTCAGGTTTTAACAAAGTCCAAATCGGAAAGATCAAGTTTTCCTCTTTTATAGTTGACTATCTGTTGCCCATAATTTTTTACGGGTAGACTGTTTCTTGTTTCAAAGGTTATAGTACATAAATTTTGAATCCTAAATTCATATTAGGTATATATGATGCATTTCATGTTAAATATCCTAAGCTAAAAATCGAAAAGTTGGAATAAATTACTGTTAATGCAGTTTGGATCACTTCACTAAGGAAAGTTTTAAACGTTGTTTTTGCATAGAAAAAAGGTCGATTTCTTTCGACTGTATAAATGGACTCTCATCCTTTGTTCTTGTTTAGAGCAAATCTCCTACTTTGCTTATCTGGCAGGACTCTGGATCGTCAATAAAGCTGTAGCTTTGAAGAAAATATAAGAAAACTTTAGCACCAACTAGTCGCCATTATTGCAGAATTGGAATAAACTTTGACACTTTACAAACATTTTATTTGCAATTGCAGCACTCACTTCACTTGCTTGGCGTTTCCATTTCTTTTGATTTGAGGTTTTCGTCCACAAGGGCTCGATGGACTCGCAACGTGTGAAGTGACTTGATGGACCTTTCAAGTGCACTCATGCAGACCTCTAATACATACACTAATAAACACTAATGAAATTCGTTAAAACAAATGTTTTATTTTGATGTTGGATTTTGCATTTGTTGTTGCTTTAAACTCCCCCAGACCTCATGTGGCCGAAATTGAGCATTGTGTTAACCTTTAACATCTATGCAACATTATTAATTTTACCCGAGAATCAAGAAAATTAACAAATTTTGGACTTCATCAGCCAACATTTACGTTAGTTGCTGTTGAAATGCAAGAAATCGTGTCACTGCGCACACTTTGCAATAAAACACAACACAAAAGGGATACACAGAATTTACGTGGAACAATAAAAAAAACACAATTGTTTATATTACCATTTTCAATTGTTTCACACATGCAATGTTATGCTAGGAAACAAGGAAGAAAGATGAGACCAATTGAAGCGTAAAGTAAAATTACTGTACTGCATACAAGTATTTACATATAGAGAAATTTATTTTTTAATTTAATCAAGAAAAGTTGGTTTCACAGAATCTTCGAGCTCAAAATAGAACTTATTTTATAACTGATAAAATATGTTTTGTTTTTAAACATTTATTCTAAATATTATCCTCTTAAATGATTTTTAAACAGTATTTTCTTGAATTGTACCTAAGTATTAGGACATGTCTACATATATATGTAGTATCTACCCTCATATAGTTTCAAGAACTTAATAATTACTGATTTTCTAAATTGACTGCTTGTTATCAATGAAAATTTTTATAAGTTACTCTTATTAAAAATTAAAAGTAGGTAATCTTTTTTTTTAATTTCATAGTAGGCGAAGAACCAGTTTAAAAAGTATTTATGTCATGCAGAGCTGAACATTAACTCGGCTTCCTTGACTCAAAAGAAGAGCTAAATGTAAACTAATGTGAATTTTTAGTTCTAAAAATATTTTTACCATATAGAATAAATGACCCTTACAACTTTGATTACCCTTCCTCAAAAAAAGTCCTCTTTTAACAGTGTTCATTTTTTTTGCTTAGCCCCACACAAGAGCTTTGTTGAAGACACACGTAGAAAAAAAATGGATGCCAAATTGTAATGAACCCATGTAACAATGGATATTTTGGAGTGATAAACAAGCACGCTGCTGTACTCCTAATTAGTTTACCACATCTGTATATTCTTGTGGTAAGCCAAAAGCGAACCCATGCTTCTGAAAAATTATATATGATGGCTTGGTAAAATTATAACAACATTATTATGTATGTGAACGTTGACCTTTAATATTCTAATGATTATTAAGACCCACATTCAATCATCATTATCGCAAGCTGCCCTACCGCATGCAGAAAGTTTGTTTCTTATTTGCATTGAATATGAGAACATTTTGATTTAACTGCAACCGCTGCCGTGAAATCTGCGGCACAACATAAAACTTTTTAATGGAAATGTAATAACGCGCTTTAATTGTGTCAAATACGTTTGAGAAAAAATCTTAGTAAAAGAGAATAACTTGCGAACAATGAACCTAAAACATACATTAAACGTAAAAATTAAGTTTTGATATTTCTTGTAGTTATTTTTGCATACAGATATGAAGAATGTTATGTCTTAATTTCTCCGAAAAAAGTTAACGTTTACAATAAGTAAATATCCTATCAACTCAAAACGAGTGTGAAAATTACATTGAATGAACCTTAAGCATGATATATCATGAGAAATTATTAATTTTAAAAAATAAAATTTATTTTTTTTTCATATTTCGCATAAAACAAATGAACGTAACATTTTTAAATTTTTGCATTTTACTCCACGAATGTATGAAAATAAAATATTTAAGAAACAATCATACAAAGATGGTTTGCTTTATTGTATGAAAGATAAGAACATAGGCGACTTCAGTTACTTATTTGAAGAAAATTAGAATTTTGTTTAACCAATCTCGAAGAGAGTTAGTTGGTTTTTCCAGTGTACCGATGTACAAGATGAAGGTAAAGATAAAAGAAAAAATGTTTTTAAAAAATTAGTAATAAAAAAAATACAAAAATAACAAGAAAAATCTATCGTTTCAATGCAAATACAATGCAAGCCAATGGATTGAAGTAAGGTTGATGCAGTTCATTCAGTTTAACGCCCATAATTTTATGCAGTGATAAATAATTTAACAAATTATTGTGGGAAATCTATGAAGTGGCACAAAAAATGTGGCAACATCATGCGCCATGGTATCGGTAAAAAAATGAGCATGAAAACAACTCCCAATTACAAACAACAAAAGAAGAGTGCAAATATTTATGTAAGAAATAACTTAAGAGCAATCATGCTTACAAATGACTACAAGAAAATGTGAGCGTAAAAAGCAATAGAGAAGAAAAAAACAATATTTAATAAGGTGAGTGATTAATTAATGCCGTTTTTGCACAAAGTATAATTTATGAAAAATTTAAAGAGTGCATAGTTATTTCCTGCAGGCAAGGTTATTTTTTGCAATAGGGGAAATTATCATTCATCTATTCTTAACCAATTAAAGTTTTTAATTGTTTTACTATTTTAGATTGGACTTCATAACAAAGAGCAAATAGAAATATTTGAAATTTAGAAAATTAGAACCGGATTATGATATTTAAAATTCATGCCATTTATTTTTACATAAATCGGCGGGTTACAAGCAAAATAGACCATCTACAAAAAAAAATCAATTTTATGTTTTTGGTGGTAGGTATACAAATTTTAATTGCTAATGTAAAAATTTACTCTTATAACATACCTTATCAGGTACTGTATATATATTTTTTTAACAACCAATCGAAAATAATAAAGGGTGTTTTTTTTAGAGGTATAGAGCTTCGAATTGAAATAAAACACAAGAAAATCGTTTTAATGTCCATCAATTTGGCTTTATTGGAAGGATAATTTTATGCCATTAATGTTTAAATATGATTTCGGGCATGTGGCCGCCGCGGCTGGCTCGAAAAAAGCCAATTCTACAGTCCAATTTTGAACCACTATTTCGAGCATATGGGGCCGTATGTCGGCAATAACGCCACGAATGTTGGCTTCCAAGTCCCCTAACGTTTCTGGTTTGTTGGCGTAGACGAGCGACTTCACATATCCCCAAAGAAAATAATCCAATGGTGTCAAATCACACGATCTTGGTGGCCAATTGACAGGTCCATTCCGCGAAATTATGCGCTCATCGAATGTTTCCCTCAATAAATCGATTGTGACGTGCGCTGTGTGGCATGTAGCGCCGTCTTGTTGGAACCACAACTCATCCACATTCATGCCATCCAATTCGGGAACAAAATAGTCGGTTATCATGGCTATATACCGGTCTCCATTAACGGTAACTGACTCTCCAGCATTATTTCGGAAGAAGTATGGCCCAATGACTCCACCAGCCCATAGAGCACACCAAACAGTCAGTTTTTGTGGATGTAATGGCGTCTCAAGGGTCTCATGTGGATTCTCTTCACTCCAAATGCGGCAATTTTGCTTGTTGACGTAGCCATTCAACCAAAAATGAGCCTCATCACTGAACAAAATTTTGCGATGAAAATCAGCATCGAGATCAATCTCATTTTCGGCCCATACACCAAAATCACGACGCATTGCATGGTCTCGCGGCTTTAATTCTTGCACAAGCTGGATCTTGTAAGGTCGCAAGCCAAGATCTTTGCGCAAAATCTTCCATAAAGTTGATGGACAAAGCTCCAATTGCTGTGCACGGTGGCGAATCGATTCATTCGGGTCCTCTTCAACATTTTGCTCTACAGCGGCAATTGTTTCTTCGGTGCGCACTGTTCGACGTCTCTGCGGATGCGTATTATCACATAGAGTAAACGTAGTGCGAAAACGATCCATGGTTAACCGAATTAATTGCTCTGATGGACGATTATGTCGACCATAAAATGGACGGAGCTTGCGGTAAACTTCGCGAACTGAACCATTATTTTCGAAATAAATTTGCACGATTTGCAAGCGTTGTTCTTTTGTCAACCTGTTCATGATGAAATGGCAAACCAAACTGAACATAAATGACATTAGAGTTGCCAGATTTGACCATAAAATGCCAGTTTTATCTCTATTCGAAAAACAAACCTCTAAAAAAAACACCCTTTATATCACAAAGTTAAGAGGATTTTAGCATAATTAAAATAATAATTTGCGTTATCCACTAATTATTTTTTTCCATATAGTCAATTTTGCTTGTAAGCCGGCGGTATATTATTTTAATTTAAGTATTATTAAATAAGTCACTCATCAAAACTATAATACAAACATTTTGATCCATTAATGAAAAATTGCAATAAAAAAAAATGCCCTTATAAATTAGTAGGTAATATCAGCACACCTGTTCCTCTTATCAAATTAAACAAACTTTTTAATTATGCCCCAAATAGTTTCAATGTGGTTTAATTCGAGGCTTTGCGCTGACAGGCCAGAATAAGCACCCCACATTAATAATACTTAAGGACTAGTTCTTCACCTTCAAAGATTTTGAATTTACATTCACCGCTCCAAACAGATGCAGGTGTTCTTTTGGAAATCGTAGGCGTTGTTCAATATTTTTTTTTTAAAACATTTTGTACACGTCTAGCAATGCGTCCATATAAATTATTTTCTTTCAAGCATACAATTGCATAGATACATTTACATTATAAAATTTTTTCATCTGGACTCTCAGCTCAGATGATGTCAATAACGATTCAGCCTTGCTCAAACGAACTAATCATGTATCTTTAAAAAAAAAAATTTTACATGGCTTATTTCGGGGAAAATTATTATTAAAAGTTTTATAATTTTTGAAACTTAGGTGATATCAGCAATTAATTTTGTGCTTTTGGAACAATTCCTAGAAGATTTTACGTTCACTTAGTGTAGAGCCTTTATTTTTGTTCATTTTAATGCGATTTTTGTGTACATATTTACGTTTTACAAACTCTGAACAAATATTTTAAATTCAATAATAATGAATTAACTTCAAAATAAACATTTGATTGGCTTAATTATGTGAACGAGAAATCGAAAGAAAGCTCTCGCTGATGACCGTACACGATGGAATAGTTTTCTAGATGCCCTTTTTCTCCGACTTTTAAAATTTGAACACTTGGAGAGTTTAATTTGACAAGGAATGTCCTATATTTTCTAATGAAACTGATTAGAACTTTTGTTTGGATACACTAATTAAAAAAGTTTTTAACGAAATTGGCTATTTGTTTTTCATTAATAAAGAAATACCTTAACAATTTCTTTAAAAAAATTTTATTAAAAATGACTAGTATACAAACTGTAAATAACCTATAAACTATATTTAAACCTTTCTTTGTTAATTACTTATACCGAAAGTGACAGAATGATATTTTTACAGAATTTGTTACTTTGTCTTTCCAAAAATTTGGTAATTCTATAGAAATAAATTATTTTCTAACGATATTTCACCATACACAAAACTTTGGAGTGCGATTTTTTTAACACGTTTGCAGTGCGATCAGTGAAACAGTTTCAATTTTTCTATAATTAAACTATGTTGTTTTAAGCTCATCCACTTAAGTTTCCTGTATAAAAATAAACCAAAATATGCCCTTATGTAATGACCAAAGACGATTAAAATGATAATAATATGCGGGTTAAAACAAAATCTCTCACTTCCTCTACTTGAAAAACATTTTAAACGTAGAAAATTTTAATCCTACAATTAGGGTTTCGCAACCTCAAACTTATTAAAAACCTTTGTTTTACAACAAAGATATGTATAATCATTCAATTTTTGGAAGTAGACTGCATATGCAGCATTGGCTTACACGAGTTATCAATTTTTTCAATTTATTTCATGTTTCTTAGTACATACCTAGGACTTTAATATTTATTTCATTTATTATGTAACAAAAAGAAAAGGGCAACTATTTGAAAGTAAAATATCATCAGAACAGCTACTGATAATACTATACAATAATAGTACGACGCATTAGGGCAAAAATTATGTGACTGAACGACTACATACTAAATGTAGAATCATGACGACAATGAAGAAAATTACTTGGGAAACAACGTCATTAACTTACGTTTTGGGTTGAAATAATAATGGTAGCTTTCTTGAAGGTCATGAGAGGTTTAGGGTCAGCAGAGAGGATAATAAGGTACACAGTTTTAGCATTTTGTTCAATGTTTCACAAAGTATGTAAATAGGTTAATGACAATATCAGCACAAATTTTAGGGGGCGGTGTTGCAGAAAAACAGAAGCAGCAGTGTATCAAAAAATTGAGTTTGGATTTGCATAAATTGCTTATTATTATTATACACTTTGCTGACCTTTTTTGAGTACGCAAATTAAATATTATTACAAAGTAGGTAATTTGTATAAAACAAAAGCTGCTGAAGAGTTTTTTCAAATTAGAACGAAATATGAAAAGTAGCAATTTCTGCACCTTTGTCAGTATCGTTTAATTAATCGAAATAAAATCAAAGTAATAAATACAATTAAATACTTTAACTCACTACATATCTGTGGTCATTTGACAAAACAACCTCTTTCGATCTACGTTAATAATTCAATGTAGCGTAAGTCTTGCGTTGAAGCAAATAGCTTATGCTGCATTGAATTATTACCATAGATCGAAAGAGGTTGTTTTGTCAAATGTTCACAGATATATATTTACTTCAATAGCTATCTGTGTTGCGTTTTGAAGCTTAAAATCTTATGGGAGGTGCCACGCCCTCTTTTCGAATATCACCAAATTTTGTCTAACGCTAGACCGAACTGATTTTTGTATTTGTGAGAAATTTGGTTTCATTACTTGGAATAACTCTCTGTGTGTAGCGTTTTAAAGTTCTTGATTTTATGGAGGGTGTCACGCCCACTTGTGGAAATTCAGTAAGTTCTTGTCCAGAGCTTATCCGAATTATTCCTACTCTATCTGTGAGATTTTCCAATACTTTAAATAATTCTTTCAGTAGAGCGTTTTGAAGCCACGCTCTCTTATCGGAATTCGCCAAATTTCTGTCAAGCGCTTGTCCAAGTTATTCTTAATATTTGTCAGAATTCCGGTTACAATACATCAAATAGCTCACTCAATATAGCGTTTTAAACACATTATTTGTATATGGCTGGTATGCGTGTTCATGAACCGATTTTATCCATTTTCAATCCCAAGAACCTTGTTTGAAGGTGTAGCTTGTATACCGATTTTCATTTGATGTGTTTTCATCTCCTCTACTTGTGGCTTATTTTCAGAGTTATTGAATGAAGCTTTTTCGTAGACCTCTCACAACCAGGGCGACTAATGCATATTCCGATTTTAAGCCATACTATTACTATCAAAAAGAGATTAAATGGTAGGAAATGAATATGAAAAATGCAACACTTCCTCCCGGACTATAAGAGTTTTGAATGTATGGTATGATCAAAAATTTCTTTGATTGTGTTCGAACTATAATGACTTATTTCATGGTTAAGTTCGGTTAACATTTCTTGCTGGGTTTGGGTTTCAAGATATTATTTATTTAATTTTTTACGGCTATTTTGAATTTTTAAATTTTAGCAACTTTTACATAGTTAAATGGCAAAATTATTTAAAACTAATTAAATTTCTAATTAAATGCGAAGCAGCTTGTTCGCAGAGAAAAACACAACAAGGACGTCCAAGATCAACATTGCACACAACACTATAACGATGCAGTAAATGCATTTTGTAGACATCAGTTGTAACAGCCAGCTACACAAAAACGAATACACGTTTGAACGTATATTGTTGGCTGGTCGAGCCGCCTCTCATTTTTTTCTCTTGATTCGATCTTTGCTTTGCTTTTCACCAAATAGGAAAATCAGGTTCGTCATTCTCGTCTACACGTATTTATTTGGCTGCAAGGTGAAGAGCAAGAACAAGTGTTTTGTATCGCAGCCGTCTGTCCGCCTAAGCAAAAATTGACATGTTTTTATTTTTTGCCATAGTTAATGGAGTGTGGCAAATGAAAAAAAAAACAAATAATATTAAACTATGAATATTTTAGTGGAGTGAAGTGCGACATGACGAAAAACAACAGATAAAATACAAAATAAAATAACAGACTATCATAGTGAAACTTAGCGTTTAACTGTTCGATGAGGTTGGCTGTCTGATTGTATGTCTATCTACTATATCTCTAATTTGAATATTTTATATCAATGCTTGTGCGAAAACCCACAAACACACGCACAAATAAACACATCGTAGATTTGTAAAAGAAAAGCTGTTTCAAAGAAGACGTTTTATTGGTGGCTATACAACGCAATGCGCATCGAAGCGAAATATTTTTTTTTTTTATGGATTTTCGATTTTATTTGTTTATTTGGGTTGGATTATGCAAAAATGATGTCTTTGGGCGTTTGTCACTATTGTGAGCATCGAAACGCAACGTAAATCGCTTGTTTAAAAACGTAGATTTTGCAAGCGATATTTTTTAGTTATTAATATTTCCGAAAGAGATATTGGGTTGTTCAGGATAATTTATTGCGTTTCCTTTTAAAATTTCAACACTCATTCCTTATTTTTTGGTGATTTATAAATTAGTGATAAAACGAAAAAAGAGAGCTATGTACACGAAGATAAAAATTAAATCAAAAATCATAAACACTTGTAAAAGTCGACTTGCAGGGGAAACTCTTGTGAAAACAGGTGGCAGAGCAATGACAACACGTATTTTAGCCAGGGTCTAACCCAGAGTGGGCGGCTACCTGACCACCAACTAACACACAATAGAGGGGACTGCGTAAGGCATCACTTGTGAAAAGAGATGATGGGAAATGAGCCCACGGACCCCAGAAAGTCGCTGACTTGAAGTGGGAAGCTTCTTGGTTTGTGGCTGAGCCACAACAATGGGTTGTGTTATTAAATTCACAAAAATAATTAAAATTATATATAAGAACCAGAGGACCCATTTCCATAAAGGTTTTCGAATCGATTATTTAACAAATGAAAAAACCTATTAATATAATAGTCTTTTAAAAAAAATGTTTATAATTTCTCAAATCAAAAAGAAATCAATGAATTAAAATTAAATATTATGAGTGAAAAATTGCAGTTTGTTAAGTTTTATTAAAGAAATTGAAACCAGTCGTATTTTGCAAAATTTCCATAAGAACATGATATTCAAAAATGGAGGAATTGAAAATTTTCTGAAAAAGCCGGTAATTGCATGATTATTGTTTTTAATGAGAGAAAAAGAATGTCAGCAAGATTTTTCCACACAAAAATTTAATTTTGGACGATTATATGAATTATTTTTAAGATTGCTGAGCAACTTTTTCCCAAAAAAAATTTCACTTTTTACCATTCGAAGGAAAAATTATTTTATTTTGAGAAGGCCGGGAATTCCTTCTTTTCAACTTCGTAGACCTGATTATATATGATGGCTTGCAGTTGAATACATGGAGTACAATCTTTTCTGTTCATACTATTTACAAACAAATTCAAATTGTATGACGTACAGATTGTTTTCCACACACGTACCTCAAGAGTTTTTTTTTTGAAAGATTGGAAAATAAACTAGTTCCTTAAATCAGATATTGAAAAAGTTGGTAACATTTTTTTACAATGCTCAGAACGTGGAGTTTTACAATTTTTTCCTGAAATATCAACTATCTGAAATTATTTCAGAAAAGAAATTTTCAATAATTTCCAAATAATTGTTTTATTATCTGGCCACTAGATTTAATCGTTTTGAAACTGCTAAGTCAGTGGGAAAAGCGCATATTGCTGATTACTTGAGTTTAAAAGTTTTTTTTTACTTTATCTTTTTATGTTATTATATTATATTGAATTTATTAATTGTCTGCATATTTTTTCAGAGCTCACTAGGCCCGTTCAAGAAAAGCTCATGCTCTAAAATTCTTCGGGAACACTTAAAATTCGAATGGGAGTCAATTTTTAAATTTTAAGCGTTTCCGATGAGTTCTAGAATATGAGGTAATTTTATGTGGCTAAATTTAGCTGAGAAAAACTTTTAAACTAATAAAATAAATTGAAAAATGGATCATATAAAGGGTGTTTTTTTTAGAGGTATAGAGCTTCAAATTGAAATAAAACACAAGAAAATCGTTTTAATGTCCATCAATTTGGCTTTATTGGAAGGATAATTTTATGCCATTAATGTTTAAATATGATTTCGGGCATGTGGCCGCCGCGGCTGGCTCGAATAAAGCCAATTCTACAGGTCCAATTTTGAACCACTTTTTCGAGCATATGGGGCCGTATGTCGGCAATAACGCCACGAATGTTGGCTTCCAAGTCCCCTAACGTTTCTGGTTTGTTGGCGTAGACGAGCGACTTCACATATCCCCAAAGAAAATAATCCAATGGTGTCAAATCACACGATCTTGGTGGCCAATTGACAGGTCCATTCCGCGAAATTATGCGCTCATCGAATGTTTCCTTCAATAAATCGATTGTGACGTGCGCTGTGTGGCATGTAGCGCCGTCTTGTTGGAACCACAACTCATCCACATTCATGCCATCCAATTCGGGAACAAAATAGTCGGGTATCATGGCTCTATACCGGTCTCCATTAACGGTAACTGACTCTCCAGCATTATTTCGGAAGAAGTATGGCCCAATGACTCCACCAGCCCATAGAGCACACCAAACTGTCAGTTTTTGTGGATGTAATGGCGTCTCAAGGGTCTCATGTGGATTCTCTTCACTCCAAATGCGGCAATTTTGCTTGTTGACGTAGCCATTCAACCAAAAATGAGCCTCATCACTGAACAAAATTTTGCGATGAAAATCAGCATCGAGATCAATCTCATTTTCGGCCCATATACCAAAATCACGACGCATTGCATGGTCTCGCGGCTTTAATTCTTGCACAAGCTGGATCTTGTAAGGTCGCAAGCCAAGATCTTTGCGCAAAATCTTCCATAAAGTTGATGGACAAAGCTCCAATTGCTGTGCACGGTGGCGAATCGATTCATTCGGGTCCTCTTCAACATTTTGCTCTACAGCGGCAATTGTTTCTTCGGTGCGCACTGTTCGACGTCTCTGCGGATGCGTATTATCACATAGAGTAAACGTAGTGCGAAAACGATCCATGGTTAACCGAATTAATTGCTCTGATGGACGATTATGTCGACCATAAAATGGACGGAGCTTGCGGTAAACTTCGCGAACTGAACCATTATTTTCGAAATAAATTTGCACGATTTGCAAGCGTTGTTCTTTTGTCAACCTGTTCATGATGAAATGGCAAACCAAACTGAACATAAATGACATTAGAGTTGCCAGATTTGACCATAAAATGCCAGTTTTATCTCTATTCGAAAAACAAACCTCTAAAAAAAACACCCTTTATAATAGTCATTTGGTTACTAAAATTTTGGTTAGGGGTGTTTTGGAATTTACATATGTTATCATAAAAACAAATAAGTTTAATTAAAATAAAACTACCTTTCTAGAAGCACAAACAAAAACACTTTCATTAATTTTATTCTTTTTTGTCCCTTAAGTATTACTAATTTTCCACGTAGTCACCAACATAATAGGATTAATTAGATAGTACGGCTGAGTTGCATTGTGCAAGAGTAGTAATTTTCTGAAGGTCTCACTATAAGCTATCTCACACAGTCTGCTTAATGCCTTAATTTCCTGCGTCACAAACATAAAGATTAGCATGAGATAAAGTACGGATATCGTAAGGGCAGCACGTAAAGAAAAGAAAAGCCAGCAAACACAATTAGGAAATCCGATGCCTAAGAAGACAGACAAACAAGCAACAGAAAAAAGCACATTAAAAATCAATATAATTATATATGTATGCATGCTGCTGCTGCTAAAGGTAAAACTGTAGAAGCGACTTGTTTTTGCATATATAAGAAAATTTGTGTTTTTGCTTTTGTTTCTCTTTTCGGAAAGTTCAATATCAACAAAAACGCTGTTGGAGTCACGCGAGGTAACTTAAAACCACTTTTGCGAGTAAAAATGTATATGGTAGTGTAAAATTTTTTAAAATTAAAATAAACTTCTAAATTCAAGAAATCGATATTTATACTTTTTTTTTTGCCATATCAACAGTATCCAGCAAGCAAGTATGTAGTGACATTTTATTTTCAATTTGGTGCCTTATGTACACACAGCAAAACAATTAACTTAGAAAAAATTTAACAAAAATTATCTTTAATTTTTTATGTTTCATACATTTACAGGTAGCAATTTAAGTACAGATGCAATTTATGAGGGACGGAAAAGTAGAAATGAGTGAGTTTTTATTGAACCAGCAACTTATATCAAATCTTTAGTAAACTAGCATTTGACTGAAGGTCTAAGCAACATATTGAAGAAAAAAATCCGCCAGAATTGAACAATTACCCTGTTGTGGATTCCGATTAGAAATTGCACCGGGATTGCAACCAGTTTCGTATTTGAAATGCTACTTTGCATATCTTGTGGAAATGCCAATATTTAATTTTTAACCAATTAAAAATTAAAATAATGCAAGAAAATGAAGTAAAGTCGTCCACAACTAAGAATTTGGATTTGTGGGCTTTTAGAAAAAAACATTTTTAAAACGGAATTAAAATTGCTGTTTTAAGGCCAAAATATAGCTTTTATCAGGACCCCGGCCACCTAGGGAGCTGAAATTTGGTCTATGGTGATATCTATTAAATTATTTTGACGTTATTTAAATTTCATACTTATGTTGTATGTAATTTCATCAAAAAAACAGCAAATATGAAATTTAAAGAGAAACTCTAAGGATTTCTTTTGTTTCAGCAAATAGCGACTCTAAATTACATCCGAAATAATTCCCAAACCAGTTTTGTTGTAGCTCGAACTTGATTAAAACTTGATTAAAGCCCACCGTGAGTAGACATGTAAGTAACTTATCGTTTCTTACAATTTCAAAAGAATATATTTTTTTTTTATATGCCAAAACACCAAAAGTAAAAATAAGTTTTCGCACTAGTTAGTGCCATAAAAACACATATGTATCGTTACACACACATGTTTAATTCAAATGGAACATGTTTAAAGAAACACTGAAGCGTTTCCGCAAAAGCAGCGCAAATAACTGAATTGCACCGTAGAAAACACAAATATTTACTACTTTTTTATTACATGTTAGTCGTAGTTTCAAGATCTCTTAAGCCAAATTTCTGTACCAATGAAAATAAAAAGTTTATTATGCTCAAATTCAACAGGTTATATTCGATTTTCATAAACTAAAGTGGCGTGACAGCATCGCTTACGGTTACATACTGTTATTTTAAAATAAAATTTAGGAAATTTCATTATATGGGGCATTTGACGTGACAATGAAAAAAATTAGATTTTGAAATTTGTTCATATTCGGACAAATTGTACTTCTAGAAGTTTTTTTTTATACAACGCTTAAATGTCAAGTTATGGACTCCTAAAAATTGACGAAATAAAAAAAAAGAATGGATTTTTCGGAAGCATTTTTTCGTTTTTATGGGACCTGGCACTTTCTTAAGTAAACACTTCAATTTATATATATCCTTAACTAATAATCATTAAAATATTTTTTGCGAATCATCTATATACTTAAAGCTTTTATGTTAAATAAAATATTTAAAAAATATGTCGAAAATACTAAAAATTTGATTTGAAACTTTTACTTCCGGTTTTCTATACACAAAAAAAAAATTAAAATTCGAATTTGACTTAAAAATAAAAAAGAGCATCCTTTTTACTAGTTAAAGCAATATTGATTATATTTTATTATAAATTCATTGATTCCAATAACACCGTTCAAAAATTACGGGCCTTAAACTTCGGCAATTCTTCAGAAGCCAATAACTCGACAATTAAGCCTTATACGAAAAAAAATTGTGTGCACACATTTATGTCTACTAGCTGTATAACTAACCGGAACATAAACAAATTTCAAGATCTAACTTTATTTTCATTGTCTACTTCGCCTGAAATGCCTCATATGTTTATGACATAAGCAACGGCTGAGCAAAAACTGGAAAGATTTGAAGAACACTACGTTATTGGAAGAGATATTTCAAAAAATATAGTCAAACTATAACTATGAAAAACCATTACATTAGAACTTCGCTTTTGCCTAATCAGCTGATGCAATCAAATTTAATTAATTAATTTTATATTAAATGAGTCCTATAACTATTTATTTTTGTTGGTATTATTATATTTTATTTTTGTTATGGAATCGCTAGGAATTTAGTGTTATTTAACGCAATCTACGCACATTGAGCTCCTAAGGGTTACTCTACTTTTAAGTTAATATGTATATTTCTTAAAGATAATGTCAGTTTCGAAAACGTAGCTGTTTTATTTAGTACGAGTGTATGTTAAAAGTGCACATTCCTTGTGTGGTAAGGACCAAATGTATTACACTTAGATTTTTTCTTATAAAAATTTAAGGAGTTTCTGGTGTTTAATAATTCAAGATAAATTCTAAGTAAATAATTGAGGTAGTAAAACCAACATTTTATTAGTCAATTTACTCGTTAATTCCAAATAGCAAGAAATATTTGGCAAATTAACGAAATTTATAATAAAATAAATTCAAATCTACAGAAACTTGAATCCTCATAAAAATTTGCACTTCATGGAATAATGAATATCGGCACTTTAACATTGACTTGCCTTTTTTAGTAATTCACGACATCAAAGCAATAATGTTGTGTTCATGAGACTGCATGGAAAATTGTTTATATGAAAAAAATAAAATTGAAAATTTATTGATGAAAAAAAAATTCTTTTCTCCTTTTACTTGGCTCAAAGTAAATCCTACAATTTCAAAGTGTAAAATTAAATACAGTTTTATGACTCACCTGCAATTCTGCTCTGTCCACATCCCACTGTGACCGCTCCAGTTCAAACCGAGACCACTCATGTTGTATAAAATGTAAAATTCCTGGTATTGTATACTGTGGTGTTGTTTGTTGATTATTTGGTCCACCAGGTCCACCGTTACCATCATCGACGCCATTATTGCTTAAGCCAGTTATACCGCCGACACTGACACCACCGACGCCGCCAAGACCGCCAACACCGATACCACCGACACCAACACTGCCAGCACCACCAACAACACCACCGCCACCGCCTCCAACTGGTTTATTATTGATACCAGTGGTGGCTCCTGAATTCGTGCCCATTTGTGTTGTTAATATTGCTTCTTCCACTTGAGGATCGTCGTCGTCCTTGTTAATGTGGTTTATCTATCGGTGGGAAATTGTTTCTTATTCTCGTTTTACTTGCGCTGTTCTTGTTGTTGCTGTTGTCATATATTTATTGTTGCTTATTGTGAATTTTTCGAGGATTTTGATTTCTTTTCTGGTGTTCTAATTATTTTTTTGTTATTGCTTTTAGGTGTTCTTGTTGTTCTGGTTGTTAATGTTATTGTAATTATATAGTAGTATATAGTTGCTTGATTTACCTCTTCGTAAATATTTTCGTAGGTGTTGATTTTTTTTAATTTAATTCAATTTCTTTTCTTTATCCTTTTGAAAGAAAAATTTTATTTTTAAATTGCATAACTTCAATTCAAATAAAGACCAAAGCTTAACCAGATGTATGGCAAATTAAGAGTTGTAGTGAGAATTAAATATAGTATTTCAATAAGAAAATTGAAGTACAGCTAAAAAAAAGACAAAATATGACATACCCAGTAAAAACTGAAAAAATACAGGATATTGTGTTGAACAATACAAAGCAAAGGGTGACACAGAGTAAATTGTAGGCAAAGTTGATATCTATTGAAAAATTGAAAATGTTAAGTTTTGTGAAGACATCCGTTACTAGCTATTACTGAAAATAGGGTTACATCTAGCATACAAAAATGTTTCGGATCTATTTTTTTTTCTAAATTGATGTTTTGCTCAAATTTAAATATTTTTTCTCAATCGTTTGGAAGAAAGGATTTTAAGAGCAGAAGATTTTGAGCTAGCCACTATCTAATTATTTTTATTGTGCAGCACTAGAATATTTTTTCAAAAACACCTTAAACAGGGTATACTTTAAAGGTTATTATAATAGAGACATTACATAATTCCGTCAACAGGAAGGGTTGCAGTGCAACAATTTCACCAATACGCCTTTGCTTCTAAACAAAAGTACAATATGATTAACAGTATTTTTAAATAAAAAAAGAGAAATTTTTACTTTGGCTTTTATAAAAATTCCTCATCGATACGAGTGGAGCTAAAATGGGATTTGTAAGTGTCTCCCTGCCTATTGATCGAATAGAAAATTATCATAGACAAATACTCACATAAAAGAATTCAGTAAATTTTTTAATAGTTCAAACATTAAAATTACTTAAACTTTATTTCTTCCGGTTTAGCATGCTGAGCATGAATGTGTGTATACATATGTTGGGCGTGGAAACGCCTCCTTCATATTTTTTCTTTTTTTTTAGGTTGAAAGTTTCATTCTACGCTATTGTTATCCAACACCGGCATGGCTAAACACAGTAATTCTAAAAAAAAAAAAAGTTAGGGTAACTGGGCGGCCTTTAGTAGCTGATCAGAATTTAGGAACTCTCATATTTCTTAATGATGTTGATGCAGCAAGATTTACGGAACATATTTTAGCTGACTCAATAGTTTCACTTACCCAACATTCAGCAAAAACGAGCAACCTGTCCCATTCATTCAGTCTGTGGCAACACCCCAACCCCAAACCCAAACCAGCACCCAGTAAACGGCCGCAAAACAAGCAAACACAAACGTACTCATACACTCAAAACTCGCTTGGATAGCGCCTTCTCGTCGTCCAATGACCAAAAAAGATACTGAAGTCAGTAAATTTTTGTATTAAATGAAAAATTTGCTTTCACTTCGTTTTTCGTTCAATTAAATTATTTTTACAACTTCACTAAACATTTTTTTTGCCTTGAATTTTTCTAAATGTTAATAATCGAATCTGCAAACAAATAACCAAGAAATATTTTTGACAACCGCTGTGAAAAATTCTATGCAATGAATTTTATTCTGATATGAGCAAAAAAAAAAAATTAACCACAAAAATTGCCGCAGAATTTAACGAAGAAAAACTAGAAAACTACCTACGAAAAAGAAAAAAGTCAAAGGCAGAGTTGCCATTTCTTATGAAAATGAATAGGTTACGATTATACAAGCCTCGCAATTTTCGAAGTGATACGATCTAATTTTTTTTCCTGGAAGAATTTTATGCGTCAATTATTACGTAATTATACTACATTTCAAGAAATATACATTTTGATGAAACTTGTGAAAGGAACTTAACGATTTTAAGTAGGTGATGCCTATTCGCTGAAACCAGATCCGAGTTTGATTTTATTGTTCAAAGTTTTAGCTCATCAATGTGAATACAGCGGGAGCAAAATCATTTTGATTTTCTATTCGGTAATCATGGATTTTATGTTCTTTAGCGTTAAGGTCGTCCATAACTATAAGTCTTGTAAGAGAAGTTCTCCATTCCTATTATTTATAATAAAAATGAATTTTGCAGTTCTACGTCCGATGGCCATGCTGCCAAAGCTGGAGGACGTACTGGTACGGCATTACCATTTTGAGAATTTTGTATTTTAGATATTTTCAAATCCATTATTGTTGTGGAAGAGTTTGTGCAGCGGTCTTGCTATAAATCTGGTAGGTGGCCTGTAATGAATTCACGCACTTTTCTCAGTCACCCCTAACCTGTGATAAAAACCCTTTTGTAGCGCTCACTCTGATTCTAAGCTTCGTGGGACAGACGCTGATAAGAGGCGACCCACTCTATATCAGACGCTTCATGAGTTCACTAGTGTCCGCGGGGTCGTAAGTCCCGTCATCTCTCTAACGATATGTTGGAAAACGCAAATATTACATACGATATACATTCAGCACTTCGATATCTTTTAAGACATCTTTTATGAAATAAGGCGCACATAGACTTCTGCGAGCATAGCTTTCAATAATAAACGAAATTATCAGACATGCTCATTTCAATTCCGGATGGAATTCATGTGATTTTCTTTCACTTTCAGTCGGAAGTAAAATATATAACATACCCTTATGCCAAATATTATATATATAGAAGAGAAGAACACGGAGACAGAGAACACAAAGTAATGCTGCGTTCAAACAGTAAAGAGTAGTTTCTTAGAAAATGTGAATGTCACAAATTTTCTAAATAGAGTTGGGTAATGTTGAAGTGAATAATGCTGGTTCATAAAAAAAATTAAATTCAAATTTGTCATATATATTTGAAAAAAATAATTTAGCTCTTCCTGTTTTTGACACATGATTTTGATTGAATTTTATATTTTTTTTTGGATCTAGGATTTATTAGACAAAAAATGAAAATCACAGTCATTTATGAAAAATAAGTTAAGATGCAAGGTGTAGAGTCGGTCAATATATTTCTTGAATATACCAATGTCATAATTATGTTGGAAAACACAATCAAAGAGATTATTGCACAATTTAACCGTACAGAATTGTGACAATAGTGCAACTTCTATTAAGAACTCATGCAACTGGTTAAACCAGAAGGTTGCGAAAAATTTTTCTAAAATCAAAAACAAAAATTATAATGTCATTTAAATATTCCCATTTACTATCTACCTCTAAAGAGCTATGGCGGCCTTTGAAGAAATGTGAATTTCAAGTGCACAAACAAATAGATTGAGTTGATAGTCGATATAAACGGAAAACCCTTACACACGGTTTTAATTTTGAGATGGCAA
Source organism: Meiosimyza decipiens (assembly GCA_963680825.1). NCBI lineage: Eukaryota > Metazoa > Arthropoda > Insecta > Diptera > Lauxaniidae > Meiosimyza > Meiosimyza decipiens. Next base: position 71,659,863 of record OY804260.1, on the reverse strand, counting down.
CCATGACTGTCAGAAAGTAAAGATGTATACATTTATCTCTTTCAATTGAAGATAAACGTACGCACTTGGATGCGAAACTCATGCAGTTTTCACACTCGCACAGTTGAAAGAGAAAATAGTTAACGAAACGCGTTGCCAACTAGATGAATGGGGTTACATTGGCATTGCCAGTCATTGCAAAGAAAAATCGAATAAATCGAGACAAATCAATTTCATTTCGTTAGACAGCGTTTAGACGAGGAAACTCTTCAAAGAAAGTTTCCCTGCCTGTTGGCAAGAAGGGAAAAACGAAAGGGTGGTGAACAAAATTTGTCGACACGCGAAATTCCTTTCGTTCTATTCTTTAGCTGATATTATGCTTTGAATTTACGTTTGTTGTGGCGGGTTGACGCAGTAATTGCTTTGAAATTTTCTTGCACAAACAAATTCTAGTTTCCGTGTGTAAACGCAAAAGAAATTCACAAAAGAGAATAGACAAGAATTTCTCAGACTGAATTTGCTCGTGTAAACGTTGACTTAAGAAAAAAAAAACGATTCCTTCTTTATACAAATTTTTTATTGGCACCGCAACGTTTGGTGAGGGCAAAAAACGACGTGCACGTCAACGAATTAAGTCAATGATATTTCAATAGGAACTTTACTATTAAAGTTTTCAGCACCATTTTAGCTTTTAATAAGAAAAATATATGCTTAAGTTTCACTTCAACTCTTAGTTTGTACTTTCAAAAAATGTTTATTTAATGTAAATGTCTGCCCTTCGCATTAAATTCCACATTTTCAATATTTATACATTTTTCTCCTAAATTTGAATTTCATTCAAGAATTATTCTACGCCCGGAAGCTGTGCCTCACAGCCGTATATTTTACTACACAAAAATTATTTCCAACACGGAATCTCCGATTTATGAATTACACTAAATTTCACTCACGCTTATTGCGCTACACAAAGATATTGGAAAAAAATATGAAAACAAAAAAAAATTATTTACTAAATTATTTGTTGAGTTTGGTTGCTTTGCTTGCGTATTCAATTCGTCGTGTATCGAAACAAAAACTCCGAATATTTTTTCCTTGTTTTGTCAAAGTCGTCGCCGTCGTTTTTCAGTCGATATTTTTTCTTTCTAAATTAAATCAAATATTTTTACTTAGAAAGTATAAAATATTCATATTACACTTTATTTCTTTTTTAATACACTTATTGATTATCGTACTTTGTATCGCATTAGAATTATTTTAATTTAGAAAAAGATTTTTTTTTAAACAATCGAGAGTAGAAAAATTTACTTTCTATTCTCGCCCGTGTATCACAAAAACTCGCCTTTGTCACTGTTCGCCATCCGTCATTCGAATACAAAAAAAACAATTTTTAACAGAAAAGGACGCTTATGCAATTTACAGTAGCAAAGGGTACTGTTTTTCGTTTATTGTACGCAAGTTAAAAGGCAACGACTAGATTCTTTGTTTTCAGTCGTTAAGTTGTGAGGGTGTATGTGATCTGTGGAATCATCGATGTGTTCCGTTTCATTTGAAAATGGCGTAACTCAACGATGAAAATACAGCGTTGCAATTTTAGCAAAACCACAGTGCTTTACTATCAAGTTGAGTTTATCAATTAGAGCCGTTCACATGATCTTTCATGTTTTAAAGCATGGCTTGACAGCATGTGTGTCTGTCAATATCGCTTTGCTAGACGCTGCAGAAATTTATGTAAACGCTATATGAAAATAAAAGTCTCAATAAAGAATTCAATTCACGTTGCAGAAAAATTTCAAATCATCCAAGTCATGAATTTGTTTTAAATTATCTGCGATAAGTTGAGCTGTGATTTTTCTTATTTACCACCGCAGACAAATTTTACTGCTTTAGTCGTCGACAAATCAAAAGTTTCAAGAAAGTTACTTGCATGCTTAAATTGTTTTTCGAAAAAAAAATCGCTTTAAATTAGAAAAACCAACATCAAATGGTACATCAACAGGAAAATTAGTTAAAGAAATTAAATTCTAGACAACGATGTGATCTACCTCATTATAGCTTTCTTCATGTTTATTTGAATTGCAATCGCTTGCCATTCAATTGAATACCATTTTAATAGTTAAGTACCGACTGATGATTTTCATGATTAAATTGACGTCAATTTTGCAACTTCTTTTCAATTAAAAAATGGTTATAAATTTAATTGTAATATGCACTTTTACAAGGTTCAATGCTCTTGTGAAAATTGCGTGACTTTTGTGTGCTTAGAATATACGTTAACTGAAGAGGGTTTGCGTACTTGTGATTAAATATTTCTAGCTAAGCTGCTAACTGTTGGACACTGATTGAATATTAAAATTGAAACGAGTACAGTAAAAAATACAGTTTTTGTCAAGAGATAGAAAAAACTATATTTTCGTTATATTACATATTTATTTTTGCACCAAACTAATTACACATATTTTTCATTATATCCTCTATTTTAGTTTAACATTAAGTTTAAAACATGAATTTCAGCAACTCTAACGGACAAAAATGGTTAAATAGGAAAATTAGAAATCAACACAAAAAGTCCACGACATATAAAATTAAAGTAGTAATGAAAGGTCAGCTTATGTACTAAAATAAGAGATTTTTGTTCTTTAGTTAAAATTATAGTCATAATCGTAGGTTAAAAAATTAATCGGTATATGACATGGTAGCTTCATGAACCTCTAGCAGTATTTTACAAGAACTCTTCACACCAGTCGTTTAAGCAGTTGTAACAATCAGAGGCTTGTTTGGAACTGGCATTGCACACCTCTTTCATCCAGTCCTTAAAGAGTTCTTCATCTTTTTTCAAAATTAAATATTGGCCTAGTACTGTGTATGCCTAAAAAAAAAATTAAAGATATCATATGTGGATTTAATAAACTTAATTAATTTTATCGTACAAATGCGTATGGATTTATGGTTTATTTTTTGAATTAACCTAAAATAAGAAACCTTGGGTTTAGGTTGAAAATTTGTGTCTTTCTACAATTTTATTTTAGACCGGCAGCTAGGGACAGAAATTTGGTGCTGCCTTCAAGGATTACGAACATAATACATTTACTGATAAGATATTGGGTAATATGAAATTTGGCGTCTGGGTCATTTTAAGGAAAAGTAAATTTTAAATTGTAATAATAGATATTTGTAACCAGTCGAACCACTTATGCTCGGGTAATACAGGAAATTTTAAGATAATAAAATCCATCTGAAGCCCTTTATTCAAAAATTTTGTTTTTGTATGTGTTATTTAATAGACTTACTCCTGAACAACGTTTATTAACTGTGGAAACATACTACCAAAATCAGTCATCAGTTAGAGAATGTTATAGAGTTCTTCAGCATCATTTTGGTCGTTATGAGCGTCCAACTGAGCGCACTATTCGCAACACCATCACCAAATTTCGACATTCATCATTCAACCAGAGTGCATACAGCCCGTAATTTTGAGAATATTTCTGCAGTAGCAGAGAATGTTCATGAAAACCGTGAACAATCGATTCGTTGCCGATCTCAGGCTTTGGGCATCTCTTATTGATCATTGTGGCGCATTTTAAAGCGTGATCTTGGTCTGAAGGACAATAAAATACAGCTCGTACAAGAATTGAAGTCGGCTGACATTTATTTACGTTTTATGTTCGGTTTATGGGTCTTACAACTTCAAATTGATCCATTATTTTATCCAAGAATTTTGTTTAGCAACGAAGCTCATTTCTGGTTGAACACTACGTTAACAAGCAAAATTTCCGTATTTGGGCCGATGAACAACCAGAAGCAATCCAAGAGCTTCCAATGTATCCCGATAAATGTACTGTTTGGTGTCGTTTATGGACAGGAGGCATCATCGGACCGTATTTCTTCAAAAATGAGGATGGAGCCCGTGTCACGGTCAATGGTGCTCGCTACAGAGCAATGATCAATGAATTTTTGTTGCCAAAATTCGGGACATTGGTGTAGCTGACCTCTGGTTTCAACAGTATAGCACAACATGCTATACAGCTGCAGAAACAATCGCTTTATTGAGGGAAACGTTCGATGAAAACATCATCTCAAGAAATGGTCCTGTTAATTTGCCACCAAGATCATGTGATTTGACGTCATTGGACTACTTTCTTTGGGGATATGTTAAATCACTTGTTTATGTCGACAAACCTGAAACTATTGACGCTTTGGAAACCAACATAACCCGTGTTATTCAAGGAATGCTGGTCGATATGCTCGAAAGAGGTGTCGAATATTGGACCCACAGAATGAACCATTTAAGAACTAGTCGTGGGTCGTCGTTTAAACATTGAGTTGTAGGAACCGAACTATCATTCAAAACAAAAGATTTACATCAAAACATTGATTTTTATGTATTTTATTTAGAAAACAAAGTAGGAAGCTCTTATTGGATCACCCGTTATTACATAACTATTAAAAATCTCAAAAGAATAAATTCTTAATTAACCAGTATTTTCGTACGCTATATGAAGAACGTATTTTATTTCCTTCACAATGATAGGTTATATGTGCAGTGACCATAATTTAACGAGCTAACATACAGTTAAAGATTGACTGCAACGTTACTAAAAACAAAACTGTTGGCAACTCAAGCAAAGCAAACAAAACGCATTGCGCGTCCATGAGCATGGAGCACTAACAATTGGCGCATTTGGAATTACAATTGCTTATGGAACTATTGCAAAAATTATTAAAATCTTAATTTTGGAACCCCCTTACCTTATCAAAGCCGGCATCAGTTAACCGCCCACCTAGCGTTTCACCAACACCGGCTAATTCCATGACAGATTTTTCTCCCATTGGTTCAGCCACAAAATTGCGATATTTTTGCGATGTTCCTGACATTTTTTCTTTTATATATTAAATGCACTTATATTCGGAGGAATGTGTGAATGTAACTTTGTATAGAAAACTCGAGAAACTACAAGAATGTAAACTTTATACAGAAATAATTGTTAATAGCCAAGAATGACGCACCGATGTTGCCGTTGACCGTTTGATGTTTTTGATTTCACAATTTGCTTGCTCGGTTTCTTTCGTTTATCAAAAGTAACGAGTTTAAGGGAATGTCAAAAGATGCAACGAAAAAGTTTACATCTTACAGGGTGATTAATAAGTTAATGGTTTTATTTTCGACTTAAGTCAGAAAAATGTTATAATTGAATATCTTTCTGACACGTTATAACGAAATCTCCCACATATAATAATTTTGAAGTGTTCCTGACAGATCCCAGATTTAATGTGTACTGATTTTTTCTAATGAAGTCTAAATACTGTGAATTGGGTTGCCAAGTGGCCAGGTCTTATGCGGTTAAGCCTGGAATTTCATGTCAAAGGCGGAGGTCCGGTAGGAATTGATAAATTTTTTTGATTGATAATCATCCAATTTCGCCAGGAATTGGATGATTTTTGCTGCGTGTACTTAAATTTTTTTGTAATGGACAAAAAACAGGATAAGTGAAAAACTTGAAAACTAAATTTTTACGATTATATAACTTATTTTTTAATATTGCTTTTTTCCTTTACTCTTACATGGTTTCTGCAACGTTACAAATAAAATCAAAAGGCGGATATTGGACACGTTGTAGAAATCTACCTGAAAAATAAATGAAAGACTTCTGAAATGTAACTGAAACTGATTCATACCAAGTGGGTAGGTAATGTTCCACTTAAATATGCTGGGAACTATATATCATATGCATGTTGCTACGAAGAAAAATATTTATTAAATATTTATATAACCTGGTGGTGAAGTCCCGGGAAAAATATTGCTCATATTTTCGAAGACATCATACAGAGAAGAATTTGAACCGGTAGATCTATCAACCATGAGACCATATGATTCACAAGATAGAGATACTTAGTATGTATTGCAGATAAAATAATTATTGCTTTAGGGTTTAATAAGTTGCATTTCACTGTCATACGAATAACATCTTATAGAAAAACTCCAATAGCGTTTTATGCGAATTAATTATACAGGTAACCTATTTAACAGCTGGATGTATTTTTAAATATTTTAAATATCAAGTACATATAAATTTGCTGAAATAAAAAATTGATAAGAAAACTTCAAAGTAAAAGTTATTTCACGCTTTCATTGCTTTTAAATCATTCGAACAAGTTATACATGCCTTGTTTGACAATCTAACAGCGTTGATTGACGTGTCCTTTTACATTTGCATAGTTAAAGAGATATACGTACGTAGTACTCCAGAGATTTTGTTAGTTTGAAACTTTGCGTGTAATATAAAAGTGAAATGTTTCAGAATTGCATTTTCAGTATAAAAAAGTTTTGAAATGAAAATAATGAATAAAAAGTAAAAAATCATATAAATAAATAGTTTAAGTGCATGAAAATCATAAAATGAACATAAAATTTTTAATTTGTTTGTTATTCCATTTATTGTATGGTAAGTACAAAGTTTTAAGCTCTCAAATGACTTTAGAACAAGAGATTGTTCATAAATTATGTAACTCAATTTTCGAACATTTTTAACACCTCCACCAAAGTCCCACTATGTCACACAATGACAATGATATAAAATATTTTGACTTTTAATTTCTTTTTGATTTTCCAAGCCCATTTTTCTGACCATGCTGATTTTGTTGCCTTGGCAAATAAAATATGGTCGCTTAAGGATTTTGCTTCTATAGGAACAGCGACAACCACTTGGCTAAATGCTTCCTTTTGACCAGGCGGTGCTTGTATTTGGCATGAGTGTAGCACTCAATCTTTTTGTGCGATCTTTGATAAAAAAAAATCAAAAAAAAATTTCAAGATTCAGAAGACCTTGCTGATATTACCTGACGTGACCATCGGCAAGCTCAGTATGAAAAATGCTCAGGAGAGGAACAGGTTCAAAAAATTATGAAAAATACGATTACAAAAAAAAAAATCAATCAAAAAAAAAAATTATTCAAATGAATTTAGAAAAAAGACGCGAGCACGTATTTCCGGCTAGTTGTTGCAGCCTGTAGTGCACCCACCCAACCAATGATGATGCCATATCTGCCATCCCACTCTATTCGCCCACTTGCCGACTTGTCTAGACTTTTGCAATCTGGTGATTTTGCGGTCAAACCGTTATTTTTGGAATTTTGTTTTCTTCTAATATATACGGGACCAAAAGTCACTCTCCTACCGAGTATTTCACGGCCACGGTCACCTTAACCTTGGTCAAGAAACTTCTTTAGCAAAAAAAAAAAAATAATAACAAAATACAGATCGAAAAATGGTCCAAAAACTATGAGGAATAAAAACAAATAGTCCGCTACTACCAGGAATTCATAAAAAGAAGCTCAGTTAACTGTTTATCCCATTTACATGTTATTATTGAATTTTCTTGCTTAACCCTTTGTTTTGATTTAGATCTTCTATGATATCGTAAAGCCCTTGCATTGCATCCTATTATCTAGCGAAACAGTGCAGTATTGCCTTGGATTTTTATCATAGCGCCTAAGCCAAAACAAATTTTTATTATATTTTTTATTGCTCTATTTTTTTTTTAAGAAAAACATTAAGCAATTGATTATGACTCTAAAATGATAAGACTTTATTTTTGTGACTGTAAAGGCAAAAATTATATAAGCGCATATCAGAACTGCGAAATTTGAATAAGATATTCGCAACATTTTAAAATTATTAAATTTTTCAATAATTTCTTTTTTAAGACTTAGAAGCAACACTGAAAGGGACTATGTTATATGAGGTAGCGCCGGGCAGTATTTCATAATTTTTGAATGTTGATTTTTGAAATGAGAAGCTGTAGTTTAACTAAAGTTGACTTATTGTGACTTGCATCCACAAAAGTATTCATATTCACTAACCCAATTACAAACACAATATTGTTTGTAAGTTTGTATCTGCACAAATGTTTTAATTTTCGAGTTTTAAATTAATGGCTAAGCTTTTGGGGCCCTTTTAAGAATCACTGAACAAGCGTATGCCATTATGTGGTTGTAAGACTTCAGTGAAAGATTGAAATGTTTTAATCCAAGTGCTTTGACTCGATTATTTCTAAAGCTCTGTATAGCAAGCACTTTAAATGTTCGAATACAAATATCACAATAAGCGTCTTCACACGAGGTCAATTTCTGAAACTCCGTATCTGCCTCTGCGTAGATGACCTCCGTTACAACCCAAGTTAAGTTGGTAAATTGCACATTAATCACTTCAAAGGCTGTGCTTAATGAATCACTTTGAGACAAAACTAAGACCAATGAAATCAATAAGCTCTGTAGGCCGATTAGTTGAGCTTATAAGTTTGAGAATTGAGTGAGGCGTTCCAGTTCCAGTATGGACGGGAACATGTTTTTTATTCGTGAATGATTGTTAGTGCTTTTGAAGGTTGCAGTAAGCGCTTCGCATTTCTTAGTTTTAAGGCTATATGTAAGCGCTTACATTTTAGGACAAACAATGATAGAATGGCATAAAAATGAACTCCTGTTAAAGACTTTCGAAGGGCTCATTTTTCCCCTGGAAAGTTATGTTTTCATGCTGCTTTTGCATCCGTTGACTGCAGTCTCACTCATTCAATAAATTCTTTAGAGCTTGTTAGCGGGGGACAGTAAATGCAGTTAACAAATAAATGTTCAGCAGGATTAAACCTTGTGTTAAACATCAGCTCAAATTAAATTAATTGTTTTTTTCAACAAGTTATTTCACTAATGAGCGAAAATGCATGTTTAACATACAGATGTATGTATGTATGAAGACTGTTAACTTGTATAACGTTTGTATTGCCTTAAAATAAGACAAAACACACCCATAAAGATGATTTGTAAACTTAATGCTATAAGCATTTGGAGATTTTAAGTTCGCAAGACTGTTGTCAGTTGATCTTGAGACTTTAGACTAAACTGTGCTAAATTGTTTGTACGAGTAGTTGTAAAATGCCAAGTTCATTGGCTTGCATTTGCAATATTATAAATCCATGTCGAAATGAAATATCAACAAGTTTTCTAATTGTTCAGTGGCTAATTACGGGCTTTGCGGCTATAGTACAAGTTATACGACCAGTGCTATTATTTCGTAAATACTTAATTTTTCATTCTAAATTCTTATACTTACTTTATATCTATATGTATGCTTATAAAAGTGTCTGTATACTTTTAGTTGGTATAAGAGCACAAGTGGAATTGAACGAGGATGACTATAACACAACTTGGATGTATATGGCAGATGGCGACGGAAATCCTGAAGTCGCTTATTTAGTAGAACCCCCACCGGAAAGCAATAGAAATGGACTACCAAATATTATAGAATTTGAATATTATGACAGGTAGGAGGATTTTTTTTTCCAGTTACATTTTTCATAATAATGTATTGGATTACTTGGATATATGTAACTATGTATTTCTAAAATTATTGGTGAACTATTTTGGTTACAAGAGGTTTTTGTTTTAACCAAATGCTATTGTTAAAATTATAACTAAATCAACTAAGAGCACTTTTACATATTTATTTATTTCAGAAATCTTTTATTAACCCATGTCACATAATGACGACGCTTCTGCCTATTAGCAACGCTGCACATAACTAATTTTAGTTTACAAAGTTATTTGTCTTACAGAAAAAGGAAATGAAACAAATCTCAGATTAATATATTAAATTAACGTAATTATTTATATTAAAAAATAAATTGAACTTCATCAAAGTTGATTTTATGGAATAGAAATGCCACATATATCTATCCGAACTTATCCATTTGGAGTTTCGATGGTGCTCAAGCCACCTCATACTCGCATCTTGGGTTGTTTAGTGGGCTACACTTGTCACTTAAGGCCTGCAGATCAACTGCGAAAAATACAAGAACCGAACACAACCAAGCCGAGCAAAATACATTATAATTTTTTTTTATTTAAAGATTGGTGAAACTTAGCTAACTGTTAACTTGCATGCAATATATTTGAGTCAGTTTTTAAATAACCGCACACTTAATTTTTTTGAAACAAAATATCTCAAGAACTATGACCATGATAATTTTTGTTTGAGAATGCGTAAATTTTATAAAAACAAATAAAAAGATATAAATAAATTTGTTTGAACATTAATTTTGTTATTTATAAAAATGTTTCTCAGAAAGTTACTTCGGAAATAATCCCAGTTGTCCAACACCTCATTTATTTGCAGACCTGTGTAATTGGTAGTTTCCTTACTTGGCTAGTGTAATAAGATTTTTATAAATGTTTACAAAAAAATCCTTCACTTTTGGATAACAACCGATATTTTCTCAAATCAACTTAATTTATAACCTTAGAACTTACAAACTAAACTTTTATAGTGACAATCTCACAAATCCAATTTCTTCAACTAATTTCTGGCTTGATGATAATGCATTTCAACGAATACGGCGCAAACGTGATACATGGGAAGAAATGGCTGAAAAATTTAAGCCCGAATTGGATACAAAAATTTTAGTACATGGTTGGAAATCAAGTACACAAAGTAACTCCATACAAACCATACGTGGAGCCTATACCAAACGGGGTAAAGTTAATGTTTTTGGTAAGCAGAAAATACGCTTAATTTTCTTTAGGAAATATCACCTCTGTTACTTTGAATATTTCCAAGCAATCAACTGGCAGGATCAAGCTGATAACATTTACTATTTGCGACCGGCACGCTATACCATACAAGTCGGTAGAGCTGTGGCCAAATTAATAGATTTATTGGTTGAAGAAAAGTCCGCAGATCCTAAGCGCATACATCTAATTGGACATAGTTTGGGTGCTCATATAATGGGTTATGCTGGTTCATATACTAAGTATAGAATAGGACGTATAACTGGTAAGTGAGACGTTTGAGAAGTTTGCTTACTGTCATTGTAGTTGCTTATTTAATTAGGTCTCGATCCTGCACGCCCAGCATTTGAAGATTGCATTGGACCTGAAAACCATTTAGATGTTACCGACGCTGATTTTGTTGATGTTATACATAGTTGTGCTGGCATTTTAGGATTTAAGAATCCCATAGGTTTTGTTGACTTTTATCCAAATGGTGGTGCACCGCCACAGCCTGGTTGTAGTGAAATACATCAGATTTTTAGTAATTTACTTATGTGATGTAGTATCTCAATTTTTCCACTCAAATATCGTAATAATTTGGAAAAATTAAACTAAACGAGTTACAGTATCCATAGGGAGCACTAAACTAGCCAATAATTTTAGCTTTTAGTCTATATTAAACACGATTGCTAAATTACTGGGAATATGTATTTGTGTGGAAAAGCTAAGATTGGTTCACTTTTATGTTCATATATATACAACTAATAATCTATTTTGAAATTTTTTAGCTGGTTGCAGTCATGGTCGCTCCTATGAATACTATGCCGAGTCTATTAATAGTGACAAAGGTTTTTATGCTACACCATGTAACTCGCTGGATGAAATAAAAGGGAAAAACTGCACCGGATCTAAAATACTTATGGGTGATCGAGTACCTAAAGATGCGCGTGGTATATACTATCTGAAAACGGCAGACAAACCAAGTTTTGCATTGGGCAAGGAACTATAATTTACTAAACATGAGCGGTCATTATTATATAAGAAAAACATAAAAACTATTTTATTTAAAGTTAAAATACATATTTCATTAAAAATACACAAAAAAATATCTGAAGCAACCCATCTAATTATACACCTCTGAGTTGTTTAGCTCCCAACGGAGCATAGAGCCCTCACAAAACTCTTTCATCGAGCACGGTCTCTTCAAAATTTTCCCAATTCACTTATTTCATTTTTATGTCTGAACAGCTCTATTCGCAGATGACGGCAGACGATCCTTGCTGACGGTTACGCTAACAGTTACTGTCAGAGAGGTAATGGTGAATTTACACACATACATATATGTACCGGTAGGTGAGGCGATGAAGCTTAATTTGGTTATAGTCTGTGTCCTATGTACATACATATGTACCAAGTCACATTCTTCAGCGTTAAGCAGTTGATGAGATATGATGAATTTGATTTTGGGGCTCGACACATTGACTTTTTTGTCAATATTTATGACTTCTGCAACATTTCTGGACTTTTCAATATTTTTAATTTTTCCACAACTTTTCAAAACTTCAAGCCAAAAAGTGTTTTCATTTCAATAGCTTGCAGTTTTGAAAAGTTTGCGTATAGTTCAATATTTTTGGAATTATTCAACAATTTCTGACTATTTTCGATTAGTTAGACATTTATCCACCATTTAGATTGGCACGACATTTGTTTCACCATTTCTATAGTTTTCGAATGATTTAGACTTTATCGACGGTAAGTACTCGACATTGTATAACTTTTGAGAGTGCTTGATAGTACGAGTATTTTTCCCATGCCAACACATTGAAACATCAAAAGTTCATGTATCACACCGCAAATTGCTTACATTTTTTGGTTTTTTTTTTGCCGAAGCGAAAGATATGAATTGTCAGTTTAATTAAAAAACATAAATAATATTTTATTCGTAGTGTTACTTCTTCATGAAAGAAAAAAAAAATACAATTAAATCTGGACTTACAAATATTAAACTAGATTCTTAACAACTTAATGACTAAATTAATCAAATCCTTAATAAACAACATTAAGTATTATAAAAACATTAATTGAACCAATTCGGAAGCTTCTTTTGAGCGTATTGATTACACAAAATCTACAGCACGCCCTGTCGGCAAATGTCAAGCATATCAAGTAATATACCCACAGAGTTATTGGCTTTGTGCAGCAAATGATACTTTTAAAATACCTTAAAATTTAGCAAAGTATTTGAGCTCTCCTTAAATCGAAAAATCAATACCTATAAATATCGATTTATCTTAGGCAATAACATCAGTTCTACGTCGTATTATATTACTATTTGTGATATGTCCATTGCTTAGCACATCTTCAGATCTTGGCTCAATTTCATAATGCAAATAGCCATCAACATCATCTAGTTCTTTTGATGAGAATTTGGCAAGCAGTGTACCACGTCCAGCATATGGTGGCACATATTTAAAAGTAGATGCTGCAGTGCCACCTACTGGAATTTCAGCAATCTAAAGAGACAAATTATTAGTTAACCTCAATATTATGTTAGATAAGAGAAACTTCGTACCTTAAATCTTAGAGCTTTATTTATGCCAGGTCCCTCTACATAGAACATACCCTTCTTCAATGGAATAGGCAATGGATTTGTTAGACGCACTATAACGTCTACAGTTTCTTGTGAAACAACTTTTCCTTGGAAGGTGATTTTTATGTCTGGCTTTCGTACGCGGAAATCGTCTTGGGCATAGTATTCATATTCTGTACCTTTAACAAAGCCTAAACATGAAATATTAAATGAAGCCTAAGACCAAAAAAAAATTTATATGGAAATTAAAATTCTAAGCGTTGAATGAAGTCGAGTTGATAAGTTAACTTACTTGTGCGGATATCTTTGAAAAGTAGTCATCGAAAAGTACTTCCATGCGTACGAACTCGGTTGCTCCAGGTTTCAATTGAACATCAAAACCTACGGACTTTACCTCTTCCCCATTTATACCGGTATAAAGAACAGCATCACAGTTCAATTGTCCAGATATGGTATGTTCATGCTCTTTTGATTTATTGGTCACTCTCACCACCACCGTAAAGCTTTCACCGATTTTGATATCATCCTTAAGTTGCATATCAAATTCAACTTCATTGAAATTATCATTTAAGTAATAACGACTAAAAGCGTGCCGAGACTGTTTCAATGCTTTTAGCATAATGTTTCGTTCTTCTTCGGTCTTTTCAGCGTACTTGTAACTGTCTGTAATGTCCTCACGTTCCCATTTCAGCACTTCCTTGGTACTGATCAAATGTCCTATCGCTAAGGTATCTTTTCGTAACATTTTAATAGGTTGGTATGGTCCATTGTATCGCCAATAAATCTTATCAGCATTTACTTCTGAAAAGACAAAACCTCCATCGAAGGGACGCAAAATTTCACCATTCTTTACAGCCGCAACTGAAGCTGGACCGCAGCGATACATGCTATCAGATGATTCTTGTGGTGTAGCATCCACCGCCTGCCAACCAGCATATGAACCATGTGGTCCTACACCTAAATCAGGACGTTCCATCCATAATTCATTCCACACATGATAATTCCATATCGAATCCGAAGTTTCCGCTTCCATTTTCTTATTATTCTGATCGATAAAAATATCAAGAGTCAGCGAACCTTGAGTATCATGTGCCGCTGAATAACAAGTTACAATACGTGACGGTATACCCAACGTACGTGCTATAGTTGTCAGGACACCTGAAAAATTCCAGCACTGTCCGAATTTGACAGATTTCTGTGTCTTATAGAACTGCTGCAATATTTCCGTTGAACCCATCCATTTGGTAGGTGCAGTGCCACCTGAAAAATCCTCAGTCCAATTGCCGAGTATGACACCATCATCATCAACGGAATTTACCGCAGCAGCGAGTGCACGTGCAACGCGTACTGGATCACCACGAAAGGAGGCTGGAATACGACCTACGGTACCAAGTAGTTTTATAGAACATTCCAGCACAAAACGCTCGAATTGACCTAATTTCCAGACAGAAGGTCGCATACGATTGTATGATCCACGCCATATTAACGTCGTATCATGCATTACATATTCTTTGCGTTGTTCCCGATCTTCCATATATACTTGGTCATCAATGCACCATGGATTAAAGAGTATATAAATTGGTACCGGTATAGTGAATGATTTTGAGCCATCACCCAAAAGTTTTGTATCTATATCCAATTTCCATTCTGTAACAGGACAAGTGGCAGCAGGTTTAATAAGTACGGTGAGTGTATTGCCCTCATGACTTTCAATGCCGGCACCCCAGTCCAATGTGTCACCAAGAAAATCTATGCCATCACGTGGTACTATACCGACAAGTGTACCATGGCCTGGACTGGGTTTTTCTTCATCAGCTACAGTGAAAATAAAACTGATGGCATCTTTTGTGGGCGCAAATGAGCGATTAAAGTGTATGCGCAATCGAAATGGCTCACCACGGCGGACAATCAAAGCTTCGTTCGCGGCATAAAAGTGATTTGTATGATGCTCATCGTGATTCTCCTCCGGACACAAGTCAACATTGCGCACACCCAATATGTCTTCGGAAAGAGCATCTGGAAGTGTAAGCAGATAATTTTGAATAAAACTACTCTGAACTGAATATTAAGAATGTAAATAATAATATTTTAGATAAATAAAATCCTGTGATAATATGAAATGAAGCCTAAAACAAAAATATTTCAAAGCAACAAAAAGCGTGTTCTATGCAGCTCTTTCAGTATGAATGAGCTCAGCATAGCTTCAAGATAATGTTCCTTGGAAAGATCAACTGAATTTTCATTATTCATTTTCGCCTATAAATGTGAGTAGGAGATCTACCTACTGAAGAAAGAAAAAAATATTTTCAAAATGGCTCTACCGTTTTAACGCACTATGTGTTTTAAACTAAAAATACGAAATAAAAGTTTCAAGTTCCCTATGGTTCCTTGGTGACTTTTTCTTGGAATTAAATAAAGTGAGTTAAGATGCCGTTCAAATTTCTTCTATACCATTTGGCTCACTCTAATAGATATTTTGCAACTTTATTTAAGGTTTAGCGAATAAACTTTTAGAGAGTGACAATTTATGAATTGAATTTTACTCAAATGAGCTTATATTTTAAATCAACGATAGAAGTAAAAACAAACAACATTATGTTTGCAGAAACAGTGAAACATTACGATAAATGGTGTCAAATCTGATAAGATTGAAATAAAACACCGCACACCTCCAACCTAACAAATTAAATTGATTTATAAAATTCTGATGCAGTGCAATAGATTCATGCAAATATTCGAATGGGAAGTGTTGGCGAGCATTTGTTATTTGCCAGATGATGATCTCATATGAAAAACCAACCAACATATTTGTATCGTATGTTGCATATGAAGTTTTTATGCGTTTAGTTTTTTTGTTTCTATACAAAAGAATTTATTTTAATTTGAGCTTTTGCTGTCATTATCTTGTTTGTTTTACTTATATGATTGAAATGAATGGTTATAATATTACGTTATATGTATATGAATGATACCTAAGCTTTGATATTTTTTATCTTAAGAGATGCGGTCAGCTTTGAAAGAATTAGTTTGTTGGCTTACTCTGTACATATCTTTAAAGAAGGAGTTAAAAAAATTCGCATGAAAATAATTATAAATTCACAAGATGAGGAAAGTAGGACTAATCTATAAATTTGTGTCCTTAAAATAAATATTTTATATAATAACTTAGGCAAGTATGGAAAAAACAGTGGAAATGTTTGGAGAAGAGTGCGCGACGCAGATTGTGGCAGAGAGAGTTATTTAAAGTAGTGGTACCATCTTAATATTAAGATTGATTCGATTATGCACTAGACAAAAGAAATGTGGATTTCACTAAGGAAGCAAATGTTATTAAATTCAGCATAGGAACGTTTAGTTGAAGCAAGTAAGTACTGGACACCAAGTGAAACAGTTTAGACAAATGATCGTTACACATTTCATGCAAACAAAAAAACTTCTAGATTGGCTTTTGCATTAAATGATCTAACGTGGAATTGCTACAATGATGGCGTAATTCTGAAACGATGTTAACGAAACTTTAATTAAGAGAGCGGAACCGTGATGAGCATTTGTCTGGCATTCCATTTCAAGTAAAAGGTGTCCCAATAAAAGCGCACTATGTTATTTCAAAATAAAAGCACCTATTTTTTAAGCGAGTTGTGATATTTTTATTTTATTGTAAAGAAGACATGTTCCGATTAAGCATAAAATAAAATATTCAGGCCATTGCTCTTTACATAAAATTTTCAAAGACTTTTTCACAAAGATGTGGCTGTATCTCACCGATGACCAGTTGGATCTCGGCATTGAGCTAAGGAATTGTTTCTGGTTTATTCATATAAGCTCGAGATTTCAAAAACCCCAAAGAAAGAAATCGCAAGAGGTGGCCAATTTCAATAATTTCCTTGAAAACATTCTCGTTTAATACCTGGTTGTTCTATTATAAAGCGCTATACTTGTAATAAACGGAACAATCATAAATTACAGCTGGCAAATTCAAAAATATACAAAATTTAAAAACATTTGTAATTTACAATGAAATACAAATATTGTCACTTTCAAAAAATAATATGTTTATCTTGAAAAACTAAATACGGCGCTCATATTGTTACACTCTTTGTGTCAAGACAAGAGCTATAGAAGAACCAAAGATGTTTTACTTTAGTGAAATTAGCCTTAATAATTAAATAAAACCACTTAAAATTTAATTTCTAAATAAAACTTTTATTTAAGACGATAATTGATAAAGAATTTAACCCACTTAATGAGGTCAATTTAAAATTTTAGAATTTTTCCACACAAATTCTTCATGTGGATTGCAAAAATAATATTTTCAAAAATACTGTATCTGTATAGTATATTCAATAGTTTCGAAATTGAAAACCCTGCATCTGTTTGATGAATCATTTTAGACAAGAAAACAATAACAATCAAATGAAGAATGCTGTGTGATTTGTTTGTGTTTTAATAGCTTATATCGTTGGCATATGACGAGGGAATGCTTAATGGAGCACTATAAAATTGGATTAAGTATGAACCTCTACACACACTTTGTATACTCAAACTAAATTAAAAAAATCAAAAATATAGTGCTGTCATACTTTTTTATACTTTTTAGAAATAGAATTAAAAATTATTTTCCTTAAAACTAGCAATTAATTGTTATGTGATTTTTTATGGATGATTTATTTTGTGAAATTTATTCTTCTGTAGTTGCCAAGAACTGATTGACAAATTGACATTTGCCTAGTTTTTTTCGCACAGTGTAGGCGGCTAATATGCTATTTGATTAATTGGCTCAACATTGAACTTTCCGCTGGGTTGTCATTTTTTTGTTTACTTAATATGTGCGTAAGCACTGAGTATAACCAAAATACTTAATATATGATGTGTGTTAAAAAAAAACTATTTAAATTTTTATTAGATAAATTTTTTATAGAAAATTTTTAGTGTGATTAATAAATTCCAAAAAATGTTTCTTATAGCCATAAATCTATAAGTGCGAATTCCGCAAACTTTTCGGAAAAGATTTGGGTAAAGCTTCACACGGATAAAGGTTTTATTTGAAATTATTTGCTAAAAAGGCAACAAAAACAATACATGGTAAAAACAAAAATATTATTGCAGCTCAAAAAATAACTGGTATATATGGATATTAATTATGCTGTGTATGAAGTCATTTTCAATATGAAGTCAAAAATAAAATCTATGCATATAAAAAAGTGATTTACATTCTGGTGCTGGACGATTACTACGATAAGGATTTACAGGACGTGGGGGAGTCCACCAACGGTCTACCCAATGTGGAACGTATGAAGTATACCAGGAACTCATATTAAAGCAAATATATACTCTTTTAATACTTAATGCGTGTTATTTAATTATTTCTTTTTTTTCAAATTCACAAAATAACACTCTAACACTGAAGCACAAATATCACAACAAATAACACGTAATGTACGAGTTGTTTAATTTATCAATGTCAACAAATCATCTTCTTTAACGAGATTTCAAAGATGATTTTTTGTTTATATTTTCGCGCTAATCTTTTATTCTATCTACAAGTGAACGTGCTAACGCGAGCGACTACCAGTCAAGACTGATGAATGGGTTACTACTGCTAACAGACAAAATCAATAGAATAGAGAATCCGAACTGTGCCTGATCAGCGCAGCACAACATTTGAGGGCAGCATGGTAACGCAAAAACTAATAATAATAAGTGGATTTTGTATTTACCAGCTATTCGCAGCGATGAGTACGATCGTTGTTTGGGCAAAGCGTTGGCGCTTAACTAACTTATTCACGATGTATGTCGTCATCGATATCGTTAAGTCGAGCAAAATCCAAGAATTTTATGACTTTGTCATTAATAGTTGAAGTTTGTATTGCGGAAGTTTTAGCATATGCGAAGAGTGTTTCGAGGAAGGGAAGACTGAAACGAAGAGTGAGAGTTCAGCGGCATCCCCAGCTATGAGTGTATAGATGACACTCTTGTTATGAGTTGCACATGAGCGACTCAGCGATGTGTGTCGATTTTTTCATCACACTTTCATTTGTGCGTGGAGCGTAGAAAGATTTGTGGTAAGTTGGCGTTATTATTATCAAGTGATTAATTGCAATATGTAGTGCATAATTCATTATAGGGATTTTTCGTTGTAATCAGTTGTGTTATTTCTATAACTAAAATATGAGTAATTACTTAAAGTTGTGCCTGGCGACTGCATGCATTTCAATATAGCAATGATCTTGCCTTAAAATAGAAACGTAAATCAAAAATCGTTGTAATGCTTAAATATTCCGGTGTGAAAATCACAAATGAATAATAATTGTTAAACAAAATGTATCATCATCATCATTCATCAATTTATTTTTTTTGCTTAATGAAATTCCTCTACCAACCACACAATCTAATCAAACCTTAATTTCGTTCATTCGAAAGTCTAATTTATTTAAATAAACACCCTTTTAAAATTTAAGCTCCGTTTGGAAGTTTTCATAACCTAAATTTCATATATTATCATGAGTATTTGTTTCAAGACGATATGATGGGCTCAAGTTGTCTCAAAACTAAAGTTGCTGAAAATAATAACTTTAAAAGCCTTGAAGGCCTTGAAATATTGTTGCCTTAATTTTGATAAGATCAAAGTAGGGCAAAGGGTACCTTTGACACTTAATTTTCAAAAGCCGACATTTCCCAAAATTATTGAGGGATTTTAAAACTTTTGATTTTTTAAGGAGCACATTTGACTTCACAAAGGGGGGAATTTTACATCACGATTTCGGTCTTACAACCATGTGGACTTTAGTCAAAAAGTATGAGGCTATTAATTTGTCTAGCAGTTGATTACGAAGCAATTTAAAACATTTTTTAAAACGATATGTTAAAAAGACACATTAAAAAATGCATATTAAGTAATATGAGCAGACCTTAGATAGCACAACCAGTAGGCAACCATTCAACCATTCGGTGCGAGGCCCAAAAATAAACCGTGATTTTTATAGTTTTCTTAGATAATTTATATTGCAAGTAAGCTAATCATAAACTTCTGTAATACCTCTCACATAATAAAATGGATTTTTTCAATCTTCACAACATTTTGCAAGTTTATATTAAAAAAAAAACAGTCCTCAAATTCTAAATTTTCTTTATCAAATCAAACTCGTTACAGTCTTTCAAGTCGACATAGCAAATGCTTTTATCGCTTTCCGCAGTAAAATCTAATTTAGATCGGCGCCACCTTTTGAAACTTTGTCTTTTCCTTTATAATATGCGACCGCTTAGCGTTTTGTGAAATCTGTGGTGGAATTATAATTCTTGTCTCCCCCAAGGTTTTGGTCAAGTGACGCTTTGAGTAACCGATATTTCCAGAACTACTTTCATTAACATAACTTTAATTTTTTACTTGTATGGGAGGTACCCGTGCCCACTTTTGGTTTGGATATAATTAATAGCACATAGATCTGCCATTTTGTATTTCATAACGAATACTTCATTGTTTTTCTAATTACAACAAATTACATTTTTGTGTGGAAGTTTTGCTAGCATAGAGACTTGGTTTATATTAATTACTGTATCATCTTCAAAACTCTTTGTTAAAGCCGTTGGCGCTGTTTTCGAGCAATATTAAATAAAAATTTGCGATAACTGAAAAGTGTCAAGCCCATTCTCACAATTTCGCCTATTTTTGGTTCAGAAAGTGACATTTGTGATCGACATTCGCTTACCACGTCATATCTTGCATATTATGGAAGATAGTTTAGTGAAATTCAAATTTAGAACAGGGTTCCGTCCTTAGCGCAATCTTAATTTTGTTCTCAAGTCCACTATATATTTGTATGCTCGTTAAAAGTTAAGGATAAGTGCTTTGCTGGGCTCAGTTATCTGTTGCAAGCATTTTCTAGAACGTGTGATACTCTTTACCAGTGAACCAACAAGTGATCATAGATAGGATGCTCATAATGACTACAGAATGAAAAAGTGCATGGTTAAAGCGCTGTAAAGATTTCTTGTTAACGCTAGGTAGAAGATTCTGTCGACTACTGGTGGGGCTATACTCGGGTCATATTCTGCTGACAAAGCATTTGTAGATAGTTGGTATGTTGGATAGTGCTTTTTATATTTTCAGTCGAATGGATGGTAAAGAGGCTGCGAATTATTTCCTGTGTATTTGCTCGCTGTCTCCCAATTCAGTTATTGTACCTTAGATGCTGATGGAGTGAGGGATGAAGAACTTTCTGACCCCATTACAACTTCAAATAAAATTCAACAAGAAAACAGGCACGCGTATCACTAATTTATGTCATTAAAAGATATGCAACTCCTAAGGATACTCTAAATAAAATTATTTAAATATGCTCTGAATATCAATCAAGCGAGTATGCTGCCATAAATGATCATACACAATGATCCAGTCACGAAATTATAGTAAAATTTCAGTAGTGATTTAAACCGATTAAATGTCAAATTATAACTTAATACCTATAATTAAATCTTTTAACACATTGTTTTCAATATCAAAAGATCTCTTAAGGCGTTTGTTTCTTTTTGCATCAATTATTAATAATATCATGTAGATTTACGACTTAGTTTGTTTACATTTCATTTAAACAGATCGAAATGAAAATGTATAAAATTTTGTGCTAATTTCGCACGATCGTTGTATTTACAAAACGATAAAAGGCACATTGAAAATGAAGCGATATGAGTTTTGCGAATTAATCATGGTTCGGCATTTAATTATTGTAGGAAAGTAAAGTGTGAAATATTTAAAATATTCAAAATTTTATGAAAATAACCATTGCACGATTGAATGGCATTACGAGTGATAATTATACACCACATTTACGAATACTTGAATTTCTTTGAAACAACATCATATTTCGCAGTGATTCTATTAATCATTCCAGAAATAACTTAAAGCGATTCGCTTGAATGTGATTGATTGCTACGATAGACGACAAATTCTACGTGTGACCAATGAACAAGCAAAATTTTGAGTTTAAGAAATTTGAATAAGAGTTAAAAAATAAAATAATTGCGTTTTTTTTTGGGTTTTCTTTTGTTTATGATTAAGACAGTAAATTTAAACAACAATTTGAACAAAAAGCTATTTTGATAGTTAAGACTCATTATTTAGTCAGTCAAATATTATGTATGTCTTTGATAAACCTATGAGTAAGCTAGTAACCACATCCACCGCAAAGCCATTTGAAATGTCGATTTTTTAATGTTGACATCCTAGGAAGAGACAATTGTTCCCGTGTAGATTACATTTTCATCAGTATGAGGACAACTGCCTATGCTTGCAATACCTTCACAGCAGTGGTGGGAAGCTAGAGTTCTGGGAAATGTTTCAATATGAAAGACAAATCTGTCTGTTTATAGCAAAAGAGCAGGGTTGAGCCCTGATTGACTACAGCATTAAAAGGTCATTCCTTTGATCAGCAACTGTCTAAGTAATGGCCACTGCGGAAACTCCTTGTCTAAATAACGAAAACCACAGCCCTCTATCTAGAAATCAATCTAAATAGAAAACGTTTTGGCGTCGAAGTTTTTTCCCGATATTTTATTTAAAAATAACGTGAAAATCCTTTCAAAAATCAATATGGTGTTTTCGTATAGTACATTTTTTTGGCACAATCTATGATTGAAAAATATCGCAAAAATAGCATTTTTGACCTGATATGCTTCTTAAGCATATTCTAAAAGCATTTTTCCGTCCTCACTAGACATGGATCTTGCCATTTCTAGTAAAAAGCTAACAATTATTGGGTTTCTTCATATGAAAATTGTAACAAAAGTTAGCGAAAAACTTTTAATTGCAACCTTGAAAAAACAAAAAGTTTGCATTCATTTATTGTTGCATTTGAGCAAACTATACGAGAAAACACATTTTTTGTATTTGGTAAAAACAACATTCTCACTGGTATTCCGCGTAGGTTGACCTAAGCTACTACATATCTATTTACTAACAATGAGTGGAAAATTACTGAATATTCACAAAAACTATTTTTTTAAATAAACATTTTTCTTAAATACATTAGTGGTATTCACAGCGGTCTCGTTAGTTTGTTAAATCGTTAGTTGATAATTTGGTAAAACTTTTGACTGTGAAGGCATCATTTTTGTTTTGACAGTAACAACTGCATTTGTGTTTTTAATCAGAGAAGTAAAACGAATTTTTAAATTTAAACACAAAAATGAATTTTTAAATTAAATTTTTTTTTTATGATTCCATAACTTTTTTTTGACAACAAACTAACAGAAAACTATCAGACATGCCACATAATTACTTTGTTACTCAGTAGTCCGATAGTTCGATAATTTTACAAAAACAAAATTCACATAAAAAGTAACAAATAACGACTAACAAACTAACGAAACCAGTGTGAATACCACTATTATAATTTTCTGTGAACTTCGGAGATATTAATGATCTCAACACCACTGCATATTTGAAAACAATGTTATCTAAAAGTCCAGAAATAAGCATTCAGCCAAAAATTTAATATGTTGACTGCTGCTATTGCTGTTAAAAAAGAAAAAAACAGTTTATCTTACCTTAGTACTTAAAGAAAATGTTAAAAAACTCGAAAAAAATTTTCAAAATGTCGAAAAATGTTTATAAGTGTTGCTAAAGTTAACAAACTCGAAAATGTTCAAATAGTAGAAAAATATTGAAAATTATAAAAAATGCTGAGAATGTTGAATAAATCGAAAAATGTTAAGAAAGTTGAAAAACATTGAAAATGTAAACATTCAACATTTTCCATGTTTTTAAAAATTTGTTGGCCTTTTCAATATTTTTTAATATGCTGAACTTTCAACGACTCTTTCAACATTTTACTTGATTATCAAAATTTTTCGAATTTGGAATATTTCTCGATTGTTTTCAACTTTTGCGACATTATACGACATTTTCGAGCTATATAGATTTGTACGAAGCTATAGTATTAAGACTCTAAAAGATAATGAACTGACTAAAAATAATCTTCAGAGAAAAAAAATAGTCAGAAATTTTTTTATAGAAAATTGTATGTTCTTTGCAATGTGCTTGGTCGAATTTGTGTAAACTTTTTCTTTCACGAGATATAGACAAAGCTGTCAAATGATAAATTCTTTCGCAAATAAATCGTTTGAAAAACTGCAAAGCGCACTGAGTCGCTAGTCAATATTAATATTATGAGCTCTAATTGCATCATAATTATTCTTTCATGAACCTGCAACTATTAAACTTGTATGAAACAAAAAAAAAAAAAAAACTTACACTTTAATACAAAAATGCTGAAAAATTGAATGATATATCAAGACGAATTTATTTAAATTTTAACGCAGCTCAGTTCGAACTTACAATAAGAATACATTTGCAAGTTATTACATGAAATAGAAATCAATTTATATGACTTATTTAAATTAATTCTCATTAGCGCTTCTCTGAACTCATTTGACATCAAGCATATGATCGTGACCTTTGGCGTTCATTCTATATTGAAATGATTAACTTAATTACCCTTTTTGTATTGCTACATAAAATTAAAAATACACTCTAATTAACTGTATGTAACTTCAATTATGTTTAGCGAAAACTCTCTCTTTATTCAAAATTATTAAATCTATGTATTTATACTAAATTCTAATTTAAATAAGTTCATTTATGGGAGGAGTTAACATAAAATTCTCTAACTAAACAATTTACAATCTCTCTCTCATATCGTAAAATCAGTTGCATTATTTGGCATACACATGTATGTGTGTACGTATATACATATGTGTGCCCAATTCAATGTTTTGGTTTTTTCTTTTTTCAATTTGTTTTCATTTGCTTGGCACATTGCACTAAATGATGCAATTACGGTTATTAAAATTTGACTAACTGTCTGGTGTCATATGATACCATTGGTTAATTGCCTTGCACAAATGAAAACAGATGAAGTTAGGGAACATTTGTATTTGGATTAAACTGAAATCTGACGTGTAACGTTGACTTGGTGGTTACACTACACTTCCTAAAATTTGGTATTATGGAGGTTTTGTCAATTTACTGAAAAACTAGGTCATAAATCTTCTTCTGTTAATACGTGAGCATCGAAACTTATGGTACACTTTTTTAGTTTTTATTATAAAGAGAGGGATATGAAACTTATAGGTGCTGTTTCATAGATGTGCGAAAAAAATATGTAATATGTCCCGTTAAAGCAGGTAAAATAAAGAGAACATACGCACATGATTCCCCCAAATAAAACGCTTCAACCAATCAAATTAAGGCATATTCATCGCGTTCATGGCTGCATACATTAACGTTTTTTGTGTTATCATAAAACTTAAAAAATGAAGACGTTATCTAAATACACAAAATTAAAAGGACAATTTTTTTTGTTTGTGAAACTCAAAACGCATGAGGGTCATTCCATCTATAATGGGCCTATCATTACCCTCATGTCATTTAAATAGACTGAATTAGTTCAAATTTTATTCTCTCGGTCTCATTCTCAATGTTTCAATTTACATTGCAAATGTTAAATGCTTGTAAAACCAAATAGGGTGAAAAAACATGAATGGTATTTTCAGAGATGGTACTCCTATATGCTCTGAAAATTTTGAGCCTAAAAAGGCTGAAATCGATGATGGAGTATTTGGGAAATCGATTTTTTCTTGGAAAGTAATTTTTTTATCTTTTACCACATAGAAATCGATCAGGCCTTCATATATTCAGATTTGCAATTTTTTTGCCATCTACTAGTACACAACTACCTAAAAATAATATAAAAGCTAATATGAATTGTGTTGGGTTGTTTATATTCATCAATGAATTTTTTCGTTTTACTTACGAGCTTTTTTGAACACAATTTAAAACTTTTTTTAAGCAATAATATTGGTCAAAAAAATTTTATCGAATTTTTTTATATCTTCTACATGACAGACCAATCATTGAAAAAAGTTTCATTCTATTTAAAAAAAATGAGGGTAATGATAGGCCCATTATAGATGGAATGAACCATAATGCGTTTTGAGGTGAGTAGCTCTTAATCTATATGCAAATGGGCAGTGGAAAAACGGTTTCATCCCTATTTAACTGCCAGAACACAACAAAATCGCTTGACATTTTTTTTATGAAAGAGATAGATTAAGAGAAGGCCTGCTAGCACTGCTCCGATTGTAAGAGGCCTTCTCAAAACTAAATTTTCATGTAAATAACAAAAAAAAATTTTTTTTACTACGATTAATTTTGTTTTTATTTACAATCTGTCAATATTAACCATAAGTAAATTTTATAAGTAGTGAAATTTTAATTAGCAGAATAGTTACACTCCATTGAGTGTATACTCATGAAATGCTATTATGCCTTACCACGGCAGGCGTGCTATTATGCCTTCCCACAGCAGTACTGCTATAAGGCCTTCCCATAGCAGCAGTGCTATAAGGCCTTCCCAGAGCAGTAGTGCTATAAGGCCTCATAATAGAAGGCAAAAAAGAAGGACTTCATGTATTTTTTTATTTCATGTATTGCAATGTTTTATGATTCGACATTACTTTTTTGTCATTGGATTGTACTTATACGACATCAAAAGTTGATACATGGTTAGAAGTAAGGAACGGTGTGCATGTTGCTAGGTTGGTCGTCTTCTGTTTCATGTTATGTTAAAGTGGTAGAGTGTTGTGTATTCAATGTGAAATTATAAATTAAGAAAACGTCACAAAAAATAAACATTAAAAATATCAACGTAAGGGAAGTTGACGCAGATACAAAAAAAAATCTAACTAAGAGTCTCACGACGTATTAAGATTTAATTTTTTCAAAGTACTTCTGTGACCCCTTCTACGGTAAGCGCTCTTAGAAGGGCTCCTGACGCAAGCGATGTAGGAAGACCTGCTTGAAGAGTATTTCTAACAGGCCTGCTAAAGAAGGCCTGTTTTATCGATTTGAAAGGAGGTGGCAAGGCTTTAATCTTACCAAGGAAGGCCTGCAAGCTCCTGCCTACTGGGTATTTAAGACTCTGTCATCTTTAAGTGTGTGTGACACCACTCCTAATGGGAAAAAACGCTGCCACGGCTGACTGGTAAGGAGAAAAATTTAACCCTTAGGAAAGGAACTCGTTTTTAAGTAGACGGTGCCACGCCCCTAACAGAAAAAAACGTTTCTACGGCTAAACTAATGCAGCGATTTTGATAAAATTTGTTATGAAGCTAGATTGAGCCCCAACGAAGTGATAGAGATAAGGATAGGCATAGCGCAACATGATACCATGATTTTCTTTTTGGCAACGATCGCATTTGATCAGATAGTACTGAGCTGTTTTGTATTGACTCTATAATAGTTGAATATCAACCAGTAAACCAGTAAGAATATATATCGCTGCAAAAATTGTACAGAGAAACAAAACACCGATTTTTGGTCAAAAAATGTTCACATAATAAAATTTTTATGAGTCGTGTCGTACTAAATCGTGAAAGGTCGCCTTTTTTAATTTTCCAACTCAACATGAGACTCAGTAATACAAAGGCTTAATGTTCACTGAACACGAACTCACTTTATATCTCTCATTTAAAAAACCCTCAATTCATTTATGTAGTTTTATAAAATTTCCAGTAATTTCCACACATCCACCTTTTCAAATCTTCCTCAAACTCGTCATTTTGGAGCTTCTCAATTTTGACGTTAACTGCATTGATAATCTCATTATCGTTGCTGACTTTTGTTGTATTGTTTGAGCTTCCTATCATAGACTGCAATTTGTTTCCAGGTCGTACACACTGAACCAAGCTTTATCAACGGTTATGGTTTTAATGTATCGTCACCCGCAGATTTCTGATGGCTTTCACGAGACATCCTCCACGGAAAAGTTTCCGATCTGGAATTCGTGAAACCATTTAGAAACAGTAAATAAAGATGACGCATTTGCTTTATATGCATTTCGGCAATCGTGAAAAATTATGCAGATGCCTAAAATACAAAATGTGATCAAGTTTTAAAACGTAAGGGTCCTACTTTCGTAGGACGCATTCATTAGAAGGCGTAATGGTTTGAGTATAATGGGAATTGAATATGAAAAGAATACTAAACTTTTTCAATTAATTACGAAAAAGATTCCGCGATCCTGTAAAGTTGCGGGTACTTAGCTGGTAAACATAATAACTAATTATATACTCGTACTGCATAATGTTTCACCGTTTGCTTAGCAAATGCTGTGCAGATCAAATTTGAAGAAGATAAGGGGAATGGTGTACAGGATATAATTTTGTTGCTTGGTTTTTATTTTTTCATTCATTTCATGTGATATACACTTTCACTTCAAGACTGCAATAATTGATTTAAGATTACCCTCTATAGCAAAAGCGCAATTGCATATTAATGTAGCAAAACTAAATACCTGTAACGTCCTTCGCTTTATTTGAAACTACTCCAGCATTCAAATCAAAATTAACAGACTCCTTTATATGCTGTGGACTCCAGGAATCATGTTGATAACAGCCACGGCAACAATGGGCACATGTTGCTAGTTTATTGCCCATTAATTAATTGTCTTAAGTTAAACAATGAAACACAAATAAATATTTGAACAGATATCAAAAATCTTTTTCGCTTTTGGTTTCCAATAATTTCTAATGAAATAACATATAAACAACAAGCGTTTTAATAATTATTTAATCATTGTTGACAATCAATAATTTATTGGTATACAAACAGTTGAAGAATGCGTGGGAAACCGGTTTAAAAAAAAAACATATCGTGAGGTAATACTTCAAATAAAAAAATTAATTAAATTAAATAGACAACTTCCAACAACCGTTTCGATCAGTATGCGCACACGAAGTGAAGACAGCAGTTTGAAAAATGATCTACATGAAGCACCTTCAATGTTCTATCCATAAATGTCGATCCACTTGAAAATACATTCGACAGACAGAAGATGAAAAAAATATTTATTTGGTTTTTTTATCAGCAACTCAAGTTCGTTATAAGAAAAAGTATTTAGAATTTAATTTAATTGAACGTCATGCCAATTAAGTTCATATAAAACGGTAATAAAATCTGCTGTTCACATACTTTAGAATTGAGATATTTGTTTAAGCGCGTTCTTATTGACATAATTTGAGACTTTAAATTTAATAATAAACAATCAAAAAAATTTTAACTGAAATTAAAATATCAACTAGCGTCTTAACACTTTCGATTGCAAATGTCTCAATAAAATTGAAAAATCGCTTTAGACTTTTTACAAATGTTGCGTTAATAAAAAAAGAGATTTACATTTCAGCAGATAACCTTACTGGACTATAAACAGACAACGTCATTATTTGAAGCAACTTGTTTTTGCTGTTTATATATTCGCATATACAATAAATTAAATTGGGTTTAAAAAAAAATGATTGTAAAACATTTTTTGTTGTCAACAATGAGAGTTTCAAGAATTAGATAGATATATATATGTATGTTACGGAAGTGGTTAAAGTGTGTTTGCTGTTATTTTTCTCAAAAATACTTAGATATTTTTTAACGACTTAACGTCAAATTGTATTTGCAAAATATTTGTGAAAAAGGTAGAAACAAATTCTGAGTAAAAAATATTTATTTTATACGATAATGTTAAGAAATAAGTGGAAGTACTTTAGTAATAGATTTAAGTACTTAAAGCAGAGGTGCACAAAGTGCGGCCCGCGGGTTGTATGTGGCCCTCAGGGATGTAGCTTACGGCTCGCAACTCACCAAATACCATTTTTACAGACATCTGCAATTGGAATTAATAGTGTGCACTCCAGTGTAATATTAAGACAAAAATATAATATTGATGTGAGAAAAAATTTGATCAATGCTGGAATAGGAATCAATACCCAAATTTAATATAATATATATACAAAAAATCAATTGACTTTGTCATGTTTTGACCCGCAGTAAAATTGTTTATAAATTTGGCTCCCCGCTTAAAAAACTTGTGTACCCCTGACTTAAAGAGACTTTTCTATATGGATTTATATTGCATTTTCACTCATCTTTTTGAATTCTATTATGTATTTTTTTTGGAGAAGTCTTAAATGCTAATATGACCACACTTTGATTTTGTTATACCTTAGGTAATCATTGCTCCCTATGCCTAGTGGGTAATGACTTACAACATTTCGCTAAATTAATTCATCCAAATCGTATATTGCGCAAAGTATTATATAATTCTTTGATGCACATTGATTAAGTGGAACGGAAACTCGTGTGCACCCTGCACGTCAGTTTCTTCTTGCTATCCACCGCAAGGTGCTGTCGTTTATTCGATGTGGTTGCAACGAAATCCCCAAGCCACCAAGTAAAATGCGTTTGCGGCCTTAAAGCTGGCTCTGATTTTAAAATCAGCAGCCAAGTGGTCCGTTCCAGAATTATAAAAGGCTACACTTATTCGCTTATTCACTTTTAGGCTTATCCATAGCGAATAAAACACGGTTATTGAAGACCATTGTCGCTGCTTGTGTGAGTGCACAATTTTCACATATATTTTCCTCACATCATAGCCGTCAATTTGCCATCTCACTCATCTGAACTGCTTGTAAGAGCAGAATGTCAAAAAACAGCTGTTGAACTTCATTAACAATCAAATGAAATCATGTCGACGAAACAAAAATTTAAGTAAATCAAATTTTTAGCAGTTTTTTTGATTAAAAATATATAAGCACGATGTCGGAGCAGTTAGAACAGCAAAATGATGAACGTGAAGCGTTACAATCAATATACGAAGGCGATGGGGCATTCAAGGAAACAAGTGCAACCACATTTCAATATAAGGTACGCATTTTTTCTTTTACTGAAAAATGGTTATAATTCTAAAATAAATAAATTTTTACTCAATTTTACAGTACGGTGAAGAAGATAGTTTCAGATCATTTTTGGTTGAAATCCACTGGGGATCAAACTATCCCATGGACTTGCCAACTATTAACATGGATACATTTTATAATAGACATCTGTAAGTAAAGCAATGAAGGAAAACGTTTTAAATTAATTTATTATGAAATATGTGAACTTAGCTTATTGAATTTTTTGACTAGAGTGCCCGCCGTTAAAAAAAAAATTCAAGCAGCACTAAATGAAGAAGCGCAACAATGGATTGGCTGTGGCATGACTTATACACTATTCGAGTGCCTTAAGGATCGCATTGAAGAGTTATTGACTGAACAGGTGGAAACGACAGCTCAACCAATTGATTTGGATGAGGCTGTTGGTGCAATAAAAATCTCTGATAGTGTAGACAGTAAGAAAAAAGAACCTAAAAAAGAGCAACTGACAAAGTCACAAAAGCGGCGTCAGTGGGAGCGCACTGATCACAAAGGTGAACATCAACGTGGATATGATTGGGTAGATATTGTTAAGCATTTATCGCAGACTGGCTCAAAAGATGATTCTGCAGATTATGCGGCAGTGGACACACCAATATTGCATCCACTCAATACTTAAATCTGGGAAATATTGAAGGAGTTTGTACACTTTACTGCCGCTTTTAAGTAGCTTTATTTGACTAGTTAGTTGCAATTTCTATGTACATTGAAAAAACGAATTATAATGAAATAAAGATATTTTATATTGAGAACAAAAAAGTTTCGATTTCATGTACGTATACATGTATATTTTTGAAAGGGTAATATTGTTCTGATATATAGGCATGCCACAACGTGCGTCTTTAAATGCTCTCTAAGTTTAGAATCTTATCTTACTTAAACTTAAAAGGATAATATAACAGAGCAAATCTGAGGCCACTACTGAATTTTTAATACTTAATCATATGAAACTTTTTACGTATCACTAGTTTCCTGGATGACCGTTATAACTAAAAAAGACCTAAATTTGGAGAAAACGCATTCTAAAATTAACTTTTTACATGTAAATAAATAAAAGTATATCGACATATTCTCTTCTCAAAAAGAGAGTTCATTAGATGCTGTTGTGATTACTTCACAATAAATTAAAGATTAAATAACTGTTATTTCTGCGTACTTAACTCGATTTTTTTGAATTATATCTTTCAGCAAACGGTGATATGTACATGAAATGGAGAAAATGTTCAAATCTTAAAATATTGTATGAAAAAAATTGAAACTTAAAGCTTTGAAAAATATATGTGTCAACCACATTTTTTAAAAATTTGTTCTCATTCTAGGTTCTTCAGATGTACATAGAAAATTTTTG
The DNA here is from genome assembly GCA_963680825.1 of Meiosimyza decipiens. Classification (NCBI taxonomy): domain Eukaryota; kingdom Metazoa; phylum Arthropoda; class Insecta; order Diptera; family Lauxaniidae; genus Meiosimyza; species Meiosimyza decipiens. The sequence continues at coordinate 71,627,611 of OY804260.1, read as the reverse complement.
TAGTAGGCATATTTTAATCATGAAAAAACATGCTATAGTTAAAATTGACGCTCAACTTTTTTTTTTTTTAAATGGTGGTCCATTAATTAATCGGAAATCAATTGCAACGTTAGCGTTGGCTCTAAATATTTTAGGAAAAATAAAAATCGTAAGCTTTTATTAATATTTATTGCTGGCAGTACTTTTACAAATTAAAACACGTGCAAGCAGAAGCAGAGTGATGCTAAACCAAGCGAAATAGCATATGAGGGTAAATTTATTCAGTTCGAGATATCCTTCTAAAATTTTACCTCTACCGCTTAAAAGATTTGTACATATATCTGTTTTTTGATTTAACTAGAGATAGCGTTTATTATAATTGTTAACATAAATCAATATGAGCCAGTTAATGAAAGTAGCTATTTTGCAATTACTTAAAAAAAGCATAAGACTGGCAACACTTGTACTTTGTATTTGATGGAAAATCATAACAAACACACGTTTTTTGTTTTCAGTGGGTTGAAATATTTTATAATAAATTTAAGTTTCTATATATATTAAAATGGAAACTGACAAACAAAATGACCCAACACAAACAGAAGACAGGCGTAAAAATGATCCAAATCTAGCGGGACATATTGAAGAATTAATGGAAAATAAACTCTTAACCGCTCCAGTGGAGGAGGGGTTGTCTGCCGCAACATTAGTAGCTGAAGGTGTTTATATCAAAATGTTCTTAAAATAATTCTTCAAATTAATATTTTGAAAATGTTTTTCTTTAATTTAGAAGAGGTTCCTACAGAATTAACTATTAGCCAAATCTCTGTGCTAAGCGAAAAAAATGAGAATAAAGCGGAACCTCAGCAAGTGGTAGCTAATGTGGAAACTGCAGTAAATCCAGCGGAAATTAAATCTAATACAGTAGAAATTAAGGAAGCCAATGTTTTTGACCAGTCTGCTTCTACTATATTTGAGCTATCAGTTGAAAGTGCAAAATCATTGAATAATTCAATTATATATGAAGCTCTACCAGAAAATATAGAGGAAAGAAGTGAATGCGCTGATGTTACCCATATAGAACTACAAAATATTAACAGCGACAACGTGGATGTTGAGCCTATACTTATACAAGCGAAGCAAGTCGAGACTTGGTTGACTAATGCTAATGAACCTTTAGTCGAAGCTAGTGCGAGCAGTGGTATGCATTTCGTTTAACTTTCTATACTTTCTGTATAATTTTTCTGCTTGTTAGGTGAAACAAAACAATGGTCAACAACACAAGAATATCAAGAAAAAAATGAATGTCAAGTTTTGGAAAATGAAATAAACGGAGTCAACTTGCCAACTGACCTTGTCATGCCTTTAAAAAGTAAGTCAACAAGAGCACTTGAAAAAATGCCAACTAAAATAATAGCTTATTTTTGTATCTTAAGCTTTCACTATGCAATAACTTTTTTTAAACAAAGGACCTCACAACAATTATAATGAACATTGAATTTAAATAAAATCCCATATCAGTTTTTGTAGTTAATGAGCAATTAAGCTAACCGACGCATACGTGTCGATTATAAGTGATATGACCATTGTGGCTTGGTATATTGTATCCCAATATCATTTAATACATTTATATTAGGGGTATGACTTTATACCATCATATATTCAGAAGTAGAATGAAAAATGTTTAAATGTCAAACAAATATGTTTGGATACAAAAACATCTTACAGGAAAGCTTATTTCTGAAAATTGAAATGAAAAAATACATTTTTATGTTCATAATTATTTCAATAAATGTAGTTAAAGCTTTAATAAAACATTAACTTAGGAATTAACTAAAAAAACATGTATTAGAAAAAATATACTTTAAATCAAAGTGCACAGTATTCTGCACATAGGATATATCTCTTAAACTGTCTTAAATGCTCATTTGGCACTGATATTACATATATATATATATATACATTTGTATATGTTTCGTTACCGGTATCTACTGCGATATCACTACCGAAATTGTTTGCGTAACCTTGCCATTCTTTTTGAGTTCCACTCTCTGTTAAAATCCTAACACGGTATTTTTGAAGTAAAATCATATGTAGCAGTTTGCTATCCAAGCCTCAGATCCTTTTACAGATATTCAATGAACTCACTCAATTTAAAATTTATTTGTTTAGTTGACCAAGAAGAATTCACAAATCCAATGTTAGAAATTGTCAACGTCAACATAACCCATGGGATCCAAAGTTTTTTATTTAATCCAACTTCTATAGACGACAAAGAAATTATTAACCAAAATTCGGAACTTGAAAAAGACTTGTTAATGGATACAAGTGTTGAAATACAGGATGAAAATTTAACAACAACCAAAATTACAGAAGGTAATGCAAATAACAGTTATAAGTTTAAAAAATTATTAAACTGTTGAAACCAATTACATACTCTTTTTTTAATTCCATCAGCGCCAACGGGTCTCTCCTTGCTCGCTCAATATATTTCAGATAACGATGAAGACAATGACATTGAGAAAAGTTCCGATACTGATTCAGTGGTTGAAGTTTCGGCAGGCAATAATCTTGATTACCGTAAAAAAGTAGTTGAAATTGATTCAGATACAACTTCGGATTCTTCTGAGTCAGATGTAGAATATTTAACTGAAATACGTAAAACTATTGAAAAATCTATAGGCGTTGAAGTCGCTGATGACGATGATGACGCCGATGATGATGAAAATTCTGGAAAAACTAGACGACAAGTCCCACGTGTTAAAGGTGAATTTCTAATCGATGACTTACCGCCCATACAAGATTTACACATAACAGTGCCCGAAGAGGACTGCATTGAATTAGGGAAAGTACATTCAATTGTTGACCAGCTGGTTTTGGTGAATGCTTTACCCAACTCTGTGCTCTTGGATTTAGAAACAGTTCTATTTTTTGATAAAGGTCAACGTGTTCTCGGTGAAGTTTTTGATGTACTTGGTCAAGTTGCCGATCCTTTATATTGTGTACGTTTTAATTCGCATAAACAAATCAAAGAGAAAAACATACAAATTGGTGAAGTTGTTTATGTTGCACCCAAAACACAATATACGCAATTCGTTATTTTATCGAGTCTAATGAAAATGCGTGGTTCTGATGCGTCTTGGGAAAACGACATTGAACCGCCACCACGCTACTTGGATTATTCGGATGATGAACAAGAAAGAGAAGCACGTGCTAGGCGTCGCAATAAGGATCGCCCTTACGATCATATTGATCTAACAAAACGTACACGTTCAGATATTGATTGCAAATTGGAAGAGACATCACCGTCTCCATCCCCATTACCTTCACAACAGCACCATAATCAAAGGCGTGTACCATTGTATTTACGTGGCAGAGATGATCCACGATCACAGAGACATCAACAACAACCACATTTTCGTTCAAACTACAATGCTAACAGTTGGCATTCAAATTATCCGCAACATTTTCGTGGGCCACTTCCACCACCAAATTTTGCTCCTTCACCACATATGTCGTTTAATACTATGTATCCACCACCAAATTTTGCTGCTTATCCTCCACCACAGGGTATGCCACCACCGCCACAACAACAACAACAACATCATGGGAACCAGCCACCGATGTATGTTTTAAATCCATATGCTGTACGTGGATCTGTACTGCCACCTAGAGGTGCAGAACAAATGCCAATGTACTTAACGCAGCCACCACCACCGCCACCACCAGGTGCACAGTAGTTTTGTTTAATGGGTGGTTTGTTTGGTTCAAAATTAGAATTTTATATTTTTATGTTATAAGTTTTATTCATATAAGTTTTTACCTTATTCAACTACACAATATACGAATATTAAGTTTTCATTCAATGAACGAACCGTTTGGTTTTAAGTTTAACATATTAAAACATTTAATTGGTTATTACAATGATATAAACTGTTATTAATGGAAATAAAGAACGCATTTAGGGCAAAGCACTCGAAGCTTATAATTTAATTGGTTTTTTTCTTGAAACACTTAATCAAAATGTAAATTAAAACTTTTTCAGTTAGATTTAAAACCTGGTGTACTAACAAATCTATAAAACCTTTTTGTTTTTTCAAAATAAAACTGATTGGGAACTATGCAGCTCCTCATTGGAAAAAAATCTATCGGAAGACTAGGTTCACCTGGAATATAATGTTCAAAAAGAAAATAAATAATATAACACCTATGTACGTAAATGAAATTTGTTTTCTTTAGCATTAATATTATTTTAATAAATGAAATGAAGGAATAAATGTGTGAGGTAAGATGCCTCAAAAAAAAAAAAAAAAGAACGTGACTCACAGCAGGTAAAGAGAATCAGGTGTACAATCTGGCGTAGCTCTAACTTAGTAAATCCAATCGAAGTTACTTTTGTGATTTCACTAGCTTTGTAGGTAATTTGGGCTAACATAACAAGGTCCCTACGGTTGAAAAGGATTTTGGAGAGCCATAGAGAAACAGAAATTGTTCAACGAAACTAAACAGATTAAATGGCATTGGTGTCAAACACTCGCTGTAGGTGAAGTTTAGCAGCATTTTTCAAGCGGAATTAACAGAACTGTACATTTTGATCTCAAACGATCGTATCATAGAAGAAAAGCTATGTATGTAGGAGTATATTATATGGAATTCGTTTTTAACAAATAAATAACACTATGTTTTGTTTATGTAATAAAAAAACTTTTATTCATTTAAAAAGATTGTAAATAGGTTCTTATTAAAACAGAGTTAAAGTGTAAGTGGTTCTTCATTATTAAAATATATTTCATAAACATATACATACATAACATATGTTATATTTATCGTACAATACGGCAAAGGTTTTTGGTTTTTAAATCCTCTACGGGTACAACAATAAATGCTACTTAAAAGTTTTAAAATTGTATGTTTTTTTTCTTTTGTCCTAGTTAAAATCTTATGTGTTAAGACTACGAAAAAAAAATAATTCAACTAATAACTATGAGCAAAACAATTTCTTTGCAGGCACAAATGTACATATTGTATATACATCTAATAATAATATACTTTTGTAAGCATTTAAGCTATATATGTTTTAACAATGCAATTTAGCTAAAAGCCCATTTTATTCTATAAATTGTATTTGTGTTTCCTTATTATTTGGGAATTAAAACTTTGCGGTTGTATATTCGATATAGTTTATTTAAATTTCGTTATTAGTATGTAAATAAGGGTAGAAAACGTTTATCCCAAAACCAATGGAACAAGCCTTTGATAATTCTGTTTGATATTATTAAAAAGCAATGGTTGTGGTCAATTTGTTGGTAATATTACTTTTAATTTGACATAATTTGAAAAAAAAAAAAAATTGCCATGACGACAACCTTGCATGCGTTTTGATAGCAAGTTGATTAAACGGGTATTTTAACTAGCTGGCAGTTTTAAATAATGTATTAATTTAATAAAATTTAATAATATGTATATAGTTAGATTTGGGAATTGTTTTTCAATTGACCGAAATATAGTATCAAGCTATTTGCCAACAGTTTGCTTTATATTTGAAAAAAGTTTATCGCACTTAGCAAAATTTTTCTTGGAAATTATTTCATATCCATAGATTTATGTATCTTAAAAATACATATACCCAGCAGATTTTGGTCATCGATTGTAACCTAAGCTTTCGTCCATGATTTGTAACACGACAATTTTATTGGAAAATAGTAATTAAACGTTTCATTGATTAAAAAAAAAAACGCCTCGAAAGAATTCGTAAGGGAACTTAAAATGCACCCAACTAGTTTTGAAAAGAAACCACTAGTACTTGTTTAGTTGCTATCACTACTATACTTTATTCTTATCGACACAGAATAAGTAAATAAATACTTTTCCCAAAATTGAAGATACTAACAAACCTCAATAAAAGGACAATATTTTGGATTTCCATGCCATAGTTTCAAGTTAAATAAAAATAACACTGCATAACATTTAAACAATTAAAATATTAATATTTGTATTCCATTTGAATAAAATTAGTAATTAATAAACATTATTCACAAGAGTATAACAAAATTGTTTCCTCAAAAATATTAGGAATTATCTTAGAATTGCAATCATTGCGAAGCCAATTTTTTTTATGGACGAGTACATAAAATAGTTAATTCGAAAAATAGTGGCTGAAAAAATTAAACATGTATCCGAATATTTAAAAATGCTATCAATCACTTAAATGAAAGAATAAACTCTATTCGAATTGACATAGAGAAATAGACAATAACTAAACTATAAACTCTTTACAAAAAGTTGAGCGTTTGAAATACATTTGTTAAAGAATTACAACAAATAAAAATAGCTCAAGCTGCATTTTATTCGTCACTTGCTATAATCTATCTATCACAGTGATAATTGTAAGGGAAAGGTCGCGTAATATAAGCAAGTTCTGCTAAGCTCCACTGTTATTCTGCAAATTTGTATTTCATATACTGTGAACTTTGTAATGAAACATATTCTGCGGAAGAACAATTGAAATATAACCATACGTTACCCAGTCCGCGATTGGTTGATTTATTTGCACAGATAGCGAGTTGGCGCAGCTTGTGAAAATTTATTATTTTAACAATTATAATATTGATACTTGCATTCTATCAAGCCTATTCAACTAATAATTTTAAAACTATTCACAAATAAAAGATTGATATGGAGGCATTACAAAATTAATAAAATTCAAAAGAAATTTTGCGAAAACTATTACTTTTAATAGGTTGCATTATAAGTTAACAGTGGCACTAAGTCAAGCAACTGTTTTGAGGCGCCAATTCTAAGGATGAAAGTTAGACGTTATATAATCGGAGTAAGGAGTAAGCATGCGTTTATCCGTAGCATATTTTTCCCGAAAATGGCACGAATAAACAAATTCATTTTAAAAATAAAACAGTAAGTTTTTTTTTGAGGTAAATAATTACCAAATATTTGTATAGAAACTGCAACTCTGATAAATTCAGATTCAAATCATTTATTTCCCACTTAAATGATTTACCACAATTTCTTCCACATCACGAAGAAACACAATAGCAACAGTTATATTATCCTGGGAATCACCACGTTTCGCTAAATCAATTAACAATTTCGGTAACTCGTCCAAATTATTATTTCGCTTTTCCAAACTGTCATATATAGTTGTTGCAATATCTTCTTCACGTACATAATCCCAAAGCCCATCGGACCCGATCACTAGAAAATCATCTTCTTCCGTTAGGTTGACAGAAATGACATCTGGTTCAGCAATTACAGAGCCGACAGAAAAATCACCAATAGAGCGTGAAACATTTAAAATGCCATTAACGCGCCAGTGGCCTTGCACAAACATGACAGCACCAGAATCATTGGTTTCTATACGTTTGCGCTCTTCCGGACAATCTGGCTTATGTGATTGCACTAACTGTTTGCTTGTATGTTGATTGCTGACCAGCATGGCACGTGAGTCTCCAACCCAAGCAACATAAAGTTCTGCGGAAGCGACGGCTTGACGATGTAGCACACAAACTGCAGTTGTGCCACTAGAAACGCGCTTGCGCGTAAACAGTTGATCTGCTTTAGTAAAGGCTTCAGTAAGTGCCTGCAGGCGGTCCAACGTATTTGCGTCTGCTTGCTTTAAACGCTCCGCAACTAAGTATGGAATTTGTGTGGCACTAAATGCAGCGGCCAATGCACCACCATGACCATCAAAAACGCCATAAAAACTATATTTGTGGCTACTACTTTTGAGCTGATATATATCGCTAAAACGTGGCAAGCAACAGTGCCGATCTTCCATTTTGCGAGGTTTATTTTTTACAGCTGCCGCCAGAAACCGCGGCTGCACAGCGTTAGGTGATTGTACACATGTGCATTGCAAACCTGAGCACAGTGATCCCTCTGTCGCGTACTTTTGTAAGTTTGTAGCTTCAGAATTGTCTGTTAAACGGGTAAGCAATTTCTCAAGACTATTGCAAGAAAATTTCTGCAGTTTTATTAAGTCGTAGAAAGTTTCTTGTATACTATCAGCATAGTCAGAAGATTCTGCGCTGGTAATATCGTTTGTCTTTATATCCTTACGCTCAGATTCTACTTCATCAATGGCTGCACGCAATAGTGGCAGTTGAAAGATTTGCGGACAACGTTTTGCGTTTAGGTGGTTCCAAAGTGCCATTAGCACTTCAGCTTGTATTTCTTCTGTGGCCACTGGATATGTATCGTTGTTGTTGCGCGTCATACATTGACGCATTTCAACAGCGCCATTAAAACCAGGCGTGTCGGGTGCTGCACTGCAAGAGTGTAGAAATTCCTTGAATTCTTGTAAATTGCGACACTCCAACTCGGTGGTTGGAGTCGCTGACTTGGAAGTCATTATTTATACTTATTTTTTCACTTTAACTTGTTTTTATAATTTAGTACACATTTCTTGTTCAATAATTTGTTATTTTCTTTAAGTTTTTAATTGTTTTACTCTAAAAACACAAAAATATGCACAAAACTTTTTTGCTGGAATGCGGAAGAAAATTCCGCCAAACAAAACAGCTGTTTTTATACTGACATTATGATATTGAGTCATCCATCTAATGAGAAGTTGGCTGCCATACTTTCACAATTTAAAACGTTGCAAATTTGGTTGCTGATTTGAAATGCAACACTGATCGTTGTACGCCGACAATGAAAACGGAAATAAATCTAAGTCGACGGGTACCCGTCAGCAGGTTACCAGTTGTACGCCGCAATTCTGTTCCATTTCACTTTTTTTGAATTCCTGATAGTATTAAATATATGTTGAACATTTCTACCCTAAATTTTACCTTCTCGATTTTTTCTATATGTAGCTATTTGTATCCTGAGCTCTAGTTACATAATTACAACGTTCGACAAAACTTAAGCTTTGGTTACAGATAGAAGGCATAAGAAAAAATATCCGTGGTTTTCCGATTTCAATCACGTCTGTTGAATTATATTTTAAGTTGACACAATTTTTTATTTGCATTTACTTAATTTGCCAACAATGTTAAAATTCATAGTTAAATTAATGCTAAAAAAGAATTGCAAACTGTCAAATCTTTACATTCTGATTCTGTAATTGATGCTGATGTAAGTTCCAGAGATTCTAAGTACACCTAATTCTGTTTTTACACGGTAGATACGTTCCAGAAAAAACCGTGTAAAAAAACAGTGTAAAAAAAGACATGAAGTACATAGAAAAAAAGGGGAATAGTTCAATACCCTGAAAAAATAGTTAAAAAAAATGATTCATACAAAAAAAACTCTTACAAAAGCCAAATTAAATTTGTATGTGCATTCATGCACAGTTTATTTCATAAAAACAAAAGGCAATTCAATTATTACAGTTAAAGTAACATAATTATAAAATTATCCGGACTGGGAAGGCCAGTAAGGGTTCATCAAAAACCAATTCTAAAACTCAGATCTGGTTAGTGTGTACAGAACACTCACCCGATTTTCGGGGGTTATCACTAGTAAAAATAGTTTTCTTTAAAATTTAAATCAAATGGCTTTTTATAATCGTGCTAAATCGAATCAAATCGTGTAAAAACGGAAAAATTTTTTTTTTTCTAGACCGTGTTAAATCAAAACCGTGTAAAAAAAGACCGTGTACTGAAAAAATGAGTCGTCTCACTATCACGTTGTTTAAAAAGTTGTTACATATTTCAGGCTCGATGTTGAAATCGAATGGCGTACTGCTAAGTATCTTGGGGTAGTAAATCTTGAACTATTTGGACCTTGGTAAGAAACATTTTTGAATAAAGTTTTAGTATCTTCTAAAGCGATATTCTAAAGATGCCTAAGGCGATTAGGTTTTGAAACATGTAGCGCAAGAAGATACTATGGCATTAAATTGTTGCCGGTTATTTCTATGAGTTTGAATAATTAAGCTGTTAATTTTGAAAGTGGGTTCTTCTCTTCGTTGAGAAGAAAAAATTAAACAAATTTCATACAGTTGATTTCAAGTTACTTAATTTTTTCTTCTCAACAAGGAGGGACATGCCCACTTTCAAAATAAACGGCTCAATTGATTATTCACTGAAATAGAAAAACTGAATTAGATCTGGACATCATGCGCAGCCATTTTACTCTACAAAAAAAAAAAAAAATGAAAATAAAAATACTTAAACGAATTTATTAAAAGTCTACATGGGCAAAGTTTTAAGTTATAAAAAGTTTAAGGGATATGGAGAGTCAAAATTTAAATGGGATTCATTGATGATTTGAAACGATTTGCAATAATTTGATATATTTCGTTACGTGAGTGTATATTTTCAAATTAAATAACATAAAACATTTGGCAAATGATATACATAGGTATATATAAATACAATAGGTAAGCAGAACCTACTAAGAAAAAATAAAAACACAAAAATGTTTTAACAATTAAAATACTAGGATATATTAAAGTAAATCGTATATTTTATACACATGATAAGTTATATAATTGATATTAAATCAAATTTCAAACTTTTGCCAGTTTACGAAATTTTTAAGTATTTTCTGTTTTCTATATAACATTTTTATTTAAATGAATGCTATAAAGCTATGCCAATTCTTATTAACAATATATAATAATTGAAATTAAGTAATTAAATTAAATATGTATTCTATATACAATTTCGTTGCATACATTGGAATGGAATAAGTTCAACTAAATCTGAATATAAGTAGCTACATTTTCTCCAAAACGGTTCAAAATTGCATCAAAAAGTAGTTTTTACTTTCTAATATCTATTATGTTAATTTTCTTGAATGAATTTTAAAAAGTTTATGTCAAGTTTTATGTACATAGGTTTTTTCAAGTTATACAAATATATCTGTAGCTAGGTAGTATAAGTTTTATATTCTTTAAATGTGTTTTTATAAATGTTTTATTAAAATATGTTTTTTTTTTATTAATCTATCCTATCTATGATGTAAAGGGTATAACTTAAAATAAAAAACAAATAATTAATGGTCAGCAGTGGTCTCCTTCTTCAAAACTAATGCTGTAATTTTAAAATTATTCTTTCATTTTGGTTTCTTATTGCTTATTTAAGATTAACTTTAATTGTAATAGTAAACTTGATAATATATGATATAAAATTGAAATTTGTTTACAATGTTATTGTGATAATAATGTTTTAAAGCGATGTAATTGATTTGATTGATATTTTAATTTAAAAATGCTAAGCAAAACATTTTTCATATGAACGTAACTAACAAAATTTATTAATTGTGCTAAGGCAGCAAAATTGTTTTACAATGGAAGAAATTGGTTGCTGTGGGCTTAATTTTTTTAAAATGGATTTACAATTGTATTTCTATATTTTTGATATATGTATATAAATATGCATATTTATATGGGGACGAGACGTGTCAAGCGGAACAGTGCTCATTCAAAAATTGGCTGCATTTAAGCCAATAAAGCTTTTAAGAACCGATTGGCTGTTTTTTTTAAAACTTTTAAGTTCTCAAAGACTCCCCTATTATTCAATAAGCAACCTGATACCTATATAGAGTTCTCGGACAAGATATTGTCTTCAGGAGCACTGGATTTACTGTTGGATCTTTCAGATCAATTTATTAATATCTTTATGCCTGAGTTTAACAAGACAAGTTTGTTGCCTGATTCTATAATCAAAATAGAGAAATTCATTCTTAAAAATATTTTTAAGATTTTTTAATCTTAAGCTTTGATTTAAGCGAAAAAAATATTTTTTAATTGTATCCAATTTTGGACAGAGCATTGATCCGTTGAACTCGTATTGTTCCATTTTATTTTCTTTTAATATTAAAAAAAAAAAAAAATTAGTACAAAAATTACTATAAGATCATATTTTGCTTTTGCTAATTGGGGCTGCGAACATACTTAACATGCGAACATATTTAACATGCGAGAACAAAATAGTTGAAATGAAAAATGTATTAAACAGCATTTTAAACAAATGCATTATATTCAAGAAAAGTCATATTTTGAAAAATCTGTTTTACAATTTCATAAAACCCTACGTCTCGTGAACACAAATATTTCTTATGAGTGGCCCATACGTAAAACGATTTATCGTCCAATTTGGCTTGTATAACGATAAATCGTTGCGTGAGAAAAAACTTAATCATTTTATATTTTTCACCATTATTAACAAGAAATTTTATTTTTAAAGAAAAAAAGTGTAAATATTAATTTATGCGTTAAAAGTTCGGTCGCTAAATTTCGTGAAGTTTTTTTTGAATATGAATGAATATTTCTATGCTTTGAGTGATGCTATTTCATCCGACAAGTATAATAATGTGTTGGTGCATATGCTCCATGGTATGTTGAAAAAAGTCAGAGGTTTCTTGTTAGATCATAAGGAGGTGTGCATAGTATAATCAGATAAAACTAAGATTGCCACTTATGTATTATGTACATATATACTGGTTATTATCATAGGGATGTGAACATGTACGTGCTGCTTTTTGGGCTATTAGTAGGATAATACATATATAACATATAGAATATTTGGTGAAACATTTTTCACTTAAAAAATATTTATCTTTGAGAGATTTTGATAAAAACGAGGTAAGATTTCCTAGGCATTATGGTGTGGTAAAAAAACATAAAGAAGGTTATCCATGTCGTCCCATCTGTAGTACCTTGATTTGGTACACATATCCGATACAAGAAATTATTGCTTAGGTAGTGTTTTGAAGAAAAATGTATCAAGTCAAAATGTGCGTAATATAGATGATGTGCTGGCTCAATTGCACACTATATGTGAGGATTGGGTTTTTGTTAAATTTGATGTACACGACATCTATACAAGCATGAATAAGGTTGAAATATTTCGTGCTTTTATTGTATAAATCAATGAAATTCATTCTAGCTTCAGAAATTAATTCTTTCGAATCAATAAATTTTGTGGTTCTATTTACAAAAACTGGTAACCAATTCTTCAAAAAAAAAAAAAAAAAAACCTACTAGAAGGAATATTTTAACCATACAAATCCACAAGGGTGTTTCGGCACCTACGTTATTGGATTTTTACATAGGTGTTTATAATTTAGAGTTCTTTAAATGGAATAAAGTTGTGTTTTGGTAGAAATATATAGATGATTTTTTCATGTATGTCCATCGTGACTGTATATTGAAGAAAATGGCAAATAACGTAAATAATAATGCACGTGCAAATGATATAACCTTGTTAAGACAACATGGTCCTGCTGACGTAGACAGTTTCTATCGTAAGTGGGTGAGTATCACCGATTCTTATGAACACTTGTTCTTAAGTGGAATAAATTTTGCACCCTTCAAGGAAGGTAATTATAGATCACAATACCTTCCGACGATTGCAACTTTAGCATGGACAGGTCATTTATCCACACAATTCAGAGCAGGAGCTTTAACGAAGGCAGTAAGAATTGGTGTAATGGGTGATCTTATGGGCCTAATGGTGCTCTCCTCAAGAGTACCTGGTGAAGCAGAAGAAGATCTTTGTTTATTGCTGCAGCAAACCGAAACTTAACGGAATCTAATCTAGTTAGGATTGAAGGCGGTACAATTGCTGGTTACAAAGCATCTACTGTCGCAGCAAATGATAGCTTGTTTACTGGAGAAGGAATACAAGGCACTGCATATAAAGTCACTAATGAAAGTGAATTAACAACTATCGATCAGGCAATGGGATATCTGATATATATGACGAAAATTCTACCATCAAGTCTTGCATGTGGAGGTCTAGGAATAATAACTCATACCTACCTCGACGTAGTAAGACGAGGTATGGTATCAGATCAGTTTAGAACAAAAATAGAGAATGGAATAATCGCAGATTTAAATAAAGCTAGTATAATTGATCCAGAAATATGTAATGGCTTTTACAAATCATTCGGAACAAATATTAATGAACAAAACATCGAAACCATCATTAATCATTGGTCAGTAATGCTTTCTGCTGATGCTTTACGTTTAAAGTTAACTGTGGATTAAGCAGCAGGATCTGGTCTTACGGCCAGCCATTGGAAGAGCTATTAAACTTTATCCTGATTTTCCATGGAACAAGATAATTGCGTTATTCCCATCTGAATGGAATGACATCCAGAGTGCTATGACAGCGGTAAGAACTAACAGATATTATGGGTTTAAGAGGGATTTAGGTTGTGTTAAGAGCACTCTTTACAAAAACATCGCTTATGTTTGTAAAGAATTGATTATAAAATTAGAAAGCGATAATGCCTTATCATGTTACGGTGGATGGACTAGAATGCCACGTCACCGTGCTACATTAGACAATATGATTACTGATTACGAGGCATATAAAACGTTGATGAGAAATCAGTAGTTTTGTAATGCACAATACATAATAAGTACACCATGAAATTAAAGTATAAAAGATCAACTTGCAGTAAAGAAAGTGTCTCTTAAAGTTGATAAATTGATTTAAGATTAAGGTTAGTTAAGTACAATAGATTAATAAGATAAAATTAATTTTTTTTAATGACACCAACAACACTATATGAATGCCTGAAGTTGGCAAACTTCCATCTTTCTTCAGCCATCAAGGGATTGACAGATAGGAGACAGCAGAGTTTGCATTCTTTGGGTCATATCAATAAAAACTGAGTAAATGATGCTTATACTCCGAAGTAAGAAAAACGAGATTGGTAAAAGCTATCTGAGTAAAGTAAATTCTCTGAGTAAAAGCCAATATTCGTATGAATAATCTCTTACTTTACTCGGTGATTCGACTCTGTTATAACAAAACGTCAGAGAATTAGTTTTGTTGACATGCAAAAGCTAAAATGCATTCAACAAGCTACATTAGAAGTCAAATCGCAAATTGCAATGGTTTCCATCAGGCCTCGTCTACTTCTTGCCCGGCTTACATAAAAATTTACAAAGAAAAAATTGAAAAGGCTATCAGTCTTAGACCAAAGACTATTAGTTTTTATATTCCAACGTATATTCCTTAATGCCAGCGCTTATTCTAGCGATGGGAAAAATAAGTCTTATTCCTTTACCCCTGAGGAATACCCTTTCTTACGACGCCTCGTCGCTTACTTAAACCGGTCACAAGAGCTGCTGTGCCTGCCAAGAGACAGCGTCTTGAGGTCGTTCCTGATGCGTTGACAGAGAAGGTTGTTGTTGCCAATGATATTGCCTTTACTAAGCAAAAACCAGAGCTAGCAGACATTGAATCTGTTTTCTAAAAACAGATTACCATCTCTAGTACTGAGGATGTAAAGCAAATTAAACCCTTTTTTGAATCAATTGTATTGATGCTCAATACAAACAAGAATTCAGCCGGTGACACACGTGAGGATAGCCTAAAGCCTTTATTTGGCGCTCTTCTGAATTACATCAACTCTAATGATGAAAATCATTCAATTTAATTGTACGAATATTAGAAATAAAAAACAACCACTTGAACAATATCTCTTAGACAATAAGATATCTTTGGGCTGTCTTTCCGAAACCTTTTTGCTGCCTTCTGATTCTTTGAATAAAGGCACGCTCACAATCCTTTCTTTTTATATCCCTCCGAATTGCAATTTTTCTGCCTCTCACCTTAGTAATATAATAAACAGCATTTCATTTACCTCCCTTTTAATCTGCGGCGACTTCAATGCTCATAATGTGTGTTGGGGAAGTGCCACTACCGATTACAGAGGTAGAAAAGGATGCCAAGCATCGATACCGAAGCATACTTCCCACTAAATCCTCTCTGTGTTTTCGGCTGAAGCTTTTGAGGCATCATTAAGGCAGTAAATTGATATCTGTGCAGAACACTTCCAAATTCCTTATTATATCAGATAGCAAATTCGCACTTTTGGCCATTGCAGGCACATGTAACAATAATGCTCATTCATATATTTTTCCATTAAAAAGTTACTATACGAATCTAGATGCAAGGGCAAGCAGATTCATTTTCTTTGGGTACCCAGCCATACGGGTATTGAAGGTAATGAATGCGTGGATCAGATTGCCTCAAATCACTTGCCAGGACTGGACGCCTCACACTTGCCAGTTAATTTTTTGGATATTAAATCCACTGATAGAGCTAAGGAAGTCACGAAATGGCAGTCTCGTTGGGACACATCTGAGTTTGGGCGTTTCTTATACAATATTTCCCCTACATTTAACATTTGCCCTTGGTTTTTTAATATCACGTAAAATTATAACGTTAATAAATAGACTTAAGTTTAACTATGCCAGATGTAAAGATCATCTACATAAAATCAAAATCATCTAGCTAAAATGCATTCAACAAGTTAAATTAGAAGTCAAATCGCAACAGATGGATTACATTCACAACTTAAGGCTGTGTTTCACAGATGTACTGCTTTAATATTAACTGTTGAAGAAGGGGAGTTCGATGGTGTATTGCATTAAATATCGTTTTTAGATAGATTAATTTGGCGGCGAAAAGATTAATTGTTTACGAGTATGTATATGAAAGAGTGTGCATCTTATTGGATGATGCATTATTTAACTAGCTATCGATGCGGCGAACGATTTTTTAAAAGAATTCAAATGTTGTAATGAAATAAAACGTTGCCTCTAGGACATAACAAGAGTACATGATGCGTGACATAAAAAACAAATCATATGAAAAGCTCTTAAACATTATGAAAAAATACAAAAAAAAAAGTATTCTTTTAAAGGCGTAAAAAAAAAAAAATAAATACAATTCGGTCGTGCTATAGAAGTGAAATTCAGAGTCTTCTAGCGCCGGTATAGATAATCTCTACTAACCGATGATTCTTGCAAATTTGTGCAAAACTATGAAAAACTAAGTGGAGGATTGCGTTGGTTTTATCACCGACGGAGTTGTGCGAAAACGCGCGTTAGATTTCCACGGTTTTTAACAGCTGTGTGAAAGTTTTAATTTGTTCGTTGTTAAAAATTGTTGGTGTAGAAATACATTTTTAACAGCTGTTTGGGAATTTGTTCATTAATAACAATGGTTTAACCAGAATTATTGTTTGCACAGGTTGAAAAACGATACTTCCAATGAGGATTACGTACAATTTTTCTTTTTATTCTGTCAATATATTTTTGATTGAGAAGATAAGAAAAGAAAATAACTTGTAATTATTTTCAATTACAATTAATTGCACTAACGTTCAATTTGTGTTGGGGGAAGCCTGTCGATGAGAATAATAAAAGAAAGGCCGCGCCACGGAGTTTTGCATTTAAGCCTGCTCGGCTATGTTTCAGTATAAAGCCTTTAGGCTGTCAAGGAAATTCAAATATAAAACAAGACTTTTGCCTTTTTCGCAAATCTGAAGTCTTACCAACTTTTACTTTATAAATAATATGAATACCCGATTTTATCGAGGAATCAATATTAAAGGAACCCCAAATATAGGTCGAGGTAGACTCACTGTTAACAACGCAAGTACGTCGAATTCTAACCGATTCTTTGCTACTTCAAGCAAACCACTAGTTGTTCATTCACCACCTAGGTTTTCAACAGCTTATCGGTATTGAGCGTGCGCTCCAAGATTCCGCCATTCCACAAATTGAAACTGATTCTAACGGATCAAAACATAAATGACTTGACATTTTCAACTTTGACTTTGTTTTAGATCAAACACCTTTGAGGCCAAGCTCTCAAAAGAAAAATTTTAATATGGTAAATTCAGAGTTTAATCAAAAGTACGTTTTTTTTGCTCTCCGTTTGTCAGTTTTTTTTTTATGCGTATGAATAGAATCGGCATAGGGAAACCACGACTCTATCGGAGGATATACCGTGACGTTAGTCTTTTTTTATGCCACGCGTAACAGATTTTAAAAATTTTTGCCAATAAAAGAAAAGCATGAGTTTAAAAAAAAATGGCATTTCTACTGCAAAAGAAGCAGTCAATTTTTCTAGTATTGAAGAAAATGAAATATGAGACAATTAAGGAAAATGCCGACAAAAGATTAAAGAAGGGTTTCTTCGAATTCGAAAAAATTAGAGACTTAAAAATTGAAAGACACGCTGTACAAAATCAAATTTAAAAATTATGATTTAGGCAGTAAATTTGTCATTAATAATGATGTAAAAAAAAGTATTCGGCCTTTCATACTTATGATTCATGGTCGCATAAGCAAATATTTTTCTTGACTGGCGATTTGGTGAAGAAGTTGTGGTTGTATCTTTAAGAATTGACTTCTACACATAGAATGCTCTTCAGTGTCGATATATGAAGATTGGAGCTTTCTACTTTCCATACCTTTTCTTCGACAGGAAATGTTTCAGGCATACAAAACATATTCAATGACTTGAGAGAATTCCATAAATGGCACATTCTATTTTTGTACCAAAAAGCAGTACAAATTATCTAGCAGAACAGACAGCCGCAAAACAGTACTGTACTGCTATCAGCAGTAAAATTTAAATATGGAGAAATGCTTTGTTTTCATAAGATATGTGTTAAATTTGGTTTCATTTTAATGTAAATATTTAATTCTATAAAATTGTTTCCCATTTGTAAAATAAAGTAAAATGCATAGTTTGGTAGCTCGTCATCTACTCCTTTTTGTGTAATTGCTCTTTATTTAAGTGGTTAGATCTTTTAAATATGTCAAAAAAATCTTTCTATTAAATAGATTAAAACAACGTTATCATTGCTTTTAAATTCCTCGCTACAAAGTTGGATAAAAAAAAGGTTACGAGAAACTTAAAAAAATTTCCCTCAAAAATTATTGACGATAACTTATTTTCTAGGGAATTTTACTCGTTCCTCAGAAATCTTCTATGATTGCAAAACAGGGAATTGGAGAAAAATTTCTAAGGCAAACATTCGCTTTTGCCATCGCTTCACAACCGATTTCCGAGTACCGACAAATTTCCCCCAATCGAGGTATAATCATAATTAAAAAGCCGATTTCAACCCAATTATCAAAATTTTGCCACATACAAAGGCTAAGGGTACAATTCTATAGAAGAGCTAGTTTACGCGAAGTTATATCCATATCCTATATGTTAGTTAGACTTTGTGAAGCGCTAGATTATAACTTTGTTGGTTCTGACAAAAATAAATTTAAAATTTTCAACGAAAGTTACTGTAAACAATGTGGAACAGGGTAAACAGAATCGCTTGTCAATCCCGGATATGTTCTCCTCAGACAGGCTTCAAAGGAATTCCTTTAATGAACAAAATAGCTACGACTACCAACAAAACAATCCATTATAAAAGGATATAAATGGTGTTCAATTGAACAACAATAGGCATCATTATCCCACCGAACAAATAAACAATGTTGGACATTATTATCCGACAGAAGGAAAAACCAACATTGAGCAATAATATACGAGAGACAAGGCAAGAACATCAAATCTCAATAAATCAACTGGACATAACAGAACCACTTAACGAATACTTTCAATATTAGAAACAAACATATGAACACCAGGACGAAACTACTGTAGTACAGTAGTTAACAGATGTCCATTTTTTAGGATGAGTATCTCCTCACTGCTCTATTTATAGGTGAAGACAATAGGAGGTAAATTTCTTAAATACTTATCGTACCAAAGCCACTCCAAATGAATATTTTTGTGCTAGTTCTATAGCTTGAGATCTAAAAATAAAAGAGAAACAGAATTACAGCCTTAGGGTAGGCTGTAATTCTGGTACGCAATTAAAAAAAAAAGTGCAGATTGAGCAGATACTTTTAAGAATTTTAATTTTGTAAAATCTGTCAAATAAAATTCATAATAAAGAACGAACAATTGTAAGCCCGAAAAAGGAGTGACTGCAACACACATAGACATTCAAATAAATAATTAAATAAACATCATTTTGATAAACTAAAACCGCCATCATTCATCTACGAATAAAAAAACTTTTAGAGGAGAACACAAGTGTCCCGAAAGATAGAATTGGGTTTATTTTCAAAACACTAACTTTTAAACCATTAAACAAAACAGCGTTTGAAAGACTTCTGTGGAATAAGTTTAATATCCATCTCTCAAAGGCAATATTAGACGACTTATACTGCTTCTGTAAAAGCTATCAAAGTTTGCACCCAAGATTAAAAGGTGGTAAAACCAGTGTTGACACCAAATCCATTGTGCCTGTACATCAATAGAAGCAACAACAGAAACTATTTGTGAAAGTTTGATAACAAGATTGAAAATGTCCAATTATCTCTTTGTGTTGAACGAGCACACCACAGCTGAGAAAGAAGGAGTTATAACATCTAAAACCTTAGATGTTGTTAAGAATGAGTTGGGTATTCCAGCCAACATAATAGGATCCACAGTAGATGCAGTCCCAGATGTTGAATACAAAGAATTCTTAGAAGAATTTGCCAAACTGATGTCAACAGATGTTGTTCCAGTTATTTGCGATTTCTTTTCATATCAAGGGTTCGACTTTGTTGCAATAAGGTCTGCTATGTTTAATGTGGAAACAAACAAAGAAAAACTAGCACAAGACATTATGATGCTAGTGGTAAACTTCTTGTCGAGAGGAACAAAAACTCTCCAAAATACCACGTATGCTGAGACTTCCAAGTCTAAATTCACTAAGAAGGCTCTGACAAGATTTAAAGAACTCTCAAGAAAATATAGTATTTTCTTTGGTACTCCTAATGATGCTAAAACTCTAACCTTGTCAAGAATATCCTCAGCCAATGCTTTAATCACCATACAAGTTCTAGGAGTTACTGATGTTCCTAGACCAGTATCGATTGGGTTAATGGAAAGTCTTGGATATTCTGATTTTAAGCCTGAGATGAGAGGATCATATATTCTTTCTCTCTTAGATGACTCGTACAAAACAAGTGTTAGCAGTGGTTTAGTATTGGCAGTCTTGGAATACAACTATGCAGAAGCTAACATCTTGAAAAAAGACCAGGTCCCAACGCTGGACAGCATTGCCTTTTACATAAAGTCTGTCTTGGGAGGGAATATTGTAAAAACCAAGTGGAATTATGCAAAGGTCAAACAATTTGAATCTGAGGGATCAATGAAAGTTTGGTTTCAAAAATTTGTTGCTCTTCATCCTTCTTTCAACTACACTGAAAACTTTGGCATAACTTATGCTCCCACATCTTAATTAGCTCTATAATTATAATCATTTTATTTTAAAATATTAATAAAATTATTAATATTATTTAACTATATTGAAATAATTTAACCAAAGGAGTTATTGAACCATATTTTTTTTTTTTTAAATAGTGCCTGCAACGCGGTTACTGTGAATTGTGAACGCTATCGTACCATGATAACTAACTTCCACGGACCAAATTGAAGGATTGAAGGATTTCAACAAGAAGATGTCATATGCCACACAGTCAATGCAACAATAAATTCATTACTCGAGAGGAAACATTATCTCGCGAACCAACGATGTCAGTTGGGCACTGAGATCCTGCGATTTGAAACTTTTGAAATTCTTTCTTCGGTGTTTTTAAAGTCAGGGCTATGCCAATAAGCCAGCTAATAAGGTATATTCGTGGAATAGAGGAGCAATTATGCCACACATGTATTCTAAATTTGAACGAAGGGATTGGCACATACCGCCGAAGCCGTGGTTAATCTTTGGTAGAAATTATCTTTCACATATGTATATATATAAGAATTTAATTTGATTCAATTCTACTCAATAAAGATTTGAACTTAAAAAATTCGACACTCGATTAAAAATTTAGTTTGTGTTCAAAATAACGGTGTTTTTGCAACGCAACTTCACGTTAACATTGTTCGCAACCCAAATTATAAATTAAAATTAATAACTATTTAAATTAACTGTACATACTATTTCTACTTAATCGCTATTGCTATTTATTAATGGATATGTTAATAATATTATCATTGTTTCAATAATTACCTATCATAATAACAAAAAATAAATTAATTGATGTAAACGAACAAATTAATGGCTAATTTTAAAAATATGATAAACAACAAAATTAAATGTTTGAAATAGTATCCTTTTTGTATGTGGTGACTGCAATTATCAAATAATAGCCAAACCTTTTACAGAATAGATAAACATATCATGTTATCATATTTTTAAAATGAGCCTTTCAAAACAAAAATCTAATATCAAAAGTAACCTGCATAAAGTATTCAAAACTGAGATTCTATATTTTTTTTAACAAATAATTTAAAAACTAGGTAAAAAACTGAAGTTCTACCATATACAAAATGAAATGAGCTCAGAAAACTAAAACTCATTTACTATAAATTCAATTAAAATTGTACTTATCCAATCTTCTTTTTTGTCCCATTGTGCAGTGGTCAATGGCGGCATTGAGAGTAACAAATTTTGGTCCAATGTTTTCGCAATAGCCCATATGATGTTTGCGTTGTGCATTGCGCAAATTATCTTAACTTTCTAGTCCAAGCAATATTCATCTACGCAAATTATTTAAACTTTCCAATCCAAGCGATATTCATCTACCATTAACAAATGATGATGGGTAATCCAACCTGCTAGAATAATGAAAGTTTTCAGATACATGCATTATTTGATAAATATTTCCCAATATTACCTTCTTGCTGCGCCTTTTTTGCAAATTCTAGCCATTTTGTTTGCACATCCCAATATTTTTCCTTGATTTGATTACGATCTTGTAAATAACTAACCGCAAAGAAAAATGCCTTCAAAACGTCTTGCGGGCGTGTATCAAAATGTAAATAAACGCCTAAATATTTTTTACTTTCAGCAATAATAAAACGTTCATTTGGATCAAACGATGAGACAATGTTTTCGATTACGTGACTACTGTGAAATTCGTCAATGAGATTCTTAATGGAGAGACCTAGGCATATGTTAAGTGAAACAGAAACTGTTTTGCCAATAGTGACGCGTTCGAGTTTATTGACCTACAGAAAATAAACTCAGTCTTTAGTACCAATAAATATTTGTTGTTAATGTTATGCTTTACTGTTTTTAACGGCCATTACTTTTACGAACATGTTTCCGTTAATCAAACAAAAGTGAAATTAAACTCTTGGGACATATTGGTAAGATATGTGGCATCGAGTTCAATAAATTAAGTAGCATATTCTGTACACCAATAGCTTTAATATTACCCATACAAAATGATGTGCGAAAATATTATGTAACTTAAATCCGAGGTTAATTCGAAGGCAATAAAAAATTATTTTTTAAATTCTATCTACTTTTAGAAAACTGAGTAAAAATGTTAGCCGCTAAAAAATAGGTCAATTTAAGATAAGAAACTTACCTGTTGTGGTGTTAACATATTACCAGAACGGAAAAATTCTTCTAAAGTGATAAGATAGCGGGATTCATTAAAAGTGCGCAAACAAACCGCTTTAACAGCCTTTAAATTAGCATAAAGATGCAAAAGAATGACCAAAACAAAAACTGTATAAAGAATCCTAATGGAAAATAAATACAAAACGATTAATTAGTACTAACGAAAACCTCAAAACTCGTGCTGCATTCGTACATTTGATTTTTAATCATTGTCAGCAGATACAACCCAAGAAATGAAGCAATAAGGTTAACGCATGTTTCTTGTGAACTGTCTTTTGATGCAACATCAGCCAAATTGCCACGTACTGCGTGATGTTGAGTTAATGCTGCACGTGTGGCGCCGCCTGATATTTTATAAGTCATATTAAAATATTTTTTTTTCAATAATTTGTAAATACAAACCAGCAACGCCAACAATTGCTTTAAGTACGGTTGAACAGCATAAAATGTACGTACTATAAAGTGGATATTTGGGAAGCACATAAATTTCTACACCCATTGCCAGGTCATTGAGAAAATCTGCGCGCAAACGCCATTTTTTAGAGTCAACATCAAGTTGAGCACCTTTCCACCATGAAAACAGAATACGACCCAAATGACCGCTACCTTCTTTAAAAATCCACGTTGCTGTCGCTGAATAGGCATTTATATTCTCGTTACCCACACCAATTCCCTTAAGTATAGCGTGCGTACAAAGGGTACCTTTGGGAAATTACGGTATGTTATTATGTGGAATATAATTTTGTTCTTGTTAATAAAACATAGCACATGTTACACTTTAAAACCTTTACTATAAAAACGAATACCTTAGCCTTACAGTTCAATTCATGACAATATATACTTTTAAGGTGTTATCTAATTTATCAAAGGTTTACAATACATATTAAAATAGCGTCAGTCTTAGCAATTTTTTTACATAGTGAGTCTTTCCATTTTGAAATAATATTTTGAATTGCTCAAATATGTTACATTTTAGAATTTAAGACATAGTGATTTTTACATATATTTATAGCTTTGGGGCTTTCATTGGGTCTGTCAAAATAGAGTTTCGATTTCAATTGTTTTTTCTAAAGGTAGTAGTGTTAAAAGTTTTACAACTGAGGATAGTAGCGAGATTAGAAGTTTTGCTAGTTCCGAAAAGTAGATTGTTTGCTTCTAGAACAAAAACTGAAAGGTTTTTGTTTTTTTCAAACAAAATTCAATTTACTCTGACAAAAGAGCGCTTGGATATTTTATGAACTGTCTTAAAAATAAATTTAGCGCGCGAAAACAATTCTAGTTCGAACGCTAAACTTTGTACATTTTAATGAAGTTAGAAGACATTGCTTTATGATTTACATGTGGCCATGTTAAGAAGTATTGCAAAACTTTTCAGATCAAATTTTTTTAGTAACGCATAGACATTCGAAATTCCAGGAGTACCTTTTGAAAAGTTCATAAGTCATAACTTACCACAAATTGTGCTGCAAAATGCCTGCACTGTGTCCCAGACTTGATAAGCCGCATAATCATCACTCACGCTATCTGGGTAGCCCCTTGGTAAAAAAATTCTCTGGAGTAGCCGAAAAAGGAAAAATTTTTCATGTATAACTAATTTTTCCCCACGCAAAGGAACGCGCACAATACTGCTTTGATCTGCAATAGAGGTTAAATTCAAATATATTCATAGAAAACAAAAAAAAAAAATAACATAAGCTCAACAAGAGTATCGCCTGATGAAACTCACCTGCCGGAGTCACATAGAGTATCTCTTCCCCTTTGGTACCGTATTGTTCCCGAAAGTGAACTTTCATCGTTCGTATTTTATTATTGCTATTGACACCCTCCACTGCAAATAAACCACAAAAAACCTCAACGTAAGCATTTATAAAATTATTGTGGTCCCAATAAAAGATTCAAATCTATTGAGTTCATTAATTTTTTTGCCAAAATAAAAATTGCCAATGAAACAGGCCGGTCGGCTTTTAGGTTTGCAGTTCCTACCGTAACTATGAATTTGTTTCTATACCTTTTTTATTTTTTTATCAAGGTGTCCCAGCGCGTGGCGTACCCTTATTTTCAACTTTTTTTTTTTGCTTCAGTAGTTACCCTAAATTTTTATCTCGAGGCCACATTTAATTTTACTACGTAAATATCAATTGACTTATTCATCACACTGTTTAATTAAATTAACTATTCTAGTTAAAGTTACTAATATTTTTCTACATTTAAAATTGCAAAACTTGAAATTTTTACTTTTGTCGTGTTCGTGTCAATATGGCTTCACAGGTGAATTATGTTATTATGACGTTTCCATAACAAAAATGAAGCTTAACGAAAATTTGCACTGGGCCCGTTCAGCCAGCATAAGCCAAAGCTGTCAGATCAGGGATGCCGTCATAAAGATATTCACGAAGCTTAGAGCATTTTTCGTGCGTATCTTAAGATATAAATAAAAAAGAAGTCGTTCAGTACAAACTTGCATGAAAATTTAGCTGTATGTAATGCGCTACTTATATTCTTAGAAATTTTGTTGTTGCTATTTACTTTTAGGCAAATATATCATTTTTTTAGACAATATGAATAGAAAAATAAACACTTTTTAAGTTCCCATTACATTATCTATGTTATTCAAACTAGGGCCACAAAACCATCGTCGGTTTTGCAGACTGTCTTCATTTTTTGGAAATTTACTTTTTTGGTGCTACGTACTACTACATATGCTGTAAATAAGTAATCTAAAAATGTTCTACTTAGAGAGCAATACTTTCAGATAACACAAATTTTCTGCAAAAAAACTTTAATCAGCCTTGAAAGTTCTTCACTAAGCTATTTAGGTTATTGAAGGTTATCTTATCGGCTAGGTATAATTTGTTTCACTTATTTTGGAAAACTAGCAAAATGAGTCGCTTGCCAGAAAGGTGTTTTATCAAAGATATCCCTTCAATATTTGAATACGACAGAGTGCTTTGCACAGTTCTCTCTAGATTTTTGCTATGTTTTTATTAATTCCATACAAAAGAATGTTGGCTATTGCGGTCTATGACACGATATTTGATTTGTTGGTTATCTTTGTTGTTGATTTTTTTGCAAGACTATTATCATTTTTTTAATAACCTATAAAAATTTTTAATGCAATAACTGTCTTATATCATGCTTAGGAGACATTCTCGTTCTATCACTTTTGGGCACATATTTGCTTAACTAGCTACCATTTACAATGATAATTTTGTTGATTCGAAAGCAAATGTTTAAATGAAAAGCTCGTGCTCTAAAACCAAACATTTTAGAAAATACTTTCAACTTAACAAAAATTAAGATTTTATTTTTTATGAATAGTCCAAATTTACCTAATTTGTGGTAAATTTAGCTTTCTTTAAATTTTTTCTAATATTTTTTCACTGCATGAACACATTTCATTTGAGAAAATTAATTTAAAAATGTTTATAAAATATATGAGCTTTCCTTAAATATTGACCGTCACTTAAGGCAAATAAAAAATAATAAATGTTAAACTTCGTAAATCATTTATTCACATGATAGCAATACCCTCATAACTCTGCAGAGCACATAGCTTTAATAAAAATTTTGATTAACAATTATCTTATCCGAAATGGCATTAAAAAAATATAAAAAGAGCTTATCAGAAAGAGTGCTTACTCAAGAGTGTAATTGTCTTATCAACAAAAACATGAAACGGAGAAAACAATATTTTAAAGATATTTAGTAACCGATTTGCGATATTATCGATTTTTAATATTATTTTGCCTCTCTGCAAAGAATTATATATAATTCGTTGATATATAATTCTTTGCTCATTGGTTCTATTCAAAGCTATATGCCAGTGCTTCCAAACTGATTTCCAAGTTAATTTTTAGCAGTGGTCTTTCAATTGTGCAAGTGGCAAGGCCGCGAGTGATTTATTTTTTTCCATAATTTGAATAAATTTCTTTTTAGCCATGATAACATCGTTGAAAAAAAAATTCTCTGTAGTATTGAGTCCATACAACTGAATGAACTAATCTGCATTTAATTGAGTCTAGTTTTGTTTTTTGGCAAGTTTTGACCATACTACATAACCACTGCACAATATTTTCACCTTTAGTTGAAAAACCAATCTTACCTTAAAGATCGATTATTATCAGTAGCATCCTATTGATTTACTTTGCTGCTGCTACATTGCGAATTGAAACGCTGAATGTGTGCCACTACTCTAACCAGCAAAAGTATAGAAATATAATATGAGCGTACACTAAGAGAATAGCGAAAAGTGTAAAAATGTTTAGGACTCCCTTTAATTCTCCAAAAAATTTCTTGTGTAATTCATCAAAAATCATAGACAAAGCTGTCAAAGTCCTTATGCTTTATTTCAATTCGAAATGACCACAGTCTAAAAAAAACACCCTATATCATCAACTTGACTTTTCTAAATATATTAAATGATTGTTTCATTGTAGGTCTTTTTTGCTCTGTTCAAATTTTCAATCATAATTTCTAGTACAAAGTTCTTGAACGTATATTTGTAACATAAGAAATCTTGATATCAAACTTCAACTGCAATTTTGCAAGCAAACCTTATGGATATAAAGGGTGTTTTTTTTAGAGGTTTGTTTTTTGAATAGAGATAAAACTGGCATTTTATGGTCAAATCTGGCAACTCTAATGTCATTTATGTTCAGTTTGGTTTGCCATTTCATCATGAACAGGTTGACAAAAGAACAACGCTTGCAAATCGTGCAAATTTATTTCGAAAATAATGGTTCAGTTCGCGAAGTTTACCGCAAGCTCCGTCCATTTTATGGTCGACATAATCGTCCATCAGAGCAATTAATTCGGTTAACCATGGATCGTTTTCGCACTACGTTTACTCTATGTGATAATACGCATCCGCAGAGACGTCGAACAGTGCGCACCGAAGAAACAATTGCCGCTGTAGAGCAAAATGTTGAAGAGGACCCGAATGAATCGATTCGCCACCGTGCACAGCAATTGGAGCTTTGTCCATCAACTTTATGGAAGATTTTGCGCAAAGATCTTGGCTTGCGACCTTACAAGATCCAGCTTGTGCAAGAATTAAAGCCGCGAGACCATGCAATGCGTCGTGATTTTGGTGTATGGGCCGAAAATGAGATTGATCTCGATGCTGATTTTCATCGCAAAATTTTGTTCAGTGATGAGGCTCATTTTTGGTTGAATGGCTACGTCA
The DNA here is from genome assembly GCA_963680825.1 of Meiosimyza decipiens. Classification (NCBI taxonomy): domain Eukaryota; kingdom Metazoa; phylum Arthropoda; class Insecta; order Diptera; family Lauxaniidae; genus Meiosimyza; species Meiosimyza decipiens. Next base: position 71,599,254 of record OY804260.1, on the reverse strand, counting down.
ACAAGCAAAATTGCCGCATTTGGAGTGAAGAGAATCCACATGAGACCCTTGAGACGCCATTACATCCACAAAAACTGACTGTTTGGTGTGCTCTATGGGCTGGTGGAGTCATTGGGACATACTTCTTCCGAAATAATGCTGGAGAGTCAGTTACCGTTAATGGAGACCGGTATAGAGCCATGATAACTGACTATTTTGTTCCCGAATTGGATGGCATGAATGTGGATGAGTTGTGGTTCCAACAAGACGGCGCTACATGCCACACAGCGCACGTCACAATCGATTTATTGAAGGAAACATTCGATGAGCGCATAATTTCGCGGAATGGACCTGTCAATTGGCCACCAAGATCGTGTGATTTGACACCATTGGATTATTTTCTTTGGGGATATGTGAAGTCGCTCGTCTACGCCAACAAACCAGAAACGTTAGGGGACTTGGAAGCCAACATTCGTGGCGTTATTGCCGACATACGGCCCCATATGCTCGAAAAAGTGGTTCAAAATTGGACCTGTAGAATTGGCTTTATTCGAGCCAGCCGCGGCGGCCACATGCCCGAAATCATATTTAAAAATTAATGGCATAAAATTATCCTTCCAATAAAGCCAAATTGATGGACATTAAAACGATTTTCTTGTGTTTTATTTCAATTTGAAGCTCTATACCTCTAAAAAAAACACCCTTTAAAATAAATGAAGTGTTGCTGCAACAACGCATCTGGTAATATTAGCTGTGAGAGCAAGCAGTAGCAGCAGCAACTGCAATAGCGACTGGATTAAAGACTTCATCAACATGATCTACTTTAAGGTAGCAAAGCAATTCATATCTGCTACGCTTGTTATTTACCAATAAAGATGTAACCTATCTTCATTTTCTCTGTTATCGTGTGTAGGGTTTAAGTTCCCTTAATGTCGTTCCTTACCTTTGGCATATTGATTTGGGTGCGATTTTTATTGCTGTTGCTCTTTATCTATTTTTTTAAAATTCAAAATATCTTATCTGTGGCTAAGTATCTAAGACACGTAGCTGCTTTATAATAATTTCAGAACATATTATTGATCAGCTAGAAGAATAGATTGATGAATAAATAGATTGGTAGACTTATGAATTGATGTACTGAAAAACTGATTGATTTACAATTCAAGAGATAGGAATAAATGCTGTTATTCGTTGTTATCAGTTATAAAGTTTTTAGTAGACTGAAAGGAAAATCCAATCTTTTTTCAAACCCATTTTGGGCAGTGTGAAACAGTTTACTTTTGTAATTAAATAGAAACATCAAGTTGATTTTTTGAACGAAATTCTTTGTTCTTAATGGATTTTTGGACGATGATTTTGCAACCGTGCCTTCGAGAAAGTCCCAAACTATGTATCTCAAAGTTGACGTTAAGGCAAAAATTAGTAACAGATTTATTCCTATTTGTACATCGAAGTAAAAGGTGGCACAAAATTTAAAAATCAATATCTTATTTTTATATTTAGACTCAAAGCTAACAACGGTCAAGTGGCCGACGACACCAGTTGCACATTCGGGCTCGTATCACAACAATTCCATGACTTTTCTCAAAACTACAGACAATAAACTCTCTAAATTCATCAAACATTAGCGTTCAGGATTGCTGAGGTCTATGACTTGTACGCAGGGTTATCTACCAAGTTGCCGGGATTGACAGGATCAGGACCGAAGTTTCATGTCAAAGCCGGAAGCCTAGTACGAATTCAAAAATTTCTGAAATAAAAATACGTTTCATCCAGTTTTTCTGTCAAAAATTTATGTTTTTTAACATTTTATGAATTATTTATTTTTTTTTTGTGAAAGGGCTGCGAGAATTGCTGCTATGCGACTTGGCAACCCTGCTTGTTCGTGTAGACTCGAGAATTCGAAAAACTTCTTGGAAAGAAGATTGAAAAAATCAAATCAGACGATTTTGCGAAGTTGTGCGAATCTCCCATTACGAGAGATTAACAGGCCGGCAGAAGCTTGCTGCAGAGTGGTTTGCTGTCATTCATATTGTGTGTGCACGATTGCACTATCCTATTGGCGCCTATGTTTGCCGATCCCAATTTTTCATGTTTTGGTAGCACGAAATCATTGATCATAGTTGTGTAGCGCTCACCTAACAACGGTGCCGAAGTCATCCCCAGAAATAAATGGGTCCATTACCATTCTAGTGGTTTGTTCTTTAAGGCGCTTCACTGTAAAAAATTTATTTGGACTAAAGCCTTTGGGTAATGCCATCACTCATAGTCCGATTCAAGCCATCACCTGTCTAGTCTGTGCTTCTTATTGTAAAAATTTTGAGCAGTCTCTGCTTACCAAGGTTTTTCTTCCGAATTGTAACATGCCATTTGTATGTCCCACCAAACTTTATGCATGGATTAGTGTTTCATCAATACGATGATTCAAAAATTCTTTGGTCATACGAGAAACGATAACTACATATATCGGTTCTTGGTGAAGAACTAGACTGTATTAAGTGAGTTTTTCAGTGAGCTTCTTAATAGGAGTTTGTAGGTATTGCAGAAAGCTAACAAAAGCTTGTCACGTTCGCCAAGATTTGTACTATTGCTATTGTCCTTTTTCTGAAGTTGAACTATGATGTAATAAATCTGAATAAGTTTGGCTATATATCGGAATAAGAGATGAGCAAATGTGATGCAGTTTAATTCCAGAATACTTAAATTTTGCAACACTAGGGGGAATATGATTTAAAATTTTCTCATCCAGCGGCAGTCACTGAGCTTCAAACCTTAAGTCTTGCCTCATTTTCATAAGATGAACTGTATGCCCTTAGATGCACAAGCATAGGTCTGGTACTTCAGAATCTGATCGTAGGAAGCTATTTTTTAAAGTAACTCTTTTTTTTAAAGTAACTGTCACTTTTATCTAACCATTTGAGCATTTTTATAAATTTTTGTATAAGTTTTTGCCACAAGAGCATTTTATTAATTTAAACATTGCTGCACAAATTTCATAGTTAAACTCAATCGTGCAAAGTTAACAGCTCCCTTTTAAAAATTTCACAGTAGTTAAGAAGTTAATTAAGTAGATAGCATTAAGAATCACTTTACGACTTTAAAATTATGAGAATTTCGTTATTTTTTTTTTTTGCAATTTCAGTATGAGTGCTTGCAGTTCTTGGAATTGATGGTATCATACAGCAACACTGCATCTTCATGGCTATATAAAGATTGTCAAGGCATAGCGTCTTCGAGTCTACTTCATTAGAAAGAAGTTATTACTCTGTTATTACTTCTATTGTAATCAGCATTCTAATTAAGTGATTACATTGCTGTAACCCACAAGTGTGGAAATGTGAAAATTTGCCAATTTTTAAAATGCAAAAAAAAAGAAAACAGTTAGAGATATGAATGAACTCTTAAGAAAAGCAACACTTAGCACAACGTCAGGGCAGTAGTGATGATGACGATGATGATAGTCATAATAATGTTACATCGAGTGATGATGTAATCAGTACAAAAGAAGGCATTGCTATGAGTAAAGGTTTTTTTTCTCGATGTGTGAATATCTTTAACTACTGACGATAACAAAAGAACGGGAGTGAAAGAAAATCTACGCTGAGGTGAATTTATGATAAGCGTTTCATGTAAAATCGTTTCAATTTATCAATCTGCTCAACATTTTTTTGACTGTGTGTCTGTCCGTCTGTATGTTGACGGGAAAACTGAGCAAGTTAATTCAATGAAATTTGGCACATAGGTCACACTTTCTTACAAGCTGCTAGCATATAAAAATCGGCAAAATCGGCTGACGGTCACGCCCACCGCTCATACTCTATTTAAATATACCCCTGCACATTTTGAAAAAAGTTGCTGCGATTTTGATGAAACTTGGTGATTTGGTGAACATGTGAACGAAATTAAGATTGGGCTAGGTTTAAAATTTGCAAAAGCTCTTAAATAGGCGTGACAGAGCCCTAAATTTTAGCTTTAATAACGCCGTAACTCGTTAACCGTTGTGATGAAATTAAGATAAAGATCATAAATATCTTGAATTTTGCTTAAAGTGGGCCAAATTTGAAAAGGAGGCCATACCAACAATTGAATATTTTGATTTCAGATATCTCACAATTGGCACATACGATTTTCATGAAAATTTTAAGCAATTAATTTTCAATGTACTTTTAACATTTATTTAGGGGTATGTGAGTTTCGGCCTGGCCAAAGATAACACCTTTACTAGTTTTGAATTGATTTCAGCTATTTAGATTTTTTAAAATTTTTCAACTTCTTATGACTTATTCAGGCTTTTGAAACCTTTATTCACTGTTTTTCGAATATTAAACTTTATCGTATATTTCGACTTTTTCAATCACATTCAACTTTTTTCAGTGTATTTCATACTTTATCAACATTTTGCGACTTAATCAATCTCTTTAATTTTTTTTCGACTTTCCAACATTGTTCAACTTTTTTCAACTTATTTTGGTATATTCAATTTTTTTCAACTTTAATAGACTTTCAACTTTTTTCAATTTTATTCATTAATTTCAATGTTTTTGACTTTTTCAACTCTTAGCGGCTTTTTCAACTTTTGACTCCTTCACGATAGTCTTGTTCAACATTTTTCGATTTTTTCAACATCTTTCAACTTTTTCCAACTTATCTATCCTCTATCCAAGCCTTGGCGCCATTCTTTTCTACTTCTTCAAGAATTTTCGGCATTTCAATATTCTTGGACTTATACAAAATTATTCGACTTTGGCAACATTTTTCAGCAAACAAATGGACACACACACGCAGGTGCTTGTACTCATTTGCATTTTTTTCATAGTTCAATTAAGTTGTAATTTACGATTTTATTAACCAATTGGTGTTGGAAAAAACACATCTTAAGTTAACTACACAAATCGTTTGCCAATAAAATTTTAATGATATTTCAAAAATGAATTTACATAGAAATAGAATGTGTAATTTTTTTTTGACCATAACTGCCACCATTTATTAAGTCATTCAAATATAATTAAAATGAAACCTCAAGAGATATTAAAATTTAAGATATAAATATTTTATTGGACTTTCTTAGACTCTCCTTGTGGATATAATTTTGCAAGAGCTTCTTATAATGAAGCAAATAATATTTTTATGACTTAATGTTTGAATTACTTTAATCCGTTTGTTAGCTACAAAAAAATTCAAATCGACCCAGCTCGAAACTCGAATTTTTAAAGGTTGTTTTTGCATGCAAAACAGAAATTCACTTACTTTTCCATAGTCACTTCAAAACTTGTGCTCTAAGCTTAGTCAAGAGTGGTGCTGAAATACTATACCATTTTAGTCCAATATCGCAAGAGTTATGTATGTCTATTCAAAAAATCCATATTGACCCTGAATTGATCTTGAAAATTGGTTTCAAGCTAAAAACCTTACAACTCTTAACTTCTTCTTTAGTTCTCGAAATATTGGCCCTATATAAACGTATTATGTCAACAAAGAGAGATTTTTTAGCAAGAAAGCGTTACTCTCTAGGGCAGTAGAATAGCTATGGCGATTCTGTGACAAAAATCGTGACTTTTGTATGGAAATTCCCATACAAAAATTTAAAGACTAATTTTGCCAAAATTGCGCTAAATCTAAGGGATTTAATGTACCGACTGCATGAAAGTAGGGTGTAAGCGACTGGGGAGTCGCAGCTCATGAGTAAGTAGATAAGAGCAGCTGGCGGCGGCGGGGGGGCCAGGCAGGTCACAGCGCTGCTTCTATGTTATGGCATTTGTGGGCAGCACAGTTGTGACCGCAGTCGCTCCGAGCGGTGGAATTTGTTTTAGGCAGATGATGTAGTAACGATCATGCATGTAGGGTAATGTGTGTGTTTGTTATTAGGGCTTAGAAAAGTTTGCCCAAATTGTGGGGATTTTTAAGGATTATCCCATCCCAAAATGTGGGATTCAGGGGATTTACCCAAATTTTTCCTTATGCAGCTGTGTGCTGCATCAGGGTACTGATATTGTAAATTAGCTATACTGCGACTATGGATAAAAACAAAACAAAGTGTGATATGCAACTTAAGCTATTGAACAGATCAAAAAAAAAACAAACGATATGTATCGTTGTTGTATTAGGATTTTCATTTATTTTTTTTATGTATACATTATGTAACGCTGCTTCTATACCATAAATTTTTCCATATGCAGCGCTGTTTCTATAACCGCAGTCGTACCCGAATGTGAGATTAGGAATTTACTACAAAAAGCCGTTCAGAACATTTTTTGAACACATTAAAGTTTTTACAATCCCAAGTGTAGTGTTAAAATTTTTTTAAAAAATAAATAAAATGGAATCGGGAAAAATTAATTTAATTTTAAAAAATGCAAAAGTTGCACTTGAGAGTGCTCAAAAGCATCTGGAAGTGTTCCCAAGCTTTGAGATCACTCAGAGATAGACACTTACGGACGGCAGCAACTGTTGGGGTAAAGCATCAGATTCTGGGTGCAATAGGTCTAGTGCAAACCTATCGCACCCAACTGAAACATCTGCAGAGAACTACAGGTGCCGGTCTTTCCCGAAACGTCCCCAGGAGAAATCGAACCTATCTACAGGTGAAGTGGGAGGATACTGAGTTAGCTTTTGGTGGACGGTATGTAGAATTTTTTCTCCTGTAAATGATTAATTTACTAAGTTATTTATTTTATAGATTACGTACAGGTGTGATTATGAATTTGACTCACAAAGACTCAAAGAGTTTCCTGAGGGACTGCAGCAAAGTCTTCCAGCGGAGAATAAAAACTTGTTTGAGGGGTGAGTTAGCCCTCAAAGTTAATGCGCTATTTTGTGGCAAGTTCCAGAGCGTCAAGGGTGGAGAGGAAATCATCGAATTGAAGTACATGAACACGAAGAATGTACCCATTTACCGTGAAACTGATCTGGGTGCATGGTTCAGTGAAAACGTACAGGATGTAGTCTTGAAGAAGCTGGAGGAGTTCCAGGAGCGTGATAGCGGTTGGGCGTTGTCGGCCATCATAAATATAGCTATCAATATTAATAAATTTACACCGCAACTAGGCTCATCGTACATTCCACTCCCCAGGCAAATTGCAACTAAAAAGGCTTGCGTTAATGTTAGGAATGACGACAACTCCTGCTTTGCTTGGGCAATCATTTCAGCTCTCCACCCAGCTGGGGTTGGTTCTATTCAAACATAATAGAGGCTTGCTATGCTTCAAAACAAATTCTAATCAATCCTAACATTCTCAATTTTATTGTAAGTTGTTACTAATCATAAGTAATATTTACTCTCTAAGGGGGGGCGGGGGTTGGGGGGGTTGAAGTAAATATTACACCCTTAACATACCACAATGGACCTTTAGATCCAATAGTCCGTTTATATTTCGGGATTTTTCCGTCCTTTTCACTTACAAAGCCGTTCATGAACCTACAAAAAGCTGAGACGTGGAACAATAATTACAGTGGGCCTTAACCAAAATTTAATTGGCAAGTTCATGTTTTCCTGAAATTCGACATGAGAATAAGTAGAGATGAAAAATAAAAAACCACATGACCTTTTTCAATAAAACTTTTTTTTTCATAAAACTTTTTTTGAAACTTATTTTTACATTTCTTTTTATCTTTTCCGATGTTTTTTGGCGCTGAATCTGTAACTGACGTTAATTTTTTTCTATCTTTGATTTTTAACAATTTTCCTGAAAAGGTACAAGTTCCTTTAAAAATGTTCTGAGCACACCGATTTTATCAAAAAATACAATTACACAGTTCTTATAAGCATAAGACTGATGTCCCAAAATTGATGTTTTTGACAAATTTCAAAGATTTCATTTTTTTCTTTATATGGTAAAAGTAAAATTTTTCTGTGAGAAAAAATTCATGTCTTTCCTCTTTCTTTTTATTTTGCTCGTTAAGCCAAAACTTTAAGTTAATGTCACAAAAATGCGTACCAGGCCCTTGGCCTTGACATGAAATTCCGTGAAAATATACTCTTTCATATCCACCAGCATAGATGTTCACATATTAAAAATTCATGAAACTTTTAAAGTACTACTCATTTGAAGTTAATTTTTTTTAATTCTGGCATTCTGAGAATATTTCAGAGAAGAATTTTTTATCCCAAATAACTCGAGATTGCTCAAAACTATTTAAAATTAGAATCCAAAGTTATATTATTAGTCATATTAATATTAGTATTTGAAAAATAAAGAAAATTATTCAGAACGAATAAATAATTTTGCAGACCATAACAGAACACTAAGAAAGTCCCAGCACACACGTGACATAAAGAAAGTTGTGAATTTTACTCCTACCAACACATTGCTAAGAGGTGAAAATAATTATTGTCATTGTTGTTGTGTTTTTGGTTGTTATTGTTGTTTATTTCGCTGAGCTTTAAATCACATCATAAAACACCACCAGAAACATCGTATGGCACGTTTGAACTTTAAATTTTATTGCTGTTGAGTGTTGTCGACAGTCATCACAGTATCGTAAAAGGAAGCCGAAAGGCCTTAGAAAAAATGGTAGAAAAATACGAAGACGAGGTAACAACAGTCAACGTCGAGGCCAATATACCTACCATAAATCCTAGTCAATGACAAAAAATAAGAGGACAAACAAATAACTGTACTCTGCACAGTGATACAACAGAAACAGTGGGAGTTAAGATTGTATTTTGTAGAAGTTGTTGTAAATATAAGAGCGCACTTTTAAAATTTGTATGGTTTTGTTTTCGTGCAACTCTGAAATTTAACAGCTGTAACCTATGATTATTCCGGTCATTAAAAAAACAATTCGTTATCATTGTGAAATCACATTAAAAAATTGGTGAAAGTTACGCTGAGACCGCTAGCAAAATTTTCGGAAAAAAGTGCACCTAATGTGTCAACAATTAAAAAATTGGAAGAAACTAGGTCGATTAAGTCTCCTTTGTGTCGGTCTCTTGAAACCTTTACTGCTGTAAACGAGAGTATCGCCGAAAACCCGAGAACATCAATTCGGCATCGTTCTCAACGACTGTAAATTTCACCTGTCATCAGAACTGCGGTGGCCATTTGCCGGGTATTTTATTTCATACTAAATCGGAACATGTCTACTTTATATTGCAATAAAAATATAAGAACTCGCTACAAAAAAAATCATGTTTTTATTTTTAACTAAAAATAAAATATATTCCTATATTAGAGGAATATTTAGACTTAATATGTAATACTATTTTTGACGCCGAGCACTACCTCTATCCCACCAGATATAGGTTATATAAGTTTAACGCATTGTAAACTAATTTAACGGCTAGTCCCACTAATGGTTTCCCCGAAAAGAAATTGTATTCGCTGGTATTGTATTCTAAAGTCACTAAATGGTAATACTTTGCTAAATAAATACGCATTGTCTGCGTCAGAAAACAGGCAGCGATTGATCTCGTTTTGACTTGGTGTTATGTGAAGGGACTATTACGCTGTGTTTATTAAGAGGTATTGGATGGGATATTAAACCATCAGTTGATCTCTAACGCAGTAATTAAGCCTCATAGTACTTATAGTTGTCAGGTATAAGATGAAAAGACAACTACGAATGACTGCAAAGCTCAGCAGCTAAGTGTGCGAAAATCGCATGTAAGTGTGTCATGAGCACAGAACAGAAAACACTGCTTGAATTCCTGTATCGGGACTGCTACTCGGTTGGGGTGTATAAGGTCGACAGAGCTTACTCAGATATCTGTGCGTTCACTTCTTTCGCTATGGACAAGCGAAACCGTTGAGCTAGTGCGAACTGAAAGAGTCTTAACTAAATTCGACTGATATGTTATAAATAATGCTACAGATATCTGAATGTATTGGGAACATGTTAATATTAGAAAGTCAGTTCATTCCCAACACAAGTCTTTGTGGGGCTTCTCGAAAGCTCATTCCTAAATAGTTACATAAAATCAATTCTGATAGGAGGGCAGCCCTGTTGGCACTTTACAAGGACAATGTTATATCGGCTCTAGTATATAGGACTAAGAGAGGAAAGATTACAAAAAAGTTTGTATGGAGTTTGCTGGGTCTCTAGAAATGCATCTATCAAAGAAAACGCAGTAGTTGACGAACTAGTTAGGGTACTTTGGCTTTTTCATTGAACCCACAGTAGCTCTATTAAGCAAGGTCATTGAAGCTGAAGGGAGACTCCATCTCCCTTCTCTGGCAGCTGGCAAGCAAGGCTTTTTTTTTGTGCTCTTGGATCAATAGTGAGATAATGAAATGGTGCTGAATGCCTGGGTAGAGAATTTTGAACAAACTTACTAAGACTGAGATGGCGCATGCACCTTTGAACTATGCTGACCTTTGGGGTTAACTTTGGCAATATTTGGCAAAATTTCATTGTTCCTCGAGATCTCCCAATTCCGTCCATGGCAATTAAAAAGACAAATTTTGAAAATTTAGAGCTACTTTGAAGATTCAGTGATTTCTAAGGCTTGTCAACCTTAGTAAGATACTTGAATTGCTTTTGCCTAGTCGTAATTATAATAAACGAGTTCCGAGAAACCTGGGTTGTGGCCGATTTTTTGATTTTTTATTACAAAAATTTGTAACATTTCTTAAGACTTTGTTTGGCAACAGTCTCTTCCTTTAAATAATTATGATTAGCAACAATCCTAAGGAACATTGCTTAGCAAGAATACTTAGCAACAATGTTTAGCAGCACTATTTACTGATTATTTTGAAAAATAATGTTTTGTATTATTACGTATTTAGCTAAAATGTTAACAGGCAATGATTGTTAACAGTTCTTGATAATAATCTTTGAAAAGAGCATTAGAAAACAATGCTAAGCGAAAATGTTAAGGAACAATTTTATGTAACAGCTGTTTGCTACAATGTTTAGCAACAACTGTCAGCAATAACGTTAGAAAATATGTAAATAAACAATATTTTGCAACATTGTTTAGCCAATGTTGAAATGAAATGTTTAATATAAATATTTGAATATAAACTTAGTCTTAATAATGTTTAGAAATAATATTTAGCAAATGTATTTATCTATATTTAGAAAAATATTTATTTATAATAAAAAAAAAAATTCTGAATAAAAACGCCTACAATATTTTGTGACATTTTTTGCATTACATCACTGCACTGTGCAAACAAACGACCACATAAAAATTTAAACTAAAAAGTGCACAAATTTAAGTGAAAACCAAGTAAAACTGTTAAAATTGAGTCAAGCCAAAGAACTCGGAAGACAAATTAAAATAAAAAAAAAAATTGAAAAAACAAAAAAAAAAATGAAAGAAAATTGCAACTAACCACCTCGTACAACAAACGAAAAAGTTGCTGACGCGAATTCGTGCCGCACTACGCGACTTGATGACGATGTAATTTGCCAGTAAAACAATTCTTTTTCTTGTCACAATGAAATTCTTTCTTTCTTTTTTAAGAGTCACAGAACATAATAAAAATTTAAAACATTTTCTTTTATTGTTTACTTTTCCATTTATATGTATTCTTTTTTTTTTTTTTTGGTGAATTGATTTTTTTTTTATTTTAGCGTGTGGAAAATCACTTAAATGACAACAGCACGATCTATATATACATTTTTGCTATAATAGGGTAAACTAGCTAAGAATGGCAATGCTAATGATACAATCACTTCTATATAGAGCAATATGTAATGTAAACATGCTAGGTATCCGGATCTTATCAGTAGCTTTTGTGGAAATTAAGCGTCAAAGCTGTAGTTCATGAAAGCGCTAAGAGTTTCTTAAAAAAAACCGTGCAGTTTGTTTCAGTATATTTTGCGCCAAAGCGTTACAAATCATTTCCATATAAGCTATTTTATATAAATAGTATAGAATAATAAGCGAGAATATATTTTAAAGTTAATTGAACAGTCAGCGAAAATATATTTAATTTCTATGTTTTAATGATGACCTTATTTTGTAGTTCCTCGTAAGTTTCTTTAAAGTTTTACTTATTCGTTTGCATAGTTTACTTGTAACGCAGTCAATGAGATGGGATGTGACATACCCCAGCTGTATTTGCTTCTCCTTCTATACGTTACGCTCATCTAAACGTGCTTGCTGTGTCAGTTGTAGGATATTTTCTCTTCAACTACTGAGAGCGCGAAGGCAGATATTCTTGTGGGGAAAAAGTTATCTTTGTTTTAATCATGTGGGGTTTGTCACACCCCATCTCGCTGACAATGGGCTAACATCGTTCTGTAAAGTAAATTATTCACTGTAAGCACATTTTAAACGAAGTAGATTCAAAACCGTGCCAAAAATGTTGCAGTGTATGATTAATTTGTAAAGCTATTGAGTTGAAAATGTGCTACATTGTTAAAGATGATTTTTTTAGCCGTTTTTTTAACTTTGACAGAACTTAAACGTTGCTACTTTTACCCTACACACACACATACAAGTCAATGAGTATAGTTGTGTGACCATATCTAAATGTATGCCGTTTAGTTTATTTGTTTGTTTGTCTGACTTGCTGATGACGTTTTAAGTACATTTTTATTGCAATCGCTCAAAAGGGGCGTCCAACTAGCGGTATTGTACATATAGTAGAGGATAACCAGACTGAGGGCAAAAAAAAAAAATCGTCTAATGCTTTTACCGCCTTATAAGCCATTGTGGGTGCTACAATTTGTGGCAACACCAGCGTTGACTTAGTTTTTTTTTACTCTTAACTTCATGCAGCTGCTGCTGTCGCGTGAGGTCGGTCACTCCATTTGCTGATGTGTTTTATGTGTATGTATATGCTCCTTTAATAATATTGGTATAAGTTAGCAGATATCATTCCATGTGGATTCCAAGCTAAGTTCTGCACATTAACGGTACCTTTTTTTTTTGTTTGTAAGACCGTTATAATTCTATGAAGAAAATCAGTGCAATGTTGCACAAAATAAAAGCGATAAAAAACCCATGCATAGAGTACAAAAGGTTAAGGTCGGTGAAGGGTTCTTATATTTAATGCTTTATAGCTGTATGTGTATTTGTGTGTCAAATTTTATATATTTTTTGTAGTGTCTCAACGTGATCGGCACGACTTTATGATGGTTAAATGATTTGTTACAGCGTGGCTTATTGGGTTTATTATAGTTTTATGAGCATACGTTTACTTTTTATTGTTATAGTTTTTAATTTTTCAATATATATTTGTTTTTAAAAATCTTTACTTTATTTTGAACTACAATCGTTGCAATTATGTTCTTAAAGGAATATCATTCAAATTGCTAGTACTGCTCTTCTTACAGAGACAAATTGATGAGTTCAGTTTTCAATCACTTTACTCAATAAACTAGGGCGTTGCGAAAGTGAGTTGTGACTGGAAATAAATAGTTCGATCCTATTTAAACAGCTTTCCCTGTTTTTTTCTTAATGAAAAGGAGAAGAAAAAAAAACCCAACAATAGCAGCATAGAACTCAAAAAGCTGCATAGGCATCATCAACGAAAAATCAAACGATAATTCTCGGGTAAGGTTTCGCAAAAACTTAATCCTCCAAAAAAGGGGTATTTAGTTTTAAAAATAACAAAAATAGGTATGCAATACTCTTTCTAAGCGCAAATATGTGGTTTTAAAAAAAAAATTTTCAAAATCGATTCTGTACATTTCACACCAAAGCGTTACAAATCATTTTCATATAAACAATTTTGTATGTGTAAATAGTTTGGATATAGATTGAAAAATATCTTTAAGACCAACATTTTTTTTTGACGTCTACACCGATTGATTGGTTTTTTGCTGTCAAATAGAATTAGCGAAATTCGAACGTTTTTTAACAGATGAAAACGTGAATCAAAATGTCGAGAGTTCGTCAATTAGGGCAAAAATACTAACTACTGAAATTGGAAAATTTTATTTGAGTTTTCACGACAGGAATGCGATACGCAATTGAAAAAACTGAATCGCATTAGCTTTCAAATTGTATTGCTTTGGGATCGGGCAACAAAGTAGAGCCGCTAAGCGCTTATCATGATACGCGAAAATGCATAGTAGGGCCCCTTTTCTTATATAACAAATATGGCGTTTATTTGCATAGACCAATGTATTAAAATGGCCTCACAAGTAGAACTCCAAGGGTGTTAAGTCACAACTTCTTAGAAGCCATTCGGAATCTAAGGTTTGTTGAAAAAAAATATTTGTTTAAAAAATATCTTACAATTCAAGGCCTCAAGGCTTATATAAAAGTTCGTTATCATCGATCTGCACTGTTTACCATCGACAGCAACTGAAACTTCTTTCTCATTTTCGATAACATCTGGACCGATGATTCCTGCGTGCAAAAAGTCATATCAATTGGATACTTTTACAGAATGTAAAGATTCCTATTGAATAATTTGTGAATTGGCTTGAGAACAGTAGTGAACATTTTGCTTATTTACCAATCCAGAGATGTAGAAATGCGCTTTATCAGAGAATATGCTTTGATTGGCAAAATGAGTTGTTATGAGAAAAATCAGCAAATTTACGGCCTTTTTGATGATCTAAATGCTTAAAGCGTAATAGTAAATTTGTAAGGATCTAATCTGAAGTTAAACTATTAAATATGACACATTGTTGTGGTAAAAAGTCCGACTGCTGAGAACTGTTAAGAACTTCATGAAATTGATAAACTTAAGTCATTAATAACACTTCCCTGAAAGGCCGCTATATTCTTTTCACTTCAACGAAGTTTTAGTCTACAGGGTTGACTAAGTAATTAAATAAACAATTAAAACAAAAAGATATGCAAGGATCTTGATTAACATCTATGTCAGTACTAATGAATTTCATTCATTAAACCAAAGTGTAAATCAAATTACAATGGCAACAAAAATGTCAATGAATATTCAAATGCACTTAACTTAAAAATTGTTAAACTATTCCCTTAAAAGCTAAAAAACAAAACAAATTCTCACTTATGACGATCATCATAATAAATTTTTTGCCACTTACATAACGAAAGATTTAAGCAACGAACTTGCTAGCTTATCTACCATAAGTGCAACCACATTTCGACTGCTAGCTAGCTATTCCATTCAATTTGCTGTAATTTTTTATACTTGCCATTGTTGTTGTTGCAATTTTGGTGTACCTACTTCCGTGATGATATCAGGGAGCTGGCAGCTAGCGCTGCTTTCAAGTGCCACTGTACAGTAGTGTAGCTGTGAACTTTGCTGCTACCTCGTTTTGGTAGCATCTGTTATTGTTGTAGTCAGTTTATTTGCTTTGATTTTACTTGAGCCTCTGTGTGTATGTGTCTTTGTAGTAGAACAAATAGCTACAACAACAATGATGATGAAACTATGCTTAACAGGATGGCTCAACTGAGGACATCTATGACCACCGAAGTTGCAACAACGTTTTGTATTTGAAGGTTTTCATTGCTTTTTTGGCTATGCAATTTGAGTTCTTTATGCGGCAACTTTTGCTGTAAATTGCTGTTGTTTGCTTTTTATGGCATGCAATTTTCCGCTGTTAGAGGAAGGAAAAAAGAATTTCAGGGTCCATAAGAGTTTTGGCATATTACGAGTAAAAATACAAAATTATGTAAAAGTATGCTATCAAAAGTACTGAAGTTGCTACAATAGTTAACTTATGAATGCATTTCATAAAATGTTTCAGTGAGTTCGCTGCTTAAGTCTTTTGTTTTCTCACAACAGCATATTTTCAAGTGAGTTATTAAAGTAACATATTTTTATTTATTTTCAGCTGAATTTATTTTTCCGCTCTATTTTATATTTAATTATAAAAAAAAAGTTTTTATTTTTTCTTTTGGTCTGCTTGAATCATTTGCTGCCACTAAAGTGCTGCATTTCCTTACTGCCACAGTTCAATTTGTTCTTGCTACACTAAGCCAAAGGTAGTAAAAAGAGCAACGGCCTTAAAGTACAAACAACAACAAAAACACCAGTAAAGAAAAATCTAAGAAATCCAAATCCAAAATTGCTAGAGAAAAGTAAGCAAACAGAGACGCAGACGATGGGATAAAAACGAACTCGGGTCCATCATTATAAGTGGTGCTACTCGCTGCAATATTAGTGATGCAACTTAAGGCATCGAATGTTGAGCTGTTTTAAGTAGTTGGTTTTTCAGCTTACATAAGAAGTGAGTAATCGAAATGGAAAATTTATTTATTCTTGGTACTTGAACTTTATACATAAATACTTGGATCGATTTTTTTTTATGTGCAGCAAAGAGTTATGATGAGAAAAATTAGTAATATATTCCCGAATATAGCAATAAATTTGTGATTTTTGCATTCTTAGTTAGGTCGCAAAAATTTGATGGAACAATGCTGATATCAGGTTTGAATTCAGCGGGAACGAAGACTCTGGTCCCTGTGGCTGGAGTTACGTTAAATTTTGTTGGCCTGTGTAAGATCAACTTTTAAATCTCTTGCAACTTTTTTGAACCAATTTTTTTTTGTACTGTAGTTTTTTTGTACTTTAGTGTAATTTCCGAATCAGCTGCATTTTGTTATATCTTTTGGTCAAAGTTCATTACGTTTTGTATGTTGATTTTTATTTCATAAAAGAAAAAACTCATCACAATTTTCTACATCACAGAGTGCCTTGCACTGGGCAAATACAAAAACGAAAACAACAACAACTAGGCAGCAATAGTTGCAGTGAAAGAATCAACAACTAAAATTACAACAACAACAGCAGTACGTGCTTAGAAGCGCAGTTGGACAATTTTTTGTTTGCGGACTCTTTCAATTTGTTGTTGTATTTTAATGCAAGGTTGACTTGTTTGTACCCAAGATTTTTTCTATGATTTTTCCCAGATGCCCATCATTATGAAAATAAGGAAGATGCTTTTGCTCTAAACTCAATAGCAAGCAAGCGCAGAGGGCTTTGAGAGCTTAGCTGTGACTGTGCAACTGCGCCTGCGCCAGCGCCTGCAACTTAACATGCAATGCATACATACACAAACATACCAACGTACTATAATAAGAGTTGAAATGATTTGAAGCCACGCAATCATCTTTATCTTCATCATCGTGATTATCATCATTGTCATTATTAACATCAGCTGTTGTGTTGCACAGTGGAACAATAATATAAAAGTAAAATGATTCTAAAATTATGTATGAGTGCAAGTGAGTCAAATGTGTTGAACCCAAAAATATGCAATACAAAAGTTTTTGAGATATGTATATCGTTTCAAAAAATGTTCAAAAAACTAAAAAAAACAAAGTGCGCAGTTATTCAAAGAATGAATGAAATCTAACATTGACAAAAAAATCCATTGCATACTTTAAGGCCACTGACAAAGTGACAATTAGTCCCTTAAGTATGCAATACAAAAAACTGTAATCTAATCAAAGCTCAGACTATTTTATATTGCATACTTTTAAGCTTATGATATATTTCTAAAAATTCTGTGCCTTTGATTGTCATAGCTCGCCTTAAAATATGCAATACAAAAAGCGGCATTCCAATCAAAACTGACTACAAAACTGTAACCTAATCAAAACTTTGACTATTTTATATTGCATACTTTAGGGCATATTTCTGAGGGTGCATGAAATTGCTTCACTGTGCAATGCCTTACCGTTTGACTGCAGCAAGTTAGAGGCCATGCCGAACTGCGTAAGTTTAAGCAAAGAAGTTTCTAACAATTTGTGCGATTGTTGTTCGTCGATGTTGGTTGCTGCATTTGTGCGTTTTATTGTTGGTAGCTCTAAAGACGCTTGGTTATTATGTTGAATTGCATGCCAAGAGGCAGCCACATAGTGGACAGATTTAATGAAATTGCATTGGCCAGTGACACTTTGACGAGAAATATATGTGGCTGTTGCTCGGGATTGTAGCACAAAGTGTTATTGGTTTTTTTTTTTGTTTCGCTTAAGTCTATGGGAATTTATGTTTTCCTTAGTGCTTTGAAATAAGAATTTACATGAGGTTTATGTCTCAAAGCTTTTGATTTATTCCTTTTTTTATGTGTGCAGTTGCGTTAACGACTAAAGCAGCCAACTTACTTGTCTAATGAATTTTTAAGGTTTAATGAAATTTACGTTCAGGAAGGAAATTAATTGATACGCTGTCCAAATTTTAAGGAAATCAGCATTTTAAATGAATGTGAAAAAAAATTGAGTACCAATTTAAAAATATTTCTCTAAAAATTGAAGTTCTTTCACCCAGTATCCGTCAACTGCCCTTTACTGCAGCAACACCATATTGCAATCAAAAGAAAGCCAAAAACCAAATCACCATCATTACCATTTGCGGTCAATTGGAATGAAACAAAACAACAAAGGAGGCACTGCAAACCGAAACGTACAAACGATTTGCCAATGCACATTTTGGGTTAGATTCCGAATTGAAAACTGCGCTGATGGTAAGAAAACTAAAGCACAGCATCTTTTTCCTTGTTTAGGATGCAGCACGTTCAATCAACTAGCGAGTGCTTTATTTGGTTTTTTCTTTACCAAAGTTTTTTGCTTCATTTTTATTACCGGCCTTTTGTGTAACTACAACTTTAGCAACAACAGCAACTACAACAGCAACAACAACAAATGCAAAAACAACAACTACAGCTACTCTAACGACCAGCTGCGCCTTTTGTGAATTCGTTGAAATTTCCACTTTGAAAGTGGAAAGCACAGCCAACTTTATTTTAGTTTTACGCCAAACTGCAACTCTACAGCGCCATTGCCATCACCAATTGACGTAATGAATGCGCACTCAAGTTCATTACTCCACTTAGGGAAGAAAGGTTTTTTTCCCTCTCTGTCTCCTCTATGTATTCTTAGTTTTTTTTTGCCAAAGTACCTTGAAGGAGTCAAAGTTCGTTGGAGCCGTTAACGCTGCTGTGTTTAATTTTAAGTTCAAAATATCTGCTATTGTTTACATATCTATGAAAATTTTTTACTTTTTATACTTAATATTACTCATGAGCTTAATACATCATGTAGTTGGTTTTTAAAACACTTCGATTTATCAGATATAAGACGTTGTTTTGCTCTTACGTAGGTGACGCGTTGGGTTTAATTTGGTTATGGTCCTTGTCTTTTATATATGTACCAAGTCTCATTCATCCGCGTCAAATAGTTGATGAGATATGATGAATTTATACAATTTTTCCGTAACGGTGCGTTGTGCTGGTGCAAAATAACTGTTTTCTCCGCCATGTGCGGTCGTTTCTACTTCAAATCAGACTGACAGCTTCTAATAATATTGTTTGATGATCATTTTGCCCTTTTCAAGGGCATCCCAATTCCCCAAGAGAAGTTCATTGCATGTACTGTTTCTTAGCCTAGGTGCCTCAGGTGTGCTGTGTTGGACTTAAGTTTCGTTCACAATTACGAAATGGCTTAAAAAGTCCTGCTTATTGCGGTTCTAGATCGCTAAGCACTCCTTCCACATGACACTGAAATTTATGATTTTTTGGAAAATGCAAAAGCTGTTTACTTACCTCCCAAAAAAACACGGAGTGACGCAGATATCAGAAAATTTGAGAGAAATCATCACATGAATGGTGATATTAAAAAATAATACTAATTCGATACTAGTGATGAGCTTTCTTGACTAAGCCGATTACTTTTCAGTCCACTCTGTTAAAATAATTTCTACCGCGGATGTAAACAATTTAAAAATGTCAAATGTTATGAAACTGAAGCCTTATTAACAAAAATATAAACTGATAATTTTTGACATACCTCTAAATGTAAACATTTCAAAAATACTCAAGTTAAGTTTTGTGTGTTTTCAATTTTCTACACGCAATTTGTAAAAAAAACCAAAAAAAAACTACCAATTTCACACAACTCTGCTCTGCGTTAACTCAAAGTCGAGAGTTTTCGAGCATTGCCACCCTTTTTTTGTTTTTTATTGCTACAGAGGTCGTTGTAAAAACTTTTTTTTGATTTTTGTTGTTCTCTTTCTTTTGCACATTTTCTCCAAATGACTCTTAAGTGGGCGGTCAGGAAGAAACTTTCAGCTCAACTTTCAACACAGCACTAAGAGCCAGCAACAGTAACAGCAGCAGCAGCAGCAACAACAACAACAAGAACAAGAACAACAACAACAACAACAACAACAAGAACAACAACAACATCAACAACAACAATAGAAACAACAACACCAACAACAGCAATATGAAAATCAACAGTTCAATGCGCAATATGGTAAATGAGTTCAATGGTTCGCGAGTCGTTCGCTTTTTCTGCAAATGCCTGAGAGGTTAATGGAAATCACAGAAGAAAGAAGAAAATGAAGAGACGCTGCAGCAGCAGCAACAATAACAACAGCAACGGCAAACGTTAAGGAATTTTTATGCTATCGGTAAATAAGGAAGAGTTGTTGAACGCGCAGCACTTGGTGTTGAAAATCGTTGGGTATTTCTGCTGTTTTCTTAGCATGTACCTGTTAAGTTGATGATGGGTTATTTGTTTGCCATGAAAATAAAGGAACTGCTTTTTTAGTTAATTGAAGGGAAAATATTTAAAAAAAAATTACAAACATAAAATGCCTTTTGATCTTCCTCAGAGCTTAGTTAGTGGAGGTCTGAGGCGTTATACTCTTAGTAAAAATCATCAAAAGCTTGAACCTCAATTAGAGAATGAGCCCAAGTGATATTTTGCGAAATTTTTGTATGAAATGTTGACTATAATCATCATATGTAAATTGATTTGTTTTTCATCCTTAAAAGTTTTTTCTTAGGTTTCTGTCAACTCACACATCAATGCATAACAGCATATTTAATTAAATACATTTGTGCAACCTACTGCACTACACCTCTCTCAAGGTCGTTGCAGTACCTACTGCACATGGCAAATGCTGATATATTTGATGAGCTCATCACGTATTACTTCAATGCATTCATTATAAATAGCAATCAGAAAAAAATATAAAAAGGTTTTATGCGAGCTGTCGCTGCCATTGCAAGTGATTAATTAATAATTTCTATTAATAGCAGAAATATGCATTTTAAAATATAAAACCATTGCAATTATTTAATAGTTTTGCAATAGGATTATAATACTTAAATCAAAAGAAAAAAAAACTGCAACTAAAAAGTGTTAACGAGCAGATCATTGATACTGTGGCAAATGTGCATCATCAGTTCAGCTTGGTTTTGGAACCTCATGTTAACCTCCCAGCTCAACCTACACAGAAAAATGCTATCTTTCGTATAATGTTGTTGTAACCTCTAATAAATTTTTCAACTTCATTAGCGAATCTAGCGATCTTTTTGTTAAATATCTTTTTAATTATCTATCTACTTAGAAGAAAAATCAAAATGTAAAAAAGAGAGATCTTTACTGCCGCCATCCGTCTGGTATGTCAGGGCGCACAACTTTGTAGTTAGACGCCCGATTGCAAGTCGAAAATTTACTTATTGTTTTTATGATATGTATAGTCAATTTGATCGATGTATGATGATTCTTGTGTTAAAAGTGTGTGTTCAGGCATGCGGTCACTAATAAAAAAAAAAAATTATAAACATTTGCACCTTTGTGGCGTCAGCAGTGGCATGTGTGCTGTTGTTTTCATTTAAATTTGCATTTAATTAAAATGTAATTTGCATAAAAGAAATAAATATATATATGTATATATATATATATATATATGCATTAACATAAAGAGAGAGAGAGGTGAGTGTGAGGAGAGTAATATTCTAGTCAGTAAATCAAGACTTATAAAACAAATAAATTTTTCTACACCACTGGTGGCTGCTTTTTGATGTGACTACGACGTTTTCTTTATTTCGGGAGTTACTGTGTTCAGTGGTTTAATATATGACATTAAGATCGATCCTACAAGGAAAAATATCGTAATTTTTTCTGTTCTTTTTGAAAGGTTTTCACTGTATATTAAATAATATTCAATATTCAATAAATAATATATTCATATGACAGTTTTATGTCTTATGTAGTTTAATAAACCGCATAAATTAAACAAGCATTTGATCGTCGTGATAAAAAAATCATTTTTATTGATGCTTAAGGGAAAACTTTTTTAACTTCATTTATTTGATGGTTTCTGTTTGTTAATTTTGAAAAATAATGGTAAAATTTAAATTTAAAGATTTTTTAGCTTTACTAGGCTAAAGGACTTTCAAAATTACTTATCTAAGGTTATGTGCAGGGCAACTTTAATTAATTTATGCATAAGGCATATCATTTTCGCTACCACGAAACGTTTATAATTTAATGAAATAAAAAGTACCATATATATATATATAGTGGCATGCTATTACCCATAGACCAAATATTGAAAGAAAATTGAGCTTTTTGTAGCAGCGGAAATACCACTGAATATTTTGGTAGTGGAACTTAAACCACATACATTTCGACACAGATGCCATTGCCACCATAAAGTTACATTGGAGATGTTTTCTACTAATTCTTAAAGTTTTAGTACAGAAGTTTTCAATTTCCAATAAAATCGTCATTCTTTTCTGTGGAAATTTTAAATGATATTTTATATTTTCAAAAACTTCTCCTAATGTAAAAAGTTCGAACAATTCAATTTACTTAATCTAAAAATTCTTTCTCAGCAGATGTATTAAGGGCATTATATTCATTTTGGACTTTTTCTTCTAGAAAAATGAACTCATTGCATTGTTTACTTTTAAGTTGACAAAATATGACGTCTAAGTCCATTCACTTTTCAAATAAAACAAAATAATTAATGGAGTAACTCGTGCTGCACAGAATCATATAATCAACATTAAATATTAATTAAAATAAATTAAACTAAATTTATTATTGAAATTTTTAATGCAACATTAAAATAAATAGATGGTGCTATTTACGTTTGCAATGAAAAGACATTTGTTATTGCTACAGTTATTGTTATTGTTGTTGTTATTGTTGTTGTTGTTGTTGTTAATATACTCACAATGTGTTGCCATTGTATTAATTACATTTTGTTGTTGTTGTTGTTTGTCTTTGTTGTTTTAATTTACTATTTTAATGGTGCTGATTGTCATCTCATGATTTTTAATTGCAACTGCAAAGTGCTTACAGCTTATGCTGCTCTTGCTATTGTTGTTGCTGCTCTGCATATTGTTGTTGTAACCTTAAGTAGTTTATTTTTTTTTCTCAATGACTGCTATTAGTTTTGTGTTTTTGTTTTTTTTTTGTTGTTGATTTATGTGTGTCTCTTTCTATTTATTTCAAAAAAAGTCTGCAACGGTACTGCGATTTGCTTGAGCAAATTTTTTAAAAAAATAATGAATTCTTTCGTATTTACTCATATGAAATGTTACCATAAAAACAACAACAAACATGCTCGTTAGAGTGCGACGTTTTGAAGAAAATTAAAAGTTTTTTTTCATGAAAAAAAAGATAGCTAAAATAGCCAATTTTAATGCTTTAAAATGTTGTATGTTGTGCAAAACGTAAGACATAAGCTACGAACTTTTATGTTTAGTGAAATTTCGCTTTCGCATGGCCGTTTTTTAAAATTGTTCAAATTTTAAGCGAAACTAAGCTTTATTAATTTCTTTTAAAAATTATTACAGAATCGATTAATTAAAATCAGAAAAATACTTTAGATTTTTATAAAACTTTTATGAAATATTAAGACTTAAGCTTTTAACTTTAATTAAATTAACACAATTGTTAAAAATGTGTCTTTGAAATGAGCAATAACTCAGTCGCTTACTAACAACCCACTGGGAAATGTCTTTCAAATCCTCTTATATCGACTAAGTCCGTTAGTTCAACCTAATAGAGTCCAATCGCGCCCCAAACAATAAGTCAAGGCTGTTCTAGTCTTATTGATATTGATTTGTTTGAGCCTTAATAAACGTGCAGCATAACACTGTGGCGGTTAGCAAAAATTTCTAACATAAGTCAGTTTGGAAATTAAGTCATCGGAAACTATGAAATAGTTTATATAAAAAAAGATAAAAATTGGAAACTTCACTCGGCTCAAAGTGTGCAATAATGTTCGAGATCTGCCGATTATTAAACATTTTTGACAAATTATTTTAAGGCATTCTATAAAAAGGTTTTTTAATAATAATTGGTAATAGCAAATACAGCTTTGTAAAATTATAAGCTAATGTTGATTTTGCAATGTTTCTTATCCTTAACAAGTTTTAGTATGTTCTATATGTTGCATGTCCCAAAAGATAGCAATAATAATAACAGCAACAAGTCAACAACTACATTCAATGGCAAGGGCCAAAAGCGTGGCCTTAAGTTCAACTTGAAAACTTGACAAAGAAGAAAAAAGAACAAAATAAAGCCATGACGCTGCTAACAAACTATGCGAAATTGTGCCCTTACAATGTACGCTAAAATCTTTTTCACACACAAACAAAATGCGCTGCTTAGCATCTTTATAACTTGGCACAACAATTTATCTCAGCGGCACTTGTTTTCTTGTCTTTTGTAAAAATTTAAATTTTTCACAAGCAAACACATACACGTACATGTTTGTACGTACTTATTAAGGTATTGCAAAAAAAAAATTTGCTTTTATTCTTTTTTTGAAGAAACGTTTTTAAAACTTTCCAGAATTTTTTGGTTCCACTGTGGTACCCAAAAACGATGTTTTAACTTCTGAGGGACGATCCATATGTGATATTAATAATATTTTTCGTTTGTCCAAGATTTAAATTCAAATAAAACAATCAATTGGTATAACTCGCACCAGTTTAATGAAAGCTCATTCAGTGGCATTGATGGTTGAAAAAAATTTCGGAAATGTGTCCATTGCAGCTACCTCTGACAAAGCACATTTTGTCAATTAAACTTTTAACCACTTTTTCAAGCGATCGTTGTCTTATACACGTTTTTTTTCCAAGTTATGTTGGCTTTCGAGGCATCAAGCGTTGCTGGTTTAATGGCATAACCCCCTCAAAAAAATAGTCCCAAGTCATCAAATTTTGGTAGCCAATTTTTTTCATTTTTGCAAGAAACTTTTTGAATTCAAAGTTCAAATCAAAGTAAATTTTTAAGCGCTGCTTGGATATTAAACATTCCATGATGACTTGCCAGACCATACTGAATAGTGTTGAAACCAAAACCCGTGAACTGACAGCTCATTTGACAGATATAACTATCAAAGCTTCAGACACTCGAAAAAAATCACCCGTTATTTGATGTTAATATGGAAAAATGCAGGGATCAAACTTGGTGAAATTGTCCGATTTAATGCCATGAAGTAAAATCTAAATTGGTAACTGCTTAGCATGTTGCCAATACACATTGTTAGTGGCTTAAGGATTTCAAATTTTGTTAAATTAGTTTTTACTTTAAAACTATTCATTGGAATGTAATAAATCTTGTGACATGGTCACTATGTCTAGTTCTTATACGCTAGGCAAAGATAAGCGATAGAAGCTAAATGTTAAGAACAAAACGTGGCACCTTCCAAGCAACAAGTTTAATATCAAATGATTTTTTGAAAAAAAAAACCATAGAAAATAGGTTCCTTTTGTAGCTTTGTACAAAGATACAAAATGGCAAGATAGGAAACATGGGCTGAATTAAAAAAGTGACCCGAATTGAAAAAAGTAAAAAGTTTCTAATGGAAATAAAACCCTTGAACTTTCATACAGGTTTATCAGATGATAAAGATACCACAGGTAGGCGTGGTAACTCCTATATAAAAATCACTTTAAGCTAACATATCTATCGTATAATCCAACAGAATGTTACAATACTTTGTGCAGCAATACAAAGTATCAAAGGCATTGCTCTGACAAAACCTGCAGGAAATTGAGCAAGTAGGTGTGGCATGGTTTTATCTGAGATCTAATAAGGGAAAAATCTTTGTCGATTTGAGACAATAACCATGATTTTAATCATGCTTTTGGCGAAGAATATCTTAAAAAACTGATGTGCTAAGGCATTAGAAATCATTTGCAATTCTGGTGCTCTATCACGGATTTCATCAAAGTTAAGCATTTTTTTTTGTTGATCTTTCAGCAAGGACGTCTCAAAAATCTAAATTACTCAAAAAGTTCTGCGTTCGGATTGTAAATATTTATAGATCAGGATGTAAAAAAATAGAGCAAAGAAAGAAGATGTGGACCGGAGCTGCAACCCAATATCTCCGTAACTGTTGCAGACTAGAGAAAACATAACACTGAAGCTAAAATAGCGCAGCCTACATGGTGCTGACGATGTATTGAATATTACCGCCAATTTTTGTGAAATCTTTTGCTTTCAATTCGAGTTACATTCTTACGTACTACGGTTGTCACCACCATAGCTCCTTCAAGATTTTTTGTTATCTTCTCATTTCTTGCTCATAAGATGAATTTTGTGGCTCAGACTTCGAAGGTTCAGTGAACTCTGCAAAAATGCCTTTACAAATAAAGTGAACTTTTTATATTTTATGAAGTTAAGTGACTTAATTTTTTTCAAATTCGAAAAAAGATCTGATTGAAAAGAGCAAAATGATCACCCTAATATATATGGAAGTTAAGAAAATGAATTATCGTTAGACAACGAAAACAACAGCTCACGTCACATATTCGTATGGTATTTTTTACTGTAGGTAGATATGTGACTTTTTTGCTTCATTGCTGTGCTGCTTTTATTTTTTTTTTTGCAACTTGTGATCTTGCCCATAGATGGCGCAGCACGATGCTGCTGTAATGATGATGAGGTTACATAGTGACTTATTGGGTCTTTTGAAACTTTTGGCAGATTGTGTCACGCTATGGGCGTGCAAGTGTTAATTTTTAATTCGATAGGATATTTTGTAGAGAGTGAGTTTATCGCGATAAATTTGAAATTGTACGTGAAAAAAGTTTACATAAAGGACATTGAACATATGAACCGTTTTGTAGGCTTGAAATGTTGTTAATAACAAAAACTGACGTTGTTATAGAGCAGCACCTTTTAGTTGACCGTCTTCGCAAGATGCTGGTGAAGGTTGTTAGGTAGCAATGCCTTAGTCTTATTTTCTTCCTCTTCCGTTGCTTTTGAAATTTCTTAAAGAAAAAAATAAGTTTGGAGAAAAGTAACTTCTGCTCAATTTCTTTCTTTTTTTATCTTCACATCACATCTGCTTCCTTCTTCGCGACTTAGTGACTAAAATATTTCCAAAATGGGGCCAATGAGTGCCTAGTCATTTTGAAAATTTTTTTTGAACTTTCCCCATTGATTTGCTGGTAAAGAAACATCTAAACATATCGAAAATATGAAATAGAGTGAAATAGACCATTGAAATATTTTCCACAAAAATTTGGTATTTCTTAAAAGACTGAAAGTAGAATCTTAAGATTTATCGGACATATTGAAAGTGCTGCTGATACGAAAATTAGCTGATACGAATAAAAAAAAGGGAAGAAACTAAGAAACTCTACCCGCAGCAACTTGAAAAAAGTTGAATATCCACGAAATAATTGATAAAATCACTGTTGCAGCAACAAAAAATAAATGAAACCCTTGTCGCCGACAAAATTTGTTGCAAAAATTTAAATATATTTTAGTATATAAACACAAAATACATAACAACAAAGCAAAGTGAATATTCGCAACAACAAAAAAAAATAGCCAAAGCTCAAAGGAACACATGCATTACATTATGAGTTTCATTGTCATTTATGCAAATTTTAAGGTTTAAACAGCAGCAGCAACAGTTGCTGGCACTGCAAAAACTTTAACCGCAAAACTAAAAATTTTAATCTATACGCTGCAGCAAGAAGTTCCCACCAGCATACAATTTAGCCCAACTACTTTACCAAGAAGGCTTATTTTTGGAAACACAAAGTCCAAACAATAAAAAAGTGCAACAGCAGCCATAGCGCAACAGGGTGCCCTGCGAAAAATATAAAAAAAATAAAAACTAGAAAAAAGGTACACTTTGTCAAAGGCTGTCTGGATGCTGGGCAAAAACAACAACAACAAAAAAAAGTTCTCTTGCTCTGCTCTTCTGATTATGATGGTTGAGTAGTTGAATGTTGAGCAACATTTCTTATGTTTTATGATATCTGGCGGTGATTTATTATCATTTGATTTTAAAGAGGCAGCAGAGCGACAATAAGACTTTTTCTTTAAAAAAGAGAAAAAATTAAAAATAAATTTACTACTTGAACTTAAAAAAAAAAGAAACATTTTAGTGCAGACATTACAGCGCTAGCTGCATAGAAGGTGAATCTTAAGGACGACAACATTTGCTGCAGCGATTTTTAAAGATGTTGCTTAAAGAACTTTTAATGCTAAGGCTGTGCACGCCTTTAATGTTGTGTGTTGGCCTAGTTGGATGCTTAAGAAAAGTAAATTCAATAGAAAATATTTAAACGACTTTAAAGGTGTTGGGTTGCACAAAGTTTATGACATTATGGGTTGTGTTAATGTCAGCATGTTGATTGTGCTGCTAATTGAAAAGTTGTTATTCTAAAGCAACAGTTTTTACAATTACCATTTTTAATATTATTCGAAAAAGAGCCTGGAGTATTTTCAAAAAAAAAGAAAAAAAAACAAAATAAAAAAAAGTTATTTAATTAAAAAAGCACTGAAAAAAATTGCGCTACAAAACCGATATGAATGAAGATCAGGCTGTTTTTGAAACTGGCTCAAGTTTTTAAAATTTTTTTGTGTCTCATCCTGTGCAATTCGACTGCTTTATAATTGAATTTTTAGCCATTTTAGCATTTCACTTTGCTTTAAAAACATTTTATGAAAATTTCAATTTCAAATAAAAAAGTAAATCTGAAATTTATCGCCTACAGCACTCGTCTATACAACGTTCGATTGATTGCCACGTTGGGAAAAATACGCGTTCATTGAAATGAAAAGCAAAACGCTAAGTTTGTCGCTTTTTTATGCTATTGGATTGACTTACACCAAACAGCATAAGCAACAGTGGGAGCAGCAACAAC
Organism: Meiosimyza decipiens; assembly: GCA_963680825.1. Lineage (NCBI taxonomy): Eukaryota > Metazoa > Arthropoda > Insecta > Diptera > Lauxaniidae > Meiosimyza > Meiosimyza decipiens. Next base: position 71,570,517 of record OY804260.1, on the reverse strand, counting down.
ACCAGTGGAACCAAGGCAATTGCTGCTGCTGCTGCATAAAATGTAATAGCAATAACAGCGTAACGTGTGAGCATGCGTTGCGTTGCGTTGCGTCGTGTATAACATTAACTGTAAAACTCTGTATATTTATTCATGAAAAAAACTTTTCAATGTGGCTTCGTTGCACTTTTTAATGCCTCTACCAGCTACCAGATAACTTTTCTTTGTCAGTTGTTTTTTTTTTTTCTTTTATGAGAAAATTTTAATTTTCTTTTTACGCTGACAAAAGGCATGAAGCATCAAGTTCGAGGGTAGGCATTCAGGCAACAACAATTGCAGATCTGCATTGGAGATTTTCTTGCACTAATTATTTTGCACAAAAATTACAAATTCTTTATGTTCATCTAAAGATATTAACATAAAATAATGTGGATATTAATGAAATATGAGTTGATATCAAAAATTATTTAACAATTTTCACGCATGTTTGAAAAAAAAAAAACCAAATTAAGTTGCTCGCCTAAGTCTTTTGTTTAATAAATTAAATATTATTTGATTTTATGAGCGTTGGTGAAAATATTTACAGTGAAATTTTTTAAATAGATATTAATGAAACAATAAATAAGGCCATCAGCTTCGGAAGGAGACAGAGCACACAAAAAAAGAATGATACGAGCAGCCAATAGCCGTAAAGTTTATTGGTGGTGCTTGCTTATATCGATTACAGATTTTTGAGTGGCATGAACAATTTTTGGAAGGAAGATAATCACAAGAAGACAAAGAGTACCCGAAAATTTCCATCAAAAACCAATACAATGTTAAATGGTTTCTTTGATAGCCAGCGCAGCATTCACAGCGTTTTCATTCCAACTGGTCAGGCAGTTGCTGGTGCTTTCTATTTGGAAGTTTCCGAGTGTTTGACGAAATTAGGTCTACGTGTTGAATCATTCATTGTATTTATCTGATTTAGAACCATGTGACATCTAATCCCGAAAATGAAAATTAAATTGTAAGAAAGCGTTTTAGATGACGTGACTCAACGCGTACCCTAGAAAAAAAATTAACTTAAAAGGATATTTGAATCACTGTAATAAATGAATTGAATCAGTAGTACAATATTTTGAATAAAAAGAAAGAGATTTTCAAAAAAAAAAAAAATATTTCGTTTAAAAATATTAAAACGATTTATTTTAGTTTTGCAATTTATTTCTTGTGTCATTATTCACCTTTAATTCAAATATATTTTATCCAATAGCTAATTTAAAATGAAAGATTTAAGCAACGAACTTTTTTTTTTTTGTTTTTTTTTTTTCATAATTTATGTCATATTTTCATCCATTTTAAAAGAAAAATCTCTGTACTACGTATTATAAATTTCATCCAACAACAATTTTAAACTAACGATTAATTTATTTTACTTGTTTTCATCATTTGTACTTTACAGTTTTTGGAATAAATTTATAATTTAAAAATTAAAACACTAACGATTTAGCTGAATTTAATCTAATAATATATTTTAAACAAAAGACTTAAGCAACGAACTTTTTTTTTTTGTTATTTTTTTTTATTTTTTTTTATTGTAATTTGAGAAAACCCTGCGTTAGCCTTACAGCTTTATATAATTAAATGCAATTTCCAAACAAAACATTAAACTTGCATTTAAAATCTTAAAATTAAACATAAAATTTTGCATAATAAAAACAAGATGTTGCTGCTGCTTCCTTGATATGTTGCATACAACAAAACAAAATAAACAGCAACAACAAGAAACCATTACAAAAACTACTAAAAGCGAAGATGATGTTATTCTTCTTCTCATATGCATGCTGATTTTTAGCATTAGATAAAATCTAACAAAAACAACAACAATAATAAAAAAAAAAGTGAAGGAAGCGTCTGTGGCAGCAGCATAAAGAACAATAAAAACAACCATAGCAAAAAGTTATCTACGTTTGACTTGAAATCTCCAACGAACTATGTAATCTAATGAAAAGAGCACATAAACCAAATAATTGAAATTAGCGCAACCTCATGCAATGAATAAGAAACAATGAAGTTTTATCTTATATTTAACCCTTTTACTACCAGGTATGAGTAGTGCTTTTTTGCTAAGATAAAATCATTTTAATTGCATTAAAAATTTTCAAGTGTCTTAAGTTAACTTGCCATTTTAACAAGTGGACTAAAAATGATGCTGAGACCAAATTTGTTAATAACGAAGAGCTCGCCATGCAAGAAAAACTCACTGATCTCTTCGGAAGTAGCACATTGGTCTGAAAATTAACATACATAAAACAAAAATCTATTCAGCAGTGACAGCAATTGGAAGAAAAATTTCAGATTCGTTATGAATATATTCTAAATGAATTGTGGAATTAATGAATTATGATTTGTTTTAGTCCATTAAAACAACAATTTTTTGTGCCAATCGTATGAAAAAGTTTAAGTTAAGTTTGAAAAAATTATATTTCCAGCCTTACCAATACAAAATGAGTTAAGCTAACAGCAAGCGCAGCAGCAACAATTTCACTTAACTATTTTAACAATCTCTTGTACTCAGTACTCTTTTTTGCATTAAGTTTTTTCTTATTTGAGATATTTTTTTTCTTATTTTCTTCTAGACCATCATTAATTCATTTTGTATGCAACAGGCGCAAAAATCTAAAGCTTTTCAACTTAGAAATGAGCTAGAAAAATTGAAGAAAAACTTACCAAAGTCTGAGCTGATTTGCATGGCACGATTTTCGACTTAATTTAACATAAAGTAAACATCAGCGCATAACAAGCTTGGCATGAGTGGACGTTGAATGCGAATGAAGTAAGCAGACGATGTTGAAGATAATGCAGCAGAAGCAGAAGCATCTGCTGCAGTAGTGAAAATATCCATGAAGAATAGTGCGAATATTTCTGTTAATATTAACAAGAAAAAGTAATAGAGTTAGTGGATGAATATTGTTCATATATACGCTGAATTGAAGTTAAAGTTATTTTGATTAAGTTTCGTTTTTGAGAAATTTTTGATTTTTATTAAATTAATCAGGCTTTTTTTAAATTAATCACGGTTCGAAAATATTATGAATTCTATGTTGGAAATCATTGCACAATCCTTATTTTGAAATTTTTTTTTTTGGTTTTTTCAATCATAAATACTCGTTATTTTGTATCTTTTATTCCTTCCGATCAAAAATAATCGTTATTTTGGATTTTTAATTTATTCGATCAAAAATACTTTTAGTTATAAACTTTTAAAATTAATCGTAATTTAGGATTACAATACAATATTTCTGATTTTAATTATTTCATCACATGCCTTACATTTTCGATGTTTTTGAGATAACTTATGTCTTTTATCGATATATCGTCGCCATAATTCTCTTTTGCTCCATAAGCATACGTCTTATCATGCCTATGGAGCAACAGAGAATCCAGGCGACGATATTTCGAGTTTATTCGATAGTTTGCGAACTAAATGTTGGGTGTTTTTTGATAAGTTTCATATTTTTAAAATATCTTTTCATAAGTTTCAACTTCTTCGATGTTTTCCAATATGATTTATTCGTTAAGCTTAGATGTTTTCGATAGTTTTCGATTATATATGGGTCATTCCATCTATAATGGGCCTATCATTACCCTCATGTTTTCTAATTAGGCTGAAACGTTTTTCAGTGATTGATCTATCATGTAGAAGATATAAAAAAATTAGATGAAATTTTTTTAACCAATATTATTGCTTAAAAAAAAGTTTCAAATTGTGTTAAAAAAAACTCGTAAGTAAAACAAAAAAATTCATTGATGAATATAAACAAACCAACACAATCCAAATTAGCTTTTATATTATTTTTAGGTAGTTGTGTACTAGTAGATGACAAAAAAACTGCAAATCTGAATAAATGAAGGCCTGAACGGTTTCTATGTGGTAAATGATAAAAAAATTTACCTTCCAAGAAAACATCAATTTCCCAAATACTCCATCATCGATTTCAACTTTTTTAGGCTCAAAATTTTTAGAACATATAGGAGTACCATCCCTGAAAATTTTATCCATGTTTTTTCACCCTATTTGATTTTACAAGCATTTAAATTTAAGATTTATGATTTGCAATGCAAATTGAAACATTGAGAATGAGACCGAGAGAATAAAATTTGAACAGATTTCAGCCTTTTTATGCTCAAAATTTTCAAAACATTCAGGAGTACCATCTCTAAAAATTTCATTCATTTTTGTTCACCTTATTTCATTTTACAGGTATCTTAAGTTAAGATTTAGGATTTGCAATGTAAATTGAAACATTGAGGAATAGAGCGAGAAAATTTGAATATTCCGTTATATTTCTTTCATAAATATTCCACTGTATACACTCACTTTAGATGCTTGTAAAATGAAATAAGGTGTACAAAAATGAATGAAATTTTCAGAGATGATACTTCTGAATGTTCTGAACATTTTGAACCTAAAAAGGCTGAAATCAATTCAAATTTTATTCTCTCGCTTTCATTCTCAATGTTTCAATTTACATTGCAAATCATAAATCTTAACTTTAAATGCTTGTAAAATCAAAAAGGGTGAAAAAACATGGATAAAATTTTCAGGGATGATACTCCTGTATAGTCTAAAAATTTTGAGCCTATAAAAGCTGAAATCAGTGATGGAGTATTTGGAAAATTGATGTTTTTTGAAAAAGTAAATTTTTTTATCTTTTACCACATAGAAACCGTTCAGGCCTTAATTTATTCAGATTTGCAGTTTTTTTGTCATCTACTAGTACACATCTACCTATAAATAATATAAAAGCTCATTTGGATTGTGTTGGTTTTTTTATATTCATCAATGAATTTTTTTTGTTTTACTTACGAGTTTTTTTTAACACAATTTGAAACTTTTTTTTAAACAATAATATTGGTTAAAAAAATTTTATCTAATTTTTTTATATCTTCTACATGATAGACCAATTACTGAAAAAAGTTTCAGCCTAATTAGAAAACATGAGGGTAATGATAGGCCCATTATATTTAGATGGAATGACCCATATGATATTTTTCAAATATTTCGAAGGTTTCCCATATATTTAATATTTTTCAACAGTGTTTTTTGTAAAGTTTCTACATTTTTTACATGTGCTGACTTTTTAACGTTAATTGACCTTCTCGACAGATTTCGATACATTCCGATTAAACTATTTTTTCTAACTTTCATATTTCAACTTTTTCTGCATTTTTGAACATTTTTAAAATTGTGCTAGTATTGGAGTAGTACAATAAATACAAAATTTACATTAGACGCTTGGTGGTGCGCTCAACTGGGGTATTATATATATTGATTTTGGTTGAATAAATTGACTTTTTTTAGGAAACAGCAAAGAACCTTTCAAAAATATCGAAAAAAAAGATAACAGTCCAAACCTATCAAAAAAGTCAATAAAATAAGTAAGTCGGAAATCATCGGCAAAAAACAATTCAAGTAAGATCATATCAAAAAGCATCGAAAAAATCGATAATAGGCGAAAGTCGAATGACATCAAATAACTCCAAAAATATCGAAATGTTTTAAAAAATATCGAAAAGATTCAAAAAACAAAGGTCGAAAAGTATCGCAATATCTTAGAACTTCGCATAAACCGACGAGCATTGCAGAGTAAGAGCCAAACGAAATCTATTTGCAAGTTAATAGATCGGTGAAAAAAAAAATTAGTTCATAGGTCGAAAACTCTCTTGTAGATAGAAATAGATAATTATGGATATATTTGAACGAAAAATATATATATATGCATAAAAGCAATTACTTTTGTGCTATGAATATAAAAATCCATAGGAAAGATTCTTTTGAATCCATATATTTAAAAATCCAAAGCTACGATTATTTTTGATTTAAAAATAAAAATCCAAAATTACGATTACTTTTTAAAACAAAAATCTAAAATTTTGGAAAAAAGTGGTAAACTTCAAATTTTCTAAAACTTAAAAATAAAGTTAAGAAATTCTTTAGAATAATTAATACAGAACTATGAAATAGGAACGTCAAATCACTTGCAAGCCCTATGCTCTTTAAAATTTAGTTAACAGCTTTTTCTTGTGGACCCTTCAACAGCACAACACTTCATCCAATGTCGAGTACATGCTGCTGCTGCTGAAGTGTTCCACAAAACTAACAACTAAATCAAAATTTTCCAGAGCAAAACTATAGCAACAACAACAAGATTGATAGCACAATAAAAAATCATCAGTAAAAACAACAAAGTAGAGGCGGAACTTTTAAATCAAACAAAATAAGAAGGCCCTTTCATGCTGAGTCCGGTGCAGCAGCAGCAACAGCGACAGCGACAGCAACACATTAACCACATGACAGCAAAAGTAACAGCCAACAAATGCAATTCCAACAATTGGATGGATGAATTGAGATACTCATTTAATACCAGAAAAAGTAATTCCACGCTTATCAGCACAACTACAACGACAGTAACTTTGTTATCTTTTTTTTTTTTGCAGTATGATATTTAGCTTCCTTGGTTTTTTCATCAACGTCGACGACGTTCTTGTGAGTTGGCAAAATAATTGGATGCATTAGAAAAATCTCAATTTTACACACGCACTGCCACAACTACTGGTGGTAGGTTTGAGTTGAGTTGAGGCAACACTTCATTGTTGTTACCTCTGAGCAGTTAAAGTGCTCACATTTAAATTCTTTGAAAATTTCATTTAAAATTTCTTACTTTTCAAATGTTTAACACACAACTTACGCTCTAATTGCAGCTTTTGATTAAGATGAGCGTTTGCCACGCCCATTATGAAATTGCAAATGCATGCAAGTGCAAAAGTGCATATCTTTCACATGTTACAATTCCATGGTGCTGCGTTAAAACAAATCGCAATTAACTAAAGTTGAAATTATGCTGAATAAATGGCATTCAATTGGATGAGCGGATATTCATTTGAAATGAAAGAAGGGGCTTTTGTCAAGTTTTTCGCATAAATGAGGTACCAATACAAATATTGCCACCAAGTTGAGCTTTAATTAAATGGGAAGATTTCCTTAATAATTATGAAAATGAAGTTTTGCTCAAAGCAAAACGTTCTTCGCTTGGAATTACTCCTAAGCAGCGTGCTGATGATGGACCTGTTAACCGCTTCAAAACCTAAAATGTTAGACGATTTTCTTGTGAGTTTTAAGTTTTTTCTTGCTGCTCCGACATTCAAACGCAGCCGGAAGATGCCAGGAAATATATCGAGCCAAGGAAATCAAAAGTGACGCAAAATGAGTTAAAGGGGATGATGATAAAGATAGAATTGATGAACTAAAATAAATGCTTTAAAGTAATGGTGACTGTTCTAAATTTTCTTAGTCCTGCGCTAAGCTAAGTGCTAAGTTTGAACAAAATCGATGAAGGTCGTGTCCAAAATGTTCTCGATTTTGTTAAAAAAGTCTTAAAATATCGCGCTGGTATTAGGAAATAGTTTTTCTTTAACTTTTTAACTAGCGATAAAAACGCCCAAAAGCAATCCAACATCCATTCTTAGAAGTTATCTATCCTACTTGGCTACCTAAAAGTGCAACAGTAAAATGCTGCTAACAAGCTATCTCATTCCATAAATTTTTTAATTTTATTGCAATTTAGTTGAAATTTGTCATGGCTAAATTAAACCGCATTGTGATATCCCCAATAACTCATTAGTGTTAAGCAGCTGGGACGGAAATACCGCTACAACTGAAATCAGCATTTGGGTAAACTTCTTTCCTTTTACTAATAATTTCTAAATTTTATAGTTTTTGAATGATTCACAATATTTAGCTCATGAAAGAATGTGATAATAAATGATTTAAGTCTTGTTGCTTTACCTTTTATGGCTGTCTAAAAAGTACTTAAAAAAACATGAATGTTTTTCTTTAAATAAAATCATTATCATAAATACAATAAATGCAAATTTTTAAAATAAAAAAATAATAAAATTGTTAAAGAGACAAGAGTTAAATGCATTCAAAACCTTGGTCATAAACAGCCAAAGTGCGAGAATTCGTTGTCAATATTGGTAGCGACAAATGTTTAACTTTAATTAGTCGTTAACTTAAATTATGCAGTCAAATAATTAACTCCTCCTATGTGTCTAAAAAAGCTATTTTTTTCTTGTCAATAATATTTCATAAAAACCACAAGCGCAAATATGCTGCATTTGCGTAGAGCTGACTGGCAATCAACGCTCTTAGCCAATTTAATATGCGCGCTTTAGCTTAAAATAAATAAGCGCATCATTTCAGCTACAATCGCTTGTCTGTTAGTTTTGCTGTATTTTCATAAATTCATTAGCTGCAGTTAATGGAATTCGTCAGCTTTTTCTAATGTTTTGGCTTATAAATTTTGAATTTTGTCATGGTTTTTTAAGCCGTTTAATATTTGTTAAGCACCACATTATGCCTGGGCTCACTGCGGTTGTTCTGTTGAAGTTAACACTTAAGCAGCGGTATTTATATTCAAAGGCTTTATTTAAGTGATTAATATTGTTTTTATTTTATTTTGTTACTTTTCTTTTAATTATTTTCATTGTCATTTGCAAACGCATAAAATAATGAAAATATTTATTTATGTTTCTAATTTGCAATTTTTCACAGTATTCTTATGATTTTTTTTAATTCAAATGTTAATTTAAGTTGATGGTTCATTAGTCAAGGACTTGAGCTTTGTGTATGGACTTGAATCGGCGCTATGTGGGTTTGAAGTCTTTGGCTTCTAGTGCCATAAAAGTGTATGCTATGCAAAGACTTTTTCAAGTTTAAAAGATGATTTTAAGTCTATTGATGAAATAAATTTATGAAAAAGTTCGTTTGCTTGAATGGCAGCAATATTTTCGTTACTTCTACTTCTTACTTTGCCTTTGTCCAAAATAATCCACAGTTTGATGGGTTGTGAGCACACCAGAAACTTGCCGGTACCACGGATTATCACATGCCTCTGAAACTTTGGTTCCAGCCTGACAGTAGGCTCTTTTGTGGGTGCAACGTGTGCGCTAAGGTTTCAATATGGGTATATCGTGGTCATAGTAGCTAACACCCAAATCGCGAGTAGAGCAAGCTCGTTGTGGTGTTGCATTGAGTCAACCTAGTGCATTGTCGAATTGTAAGGCCTAAGTAATAAGATGTACTTTAACACAAACCAATGTTGAAGTTGTGTCCCTCTGCCTAACTTTATTTGGTGCTTGAAGTATTGAGTTATTATTATAATTACATAAGAATTATAAATTATTCCATATCAGCAGAATGCTTATTGATATCGTGATTAGATTCCTTGTGTGATGGAACACATTGAGGTTAAGCTTTTGTGGCTGATATCCATGTGAAACAACAAATATATTTGTCTATTTGAGAAATACAAAAAATTTTTTATTACACAGACCTTTATACAGATCTACATAAGTTTCAATATGGCAGGGTAACTGGAAAAAATCAATTATCCTACATTTGGAGAATAAAAAATGTATCTAAATATTTTAAGGTGGGTTTTGAAAACGCAGAACAGCACTTTCACATACACTGTAATATTTCATTTACACTCACAATATATTATTACAGTTTTTTGCTTACTATACGAGCAATGCAGGGAAAAAATGTAATTATTATCGGAAATCCAATGAATTTTGACAGAATTAAAAGCCGGCGTGACCAATACAACAAATCAATTTACAGCCATTAAATTGTGCGTAAGAGAAGAGTAAAATACTGACTAAAAAATTGCCGAATTGACGAAAATGTCGCATAAGTCTTAACCAAAATAGACGTGACGAGACGATAGCAACTAAATGAACGTTTGCACTCGTTACGTCTGTTTTGACACTTAATCCAAAATATAATCAAAGCAGCTGCTCTGAAGACTAGTGACGGTTTCAAGTTCGGTTCTTACGGAACAACACGACTCGTCAAAATGTTACCTTCACTTTCGTTCAGTTAAGTACGTTCATTTTGGTAATAAACATTGGTTACCATATATTCGAATTTAATCCTCACGTCTCGTCATGTCTATTTTGGCTTGGGATATAAGCTCGTGATTTTTAGACTTCGCTAAAGTGTTTGCTACAATTTGTCAGGTGATATAAATAGACATGTCGAAATGATCAATCAGTTAGTTTAGGACTTTAAGTTGTGATATTAACTGCCTTTATTAAAATACTTAGAAGAGTGTTTCGTATGAAAGATGCATGTGCGCTTTTACCATATCTTGTGAATTATTTTAGACAGTAAATAAACCAGTTGTTTATAAATCAATAAGAAATGTGTTTTTGGTGAAATTTGATAAGGACAAGATTGAACACTAAATAAATGTAATTGCTTTTGAAAGGGCGGCGCTACGATCCTAACAGGAGAATATGTTTTGACAGCTAAACTATTGGACCGATAATATGCGCAAAGCAGATTATTTTAATTGTATAAATAAAAGAAAAACCTCGTACCTTATTGCTAATTTTCTGTCAAAATGAGTCTGAAAATATACAAAAAGACCTAAGCCTTGATAGAATTTGTTGAATTTATGATGAAATTTTTTGTGTCACACAAAAAAAAAAAAGTACTTTCCATAGAAAAATTTGCTAAGAATTAGGTCTTTGTTGACTAGATTTCAATATTTTTAGCTAATATTCCAACTTTAGGCACATAACTAAACTGAAATACACATATAAATCAGATATAAATACTGGTAGAAATATCTCTCTAATCGGCTGAAGATCATTATTATAAAGAAATTTTTTCAGATTTTAAAGCAACTTGTTTAAAAGTATAGGGTGTGCCAATAAGAGTACGCTTTTTAAATTTTGTATAATTTTGTTTTCGTACTCTGAAATTTGATAGCTATAACCGATAATTGTTCCGATTATGAAAAATGAAGCGTTAACCAAAGTTTGCGAAAGAAAGTTACCTTATGCGTTAACAATTAAAAGAATGGTTAAAAAATTTAAAGAAACTGTGTCGATTATGGACAGTAAGCCTCCTTTGTATCGATCGCTTGAAAACATTACTGCTGTAAACGAGAATGTCGCCAAAAACCTATCATCAATTCGGCATCGTTCTCAAGAAGATCAATTTTCACCTGTCATTTGGCCTGTCATCAGAGCCTGCGATGGCATTTGCCGTATATTTTATTGCATACGAGTACTTAATCGGAACACTTTACTTTACAATGCAACTCGCTCAAAAAATAAGTGTTTTGATTTTTAAATAAAAAATTGCATTCTCATTGAGACACCCTATATTTAAAGAGAAAGTAAGCATTTATAGAAATAAGTTTATTTTGAAATTTCCGATGCGGTAAACAGCACAAAGCTATATGCTTCTTCGATATAAGTAATTTCTTAAGAATAATAGAATTGACCTCCTCTCATATGTATGCACTATATAGCGGAGATCAGAGTATAAATAATTTTCAACTTTAAAACTATGCATCAAAATCCAATCATTATACTAAAATTACTGAAACAAATTCATATCAAATTTCAGTAACATTTTTGAAGTTAGAAACAAACTGAAGTTGCCAACCCCTTACAAAATAACTTTATATGAAAAACATTCTTAAACAAAACTCTGTGATTATCACTCACCCTAATTAAATTGCTGATTGCACAGCCCCAAACAAATTTTACTAAAAACACAACAATAAAATTCAATTAGCCTTCAAATTATAGTCCAAAAAAAATGACTATATTTATAGCTGCATGATTACTAAGTCTATTTTACGTACAGCCCAGATTTATGTTGAGCACTAATATTCGCCAACTTTGCCAACATCTCTACCACATGCATTTTAAGCCACTTAAAATATCACTGATTTACTTAGCGTCTATAAGTTGACGTGGGGAATATTTAAATTAAAAAAAAAAAACGACAACACAGATAGCCCCCGAGGTAATGCAAGAGGGAGTGATGGTGGTGGAGTGCACTAAATTGTGATACATAAGCCGACTGGTCACACTTTCTAGTGTGCCGCATGACTACTAACTGACCAGGACTACTGATTTTACTCCATTTAACAATTAAAGCGGCAACACTGCAAAGCATCAATGATAATGGTGTCGTTGGCGGCAGCAATAGCTGCTGCGACAGTTTCATTTAATGCGCAGCGGTTAAATCTCAACATTGTTGTTGCATAGGGCAGCAGCAGCAGCAGGCAATTCAAACAACATCTGCATTTCTTGTTGCTGCTGCTGCTGCTGTTGTCTTTTGTCGGCAACATACATAATTTGTTAGCGCTGCGCATGCGTATAGCAAGCGACATCAAATGCGTGTGTGTGCTATGATTGAATTGATATTGGTTTTGTTGTTGTTTTATTGCTGCGGTTTTAAATTTTAAGTTGTTGTTGTTGTTTTATTTTTATAAAAAATGTTGCCCCGAATACGCGTCATGTTGCATGAAAATTAAAATTTGAGACAACATCATTTATTGCTGTAAGCAGCAGCAGCAACAGCTTCGCACACTGGGCTACATTGATTAGGGAATTCTGTGCTTTAATTGTTTGAGTTTTTTTTAAATTTTTAAGTTTTTTTTAAATTTTGTTGGAAAGGCTGTGAAGAGGGGCAATGCAGAATCTGTTTTTCCAATAGTAGGTAGTGCCACGCCTCCAACAAAAAATTCTCCTCCAATGAATAATGAAATTTGTTTGGAGATAGATTAAGATCTACAGAAGGTTATTAAAAACTCTTAGTTCTTTAAGTGGGCGTGGTACCGCCTCTAATAGGAAAAAACGCGGCCACGGCTAAGTCGTTACATCTATTGTCATGAAATTTGGTGTGGATATAGACTAATTCTTGAGTAAAGAAGTTTGTTCTTAGACGAGCTATGCCACGCCTTTTACAGAAAAATCCTTTTTCACTGTTAAACCAATGAACCGATTTTGTTGAAATTTGGTTAAAAGATGGATTGAACCTTAGAGAAGGCTATAAGACTCTTAGTCCTTAAAGTGGGCGTGGCACCGCACTTAATGAGAAAAAACATTCCTATGGTTGAGTTCTAACACCGATTTTGATGACATTTGGCATGGAGTTAGACTAATTCATGAGTATATAAGTTTGTTATCAATGGGGCAATGCCACGCCTCTTACAGGAAAAAACGTTTTTCATTACTAAGCTAATGTACCGATTTTGAAAAAATTCGATATAGTAATATATTCGAGCCTGAAAAATATATTTGTTTTTTATGGGCAGTGCCACGCCTTTTATGAGAAAATATGCTTTCACAGTCAAAGTATTGGACCGATGTTTACTAAATTTGTTACTGATATAGATTGAACCTTTAAGGAAAGTATTTAATTTAAAGTGTATGGCGCCACGCCCCTAATGAAATGATAAATTTTTGCAGCTAAACTACTGATTAGGGTAACACAATATCATTCTTCTTATTTTTGTGAAAGATGACCAAAAATAATTCTTCTTTATGTTTTTAATTTGAGTATGTATAACCAAGCTGGCAGCAGCCATTCCCTAATTACGGTAAAGAAAATCCGTACTATAGTGAATTGGCTGGAAATAATGGCAGTGGCATGTAATGCAACTGGTGTAATATTTTAGATTTCTTCCGACTTTATCGACTTGTCAACATTTTTCAACTTTGTCAACATTTTGTACATCGTCAAAATGAAACATCAACAAGTTCACACAGCACGCCTTTTTTAACACTGTACCCACTGTGCATGAAGAATTTTTTTTTGTCAGCACTCGTGAGTGATTATCTATGCATGCGTTTCATGTGCACGCTTGTGTGTCATGCGCGTCTGCGTGCGTTAGTGATTTGCGCCCTTTACCATATCCTCCCTAGAGTACTAGTTGTCGCCCTTTTTTGATTGAATAGACAAACGGCCAGCAGCCTAAAGACAGGTCGACCGACCGATCGACCAAGTTTATCTCACTCAGTGGTTGTCGGTGTCGGCGGCGGCGGGCCAACAAATAGCTGCGAGCCAATTTCAATTTGTTGTTGTAATTGTTGCATTGAGCATATGGTGCTGAATTGTAAAAGTTTGATAGCAGCTGTGCCACATTACTGTTGCAGCGGCAGCGCAGTCTAGGGAAGGGCTGGCTGATTCCCTATTGCTGGAGACGACTGCCCGATCGCCCGCGGGCGCATAATTAAATGCGTTTATATAAATATTAAGTTGTTCCTTTAATCTGCGTACATTGGCCAGGGAACGGTGAGCCGTGGGCCGATGTCGTTGTCGTGCAAGCAACAAAGTCTTGCGTGCGTGCGTGCGTTTCGCATCAAACTTAAGCATTTCATAAAGAAGCTGCACACGTTATCATTTTAATGGAAAATGAAAAAAATTTTCTATTTTGCAAGAAATAAAAAAATCAGGGGTTTTGTCAATTTGTATCTATACATTTTGTTGGCCATAAATCACGTTGCAGCATTCAATAAATTGTCATCAATTTCCGAAATGTCAACAGCAACCTTCAAGCTTAACTGAATTTCAAGCGACTTAAGTCGTTCACAAAAGAGTCTGCTCTCGCATGGTGTGTTCGCCGTCGCATAAATCTTGATTTTTTTTAATGTTTTTGAAAAATAAAATTGTTTTCTGCTTCGAAATGATATACATGAGTGATTTCGAGGAAGTGCTACTTTTTGAGGGAAGCATTGAAGAATTGTTAGAATAAATCTTACTGTAGATATTTTGACTGCTATTTTGGTTGAAAGCTCTAAAATTATATAAATATTATTATTTTAATATTTACAAACAGGGGTCCAAAAATTTTTTTTCTGTGGAGCAATACAATCATTTTTCTTTATATAATTTGCAAAAACCTAGGAGTTCTTTTCGACCCTTTTCCATCGAATGGTAAATTATAGTCTTAATGAAACTAAAACTTTATTAACAAGATCTATGTCTTGATATTCCAAACAGGTTTTCGTAGCACTTCCCCAAGAACCGATGAATATCGTAAACGCTTTCGGTCCCGATTACAGTAACGTAACGATATTCAAAAAATTGTTTCTCATATGACGGAGGACGAAAAGGTTTGATCGATATCTTATTCTCGGCAATAATATCGTACAAGAAACCCCTAGAAGGTTAGGATAGGTTAGGTAGGAGTGGCAGTTAGTTACGAAAAACCGGCTCACTTAGACCAAATGTGGTTCATTGTGATACCGCTGAGTGGTTGACTACACCCTCTCGTTGAACCAACCAGATTTCGTAATGAAACTAAATAGCCGACCTTTATTAACATGTCTAAGGTCATCCAGATCATCAAATAAAAACGACCCAAGCGCTTTGTGGCGTTTTCTAGCAAGTGCGGGACAGGAGCAGAGAAGATGTTTAGTATTTTCCTCTTCCTCTATATCTCCACAACTTGTACAGAAGTCAAAGGATCTAACACCTAATCTCTCCGCATGTATGTCCAGGCACCCAGATTTAGAGACGAACGAGTTTAGGAAGACTGATTCTAGAGATTTTATGGCAGCCTGACTATCATAATAAATGTTTATATACTTTTTGGATACAACATTCATCCTTAGCCAGGATGCTACCCCCTCTATTGCTATAACCTCCGTCTGAAAAACGCTACAATAATCAGGTAAACTCGCAGCAATTCTTAACTTCAGTTCCTTAGAGTAAATACCATAACCCATTTGGTTATTTAGCTTGGTGCCATCGGTGTAGAAATTAATATGGCCCCTTCTCCCCGGGAGTCCTCCCTTCCAGTCATCCCTAGATGGAATGTGAGTTACGTAATCCCTGTTGAAAGAGATTCCTGGAGCAATATATTCTAAATTAAGGGTACACACCTCAAGCTATAAAGAATAGTTGAGCGCCCAATTCTTCCCTCGGACCAGCAAATAGTTTCCGTGAGTCTAATGGCAGAAGAAGCTGCTATCCATTTACCTAGCAGGTCGAGATGAAAGTGAACCTAAAAAGCTGCAGTTGGTGTAGTCCGCAGAGCACCACTGATACACATGGACGTTGCCCTTTGAATCCTCTGCAATTGTTTGTAATAGGTGACCTTATCTAAGTCAGGCCACCACACCACAATGTCATATAATAGAATCGGTCAAATGACCGCTGTGTAGAGCCAGTGCATAATACGAGGTGATAGTCCTCATCTTCCATCTACCGCTTTTTTGAAAGAGTACATCGCTACATTATGCGTAGCAGCGTCCAATCATGATAGGGGCTAGCTTGGTTTATAGTCCCAAGATAATGAGCTCGACGTGTTCTCAGCAGTATGAACTTCAAAGAGATTTTCGCCAAGATACAACGAATTTCAGCATAGACCTTTCTTAGATAAAGTATACAAAAATTTAGCAACATGGACGCAAAATATCAACTCCACGCCTATCTCCCATATAAGCGACATTTCAAAAAGGCTCTAAAAATATTTATAAAGTAAAATCTTCATAACATCAAGTGTAAAAAAATTTGTAAAGATGGGCATCGAAGATCAACTATCACACCTACTTTCTATGAAGTCAACGTTTTAAAAAAAGTACTTAAAATGATAATAGAGCAACGAATTTTTGTGCACAACCTTCTTAGGCGAAGAAAAACCAAATTTGCGAAGTTTGGCGAGGCAGGTCAACTACTACGCCCAAATTTTATGTGATATATACGAAAGCTCACTGTAAAGCCATTTTCATGCCGCCATAGCTGGTCTCTCTGAATTTTATTAAAAATAAAGCAATGTTGCATTTCACATAATGTGCAATATCTATTTTTTTTCGTTTCATATAACCTAGACCGCATTTGCTTAAGTCCTTCTAGCGTTTAGAAAACCAAATTTTTATTCAAATTTTCATTATGCGCCGTACGACCTAAGCATTTTTGCGCTACATCAACATAACATTTTAAGAAAATCATTTATTTATTAAAAGTCTTTATAATTGAATTAAATAAATTAAAATGAATATTGTAAAAATCACGATTGAATTCCTTAAAAGTCATTAAAGGACTTAAAATGATCGAACCTGTGGTAATTAACAATTTTAATGAGATAACTCAACAAAACTGTTGACAGTTTGACAGTGATGCCAATTGAAAGCAAATCAATTAGCATTTTTAGTGCAAACATTTGCAACATTTGCTAGCAGTCGTTATGACCGATAACGTTTAGATAAACATGCAAGTGAGAAAGAGACTGTCATTTGGCTATAAAACTTTGACATCTCCAGTCATCAAAAGTGAAAAATGACAACATGCGATAGTCATGACGAATTGCCTATTTAACGAATATGACCCCACCAGTTTATTTTTTTTCTACAAGCCACATATATGGTGAGTTGTACCACACAATATGAACGTTGCTTTATTACCCGACTCTGTTTATTGTTCTCCTTTTAGTAATTTAAGCTGGTCTTCTTAATTTTAAACTTTTTGTTTTTTTTTTTGTCTTTGGAGTTATTAGCTTTTGTAGATAGTAACAACAACAAGCAATTAATACAACAACATGCATATACTAAAACAGCATGTCAACGATTAAACAAGCGGTGTTTGATTTTTGCATGATCGATTTCAACATTGAATTCGCTGTTTTTTTTTAAAGCTAAAAAGCTGAGAAAATAATATTTGAACTATTGCTGTGCAATGAAATGTAGTTAAAAATTTGGCATACGATTTCAAGAAAATCGAATTTATTTTGATAAAAGTTTTCGTTATACTGAGTACTTTAATGAAAAACTGCGAAAATTGGCATAAAGATTGTTTTTTGACATATGACAGCTGTCAAAAATTAATAGTCTATAAGAAATGTGAGGTCCTTTTATAGGCAGAATCTAGACACTATTATTTTCTATATAACCGTTCGGAACTGATTTTTGACTTGAAGAATTTGAATTTAAAGTGTCTGAAATCATAACCCCAAAAATATTAGAGTTTCAGAAAATCTTGGAAAATGTTGACATTTGTAAGGCTTTTGACAGCTGTCATGTGTCATTTAAGTTCTTAGTATTATTAAAATTTTGAGCCCAAACATGATTTAACTATATCAGGTTACTGCAAAAAAAATGCTGCTTCTTCCAAAAGTGTAGTGTCAAATCGTATTAAATTTTTTTTTTTCGATTTTTGCTTTGGATATCAATTTTGACACTTCAGTCTTCTGACGTAGAACACTTTCAGATGTGAGTTTGACAGCTTGCGAGAACCTTAATAGTTAAATTATGAGCCCAAATAGATTGTTTTTGGTTGAATTACAAGAGAGTAGTCGAGTCATGAATAAAAAAAACTTTTAAGTGCCATACTGTGCAGAATTTTTTTTTTCTAGAAGTTGTCTGGACTTGATATTTTGTGTCATCTCAAAGTTTATTTATTTTTTTGTTAGGATTGCGAAGGCAAAAAGTGCAAAGGAGATCTTAACCGTTTTCGAGATAGGCAGGGTTACTAATTGATTCGCATTGAGCCCGCGTGGCTGGGAAGTTCATGCAAAAGCATGAACAGGGGCTGCCTGTCAGAAATCCACAAATTTCTGAAATAACCGTAAATTTGATGAATTTTAAGAAAAAATTATTATCACGTCTTCGTCACAGGAAATTCAACGGTTTACTATTTTAAGTCTTAATTTGTTAATGACCGTTTTTGTTAAAAACATTTTTTTTGTGAGAAAGTCGTGGATTCATCTTCGTAATCCTGAAGCTAGAGTTTTGATCCATTTTATCACTTATAAATGGCTGCATAGAAACAATTGTACCCTCGGCAAATATAACAAAATTCAGCTATCAAAGTAGCTCCACAATATTATGAGGTAATTGAGAGGCAGCTATTGCTTCCGGCTTAGCACCATCCGTACAAGATTTCGGAAGTACATTGAAGATAAAAGTGATCCTATTATGCATCAGTTGATCGGAAATATAGGTGATTGTCAGGATCATTCAGGAGCTTTCTTCATTGATCTTTTGTGCAGAGCCATGTGTGTGATGTAGCCAATAACGCCAATCTTATTGTAATCAAAAATGTCAAAGACCAATGTAATCTCTGTTGTTGGACAGAGTACTCACCCCGTATTTTATCTGTGGTGTCAACTACGTTTTTGGTTGCGTTGTAATGTGAGATCATCACTGGCTGGGGTGTTTACGTCTCTGCAACATCTGCGACTGATTTGTGCTTCCTTAGCTAATACGAACTGTTGATTCGCATCATGATTATAGTTGAAATTTGTCGCGTGAAGAGAAGTTCCTTTGGCAGGTTACATGTTAATTGTTTAGAAATATCAATATTTTCATACAATTTCCACTAACGCTATATCGCAGGAGTACAATACCTTGGTTACAACATTTCTATACTTCTTAAACTAGCTAATAAGGTTCAAAAGTGCTCACTCCCCAACGTTTACTTGTCGGAGATCATCTGCTGATTTTCCGGTGTAAAACTGATTTTGTAGCAGGTTCGATGCATCACAAGCCCAGCTAACTTTGATGCCATTTTTAAACGGAATAAAAGTTATATATGGGGTATGTTTTTGGTGTGGCCTCTTAATAGAAAAAATTGTTGATCAATCGAAGTACTTACGTATGATTTGTAGGCTTACACTGAATTTTTATACGGCATATTTCAGATATAACGTATTTCTGCAGTTTTAGCTATTTGTACATCTTTTTTGGTAGACAACAATTTAAACTTTTTGCAAATTTTTATGAAATTGGTATAAAAATCGATTTTGTGATTTTGACTTAAAATAGCGATACATTTATATCATACAATCATACACAGCATATCTTCCTTAAGAATTTTCAAACACTATAGTTAGCGTTCTTAGTTTATGCTTCCCGATGTCGCTTTTACTCTCAGTTCAGTCTTTTCGAAAATTATTGTACGAGACTTTTGAAATTATTGCCTTCAATATGTGCCACAGTATATTTCTTTTTGCAACTCGTTGCAATTCAGTGATTTTATTTAAGTTGCACGATCGTGTTTGACTATAAAAATTGATCGCTTTTGCAGTAAAAACAATTCTTGGTGCAAATGCATGAAAAAATTTGTGTTTTATGGAGATAACTTTTCTTTAACTTGGTTTGAGACCAAGGTTGTATGATGTGGTGAAGCAGGTCCTATGAAGCAGGAAAAACCATTAGTTGTTTTAGATCGAATTTGCTTTAACTGCTGCACTAATTGCATTTGTTTGCTGAAATTACGGTAATAAAAAGGGCTTGTTGTTGATGTTTATGGCTGTTGCTGTGATGAATTCGACTTACTGCAAAATTAAGATGTGTGGGTTGATATGATATTTTCTATTGATTGAATGCTTTGATGGAAATGGCTAAGGATCATAAAGTTCTGGCAGTTTTAATTGGACTATTAAAATGGTACCATTAGAAAAAGCAAGTGTTATTACTTTTTTAAAAAAAAGTTAACATGATATTTATAGAGTCTTGTTGTATTCGATACTATAAAATGTCGTTTTAAATTTTCTTTTCATTTATTTTTTCTTAAGCTTGCAAAATTAATGGTTTTACTATGCTTAGTAATTATGCATTTTGTTCTCAAAGGTCTTATAACTATAAATTTAAATAACTGAATGAAAAGAGAAAAATGTTTGTTCATCATCTCAGTGGCGCCACCACTAACTATCTCTTTGGGCGAAAGCTTAATTAAGTAAAATTATTAGGATACAGAATCGTTTAAAAATTTAATTATTTTTTACTTAAGCTCATCTGCAAAAATCAAGCTCATATGAAGATATGTGTCCTGTGTAAATGCATTAAAACTAAAAAAAAGTAGGTACAGAGAGAGCTGCTTTAAGCGTACTCAAAGTATTATTATAACCGAACCAAAATTAAAGAAAAATTTGGTAGCTTAAGGATCAAAATATTCAAAAGTGAGCACTTTTATTTTTGTTTGCTCATAAATTTGGACGCGACTGTAGCAGTGATTGTAATTCAGATGGCATATTTCCATCAATTTCAAGTTTTCCAATTTTAGCTAAAAAGTTCCGGCTTATCCATCTATTCTTAGATCTAAATTTCTCTCATTTTAGAGTCAGTAGTTCGTTTAAGGTAAATGTTTCGATTGCCATAGAAATCATTAGAAGTTTAGGAATGTTTACTCCTCAATCCGCTTGGTAAGCATTTTAACTGATATTCTTGACATCTCATATAAATCGAACCAGCTAGTTATGACCGCCGCAAGAGCAGCGTCATAGTGCTACTCGACGTCCCTAGGGACCTCAATGTTCTGTTGAATTTTTCTCTACTTGTTTGTCAGTTTTTAGCCAAGAAACTCTTTTGATATGGCTCCCATGGAAGTTTTTTTTGTATACAAAAATGTAATTGCTATTCTAGTGTTTGAGCATAGAGGCAACCTTATTTGAAGAACTAGAATCCTCATTTAAAAGTTTTTTTTTTTAATTTTAAATAAAACACTTAGAATCGAATTGCATGTCGGAATTTTTATTATGACTCGAAAGAGTCACTTACTTTTTTAAGAGGATTTCATTTAAATATTGGCCGCGACTATGTCGTAGGTGTTCCATTCGGAATGTTATTTTTTTGAGGTATATCGCGTATTACGCGCGTAATGTTGGCTCCCAAGTATTGAATCGTAGCTGGATCGACGAAGACTTTCAACTTCACATAACCCCAAACAAAAATGTCCAAGATTGATATCACACGTAGTGACTTTAATAAATCTCCAAAATTTACAAGCGATGTTCTGTCGAAAGTCTTTCCATAATGATATGTCAAACAAAACTAAATAAAAATAAGATGACAACATGACACAAGTCACGCGTGATCTATGCAAAAAAAAATGTATTAAAAAATCTCTAAATGAATCACCCTATACTTTATTAAACCAGAAGACTGTTAGTTTTTTTTATCTGCTATTATTTTAAACGAGCTATAATTGTAAATTAAAAATATTGGCTGCTGCTGGTTGCCTGATAGTTGCTCGATAGTTGCACGATAGTTGGATGACTGTTTATTTTCATTAAAAAATAAATAACATCCGACTATCAGATGAAAAGATAAAAACGTCGGGAAATTGATTTAAGAAATTTTTTGTTTTTTTATTCACCTACCACAAATGACCAAAAATAGCTCAAGGAACAATTTTTTCACAAATTTTCATAAAACCTTATCATCTGCCTAACGGATTACTAAATCAATTTATTTAATTCATCAGTTAGCGATTTTAGCGATTTCGGTGAATTTAATGTGTATGAGAACAATCAATGTAAAGTTTGAGCTAAATCTTAAGTTTATCAGGCCATTTAGAGGGGTGTGACGCTATGTTCTAAAATTTATAAAGCAATGCTTCTCAAACCACGAAAGATATTGTACAGGCGAATGCCAATCACGAATAACATTTACTGCACCAGAAAGGAGGTGGAATTGCACTTTATAGCCCTGAAAATTTATTCTGTAATGCCCGAAAATGCCGTAAAAGAATTTTATAATGATATTGGAGATAATTAACTTTGGTGGCAGAAAACCTGATCATACCAATTTTCGTGGAAACAATCGCAAGAACAGGAATTGCGTGAATCGCGAAATATTGGAAAGAATTGAAGGCACTCGCTATAGGCCATGTACTTTGGAAGAGTGTCGTTGTGCCCCCATGCTCCGTAATGAGATAATGGAGACAATAGACCATTGAGAACAATCGTTAATACAAGCTTAGTATTTAAACTGGCAAAACTCGTTAAAATTAGCTCTAAAATTAATGGTATTCAGTGGATTTAATAAGCGCTTATTCGCTATAAGATATTTCTGAACTAAAAGAGGACAAAACAGTATCAGTGGGCGTGGCAACTTCCAATTATAATAAAAAAGAAATAAACGTGATCTATTATAGCAATTCAATTTCTTCACTTTTGAATAAAGGTCACCCTAAAAGCCTCACGTAT
Organism: Meiosimyza decipiens; assembly: GCA_963680825.1. Lineage (NCBI taxonomy): Eukaryota > Metazoa > Arthropoda > Insecta > Diptera > Lauxaniidae > Meiosimyza > Meiosimyza decipiens. The sequence continues at coordinate 71,547,751 of OY804260.1, read as the reverse complement.
TACAATTTTTTCTTTGTATGTGCAATTTCCTTGGTAATAAAGTTATTAAAAAATCATCAGTCACTCACTTAAGCTAACCGCAGGGGGAAAAAAAATCTAAAATGCATCTTCTCCGCTTTATCTTGGCCGCAGTTCAAGCGTGTTAACCTTCTGATTCACTTCATTATTTTTTTTTGTGCCCCCTTCATTTAGAATTGCAAATTTAATTCAATTATCGTCAGCAACAACTGCAACGATAATGGCGGCATCTGCTAAGTTGTTGCTGTTGTTGACGGCGACAACACCGAAAATTGTTAAGAAAACGGTTAAACATAAGCGGACAGCATTAAACGCCCGCAAATTGTCCTGGAAGCTGTTGGCATCAAACAGCAAAAAATGCGCAGCCAACGACAATAAGAAACGATTCGCAAACAACCAACATATGTTGGTGGAAATGTTTAAAGAATACAGGGATGGATTTAAAGTTTTGTGTTTCAAGGAGTTTTGCGGGTGCGAAACTTAAAGAGTTGACAATTATTGCTAATATCCAATGTTTATTCGGGTCGATTTTTCAAAATTTTAATTTTCATTAATTTATTGTAAGATTTTGGGCAAGAGAAATAATATGTCGCTACGCCTGCCAGATCCGCCACTGTGCTTATCATGAAAATCAGAAAATTAGAAATTCTTTGAATGTAGCGAAGTTTCATTACCACACTGGAGACACTCGTCGGTGTTCTTTTAGAAAAGAAGACAACAACAAGCAGAGGAAATTAAGGAAAAAAGCAGACAATGAGCCTCAAAAGAAAAGAAAAATTGAGATTACGAAAAAGCGTGCGAAATTCTCACGAAAAGTAACAACACTTAAATCATGTTGCTGTTGCAAATGTTTTCGGTATTCTTGTATCTTTAACCAACACTAAACTGTAATTGATGTATTAGTGTATAAAAAACTATATATAATTTTCCAAAAAAAGGCGAAAATTTCAGTATAAAGGTGCATAAAAAATGACAAATAGGAGATATATCATGTCCAACTGATACAGCGGCCTAGAAGTTTAGAGTGGCGTGGCACTGTATAAAATTTCAATTTTTAGATGTCTATTAACTGGAGAGCTTGGGGTTTAATTAGAAAAGACAACTCGGCTGGTGTAAAAATATAAGCAGGCTTGCCACTTTTTTTTAAAAGGGATATAATTTTGATTTTATCGTACCCGAAAACTGAAAAACAAGTAAAATTTAGAGTAAAAGTCGGCAAGAGCTTATGTTTTCCGTGATCAAAATTCAATTTTTCAAAAAATTTTCAGTTTTTCCACCATCTTTCGAACTTTTGTTTTGGAGAAAACTACTCAGTTTTACACTGTCACCAAAAGTATGAATTTCAAAGTTGTTTGGCTCCGTATGTCCCAAAAGCCTTTTTTGGAGAAATAAAAAAAAGTATTGAACTTTGAACATTTTTAGACTTTCCCAATCCGCCGAGAGTCAAGCTTGGAATAATTTTTCAAAAAATGTTGTTGCACCAATCTTTGCAGTTCCCCGTGACCTTGGCTCACTTCTGGATAAATTTTTTGAAATTGTCGGTGAGGCAGGACAAAGAACATTTTACGCCTTAAAAAAATATTAGAAAAGTCGAAAACGGATTTCAGTCATCTCTGCAGGCACATAGCGTCCCATAATAGCATATTAAGGGTTCAGATTTTGAATAAAAAAATTTTTGCTGCGCCGATCGATAGGAAAGGTCAAAAACAGATTTCGAAATGATTTGGGGGCGAAAGCAATCGTTTTGAAAAAAATTTCAGTGGCCCGACAATGCCAAATTTTTTCCCTTCAGTCACTGCAATAATTAGTAACTTATTTTCTAAAATGAGCTCAAAAAGGATACGTAAAGAGCGCCCAGGGTGCAATAACATATGTTTAAAAATCTATTTCGACCTTTCCACACTGATACATATGTGTTTAGAAAGAAGTTTCTTTAAGAAAATAGGTTCAAAAGTAGTCCTATATACCCCCAAAGATATTCCAAATTCATTGCATCAAATGCTGGGATTAGTTCGGACTATTCCGCATGAATTAATGCAAAAAAACTTTCGTTCGAAATAGAAATCCTCGGGAACCTAAATTTTTTCTTAAATTTTGTTCAGCGAATTCAAACAAATAGTTTTAAGAAAAATGGCTGGACATGAGGACACAGAGGATCTCTAAAATATAATTTTTAGACTTACTCTATTGATTAGTGAAAAGATTTGATATTTTAAAAAGTATCTTGATGGTATATATCATCAATTTCCGAACCTTACCACATAACTTTTTTCAAAATTGTGCTTAAAATCTTTCTTCGAGGGGGTTGGGGGTGTTCCTCGTGATTAAATCTTTTATAGCAGATAATTGGAAATACCCACTCTCCAGCTTAGGTAACATGGTCACTGGAGAGCTTTAGAAAATCGAATTAAAAGTTTTCAAATGAACGCAGGTGCTCACTTGAGTGCAAGTTTTGACCTGTAACCGAGTCGATATTGTGCAGCATGATTTCGCTAATTATGACACGCAGAACATTTTTCGATTTTCTCAAGTTTTGCACAAGCAGTATAACTCTCATTTATATATGGAATTTAGTAAAAAAAAACAACGTATGGCCACTCCCATAAAATCACGAAAGATATACACTTTTGATAAAAGTTTTTGCCATTTCTAAGTGGCATTTTATTTTTGGCGCAGTGTAGGGTATTGCATTATGTTGGCAAGGCCAAACATAACACCCATACCACTTGTTATTCTCTATTGTTTTGCTAATAACAACCAGCACTTTTGTCTTTGTTCACAGCATGTGGGTGCTATTTTTGTTGTTGCTATTGTTGTTATTATTGTTGTCTTAACCTTCTTTTAGTAAATTGACTTTAAAGTAGACAAAATTTTCAATAACAACGACAGATTTTTTTTTGTGTTTTTGCATAAATTGACTGATTGGTTTAATGTTGATGGAAAAAAAGTTGAAATCTTGGCAATCAACCATTTGATTGTCCATGATTTTCATGCATCAATTGACATCATTGCTGATGATGTTGCTGCTGCTGACGTTTCTTGCTGTCACTGCCATTGTCGTTGTCATTAACGTACAAGTAATTGTTGTTGTCATTTTAATGTGATGAGCGATGGTCAATTTTGAAAATTACATGTGCAGAATTTTTCTGCTGGTCTGAGGGAAGAATTTAGATTGGTTGGGAGTTTTTTAACACAATTTCATGTACGAAAAATACAGATCTGAGATTATGAAGAAAATTTGCTTAAAGTCTATTGTCTATTTAGAGGGAGTAGATGAAATTGCCCAAACATTTTTAGCAAATACTCAGTCAAAATAAAATGTACAGCTTCTCAAAACGATTAGCACTCAATTAACTTAAAATCTGTCTAAGCAAAATGATTTTTTAACCACTTTTTGCTTTTTGGCAAGTTAAAAAATTACTCAATGAGTAGCTACTCAAAAATAATTGAGTAAAATATGCCCCTTTTTCTCTTATTTTTAGCAATATCTTATCTTATCAATATTTGCATACTGTGTATGTTTTCAACACTTGTTGGAATTTTCTATATTTTCCATATAATATGCATAATTATTCTACTTAAAAATTTATGTTAATTTGCACAATATGCAAATATACAATCGCTTGTTAGCTTAACCTGATGATGCTGTAAAGCATGCAAAACACTTGTTTAAACTCAAAACACTTTTATTTTCCTCTATTGAACGATCAACATAAATTGCCTTTCATAAACCGCAAATATTTTGCACCATTTATATAAAAAATGCAAATGACCTCAATTCTTATTTGATATTTAGAAGCAAAAAACGAAATAAAAATCTTAACTTAAAGTTTTATATAGCTATATGTATCAGAATGAAATTTAAAACTTTTATATATCTGACTTTTTGATGGTTTCTAATTTCCACAACAATTTGTCATACACATTGAAGTAGCAATAAATTAAAGTTTCTGCAAAAAAAATGTAAGATGCCTTTAAGCCGATATCACCATTGTCACTGATGCCGCGCATAAAGCACCACAGCAGCGTAGACAATCGATCACTGAAACAAACGTTGAATGTTATGCCAACTTTGGGATGGTATATCAAAGCAAAGCGCAACAAAAGAATAATATTGAATTGTATCTGGCTAAGAGAGTAACAATAAAAAAAAATATTTTTTTAAAGCACAGCTAAAACCAAAAGCCGACAAAGCGAACGATTTTGCAGAAAACTAAAGCGCATTGCGGGCGGAGGATGCAATTTAATATTAATTGATAATATTTTCAATGACAAAAATTTAAAAAGATATTATCAAGAGATTTTTGCTTATAGAATATTTGTAAATTTCACATAATATATTTGACGTTTAATTTGAATTTGGAGTGCTTCTCTTCTATGACAAAAAGCTGTGCCTTAAACAGCAAAGGATATATTACGCTTACAAAATTATTAAAATAGAGTAATGCAAAAAACTGAATTTAAATGAAAATGATTTAAAAAAGAAGCAAAAAAAAATTTAAATATAAAAATGCAATAAAAAAGCCCTACTGTTGTCCTACTTTGATGGAAAAATGGCCTGATATGTTTTCTGCAAAACAGATGGGCTTAGGTAATCAACGTGCGCTATGCACTCACAACTATATAGTATTGCCCCTCTATCAGTGACTGATTCAGGCTTCAGTATTGAAGTAGAAGATGAAGTTGGAATGTAGTAAAATTTTACATCAAAGGAAAATTGTAATTATTTTCAGCTTTTCATGGCAAGCAGCAAGCGTAATATGTTAAACTGATTGATGTTTTGTTATGTTTTTATAGAAAATCTTGAGGAATTCTAAAAGTCTTGAGCCACATTAAAAGCTATTCAAAAACAATAAGAATAATATGCAAAATATGAATAGATCTCGAAAAAGTAAAAATATATTAAATAAGTCGAGAATATTAAAAAAAAAACAAAATTTGAAATGGTCGAACAAATTTTGATAAGGTAAAGAATATCGAGCAAGTCGAAAAATGTGGAAAAGTTGAAAAAAATTGTGAAAAAGTCGTTGAAGGTTGAAATAATTGAAAAATGTCAGATACTTTGAAAAGTTTTGAGAAGTTCAATAAACTTTAAAATGTCGAAATTAAGCTGAAAACCCACGTAAAAATAAGTTCGAGCAATATATAAAATTCCAAAAAATGTTTCAGAAAGCCATAATATTTTGAAAAAGTCGAGAAAATTAAGTAATGTAGAGAAGCTCGAAAAATGTTTCAAAGTCGAAAGATTCAACATATTTGGTGAAAAAAAAAAACAGTGATAAATGTTGAAAAAGTCAAGCAAATAATCGAAAAAAAGTTAAAAAAAGTCCCGAAAATGTGAAAAATGTCGAAAAAAAAGTTGTAAAATTGAAAATATTGAAAATGTCGAAACAAATTGATAAAATTGAAAAAGTTCAAAATTGAATTTTTAGCAGTTAGTTCTGATGACCGACAAAGCTAATTTTACACTATCTGACATCAAAAACCACAAAACGAATTGTCGCTTTTAGAGCACCGATAATCCTCACATAAGGCATGAAATGATGAGAAAGTGGCCGGTATTTGCTCTAAAGTCAGCATTGGGCCATTCTTCTTCAAAAGCTGGTGAGACAGTCAATGGCAATCGATATAGGTGGATGTCACTTGTATCACCGAAAATGCATGGAAACGGTCTGGAAGACTTCTAGTTGCAACAAGACGTTGCGACTAAAACGGATTTTTTGTGCCAGAAGTTTTCAATGACCAGCTTAAGATGATGCAACCATAAAAATCATGCTGAATTTTTTTTGTACGAAATTTGCTTTGGGTGCTATGTAGTAACGTTGCTAAAAAGGAAGTCGGGGGATAAAAGGAGCCACAACCCACGGACGCAAAGGCTTGGGAGGCGTGAAACTTATCATTAATTTTATTGATTAAGGTAGATCTTTGTTTTGTTTTTAATATATTTAAATTTATTTTGTTAAAAATTTACAAAAGTAGAGGTTTCGAATTTATTTTGAATTTGAAAATATTTCAGTTTGGTAGAGTGCTTAAGATGTTTTACTGGCAGAGTAACTTTTTTTTCAAAGGGGTGGTAAATTAGTTGTTTGCCCTACGCGCAGCATGTTCACGTTACGCGATTGGTCTTATTGTAATTTTCATTTGACAAATTTTAGTTTTTAAAAAATTATTTGTAAAGAAACAAGGAATTAAATAAAGCTCAAAATGATATTGCAAATAAATTGCAATTACTATGTGTACTTATACCTTAAACAAATAGTGCTGTCTTATAGCCTCCGATTACAAGTCTGATATTTATGTAATTTTATTCTAAATTTATTATTTTTATAATACCTTTTTTCCATAATGCTTTGTTTCATACTAAAAATGAATGAATCAAAGAGTATTAAAAACATCATAAACTATACAAAAAGTTTTAAACTATGCATGAGCGTTAATTTAATAATTAATTAATTTTTTTTTTGTGTTTTTCATACAATTAACATTGTAAATAACTTAAGTCTAAAAATAAGCTAATGACGTATTTTTTCTTTACGTGCCGCATTTGCTGTAAGCCAAAAATAACTACGTATGTAAAGTACGTGTAATGGAGAACAACATTTGTTTAAAAATATATGCATGACATCAGTTAAAAGCATCTTCTTACAGCGAAGAATCTGCTTTTTAATTTTTCATTTTTCGCTACGACTATCTATTGTTGCTGTTTTTATTTCGCCAATGTTGATAACTCAAAGTTGCACTTGAGTGTGCAACGTACGTGGGGTTGTTTGTCGCACATGGCCCTTTTAAAAAATAATGAATAATTTGCATTTTTGCATTGCGAGTATTGCTAATTTTTAATAGAATGCTATTGTCAGTCAGTGCATATGAGTAGAAAATAATCGGGCTTACCAGATACTGAAAACATTGTATCGTATGTAATTCTACATGCTGCAAAACGTAAGGGAAATTATTGTGGTTTCAAAATATTGGTAACATGCACCCAACTCAATGTCGAAATTGAAATCGAAATCGAAAACGAAATTGTGCTCGAAATTGTTAATGATTCGAAAACGATCTGGTTTGATCGAAAACGAGCATACTTAATGAGTCTATCGAACACGTTTTTAGCATACTTTTCCTTTCAGCAATTGTTTTTTAATATAAGAGCAATTAATTCTTCGATATTTTGTCGAATTTTCTTTTTTACATCAAAATGTGAGGTTTGAAATGCTTATCCGCAAATTCGATTCAGATGTCACAAGATAACGCACAAAAATCAATTGATTTATTGAAGTTTGATATTTTTTAGCGCAAAACAGCAATCTCACGCTTAGCGAATTATCGCACTATCTGGCAACCCTACCTGGCATGTACTTGCAGTTATGTTAATTTCAAGCTTAATTTTTCTTTAGTTTTTTGCATCTATAAATTTGTGATTTTTATCTCTTTTTTTATGTAATGGCTTGTCGTTATTTGACGAACACAATGATTTAGGAACATAAATAAATAACATCAAACATGAAAAAATTTAATGTATAAATAAATTACATGAAACATCAGCTGTCAAAACATAACAATTTAAAATCAAATAATTTTCACGAAATCCATGTAATGAGCTATTAAGTTTTGTTAGAAAATCCGGTATAAGAGCGAAGCTGAAATGTAGAATTCTCCCACATAGAAATCTCTGGTTTTTTGCTTGAAATTATAAAATTCTAAGGACATGTTGGCAGCTAATAAATCATTTTTTTTTGGCCTCAGACCCATGCTGTTTTTTGGAAAAAACTTAAATTTACCAATTACAATTCCTAAGATAATTGAGTTTCAGTGAAATTGGCTGAATTATTGATATGTCGAAATATTGAGCAAACACCGAAGAAAGTTAATAAGCTTGTGACTTTCCATATCTCTAAAACTTAGCATCACACTTGTGCTCACATAGATTCTGATCTATACGATATGGAACATGAGAAATGGTATCTGGTCAAATTGAATGAAATTTTAGTGTAATGTTGAGTAGAATGCATAATGTTTGGTCGTTACTTTAGGCACAAGTCTGATTTATGCACAGTTTTTGAGATATAGAACAGGTTTATTGAGCTTTCATTGATTTTTATACTCCTACACTATATAGCTGACCATAGGATAATATAATGCCTATATGGGATTCTGCACAGGTAATTCAGTTCCACCGAAACACCATTGCCATAGAGGTTTAGCAGAGTCTTTTCGAATAACGAGTCTTTTCGTGATATAGTAAAAATCAAATCACAAGTTGTGTATTAATCAAAGATATTCAACGAGTTGATAGAACATTTTCGAACTTTTGCCATATACAATAGAGGTCTGCGGAAGCGCACTTGCTGTGACGTCAGAGTGTAGAAGTTACTGTCAAGTATATGTCAAATTTGAAAAATATTTGCTTCAAAATTGTAGCTCATTGAATTATCTTTCATACGACACCCATAATTTGGATATAAATCTATGAGTCTCAAAGCGCTTACGCAGACCTCTAATATGCAACGAGTGAAACTCGAACAACTCGATACGTTGGACTAGACTCATTTTTATTTTCCGTATTATACGATTGCATCTTATGAGTTTCGAGCTATTCGTTTGTTCGAGTTTCGAGTATTTTCTTAACGAACGGTGCACTGCTATTTTTATTGCTTTTCTTCGAACAACTTGTACGCATGCGCAAGCAGAAGCAAAGTAACGAATATTAAGGAACACATCGAACTAAGCGAACTGTGTTGAGCCAAGTTAAACGAACTTTGTTCGATGCTATAATTTTGTGAAAAGCTCGCGAGTTTGTGCGAACGAGTATTAATAGGTCTTTTTCCTGATTATTTCAATAGGAATAATTGCATGAGTCAAATAAATAATCTTTGGAAAATTTAACGTTTTTTGTGTGGTTTTCCTACTATTCGTGCCTCAAAGTTGTTAAACGAGTTTTTCAAATTAAAGTTTCAAGGGGGTGTGACACATCCCATAAAATGGCGATTAATGTTTTTCAAAGGCTATTCAACGCATTACAATTCGAAGCAGAAAACAGTTTTTGTTAAGAAAATTTTCCAAGTAAATTAATACCTCGCTACAAAGCTATAAGACAACAAAAATTCTGTCCAGATGAATAGTTGGACGGCTTGTAATAGTAGTTCTGGTGGCTTCTATAGGCGAAAAAATTATAAATAAGAAGGCAGTTTTACAACAGAATGCTACAAATGCAAAGACATTCAATTGAATTTTATAGCTCTAATGAATATGGGATTGACTTGACCAAGTGGGCGTGGTCCCAAAGTATTAAAATATTTAAATTATATGATCATATCAAGAAAGTTTCCCAAACCTTGGTAACACAATTTGGTATAAGCACGAAAAATGGGTAAGTGGTACCACCCATAGAAGCAAAAACCTCAATGATCACGTGAATAAAGTTCTCAATAGAATATAATGACATTTGGTACATTTATAGATGTAACACATTTATTGCTATTGGAAGTATATTTTTTGTTTGCCTGTTATGTTGGTTTTAATGTTTATATAAATGATTTATTTATGTGTCCACAGTTGATTCTTGTTTGTCCACATAATTTTTTATTTGTTCAGTAAAATACTTTATTTGCTGTTTTTTTGTTTAGCTTGTTGAAATTTGGCTTGTTTAGATGAAGCCAATGTTCGGCCAATTAACTTTGTCGTTTGTTTGAAAAAGTATTTTTGTTTTGTCCAAATTATTTTTAGTTTACCTTGTTGATTTTTTTGTGTGTCTAAATACTTTATTATTTGTACAATAATACTGTATTGCTTTGGAAAGTTTTTCAGCTAACTATTTAATATTTTTCCAGTTATGATTGAGTTACTGTTCGTCCCTTTGATTGTTTCGTTGGCTTCTTATGTCCAGGCAATTTATTTGTCCATTGAAATGTTATTTGTCAGTCCAGGTGTTTTTTGTTGTTTTTCCTCAAGATATTTCATATATTCAAAAATTTTTTTTAAACAATATTTGCTATTTCATTCAACTAGCTTTTAGTTGGCTGAAATTTGTGTTCGTCCAAGTAATTTGTTTTGTTTGTTCATATTACTCTTTTTTGTTTGTATAGTTGACTGTTTTAATCGCTCTAATGCTTTTTTATTTGCTTTGTTGTTGATCTTTTGTAGGTCCAAATAATTTTGCACAATTTGCTTATTTCATTGTATTCTTTGCTGATATAGTTCGGTTTTATTTGTCCAGTCAATTTTTTTTTGTACGCGCAAAATATTATTTTTCTGTCCAGTTAGTTTTTTTTTGTTTGTCCTTAAGATTTTTTGTTAATTCAACTAATTTCTACATTTATTTAGTATTTATTTTTTTGTCATGTGCTAATTTCATGCAATATGTTTTGACATTTCTAATGAACTCTGCCCATACTTTGATTTATCATAAGTTAATTACCAAAAATTTATTATGCAGGCGTTTCTATTTTATTTTAATCCAAAATCGTATGCATATGAAAACAAATCTCTTTATGCAAATAAATAAGAACTTATGTCCAACGTAATTATTTAGCATAAGCAATGAATAAATTAATCCAATTTCACAGTTGACGCTGTTGAAAGAAAATAGCAATTCACAAAAGTAAAAGTTATTTACGAGCCTAATTAGTGAGGCCAACAAAAGTCACCTAAATTCAGAAATTAATTTACGATATCGCGTAGATAAAAAGTTGCAGAACTTGCTGCTGTCGGTATACTTTTACGATCGAACCCATTAAAAACACCTTTTATGCACCCACCGCCGTTGGATACTTCTACCCAAGCACAGCGTTGACTTAAGGCCATAAAGCCTTAGCACGCTTTTTTTTTCTCTTGAGCTTATACAGCACACGAACGCATTCTTTTTTAAAGGAAACAACATAAATTAATAACTTTTTATGACCGCCCTAAATTTTGTGCTAAAGCTGTTGCTGCTGTGCACTCTGGCAGTGATGATGCAACATGTTGCATGCATGCACAGTTGCGATGCGACACAAATTTATCATTTTAGTGAACAATTTATTTGCGTCGCTACCCTGTAGATTTTTATTACACGCATGCGCATGCTTGATGCGCGCAGAACAAAGGAAAATAATAAAACTGGACGTGAGGACATGCGGCGTTGCGTGAATTAGTGCTACAAATATTGCTGGTAGTTGCGGATTTTTTTTTTCGTTTTTTTGAGGAAGTTCAATGTTCGATTGCTAGGGTTTAACTCATTTTGGAAAATTTTGCGCTTTGCTATCAAATTTTGTGGATGCATTTATTGAAAGTGACTATGATTTGTTCGTGATTTGTAGAATCGAGGTATATCCTAATGATGAGTTTATGTTTTTTTTTTAAATGACAAATAACTGGTACATAAAACAATGCTAATCAAATAAAAATTTCCAGCTTTAAATGACCTCTTATGCCATGCTTTTTAAAATAGGCCTTTAACACTGACATATTGCCAGGCCAAGCAATTTTTCGGTAATTTGTCGCACTTGTTCAGCTCCAGTTACAACTTGCAAAAAATTTATTAACAAATTTTTTAAAGTCTAACTTAAGGCGCTCATGTTGATCGGTGTGTATTGGATTGGATTTTTTTTTTGGCAAAAATTTTGATTAATTACGTGATCTTCTTTCACTGTGCTTTGTTTATTTTTTGCTGCTTTTTGTATCGCACATTTGAGTTTTTAATATGAAATCGAAGCGTATGGTGCAGGGTAAGACGCTGCTTTATAATTCATGTTGCGCATTATAAGAAGAAATTTGATACGGTTGATTAAAAACCAAAGAAAAAGGTGCATGCACTAAGTATGTACTTTAAATTTAAATTTATGCAGTTAATTTCAGTTAATTGTGCCTTAGGGCTTTAAGGCTCACTATGCATAAGAATACAGAATGTTCAACATGCTTCTAAATCAAAAGACTTAAGGCAGAAACTTCGTAGTAACAAAATTTAATATTTTCGTATTAATATGAAGTCAGCGTTAATGCGAAATGAAATTTACTCTGTCTTTATTTTCATTGAAGTGTTCGTTCACAGGAAGTGTCACATTAAATATATTAAGTCAGCAATAATGAAATGTTTGTTTAGTCGCTTTGGCTATTTTTGCAATTAATAAAATTGGTTTGAATATCAATACCACGCATTAAAAAGTAAAAACTTATGCTGTCAGTCAGCTCATATTCCATACTGCTTTCACTGTTTTCTGATGACAAAAATCAAGCAACTGTTTGCTCACGAAAATTTGCATGTGCAGTCTCCTTTCGTGCGCTATTACTCATAGAGCATAGCCAGTGAAAAGCAAGCTTTATTTCAATATGATTAAAATCATACAAAACACCAGAAAATTTTGTTTTATTATTGTTACTTATGGTTTTTAAGTTTATGTGTGAGAAAGTGTACGCAATGCTTTATTGCGTTACTATCGTCTGTTCTTTAGTGGATACTTGGAGTTTGGCGCAATAAACAGACAAATGAAACGAGTTAGTAATCAATAACGAAATGTAGTAAAATCAAAGTGAGATATTAAAGTTAATAAAAAATTCAAATTTTTCATTGCACCCACGTCAAACAACTTTAAATCGAAGTGGAAAAACTTTAATTTTGATATCAAAAGCATACCACGTATATTTAAGCTGATTAAGCATTTGGCTTATAAAGTTTTCGACTGAAAAATCCGCGTTTAAATAAAGGAGTCATTTCATTACCCATTTCCGAAATGGCTTTATGTCTAACTCAAAATCGATGATAATTAAAAAAAAATTTAGATATCATGAGCAACAGACATAACACCATTGAATTTTCAAGAAATGGTAGGATTTGTCTTTAAAAAATCGCTGATTATATTTCAATTTTAACTAGACAATGCATTTGCTACATGAATAGTCAATTTGGACCCACTGTGCGATCTTGTTCCACCAACTGTGCGACTGTAGCATTGTTTTCAGTAAGCTACAAAGACATGTTAGAAATGTGCACTGGTGAGTCAAAATTTTTGTGATGCTGCCTTGCGGACTACAATGCTTAGAAGAGATTTTTCTTTGAAGTGTTAAGCAGCAATGTTTATTTGTTACAATATATTTTAATTATCAAGAAATGTGCTCAGAAACAATGTTTGATGCAAATTATTAACAATGTTGCCTAGGGACAATGTTGAGCAACAAAATGCAATAATATCCGACAAGTAGTAATGGTTAGCAAAAGTTTTTTGCAAAATATTATTTTAATGTTTAAAAATAATTTTAAGCAACAATGATTATCAATAATATGTAGTAACAACATTAAGCAACAATTATAAGCAACAATGTTAAGTAACAATGCATAGAAACAATAATAAGCAACAATTTTCAAAGCTCTAAGTAAGTAAGAATGATTCAGGGCTTCGCAAGATTCCAGAAACGAACGTTTAAGTGTGTGCCATGGCGTGGAATTAGCTTTAGTTCTCAAGGCACAGAGATAAAAAAAGATTGAGAAAAATATTACATAATTTTATATATTTATATGCATAGGTATATGGTTAAACATGCATATATCTTGAGTCTGTTCTTTGTTCTCACTAACTCACACAGCAAAAAAATCAGGTTTTTTGCACGGAAGAAAATGTTGCATCAAATGGTTCAAAGCGGAATGTCTTGTGTAGTTTAAGGCTTAGAATATTGTGACTAACTTTCGTTGCTAAACATGTTCATGTTCTTCATTCCATGCCATATTTAGCACAATTATTGGGCAACAGTTTTATCATCAAAATTTGGCAACATTATGAAATAAAAATGTTTAGCAACAATGTTTCGTAAAATATTTTCAGAAGCAATGCTGGTGAACAATGCTTATCAACAATGTTAACAAACAACTATTGACTAAAAACAATGGTTATCAACAACGTTAACAAATAATATTTAGCTACAGTGCCTACAAACAATGTTTATAAGCAATATGTAACAACAATGTTAGGAAATAATATTTAAAAGACGTTCTTCAGCAACAAAGCTTGGTAAAATGGTTCCAACAGCAATGTTTATCAACAATGTTCATTGTGAACGTCACGAAAAAGTGTCCTACAGTAATATTAAGTAAAAAAGTTTATAACAATGATTAGCAACATATTTCGGCAGTAATTTTTTTTAACAAAGTTGAGCGTTGTATTTGCCACACATTTTTCATTATCATTCTCATTCTGCAAACCAATCAACAATTTACTAAAATGATGCATAAAAACAATTAAATTTAAGAAATAAATCTTAGCAAACTTGACTAACAATTCTGCATGTGAGTGGAAAACCCTAGAAAAGGCTTCAAATAATACATTTGCATCAAGATGAAGATGAATTACAACATTTCAAGTTAATTTTTCAACTTTGTTGCTTTTCTGAGGCGATGCGTTAGGACAGCGTGTGATGTCGTTGTAATCCAGCAAAATTGTTGCAATCAAGAATGTTGGCCATACAACTTTATGGTAAAAAATAGAGCAATTAAAGTTGTACTTTTTTCAGTCATAGTATCGTGCCATTGTAGACTTTTGAAAAAGTTAAGAAAATTGAGAGCAATATACTATCAACTCGTATATAAATAATTTTTTCTTGTAATGTCCAACCTGTAACGTTGATATTAAATTACAAACTTTTTTAATTCACGCCACTGAACAATAAGCATTTCAAAATCAGCAAACGAATTAATTCCAAATTTAAGAACCAAAGTAAAAATTCCAACTTAAAAACATATTAAAGTAGCAAAGGAAGCTGAATGGCCAGCTTCTTTGCTCCACTTTCATGAATATGCAAAATCAGAATTTTTAAAAATAATTTTACGTATCAATAAAAACGCGTTATAAAAAATTCCATTTTCAAGCAAAATTGCCCCATTAAATGCCGAGCCACAAAATGAAGATGCAAATCAATGAAGGTAAAAAATTTAAGCGTAAAATATGATAACAAAGAAAGTTCAAAAAGAAGCAAGAAAGAAAGAAAACATCCAAAGGTATTACAATAATGACAAAGACAACGTTTTTTTTTTTATTTTCTTTTAAATTTATGTTTTTATTAAGTGCTTTAATTTTTTTTAATTCGCTGTATTTTTCAAGCTCTGCAGTAAGCCCAATGCTATAAGAAGTCGATGTCATGAAATCTTTTGGAACATTTTTGCTGAGCTCAGCAAAGGGCTCAGTTTGGTCGAGAATACACAGAGAGTAATAAATTTATATAAAAGAAACGAAGTTGTGCTAACAAATTGAATTGAAAAAAAAAAGTGTTGATAAAATGAAATTTCTCGTGTTGACAGTTTGTTGCCTAATCTTAGGCGTACAGGCTGGTTATATCTACGAAAAACCTGCTAAAAATTTGCAAATTGACGAAACACCACAACAGCAGTTGGGTGATGTTTTAGCGCACTATGGTGCAGCTGGCGGTAAGCTGAGGGCAAGAAATCAATGTTCCACAAGCTGTTGTAAGTATTGAAGTTCCGTATTTCATATGTATGCTAGATCACATTTTATTTTAAATTTTAGTCTGTGGCACCCCAAATGTAAATCGTATTGTGGGTGGCTCTCAAGTGCGTCAAAACAAATACCCATGGACAGCACAGCTGGTCAAGGGAAAACATTATCCGCGTCTATTCTGCGGTGGCTCGCTGATTAACGATCGCTACGTGTTGACAGCTGCACATTGTGTGCAAAACAATCGTGAGCAGATTATGATTAGATTGCTGCAATTGGATCGTTCATCGCGGGATCCGGGAATTGTCAGAAAGGTAAGGCTGAGTAGTGATAAATATAAAAATGAGAAAGCAGGAAATAGGAATGCATTTAGAAGTTATTAATTTGAAATGAAGATGTGAGACTAGAGCGTATAAGTTCTGCTTAGAAAATCGTTAAAGAATCTAAAGCTTTAGTCTGAACATTCCACTTTGATGAAATGCCATAAAGAATTTGTTTTTGTTGTAATACTTAAAATTGTGTAAGCCTTGGGTAAAATGTTTTGCAAAAGAACTTGATGAAACATAAAGCTTTGTACTTATATCCGTTTATCTTCTACATATGATAGCAGTTGCAATAAACTATAGCATTCTTAGTTGGCTTGGAGATATGACTGCTTCAACAAGTTCCAAATCATTTCTGTTCATTAACAAGGAAATTGAGCCTTAGATAAAAATATTGATTAAGTTGAATATTTAAGTTGACAAAACAGTGCATTGACCTTTTGCACGTAAGATTATATTCAGACTTAATTTGACTTAGCTACAAACGTCGTTTAAGGTCTAACAATAAAATCCAAGCTTTTTTTCGAAAAAACATAGTTATTTTACAATGAAATCAAATATTTCATCAAAAACTTAAAAGTTATGATGCTATATTTTAAGAATAAGAAATTTGCATACATTTTTTCTTGTATGTAATTTTGAACTCATATAAATATATGCGGCATTCGACGCTAATTCGGACACTATTTTGCATTTGCACGTTTAATTTTTTAAAAGTTATATTTGTTTAGTACTAGTTGAGACCATCTAACCTCCATGAGTATTTCATCATTTGATTTATGGGGGCATTCCACGCTAAATCGCACACAAATATACATTTCCATTTCTGTTTTTTTACTATTGTTTTAGACAAGCTTCCATGGTTTTAAGTCTGGTCTGATAATGTGCAAGTGATGGTTTCTCTTTTTTTATAATTTTTAATATTCATATACCAGACGTTGTGTTACAAAGATATATTGAGCAACAAATGTGCAGGGTGTTACAAGTAGGCTTGACAGCTCGTAGAAGAAATGAACGATTTAACATTTTGGCACTTGAGGCCTAAATTTCTCAAAATCTGTTTTTAATTGAGTAATTCAAACGACAGACTTAAATTCAAAATATGTTAAGCCCAAAGGAATGTGCTCGGGTTCATAGCGGACGTTGCAGATGAAACAATTATTCCTCTTATTTCTATATTTGTGGAACTATTTATGTGATTTTAATGAAATTTTGTACGAGAATAGCTTTTACTTTATTCAGAAACACTGCATTTTCTAGCTACATGGAGCAAGGTGAGATGTGATTCCCAAGATTATTTTTGCTGTGTAGGATAGTTTTCAACTCTTCGATATTATTGAACACTTCTAAGTTTTAAATAAAACTTTCATTACGTTTTGTTAGTTTGGGCAATTTTGTAGTTTTCTCGACTTTTTCGATAGTAATAAAACAATAGTTTTGAAATTTATCGGCTTTTTCGGTACAAAATATATGATACTCTTAAATTTTTATCGACTTTTCCTAAATCAATAGATGCTTTACAACATTTTCGAAATCATTCAATATTTTTAAACTTTTAGTGACTATATGCTTGTTGTTCGATGAAATTTTATACCTTTAGGCTTTTTGATATAATTCAATACCTATAGGGTCTTAGAATGTATTTCGATACTTTTCGTCTCATATAAACTCCTCTGACTGTTTCTTCTGATACTATGGCATTCTTTTGAACTGTAATCGACATCTTCGATACTTTCCGACTTTTGCAGACTTTTTGAAGACTTTAAATACTTTTCCACGCTCCACAACGTTGATTATCATATCCGATTTTTCTCATTCTCGACCTTTTTGATACTTTTCGAAACCATTTCTATACGAATTAGGCTGTTTCGACTTTTAATATGGTTTTATAGTATATGATGATTTATTTCGACACTATTCGACCAGTAATGGCATTTTCAGTACATTTGTACTTTTTTCAGTACATTTGTGTAGTGAAAAATAATCGTTATTAGTACATTCGGTACATTTGGCGCATTTTCAGAAGATTTGGACTATACTAAATAACATAATTTTTTTGTTGTTTTTTTTAGTAAATTTCGCTTTAGTAAACTTTTGAAAACGTACATTCAGCATCCAAAAAGTAAATTTGAAGTCTCGATTCAGTATATTTCCACAAAATCAAAATACCATATCACTGTTTTCGACATCAATAATTTTTGAAAAAATATATATTATTATTGTATAATATATAAATTTTATTTTTTTGTTTTCAGGTCATTCAAACTATTGTGCATCCACAATATGATCCCACACGAATTGTCAATGATGTTGCACTACTGAAATTGGAGTCACCAATACCTGTCACTAGTACAGTACGTCCGGTTTGTTTACCAAATGCCAATCATAATTTCGATGGCAAGGATGTGAGTACATAATATTTTTGAAGTAAATATTTTTCTTAAAAATTATTTGCTAATATTTCCACAGGCCATTGTTGCTGGCTGGGGTCTACTCAAAGAGGGTGGCACCACCTCCAACTATCTACAAGAGGCCACTGTGCCCATCATTACAAATCAACAGTGCCGTGCTACACGTTATAAAGATAAAATTACCGATGTTATGATGTGCGCTGGTCTGGTGAAAACGGGCGGCAAAGATGCTTGCCAAGGTGATAGTGGTGGCCCGTTGATTGTCAATGAGGGTCGGTTCAAATTGGCTGGCGTGGTATCATTTGGCTTCGGCTGTGCACAACCCAATGCTCCAGGAGTTTATACGCGTATTAGTAAATTTACTGATTGGATTAAAAAGAATACGGCAGATGCTTGCTACTGCAGTACATAGAGTATTAAAATGGGAGCGATGTTCATTTAAAGTAATCTTTTGAGCGAAAAAGAAATCATTAAATTATTTAAATTATTTTCTTGATCATTTATTAAATTCTATAATTTTTGATAGTCATTGTTTGAAGGAATTAAAAAAAAGGATTAAAAAAGGATATTGTCTATATCTGGAAAAATATGAACAAAACGTTTTGTTATTGATGTAGAATGTTATATTAGACATAGCTGTATTCGGCGGCTACATAATGTGTTCGAAACCATTGTGCTCCGAAGTCATTTTTCAGTGCTAACTCAAAAATTTTAGCTTCTTCTTTGCTTCCGAGCTGTGAAAAGTATTTAAGTTTCGGTACAAAATTCTTCAGATATTCCTTAGAATTTCGCTGAAATATTGAAAAGTAGTCAATATATTCATAGAAAATAATTTCCTTTGTATTCATTTTTTTGCCATCACTGTCACTGTATCTTCTTCTGGCAATTTCGCTAGAGTGTCGTCGCGGCAAAATAGCTATTGCTGATGATGATACCAACTTTTTAGCTGGTTGTGTGTGAGAACCAGTGGACAGCGTTAAGGCGAGAATTGCGCTGCGTCGACCTGCCAACAAAATGTTGAACTGATTTTTCAAACAATTTTTCTAAATGCTTGCAGCGCTCAAAATTCCAGCATCAGTTTTCGCATTCGCGTCAACAAAATAAATAATTCATGCGATGAGATATGCAGCACGGTGTACAGCAAAGCCGTTTGTGTGGAAAAAAGAAAAATAAAAAATCTATATACCCAAAGGGCCGCGCGTACAATAGCTACAACAACAACAACAAGAATATCGGCAACAACATACATAGCATTATAACTAAAAACAAAAGCCGCTGAAAATCTGCAGAGTCCTGGTTTCATAGAGATGCCGTTTGCAAAAATATAAAAGAAATTCAAATTTGTCTTTTTTGTTTTTTGTTTTTTAGGAGAGTGCTTTTTCGATAATATCCCAATAATACTTTAGAATTGCTTTCTTTCAGATAGTATTATCTTTCAAGGTCATTCTTCAGAACATAGTAGACATTTTTCGAGCACATTGCATTTTAAATACTTTCATCAGATTTATGTAGAGAGATTTTCGGGCCATTTTCTCAGAACTTGGTTGAAATGTAGCTTGAAATTCCAGTTTCTTTCTTTTAGAGTTATTACAAAATTACTTTATAGGACCTTATCTTTAGCAACTTTTTTTGAGCAGCTTATGTATGCTTGAGATTTCAGATTCCTTGCAGGAACCTTATGTGTTGAAGATTTATTTTGAGGAGTTTTCCTGCAGAACCAATGTTCCGAATAAAAAATATAATACTTACTTACTAAACTTAAAATCGAAAGCTTTATTTATCACAGCGATGCTTCAAAATGTAGATAACATATTGGCTTGTTCATAGTAGTTACTTTTTTAGATCTGTTCTTCAGACTTTTTGACACCTCTCGAGTGCTTTATCATTTGAAAATATTTTTCTATATTTTGATAGATTCAGCGTGTACTTAAACATTCTCGGAGCTTTTTCAACTGAGGCATGTCTGAGAATCGTAAGTGAGTTTGAGCTTTTATGGAAGACTTTATAACTCGAAGAAACTCTGGAGAGTATAATTTCTTTTGAGAAATTTATACCTCAAAGCACTTGCTGGGAGTTTCCAATCTATTCTGGAGAATTTTTGGCAAAGCTTACACTTTTTTATGTTTTTTTTTTTTGATATTTTACTTCTTGAAAATGCTTCTTTAGAAGTTGTTTTTTAAGTTTTCTTTAAGACTCATTGGACTTCTTGATGCATCAGAGCTATTTTTCAAAGTCTTGGGATAAGTTCAAATTTACTGCTCAGTTTCAGTTTTAGAGCTTGAATTTCCATCGAAAACTATAAGCTTCAGAAACAAAAGAAACACTTCTCAAAAGTTGGATTTTCTTTAAAAGCTTTAAGCTTCAAAAACGTATAACGAAGCTTATTAGAAAACCAGCAAACCATTTTTCAGATATGGCGAAAGTGTTTAAGCTTTTTTGGTGTTTAAGAGCTTTATTACCATAAAAAACTTGAAGCTTTTTACTTCTGGGATAGCGCTTGACTATTTGAACGATTTTCTTCTTAAAAGCCTTTTTTAAAACTTTTGAGTAAAGCTTGTCTCTCTGAGAGTTTTTTAATCTTTGAAGTAAGAGAGAGAGTTAAGCGTAGCTTTGTTTGTCTCAAAGTGTGAAGCTCTGAATTTTTGATTTATTTTGAAAAATCAAAATTTTAGACTATAGAACTTATTCCATCTAAGTTCTATAGTCTAAAATTTTGATATACGTTATATTTAAATAACTTCTCTTGAAAATACATCAAATGCTGGCAACTCTGCTTATGGAATTGTTTTATGTTTAAGAAAAATAAAAAATAAAAATTCAACAAATTTTACAGAAAGTGTGGAAAATAAATCGCGTGAATTTCTCATGTTAGCTGACACACTTTGTTGTTCTTGTTGTTGTTCTTGTTGTTGCTATTGTTGTAGTTGTTCTTGTTGGAGTTTCCATGCCACTTTTGCTTTGTATAGTTAGCTGGCTGGCTGGCTGGCTAGCTGGACTTTGCTTTGTCATTGTTTGCATTAGTAATTTTCACACCTAACCAATATAGTCAATAATAATGGACTGGACTGCACTAAAACTGGACAGAGCTCAAGCTGGATAGCGATAACCTGAACTACTTCAGATTGGACTTTGGCGACGTGCCAAACACTCCGATTTTTTTTTCTTCTCTTTATCATGTCTTCCTAATGCTAACAATTTTCCTAACTTGCGCCACATCGCGTATCGCATTTGTCGTGACTTCGTAATGACGCGTTAACTTGAACGTTTGCACGCAGACGACAGCAATCCAAGTTGACCATGGTCACAATTGTTACTGAGTAGCCCTTCTTCTGCTTCTTCTTCAGCATAGAAACTGCAAGACGCTGACAACAATAACACGTTTCTGTTGGTGCTGCTGCTGCTGCCTATTTTTGGTATTTGAGTTATTCAAGTGAGATTAGTTTAAGGTCTTTCTTTCCTTTCTATTCCTTTTTTTTTCGTAGCGATAATGTTAATAATTTTTGTTTCTGCCAAATCTTACCCGTGGGGCTTTGAGTGGGTCTTTTTAGCGCAACTACTGCTGCATCTTCTTTTTTTTCTATTCATAAGCCAGATACGAGCACTCAAAGGCTTTTAAATTGAATTAAATTGCAAATTGTTGGCATGTTTTCAGATTTAGTTTATCGGATTCTTATTTTCTATTTGAGAAAAAATGAAGGAAATTACTTTTGAAAGTGTGAAAAATAATAGGAAACTATGCTACCTGGCAATTTTCTTTTTGAAAATTTTAAAAAAGTTGCGTCGGGAAATTAATAGCTGTGTATTTGCCTAGGTCTACGGAAAGGGACCTATTATTCAAAAAACGGACTTTCACTGTTTTGAGGATTCTGTTAGAAAAAAGTACGCACTTTTTAACAAAATGAACCGAATGATTTTTAGCTTTATTATTTATTATATACTTCAAAAAGATTACACTAGAAAAAAATGTATAAAATTCAATAGACTTGTTTACTTCAGAAGCTGTTTGCACTTGATTTTCACCAATAGGTCCTAATTCGTAGACCAATACATAAAAAGTCGAGTCGATCGTTGGCTGATCACGTAATAACTGCAAAACCTATAGACCTACAACGCCCATATTTATGCCATAGATAGTCAAATCAGTGGAAAAAGTGGCGATGGCACGCCCCTCCATATAAGAGAAAAACTGAAATCTTCATATCACATAACTAAGTATTTGACGCTGAATGAATGAATGAGACTTGGTACATATATGAAAAGTGTGAGAAGAAGCAAGTTTCAATATAAAAATGGCCAATGTCACGCCTCTCAAATAACAAAAATCCAAATATTTTTTATGTCTCAGCATTTATTTTATGGAGATGGATAAAACTTCGAATATTTGCTGCTATGGTCTATGGAAGGTTCCAAGCATAGTTTTGTTTTGGTAACAAATTAGTAATGCCACGCCCCTCTATATAAAAAAAAATCATATTCATCATATCTCATCAATAGTTTGACGCAGATGAATAAGGCTTGGCATATATATGAATAGCATGGGCAAAAGTAAATTTTAACGCAATAATGTGCCACGCCTTCCATATGAGAAGAACCGCATATTTTATTTTAACACAAAATTCAATGTACGGACTTGAAGTTCGAATTATCATTAGCAAATTATCATCTTTAAACATTAAGCAACTCGTGGTTCTTCATTCAAATAATCTGTATATTTTTCTGCTTGATCGTTGGAGCGGTCATTTTTCAATCCCTTTACCTATACTTAAGGGTTTTGGGGCAATGTTAGCACTTAAATAAATTATAAAATGCTTAAGCTGAAATTTTGCTATTAGTTTTCATCAAAAACGCTGCAAGTACCAATCAGCAACTTTAATTTACAGTGATTTTACTTAAAATAAAATTTATGAAAACAATAACATCAATTTTAATTTATGTTTTCAAAAGCAACGATAAATTAGGCATTGCAAAAATTGTAACAACGAAATCAAAGTAAAAGTCTATGCAAAACGTAAGACTTAAGCAACAAACTTGCATATTCTACATTGCAGTGCCCTCTGCCTGCTGCCTTCGCACTAATAATGAATTGTTACAAAAATTCATGATTTATTGCCGATGAGCACATTAAATTTTATTAACAAATATATGCCAAAGTGTAGAAAGAATAAAAAGTGTAACAACAACAACAACAGCAACAACGAAACGCATATAAATTTCACAAACTATGCATTTCATCTTAATTCAATTTAACAACTTAAACAGCAATAAAGTGTTCACATAGTAAATCATGTCCCGTAGTTAAGTTATGAACGTTGAAATGTTACAAACAGGCGGACAGATGAATGGACGGACGGACGGACAATGCAATTATATGCAGATGTGCCCATGCGTCTAGACTGTAGGCGCAACTCATGAAACGCGCGCAACAGGAACAATGAGAACACAAATGCAACAGCAACAAAATCAAAAACAGCAATTCAATAAATTTTCTTGTTTCAAATAAAACAAAATAAAAGTTAAGGCCTAACACTAAAGTTATTTTATTGCAGTTAAATGGACAAAACAAATTGCATGCAATTTAAAGTGTTGCACAAATTTTAGGGTGGGTTATAAATTAAAAGTACAGCTGAACTAGCATGCATATAACACAATAAAAACTGTTAAAACTAAGGTAAGCTCTAAACATTGTATTTACCAACGTACGCTTGATTGACAATAGCAACAACAACAGCGACAAATAACAACAACAAATTGCACTCAAACGCAAATAAATTGCAAATGATGAACCGAGTAAATCATTTTCATTATTGCTGTTGTTGCTTAAGCCCAAACTAGATCATACACTGAGTCAATATGGGCAAAACCAATTTTGTACAAGCTTGCCGTCGCACCTCACACCCACCCCCATTCTCTTTAGCAGCCAAGTCATCTTTCTACCTTAGTGTAATGCTTAGTGTTGTCGATCGGTCGATTGGATGGTCTGTCGTTTCAGGCGCAATTCTTTGGTAATAAATCAACGATGAGACGCTCATTATTGCTGCTTGCAACGCATTTGTGGCAGCTACAATAACAACAACAACAACAACAAAAACAAGAACAACAGCAACAGCAAGAAAAATGTGAACGTTATTTGTTGTTAAGGCGTTACTGCCACATTTAGAAAATATTTTTCAACTGCAAGCAAAGAAGTTGGCGATTGGGCGGCATGAGAAGGCAACACGAATGATTTAAATTTTGAATCATATTTTGTTGCTGTTTGCAGGTATGTTTTATATTCAAATTATTGAAATTTTAATTCAGAGCTATAAATAGGGCATATGCTTGTGATAAATAATTGCCAAAAATTGTGAATTTCCATTTGTGCAAAATTTTTTGATATCAAAGACTTTGTGCGCTACTAAAAGATTTTTCAGGTTGATCTTAAAAATGAATAAACGAAGCTACGTGTAAAATTTTGTTTCATGATCTATAGAACCCACCTAGTGTGGTAAAAAACAACTGGTCAGCAGCCAGATAGCCATGTTGGGTTTTCACAATAAAAATAAGAAGTTTAACATAACAAATTCATATATTAATTAATTTGGAAATGTTGGACAACTCTAATTTGCTTTTATCCAAATCTCCTTCTGTGTCATGTTAACATTTCTGTATTAAAGCTCTGTTAAATTAGGTTTGTGTCTTTGCTAATTAAATATGGAATTTAACTTCAAGCTTCTTCGGTCGGTAGCGGTTTATTGGCACAAGATGGCTGAAGATGATTTTTGTTGTTAAATTCGGGTTCCGTTTCCAATCGCTTCAGATCCCAAGAAAGTTTAATATCAAATGAATTACTAAAACAAAGGCACAAAATGGAAAGAAAAATTTTTGCTTAGGCTTAGAAATTTTTACTAATCGGCTCATAGGTCACTGATGATTCCATTTAGTTCTGGATGACCAGCTTTAGTTCGGGATTTTATATTTTTGTAATTTGTTTTTGGCGTTATCACTGAACAGTAAGCTCATTAAAATAGATTTCAATTATTTTCATTTTCGATACACCACCATATGCGGGGTATTCGTAGATACGTAATGAACATATCTTCCATACATCCTTAATTTATAATTTCTACTTTACACAATATAATATAAATCCTGCTGGCCTGAAATCATAAAAATTTATTTTAATTTCAATAAAAAAGAAAAATACTAAAAATGCACATGAAAATATTAACACTAAAAAAAAAAAATAGGAACGCTACAGATTGTTCTCGTTCCATATTCTATTTATGTACGATGATACGTGGTCATAAGTCTCCCATATGTAGCTTATTATTCAATCTCACAATTTTGCCACAGCAGGAGCAGTAAAAATAATCATAAAACAAGATGATGCCACTAAAAATAGAATCCAATCCAATTACAATCATTGTCTGGAATGCTTTTTTTTTTGCTGCTGCTGCTGTATCTGCTGGTTCTATCATAGAAATACTATCCAAAGTGAACTAAATTTATGCTGCACAGCAGCAAATCAGCAGTCAACCAGTAGCAACATCAACATAACCAAGTAGCAACATAAACCGCTTCAACTGTGGCGATTGATCACAGACCAATGCGTTTGGTGACCATAGGAAAAAAATAGGAAAAATGTAATTGATGCACCACTAAAAACGGCCACATTGTTGTTGTTGTTGTTGTTCTCGTCCCAGTTGTTTGTTTTAATTAATTAATTTACTCACCAGGTAGGAATTTTTCAATTAATTCTGCATTAGTTAAGGACGGTATAAGTGACATTTGGTGGACAGCAATTAAATGATTAAATGAGTGATGTATGGTAAAATGACATAGATTCATTCAAGTTCATTATATTGAAAGTGGATTGGTTGAACATTAGAGCATATAAGAATTATTAAAACAAAGTATTTTATTTAAAGTGTTAGCTCATTTGTCACATTGCGAAATAAAACTATTAAAACTTTTATATTCGGCCAGTCCGAAACTCACACACCCTTCACTTGAGTGAAAGCATCTTTTAAATAATTGCTGAATAAGTCGAAAATAGTGTAAATTGAATGTGTTGAAACAGTTGAAAAGGACTGAAAAAGTAGAAAAAATATGCAAAATGTTGACAGCGGTTGAAAGACTCAAACAAATTTGATAGAGATTGAGAAATCGCTGAAAAAGTCTTAAAAACAAAGAAGAAAGTTGAAAGAGGTTGACAAAAGTCGAACATATACATAAAGGATATACTGGAAAAGTTAAAAGGTTGAAAAAGTCAAAAGATACGAAAAATTTTGAAAAAAATCGATTAGAAATAAAAAAGTCGAAATCGCCCACTCCAATTCCACCTACTTTTGGTTGAATAAAATATATTCGTGATTGGCATCCGCTTACCAAACTTTAGCACAATAGCTTGTATAGTTTGCAATATATGCCGTAATTCGTCATAAAATTTAGTACTGTGACACACCTACTTGTACAATCCAGTTCGATTTTGATCAAGAAGTAGCTTTTCACAAACAAATTTTTTGCACCAAATTTCAGTATGCTTGCTCACATATTTCGATAGATATGCAACTTAACTTAATATTTTACTTGTATGGGAGGAGCCACGCCCACTGATGCTGTTTCGAGCGCTTTTGATACAGATACACCTTATAGCAAGTAAATCACTTACATTAAATTGGATACCAATTGCAGCAATAGTTCACTTAAAACAGCGCTTACAATTTTGTGTAAATGTGGGAGGTGCAACGCCCACTGACACTATCCCGAAAATTCATTTAATCTTAAAGCTAACGTAGCTAACATCTATACACTAAATTTCATAAAAATTACTCTCATTGCACACTATCTATAATATTAAAATTTTTTTGCTTACATAGGAGGTGCCACTCCCACCGTTACTTTTGTGCTAATTTTTTGTTATAAGATACCTTTTACCAAGTGTATCTGCCATACTAAATTCCACAATGATTACGTTGTAAGTTCTCTTATTAGAGCATTTATAAATATTGTGGGCTGTGTCACGCCCTACAACGAGTTTACTGACATAGTTTGTATTGATGAACGCTTTCAGTGGTATCATTTCTAAAATATTAATGAAAATCGTATTTGCCAATTCTGAGTTATACGGAATCAAAATGTTCAATTGCTAAAAAGTGCCATGCCCACTTTTCGAATTCTACTCACTTAAAGCACGATATGTATGAACTGTATTCGTCTACCAAATTTCATTACAATGTCTTACACGACTTACGAGCTATGGCGTTATAAAAGCTAAAACTTAGGGCTGTGCCACGCCACTTTAAGAGCCTTTGAAAACTTGAAACCTTGCCCAATGCTAATTTTGTTCACATGCGCATCAAATCATCAAGTTTCATCAAAATTGCTGAAACTTTTTTCGAAATAGTTTTGGGCTTACATACATAAATAGAGTAAGGGCGGTAAAATGAGACCTGTGTGCCAAATTTCATTGAAGTAGCTTGCTTGGATTCCCCGTAAGCGTGATTTCAACAGAGAGACCGATATCTGTGTGTTTTTTTTATTAAAAAATATAGCTAATTTTTTTATTAAAATTGATCCCAATCATTTTTGTTTTTATTTTACGCAACTTTAACTCAAGCCATTGAATTTCGCTAAAAATATTTTTATTCTATTTATTCCCTAACATTTTATTACGTCATGTTAACATACAAATTACACATTACGTATTAAACGTAAGCGTGCATAAAATGTCAGTGCTGCTTACATTTGCTGCACTCAACGTATGATTGACAGAACTGTGTTAAATACAACAGCACTACTTCCATTAACAGCAGCAGCAGCAACAACAACCACAACAACAACAACAGCAGCAACAAATTGACTACTTTTTATTCAATTACACTCCCACTCGAAAATAAAATAAAAAAAAAAACAAAGTGACAGAATTCACGGGAATTAAACTGTTCACAGACGTAAATGCAACAAAAAAAAAAGTGCAGACCGCAACATAACGTTAAATAACGTAAACACGGAACACTGGCGGCTGCCAACAACCAACCTGAGTGGAATTAATGATTGATTTCATTTAGTTGAAATGTTAAACTGGGGCGGGTTTATTGGGGTACGGTAGAGGCTGACTGACTGCTTGGGAGCTACCGGTGATTAGCGCTGTGCGAATGACAACCAAAATTGCATTGTTCACTTTTATGGTTTTAAGCATTTCGGCTCAATGTTAAAGTTTATTTATTTTTAAAATAAATTTTTATGGGTTAAACATGAGTAGTAATTTTCAATATAAATTAAATTTTGATTTCATTGCTTAATGCAAAAACAATACATTGCCAATATATCGTTTTTTGATTTAAAAAAAAAAACTGCTAAAATTACGGCAATGCTACTGCTGCCATGATGCTACAGAAAAAGTTGAACAAATAAATCTTAAGAATTGAAAGATTTTATCTTTCACAGCAACAATATCTACTCGAATTGCTGTCTAATAAATGTGAAAAAGAAATATGAAAGATCGATACTCTCGATAGTTGACTTAGGCTTAGTGTGGCTGGCACACCAAGAGCTTTGGCCAATTCTCAGCAGTGTCTTACTTTCAAAGTTAATCCAATAACTTTTTTAATACTTCACTTGAGTGCTGTCGTACCAGCGAGGCAAAACAATGATTCATCATTGATCAGTGTGATATCAATGGGAGCTTAATGAAAGCCGTACAATAGACGACGTGCGGCTGTATTTCGGAAACCTTTTTCATATTTACACTTCGATGATATTTATGCTCAAATATAGAAGATAAGTAAAAGTTGTGTAAGTTTAATGAGATTCATGTTAGGAACAGTTTATTTAGTTATATTTGTAAAGTTAGATTGGAAAATTGGGAAAAAAATCCAAAAATTTGGCTATAAAAGAGATGCCAGAATTTGAATCAAATTAACATTAAATTTTGAAATCTTTGCTACAAAAATTGAAATTATGGCTTTTAGGCAACTTTTCATAATTTTTTTTTGAAGTATTTTTTGAAGATTTGGTGGGGAAGG
The DNA here is from genome assembly GCA_963680825.1 of Meiosimyza decipiens. NCBI lineage: Eukaryota > Metazoa > Arthropoda > Insecta > Diptera > Lauxaniidae > Meiosimyza > Meiosimyza decipiens. The sequence continues at coordinate 71,518,580 of OY804260.1, read as the reverse complement.
TATGCTGTATGTGGTTTTAACCACAGCCTTAATTAAAGTAGGTGCAGTCTAACTTAGTTGTTGCATTTGGCCGAAACGAGAGAGTTTTCGCTCCATTGGATTTCACCGCTTAAGGAATAGTAAGCCTTGCTTTAGTAAATATAACCTTCTATTCCTAAAGGGTTGAAGGTACTGTGCTGTATGTGATTGTTAGGAATATTGAGCATTGAAAATATTTCAATGATGTTTCAATGACTCTCCTCTCACGAAGCGTGGAAGCAAGAAATTAAAAATTTATAAATATCGAAAAAAGTTGAAAGAAGTTGAAAGAATCGAAAAAGTTGAAAAAAGTTGGAAAGTTTGAAAAAGTCAAAAACAAAAATTTGTAAAAATGAGAGTTTGAAAAAGTCAAAAAAGTATTATAGTAAATGTTAAGAAAATTTGAAAGGGTTGAATAAGTCTAAAAAATATAGAATATCATGAAAAAATTTAAAAGTATTGAAAAAGCCAAAAAAAAGTTGAATAAGGTCGTAAAAGTTGAATAAAAATAGAAAAGGTTGAATAAATATCGAAAATGTTAAGTACAGTGGTGAGTGGTTGAAAAATGTGGCAACATTTGAAGAGGCTGAAGTGTCGTATATATATGGAAAGGGTAAAAAAAAGTTAAGAAAGAGGTTAAAAAAGTCGAAAAGATATGTAAAATAATGAGAAAAGTTGAAAAGGTTTGAATAAGTCAAAAAAATGATCATGACAGGTCGAATTCAACAAATTTAATCACTCAGCAAGCTCTCAAGTTCCTATTCAGTGGTTTGCATAAATCAATGCCATTATTTAGTCTTCATTAGCTTCAACTGGCCTTCCAGAACGTTGACGACTATACACAACTATACACTACAACAGTTCTAAATGCAAGAGATCACTTTAAATCACTTTAAAAACTGATATCCATTAAAAGTAGGAGATACTTTCTGTTTGGTGGGATTTCAAAGAAATTGATTTTTTTTCAGCTTTTACCGCACAATGCCAGGTCTAATTTTGAAGTGAACTGTCATCAATTTAACAGTGAATAATTCACTTAAACTGAAGAAACCAGAATTGATCAAGAGAAAAGTTAGTGTTCCACTAAGATAATGAATAAGAGAATGTATAAAAGTCTGATAACGCACCAAACGCTTTTGTAGCTTAGATGTGATGCATCACCAGATCTGGCAACTTCGAATAATTACAATTTCCGGTATCTACAAAACATTTTGGATGGCGTAACCTTTTCTTTATAGCGTGAAATCATGGCACTGCCACAGAGATGGCAAAGGACCTTTTTGATGATACCTGCGTCAGATCTTTCTTGAGCTTAGGTATCATTTTTATGAAAATAGCCAACTCGAGGTACTCGATTGCCAGTTAGTTTCATCCTTCCGGTCACGAGATCATTACTTGGAAGCATTCTTGGTTTATTTTTTGAATTGTCGTGTAGCCTTATGTCTGATATCCCAGAGAATACTATCTAAACTATTACCAAAGGTAAGTAAGCTTTTGAAGTTAAAAGCCTTTATTTCACACTGCGGCTAGAGTAAATGTCAATTGACCATATCAATGTTCCACACAAAAATTGTCTAGTATTTAAGTTTTTAATTTGCTTACGAATAAAATGGTCAAAGCATATTTGGTTAAAATTACACTTTTGTTTTTGCTCACACAAATAACATAAAAAAAATAATAAGATTGCATGTTAACTCCTATGTTTTTAAGTCGAAAATGTATACTTTTTAACATTATAAATCATTTCTGTATAAATATAATCATTTTAATAGCATAATTAAGTTGTTAACAAAATAATTAAATAATCAGGTTTCTAGCTTAAGTCTTTCGTTTTTCATACATTTTACGGCATTATGAATATTTCTTTCAAGTTATATCTTTTGTTTTCTACACATTTTTGCATTATTTGAAGCTTTATTTATGAAATCAGAACAATTATTTTTAAAGACACATTAAATGTGTTCTCATATTCCAACATATGGCATTAAAAAAAATGGTATTTTTCTATACCACGAAATTCTTTCAAATATATAACGCATTCAAAATGACATCATTTTGTGCAGACATTAAAATCACTCAAGCAAATTGCAAAACAATAAACAGAAACCCATTAAAGTGAAAAAATAAAAAATAAATTATTTAAACACTAAGAGGATTTCTGGTTCTCTGCCTCATGACGGCTGAACCTCATTAGTTTGACCTTGATATCAATGAAAAAAAAAAACGAAAAAACCAACGAATGTTCCTTTTAATTCGAAGCAAAATATCGTCTTCTTCAAACTCTAATTTTGCATTAATCAAAGCAGAAAATTTTGTGATTTGCTTTTAGCAAAACTCAGTTGCACGCTCAAGTTAACGGTTTCGTGTTAATAGCCAAATAAATACTTTGGCTCAAAAAAGAGGAATGACACACAAATGAGTTTTTAATAAAAAAGCTTAGCATTCGCTCGCTATGTGGTGGTTATTTGAAAATTCAGTATCATAGCTGCATAAAAGTTCTATATGAATTTAATAGAAGTGTGAAATTTTACTTAAATTGCCATTTTTAATACAATTTAATGATATTCAAATTTGGCTTTAGAAAGTTTGCGTGTGAAAAGACCACATGTTCATGATGATACTTCTTTTATGTAGCATTTATTGAAGTGCCAAAATTATTACATTCAAAGTCTTAAGCATTTTTGTATAAAATTTTTATTAAAAAGGCGTTGCCTTCCTTTGCTATTATTGCTGCGAACTACCATACAGCATTTCTACATAACTCGTATATGTACTTCATTGTAAAATATACTTTGTCTATCTTTGCTAATGCCACGTTTCCAAGTTCTTTTTGCGTATCATTTCAAAATTCATGTGAAATTCGTTTTTAAAAAACAAGGGGGAAAACTGTTTGTCCAAATAAGCACTGAAACATGTTTTTTCGGCAATACGCAGGTCAATAAGAAATTTCTACTTACTTTCTCAACATAAATTTTTTATTACATTATTAATTAAATGACTCATTATTTGTATACTTTAAATTAAAAATTTTACGAGTATATGAAAAACACCCACCGGAAAGGTTAACAAACGACATTTAAAAAAAAAAACGTGCCTCACAATTCAAGCAACATGTGGGCGCCTTCTTAATTTAGAATAAAATTTGTTGCTATTTTTATAGAGTTGTCAACTGTCCACAAAAGCGCAGACACGTAATTTGCAACAACTCGAACACATTCAGACACTCAATATGAGAACATTTTTTAGCTCCAGCAGTTCATACCCGCAGCTAATTAATATGATAGGTACGTTACCTATGCCGCTTAATTTGCGCACATTGTTTTTTTTTATTAATTAATTCTAATTAGTTTGGATTTCTTGATTTGATTTAAATTTGGTCTGACATGATTTTGATAAATCGAAAGTGTTTTGTTTAAGAAAACATGCCAATTTTTGGTTGTCTTAATTGATTTATTGTGTTGTTTAAGGACATAACATACTTTTTGAATTTTCTAAATAGAAAAATATTTTTTTTTTGTGTTATCGCTCATCAAATTCACCTGATTCATTCATAGTATTTTTGAATGGTGGTTGTTGGAAACTTTAATTTTTTTAGCTTGGCATTAACAGTATGTTAAAAATTTCACCATAAGCGTGAAGCTTAAGTATTCACTTAATGTTGTACTATAATGAATTTAGCTGAATCAATGAAATTCAGTAGGGTATCTTATGTGTTTTGAACCTCAACAAGTTCTTCGATCATTTGAATCTACTTCAATTACACATGAAATTGGTATCACCAAATCCGTTGTGTATGCTGACGCAGCAATTGGATTAACCGGTATGGTTTTACAATTTGAAGAATTATTTAATGTCAGCATTTTATACTCTATGATAGCTGATGAAGAAGCCTTTATGCTATTTCATACAATAATTCGTCACCCTGGGAAGGCGCAACGTAATCAGAAACACTTTTATACAGGCCGCCTCTAGCCTGCACGCCTTTTATAGCCGCCCACTTTGAGCACAGAGGCTTACAGTTGTAGAATCTATATATCAGGCACTCACACTGAATCAGACGTTTCTTGGATTTGCGAGGGTCCATGTGGCCGGTAATCCCCGCAATTACCTACATAGAGATGCACTTGACAAAATGGAATAGATTGACATAAATATTTTGAGTAAAAACTAAAGCTGAATTTGCCATAGCCATTGAAACAGCTAAATTGTGCCACTACATGAAGATGTCCTTGGGTTGAGGTTTATTTGCTGTGAACGACGACAGATTGGTGACCGTGTCTCTTCAGCACCACTTGTGCTTACAGCTTCAATATCATCACTTCTACGATCACTACGATGATAAATTGTGCATCTCTGACTTTGAGCTGAACCGATTTTTTAAAATTTTTCAATAATAAGCTTAATAGCACAGTTTGTCAGAGTATTTTCTCTACCGAATTTTGTACGAACTTTCCAACTTCCAACTTTCCAACTTCTGAATAACTTTTATCTAATTTAAAATAAGTTTCCGTAATGAAAGCATGTTGTTCACTCGTGAAACGTCTCATTTTAAATAGCCGGAATAAATTAACTTTTCACTTAAAAAAACTGTCATTCTAATGCCTATAAAAAAATGATGTTAAATTTTAAAAGATATCTCCGATTTAAGCACCCTTTACATTTCATATGTACATGATGAAACGTAATGCGCAGCCCGTATTGATTTTGCGTGCACAGATAGGAGATCTTTGTAGAAGTCTTAAGCCGCGAACTGACATATCAAGGCATTCGAAGCCCACTACCTCAACACCCTTGAAGACATTGCTAAAATAGTCCAAAATCCATATTGAAGCTTATAAACATTTCGGTTGACAGTGCAATTTTTAGCCGGATATATATTTGGTCTAACTTTGGGCTTAGTTATAATGGCGCTAGCTTAACCAATGCTGAACTTTGTCTTAAATTTGAAGAGAATTAAATTAAAATTTGAGTTTCAAGGAAAAAAAAGAACATAACAAATATGATCGAAAGGGGCAAGACTTCACGTTTCTAAAGAGGTTTCTTGCATTGAAAGTTGACCATCACCAGGATGAAAAAAATAGATAGCAGAATGGAAGGCCTAGAGCTGTGAGTTCCTTACTTTTTTAAATTTTTGACACTTCACGCGTGATGCGTAACATGTGTTAATGGCAAAAATGCTCAATTAAGTTTGCCATTTCACCATAAATAGACAGACATACGAACAGCGCGTGGAAATTATTGAATTTTATTTTCAAAATTTGTGCTCTGTGAGAAATGTGATGAAATGAGAAATTTTCTTCAGCGATGAAGCACAATGGTTACGTCAACAAACAGAATTGCCCAATTTTTTCTGAAAGGTGGCCAGAGGCAGTTCAAGAGCTGCCAATGCACCCTGAATAACGCACTGTTTGGAGCGGTTTGCAGGCCGGCGGCATTATTGGACTGTCCGTTTTCAAAATTATGAAAGTCGCAATGTTACAGTCAATGCAGCAAGATACCGTGCGATGATTACCGACTTTTTTTTTCCCAAAATGGAAAAAATGGATTAAGTTGACATTTATTTTCAACAAGACGGTGCCACATGCCACACGGTACGCAATACCATAGACCTATTGAGAGGAAAGTTTTGTAAGCAATGATTTTCACGTTTTGAAGTAGTCATTCGACTGCCAAGATCATGCAATTCGACTCCACTAGCCGCAAGCAACATTTACATAAAATAGTGCTTAAAAAGTAAATGGAAGAAATTGATGTATCGCTCCAAATAAATGTTTTATTCACTATTGCAAATTTTCTGTTCTTTTTTTAATTTTCAAAAAGCAAACGCTTAAAAAATCACAAAAAAGTATTCTTCTCAAAGCTTTGAAAAGACTACATTTATGCGCTCCAGGAGTCCCTCACTTTGCTGGCATACATCTAACTCAATGCGACTACTGTTGGTCGATTTCTTGTTGCACACATCCAGAGGGATATTAGCAAAAAACGCTAAAATTTGTAGTAAAAAAGATGAAATTAAGATCGTAGCACGTCCAAAAAAATAGTTCCTTTTTCAAATCCAAACAAAGAAAAATTATTAAATTTCAAAACTATATAGATTATAAAATTTTGTTTTCAGTAGTAAGTAGTTTCACTACAACTTTCACAACCCACTTCAATTATCCGTTTATGTACCTGCGTGGCATACATAGAGTGCATACTTTTTGGACTTTGAAAATCTTCATAATTACAAACAAAATTAAATTAAAAGGCACTCTAATGTACATAAAAAAATAGGAATTTTTTTTCTTTGCAACTTTACGCTTGTTTTTTTTTTAAATTTACAAGTTAATAGTCGTTCAGCGTGCGCCTTTAATTCAGCTGCATCATTTACTTCGTTATTCCAAGAAGAGCAGACAACAAAATTAATCTTCATATAATGCAACATTATTGGTGTTGCAGAGTTAAATTGTGGGTTTGAACCAAAGTTACAAGGATTAATTTCAGTAAACAGCCCATTGCAAAGGTTGTCGCAACAAAAGCGGAATAGCGCCAATGAAAACATTTACTAAAATTTATAGAAAAATCATTATGAAATCAACCAACGTTGTGAATTAAACACTTCATAGACAATTTAAGCATTGAAAATACGTACAGATAGAACAATATTTTATCCTGAGTAAATTATATGGCGCTTGTAGTACGTCTATATAATTTGCAATGCAAGTGCTTCCCTCATAGGTTCTTACAGCAATTTTGCAAAATTCAAAATTATTAACCATCTTAGCTGATGAGCAACCTTTACTTTATATCGTGCTCGTTTATTATAGAATTTATTTTACATTAGGTAGGCTCACCATCGATCAAAAGCAATCAACATTAAAGTCAATTTGTGGATTTATTTTGGCACTAACTAATTTCCGAAAAACAAACGACGATAGTTTCCGTTGCCTTAAGCGCTAATTTGTTAGAACTTTTTTAGATTTGCAAACTAAAATTACTAAGGATCAACGAACCTACAAAATTACTGAAATTTTCAAACCAAAAAAAGTGGTCTCAATCAATAACCTGCAGCTTGTTAGTAAGATTTCAATGACTGCTTTATACTTAATGCTTATTACACTAGTTTACAAATTTGAAAAAATGCTTTTTAAACTTTATGAAATTCTAATGTAAAACGACTCGCTTGATACAAATAATTGTATTATGACATTTATTTTAGTGAAATGTTTTTTTTTTAGATAAGATTTTTGAAATTATATCAATATTTTTCAACGGTGAATTTACTTAAAAGTGGGGTTCCTTTTGCAATTGGGGTTGTTTTGACAGCTGTCATGTGTCGAATGGCTTGTGCATATGACGTTTGCGTTCAGTATTCAATGCGACTCAATCATAAATAGACTTACTCCTGAACAACGTTTATTAATTGTGGAATCTTACTACCAAAATCAGTCATCAGTTAGAGAATGTTAAAGAGTTCTTCAGCATCATTTTGGTCGTTATGAGCGTCCAACTGAGCGCACTATTCGTAACACCATCAACAAATTTCCGACCAATTTTACACTAATGGACATTCAACCAGAGTGCATACAGCCCGTAATTTTGAGAATATTTCTGCATCTCTTATGGATCAGTGTGGCGTATCTTAAGGCGTGATCATGGTCGGAAGGCCTATAAAATACAGCTCGTACTAGAGAATTAAAGCCAGTTGATATTAGTTTACGTTTTAGTTTTGGTTTATGGGTCTTACAACAAAACTAGAAAACTCTTATTGGATTACCCAGTATTTCGCATTTAAATGAGCCAATCATTTTCCAAGGTATGAACAAATTTCCTACTCTTTAGAGTCAACGAAAAAAATAGAGCCACTTATCTGGAAACAACAGACAGTTTTTCGCCAGAACAGATTGTGTATTAATTAAATTAATACCCTTCGCATTACCATGAAGCAAATTAACGAATAGCAAGCTCTTTACAATTATTCTCATCGCCAGTTTTCGTTGCATCGACCGCAATTCCATCAGAGATGCTATGAGGTGGAGGAGGTTGAGTAATCAAGATCATTAATCTAATCATGGCCCAATACGAGCTCTACATTTGACAAATCGTGGCATTCAATGAACTTTAAGCGAGCAATTCGACATTCAAGAAAAACTCACTGTTCTGGATAAAGTTGGTTTGAAAATCTGCATATAAATGGTGCTCAAATTTGAGATATCTTTTTAAGTTTACAGCCATTTTTTTAGCAGAACTATATCGAACCAATGTAGCAAATTAAGTATAAAGTATATACATTGCGGGTAGTGAAAATAGACCTTTACACGAGTAAACTGTGGGTTTTTATTATTAAAACTTATTTTAAATGTGGTGAAAGTTATTCAGAAGTTGGAAGAAAATTCCAAAATACGTTAGAGGAAATGCTCCGACAAGCCATGCTATTCAGCTTATTATTTGATAAATTTGAAAAAAATTGGTTCAGTTTAAGATCAGAGAAGCAGAATTGATCATCGTAGTGATTTTTCAAACGAAATTATTGCAGCTGTTAGCACAAGTTTTGCTGATGAGCCAAGTGCATCTATTCGTCGTTGTTCAAAGCAGTCAAAAATCAAACAAACAGCTTTGTTGAATACTTTACACAATACAGTTAGGACAAGAATTAAAGCCAACTGACCACGCCTTACGTCAGCAATTCGTCAATTGGGCCATAGAAAAAGAAGTAGAAAATGAGAATTTTTTCAAGAAAACTATCTTTACCGATGAAGCTCTTTTGAAACGGCTATGTCAACAACAAAACTGTCACATTTGAGCTATAGAAAATCCTAGAGAATGGCCTTACAGCCAATGAAACAAAAAAAAAAAAATGCTGCATGATGTGAATTGTGGTGTGGTGGCGTAAGATGCAGATACTATTAATGGAACTCGATATTGAACGATGCTTAGAAACTTTTTGTGGAGTCCTTTAAATGAAATTGATGTGCTGAATATGTGCTGTTAACAGGAGAGTGCAACATGCCACAAGCAACGGAATCAATTGATCTTTCGAAAGAGAAGTCTAGTAATCCAGAATATCTCGAAGAACAAACAAAAACCGGCTATCTTGGTAGCGATGGAACACCATTGACTTTCAATTTATGATCTTTCTTTGCTGAGTAAAGCTTATGCGGATAATCCTCAAGCTGTTTAAGGACAACATCATCAAGCAAATATCACTGATTGAATCACCATTATGAAAAACGTTATTTAAAATTTGAGCAAAACATTGACAGCCTGCAGAGATCTAGTAGAGGAGGTCACTTGAACGGCCGTCTTTTTCATATTAAGCGCAGCCAATTTACATTAACTTTCAATAAAAATAAATATAGAATTCACACAATTTATGTCTTTTGTTTAAAACTCAAAACAAAAAAACATCAAATTTGATCATCTTTATTTAAGAAATTCGTGAATTTGTGATCCATTGAAGAATGTTTTGGCAGAAAAAAGAGTTTCAAATATGTGAAAGCAACGCCTTCATAACCATTTTGACTGGAGCTGCATATAGTTCTGTCCCTTTTTAGCCAACTCTTTCTCGTATAACGTTAGTAATGAACTTGGCCTTTCAACAAGTGAACGATAAATTCACCAGATGTAGCTGCAGCTTGTTTTTTTTTTTGATTTTTTTTCTTCTTTTTGGAAAATGTAACCTCCGAAACTTGGGGAAATTGTATGAATTATGAACAAATCGATATGAAATACTCTCATTTTATATAATTCTTATTAATTTTCTATTAAATACCTGTTATTTGTGAGAATTTTCTGATAAGCGTAAATATAAGTTTGAATCCACATATCTCCTATTTGAATTTTGACTTTTTCCCGACAAATCTTTGGTGATTAAAGTGACGCGGACGATGAAAGATCTCATCAGCAAATGAAATCTAAGGATCTGGAATGAAAGAATATTGAGAAATTATTTTTCATAAAAGAAATTAAGTATATGAGGCAATTCAAATGAAAAATTTCACAAAAATAAAAATGTTTGGAACGCATCAAAATTGAAATGAATGAAAAATATGGAAAAAATCGGCCCAAAGCACTAAAAATATTGAGTTTTTAATGAAAAAAATTTGAGAAAAATTCACGGTTTTTCGTATTTAGTGTACTGACAATCGCATAAAACTTTGGCTTTTGTCCAGTGTTATTAACAAAAAATCCAAGAAAATTTATATTAAATCAAATGCCAGTCAAAGTTTAATTTCTTTTTAATAACAAATGATTGCTCAATGAAACGAAACAAAAAAGAAAAAATTTAACAAAATGGCAACAAGTCAAATGAAAGCTTGCGGCAACAGTTCGTCAGATGTTGCTCACCCGTCTGTTTGAATAAAAAATGGAAAAAATTTTCGATTTAAATTCGTGTAATATGCGTTTGGGCAATAAAAACGCCATCATTGGCCACACAATAGTTTTAGTGAGGGGCAGGAGGAAACAAAATAGCCAAAATAAAGATTTTGTTTTACCACTGCGACACTGCAATGCGGGCGTTTTGGCGCTGATTACAAACAGACGAGCGTTCGCCTTTGGCGGCTCTTTTTTACACTTTGATTGAGTGCGTAGTTCAATAAACTTTGGCACATGGCTTCAACATTTATTCGAGATCAAATGATTTGAGCATGAAAGATTTGCAGCTGAAAGATTGAATTATGGCAATAAAAGTCATGTGCGTTTTAATTATGTTACGGAAAAAGACGAGACGATTAATTCGAAAGCACTACATTTAAGTGAGAAAGAAATTACATTTTAAGATTTTGATTGATTTTTATTTTTGGCGTTACAAAACCTTAAGCGACAGACATTTTTCATTTTAAATTAATAGCGCATACCGTTTGCTAATATGTGACTTCTAACGCACACTTTTCAAATCCCATTCACATTCGTTGAGTGCTTTTCTGTGCAACTAAATTTTCCCAAACCAAGTTTGCAGCAATTAATGAGACATTAAATTATATGAGAGGTGCTAGTCCGATTGCCCATCGCCGCCTAAGTTTTGGCAGTGCTTGCTTGTACCACCAAACGTCACAATTCCAAGTATGTTTATATTGCCTTTATTACCTCTCACAATAGATCATGTTAACGTGTTTGCTTATAAAGGAGGTGCCACGCCTTTTTACTTTGTTCCAGAGCACTAGGGGCTCATCTGACTTTATGAAAGTACACCAATGTTTGAAAACGGTTTAGTATTTCCATGAACAAATTAAGTCTCTCACTTTATAATACTACTAGCTGTTCCTACGGCTTTGCCCGCTCACTTTCCAATGTACAATCTTGCTTACGTTTTAAGCAGTCATTACTGCAGACATTTTGGTCCATGCACCAAATTTCACAACTTGGTATAAGTACCAAGAATGACAATTTAAGTGTTTTTGTTGTGTGAGAGGAGCCACGCCCCAATACGCAATGCCGTTCATATTTTGCGAGTAGCTTGGCACAATAAATGTTCATGCATGTACAAAGTTTCAAAAGAGTAACTGTCATAGATGCTAAGACCACGCCCCGTTGTCTTTTCAGGTCCACATTTTATGTGGTTCTTAGAACCACAGAATTGTTCCAAATTTTAAAACTCTTGCTACCATAATTTACCAGACATAGCGTTTAAATTGTTTTTATCGAATGGAAGGTGCCGTTTAAATTTTGCGAGGTGCTTATTATAGACCATATGCATTCTAACATGAAATTTTAAGATTCTTGCTATCAAAGGAGCGAAGATATACCATTTTAAGTGTTTGTATCTTATGCTAAGTGCCTCTCCCCGTTGTCTTATCTCATTCGTATTTTGCGAGGTGCTTGTCACAGCCCATGTGCATCCTAATACAATTTTCTAAGACTCTCGCTATCATAGGAGCGAAGGTATAGCGTTTTAAGTGTTTTCTCGCATGGAAAGTGTCACGCCTCGTTGTGTTTTGTCCGCCCATATTTAATGAGGTGCATAGCATAACCTATAAACATCCTAGTCTAAATTTCAAAACTATTGCTGTCATAGGAGCCAATATATAGCGTTTTAAGTGTTTTTGCTGCATCGAAGGTGCCACACCCCCTTATCTTATCCCGTTCATATGTTACGAGGTTATTGGCATAGACCATTTGCATCCTATCACCAAATTTCAAGACTCTAGCTATCATAGGTACGAAGATATGGCGTTTAAAATATTTTTGTTGCATGGAAGGGGCCACGCCCCTTATTTTTATCAAAATAAAATATAGCCTATGTCACTCAGGGACATTAACTTTTTATTAAAAAAAAAATTTTTCGAATCGGAGCAGTAGTTTCAGATATTACTCTCTACATACAAAAAAAAAACAAAAGTAATATTTTTTGCCCATCTTTAGTAGTTTTTGTGAAATGTGCTGCCGAAATTTCTGCTCAAGAAATTTTAAAATTTAATTTTTTTTTAACTTTGAGAGCTTCTTGTTGCAAAACTACCTCATGTTCAAAAGAAGCGTAACATTTTTTTCAATTTGAAAAAATCCTTAAACACGACAAAATACCCTATAATATCTGAGTTTGGCTTATAAAAAACTGCGTAAAATGACATCCAAAAAATTCACAAAAAATGCCTTAAACAAGTGCACTGTGCGCCGTTAGCTCATCAGTTGAACAACTGGTACATACAACTAATGAACAGACAGACAGACAGATAGACATGGTCAGTTGTGCGAACGCATTCGCGCTATACCATTTAAAATGCTAAAAACGTACGCTTGTAATGATCGACGCCTAGATTTTACTCCACAGATTGGCAATTGGTAATAAAAATTCCTCCAGGTAAACGCTGCAGGGTCGATACGTCGATTGGGGCTTAGTTTGCGTATTCAGCAAAAAATTATGCGCACGCAGTGAATCGCATTACAACGCTCATAATTTCGCCTCTTATTAATGAAGGAGCAACGAAAAAATTAATATAAATGAGTTACGTACGCGTTGAGTGCGCGTCATCGTTGACGCGTATTCAATACTTTTGTCGTAATCGTAAAGGGTGTGCTTTGTTTGTTGAAGAAAACGCTTGTCAGATATGATATGCATGGTTAAAGCTAATGAAAAAAATTTTAATATTAAAAACTTATGGAAAACAAATTTAAAAACAGAGGTCGAAAACACAATGTGAGAGATATTATAGAGTTAGAATATCTGGAGATATTATAGATATTGGTTTTAAAGATATTAAAAATTTTTTGTGTCTGATTTCTTCAGGTTTTGTAGATATCACTTGCCAAACTACCTATTTGTTACGCAATCAGGCATTGGTTTTTGTCAAAACACCATATCTTCATAATAAAAATGTGAGTGTTGTGTCACAAAGAGTTAAGAGAAAGCATAAAAAGTTATCCGACTTTAGGCCAACAGCACAAGACTCTATTTCTACACAAAAATAAAATTTTTACACTAAGAAGCTACAGCAAATAGTTGGTCGCTGTACAACAAGCGACCTTGAGAAGGTCGGTTAATAAGCAAACAACTCATGGTGCAAACAACTTTCCGCACCTGCTTCTATGCTGCGCAGCATGGACAACTTTAGCTGCAACTGTGCGTACTTCTTTGTTAACAATAAAAACAAAAAACAATAGCAAGTAAACAACAATAATATGTTGCTGTATTGCAGATTGTTGCTGATGTTAGTGTTGTTGAAAGTGCAACTAATTTCATGAAAACAGGAACAGGACTTGAATTTCCTTAGTAAGCGAGTTATGAACTGCAGCCAAGAACAGAGTTATATACTTCCAGTTACTAAGTTAAACTAAAAAGGACAGACGCATGAGCAGACAGACAGACAAACAGTTGAAGAGCGCCAATAAAAGCGAATAAATACGCGCCTGTTGCTGCAATTTTAAAGATTATCACACTTAATCGCAGAAATAATAAAAACAAAAAAAAAAATGGCAATACGTACACATATGCGCTTGTACAAATAAGTTTACATACCCAGCAGGGAAATTGGGCTTATATTCTTTGCCTTAGTTGAATATATAAAGCTGTAAGCTCGACGCTTACAAATATTGATTTGATGTACATAAATAAATATTATAACTCTATTAGGGTGGTCAAGTAGACGCTTTTGACACGGTCATACCATGGACTTTGACTGTCGGAAGCTTTACGGGTTGACATATATTTCCACAGTAACATATTTTGAACAGTGATGTCACTCCTTGCCATTACATTTTTGTAGATTTTATCTTAAGATGAAGCATAGGTTCTACACATAACTTCCTTCATCGTTTTTGAACCTTAACATTTGCCTCAAATTCCCTCCCACATTTTCTTGATCCACGCATTTCTTGTTTTTTTTTTGCTGCTCTGCAATGCTACTTCCATGCTTATTGGCAGATATCAGTTGGTCTTTGCGAATGCCGTAGTTGTTTTTTTGGTCAGGAGAAAGTTTTTTTCCAACTTTCAGTGAACTAGCCAAATACGCTATTAGGGAACTATTTGCATGGGCAAAAGATAGCGAACCCGGTCTTTTTCATATGGAATTGTAATGTGCCTAATTGCACATTGTTGAAATTATGCGGAACAATCATCAGTCAGTCCCACAGGACAAGGAAGGTGTTGGCATGTCATTTGCTATCTGCAAGTTACTGCTTAAAGAAGAAATAGTAAAAAATGCTAACAGAAGATGGACTCAAGGGACAACTTGTAATATAACTAGGTAAATCTGGCCGAAATGTGATGCTAAGCGTTCGTCAGAGCTAATTTCTCGCACTAGACATATTGTCTCGTCAGTTGCTGCAGTCAAAACTGGCCACTGCCTCATCGGCAGACATGCGGAGAGATTAGGTGCTAGGTCCTTTGACTTCTGTAGAAGTTGTGGAAATGTGGAGGAAGAGGAAAATACTAAACATCTTCTCTGCTCCTGTCCCGCACTTGCTAGAAAACGCCACAATGCGCTTGGGTCGTTTTTATTTGATGATCTGGATGACCTTAGACATGTTGGTATAGGTCGGCTATTTAGTTTCATTACGAAATCTGGGTGGTTCAACGAGATCTAAGTGAAACGGTTTTTTCATAATTGACTACCACTCCTACTTAAGCTAACCTAACATAGGCATAACATTTTGGCAACATAGATAACCGCGCGAGTTATATCAGAACAAAATAACAAGATAGAGGGATTGAATGTCTTCTATGGCAAAAATTGCACACTGGAATTATTAGGCTCATTAGCTTCAACGAGTACTTAGACTAGTGGAATGTAACAAATAACAAAAGCAATGTGAACTAATAACTAGTTACTTAGCAACTTTTTTAAACGAGAATTTTGAATTTGCAAAAAAAAAACCTCTACTATATCTTTGATTGCGTCTGCCTATGATATACTGTGTTAATGACATAGTATAATTCAGGAAAATATAAAAGGCAGACGTCCACACCGTTGCACTTTTCATAACAGCAATTGCTGAATGATTACATCGTTTTTATTCAAAATTTTATTGTCCTTCGTATTGCTTCTAGAAGCTGAAAATACAGAAGGTAGGTTTCTGCCTTTTCAAAATATGTATCGTTGTATGTGGTATATTATTTCTCAAATTGATTATGACAGATCTTATTAATGTCATCGATTTTCTTGAAACTTACTGGTATCATTTTATGTTTAATTTTCGTCTCTAAATTTGAAGAAAATCGATGGCATTGAGTTGATTACTTAATCGATTTGAAAAATAATGTGCCATGTCTCAACATTGTCGATATTGGTCAAATACCTTTGCATATTAGTTTCAGGGACACCAAATATTTTCGTATATATTTAAGTATATAGCTGTAAAGATTAAACTTTTTCTTACAAAGTCCATTTTGAAATATAATGATATCTTTCTTTTTCCTCCACATTTTTTTGTGCATTTTGAATAACAAAATGTGCACGGTTCTAGTTATATACGGATATGTGTATCTTCAATAATATGCACCAGAAACGTCTGCCTACGAAAAGCAACGCTGGAATCGTCTGCTTTCTCTATATCTATGATTTTTTTAGTAAATAAAACAGTTAGCCAAGAGGCAGACGCGATAAATTGAATTACTAGTCAATTTTTTACTTACTAGTTTATGAGAATGCAATTTTTTAATAAAGCAATAACAAAATAAAGTGACAGAGGTTGTTTCTCTCATTTCTTATGACATAATCTTTATAATAATCACAATCTGCCTGACAATAAAATGACTTAAGTTTTTATATAACATCACATTTTGAAAGAAATTTAATTACTTCTAAGCACAGCAACAAAAACGTCTGCCTTTGCATTAAGCTGTTTTTATGTACATATTGCCACATTTTTAATATAAAAGGCAGACGCGATAAAATTGTGTATGGCAATTTTTTTTTAAAGTTTCAAAGGGCTTTTACTTCATAACGCAAAGGCAATGCAAAGAAAGATTTTGCTCGTGTGGTATAATTTATATTACTTAGAACTTCATGATTTTTATGCTCTGCTGCACAATAAAATCATATAGAAACTTAGGACACCGGCTTAAGAACTATAATTTTCTAGTTACAAAGACTTGCGGCTCTAGGTATTATAGTGACTGTAAAAAGCACAACGCGAATCGGACTAGAATTGTGCTGCACTTCTTACATCTGGATATTTTCAAGGAATATGTTCTTTGACTGGAATATGAATATTTGGAAGCATACAGCATTATGAAGTATAGTAAAAAATCTCACGCTTTTGGGCTATATTACTCTCTACTACGATTTCGGCACTGAAACCCCAATACGGTTTCTTGATTGTAGAAATTTACAAGAATCGCATATGAAATTATTATCTTTACTGATGGCCAGAATCTGGTAGTTGGTTCAGAAGCTGCATTCTTTTTTGAAGCATTACAAAAACGGGAGTTACTAAGGCTACCTAACAACTGTAGTGTTTCGCCAGTACGATAGAATTTGAAAGAGCTGCTTTATCAGTCAGGCAGTTCTAAGTTCAATTCAATTCCACATAGTTAAATGGCAAGTATGCTTGCTAAAACCATTAAGTTTCCCGACATATCGTTATCAAATGGAAAGAAACTGTTGGGGGCAACAAGACTCAGAAAAGTTCCATAGACATATCGCTTACTGCGAGAGTAATACAAATTTTACTACTAAATTTACTGAAGTACATCTGCTCCTTCGAAATATTAAATTATCGTGCTTCAAGGCAATAACAACATTTAATTATACAATAACTCTATTGACTTCAATACAGTGGCTATAAATCTTCACTTTAAGTTTTACTTCCAACTGGGTGGAGCAGAAGACGAACGTCCTTCGCTGGAATGCGCATAAGCAACAAAGGCGTTCCGTCTGTAGCATTAAACTGACAGGCAGGCAGTGCAAATCGAAAAAGCATTGAGCCACAGTGAAGTGCAAAAAAATACAAAATAAGATCAGAATGCGCCAACTTCTGGGAAGCGTAAGCAACACAGTGTTTTGAACTTAATAAAAAAATTGGAAAAAAGGGATTACAAGTCCACTACTGAGAGTTTGTCTTTTTTCGATAGTGCGAAAATGTGCAGCACAAAAAATATTGGCTGTTTGATTTCTGTTCAACATCATAGCATTGTGCAAGAGTTCGCCAAAGACCAATGAACTCTGTAGCAGCGCAAACTATCTCAACTACAGCGTACAATGCACACGGTATGGTAGAAGAAGCAACTGCAAATTGTAACTTTTAAGCGGATTAATTATTGGACTTAGCTGGTCATAAAATAATCAAATCAAATAAAAATAGAATTACGTACGTACAGTAAAACTCAGCGGGATAGACATTTTTATATTGCAATCTGCCAACAAGTGATGAGATGCTGAAATATAGCAGCGTCTAGTGCATTTCTACGCTGTTAATGTTTTTGCTGCTGCTTCTAGGATAATAGGAATTAGGAAGAAATCATTAATGTTGATTGACCAGTTTTCCTGCAACTTGACTTGAGTAACCCTGACTTCAGTCAAGGTCAGCAAATAATTTGCAGAAATTAATTGAAAAATCAATCAAAAGTTATGGGTTGAGCTATAAAGACTTCACTTGTGTCAAAGGCATGAAGACTCTTCATTAGCCAGTTTGCTTATCTAATCTTAAATTGCTTGCCTAACCGGACAAACAAGAAAATATGAGTGCATTTGTTAAGGACATTGCAATAAAATTTAATTTTTTTTTCAAAATTTAAATGATGCTTGCAACCAAGCATATGACACTCAATAATGACAATGATAGTTGAATGATAGCATAGTTGGATTTGCAATAACTAATAGCTGATCATATCTTAATCGTTTACAAATGTTATCGCATAACTTGCTCTCAATTCAAACTTAGCTGGTAATTGTGTTATCTTTGGCTTTGCCTAAAAATTAAATACCCTATACCGCGTTAGCAGTAAAAGTGCGCGCAAGTCTTAAATTTTTATTGGAAGGATATTTTTAATTTGACTAAACGTACCCATATAGAATTTGTCAACATTTCTTCAGTAGCAATCTGTGTAGTTTTGAATATTTTTTTTTGTATCGGAGGTGTCATGCCCTTTTTTCGAAATTCGCCATCATTTTGTCTAATGCTACCCCAAGCCATAATAAATTTTTTTTGTAAGAAATTTTGTTCCATTAGCTTAAAATATTCCATTCAGCATTGCGATTTAAAGTTTTTTTTTCTAAGAAGAAGTGCCACGCATACCTTTAGAAAATGCCAAACTAATTATCCAGAGCCTGTTTAAGTTTTTTCTAGTATTTTTGAGAATTTGGCTGCATTACCGTAAGTAATTCTCTCTGTACATCGGATACTTCGAAACTATGAAAATATTTCAGATATATCGAATAATATGAATAATTTGAAAAGTTCAAATGTTTCCAAATAATTTGAATAGTTCGAATGTCTCGAATAATTCAAGTGGTTTCAATAATTCGAATAGCTCTAATGCTTAAAGTTGTTTCAATAATAATAATCGAAAAGATCGAATAATTCGAATAGTTTGAGTCATTCGAATGGTTTATATAATTCGAATAGTTCGATTAACTCGAATTCTTCGAATAATTCAAGTAGCTCGAGTAATTCGAATAATTCAAATGGTTGAAGTTATTCGAATGGTTTGCATTATTCGGATGATTCGAGTAATTGAAATAATTTGAATAGTTCGAACAAATCGAATTCTTTGATTAATTCAAATAGCTCCAATAATTTGAGTGGTTTCAATAATCAAACAGTTCGAGCAATTCAAATATAGCGATTTTTTTTTATTTCAATTGACAAAATATCATAGGAAACTGCATTCATTAAGAAATTTAAAGAAAAACGAATTTGATTGGCCATTTGATATATGAAGTCGACATCAGTTTTAAGACGGTTTTTGCGGTTTTTGTTTTACTCGTTGCATAAAAATCAGCAACATCAAAGGTGGTTTGCAACTCGTATGTAGTACTTGTATTGGTTAAATTTTTTAAAATCTTACTAGCAATTGATGTGAAAAGACTGAGAATGGTATAAAACCTGACCTTTCATTGTCTCGTTGCTGATTCATATGATATTCTATGTTAATTTTCAACGTTTTTCTTTTTAATGTTGTACAATTTTTACTTTCTATAGAAGAGTTATTGAATTCCTTTTTACAAGACTATTGCCTATTTTGGAATGCCACCGAAATAATTCAATTTCAAAGATTGATTCCTTGAATGGAATCAAATTTGCAACGGGTCTTAAGTCTTCCAGCTCCAAAGTTTGTTTTCTTGCATGGCATCATTACTCAATCGATTCCTTTTGGTATGAATTCGTAAAACCGTTTCCTAAACAGCTTTAAGCCTTGCTAGCAATATATGTGGGACATTTCTGGTGCTATTTTCAAACTAAAATCCTTACTCTTTTCGAGTTTTTTGCTGCCAAAAAAAAAGCAGCTGCCGCAGCTCAATTACAATGCAATTTCTCTGTTTAAAGCGAATATATCGGCACTGCAAGATATTGAAAAGCGTTCCATCATCGATACAATATGAGTCATTCCAATTTGAAATAAAATTTCTATTATTTTCTTATAAAAAAACGCGACCTTCAGCACTGACTTCATCATTTAACAAATTGTTGCTCCATTCATGCCATACCAACGTTCCTAAAATGGGAAAAATGTAATTATGTCTTTACTTATTAGAAGCTCAATAACGCGTCCAAGCCACCAGCAAAAGAGCTTGAAAATTCTCCAAGCGAAGAAATAAACTTTGTCGCTTTACATGTGGGTGAACTGGTCGATTGATGTGTGTGCGTGTGTTTGTGTGCGCCTGCAAAACTGAAGTTGTGCCTCAAATTCGAATCTTAAGCCAAACCAATTATTAAATTCAAATTAAATTCAGAAAAAAAAGCGTCAGAATTAATTTCTATGCGCGAGGTCATTCGCAGCTTAGCAAGCGCGACTTGGCCGGTCTTGGTGTTTAATTCTTGTTGTTGGCAGCCCACACACGCAACTTCTGGCATTAGCGATTTTTTTTTTTTAGTTTTGCAAATTTCTTGGGCGGCGTCAGTTTGGACTTTAGATTTGGTCTAATGACAAATTGAAAGTCTTTTGTTGGCATGGACTTAATTTGTTATAGCGTTTTCTTTTCCACGACGAGTTAAAGTTTCCTGGATTGGAAATAATTTTTTTGATTAAATACGGAGACATTAATTTGATTTGATGTTGCCAAATTGTAGATTTTGATTTATTTTCATATGCCTTTTGATGTGTCTTAGAAAAATTGCGTATTGGTCTTTTTTTGGTTATTAAAGGTGTTTGGCATAATTTGCTTGATGGCAACACCTTTTTCGATGGTGCGTAATTATTTATTGGTCTTTGTTGGTAGAAAAATTGCTCATTGAACTTAACAGGTTTAGTAATAGATCATAAGTTACTTGCCAGAACTACTTTGCTTGACTTTAACCTTTTAGGTAATTTGTTGCCAAATAGCAACATTTAAAAAATCACATTCGGAAATAAAATTTTTAAGACCAATAACAATAAAATCTAAAATATCAGATTTTTAATTAAAAAAAAAAACATATGGAACGAATGGTTTCACAAACTTTATAGTTCGTAAGAACTTTTTCAGTAATTTTCCTGCACTCAAAGTTGCATAAAAAAGAGTTCATATGTAGTGATAAAAATTTTGCTTTGAACACTCTGAAAAAGTTGCAAAAAATATGCATTCTATCATTTATTTTTTTTGGACTTTCAGAGACTTCTTTCTCGACAAAACGCACTTTAAACTTTTCCTTTTGAGTTTTAATTTTGAGTTTCGTTGACATAACTTCCAAAAGCTTTCGTATTTAAGGTGAATTTTGTTGAAATTTTTTTGTTTGTCACAAGACTCCCATGTGACATCATTCCATCAAAGTTCTACAGCTTCAAACGATTTATGATATAAGCTGAATTTTTAGATTTAAAGTTAAGAGCAATTTATGCACTTAAGCAGTGACGTATCCAGGATTTTATTTCGGGGGAGGGGGGGGGGGGTTTTTTGGATATGAGATTTTTTCTACGTAGTGTATATTCTTTGCAAAATCGTTTCTATATAGTGTCCGTCAAAATATTTCGGGGGGGGGGCGGGGTTCCATCCCCCCTAGATACGGCGCTGCACTAGCTATAAATTTGAATTCTTAACAAATAGCACAGTTGGCACTTAACCGCTCTCATAAGAGCGCCCTAAAATTTAAAGCATAAAGTGAGACGGTAACTCTGCCATGAAGAAGGTACAGCCCATCAAACTCAAAGTATAATAAATCCAAAATATCATTAGTGTTTTGATGGGAACCTAAGCAAATCAAGGAGTTTGCAAGAAAATAAAATAAAACTGCCAATATCAACAATGAGCAAGGTCTATGCCAACATGTCCTTTAGGGTGGATCTAGTTATGCTTTGTTACTTTTTATTCCTCAAATTCAAACGAACGGGAAGATCTTCGCTTAGCGTGGAATAATTTTGACGAATATCAATAGAAGTCAGCTCCTTTTTAATTTAAAGGCGCCCAGTCTTCAATTGTGTATTTGAACTTGGGAGTGTGAGGCATTGAGCCTTAGTATGTATTATAAAAAATTAACAAACTTTGTGGTTTTACTGAAGTTTTTTTTTAAAAAAAGTCAGAAACTTTTATGAAAATTCATTACACTAATTTAGTCTAGCTAATACATAATATTTTATTTCATGTCTGTTAGTTCTTAGGTAAAGTTGATTCTCATGGAATGGAAAAAAAAAGTTCGATGAACACTAATCCTTCAACTCGACCACTCTTTAACACACTTATGGAGACTAAAAGTTGTTTGTCCCGTATAAAAATTATTTCAGAAAATTTCACTGAAATGTTTCATAGTAGAGTTAAAGCGTATTGCTGGAGGCTTAGTAAAATTGGATGTTTTCTTAACTTTTCATGAGGAACAACTTTATCTCTGGCATCAAATCTTTTAGGCTTGAGATAAAAATCTACGCTGAATGTTTAATGAAGTAAAAATATTTATGTTCTGAGAAAAGCTTGCTGAACTAAACTTCATTTATATTTGATATAAATCCTCGTATTTCTTAAGCCATATGCCAGTCAAGGCAACACTTTCATAGAAAAATTGAAAATCTTGTTAAAAAGTTCTATGTAATCCACCCTAATATTAACGCATAAAGTCAATTTTAATATCTTTGACGCGTTCCAACCCAGATTTTCACATGACTTTTCATTTGTTTTTATTTTTTATTTGCGTTTTTAAATTCTGAAACAACAAATAGTCGCATAGAAAAGATAGACAGCTACAACAGCTACAACAACAACAACAACAATAGCAACAACAACAGCAAAAAGTATTGCATTTATCTTGCATATATTATTATTAATATTATTGATGGGCGTAACATATCGGATCAGTAACAGATCACAACAACATGACTCTAGCGCGCATAGTTAAAACAACACAGACAATCAGGCTGGCTGGCAGGCAGGCAGGCAGGCAGGCAGGCAGACTGTCCAACTGCCAACCAACTATCCTGCCTTGCTAAGGACTTGGCAACAGCAACAGCAGCAGCATCGGCAGCTTCAGCAACTCATCAGCACTTTGCGTGAAACCCACATTTGTGTTTGGGTTATGCAGGTTAGGCGTGTTGTGGAACGAATAAACGGGCGACAAGCTTTGTATTTGCTTTTTTTTTGTATTGATATCAAAAAGTTAAAAATAAATAAATATGCAACGAAAGTAAAAATGATATTGTACGCCTAAAGCAAAAATATTAGAAGAAATATGTAAAAGTTTTTACAAAGGAATCTACGCTAATTTATGTTTACAAAATTTTCTAAAGAATGTAAATTTGTGTTTATCGAAAAAAAAAACCTTTTGAGGTTGATAAAAAATCAGAGAAGTCATCTAGGATAGAAATATCAATATTCTACGTTGTTTCCCTTAAACAAATTTCCCACATATTTCGTGTCTACACAGAAGATTTTTCAGTGCAATTTTGGAGTTTTGGAGCAAAATCTAATATGGATAATGACTCAACTATGAATAGAATATCTTTATATTCGGAAAATTTTCCATCTTCTAAAGTTGCACACAACTTCTTGACTGCTCTTCAATAACATATGATTATTCAAGCTTACTTCAGTCACATGATTATTGAAAGGGACTGCATATTATTTTATTATTTACTACTGCATGGCTGCTCATCATCATGTCTTTCAGTGGGGTATTTTCTTGATCAGGCGATCAAATAAAACTGTAACGAAATCATTTTCGGGTTTATCAAAATGAGTATAGCTGCTCCAGATAGTACCCATAATATTGAAAGTCCTAACCACTAGGCCACTTGACAAAAAGAAAAACAAACGCAGAAGAACGTCATGGAGGTTTGAACACAGGAAATTGGTTGAACTTTGCTTCCCATAAACAGTTGACAGTGAAGAGCTCTTTAATCGTAAAGGAAGCTGTCGTGAAAATAAGTTTCGGAGGATCATGGCAAAATTTGAATACTAGCAAACAATTTTCACATTAAGCACTATGATTAAATTATGCTCCTAAATGAAAACTTATAAAGGAAAGTAGGCAAATCATCTAGAGCGACACTCATATTATGAAGCTCAGCGGGAGACGTGAAAACTGAATTCTTCTGCTAACTTTGATTCAATAGTAAAGCCTTAAGCAGCAATTACAGACCCAACCGATCGAGACAGAAATATATCGGTCTATATTTGACAAAAAATATATAAATAAAAAGTACATGGTGCGATGAGAAACGAAGCTATTAGTTACTGGGAGTAATCTATATATAATATGGGGTTGGCAAAACAGTTAGACCATAACACAGTTTACGGCCATAACACAACATAATCGGTTGATTTTATTTTTATTAGAAAGGTTGAGAAGAGTAGCAACAGCGTAAGTAATTTATTTCGTAATAGTAGGCGGTGACACGCCTCTATCAGGAAAATACAATTCCAAGGTTAAACTAATGAATCAATTTTGATGAAATTTCGTATGATGATAGAAAAATCCTTAAGGAAGGATAGTATGTAGGTATGCTTTAAGTGACACCACCTGCTAGTGGGGAAAATACTGTTACGGCAGAGCAGCTACACCGATTTTGATAAAAATTGACATGGAGAGAGATGGCTTTTTATGTAAAAATATTTTTTTTAAGTGGGTGGTGCCACGCCCCAAACCGAAAGAAATGCTGTCATCGCTTAGCTAGTTTACCGATACTGATGAAATGTGGTATGGAGATAAATTGAATTCTAAGGAAGGAATAGAGACTGTGATTGGGCAAAATGATACCATCATTTTTATTTTTGTTACGTTGACATTAAATCAGACAAAATGAACTGTGCAGCTTTGCATTAACACTATAATGGTTAAATTTCTAACAATGTACAAACTCTATCACTTGATGTATCGAACTCAAAAATTGTGTTTTTACGCTCTTAAGGCTTTAAGACTATTTACTTTCAACAGTTTGTTGAAAAACATATCTTATTCAAAGTAGTCTGTAATGTTTTACTTTAATAATTTCCTAAAAAAAAATTTGCTTTGAGTATAACTATAAAATATATATGAATAACTTATATATCCTACGCTTGTGTGCCAATTATATATAGCCACTATCCTGATGAGCGTTAAGAAGAAATCAAACCCTACTTTTTTTTCATAGCAAACAACATGATTTTTAGTGCCAAACATAATAAATAAAATGAATTTGAAATAATCAAAAATAAAGCAAAGCAAAGAACTTAATACGATGGAGGTCAAAATTACTAATCATCATCCACAACGAAATACGATGTATGGTTAGCACAATTGTTGTTCTTTTTTAGTGTCAATTTAAAGAGGTTGTTCATTTTTTTTTGCATAGCTTTTTCTATGTCAGTTTTGCATGGCGGTTGCTTCCTTCCTTCATTCAGTGGAATTTTATTTTTACACTTTTTTTGGTACATTTTTTTTGTTCTTGTGTTTTTCTGCAGAAATTCCACGGTGCTGGCCAAGTTTTCTTGCTTGAGCGTTGGCTGTTGCTTTTGATTTCTTTAAGTTAAAATTTTTGTTAAGCCAAACAAAAACTGAACTTAATTGTTAGTTTTGTAACATGGTTCAGCTACAAGCTTAAGTTTTTGTGCTGGTTTGCTAGTTAAATTGTGTTACACTGAAAAAAAAAGAAATTTTTTTTGGAAATTTCCATTTTTTTTTTGAAAACTCAAAACTTTTCTTGAAAGTGCGGTGCCCTTAATTATTGCATTTAATTCATTTTTTTGCTAGCTATCATGTTTATTATAAATATTTTTCTCACAGTGTAAAATTTAGCCAAGCATAGCAAAACCAATTTTAATTTGTTTTTCATTTAAATTTTGTTTTTCTACAGAGTTTTTTTTTTCCTGTTGCTTCTTCAACTGCTGTTATTCCTTATAAGTCAATTTGTTGTTTTTCTTGCTCATGATGTTTGCCGGATGTTCCACACCACAACACTTGTTGCTGTTGTTGTAGCTGTTGCCAACATCATCATCATCATCACTATCATATTGATGTTGATATTCTTGTTAGTCACTTCTTACGAAATCTTCTCTGAAATGGCCACTCAAAATTTCGTGTTAAATTTAATCCCAAACTATGGTCTAATGTTGCATTTAATTAACACTTTTGCGTGAATTAATTGTCTAAATAACGCATTACATTTTGCTTACTCCATTCGCTGTAGCAATTTTGGGATATACCATGCATATGTATGTATTGGTATGTAATCATTTCGGTGAGTTTTTCATGTCTTCTATTAATTGTTTACACAGAAATGTTTGCAAGTAAGTGGTAACAAATTAAATTTGCATATAACTCTGATTTTGTCTGCTGATTGCGCCATAAAGTGTGCTGCTGTATATTCTTTTGTTGTTGTCTCTTTTGTTGTTGTCTCTTTTGTTGTTGTCTCTTTCTCTGTTTTAGGTGCTCCTTCAGTCTTTCCAACACTTTTTGGTTTTTATTAATTGCTACATCCGAATTTTAAGGAAACATCGAAAAACTTTTGTAGGCTAATCAACAAGAAGCATAAATTTTATCCCAATTGTGTTTTTGATGTGTGAACATCTTTAGTGGCGGGTATGAAGAAACATCTGTATTTCGACCATTTTATGTAGAATTTTTTTAGAACACTAATCGATAGGTAAAGTCAAAAATAAAAAAAATAAATTGCCAAGAGTGCATTGGCACCATTTCATGGGGTACAAGGTCGTAAATGTACTGCAGTAAGAGCATTATTCTGCGTTATTTAAAGGTTTTTCATTAGGGATGATATGTTTTCAAATCAGTAGTGTGACCGTATTTGAAATGTCAAAACATGCTGTTACTGTCAGTTGTATGCAGTGAATTTTTCTATTTAATCTTGGAAAGATACAAGCTTTAACCACACTCAAGCCAATCCTCAAATTATTCACAAATTACCTTGTTGTGGCTTGTGACACATAGAATCGGTACTATTTGCCCTATTACAAGTGAGCGATATGGATTGATATTAACAGAATTTTAATGCCCTCAATTGGAAAATATTTACTAATCAAGAAATTGGTTTCAACAGCACAATGGCGCATGCCACACAACCCATGCTACATTCGTTTTACAGCGTTGAAGGTTCATAGGGTAAATAATCTCATTAAATACGTAGTCGAATAGCATTTAAAAAATTTTGAGTTAACACCCTTGCACTTTTTTCTGTGTTGATATTTAATGCTATTGCTCTATGTCAAAATATCAGCGACAATTGGTGTATTAAAACTGAATACTGAACACGTTATTCTTAAAATTATGCCTGGTTTATTAAATAAAGAGCTCGAAAATTGGTCTCATAGATTCGCCTATGTAAAAAAATGTAATTCAAAATATTTGAGGGTTCCTTATAAATATATTAGTGCACCATAAAGTGAGTTTCAGCTACTTACTTCGCTCAATGAATTTGTTTTGTAACAAATTAATTTTTATGACTAATATTTCATCTATTGTGGCATTGTGGCAATTTTATTGCTCTATCTCTTCTTATCAGATAGAGTTCCTTCTACTACAAACTTTTACTCACAACGAATTTTTATCACTGCTCTTCGGAGCTTTTTTAGCTTTATCAAATGTTTTCAACTTTATAAAAATTCTACGAGTTTTTTAACATTTTCTATACTGTCATCACGAAACATCATTAACTTCATACATCAGGACGTGAGTGGTTGCAATTGTCTGCAGTTTTGCATATCCGCATTTATTTTCGTCAATTTCTTATTGGCATATATATCTCTGGACAAGACAGTAAAACTATGCATAAAACAGGTCGAAATCGCTTTATGACTGTGTCGTTAATGTTTGAAATTTCATCATTCTAAGTACTAAAAGTTGTGTGATAAAAAATTGAGTTACTTACGACTCAATAATGAAATAGAAACACCCAAGTTAAGGTGCATATTGTCCAAGAAAAATTCATAGTTTCTGAGCTGCAGGAGCCATTTTTAACGATTTGATTAATGAAGAAACATTCTTTTTGTTAAAGCGTCAATAATTGGTGCTGCATGAAAACTAAATTTTTAAGCGATTCAAATTTTATTCAGTACTTTCCGACCTTTTTTTAAAGTTTCGTTGGTTTTCAATGTTATTTGGTATTTTTTTCGAATTCTCTATGTTTTTTTTAAGCCACGTAATGCTCAGTAACATTTTTCGATTTTTTTCAATACTTTTCGCAGCTTGACGAGTTTCTTAATAATATTTCGAAACTCACACTCTTGCAACGATTTTTCGATAATTTTGATGTTTTTTTAATAGAATATGTTAAAGTTATTCAATGTCTTTTGTCGACCTTTAAGCATCATCTTTCAAATTTTTTTAACATTTCAATACTTTTGGCATAAAATTTTTCAACTTACAGCTATGAAATTATGACTTTCTAATGTCATAGAGAGCATAGTTTCTGGATAAACATCCAGTTAAAATTTTATTTAACTGTTTGGTTTTTATTAATTTCTTAA
Source organism: Meiosimyza decipiens (assembly GCA_963680825.1). Lineage (NCBI taxonomy): Eukaryota > Metazoa > Arthropoda > Insecta > Diptera > Lauxaniidae > Meiosimyza > Meiosimyza decipiens. Next base: position 71,490,126 of record OY804260.1, on the reverse strand, counting down.
GCCAAAATCAAATTAAGAGAATTATGCTCTGACAATTTTTCTCAAAAACTGAATATAATAAATTATTGTGGAATTTTACTAATTTTTGCATCTAATGAAAGAATTTAACTAAGAATATATTATTTTATCTGACATTAAAATGCTCGGCCTCTGAACTGTTACGCCACTTGCTATTCATGCCAGCAGTTTGCAGCTCATACGTCAACGTACGTACGCGTCCCACAAATTATCATAATAATTCAAAATGACCGCAATTTTCATGTAAATCATGTGCGCTCCTGTCTTATCAATTTACCACAACTAAACGTTTTGACCTAATGATAGTCATGATATTGGGAACAGAAGAATCAACCGCTTCGTGTTACCTTCTACTCTTGCCTCTGTGTTTTTGATCTTTTCCATGTACACGGTTCAAAATTTGGGTTTAATTCCAAAACTTATTTTCAAAATTTATTTTTATTGAAAACTAAATTTTAGTTGGTTTTCGAAAAATTTATAGCCACTTTAATTTTCCATTAATTGTTTTATTAAAATCAATACAAACTACAATCTACTAGATGACTTAAGACGGCTCTTGATGAGAAGTTTTTGCTGAGATCATATTTGAAAAAGTTGAAAAATTCTAAATTAATTGTGCACCGTGTAAAGCTTTCTTATCGCGCAATTGTGATGAAATTAAAAAAGGCAAAAATGAAGAAATTTCCCTCGAGTGCGGCGGGAACATTAACCGTTTAACGGCCCTCTTCATCATCATCGTTTAACATAATGTTGGACTAAACGATTTACGTATTTTTTTTTTCGTAGTTCGTACAAAGTAGTTACTCCATGTAGTTCTTGCTAATGACTGTTTGCGCATTTTTGTTGTAGTTATTCTTATGGTAATGCAGCAGCTACCGCCAACAACAGCAACAGCCCCATCAGTAATAATGTAATGATATATCATTAATTTTATTACAATATGGTTATTCCGAAGAAAAAAAAAATGAAATATTTAGCTGTTGTTTTTGTTGCTCATGATTTACAAAAGTTTTATAAGAAAATAATTTCTTATTTTTCTGAAATTTGAGGATTATTCCATGAAAGACGTTGGTGAAAATTTTGTAACATTCGTAATTTAGCTGTCATATTAATTACAAACTTTTCATAGTGAGTAACATGAAATGTGGCAAAATTACCAGAAATTCAACCTCATTATAAATAAAAACTGAGCTATTCAAGATGAAAACGTCTAATCGGTTAAGCTGGCTTAGTTTAGATTTTGCTCAAACTTTGTAATAATCTTCTTTAGGGTTCCAAAGAGAGAAATCCAAGGGCATTAAATTTTCGGATGCGTTAGTCCCAGCCTGGCCGAATCGAAGCTTTTAAAAAACTTAATTTTTAGGCTTCAATGTTTTTAGCTGTAAACATTTTTCTGTTTAAGATATGGACACACTTGAGATGGCATCTTTAAGCTAAGAGATGGTGGTTTTTGCGCAAAGAACATAAATTCACACAATCACACAATCAATGATTTGGACAACTATATAAATTTGAAGCTTTTTAATTTTTATGACGTTAAAATGTGATGAAATGTGATGTGATAGTTTTAGTGAATTTTCGAAAAATAGTTCATAAGTATGGCTAACTTTCAGTATTTGAACATCGATATCTAGTGAACCAAAACGAATTTGAGAAAACAGTAAATTGTTTTCTAAATCATATCCAAAGGTATACTGATTTGAGCCATATTAGAGAAGGTCGTTTCTCGAAATCTTTCAATTAAGTATGTGTGGAGTGTCAGAGAAAAGGAATATTGTCTTAAAGTAAAAGTAAATTATTCTTAAGAAAATGATTTTCAAAAACTGATATTCAAAATTGTTTAAGAAAGTTCAATAAATACAATTTGTATAGGAAAAAGTTTCGAATCAAATTGACAAAATTTAATAGTAAATCTGATTTAAATTGGTTACTTATAAGCTTTATGGCGTAAGTTGTTGGATAATAAGTGAGCTGAAATAATCTCAAATCAAGTCATCTCTAATGTATTTTATGGCCATAATAAGCCAAATCTAAAGTATTTGAAGTGAAATTTGGTCCATAATTGCAGAGCTATAGAATGCAATTTCAATCAGAAAGCGGTCGAGTTGAAAGGAATAGGCATGGCACATCTTTTACATTCGTTTTTTAAGTAAGGAGTCGTCCTTGAACTTACCATTATTGAATTATTTGAAAAAAAACAGCTCGTCGCGAATCGTATTATTTAAAAAAAAAACACTCTGAAACGGATTCGTATATGAAATTCCTACCGAGTTCAAGACGAATTCGAAAAAGTAAAAAAAGTGATTCCCGTTGTTGCGTGAAATTTCATACAAAAACGGATGCGAAACGGAAACCCATGACATTCCTGTCAAAAAGGCGAATGATTTTTTCTTTTTTAATGGATTCCGCTCAAACTCCGAGCGGACTTCATATGCGAATCTTTTTCAAGCGCAGACACCCATTTCGGAAAAAATATGCGAAGAAGCGATTCCATCTCGAATTCGAAACTGATCCGTGTGGCACACTGGAACAATATCATGAACAAAACGCATATGCTAATGACATTAAAATGATTTCAGAGTTTAAGAACGAGATTCAATCACAATCGCGGGACTTATATCGAGAAGGATTCAAGTTTACATCACTGCTCGTGGCAGCGATTTGAGCCATATAATTCTGTATGTTTAATGTTCAAATTTCAATAAAAATAGCAACATTTTATCAAAATTCACATTTGAATTTTAACTACTAGCTGAGTCCAGCCATCACTTTTTAATCTGTTTTGAGAGAATCAAAGCCGCTCTACTTAGTTTCTCCGATCAAGAGTCTCTCCAACTTTTCAGACTCCGTCGGGCTGATTTCGATACGGTCTACTGTACAGGTGGTGTTCCGACCACTTACCCGTTTTTTGCTTACAAGCAGTATCACAGCAACGATCTTCAATTCGATGGACATGCATGTAAGTTTTGATTCCTAAATATCTCTAAGTTTTCCCATTATTAATCGATGTTTAATAAGGGTGCTAAAATCTAATTTCAAAATTTTTCTTTGTTTTTGTTTGTTCATAAAGTTTATTGCGTGACTTTGCGTTTACACTATGGAATCTTCCACCAATAACTTCCTTCCACCATTAATTTAAGATTGTGCTGAGATAATCATTTGTTGACCTTAATTATCGCTATTATTATTGTTGTTGTTCATTGGCTACATTAGTGGGACAAATTGATTGTAATTTTAACATTATTTTTACTGTTATGAAAAAGATTTTTATCCGTGGCCAAAAAAGTGTTACTTGTAGCCGAAAATTGGTGCGTAATTTTGTTCATAATTTCGTTGATTTTTTTTTGCTGCTGATGCTTATCTATTTAAGATTCGTTAGCAGCGTGATATCTGGTCTAATATTTTTGGCTACAGTCTGACATAAAATTTGTTTAGATTTAAAACTTTTGTTTTTTATTATTACAAGTACTCTCACCTGTTTCGTGTTATGTAAGACTGTTGACGGCCAAATTAAATTGCTAATTTTGATTGTGAGAGTTAAAAATGTTTGAGCCTTAAGGTTCAAAATAAGGCTAAAGTGCTTTTTCTCCAATTAGTTGAACTATGAACTTCATGATAAGCAAAATCTTTGTAGCAAATTTCATATGCTGCAAAAAAGTTTTTAGAGTTAAATGTTCCAAATAAGCGATTTACGAGATATGAGGCTTTAAAGTTGATATTGATGTCCAATGCTTAGAATTATGAGTTATATAAAAATAAATTAACTAGGAAAAGTTAATGGTTGAACTTGTTACAGAACTTGTGTCATTACTTATGTTCAAGCACACGTTTAAATATTTTAGTAAGAAATGTCAGAGACAAAATCCCTCAATTGAACAGAATTTTCCAGTTTTCTGTAACATTTTCGAAGACTTTAAGCAAGCTATCACCTCCTTAACATTACCAGTAAGAAAAGTTAAAAGCTACATATGTCATATTCGATTAAAAATTCGATAACATGAAAAAAACTCTTGATAAATGGAAAAAAATTGTCTTCAAAATCGAACAAGTCTTGTGTGACATATTATAGCAGCAATATTTTTTTCGTTTGTTTTTCTATTAAAAACCAAGGTTTGAAAGAACTGAGAGCTAAGAATTTTTTTTTACATTTTGTTGCTTGGGTCATTGAATTTATAGATATTTTTTATTTAATGAAAACAAGTTTAGCACTTTATAATTGTTCAAGACACTTTTAATAACGAAATATGCGATAGAAAAGAGAAAAATCAATTCGTTAAACATTTATGTCACTCTAAGATAGAAATTAATCACTGTTATGTACTAACATGTGGTCTGATATGACAATCAAGTTGTTTTACTAACTTCTTTAGTTTTTATACCCTACACACTGGGTATATTCGTTCGCATTGCCTTATGTTTTTCACGCGTTCAAATGGTCGCAGCAGGTATTATATTCTTGATCAGTGTTATCTTCTAGTCCAATTTTGTCACATATATCGGTCAGTCTGAGTGCTGAGTAGTTTAATGTGAAGTTATCATTCAGCTTACAAAGTAGTGCGTTTAACATGGCTTGGTATCGCTATTAAAAAGATAATTTGGCTTTGTTGCCGGAGCAAGTTATAAAATTATTATAAAGATAAACTTAAAAATGTCTTAAATATGCATTTTTAAAGTAAATAATAGGCTGTTCATTAAACTGTGTAGTATAAAGACACACACAAGACATGCAAATTAAGTCATCATAATAATAACATAAGCTGACTTATATCTTGTATGTGTCTTTATACTGTACATAAAAAAGTAATTATGAAGACAATAAGGTGGCAGGTTTCGTGTGTGTCTTTATACTGTACACATAAAAGTCATTTTAAAGACATGCCGCCTCATGTTTTCATAAGCATGTTATTATGTACAGTATTAAGAGACGCACACACGTTATGTCTCGTATGTGTGCTTATATGAGGGCACGATGTCACATTATTGTCAATTTTTGATTGTTCAGACGCTTTACCTAGATAAATGTGCGAAAGATAAGATACGCTTTCAAAGTATCATATAATATATCACATATAGCTTTATTGGTACCGTGCAGAGATACGCATCGATAGTACAGGGGTTCGAGACCAGTGTACTAATCGTTAGTAAAAATTAATTTTGATAAAGTTTTATAACTTACATTTAAAACTCTAAAATATCTTTAAAGTCTTTAAGCAAGACACTTTTCACGCAACTCTTTTTTAAGTCTCTGTAAGATGTCTTTGCAACATCTTAAAAATATACTTTATAGAGTCTTTAAAAATATAGCAAAGAGGAGAACATGTCTTTGTACTTCACACGCTAAATTGCTCTTGTAAGCCCTATAAAGTTTTTATAAATGTAATATATTGTTCTTCTAGGTGTCTTTAAAAGGCCTTTAAAATAAGCTATAAACTGTTTTTTATTGCTACTATGGAGTAGTCCTGTGAAAAACACTATTACTATAATTTGATGAAATTTAGTACATAGGCTACATATTAAAACATAGCTCGTGGAAAGACGGACTACAAAAAAAATATTGGCGGTAGGCGCGTTCAAATATGTTACTCAACTTAATGTGCAATGAAATTTCATAAAAGTTCACAAAATGATCTAAGCTAGCGCCATACTAAATGGGGGCCCAATTTGACAACAGGGCGTAGTACCTCCCTGTTAAAAAAAAAAAGTTTGCTACAGTAAGGTTAGATCTCAAACGGGCGCAGCATCTTCCTTTGAAACAATGGATATAAAAAAATCGTCGAATTATTTTAAAGAAAAGTAGTTCGAAAAATTGGATCCAATTGAAAGTCAAAAGTTGAAAAAAAGGTTTTGTTATACTAAGTAAGATTTAATTTTTAGAGATCTTTCTGAGAAAATACTTTACGTCACACAAATTGGTGTTTTTTATTTCCATTAAACAGCAGATTTTCCAAAGAAACTACAGCTCATAACAAATTGAAGAAATGACGAAAACTGACTTGAATTCTATAACCATTACTTACATTTTATGGAATTTAAAATTTTTCGGCGAATTCGATATCAAATTTTGTAAAAAACTTAAGAAAAATCTGGTTTTTTTGTAAAAGTCGATAAAAACAACTCTGAAAGGTGAGTACAGTCGCAAAAACAAAAGACTTAGACAACAAACTTGATATAAACTTATTTTTTTATAGTTATACAAAGTGCTATAATAAAAACTATAATAATTATGTAAAACAATAATTGGAATTTTTTTTTTAAATATAATACATAATTTGTTTTCTTAAAACAAATTTTCCACCTACATTTGACACCATTTGACAGCGATTTCCCACAATTAAGCGGCGCAACAGCAAAAAAAACTCAGCTGTTTGATTTTTTTTTTGAATTCTTCAATAATTTCCGTTTGTGCTGACAGCAAGGCAGCATCATCAAAAAGAGAGAAAAAAAAAATAAATGAAAACAGTGTTGCCAACTTGAATTATTTTTTTAACATTTAGTTTTTGTTTTTGTTTTTAATGCAAAATTAATTTCAAAGCTTTTGCGGTTGTAATGTTTGTTGATGCTACTGATGTTTTGCTGGTTGTTGTTGCGGTCCGAGCAGTCTATGTAAATAATTGCTGCACTTCTGTATGCGGTTTTTCCTGACAATAGCGTCAGCAACAACAACAATTCTCATTTGTCAGTTACGAATAAACGAATTGAGTTCAAGTTCAGTTGTGATTTTTTTCTATTAAAATTTTCTGTGATTTTTTTTTTTTTTTTGGTTGACTGAATGAAGATGCGTGCAGGCGAATAAAATTTAATTCATTTATTAAATTTTTCCATTTTTTTTTTGCATATGTTAGTTGATTGAGTAGACTTTGCTTTTGTTGTATTGTTTGTTTTGCATGCTTAATTGAACCTGCTAGATTTTTATTGCAAACTAAAAGCATCTTAAATGAATGAATTTTAATGATGATGTTTTTTTCATTATATTTAATACAAATTTATGTTTAATTTTTATTTAATTATACGCTAAAATTAATAAAAATGTAGGAAAAAGTAGAAGAGTTTAGAGACGTAATCAGCTGTGGCAAGCAAGGTTAGCAAGAATTTGAAAATAAATAAGGCAAAACACGCATTTATAGTCACCTAGCTAAGAGAAAAGAAATTCGATTTCATGAAAACTTAGGAATACATGAAAATTGCGCTGAGATTTAACGTAAAATTGAACAAATTTTAATAGGAAAAATTATTAATTTGATTAAATTTATGAAAATGATTTAACAAATAAATAAAGGAATTAAAAAAAATGAAACGGGAAGAAATTTAACAAAAATTAAAGAAACAGCGTTAATGACCATTCAAAAAAATGTTTTTCATCTCCAAAAAAAATTAAAAATATCAGAATAGGTATCATGCAATAAATTGATTTTTATCTTAAGAACATACTGAGGTTTTTTTTTATTCCTTGACGTTTATTTACATATTAGTGATATTATTAATATAAACTATAGTCGTTCCTAATCGGAGCATAGGGCGAAAACGAACTTCTTCCATCGCCAGTCCTGTCCTGCGCCTGTCTTTTGATTTCTCATCACGTTCCTGTGGTTTAGCATTCAGCGGTTATGGATCGAATCCACCACGACCTCGTCGTCGTGAGCCTTTTGGGTTCCATTCGAAGGCTTTAACACTCGCAGCAAATATTCTAAGCTTAGTGTACCTTGTTACATTTTGCCAGGACCATACTTTGTTCAATTTGTGGTAGGCCTATCGAGCTTTATTCAGTCATGAACCAACATCCGCTTCAGCTTCTCCGTCCCAGGACAATATGCTACCAAGATAGCAAAATTCTTCAAGGTATTCTATAATATGTGCGGTGCCACCCACATTCACCGTTAACGGAGTTATGCGTTCGCGTATAAAAGCTTTAAAATTTTCTTTTAGTACTTGAATCGTTGGCAGATTTTTGGCATTAGCTTTGTTTTCGACATAGTCTCAAAGGGTAGAGTCTAATGGTGTTTAGTCCTACAACCTGTGCGGCAAATTGAAGTCTGCTTTTGATGAAATCAGATATTCAGAAAACTTATAAAGAATTATCACACTTATTCAGCTTGCATCTAACGTTTAGTTGAAAACAGCACTAACACCCTCATTTAGCTCTCTACCATTGCTGTCATCAATATTCTAACAACGTATTTGTAAACCTATGACATGAGCTACAAATTTTTTTGCTTTCTCAAGTCATCGCAAAATTTATGCCTCATAAAATCCGCAATATTTGCAACCGCTGATAATTTCAACACAAAACGTAAATTTCTTTGTTTTTTTTGTTAGTGACATCAGCTGCGTTCATTTGTTTACTCATTACATTCAATTTGAAGAAATTCTAAATTCGTCGATGCTGTTGCAATGCAATAAAACGTTGGCTGTTGTTGAATGCATAATTTGATCATCATCTACAACGTCATCTCTTTAACGGATATGCATTTTGTTTGGACTCACGTTGGTGTTGGGTACTGCGTTTCAACGCTCGATTCAAGTTCAGTGAGCATTTGCGCATTTCTTTTATCGCAGTGAAAACTACTTTTGGTCAAAAATTATAGCTCTCATTTGTGCCGCAGAAAAAAATATATGCCACTAAATTTGTTACAATACACCAATGGTATTTTTTTAGTCTGTAAGTCTGCTATGGTATCACGCTAACTTGTTTTGATTTTACTTATTCGGTGCCAATAATTTATTTGCTAACATGAATTTATGTTTGTGAAATGCTACACTGTAAAAAGCAGATATAAGTGACTAGAGTTTTTTTTTTAATTCTTACTTGAAACTTAGAGAAAATTGCGAATCTGGACGCTATTTTGTATGATGTTTTATGAGATCTTACAAGAGAAAACATGTACCATTCGTTTTTTTGCCTCATGGTGACGTTTATAATTATTATATATACTCGTATATATATTTTTTAATTTTGAAAACGTTTTCGTGAAAAAAAACTAGTCCAACTGTTTGTTTGTTCCGAATTGCCACGCCTACTTATTTAATTTTGCCTTTTTTGCCACCAGGCAGTTGCAAAAGAGATTTCCATTTAACCACAAAACTCCATAACAATATTCATTGTTGCTCTCAAGTCATTTGCCATTCAAATTTGTAGCTTTAGGCGGTGCCACGCCCCTCACCAAAAAGTAATATTAAAAGTGATTTTCATCTCATTATAACAAAACAAAAAATTAGTTGAGACTTTATACCCAGAGACAAGGCTATATGTTTCGAAGGTCGGAAATTTTTTTTTTTCCAAAAAACTCTTTTTTTTTCAGAGACCTACAACTTTTGAAAAATATCAAAAATTAACAAAATGGCGTAGTTCTGAAAAAAGTGTCGTTTCTTGGGGTAAAAAAAATGGTCGTTTTTTAATGCCAAATTGACAATTTTCAACTAATCAAAAAGATCGTAGGTCATTGTATAATATATTCAAGAATAATGAGTTTCAATTTGAAGTCGATCGGTCAATTTCTTTTTGGGTTATAATGTCAGCAATTTGAAAAATGTCGTTTCGAGAAAAACGCGTTTAAAATTTCAACTATCGTTTTATACTTGCGAGCGAGCGCTCATTAGAACGCTGCCATTCAAAAACTATTCAAGATACGAAGATGAAAGTATAAACTATCGAAACAACGTTTTTTGAAAATGTCACACTGGTATAGCCCCTTAAAGTACTCATACCCTGAGAATAAACTATATGTTTATGAAGGTTTTCGGCACGCTTAATTCGAAACTTACCTCAGAATTGCTCCATCATTTCAGGTTTTCAAGACATCCTAACCTAAAAGTGCTATAAATAACGTTTTTGACAAATTCTAGGTTATATAGCATCGTGAATTTATTTATTTTTCAAAGAACTACATATGTATGAGATTTTAATGTATAAGTCTTTTTCATCAAATGCCGTTGAGTTTTCTAAAATATCTTTTTTGTCTCGCTGAGCTATCGCATTTTGAAATTGGTCCCTACTAAGTTTCATGTATAGGGAAAATCATAAACATGAAAATATCGAAATTCGATGCATCGGCGTAAAAGCAAACTCGACGGCATTTGAAAAAAGAAGACTTGCACTTTAAAATCCCGTAGTTCTTTGAAAAATAAAAAAAAACCATAATGCCACATAACCTCAATTATGTCAAAAATGGCGTTTTTAACACTTTTAGATTAAGATACCTCGAAAATCTGAAATGATGTAGCAATTCTCAGATTAGATTCGAATTTAGCGTACCAAAAACCTTCGGAAGCATATAGTTTAGTCTCAGGGTATGAAAAATGTCAGTCTGAGATATCTGATACACAATCCTCTCAAGCTTTATTAAAATAAAAGTAGCCATAATTTACATTTAAAAAAAAGTTCGTAAGTGCTAGAGGTGTTTTTTAAGCAAAATAAATTGCATTAAAAAAAAAAGATTATCTGTAGCTTTAAGCCAGGAGGAATAAGTTGGCATTTTGTCATACGTCAAACTTGCCTTAGTGTCTTAGTACAAATTTTTCATGCAAATATATTCCATGCCTTTACACAAAATATATGAAATAATTTTCTTAGTGTAGCGTGCAAATAACCGTTAGCAAAAACATTATGATTATTTTTGATTTTGTGGGTCGTCGTTGAATGCGCGCGGTCATCGTAAACAAGTTAGCGATTCGATATTCTTCATTAGGTAATTGGCAAGACAGCGCACAAACCAAAAAGTGGGAAAACAACAGCGGCAACAAACTACTTACACTTGGAGTTGGATAGGAAGGAAACTTGTATTTCTAATAATTTTTTAGTTTTGCAAAGAAATTCTGGATTTTGCGTAAAGTTTGAGCGTCGGGTTGGCCAGCAGCAAATGGTTATGGATAGAATGCGTCAAAAATTGACAATTGTAATGTTAACAGAGTGTAAAAGTTTTCAATACATTCAAGACTTTCATATCACTTCAGAATGCTGATTTGAATGTAAAATTTAGTTTATGTTCCTTAGAAAATTGAAAAATTTAAACTTTTTACTTTAAAAACGAATTTTTCGAATAATTCTTAAAGCCTTGTTGGTGCTCAAGTGTTATTTATTATTGAAAATGTAAAAGGTACATGATTTTGCACTTTAACAAGCAGTCGAACACAAGCCAACCATCAAGCAGCCTATGCTCATTTTGTAGTTTTTTTTTAATTCAAAGCCCAATGAACTTGCAGGCTTTGTTTTACAAAGCAAGATCAACCAGAAAGCGTGCTTGTGAGATGCGCTACTTAGCTAATTTTGACAGTGCCATAATGGTGAAGATGTTGATGATGCTGCTGTTCCATGATAGTTTTATAGCCAACAGTAACAAAACCCACAAATGTGGAGCAGTCAGCAAAGCATTGAAAAATACTAAAACCTAAATTGTAAAACGCAAAATTTTCCATCAATTTAAAACAAATCCAAAAGTTTTAAGGACTTTAGTCAATATAAATGAAATGAGAGCATATCCAACAATGTGTGAGCATAACCAAAAAAACAACTGGATAAATTTTAACCAAATTGCTTTAGTTTTATTTCTTAGACACTTGGTTTCAGTCTCCATGAAAAATTCTCGCTCTATTCATATTTAATATCAAGTTATTAAATTTTTTATATTGCTTAAAAGAAACCATTTGCGCAAATGGAAACAAGCATACAAGCACAACATGGCAATTGAGCAGGGCCTGATAGCACTGCTGCTGGTATATGTGGCTTTCTTAAAATTAATTCTTCATGCAAATAAAAGCTACTCATAAAAGGCCTTGACACAGCTGACGTGCTATAAGTTGTGACATTGGAAGGCAAAGCAGAAGGACTCCAGGTATTTTTTGCTTTTCATATATTGCAATGTTTTATGATTCGCCATTACTTTTCTGTCATCTGCATTTTACATTAACTTCATCAAATGCAGACAAATGGTTAGAAGTAAAGAAGGGTGTGCATGTTGCCAGGATGGTCTGCCGTTTCATGTAGTGTTAAGGTGTTAGAGTGTTGTGTATTATTCAATGTCAAATTCTAAAATAAAAATCAAAAAAAAAAAGTTTAAAAAAAAACTTATTCAGAGTCTCACGATGTCTTATAATTTTATTTTTACCAAGTACTTCTGTGAGCCCTGCTAAGGCAAGTGGCCTTAGAAGGCCTGCTGATGAGAGAGCAAACTTTCTTATGGCTACACCTTATTGGTTTCTTCTGAGAATTTGGGTTTGCTTTGAAAAAATCAAATTTTATTTGATTCGACCTATTTGATAGTCCAAGCGCCATTTCAGAAATTGAGGATTTTGATTTGCCACCTAAACAGCATAATTTCTGTGTTCTTTGTTCTATTTTTGTTAAGCTCAAGTTATTTTAATCCAATGACTACACCAAAACAGTAGCTACAGCTGCAAAAAATCAGCAACAGAATTATTGCTCCAGTCATTTGTGTCAAAATTGTAATGCAACAGTTAGCAAATGCTGTGTAATGCATTTTAACGTAAACAACAACAGCAACAACACTAAGTCAAGAAATGTCCGCCCACTAGATCTAAAATATATAAAAGAAGAGCCAAAAAAAAACAGTAAATGAAACGAGTACAAAAAACAAACATTTACAAAAGCGCAGGCGTAAATCTTTACCGCAACTTGTTGCAGCAGCAATAGAACACAGCAGAACAAGAATATAATGGCAGCAGCAAAGGCAACGCAAAATAAAAAAAGAAACATAAACTTTGCCGCAAGAATTTCGATGGCTCTCAGTGGATAAGCCGCCGAGTCATCATAGTCAGTTACAGTTATTTGCTTGAGTTTCATTTGAAAAAAAAAGATGCAAGTTTTTGTTGTTCTTCATTATCTTGTTAGCATTGCTGAAAATTAAAATTATGATGCAGCATTAACTTGGCTAACGAGTATTACAGCAGCAAGAGCAGCAGCAGCAACAGCAAATTTACATCTAATGCTGCAGCTCGTTTACAAACGTTGATTTGAGTTTCCTGATCAGGGCCGCCAAGTGGAAAATATTTTTAATTTACGGCTATTCCTCCTGCAACTCGTCACTGGCAATACTTTCAGAGTAAAATTGGCCCTAAAATTTTTTTCTCAACCGTCGCTGTTCGGTGCTGGTATTTCTAGTAGGTTTCTTCTCAGTTCTGTAAAATCAGACAATAAGGATAACAGAATGGTTGCGAGAAGAAAGATGGGTCGAGATTATTTATGGGCTGCTGCGGTTTTGAATTATTATTTTGAAAATTTTTCGTTAATTGCTCGTTTCCTGTAGGGCGTACAGAAATTTATCTGAAATAAAATCTAGAGAACAGGCAAGCTCCCACAAAAAGGGTTCAGTAAATTTTTCATAGGTGCGACCATTTTCATGTTATTTAGTGCAGAAGCAAATATTCACTGTTTCCTTTTTTTGTAACGCAGATAATGAGGCGTGGCAGATATGGAAAAGTATATATGTTAATGTTCAGCGTCTCAGAGTCAACATAGCCATGTCTGTCTGTCTGTCTGTCTGTGGAAATAACGATTACAGAAAAACCAAGCAATAATTGAATGAAATTCGGCGCACAGCCCACACCTTCAAACGAGCTGCTTAGAATGGAAAATGGACGATATCGGTTCAATGATGGACCTACCACCAATACAAATAATATATATTGAAACGCTATATTGAAAGAGCGGTAATACCAAATTTCTAAAAATAATACGAAAAACTTAAACAAGCTCTGGACGACAACTTGACGAATTTCAACGAGAGGGCATGTCACTTCCCATGCATTCGAAAACTTCAAAACTCGGAGAGAAATATTTAAGATAATAGAATCAAATTTCACAAACATACAAGAAATAGCTCTAGTATCAGACAAAAGTTAGGTGAGTTTCGAAAAGAAGGCGTGACACCTCCGATACAAGCAAAATCTTCAAAGCGCTATACTGAAAAATCTATTCAAGGCAATCAAACCAAATTTCATGCAAACAATAGGAATGATTCAGAAAATCTCTTGACAGAACTGGTAGAATTCCCACATGTAGGCGTGGCATCCTCCAAGGAATCAAAACTTTGAAACACTATGCTGAGAGAATTATTTAAAGTAATGAAACTAATTTAACACAAACACATGAAATGATTTGTTCGAGCATCCGAAAAAAAAGTTGGCGAATTTCGAAAAGTGGGTGTGGCACCTCCTCCAGAAGCATAAGCTTCAAATTGCTTCACAAAGAGCTATTTAAGTAAGTTTGTTGCAGAATTCAATGAGGGTACGCTAAGAGTCCAAAGACAACCAAGTCAGGAGAATATGGTGGGCAGGAAACCAATTCGCTTTGCCATGACGATCACGCTCTTGTATGCCGATGCGTTGTCATGGTAGAGAATGAATTTTTTTTCAACATGTGCGGTTTTTTCTGCTACAAATCAACGTGCTCCTAGTAATATTGTCCTGTATCCGTTCTGCTCTTTTTTTAAAGTAATCGATGAGAATTATGCAACGGGTATCCCAAAAAAACAGTTGCCATCATCTGGTCCTTCTTCGGCATCGATTCCCCAGTTGTTTGTCTTAAACGCCTCCCAAAAATACACAGGGTGCCGCAGCTGCCAGAAACTTTGACAGTAAATTCATGATGGATAGAGAGAACAAAAAAAAAATATCATTTCGATAATGGCGATATGCTTTCTCGATTTAGCCTATTACTTTTCAGCGCACACTCGAAAAAGTAGTATTTAAAAAATATATTGCAAATATATAAAACATTTATATTGAAATAAACTTTTTAAAACAAATTTTTTGCAAAATTGTCTTAGAATTGCCTGACCAAATACGATAAAATAAATGGAGAACGCGATATCGTCTCATTTCGATGCAATCGTTCATGACGTGCATTGCACTGGAGAAATTCGTTATCTCACGCAGCAGGCAAACCTTCCTTCCATCCCAACGCTTTTACCTTTCATCGTGATTAAGAGAATATCGCCACTATCTTTATAATTCGACCATACAACTATATCCTTCATTAAGAATCAAAGCTAAATCAAGTTCGTTGTTCAAGTCTTTTGTTTTTCAACAAAGCAAAATCGCAGCCAAACAATTGTGTTAGGTTCATCACACACACACAATAATTTGTCGTCTCAATTTGAATATACAAGAGCAATAAAGTTGTTTGAGATTTTAATCAATTGACAGGCAACAACAATTGCACTACTCAGCAGCAGCAACTGTTGCTAATAATACCACAATATATTTGCTATAAAGAGTACTTAGGGCGCGCATTGATCATCGATTTAATTCAACATCAATTTTGTGTGTGTGTGTGTGCGCGATCGCTGACATTTATGTTCATTCTTTTCGACTTCGACTGTTTAATCTGGAGTGCGCGGCGAATGCTCGATCATGCATTGGAATTCAAACTGTACGCGATGCCGAGTACCAACTGATTTGGTTGGTAACTTCTATGCCAGTTGTTTTTATCGCTGTTGTTCTTCCACTACACTTCATTGGCATGACGGCGCACGCTTGTGCTGGCGCATTTTGACCCTTCTTTTTTTTGTTTTTGGTTTATTCGTCGTTCTTCGCTTGCAATCGCGTTCTTCCGATGATTCGCCTTTGTGTTGTAACAGTAAATTTTCGTTGCATTCTTTTGTAGCCGGCGCATAACAATTACACGCCTCCCCTGTTGTTGTTGTTGCTGCTAAACGCTGTGTTGTGTTGTGTTGTTTTCATGAGAATTGTGCGCATGCGCATGCGCAACATAATCAGCATCAATCGCTTGCAATGCAAATTATTTCTGTTCCAATTTCTGTGTTGACGTTGAGATCTCGTTTGCGTTCATTCGTTTGTTTTGCATTTTTTTTCTTTTGAGCTTGGGAGTAGTGCAGCTTATAACTTGATACCATTGGTATTTGATGCAGTTTTGATTTGAGAGTCATATGATATAAATTTAAGAAAATTAGATGAATGTTGAAAAGATCAAAGAATGTTGAGTAAATTGAAAAACAACGAAAAAGTTCATAAAACCGTGAAAGTAAATTTTTCGCAAGTTCACTTCATCAGAGAATTACTTTCATACTCGCCAGTCAATATCGATACAAAGTATCGATGCTTTTCACTTCCGAACATTTTACTACATTCAACTTCATTTTGATTTTTTTTTTATTGCTGTTGCAGATGCTGCGATTTGTTTCTGTTCTACTTTTAAGCAGCAACAATTTTATTTTAGTTGTTGCTGTTTTTTTATTGCTGCTGCTATTGTTGTTGCTTTTAATGTTGCCAATAACTGCCAAAGTTGGCCACAATAAATGCTCATCAAATCAGAAATTGAAATCAAATCATGTTGTTGTGAATTTTCCATGATTTTGTTGCTTTTTATGGAGAATTATTTATTTGTTTTATTGCTGCGATTGTTGTTATTTCTGTTGTTGTTGCTGTTATTTTGTCTTTATTCTATATCTTAGAATTCTACTGCAATTTGTATGTTATTTAAGTCACAAAAAAAGAAACTCATAATTTGTACATGCAGTTGACCTGAAATATTCTATTTCTAGGAATCAAATTTGATTGAACAAATTTTTGTAGCTCAAAATAACTAGGCCGCCGCGTTCTTGTTGCAACCTACATTTGGTAAAGTTTTTCAGTATGGTATTCAGTATTTTATTATCTCGCTGTAAATTCACTAAAAATTTAAAAACTTTAAAATATGCTGATATTAAAAAACTATTATGAAAAATTTTTTTTATAAAGTTACTAGCTGACCCGGCAAACGTTGTTCTGCCCTCCCTGTTCATGTCACTATCTTCAGCTCCCTATCCCTATCCCTATCCCTATCCCTATCCCTATCCCTATCCCTATCCCTATCCCTATCCCTATCCCTATCCCTATCCCTATCCCTATCCCTATCCCTATCCCTATCCCTATCCCTATCCCTATCCCTATAACTATCCCTATCCCTATCCCTATCCTGTTTGTCATTAAGAGGGTAAAACTTAATTTTCCGAGTGACACATATCAATGTTTCTTTGTCAGCTAGCCATAAAGTCTCTGACGAAAAACTTACGTACTACCACGTAACAGCTGCGTTCAGAAAAAGAATTTTCGCCCGTCTGTGCTACGTGTGTAATTAAAAAGAAAAATATCATTCTTAACAAAAAAGGAAAACAAAAATCCAATTCAAAAACTATATCCGCTCATTTGATCGTTTGCATCCCAACTATGTTGGCGTTGATTTTACTATGTCGATTATGTCCAATTTTTATGATGCTAAAAATAAATTAAATGCTGTAGCTATAAATAGCGATAAAAAACTCTACGCAATAACACTTGGCGGTGGAAAAACAAAAACAAAAAGTTCCAAACAGCAACGCTAAAAGATGACACCATTCAGCAGAGACAATAAAAATAAAAAAAAGAAGAAGAAAAAATCGCACAGCACCTTGCAGCCACACTTCTCTGCAGCAGCAGCAGCCAGCATTCGTGTTTTGTTTTAATTAAAACTTAACGACTTATTTTATTTATATGCAGATATGCAATACTACGACCAGTCATAACAACATCACATGGTACTTGGCTTGTGGTCACAATGCTGGTGGCACTGTTGCGCTATCTGACGCTAACAGCGCCAAGGCATTGAAATAAAACGAAGCGTAGAAGACTTAAACGATTTACGATTTGCAGCAACAAGTTAGCCATAAAAAGGACGCGAACGATCCATTGCTATAGCCAAGAAGCTATAGACGAATAATCGAAAAGTTGATACCGATTTTATGAAATTACATTGAATTTCTAATGTGCTCCAAAAGAACTTCTAATATGTAAAACTTAAAAATATATATTAATAAAAATATTTGTTGTTGTAGTTTTTGTATTTGTTGCCTTGATATGTATAAAACATTTTGCGCTTCATGCACGATTGGCAGTTTCAGTTCAATTCAATTTCTAGTTGAGGAAACTTTTTCATTTCATATTCAACTCATGTTCAATTTGTGGCGCATGTGAATGCGCTTTAATTTGCTTGTAGAACTGTGCTGAATTGCTGGTTGTGTTTTGCGGCAGCAGCGGGCGGCAGTGGGTTAAGGAGCGCACACAAACTCCGGTTGCAAGTGGAATTTCAAATTCAAGAAACGCGCTCTTCAAATTATGAAATTAAATCAAGCGAAGAATCGGCAGCAGCAACAGGAAAACATAGCGCAGAAACATTCTGTTGGAAATTGCATTGATTTGAATTTTAAAAAGTATTTTCTTTAACACATGCGCATATTTATGTGAATCCTTCTAGTAAAATATTAATAAAATTTTATTAAGTCATAAAAAAATGGGCAATTTCTTCTATTTCTCTACTTGGATTTGCATAAATTTCTTCTGTTGGACTTTTTTTTGTAAGTTTTGTTTTTTTCCATAATCAGGAAGTGTTTTTCTTAATGATTTGCATAATGAAGGACAAAACTGATTTGTAAGTTCAAGTTGAGATTTGAATTTTAATCAATGATTTTGTTGGCTTTAAATTTTAAGAGAACAACTAAAGTCCATAAAACTTCAGTAGCTCATTTCTGAGTCAATTTCGTGCGCTTAATGAAGACGATGTTTGCAAAAAGAGGCGCATGTTTGTTCACTTTAAAGAAAATAACTTAATAACACTGCAGAAAATTTGTGCACGAAATAATTGCGTTTTTTTAACGTGAACATCTTGGCAAAACAATAAATATATAGCCTTATTTTTTACACACCTGCTCAAAATGGATAGTGACATCAAACAAGGCTTAAAGCAAAACGTTCCTTAAGGATTTTTCTTTCAATTTTTCATTGAACAACTTTCAAAGAACAACTGAAATACTTCAGTAGCTCATGTCTGAATCAATTTTGTGCACGTAAAAAACACAGTGAGGATGAAAAATGAGCGTTTGATATGAAAACTTCGTTCACTTTAAAAAAACAACATAATTTTTTCCTAGGACCGCAGAAAATGTGTGCACGAAAAAATTACGTCGACCATATTTTTCGTGTACATGTTAAGAAGAAATCAATATTTAGCCATAATTGAAGTTGAGGTCCTTTAATCTGAAATCCTCGCACTCGGATTCAATGTTGTCAAAACAAACTATTCAGAACCATATCCTTCCACTACAGATAGCGATACCGACTCAGATTTTAGGGTGTAAAAAAAACTTGCCTATTACTCGCACAACTGTCAGATGAGAATTCTGCAAAAACCTACCGTATTACTGAACGATCTCTATGAAGTTTTAGATAGCGCTACTGCTGCAATCGTATGTTTTGCATGACGGTGGATTGATTAACAATTCTGACGTCTCCCATATTATAGACAGAAACATATTAAGAAAAGAAAACAAAATGCTAGCGCTAAATTGAGTACTAAGTCTAAGAAATTTTCACTATAAGCTCTCCATTTGAATGAGAGGAAGCACAACACATTCGTGGTATATGTAGCTCATTCGAAAAGGTTATGTAGAGTAAAAAAAAAACCTTACACACTAATTCAAGAACCAGGTTCAGACTTCAACGACCATGGTACTCCAAATTCTCAAAGCTCTACAGATATTGTCGCTTCTATTATTTTTTACCAGTCTGATCGTGGTGCTACTTTGAATAATTAGTTGTCATAGAATGTGAAGGCACTGCTATTAATGCAGCTTGGAAAAATGATCTGAATCACCAAATCGAAATATATTTGGGAAAATCGTTGCACTGGGCAATTTGCCTTCTTTATTTCAACGAACTGCCATTCCAGCATCTATTTCAACACCTAGACGTTAAATCAACGGGACCGAAATCTTTACGCGGACATATCGGTGTAAAGCTTAGTGGCTGCGAAAAACGTTCAGCAATTGGATTCAAAAGTATTGGCTGTCAGATCCTCACAATAGACATAAGTATGCTAAGTAAGGATCAGCAATATCCGATTTTCCTATGGTAATAAAGTAAAGAAACTGTAAAGAGCACTTCACTGTAAGAGATCTTGGTTCCTTGTCCTACTCAAGTTGGTTGGCAAATCGATCTCGCAGATTGTACTTAAGTGGAGGTGTGAGTGTGAGAGGTGTGATCTAATTTTTTTAAAAAAATTCATGTTTATAGTAATCGTTGCTGTTGAGCTTAACAAAATAATTATTATTAATTTTCAACACGGATACCTAAAACCATGAAAATTCTAAAAAAAATAGATTCCAAAAATGGTGCATTATCAGACCAGACCGTTATTTTTTTTTATGAACAGCACGTTTGAATACGAAAGTTTTGAAAAAAATGTGCACTGTGATCGATTATTCAAGTAGCTATGAACATTCCCAAAAAAAAAGTTTGCAATAATGCATATCTCTTCAATGGCTTAGTAAAAAAAAATTGTGGAGTCCTACCAAGAATTAAAAATAAAAAATTCAAAAAAATCTGAAGTGCACAACAAAAATGGCATACTATTTGACGTGGAATTCCCCATTAGCGTTCTGAAAAAAGTTTTTGATTTTGTTATTATGCTAAAGGGTGTTTTTTTTAGAGGTATAGAGCTTCGAATTGAAATAAAACACAAGAAAATCGCTTAAATGTCCATCAATTTGGCTTTATTGGAAGGATAATTTTATGCCATTAATGTTTAAATATGATTTCGGGCATGTGGCCGCCGCGGCTGGATCGAATAAAGCCAATTCTACAGGTCCAATTTTGAACCACTTTTTCGAGCATATGGGGCCGTATGTCGGCAATAACGCCACGAATGTTGGCTTCCAAGTCCCCTAACGTTTCTGGTTTGTTGGCGTAGACGAGCGACTTCAGATATCCCCAAAGAAAATAATCCAATGGTGTCAAATCACACGATCTTGGTGGCCAATTAACAGGTCCATTCCGCGAAATTATGCGCTCATCGAATGTTTCCTTCAATAAATCGATTGTGACGTGCGCTGTGTGGCATGTAGCGCCGTCTTGTTGGAACCACAACTCATCCACATTCATGCCATCCAATTCGGGAACAAAATAGTCGGTTATCATGGCTCTATACCGGTCTCCATTAACGGTAACTGACTCTCCAGCATTATTTCGGAAGAAGTATGGCCCAATGACTCCACCAGCCCATAGAGCACACCAAACAGTCAGTTTTTGTGGATGTAATGCCGTCTCAAAGGTCTCATGTGGATTCTCTTCACTCCAAATGCGGCAATTTTGCTTGTTGACGTAGCCATTCAACCAAAAATGAGCCTCATCACTGAACAAAATTTTGCGATGAAAATCAGCATCGAGATCAATCTCATTTTCGGCCCATACACCAAAATCACGACGCATTGCATGGTCTCGCGGCTTTAATTCTTGCACAAGCTGGATCTTGTAAGGTCGCAAGCCAAGATCTTTGCGCAAAATCTTCCATAAAGTTGATGGACAAAGCTCCAATTGCTGTGCACGGTGGCGAATCGATTCATTCGGGTCCTCTTCAACATTTTGCTCTACAGCGGCAATTGTTTCTTCGGTGCGCACTGTTCGACGTCTCTGCGGATGCGTATTATCACATAGAGTAAACGTAGTGCGAAAACGATCCATGGTTAACCGAATTAATTGCTCTGATGGACGATTATGTCGACCATAAAATGGACGGAGCTTGCGGAAAACTTCGCGAACTGAACCATTATTTTCGAAATAAATTTGCACGATTTGCAAGCGTTGTTGTTTTGTCAACCTGTTCATGATGAAATGGCAAACCAAATTGAACATAAATGACATTAGAGTTGCCAGATTTGACCATAAAATGCCAGTTTTATCTCTATTTGAAAAACAAACCTCTAAAAAAACACCCTTTATTTAGTACATTTGCACTTTACTAATAGGCTTTTTAACTTTGCTTTTAGCTGATTTCGTTAAAGTTGGTCACATTCAGAACTCACCTTAATACGTAATTGTTGCTTTTGCACTGTCTGAACGCAACATTACCTTGTAAAGAAGAGCGTTTTAAATGCGTTTATTAAATGCAATCATTTAAATATTACATACATATGTTGCTTCGAATTTGAAAAATCAACACTAACCAATTCAGTCGTCGCCGAAAGCTTGCTTGTGGTAGTAGTACGATGCTTGTGCGTCATTCTGACGAATGGTTATGATTTATTTTGTGTTTGCGTAATATTTGCTGAACATGAGCAGATAATACAAATGCCTTTAAAATAGTTAACCAAATAATAATGCATGAATTCAAAAAGAAATTAATTCTAATTTGTTGCTTAGATTTATGAAAGCAGCAAAAAAATCCTTCACACGATGAGCAATTAAGGCATGAGAAAGTCGCATTGAAGTAAACAGCATCACTGCACATGCGCAACATTGTCTATACAAACGCTGCGCACAGACAGTAGTAAATGCTGTTTTTCCGCTACTGCTGCAAATATCGCATTACATAATGGGCTACAGTGTGTGAAGGTTAGCGGTGCACTGCAATTAAGACATTTTAATCTTGCGGAAGTGCTATAAAATATCAACTCATTCAAGTTGCATCTGTTGTCCAAGTGCACGTTCAACTGTTCTAACTATGGAGGTTCTTGATGCTTTCAGCTGTCTTACATTGATGCGCGTTACTTGTTTTCCTCTCTCTTTGATGCTATACAGCGTCGTGGTCGCTTAACGGTGTTTAGTTGTAAGTTTAGAAAAGGAAAGAAGAAAAAATTATTTTTTTACATTATCATCAAGTAATTGTTTTTGCCTAAGAACAATAACACCGCCATCTTGATTATATCTCTACCAGTAACCACGATGTTTAAGTGAGCTGCTAATTAAACGTAAATGTTGAGCGGATATTTTATTTCTAAGATTTATGCGATTATGCATAAGCACAAAGGAAATTTCTGTCAATTCGATTAGATAATAAATTGCTTTATCGATATTTTCAAATGAATTCTCAGATATGTGAGACTTACATCCGTTGCGATATAAAATTGTGGTATGTGTGGTATGTTCTGACTTGTTTAATGGTGCGAAAGAAGTATGTTATACAATGCCAGGCGACAAGTAATTTTTAGTGGACATAATGCAAAGCTGAATTTGCAGGAAATGTTTCATTTGTTTCCCACCAGCAAACCATTAACTTATTTCCATTAAAAGAAAGTTGCCGTCACGCTACAAGTAGGTTCATCCCAATATTTCCTAAGTCATTCACTTTACAGTAAAATTATTTTCCAATTTCGCATTTTAGAAAAAATCTTCAGCTCATTTATTTTACGTAAATTTTAGAAATTTTTTCTTTCTTGTTTTTTTTAACAAACCGCATCTGCAGCTTCATTAAACATTTGCTTTAATTGATAGTTGCATTCAACGTAAGCAACATGTCGGCGCGGTTGGCTTCATTAAGCTTCATACTCAACATGCAATCAATAGTTTTGTTTTCATATCTTGATTTTCAATACAATGTATTTACAATATTCTATTTTCACTGCGACGAATTAATTGTGGTCGGTTTTATTTTTTCATAGAAATGCAGCTATTTGAAAGTGTGTCAATTTCATTTTTAGGTTATGTTTAAGTGTCAATTTTATGCACGCAAGCGATTCTTTTTAATTGTGCCATAAACTATGAGAAGCTATTATTTCCTTCTAGAAGAGTCAGTCCAAGATATAAACAACATTTTGTTATTAATTTGAATATTATCAAAAAAAAAAAACAAAAAACAAAAGATTTAAGATAAAACTTTGTTTTTGCTAATTCTTTAAGTAACATATAACTAAACTATAACTTTAGTAAATAAATCAAGTGAAATTTAATCTAATAAAATACTTGGATAAATTTATAAAGCTTCTCTTTCTAATATACAGCGCAAAACTAATACAGCCAATTTCAATGTGTCGACAGAAATTCATCAACCTAAATTTTTTTTTTTATTTATTAAAACTTTTATTATTTGTCTCCATAATGTTGTTATTAATTTGCTTAAGCTCATTTAAAAAAGTCTAATATCACTCTCTGCCGCTATGACTGTCCAATAGTCAGTATTTTATAGGTCCATCTGTTTCTTGAAATATCTAACAACAGTCATCTGCTTGAAAAAAAAAATAATGAAAAGATTTTGAGATGAGACAACAAGCAACATGTTGGCGCACCTACTGTAACTGACAACAAGACTGCCGGTGTCTTAGTAGGTGTCTCGACTGCGTGGTCGTACTGCTGGTGCAGCCAGTTACTGTCTTAGATTGATGGTTCGTTAAATTTTGATTTTGGTGATAAGTAATGGCACATACATAGTACATACCATTGTTCAGTCAATTCTGCAGTGCGGGTGCGATGATACCGCATGCAAGTGGAATGTGCCTCAAGTTCAGGGACATCATAAAAAGAGATACACTTCGTTATGGTAGAGCAGTTTAAATTGAAAAGTTTAGTTGATGTAAAAGAGCAAATCAGACGGTTACAACCTGTCATTGTTGGACTCACTACATTTTTTTCAAACAAGAGATAAGGGTGCAACTCTATATGTGAAAATTTCTGCATCTATTTTCTCGAAACTAAGTCGTTGTTAAATTTATTTAGAAGAAAATCGATGGACTCCTTAGAATTTCTCTAACAGAATTCGTTGCAATGATGTCACGTTTCGAATTTTGTTTTCTGGAAAGTTCGATTTCATGATTGACGATTTTTGAAACATAAAAGCATTGCATCAATATGTAAAATTTTACAGGAATATTGATCGTTGTCAACTTTAAGTTCATTTATCATTTTATTATAATGTAGATAGTTTATATATTCTATATCGAAACTCTGTATGGCAACATTCTACAGTGAAAAAATTTTATATACGACAAATATATATGGGTTTTATTGATTTTCTACCCCCAATAAATGCTAAACTGCCTAAACTCTAGTAACTAAGAATTTTAGTCAAAATGACACAAGCCACCCACTCGCAAGTAGAAGAAATATTTCATTTAAAATGTTTCAATCGGATATGATTTCTGAGAGAAAAACAGGAGAAGCAGTTTAAGTGGACTCAAAAAAAATGAGTTCTTTGCAAATTATTTCACTATCGATTTAGAAAATATTTTTTTTTTGTCAAGTAAAAACTGCGTAACTTTCGATAAACAAGAGAGAAATTTCGACCATATCTAAATCAAAACTTAGCTTACCTTGGTTTTTCCTTTATGCCACAGTTTTATCCTTATTCTTAGCTAAATCGATAAATTTTTTTAAGATTGTTGATATTTCGCATAGATGAGTGAAGATAAAGATCCGAATGCAGAAAACTTTTCATTAAAGTGAAGGTAATGAAAAAAAAATTAAATCTACCCTTTGAGTAAATTCTAAAATTGTGTGGTAAATAAAATATGGCAAAAAAAAACAAGTTTCTCTTCGTTACCTGCTTTCTATTACAAAAATAACAACAACAAAAAAACGCCTTACGGACAAAAAATGTCAAATGAAAATTTTCGCTAATTACTTTTTGTCAAAAAATTGCAACAATTTTACATAAAAATATAATTAACTACGTAACAATTTAAAGCTTGGAAAACCACATTGTCAAAATATTCGCATGTCACTTAAGCCGAATGATTAATTTGTCATTTTTTTCAATTAAAAATTTGCTATAAATTCGAGCAAAAGATATCAAGAAAAAAGTTTGACTCTAAAATATAGAAAGAAAGAAAAAACAATAAAAAAAAAATGTTTGCTGGCATTTGTATGTGTCAAAAAAAAAATGAGAAAAAGTTCGTTGCCTAAGTCTTTCATTTTGAGCAATTTCATTTTAGAAGTTGAATTCAGCAAATACATTTTTTTAATAAATGATGTCATTTGACATCAAAGCGCAATCAAAGCGAAATTTTTTTTGTCAAAGATGTTAAACACCAAATATTGACACTTGGTACCAATTTTGGCAAACATTTGCTTAAATCACAAAGATATGCGGGTACAAAACATGAGCAAAGCATTAAGGAATTCAAAAAAAAATGTACAAATTTATCAAAATTATTTAACAGAGTAAAGGTGTAATAATAAAGCAAATGAAACAAAAAATATAATCAAAGACTTTTTACAAACACAAAAAAAAATCCACCGCTAAAAAACGCCTTGAACTTGACCCGAACAGAGCGCCTTCTTGTACAATGGTCTTAAAAGCTTCAGCTGCATAAAAATTCAAGTTCATCGCAGCATTGGCAGTGCATCAGCCGCTGCATCAAACCATGGCAATCAGATTAACACTGGTCTGTGTATAGCCAGCAACAACAACAATACCACTCATTTTCATTACCAACATTTTTTTTTTCGTATTAAGCGTTTTAACATTCGATATAAAAAGAGCAAAAAAAATCTTAAATTAAACCTTTTGACACACGTTAAACGTTTGTCTTATTTTTTTTAGCAGCGTATTTTATACGCTTTAGCATTTGTAATGCTGTGTGTTAACTTTTAGCCCTCATTGTTGTTGCTGCTGCGGCTGTTGCTGCCGCCGCCGTTGATGATTCAATGCTTCGCATCGAATGTGACGCCGTTGTTTGTGTTGATGATGATGTGCGCTTTTCTACGACCGTATGAGCAACGTCGCATGCCATATGTCTGATTTTTGCTGCTGCCATTGTTGTTGTTGTTACATGACAGCCAATAAGTCGCAAGTAGTCTGTTGTCGTTGCAGTGGTGCAATCGCTGTCGCCCCTTGCACTAATCAAGACCATTTTAAAGGTTTTTGTGATTTTTTGTTTTTGCTTTTACTTTTAAGCAATTGAAGGCATTTGGCACAGCGCCGCACAGTGGTGAATATTTCTATTGTCTTGCAAAAAATTATAGTGAGTGGAAAAGGCATACATATTACATTTGACTCAAAATGTTGGCTGTATGCGTAAAATAAGCGACATAACACAAATAAGACGTTCAAAACTATCCTTGATTAGATTTTTATATCATAAACGAGATATAGCATACCTATTTGGAATGTAACGTTTCGTAAGCCATTCAGAAATCTTTGAAAGTTTCAGTTAAGTTACAATAATCTTTGATTTCCATACCCAAAAGTTCTCTGTAATGTGTCAACCATGAAATTACACTTGTAACATATCTGAAACGTTTGTGAAACGTTTCAGAAACATTGCTAGGTTAAGGGGAAAGAAATTTATAATATTTTTTTACTACATCGGATTCTGAAATTTTATGAAACATTACATTTGAAATATATAAGAAAGATATCGATAACGATATTTTCTTTTATATCCAGATCTGTGACGGAGATAAAAAAAAATTGTTTTATTTATTTATCCTTAAACGTTAAACCAATATTGGGTTTAATTGAGTCAGTCTGAATTTCTTAATACTCTTCTTTAACCTTACCAGCCTAAAACATAAAATGACTTGATCAAAACTGAACTAATTTGAGAAAGCCCTTCCAAGCTCTTTAATTTGTCCTTCCTTCAATTTTACTCTCATATTATTTCTATTTCTATAGGTAACTCTAACCATATTCAATCTCTGTTTTTATGCCTCAATCTCTTTTGAAGCCGAGACAATTTTGTATTGACGGTAATTGTGTCATAAAGCACAACTGTACTCAGTTTTATTTTCTGGAAAATAAAACTGGAAAATAAAATTGAGTACAGTTTGAATTATTTCCATCTTTAAGCCACTCTCTTTTGTTCAAGCCTACCAGGTCTCATCCAAAAATGTCAGTTGTCAAGCTCACTTTTGCTTTTCGATTGAAAAGCTTTACTGTCTTTTAGCGCATTTGTCTTATTGCATTCCCTTGGAAAGCCTTCATTATACCATAATATGCAGTTTCTGTTGCTATGAACAGTGCCACGCCTACTTGTTCAAGCCAACATTATTTCGTCCAGTATATGATTTTAATATATAATGCTTTCTTCTCGTGTTTCATTGCATTCTTATGGAATAACTTCGATATACTTTTAAGTTTTAAAAAATTAACTGCTAGAGGAGACACCACGCCCACTCAATTGATTCTTTCCGCTTTACTTGAGCAAAATAGTTCAGTCTCTTAACGTCTTTTAACGAATCTTCATTACACTTCGATGGAAAACTCTCTGTTTATGATTACTTTAAGCCTTGCTTCTGGGAGGCATAACAATCTACGCATTTTTGTTCCGCGTAGTTATACTTTAGCTAGCGGCCATGTTACAACTTTCATTACTATCCATTACAAAGCTTTGGGCTGGAATTTCAAAATTCCTTTCCTTAACATGTCCATGTTAATGTAATTAATCCATTCCAAATTAAGTAATTGATGAACACAATTTCTGGATAGCATATAACCCAATTTACCTACAATTTCTATAGCGACTATATTTTATCTTGTGCATATCTAGCAATCCAGAAATTTTACTTCATTTAAAAAAAAAAAAACAAAAAAAACATTTTTTAATGACATTTTTGTTCGAAATTTTCCAACGAACGGTATCAAAAAAATTAAAACAAACGAAAAAAATATTTAATGAGCGACAGCGCACATTCTACATTGACCGAAAAGGTACAATACCAAACGCCAAAGAAAGCCTCTAAACAGCAACAGGAACTTACAGCATGGCATAAGGTGAGCGAATTCAACACAACACTTCTGCCCGGTAGTACAAATTATTTTACTTTTTCTATTTTCAGATGATTTTTGTTTCTCTTGGCATGATAATTGCGATATCAATATTTATCTTCATCCATTTTGACAATATCAAACTTCAATATTCGGAATTTAAATAGAGTGCAGTGCATTTCACATCACCAGCATGGATAAAAAAACTTTTAAGTCTGCTCATAAGACCATGGATCGCATGAATTTTGATCGATTTACATTTGTTAACGGCTTTTATGAATTTGCAGAAATTGTCAGTATCTCGGAAACTACGCTGAGCAGTAGCAGAAATTTTCAGTTGAACTATTAATTTTTCTTCAATTTTAGATAATTGGCTTTATGTTAACGGCCATTGCAATTACTGTTCTTATATGTGCCGCTTACCTTGTCATATTTAGCATGGATCCAATTATATATCTCATGGAAGAAGCTTATCGAGAATGCAAACATTTTGCAGAGTGGCTTGGAGTCTGTTCGGGTTCGGATGGTACTTGTTAGTATTAGATATAATGAAATTGTTTTTTTTTTATTTTTATATTGTTAACTTAATTTAATAGTTGAAATATATGTAAGTAACGTATGGTAATAGCCGCAAAAAACTGTTTTCTTGTAACCTTATTGATTCAGATTTTTGTAAAAAATAATTAATTAAATCGTATGCATATAGAACAAGTTATTTCATTATTAAAATTATGTAGTAAATTAACCCTTCCCAAACTAAAAGAATTAAAATAAAATTTTAAATATAATCCTACTGTGCATGTTTGCATTTAAAGTTTAAATATCTGACGTTTATGTCTGCGCTTCGTCACCTTTTTTGGTGAAGCTTCAATGGTAGATATTGCTGATGGAAACAAAAACAGTTTTTGCTTTTGTTTGAGTTCAACACTTTCGAAAATTGCCACTTTTTTTGTTTGTTTTTTTTATCTTTAAGTGCACCGTATTATCAACGGTTTAGTTTTTAACTTATTAACTTCTCATTATTATAAGGATGCTCTATGTCGGCACAAAAATGGGCTGGAAAAGAAAAAGACAAAAAGATGATTTTTTAATTGCTCATATCAATCAATGTTAAACATGACAGCGTGCTCACAAATTAAATCGAAATGATAAAGACTTAAAATCGTAGTGGAAGAATGCAATGAAAAAATAAGAAATTAAAGGCAGTGAAACAAATATAATTAACATTTCAACTGTCAGCAATGAAATGTAATTAACATGGTTCTTAGCTTATGTTTCTTGGTAAGTTCACATATCACATTTAGTACTAATTGCAGTACTAGAGTTCTTTTCATCAAGTCTGCAGAGAAGTTGAATCTCCAATTATTCATCTATTAATAGGATTGGTGGCAGTTTAAAAAGTTTTTATTATGTGGTGTAGATAGAGCATCCTTGAAAATAACTATTCATTTGAAGGGTTTAACCGTTTGTTTTCTTATTCGATATATCAATAATTATTGTTATAAATTATAAGAATAACTTTTTGAGAAGGTATATTGTCGTGTTGATCTTCCACAACTCTAGCCGATTTCAGCAAACATTCTTACATCAGCGCTTTTTGACGCCAAAGCAATATTCCTCATTTATCGTTTGTTCTTCTGGAAGGAATTCAAAGTGGTTACTCATTGCGGATATTGAAGAAAAAGCAATTCCTTATTTTTTTTTTTCGGAATGCATACCAAATTTAAATAGTCTGTCTTCATTTTCTTAATTCAAAAACTAATATGATGACTCATTTAAAATAGACCATTTAAGTTGATATATGCCATGAATGTTTGTTCTTCTTTAACACAAAGGATCGTGCTATATATCCGCCAAAAAATTGCAAGGTTTCAATGAGGAAAGTTGTTCTTGGCATGATTATATGTAATTCGAACACTACAAATGTATTCATTGAAGTTATAATGAAGCTCATGTTAAGACCAAAGAGCTTTTTATGAATGACAAGTGACAAATGCGGCTAAAAAAGTCACGTTCTTTGGCACATAAGCCATTTGGGAGCACTAACCCACTCGGCATGTAACGTTTCGTATACCTTTCACATGAAATCGTACAAAGTTTGAGTTACGTTTCAGAAATCTTTCATTTTTACTTCAGAATGCCTTTAGCAATGTGCTAATGAACGGCTATTGATTTTTTTTTTTTGAAACATTTCTGAAACTTTACAGAAATCTTGTAAGATAGAGGGTAAAAAACAAACATATTTTACTGTGTCAACGGACTCTTTTTTTATTCTGCGTCATCGGGACTCTTAATTATTGTTTGATTTTACCCGCATCATCACTTGCGATGAGGCAGCAATTGTTTTTCTTGACGTTTTTATGCAGTGGGTATATTCACTTATATTTGTATCCTGATATCCTTTATATATGTTACCCGTCTGTCTGTCTGTCTGTTGAAATCACGTTTACGGGAAAACTAAGCAAGCAAATTCAATTAAATTTGGCACATAGGTCACACCTTCTTACAAGCTGCTAGCATGTAAAAATGGACAAAATCGGTTAACGGCCACGCCCACCGCCCATACTCGACTATAAATATACCCTTGCACATTTTGAAGAAAGTTGCTGCGATTTTGATGAAACTTGGTGATTTGGTGAACATGTGAACAATATCGAAATTGGGCTAGGTTTCAAATTTGCAAAGGCTCTTAAAAGAGCATGGCACGGCCCTAAATTTAAACTTTAATAACGCCATAACTTGTTAACCGTGCAAGGTATTGAGATGAAATTACATACACGGATACCAGTCATGATTATCTTGAATTGTGCTTAAAGTGAGCACAATTGGAAAGGTGGGCGTGGGACTTTTCAACAATTGAAAATTTTGGTTTCGTATAACTCACAATTCGCACATGCGCTTTTCATGAAAATTTTAAGTAATTAATTTTCAATGTATTTTTAATATTTCAATGCTGTGGCCTGGCGGAAGATAGCACCTTTACTAATTTAATTTATAATTGACAATAATTTACACTAAACATAGTATCAAGCGGAGAATCATAAAACAATATTTAGATTTCATTAGAAAAATTTAGTAAACATTCGATTTGTAACCTTTCAGAAATACTTCAGAATGATAATTATCTTCGGGTCTATTTTCTGATTTTCTTATTATTTATTTTTCGATGCTCTCCGACTTTTTCAATGTTTTACCTTACAATTCGATACTATTGAACGATTTTTGATTTTATCGATGTTTATCGCTGATTTTGGCTATTGTCAAGATTTCCGATACTGTCTTATATACTCCAAAATTTCCTTACAGTTCGATACTATTGAACGATTATTGTTTTCATCGATGTTTTTCAGTGCTTTTGGCTATTGTCAATATATACAATATTGTCTGATATATTCCAAAATTTACGATGCATTTTTAATTTTTCGATAATCCACGCCAGATATCGATATCATTCAACTTCTCGGTGCTATTTGAAGCTGTAAAACTTTTTTTTTATGTTTATCACTACTACGTTCTTTCTGAATGTATTCCGATACTATTCAACTTTCATGCATTTTTTCATTACTCTTCTACTTCTATTAACATTTTTGAAGTTTTTTTCAAAACTTTTCGCCTTAACCTAACTTTTTCGATTCAATTCGACTTTTAAGCTACTCGATATTTTTTCCGAAACGTTATCGAACTTTGTGTAATTAACGTGGTTTTTCAATATTAATCGATTTATTCGAACTTATCCGGTTTTTTTCAAAACAATCATTACCATACGACTTTCCGATAACCTTTCGTGCTATTTGAATGATTTTCGTATTTTATGGGCTTATTCCCTTTATTGTTTTGAATTTGATTTAATTGAAGTTTCACTACTTTATTTATTTCCTAACACAAATCTCTTATCTTTCAGACACCATGATCTCATAGCATTTTCAGCTACACAATTAAAAAAACAGACCAAATCGCGCTATGGTGATCTACCAGACAGCATTGCTGACGAAATTGTCAGCTTGTTAAACAAAATCAATTGGAATTTTACAGCTTTTTACCATAAACTACGCAAATTTTTTATGGTTAAGATCAAACGAACGACATTTTCAGTAACGGAGAAACCAAAACTGTTGCCAGTCGACCAATCGAAATTAAAATTCTTAAAGATATTGGTGATTATGTGGCACACAAGAAATGCTTGATTTGGAAGTAAGTTGTTTTATTGGACATTGTATGAAGCTGTTAATTTTATCTTTTCTCAGAGTAATAAAAACTAAAATTTCTTTAAAAATTTTTTTTTTAACAATGATATAGGTCATATGTAATGAAGTAATTTGCAAAATTGTAAAAATTTTACAATGAAATAACTCTCTGTTTCTTGTTAGGAAAAATAAATAGTATAGTAATGTCTGTCGGTCTGATTTTTTTTATTACCCAAAGCGAACGCAATAATTAAGCTGACTATAAAATAAGTTGTTTTATACTTTTTTTTAAAAAGACATAGAAAAGTTCACTTTTTAGCTTATCAAGCGTTGACTAACAACCGACTCCCAGCACAATACAAATGGTGTTTCGAAAAGGATTTTTCCACTCATTAACCTTCTAAGCGCTGTCTTTAGTATCTTGGCTAGTTAAGGGAATACATTTAGATTTTGCTCTCAAAGTGCCTACTCCTATGATGTTTAGCTATAAAATAGCAAAATCCTTTTAGCCAACTCACTTAACAATCTTGTTGTATAGTTAAGTTTTAAGCTGTTGCCATTTGCTAGCCATCAACACCGCAGGCTGTACAACTTGACAACATGTCGGAACTTGATTTTTTATGATTTTAAGGACGCTTGCTGTTGGAGTGGCAATTTTCATTTGATAGCCAGTTAGTGGTGCTATAAAAAAATGTCCAACTAAATTGCATGCAACTTTGTCAGCTTACTTACTCAAAAAAAAGGGAAAGAAGAACTATCAGTGAATACATTTCAAGACGAACTGCTTAAACTTAACATATTTGAATTCCCATCTCATTTAGTTAGCTCACACCATAAGAACGAATTGTCAGTTGATATGGCCTCTTCTTTTGTTCAAAAAACAATGAAAGGCTTAATGATGAGGTTTTGTTTGATGATTTTCAACATTTTGTTGAGTGACTGAAGTGTTTTTTTATGCCAACACTCCTTTTTATTCCATCCAGCCAGCCCAGACAACCTCAACTTCAGCTTCAATTCAACTAACCATGACTTGATTTTGTACAACAGTTGACTTAGGTTAAGTTAAGTTTTAATCTGATTTGGTTGGTCATAACGCAAGGTAAGGGCAATAACCAGCAACACATGTTCTACGAATGACTACAGTGAAGAACAAAAAAAGCAAAAAATCAGACAAAAATTAAAAATGTTAAATGATTGTTAAAATGAGATTTTAGTAGGAGAGTTATATGATTTTTTTTTTTGGGGAATTTCGTTTTAGGTAAATTCATTTATCAATGCTCATTTTAACATCATATATCATTTAATATACCGGCATTATTTGTGCTCGTGTGATGATGATGATCTTGGGAAATTGGCTTTTTGCACTTAAAGCGCGAAAATTCTCTTAACACATTACGCTTTGGCGTATGAACTTTTAACTTTTAACAAACTTCAATAGTTTGTGGATTTTTTTGGAGTTTTTAGTTAGAAAACAACAGGAGTAGTATATTCAGTAAACTCCTTACAAATGTAGTAAAACTTGCTAATTTATGAATTTAATATTACAGCTTATCTCATGGACTAGTCAGTTTGAAATACAGTAGTGTCTTGGGGAGATGAATCCCTCAAGAAAATGAAACTGCGAAGAGATGAACGAAATTTTCTTACCAATTGAAGTCGGGAAATTTTGGGTGAACGCTCATTTAAAAGTCTTTTTTTTCTTCGTTTGCTATATTATTTTTAATAATCAACTAATGGCTACGGTAAATTTTTCTCAGAAGACAGACGGTTATGGGCGACTTCAACGCTAAAATCGGAAGTGACAACAATAACCACAAGAACGTACGTAATGGGTCGACTTGTCATTGGCAACAGAAATAAAAAAACGTGCAGTGACGTAAATCTTTTGGTTGTAGAGACTTTGTACAGCACAAGTTAAGCCTAAAAAGACATGTATTTCTCCGGTTGACCGGACAAAAAACCACATAGATAATATCTGTATAAAGAGACCGTGGAAAAATTGCCTACTTAATTAATAACAACAAAGCTAAGCTAAAACAGCTATTAGTCTTCTTAACTATTAAGCTTGAAACTTATGTTAGAGTCAGGAAAAGCACCGACATTGAGTCGGATAACCAGCCCTTTACAACTTCTTTTCGTCTCAAAAAACTAAGCACTATATGAACTCAAGGGCAACTGTTCGCGGGAAATTGAAATTAAAAGATTTTCCGACACTGAATTGCCCGCCCTCATCTTAACTAAATTTGTATGACATCAAGACGTCATATATTACGTAAGACCATACTTGGTTTTACCCTATGGAACAGAAAACCCTCGATGAGCGACGCTTTTTGGGATATCATGGAAAAAGGTCTGCTATCACCAATTTTTTTTTTTTTTTATAGTATTGGAAAATGTTCTCAACATACCTCTGGACTCTATAAATCAAGGCATAGAATTGAATTTTAGCGAGCATCACGAAAACATTGAATATACCGATGACATATGACTCCTTGAAAACAAGCAGTTGGATATGCCAGAAAATCTAACTTCCATCAGAGCTCATCTGATGAATATGGTCTGAAAATCATCATAAATAAAACAGAAAGCATGTCAAATCGTTTAAGCAGTACCAGCAACAGTGTATAGCTTTACTTGCTTGGACAGCGCAATAGCACAGTGGCAGTACCAATAAGGAAATTCATGCTGACATCAACCATGCAATAGGTACCCTCGCTCAGTTTCATAACATCTAGCTCTCTTCATTCTCATCAAACGTGAAGCAAGTTCTCTCTACGGTTGTGATGCTTGGCTTTCTGTGGTACATAATTTATTAGTGCTCACTAGCAATTTTCAACGCCGTATTGTTACGATCCATGGTCATAACAAATCCCGAATTGTTGACCAGTTGCTGTCCAAATCCGACGCGAAAACAGAAATGGTTTGGGAATCACCAGTTGAATTCTGCCGACTGCCATTGGAGTGGAACCCTGAGGGTATCAGGAAACGCGGTGTCCCTACATATATATCCTAGTGAAAACAATTGCTAGAGCAGGAAATGAGTGAGTTTGGGAATTTGAATAGAAACGAAGGAACTCGCTACTGATTGTGCACGTTGTTAGAGCTTTCTGGAGGCCCTAGGCTCCGTGGGGAGATAAAAGACAGAAGAAACAATAGTTTTCAGTTATGCAAGTTTGGGGATTCACCATTACTTGATTTATTTTATAGTGAAATTGTGAAGAGAAGTCTTATGGAGAAGGATGCCACCAACTGAAATCCAAGTGAAATTTTTAAACTTTGTAAGATAAAAGTGAGAATTTTCAAATCCATCGCATTGCTTGTTCTGGATAATGTCATAAGTTATCAACTAGAAAACTAGCTACAAATTGATGCTGTTTCTATTTTAGCAGTGTTCATGCCTCTAAATATAAACTGTCTAACTTATGAATTAGAATGTGATAAAGCTCACAAAGTTACATTGTCGTACAGGTCTTCTATCAGATATGATTTTTTAGGGTCTAGATGTTTCAAAAATTTAAAAAGAGTTGCATTACTTGAGGCTATTACTTGGAGCTTCAAGTGAAATAGCAGTAATAATCAAGAGGTGGTGAAATTCGCTTTTTGAGCCAATTTTTGAAAAATAAGACATTCCACTTGCTATGTTAAGGCGGGAAATGAGATTTGATGAAGTAACCGATAGCTTCATTTATGTGTGTTGTAAGCTGATTTTTCCAATGTGCTTGCAGCAGATATTTTACAATTTTTCTTAAATATATTTGATCTTATTTCCCATCGAAGCTCAATTTAAAGGTTCACTTAACTATCGATGATATATAGGAAAGTGTTATG
The DNA here is from genome assembly GCA_963680825.1 of Meiosimyza decipiens. Taxonomy (NCBI): domain Eukaryota; kingdom Metazoa; phylum Arthropoda; class Insecta; order Diptera; family Lauxaniidae; genus Meiosimyza; species Meiosimyza decipiens. The sequence goes on along the minus strand of OY804260.1, from coordinate 71,453,637 downwards.
AAGATGTGATTTTGAAGCTTTTAGTTTTTGAGAAGGGCCTTGTTTGCAAATATTGTGATACTACTCAGTAGCATTAATTTTAGTCAACAGCATCAGCTGCTTGAAGTTTGTTGAGCAATCCGACGACGATGTGGCTACAATTTTAAACTTGGGAAAGAAACGATAAACGACTTTGATTCAGTAAATTTCTGCTAGGCGGCGAGTATCTAGTGACTATTTTTTTAGAAAAGTAATGATACATATTCCATAAAAATGTTGTGTTTTTGAATATTTTTTTTTATGTTTATTTATTGAAATAAATTGAACTCTTGTTGGTTTTTCCATTAAATTTGTTGTCTTTAAAATATTATTACTTTAGTGCATTTTCAAACGAAAATTTGATTACTCAAAGCGAGGAACATTTCGCAAACATTAGCCACGCTGATTTTTAATTTGTTCACCTTTTCGAGATTCTACTGTATTATAAATTCAGCATTGAAAATAGCTTACGTTATCTTACTTGCCTGAGGCAATAGTTCGCAAACATTTAATCGAACTGGCATTACCATATGATTATTTAATTATTAAATTAATTAATTACCCATAGATTGTTGGCTTAATATAACTTTCTTAGCATCATTCATTCATTTCATTAAAATCGCAGAATGTGACCGAATTAAGTCTTTTTTTTAGTGCTGTTAAGCGATTTTCACCTCTTCTTTACTGTAATTCGTTACACATTCGACAAACAAATAAAGTGAATGAGCAAAAAATTTGGAGATTATTGTCTATTTCAAGTTACCTACTGAACATTTTTTCAAAACATCATCAAGTTGCTATGGTGAAGAAAAATACGGATTATTGTATGGTAAAAGACTAAGAAATTTATTTTTTCGGATGGCGAAGATCAGGGACTTCCTTAATGAAGCCAACAGAGATTAAAAGTGAATGTATAGTTAATTTCTTAAAATTTAATTTTGGCTTATATTCCATTCAATCTCATATTATGTTTTAACCAAAAGAATAATGCTTTATCAGATAGCTGGCTGTCATTAAAGGGTTTTAAGCGCAAAAACATGTAACACTTACATAATTCAACTCAACAATGTACGTAGACAACGGACGTAATTTCGCTTGCATGTTGCTGGAAATCTTAAATTAACTGTAAAATTGTTTCTCAGCAGTAGCAGCAGCAACAGCAACATATCGGAAGACAACTCAATGAACGATGCTGTCTGTATATCAGGTGCTGCCTGTGTGGCCAAAAGAAAACACGTAAGAAACAACAGCAGCAACAGCAGAACTAATTTAAATACTAAGTTAAAAGAAAATTAAAAATTACAGGAACAAAAAGAAGTAGACAACAAAAATAAAAATAGGAAAAAATACCATAAGATCGCCTACAATAAGAATTCCCACAGAAAATAGAGACAGCGCTCAGTATTCTGGCAGCTTAAAAGTTGCTTGAGCTTAATTTTTCCTAAGAATTCAATTAACGCGACTTGGTAGTAGTATATCAAAACAACAACTACAGCAACAGCAACAGCAACGTGGAATAAACAATATAATTCTGCAAGTGGTTGTGGCAACCCTATAATTATAAATGCTACACTAAAGAGTTGCCGCTGGTCTGTGTAGTAGATAGGTTTACAATAAAATGAAAGAAGGGTTGGCTCTACGCTAAACACAACAAATGGATTCTTTGCGAATTTGTTGTTTTATTTCAGTCAAAATTGAAATTAATTCCAAAAACGTAAATAGGTTGCTTGCTGCAACTAAAGCAAAGGGCTGTTTAAATGTTTTTTTCTTTAAATACAGAGAAAACAAAAAAAAGTTTTATTTATGTTTCTGTTAAAAATATAAATTTTGGTGGAACAACATTTATCCAAATCCAAATGATTTTTAACACCATAACCTTAAAAAGGTTGGTTTATGCACAAATTGGAGTTTAGGCAATCACGCTTTTGACAAAATTAGCTTGGACAAGTATAGTATACGCAGAAAGTTGAAATTTCTCGGTCATATATAATAAAGATAAGTTAATACTTCAGTAAAATGCATATCTATTCTATTTATATAGAATTGTTTACATGGAAATGGTTTGTAACGCTTTGGCGCAAAATATACCAGACCGATTTTCGTAATTTCATTTTTAGAACAACATATTTATACTTAAGATGGTAATTGCAAAATTTTTCTTGTAATTTTTGGGACTAAGCTTTAGTTAATCGACTTTTTTAAAAATGACGGCTTTTGAGTTAGTTTAAAATTTTTAAAAGAATGAGTTAGTTTAAAATTTTTAAAAAAATTTTTTTTTCAACTTTTTTTGAGATTTTTTCCCGATTTTGACTTTGAGATTTTTTTTCAAACTTTTTTTTTTTCATTTTATTCGTTACCATTCGATACCATTCGACTTTTATCGACCATTTAATCGTTTTTCGATTGAAATAAAATTTTTTCAAGACTTTCGGCTTAATATCGGCATCTTCCATGTTTTTCGATACTATTCGAAACTCATCAACTGATATTGACTTTTCGATGTTAATCGATACTTTTAACATTCTATACATTTTTCGATTAACTTCCTACTCAAAATTATTTACAATGAAATAAAATGAAATTTTTTTCCGTGTAATTTTGTTTTTATATCCAAAAAACAAAAAACGGTTCAGTTTCACGCACTCAACTCAACTCAAATGACTGACATTTTTGACAGCTTGAAGCAGCTCGTCGACTTCCATGTCAAGTAGTCATGTGATATGCGAGGCGATGAGATCGGCTCATCGCTTGAATTAAGTTGAATTGAATTGAACCGAACGGAACCGAGGAGCCGACAATATTTGTGTGTGTGTGTTCAGGTGTAGTGCGTGCGTGTCGACCGACCGACTGCTGTATAAAGGATTTAATAGACGCCGATCGAAAGAACGAATGAGCGACCAACTTAAGGACATATGATGCGTGTGCGAGGCGTTGAAAGGGAAAATATGTAAACAAAAACAATATCATAGGTAATTTCATATGAGTGCTTGAAATTGAAACTGAAAGCGAGGAGCTCAATGCGTTACTGAAGTGTTTGCGAGCGCAGCAGAAGGTAAAAATTTAAAAGTAAAAGAGAAGAAAAACTGAAAGTGTGGTTTAAAGTTGAATTGAGGGATTAAGGAAATATATGAAACTAAAGGTTTTTTTGCTGCTGTCATGCATGCTGCATTTCCAATTAAAATAAATTTTTTTAAGCAGCAGCAGTAACACGCCCATTTTTGTGAAGCAAGATATGATCATAGCATGTCACCAACACGCAAAAGTCAGTGATGGAACATCAGCACCTCCCACAATTCCAATTCGAAATGAGTGAAATGAGACTTCAGTTGCAATTAATTACATTTTGCTGAATTAATTGCAAGTTGTTAGGGACATGCATAATTAGGTGTTAATTTAATTGCGGATAGCTGTTAAATTGCAACCAGAATGTATTTGAAGAATGGAATGATAAGGAAACGCGACATGTTTGGCATAAGAGTATTACATTCGCCAAGAAATTTGCTTACAAAAACATAGGAAAACGGAAACAAATTCCACTCAAAGTTGGTGAGAATTACCAACTTGATTTTCTTTTAAGAAATATAACAAATTTTTGGCCTTATCTTTCAAAAAAAAACCAAAATTTTCCAGATAATATTTCCATAATGCCGCGAAGCTGATTTCATTGTTTTTATTTCAACCTATATTCCTTATAATAATAATCAAAATTATCAATTCGATTTTACATTTTTTATCTTTGCTCATTTGCAGTGCCATGCCACCACAAAGGTTCTACGTATTTATTACCTGCAATAAATATTTTTTCCCATTTATCACATGTACTAAATGTAGCAAATGTTACTGTCAATCCAACTGATTCTAAATAGAACTCTGTCTGGACAGTGCCACAATCTGCCTGAAGTTAAAAATGCGTTAGATTCACACATGTTTTTAGTTTTTTCTTAATTAATAAATCAAGCACGATTACTTAACATAAGGGAACATGTAACATGGTAGTCAGCAATGACAACTGTTCAATAACAACAACTACACGAACTACAGCTGCAACAGCAACAGCAACAGTTGGCAAATGATGGTACGAGTAGCTTTCATTGAACCCTAGTTGTCGTTCTAACAGTGAACAATGTTGTTAAAGAACTTAAGGTACTGAAGGAAAATTTGCTGCAAAAGTAAATACAACAAGTACTACAGGAAAAAGTACAAGTACCACAATAGCAGCAGCAGCAGCAGCAACGAGAACAACTACAAAAGCAGCAACAACAACAAAACGCAGCTGTCAATTTGCAGTTTGAAATTGTGATGGGAATGTGAGATGTAAATGACGTTCCAAAGAACGTTCTCTGCCAATATATCCGTCTGTCTGTCCAGTGATCTTCTGGTTCTGGTTCTGGTCTGTCTGTTTGTTTATTTGCCTTTTCGAACACTGTGTGTCCATCTAACGTAGAAGAGCAAGCAATTTGAAGAGGTAAAAATCAGTTAGAGCAGCAGTAACAAACATTAAATAGTGGACAGTGGACATTGAAAGCACTTAAAATTTTTCTGAGAAAAAAGAAAAAGTTCGAAATGTGTAAGCACTGTTAGTAACAGCATTCTTTTAAAATTTTAATAACAGAACACTTTCGAAGTTTTAATTACAGAACTCTTTAAAACTGTTAACAGCAGCATTGAAGTAGCGCTTTACACAACTGCTAAAAAGAGAACTGTAGCAGCAACAACATAGATGTCAAACAATCGAAGCAACGTACTTCAAAACTGATAACAGCAACAATGAGCTAACACACTACAAATCAAGTAATTATAGAATTGAAGTAGCTTACCTTCTTAATAACAAAAAATAGCAGAGTGTTTCAAAACAATTAACAATAGCAATGCAGTAGTTCACTACAAAACTGTTGCCAGCATTAATATAGCAGGGTTCATCAAAATTGTTAAAAACACCATCAAACGTGCTTAAATACAGTAACCAAATTGTGGTAAGGTGCTTCAAAGCAATTCCCAACCGAACTGAAGTAATGCGTCAAAAAGTGCACAAAGAAACTTTTATCAGCTGAAGCAGCGTGCTTCAAAACGGCTAACAACAAGTTTTCCAATCAAATCAAACAACATAATCGCAAGAATTCGTTTCAAGTTTGTTAATAGCAGCATTGAAGCAGCGTACTTCAATTATATTAGTTACAGAATTTATGTCTTAAAATCTGTTGCCAGCAAAAATTCAGCAGTGTTCTTCAAAAATGTTTGTAATCAAACGTACTTCAGAACAGCAACAGAATTGAAGTGGGCTGCTTCAAAATGTTTCAAGCCGGCACCAAAACTAAACACTTCAAAGTGTACTTAAAAACAGAAGAAACTTACCCTAAAATGGCTTACGATCGAAATAAATAAATTAATAACAGTGATTCTTTTAAAGTTTGTTAACAGCAGCATCGAATCAACGTACTTCAATAATGGTTGTCACATAATCTATGTCTTAAAATTTTTTATCTTCTGAGTTTTAACAGCGCATGTACAACTGCTGCGTGCAAAATGATATTAGCATAATCAGAGACTATTAATTGAAGCGACCTGCAAAAATTTCGTCTACAACAGAATATTAATAACTCCTGAACCATTTCTTTTCGCTCATTAAACCCACTGTCCATTCAATAGAAGCTGAATACGTTAAGAAGAACAAGAAAAAGCATTTGCATGAATAATGAAAGAATTTTCATGAGATTTTTTTTCTTTTTCAGCTTGTTGTTGTTGTCGTCGCTGTTGTTGTTGTTGTTGTTGCTTTTTTCAATTCTACATACAGTCTTTTAACTGTCACTCTTTGCGATTCTAATGAGTTTGATGACTTTGTGTGGTACATGTCGTTGTTATTTCTGCTCTGTGATATCGTTTTTTTTTAGTCTTTGCTATTGCAAAGCATTCTGATTTACATTTAAGAGACATTGACACTTGACACAAAGTATGCAAGCAACCAACAGAAGCAGCAGCAACTGATCATCAACATCATCATCTTAGTTTGAAGTTACGGTATGTAAAAAAAACGCATACCGAGAAAACCTCTGCAAAAATAATTAATTTCATTGAAATGGAGAATGTTACAAGAATGCTATGAGTCAGACTGCAATAAAAGTTTGTCTGCGGTTATACTTAAGCAGAAATCGAGAATCTATAAATCTGATAGGTAGCTATAAAATTGCAAATGTTCAATCAATCATACGCGATTAATCAATATAAGAAATTTATGGATTAAATAAAATCATAATTATCTTAAAAAATTTATTGAACTCTTTACGGATTTACATATGAAAAGTGAAAATTAATTTTATTAAAATTTCATATTCGAGCGTGTTTTATGTGTGCAATTTGTATATGGGTCAATTATAGAAAAAATTGTAAGCCTCTGCCATATTGCACACATATTATATACAAACTAATTTTGCCATACGCGTTTAAAATAAAAAAACTTAGTAAAACATTTAAAATAGTTCCTTATTTTTACTGAAATATAAAGAATATTATTTTACGCAGATTATTTGTTAAATTGTTAACAGTTGTGCATTTAAATTTTGGTATTTATTTTTGAAATTTTTGTTTTTTTTTGAAATTCAACATTCACATCAACAACAGCAACAACAACAACTAAAACATAAAATTAAATTCAAATTATTCACAAGGCAAACCCAAATGCAAAATTTTAGAATTTTTAATTAGACAAACAAATGCGAAATTTCATTTGCAAACAACAGCATCACCTTGAGAATGTGCACAATTTTTTAAGTTTGTTGCTTAAGTCTTTCGTTTTTTTTTCAACGCAATTGCGATTTAAGCTAAATAAACAAGACAAATTTACTTTAAGCTTAAATTAACCATCAAAAAGTAAACATTAGCGATTAAAAAAAAAATAACACACACACACGCACACACCTTACGCAATCGGACGCTGCAAATTGTGCCAAGTGTTTAATTTCATATGAAATGCAAAACATATATCTAGATAACATAGGTAACATATATCAATACAATTTGTGTGCGCATCGAGTGCATTATTTGAGTACATAATTTGCAAAATATAAAAAAAACAACATTAAAAAATTCTAAATTTCTTGGCATAAATTCATGAGATTATAGCATTTTAATGAAAATATGAATCTTACAGCTAAAAATGACTTGTGTGAGATTGATGACTCAACTATCAAAAAACCATTACTGTAATATAATATCCTATATTACAATGTTTCATTAATGTTCCGTTTAGGTTAACTATTTAATTATTTTCAATTTATCGTAAATTTCAATTGAAATGAATATTTATTTTAGCTATAAAATATTTACTACCCATTTCAACGTGTATCGTAATCAAGGTTAAATATAAATTTTCTCCTCTCCTACTCAGACAGAAAGCTAACTTATTTTCAGTTTTGCTTGAAAAGGAGCCATCTCGGGTTGCACTAGCAAACGACAACGCTTTTTTTATTCGAAGTAATAGTGATAGGTAGCTGTTGAAAATCAATTCAAATTACGTTGCACTTGAAAATCCATTCATCTGATATTTTGTCATATTATGCAACATATATTGTTGTTGGTGTAAGCATATAACATTTTTTTAAATTTCAGAATTTGCCATATCTACAAATAATTCATTAATTTGCTTTAAGTCTTCATCTTTCTTTATCGCAATTTACATTATTTCTCCCATTGGACATATTAGAGTTATATAGCACATATCTCAATATTTCAAGATGTCTCTCAATATATTATTTTCTTCACAATTGCTCTTAATGGACCACATATCAATTTTTCCTATTTCGTTATATGTTTTCGTATTCATTTTACTTTCATAACAACGTTCCACAACTTCATTCCTTCAATTTTTCATATTAGCTTTACCCATATTTTTGCCAATATCTGCCCACACTTCGATTTTTTCTCTTGTATGTCAGTATCTCTTTTTTCCAGATCTCCAAAATTGTCCTAATTTTTATATCTTCAATGTCTTCCAAAATTTCCATATATCACATATCAGCCCATAAATTTGATTAATTTTTGTAACATATATCTTGTATCTTTCGATACGAGTACTTCAGCAGCTGTCAAAATAACGTCTTAAAACAAAAATTGTTACTTTTTTATTTACAAACAACTTGTACGCATGCGTTAAAGAAAATATTTGTTGAAATCAATATAAAAAAGTCAACGCCTTCGTGGGTGTTCCGCTCATAATCCAACAAATAAAATAACCAAAAAAAAAAAAAAAAACGAAATGATATAAAAATTCCGCGAAATCATCGTCTTTTGGGCAGCACCTTTTACACGCTTTCTTGCGTTTTGACATCGAAACCTTTGGTGTCTTACAGGCAGACATGCATTCTTGGCAAGTGTTGTCTTTTGTAACGCTACCAAATTTATGCAACGACAGCTTTTGTTTTTACAGCAGTTTTTTGTGATTTTATCAACGCTTACGCTTTTAACGAAAAATCTTCTTAAGCATATTTGTACTACTGACAGTTCATTGACTGAAGTGACACTTAGCCAGACAGTCAATATTGTGATTGGCTACGGCTTATGATTTTCGGCACTTTGTTACTAAGAAGTTTTGAGTTCACGAAAAAATGCAGTGAAATTCGCTTAGAGCCAAATTTATTTCGCAAAAAAATTAGCTTGACAAATGCTTGACAGCGCAAGCTGCTTAAATGGGTGCAAGAAGGTTTTATTTTTTTGTTTGACAAGTTAAGCAGCAGGAAGTTGACCAATCCTTGCAGTGACAAGTAATAAAAAAAGAGAAGATGGCGAACATTTTATATAAGTTTTTTATTTTATTTTTAACTTATTGTAGCACTATGATGAGTGAAGCTGATGGTACTGGAACATTTTATCAGGTACATCTAGAGTGGATCAATTCAAAAATGCCACTCGACTTCGCTATAAGATGTTAAAAATAGGCCGTTGTATCGCTCAAATGTTTTTTCAGGAACATGAGGGCTTGAAACCGTTTGCAATGTCGCTGATATAGTTCAAGAAAGAAAACTTTAAGAACATCTGAACATAAGAGTGGCATAACAAATGTGTGATATGACAAAAAGCAGAGCAGATTCGTATGGCTTAAGGGAAGCCTTCAAGCTAGACACAAACTTAACCATGACTTAAAAGTTTTCCACATATCAAAGTCAAAAAAAATATGTTTCACACTAGAAACTGCAAGTTCAAAGCCATCCAAATAAACTCGATAACAATCTACTGTTCACATCATACCACTCAATGTTTTTATTTAAATCGAATGCAAATTTTATCCATTCAAAACACTGTAGCTATTAATGTAAAGCTATGTTTTTAAAATTTTTTAGTTCAAATTACTCACAAAATTTCAGTTTGCGTTTTTCGTGCATCAAGAAATTTTGCATTTTATAAAAATTTATTTATAATCATAAAGCATATCATGCTACAGTTCTCCTAGTTATATAATTCGACATTAATCATGTCTAATTGCTACCACTTTCAATATACATAAATGTCAAATTTGTTTGCTTAACCAGTGCAAGTTCGTTTCTTAAGTCTTTCGTTCTCTGAACTAAACAATTTCGTGATTGTATAACACGCTCCTACTGCACAAACTCAACACTTTTTGCAAAAAAAAAACCTCTCGAATAAATCGGCAACAAAGAGCACAACTCAACACACTTGTTACTCAACGGTTTGTTTATGTTTTTTTGGCGTGTGAGAGTGAGTGTTGGGAAAAAAACAATGACGTCACAGATGTAAACAAAAATGCGCTAAACAGCCGGTATTGCCGGCTGCCACGTGATTTAGCTGGAAACCGCTAAGCTGTTGACAACGTTGCTCACTGGCACTGGAAAAGAGCGGGCGCTGACGCATCCAAACTCACCACATGTCTCAGGATTTGGTGAATTCTAAAATTTTCTGCTGTTGCAGCTGCGCCTAATGCGATGCTGCAGCAACAGCGACAGCGACGCATTACGCATATTTTTTGAGAAAATCGCAATTCGCGCTCATTGCACAATTTTTCACGACCACGATCTCGCTCTCAGTACAGTTGGGGGATCCATTGCTTGCAGTTTTGATCATCTGATATAATTACTTGAACACTGAGCGCACAGCTTCAGTCTTTCTCCAGACTTCAACGAGTGAAGAACAAGTGTTTAGTTCGCCGTGTTGTCGTTGTATTGTCGCTGTTGTCTCCGTTTCCGTCTCCCCTCGGAAAAGTGGTCTTTAATCCATAGCCATAGACTCATAGAGGATTATACCGCACTTGACCCGCAACGCCCGCGCTGCTCTAAGAATTTGTATAGTTTCTTTCGTTCGTTCATTCGGTCGGTTGATCGTTTTGTCGGTCAGTCAGTTGGTTATTTGCAAGTAGCATTAAAGACTACGTCATCATCAAACCGACGACGACGACGACGTTTGCTGCTGCTTTAGCGTTAGCAGTGGCTGACGTAAATTCGCGATTTTCGTTGTGGGTTCGTTGAGCGAATGCCGAGAATTCGTTTGGCATTTGAAGTCGTGTTAAATGGTGAGTTGGTCGTCTTCAGCGGATGCGACGGTTGCTTCTTTTTCTTTTTGTCTTCTTCGTGCTGAAAGTGTTTGTTCTGATCTTTAAGAACTAAAAAATTTTCCAGGAAAATTGGAAATTTTCAAGAAAAATTGGAAATTTTCAAGAAAAATTGAAATTCTAAAAATATAATTTTGTGAAATTTAGAAATACTAAACTCAAATAACGCTGCATTTTAATCAAAAATTAATTGTGACTTAAAAATGTGAAATATAAAATTAAAAAATTAGTTTTGTGACTTTGTGTGAACAAACAATAATTTAAAATAAACACGACAAAAAAAATTTTTATTAATAACTAAAAACAAAATTAAAATTAATGGCAAAACATTAAATGCAAAGATGTTGCTTCAATAAAAAATTTAAAATTTCTTATTACAAGACAAAACAATTTTTAGTTAAAAAAACTTATTTTGTATAAAAAACTATTGTTTAAAGTTTTATGAAAAAATTAAATTTGATAAAAAAATTTTTTTAACAAACAATTTTTTTTTGCTTAACTAAACAATAAATAAAATGCGTGTGTGCAGTAATTGAGTTCGTCAAATGAAGTATTCAAGAAGTTTGAGAAAACTATGGATTATTTTTCAAACTTCTGCGCTATAGCAGGATTTTTGTGAATACATAAATTATTTATCTTTTTAAATTAAAAAATTTATTTAAGAATGACATTGCCAAACTTGGGTAGAAAATTCAATTACTAAGCAAGAAATGATTTAGAATTTCAAATACTCTTACGAAAAGCTTATTAATTTTGCTGATGTTTCATTACCAAAAAATTCGTTATGACTTAAAATTTTGCAAACAAACGAACTCGAAATCCAGACTTTTACTCAAAAAGTTTAATTCAGCTCAAAGAACATTTATGTTTTTGCATCGAAATTCAGCTTTAATGCAGCATTTAATAAATAATCTTTTGTTAAGAAACTATTCTGCTCATATTTTTCAAGAAAATAAAAAAAACTAGCATAGTTTCAGTTTAATACTGCCTTAAGAGTTTCAAAAAAAAATATATATATTTGCTTTTGAAACAATTCTAAAAACCATACAAATTTACTTTAATAAATATTTCACATTTATTCACCCAGTGTTTTTCTTTTTTGTTCGAGATGAGTTTTTTTTTGGGTGGGAGGAGGATGCTTTTGTGGCAAGTGCTTTCAATTAAAAACTATTTCATTTTATTTTAGATATCAATATAGCATGCATAAAATCAAAAACAAAAAGTTATTTAAAAACTTCATACATAATTTTTTTATTTAGACGATTAGAACAATGATGGTGAAATGTCGCTTATATAAAACATACAGTCACTACATATCCATCTTTCCGAGTTATGAGTACATTAAATCATAAAAAATCCAAAATATGTCAGTTAATAATAAACAACTTTTATAATTCAAGAGATTTGTCTTGGGGATCTCAAAAGTTTCAGTTTTAAAGCACTTGGAAACATGAAGAATTTGAGTTTAATTTTAAATGGATTAGAATATCAATTTTTTTTTTTTGATTTAGTGAGTAGCTAACAGAAAACTATTCTGAAATCAAATTCAATTTTCTTCTTATAATCATTCTACTTTTGTTTTTGTTTTACTTAATCTTTTGCATAGACGCATTTGATGGTGATATTCTTAATCATAAACAGCCAAAAAAATTATTTTCTCGAAAATACAAAGAAATAAAAAATTTTATACGAAATAATTATACTTTAGACCGTACAACCTTACAAGCAAAAAAAAAAAAATATTCCACCGTGCACCATCGAATCCGAAGCGTTTTTGGAAGGCAATTTCGAAAAAAAAAAAAAAAATTTATTTTTGGCCGAAAATAGAGGTCGCGGATTGTAAACGCCGAAGATATGACGAATAACTTAAATGCACAGCCTCTATATTCGGCCAAAAAAAAAATCTTTTTTTCGAAATTACCTTGCAAAAATGCTTCGGATTCGATGCTGTAAGGTGGACTTTTTTATTCTGGTACGGTCTGTTATACATATTTCTTGAAACTTTATGGTCCTTTATAATTCTTTTTTTTCATGAGATACCCATTGTTAGTTTCGGCTGATACCCAAAATTACCTACTTTCAAATACAACTTGCAGAAGGTGAAAGATATTATGGATTTTGTTGATGTTGTTGCAGGCTTCTGCAAAAAACAGAAGATATTTCGGAAAAACAAGCCACATCACCATCATAGTCTAATAGATGTCTTTTAAATTTTCGGGCGATGCTCAAAATATTCAGAAATCAACTACGTACATAAACAGACTTGTTGGCTAGTTCAAGGATCATATAGTTTGTAGTTTATATATTCTTAACCACTTGTTGCTCTGATTCGAAGCATAGGTATGATATTTTAAAGAAATTTGAATGTCAAATTATGCTTAAATTATAAATCGCTTACAAGGTTAATATTGTTACACGCATTGAAATTATCAAATTTGCCTGCATTTAAGCTTTGGAGTTTTTTTTCTATGTGTTATAATCTGTTTGTAAGTTGTTGCTTGGTGGCTTATACTTTGCAAAAGAATACAGATTTCTTGATGGGTGATATTAAGGGTCAGACAAAGTGGATTTTATCCTCTAAAAAAAAATATTTATGAAATATTATTTATTAAAAATTTTATGGCAAAAAAGAATAACTGCTTAAATTGACTTAGGCACGAAGAGAGTTGAAGCGAACTTTCCATTAGATCAGATTAGCCAGTTTCCATTTTTTGATAATTTAAAGACCTAGACAAATACTGACAACTTGCATTAAAAACAAAGAGCAATTACATCCAAAACTAATCTAAAATTGGCCTAAGCTCCCGTCGTGCTTAAGTCGACTTAAGCAGTTTTTCCTTTTCACCACAGAATTAAAGAAGAATTCAAAGAAAAGCAATATAAGCTTAATGAGCTCAGATTTTAAGATGATAATTTTGAATTATATGCAATTTGGTAGTAAACTTTCAATGTTTTTTTAAGCTTTTTTTTGAAGTATTTTTTGAGCAAATTCTTTTTCAATAGGAAACTGAAATTTTTGAAAGGCTCTTCATGCTCAAGCCCGTCTCCAAGGTTAAGCACTATGTCTAGTCCCCTATGACAAATTTAAAGTTATTTAACCACTGTAGAGGTAATGTTTATTTAATTCGATTAACAACAACGAAATTTTAAACTACCCAAGGTCTACATATATTATTCTACGGATAAGTCAAGAATTAATTTAAATTAAGAAAAACTCCTCAAAATTAAGAAATTAAATAGAAAAAAAAAAAAATGTTTCATTGATTTATTTATAACTTTTTTTTTAAATTTGCTTAAAATTTATCTTCCTATCATTAAAAAAAGTCCTCAAAAAAATTTAAAAGAAGTTTCAAAAATCTTATATTAAATTGTTCAATCCGCAAGGACTTCAGGAAAAAAATTTCTCTTCCTTAAATGCGATAACATTTTTTTTCTGTATTTTTAAATAAATTTACTTCATAGTTGATATCAGGATTTTGTTGAAAATTTTTTTTTTCGAAAACATCCTTTTGTGAATTTTCGTTTATAAACTGGATTTTCTCCAATTTTTTCATATTTCAAATTTATTATCTTCAGATGCACCAATTGGATTGGATCATTGTCGAATTTTTTAATCTTACACTTTGCTGCTTTAATTTTTAAAACGTTTAAAAAATTTTTACTGTTTACAAATGAAAAATGATAACAATTAAATTGTTTAAATAGTTTTAATATGCTAGTCTCACAAATAAAATTATTTAAGAAATAAAAAACACTCTTTTGTAAAAGAATGACCGAGATATATAAAAGAAATTAAGGAAAATATACAAATATTTGTAGACATAAGTATCAACATCAGTCAGTCAACTTCAAACAAATGAAGTTAAGGCTAATTTTGCACTAATTCTGTGTAAAAGTTTTTCTATTTGTTGGAAGACTTTGTCTTAACAATGGGGCTTTTAATGAATAAAACCTTTTTTTATCAAACTTTACCCCGATTTAATTAATCATTATATGATTTAAATTCACTAGATATGCAGTATAAAGACCATAAAAGTTTTTAAAAACAACCTTTCCCATATGATAAAAGTAATATTAATACTTTGATAGAGCAAAATGACGCATTGGCACACGCAATGAGCTACATGCTGCATGTGAACATGACGCATTCAATTTTCGTCTTAATAATGAATTTTTTTCGATTTTTTCATTGCTGTGGCCATGATCACCATTCAACATCGACTCCGTGGGTATTTCTAGTTAAATTTTTAAACTTACCCCAACGATATATTCAACATCTTTCTTTGTTTAAATGATTCGATATAGTCTGAGGGATTGGATAAGACACGAGTTATATTTTAGTTAAGCTGACTTTTCGATTGGTATAAACATTTTACAAATAAAAGTAAAATAGAACTTTCAATTCAGAGTCGTGTCCAAAATCACTGCAATCGTCTCGAGTGAAGAAGTCAAATAGTTTAAACGTTGACATCAAAACGAAACATGTCCATCAAGTTTCCATCAGAATGGAATGAGTAGAATGATTAACTTAAAAAGTTATTAAAATTAAATTTTTCAATTTAATGGAAACTTTATGAAAGGTTTCTTATCCATTTATTACTTTATAATAAAAGTTTAATATTAATTAGCCATTCAAGTACTTATTTTGTATATAACTTCTCCAATAAAAAATTCAAGTGTTACGTTTTATTCACATTAACCTTTTTTCATCTATGCTATAAAAAAGGCACTATTTATATAAAATTTACATAATTTAACAAAACTTATGCTTCAAATGTTAGTTTGCGTAAGCTCATCTTAAAATTTGCAACAACAAGTAAGCAACTTACTGATTCCAAGCATTTGCAGCAAAATAGGCGCTATTTTTGTTTTATTTTGTTTTTTCTTTTGTTTTTGCATATTTTACCCGCCCCCTGCTATCAATAGGCTACTGTTACTGATTTTGCTGCTGCTGCTGCATGCGCTTGCTGATAGTTGCATTTTCAACTCTAAATATAGCTCGCGTTTTCGTGCTGCTATGCAAAAAAAAGGTAACAAAGTATTAAAATGTGGAACCGGATATGGCTAAAACGGTGCAGCAATAACAAAAACAACAGCAGCAGCAACAAAAAAAAAAAACAAAAACAACAGCAGCATAAATCGCTGCTGTGCTACAAAATTAAAATGCTTAAGACTATGTGTTGGCTTTTAATAGCCATGTCGTTGTTGTTGTTTTGTAGTTAGCATACAACGTTAACAACAACAACAGCACATTATAAGTAATGTAACCTTTACTTTATTCACTTTTAAGCCAAGACTGCGTTATACGTAAACGCTGCAGCACTGCATGTTGCTTTACGCTTAATGCTTTTGTTTTTTGCTTTAAAGCGTGCGCCCAGTTTTTTTTTTTTACTCAATGTGTTGTTGCAATTTGCATGTGCAACAACTTAAAGAAGTTGTTTATGTTGTTGTTAAAATCATTGTTGCTGCTTGTTTACGCAAAAAAAAGAAGTACAAACTTTTGAAGTTTTCTTCTTATATTTGAGTGGATTAAATTGGCAAATAATAAAATTCAAAAAAATTATAAAAATTTTTACATAGTCATTTGAAATACTGTCAGTGATATTTTGTTGATGACATATACTTAAATTTTATCAGTGACACTTAGCACGCAGAAAAAAAAGAAGCAAGCGCATACGCACAGTAAAAATTTTCAAAAATTCGTTGCTAAAGTTCTCTGTTTTGCAGTGGTCAAAATCGTAATACAAACAAACGCAATTTAATCAAATTTTCTTTATTTTTTCAGCTTAAAACTTAAAACAAGTGAAATAATTTTATAAAAGAAAACGTTTCAAAGTGCATTTGCGCGTGTTACATAAATATTTTATGAAAATAATTGTGCAATAACGAGAATTCAATTTATTAACAAAACAAAGAAAAATTTAAGAAAAATAAATATAAAAAAAAGAAATTCTTGTAGTGCTCCGTAAACGTGAAAAATCGCATAAGATAGAGAAAAACCAATAGCAGTTTATGATTTATTGCCCTGGGACTTTTTGAGGAGAAATGTTTTACAATAAAATACTGGTAAGTCATATGACCATAAAATAATATTTTAATATAAAGCTTAAATAAAATCAAATAAAATAATTCATACTATCCAAATTTCCAAACAAATCATAAGCACTCAAGTAAACTGCAAATAAATAGCTTGGAGCATGTGTTCTTCATTCATTTGTCAAATGCTTACTCATAAAATTTATTTGTTATTTTTTTTAATGTCTTCATTTAATTTCAATTACGTTGGGTATTTATTAAAAAAAAACAAAAAACATAAAAAAACGACACAACAATTGAAAAATTTGGTAGCCTTTGTTAAATGTTTACTTAAGCGAAACACCAAGGTTAACAGCATCTTATTATTCAACTACTACGTGTTTTTACCAAATATTTCAAATGTATGTGATTTTTTCTTAAGCATTGAACTCATCGTCGTATGCTCAACATTTTGCTAAATAGATAAATATTTGCCAATTTGAATTGATTTTTATTAAAAATTGTTGTGTTCGCGGAACTAAATGCTGCTGCTGCATAGTAAAAAGTTATTTCTATGACATTGCGCTTGTAAGCATCAAGCAGCAACTTTGAAGCTTCATTGACTTTGCGCGCGCACTTTGTACCAGGAATTTTACAAATTGTTAGAAGTTTGTTGCCAAAGTCTTTTGTTTGGTAGCATACGAATACTCATAACAACGTAATTGTATGTTTACTTCGTTAAAAGCATATTATGCAATTTAACTGTGCATGTTTTTTTAAAATTCATAGTTTTAAAAAATTATCTAAAATTTTAAATGAAATTTCAAAAACTTGCCATTTTAAAATTCAGAGCTTGAAAAGTCGAAATGATGTCATAAAAGTCGATACGTGTTGAAAAACTCGATAGCGGAAGGCGGGGTAAAGTGGTATTCCTAACGGGTAAGCCAAGATTTCACCAAAAAAAAATTTTTCGCGCAATTAAACATGTAGGTCATTAGTTCGACCTATTTCGAATCTATTAAAGTTTTTTGGCTTAGTATTTTCTCAAGAGGAGATGATGTTTATTATTACGATGCAAAGCAAACGTATGTTTCTAGCGCTTTGCCCCTCGTGTGGAATAAAGTGGTATACGAAGTGCAATGCATAAAAAAAAGATAATTATACAGATGTTTTAATAATTTTTTAAGAATTAAAATCATGTTTTTTGTGTGTGATGAATGGCCGTCCAAAAGTAGCAGTACTTATCTGTTTTCCATTTCCTGAAAACTTTATAAAATGACAGAACCAAGTGAGGAACAATACCGCTTTGCCACGACCACTCTGCCCTCATGACCTATGTAAACATATAGACGAGTGAAACAAAAACTTATCAACATAAGCAATTCATTGTCAACAAAAATGAATGTCACTAATATATAATACGACGTGATACTTTGCCTTTTTATAAATAATTTGTATGAAATGAATTTTCTTAAATCGAAAATTCTCAAATTTTATATCGACCGCACACATTTTAATGAACCACGTGGTTCTCGACAACAGAAAGTCAAAATGTCACTATAACTTGGCAGTTACATGAACACTACTCAAGCACAAGTTCTTTATAATTACATTAGATGGTATTGTAATGCAAGAATAAATACACCCTTTGTACTGCTCTGCCCCGCTTTCCCCTATGTATGTTCTTAAGTCGGTATATATTGAATTTTGCTAAGAAACGTCGAAAAAATTAATTAATGTCGACTATATATAAAAAAAAATAGATATACGTATGCGTGTCGATAGTTATTGAAAAAAGTTGCATAATTTATAAAAAACTCTGTGCAAGACAAAGTTGAAGAAACTACAGTGCGACCTCGGTCATTGCAACCCTTGATAAACACAACTCCTTGATGTTCGCAACAAGTAGATTTCTTCCATTACAGACTCAGTAGCTGCAACTTTTCGAACAAATTTTATCTCGCGTAGTGCAATGTATGTAGTTTGAATACTCTTATTATGTACATAAAACAACAATATGCCGATTTAGTCATAAGAAATCTGCACCAAAAAAGCTAATTTGCAATACCGAAACTGGTACTGAAAAACGAATTATGTTGAGAGTCTGCGAAAAGTTTGATGAAAGTCGAAAGTCAATAAGAATTGAAAGTTCTTGAACAATATCGAAAAAGTCGATAGATAAGCTACTCAACAAAATTTTCTACAACAAATTTTGATAACGTTTTCTAAAGTAGATTTTTACCTAGAATCCGAATCTCTTAATAATTTTTTTCGACTAACATTTTCCCATATAAAAGGCAAAATGTAAAAAAATGCACTGTTGAGAGCACACACTTCAGGTAAATGCTTGTAAAAACTTTAATTGCCAGGTAGTCGATTCAACCATTTTCTATATCATAGTAAGACAACAGTTGTGAAGCATGCTATGTATCTATAGTATTAATGATGTGGCTGTTATGATCGAAAAAAGATAAGAAAAACCATTCTTTTCGTATTTTTTTGAACAAATCACAGCTTTAAAGCCCCATATTTGAAATTAGTTGTATATATCGTCGTTCTCGAGCAGAAAAGCCCTAAATCATTTTTCTCTCGAAATTGACTTTTTTGTCGATAAATCGATAAGCTTCCGCTACATTTTATCGATATTGGTATCGAAAATCTGAATTCGAAATCTCTTCCCCAATCTCCCAGGAAGACGAGTGTATAAGGAATAGAATGAATGGGGCAAATACATGTTTACATTTATGTCCATAGTCATTTATCGGCTGTTTTGATTTCGAAAATGATGACGTCATGTTATAGGTAATCACAGGGGCTATAATTATGGTATTCAAAACTTGATGTAATTGCCGCCGTTTTTAATATATATCGATTATGTCAATTTTTGCTGCAAATGTTCAAGTGTCAAGAAATCATTGATGCAAATGACATTTGGGGAATTCTCGCCATGAACGTTTACATCAAATTCGCTCCTAACTGACCCATTAAAAATGTTGGGAATTAAATTTAACAAAACCTCTTTGTTTGAGGTTTTAAAGTTTTTTCTCATCCTGTGACATTTTAAAAATATGAGTTAGGGCCTTTCTACCCGAGAGCGACAATATATATATATATATATATATATATATATATATATATATTAGGGTGCTAGGAAATGTTTTTTGCCATCGGCTGGGTCTTAAAATCGAAGATATCGTCATTTTGAACATCACGGTGTAGTTGAAATTTTTTTTAAGCGATCATAGAGAGAGCGCAACTGGCCCAAAATTGCTAATTTTCGGTTCTTTTTTCATATAAGCGTTGCTGGCACATATCTGTATGGATAGAGTGGCTCATATTTTTATTTTGGATGCCCACATATATACCATTCCAAGAACTCATATCGAATTCAACTTTGCACTCTTTATCTGAGTTTTAGAATTAATTTAAATATAACATTTTTACTAATCCTACGATTAGTTATGAAATATTAATTTTAAAAGACCTAAAAAAGTCTTTAATAAAATAATAGACAAAAATGATTTAATAATTTTTCTATGCATTAAAAGCCAACAGCACAACAACAGGCATAAAATAAATAGTTAATAATAAAAAAAAAACACAGTGAAAAAAGTAACAAAAAACACTTGCTACCAAATGGCAAGAGTATTACATCAAAAAAGTTACGCTTCAGCGAACCTTTTCAATTTCTTGTGTTACATAGAGAATGAAAATTCTTAAAAACTATGGACATTTTAAGAATTTTTAACATTTTAACGACTTTTAGTAAGAATTCTTTAATTATTTCGTTTTTTTTTTTTGGTATGACTTTGTTGTACTTAAGCTTGGTAATGCATAGAGTATGCACGGGTAAAATGAATGCTCAAAATCTTACAAATGAGAGCAAGCTCAACGAACATCGAGTTCAGTGACATAAAAGAAAAACATATAGATAGTTTTTTTATTAAATTTGTAGAAAACAATTTTTTTTTAAAAACATAGTCTTATAAGACTTTATTTTGCCATTGTTCAAAGAATCTAAGAAAAGTTTTTTTCTTTTTTTTTTGAGAACTTTGATGAATGCTTTCATAACTTCATTATTTGAATCAAAATAAAGCCAACATTTATTAATTGACTACATTTTCTTAAAGTTTAAAGCCAAAGCACCTTAACTCATTTCATTCACTTCATGCATATCATTTATTAATTACAAAAAAAAAACAAAAACTGAAAAAAACGTAGTTGAAAAGCAAAAAATGGGCGTTCATATCAAATTGCACCAAATCATAATGTTGAGGTAATCAACATTGGTTGGCGGTTAATTTTAATGAGCTGCAGTTATATTTATGAAGCGGTACTCTTAACTATACGTTTGAGCTTTTTCCTACAGATTTTCACTAATTCTTTTTCTTTTGCCTCGACTTAACCACAGTCATTTTGTCTGCAGTTCTTTGTAATTAGAAATAACGTTGTAACGCTGGCTACATACGTACATACATATGTACGTATGTAATTAAACTAATTTGTCTGCATTCGGTTGGTGTTGTTGTTTTTTTTTTCTTTTTACTTTTCCATTGTAATCAATCAAAATCTTAAAGTAGTTGCAGTTGCACTTTATTATGCTTTTATTTTTTTTGAATTCGAGCAGAAAAGAAAAAAAAAGGTTTCCATGTGAGAAACTCATTTAAATACTAACTAATTGTCTGCTTAAGTTGGTTACAGTTTTGTAATACGTTATATCTGATTATGTTCTTAATAAATTAATGAGCTGTAGCTTTAGTTCTTAAGGAGTTCATGTAGAATAACTGACGATTGTGTTTTGCATAAAACTACTGAGATGTTTAGTTTTATATAATTAAAGATTGGTTTATGCAACATTAGGATTTTCCTAAGACTTACACTACCTGTAATTAATAGATATAGTACGGAATGGTTTAAGTTAAACCTTACAATTACGCTTTGAACGACTAAAGATGCTTCGACAATGAGCGGAAATAAGAGATTTTCTTAAGCAGTTAACCGTTTACTGAACTCATTAATTAACTGGAGATGTGAGTTTTGCATTTGAATACAAACTAATTCAAATTTGTATTCTTAGTGAAAATTTATTAATAAAAAATATCATAACTTGTAAATTTCTGTGGCAAAGCCACGCGATTGCAATTTAGAAAATTTGAGTTCGATTCCCAGCAAGACCAAATATTTTTGATTTTGAAGCTTCTTATCTGGGGCGTATGTAAGAAAAACTATACCGGAGTGAGTTTAATGAACAGTAGATCCTAATGGTAAGCTTACGTGACGCTAGCGTTACATTATAAGGTGTTGTTAATGGTAAGACAACTATACATAAATTTTTTTAAATAAAATAGTTTATGTAAAAATTACAACATGTAATATTTTTATACCCTACACCGTGGGTATATTCACTTTGTCAATCCGTTTGTAACGCATACAAGGGGGCGTGGCAGGTATAGAAAATGCATATATTATTGATCAGCGTCACCAACTGAGTCAATATAGCTATGTCCGTCTGTCTGTCTTTCTGTCTGTCTGTCTGTATGCCTGTCTGTATGCCTGTCTGTCTGTCTGTCTGTCCGTCTGTCTGTCTGTTGAAATCGTGTTTACGGAAAAATTAAGCAAGCAAATTCAATTAAATTTGGCACATAGATCACACCTTTTTGCCCAAAAATGGGCAAAACCAGTTCACGGCCACGCCCACCGCCTATACTCTGTAAATATACCATTGCACATTGGAAAAAAGTAGCTGCGATTGGTGTTTTGGTGAACATGTGAACAAAATTAAGATTGGGCTAGGTTTCAAATTTGCAAGGGCTCTTAAAAGGGTGTGGCACAGCCCTAAATTTTAACTTTAATAACGCCGTAACTCGTCATCCGTGCAAGATATTGTGATGAAATTAAGTACACGAATACAGATCACAAATATCTTGAATTGTGCTTAAAGTGGACGCAATTGGAGAAGTGGGCGAGCCACCTTTCAAGAATTTAAAATTTTGATTTCGTATAACTCACAATTGCCACAAATGACTTTCATGAAAATTTTAGGTAACTAATTTTCAATGTATTTTTAGCATTTATTTAGCATTTATTAGAACTGCTTTGAAACAGTGTAGGGTATGTGAGTTTCGGCCTGGCCGAAAATAACACCTCTTCTAGTTATTAATATTCTGAGTATTACTAGCAGAATTTAAAAACTATGGAGTGACTTTTGATCGTGATTGTATATATTATTCTCTTGGATATTTTTCAATTTTAGCCGAATATTTTCGACCCTTATCAATTTTAACGATATTTTTTAGTAATTGTCGATAGCTTGTCGTTTTTGTACTGCATGTCACAATATGTATAAACAGTACCTATGTGGTTCGATAAAATGAACTGTTTAAATAATCGGATTTCTCTGACTGGAATATAGAAAACGCTCGGAGTGTAAGCGACAGTTGCTGCATAATAACGATAGCTATGTTTTAAAACTAAGAATCTCGCGTTTATAACACTCTAGCTTATTCTCGAAGTCGCAGACAGTGACCCATACCCTAACAGAAGCTAATCGTATAGTAGCATCCAAACCATGTGATGGATCAGTTCATTTCATACATGCAATGCTACACAAGACTTCAAGTGTTCTAAGCATTAACATAACTGGAAGCTTAAGCTCCTAGGCAAGTTGTAGCATTTCCTATAAGAATTATGGTGCAATATCTTATGTGTATGATACTAATTTCTAATTGAGGCTTAAACATAAGCTTATAATACATTTCTACTTTCGCCAATGGTTTCGGAAAATTTTGACAAAACTAAGTGGTTTAAGTGGTCAAGAGTTTAATTGCTGTCTTGCTATCAGTGTAATTTCACTATCGTATATTTTTTCAACTGTTCCTTGTAAAGTGATCGATGACCCCGATTACACCACAAGCACTTTGAATTGACAGCTCACTCGAACTTTATGTAAATCATGCTCGCGTGTGTGGAAATTACAGTGTTTTCTTTAAACTGATGTGTCATTTAGCATAGATGGACTTCCTGTAACAGTCTCAGCGCCAGCCAAAATGTTTACCATTTCATACTGAATTCATTAATCCATTTATTTTAAGCCAACTGACAATTCCCTTGACTAACAAAGATGTCAAGTGGTGTTAGAACGATTAATAGATAGAATAGAACAGATGGAACAATTTAACCTGGTAATTGGTGACATAAGATTAGATTTCTAACTTGATCTTTGACCAGCAAAAAAACCACCAACCACTTTTAAAGTAAGCTCTTAATCAAGGATTTTAACAAGGAAAGAGGAAAATTCGGTTCATTAGCTACATTTTTTTCAATTTTGATTTATATGCGAAGTTTCTAAAAAAAATGGCTGAAATCAACATTTTATATGAATTTCAGTTTTTATTAAAATCAAATAACTTTTAAATTTAATGCTTTGGTTGAATGTTAAATCTCATATAAAAATATTGCAGTTTATTGTGAAATAACTTCAACAGCTTTTATGCAACAAAAGTATTTTGCAACACAAAACGAAAACATTTCGCATTGATAGTGAAAGTTTTTATAACATATGGTGTGTGCATTTATGGATTTATAAATCAAAACATGCGCCATTTCTTGCTGTTGATTTGTGCAGCACCTACTTGTCAATTCGCATGACTATTTTTGGCAACTTGTCAGCAGCAGCAACAGCAGCAACAACAGCAACAGCAGAACAGCAGCAACATGGATGACACAAAAAGTTACAGTGCACTTTTTTTCGAAAAGCAAAACAAAACAACAAAGCATTTAAGGTTTAATGGGAAATGGCTTGTGTTGGATTTAACACACTTTTTGTGTTGTTTGTTGCTATTGTACCGTTGTTGATTGAAAAAATGTTCAATAAATTCAATAAAAAGCAACAATTCCGGGTTTAATTTTTTATATTGTTTTTTTTTTTTTGTTTTTTACTTGTCAACTAAATTAATTAAAAGTCAAAAACGTGGGATTTTCTGTTTTGGAATTTTGTTTTTTTTTAAATCCGTTGAATTAAATCAGCGCATGATGCAAGAGTTGACAGTAAATTTATTGTAAAATTGCTAAACTTT
Organism: Meiosimyza decipiens; assembly: GCA_963680825.1. Taxonomy (NCBI): domain Eukaryota; kingdom Metazoa; phylum Arthropoda; class Insecta; order Diptera; family Lauxaniidae; genus Meiosimyza; species Meiosimyza decipiens. The sequence continues at coordinate 71,428,977 of OY804260.1, read as the reverse complement.
AACATTTTGTGTTATGATCTTTTTTTGCAAAATTGTAATGCTTGAAATTTCAATTTAATTCGCATGTGTGGGAGTACGTTGTGTTTTTTTGGCGGCTTAGATTAATGGAAATTTTATTATATCTTGATTTTAAGTAAAAGTTAATATTTGTAACGGTATTTTAATTTCATTAAAAATATTTTTTATTATAAAATCATTCTACTTTCACATGAAATGCAGCAAAAAATTTAGCAGACACATTATTTCCAGGAATTCTTGAGAAAGTTCATTTAAAAGGTCTGTGGTTAAATGATGGCATGCTTTGTTTCAAATTGTATCCACAACAGTTAACTGAAGAAATTATGAAAAATTGATAACTTTATTTAAAAATAAAACTAATTTTGGGACAAACAACTCATTAGCTGCTGAGGAGAGCGCGCTGCGAGGCTAATTCAAGAATAGCCATCAGTTTATTAGGCAAATTTGTTGTAATGACTTTAACCTACCCAAAGCACCTTCCTTAAATCTGAAATTTTTGCTTCAGGAAGAGCAAAAAGTCAGATGGAGCCATAGCAGGTGAAGACGGCGCTTAGTTGCTGTTATTCGTTGATTTTTTTGGCTTAAAACTGTTACAAAAGTCTGGCCGTTTTCGGTGGACATTCTCAGGCAACTGCTTCATGGCTTCATGGCATTTAGGATATTCTTTATTTAGAATATGTCCTTCTCGAAGGAATTTATATAGAGTGCACCACACTGCGGTGTCGAACAAAATTTAATAATTACAAAGTATAGTACATGCATTTATAAGGCTCAGGCGTGCCTTAGACTTTGCTTGTATGCAAAATACCACGCTCATTAACCAAAATCCTATACTAAACAATTTTAATAGATCTGCTAGCTCTAGCAAGGCGTTCAAGGCTAGAACCCTTGGTCTTTTTCACAAAATTTTTTATGAAATGTGAAAGTGCGTGATAGTTCAGCCAGGGTTGTCAAGTCGTACAGCCTGCTCAAAAAAAAAAATTTTTCGCAATTGTTAAAAATTTAAAATTTTCTTAGTGAAAATGTTGAAGACCCATTTTTTTTCTTAACAACATTAAAACATATATTTCATAAAAAATTCATGCCACAAAAATTTTGCAAATCCTTGCAATTTCAGAAATTTTTGAATTCTTCCCATCTACTCTTTTGAGTTTTTCGATGCTTTCTGTGTATTTTCGAAGCTGTTTAATAATTTAAGACATTCAAAAAGTAAAAATTGTGAATGGGCTGAAAAGAAACCTTTCCAAAGCACTCAATGCAAAGATCATTGTACTAAGTCACGATAGAGAAAGTGAAAATTAATAGAAATATATAATGAAATTGAGTTGAATTTACTCTTCTTTAACTTCTTTGTTTCTTTAAGAAATTTCAGAAGCAAGAGAAGAGGAACTCATATCAAAGACATTGCTGTCCAACAACCTTCTCCTGCATCTTGTGAAAGCTGAATAGCTATATAGATTGTGCTCAATGGTATAGTCATCCTCAAGGCACGATTTGCAGGTTGAATCGAGAATGACACTCATTTAAGACTAGTGCTGCTCACACGTATTAAGTATTTACTACCAGTAGTCAGAGCTCCTTCCTGCCCAGGTCAAGAAGAAACACCACTACTTCCCAAGACGGTTCTTTTACAAAACACTTTGAAGTTTTACAGAAATCAAGATCAGATTTTAGACATTACCTTGATGTCTTACATTACGTTACTTTTCGACTTCTTTGCTACCAATCGATACTTTGAGACCCCTATTAACTTTCGCATTTCTTTCTAATTTTAATATATATTTTTGTTGCTTTTTGACATCAATCGATTCTTTGAACTTTTGTTAATATTTTCATTATTTCAACACATTTCTATAATTAGTCTTAAACGATGCTTTTCGACGTTCTAAACATAATATGATAATATTTTATGTTGGTGGCTCTTTTGATACTCTGCCCCAATTTAAACGACTTTCTTTAAACGTTTGAATCATCAGACGATTCTAATTATAAAAGACAACAATGTCTAGAAGAAGATATGACTGTGGATTATCGTGTACAGGGTTATATGTTGCAAACTAAAATGACAATTAATTGAAAAAGGTTTTATTTTCCAAAGCCATACTGACACTTTTTGACACTTTACAAACATTAAGTTTTGCATTCAGTTGAATAAACATCGACTTCTCTCACACATGCCTCAATGCCTTAATCAAAAAGTTTATGGCAAAATATTCCTACAATTTTAGCAGCATTGTTATACATATGCGTAGTGCCTACAGCTTAAAAATGCAAAAATTTCAACAGCCATCACAATTTAAATCATCACCATTATGTCTGGCTACATTATATTAAATTGCTGGTAATGATGCTGCAGTTGCCTTTACTATAATACAGCCACTGTAGGATACAAAGTATGGCAGCGTCGTTAAATGCAAACGAACTATTGCCACCCCTCACACTCGCGCTCTTTCACACACAACCCGGCATAGCAATGTGTCGGTACATTTGATGCTGGCAAAGGTATTACCACTAATTTCATTACCATGGCCAAGTGTTTTCAATCACCAATCATGCAATGAGGGCCCGTTTTTTTATTTCAAGTTGTTGTTAATAATGATTAGCTTTGCTTCTGACCGACGTGATAAGCATTTTTAAGATCGTATCTATATAAATTTTGTTGCTAGTAATGACTACCATGAATTTAGCACTAAAGTGTGATGCTAAGGGTGATGTTAACTAAAGCAAAAACTAAACATGGTTTTCACTAAAATTTCTTATAATTAGCCAATGGTTTTAACCCATTTTTGTAGGAAAGTAGGTGAATTATAAAATTAGTTTTTCTTTTTTTTTGTTTTCTGACACGTAAATTGGATCAACGTTGCTTTAATTAAAACTCATTTAATGTGGCTCTTAAATTCATTTTGTTTACCATTTATGTTGATAATCATCTTTAACTTATGATGTCAGCAATAAATAATTCAGATAAATTAAATTTGAAATGCAGAGCACGCACACTGAAACAGTAACATGCTGATATTGTGGCTGATAAATGCAACTGGCACTTAAATGTGAAACGAGCTCACAAAAGAGCGTTAAAGTCCAAAAAAAAAACTAGGTAATAAATTTTTTGGCATTATGTGGCTCAAGAAAGGTATTAAAACTTTGCATAAATGGCATAGCTACTTTTCTTATATACCCTGTATCTACACTCACAAATTTTAGTCACATTGAGCTTTTTATCATTTAAATCATAAAAAGTCGTGTAAAAATCAACATAAAAATTTAAAATTCTAAACCGTTAAGCTGTATTGTTTCAGTCTTTTCACAATGTTAGAAGACATTTTTTGTATTATCTTTCACTGCTCGCTATTTATTGGCCCCCTTTAGTAAGTTGCCTTAATTAAGCTGTCGTTATTGTTAACTTTTTGCCTTCAATTTACGGCTACAGCTTAAAATGAACGGTTATTGCTATTGTTTTCTTGTATTGTTCGGTTGATGTGATCTCCCCTTAATGGAACAGCTATCCCATATATCCTTTTATTGTTATCGTACGTTTTTATTTTTTTTTTTTTTGTTGCTTTATTTTGTGAGTTACGTAACAATGTTCTGCATCATTAAAAATGCGCAAAAATTATGCAATACTTAAATTTTATGCGCTTTAGTGTAAGCAATAAATTTTGCATTGGTATTGACAGTTTTATTGGAGTTTTTTATGCACTCGTACAATGGTAGCAGAGAGTGGTAACAGCAAATACAATTTAATTAAAAATTGAACAAAGTTGCTATTTTTAAACATTTTAAGTATATGCTGTTACTTTGGTGGTTGTTTCGATATGGAACACATAAAATAAATGTAACTTTAGTGACAATGATATCATTTTATTTTATTTTAGTATCCTTCCACTATTGATTATTTTTATAATAAAATTTTAGATTTATGTGAAAGAAATTTATGTTTTATTCAAAATAAAAATCAACAGGCTTAAGGTATATTAAGTTTCACATTCAGTTTCTACGCATAAATGGAGGCGGGACATATATCTTATCGAACAGCATCATCACTTGAACTGATTTTACAATCAAGATGTCTGTGGAAATCATGATTAGGGAAAAATTCAAGCAATATTAGTATGTCGAATTCGGAATGTAGGCAAAACCTTCAAACTAGGGTTTAAGAATTGAAAATTTTAAACGTTACATTGAATGAGTTATTTGATGTCATGTTGATTTCGCTCAAATGCTAAAATATCCAGCACTATACAAAAAGTTGGCAAATATCGATAAGAAGGCGTGCCACCTCCCATAAAAGCATAAACTACAAAACGGTTTATTGAGAGAACTATTTGAGGTTATGAAACCAAATTTCACACAAACTGAAAGCAAGACGCTGAAGAAGAGCAAGGCAATTTCTTTGCAGTGAGCGTGGCACACTCCGAAGAAGCGAAAATTCCAAAAACTCTACACTGGGAGAATTATTTAAAGTATAACTACAAAATATATTAAATAAAATCTAGAAATGCAGAATTGGTCACATTTTAAATAGAGTGCAATAAACCAACCATATGAGCAAAAACTTTAAAACTTTATACTAAAGGAGCTATTTAAAGTAGTGCAGCTGAATTCAACGTTAATATCAGAAATTGTTGAGACCAACTTTGAATAAAATGAAATAAATTTCAAAAGAGATCAACGGGCGTGGCTCATACGGTTGGTTATGAAACCAAATTGCATGCAAATATATGAAATACTTAGGTCTAGCAGTAGGCGTGGCATCTCCCATTTGAGTGTAAGCTTCCAAACACAACAATATATCATTTAAAATGTGAAGGGAAAACTTAAATTAGATTTTGCTTAGTCGCTATAATATTTTTGATCTACTCACTCTGATCTCTGGATATGGGCAAGAGCTGTTATCTTCAGACCTATATAAAAGAAATAAAGTAATGCAAATATTAAAATAAATGTAAGTAAACTGGCAATATATAAGCTTATGTGAATATAATTTTTGAAATAGAACTTTATAAGACTTTCAATAAATCTGTTAAAAATTTTAGTAAATTGTATTTAGTTTTTATTACAAAACTTAGTTTTGTATAAAAATACAACGATATCATAAGCGCCATATCAAGAGCCAATATAGATTTCTACCACTAAACGTATTCAGGAAAGAAGTACCAAATCGATGTAAATTTTGGATTCAACACGCTTAAAGCCTAGCAGACAGATAACATTTCACGCTGCTGCCTTGTGTAAATTTGCGTAATTGAAAATGAAAACTTTTTCATTAAATCTTGGAAAAAACACCACATTCACTTTCACATGAAGTAAGAACTTTAATCGCATGATTTTTTTTTCGAATTATCGCACACAATTAAATGAATGTTTTAAGAATGTGATTTTTTAATTATTCTTATGACATTTGTTTTAACAATTCCACTCAGATTTAATTTTTTTTTTGAATAAAATGTTGGTTTTTATCAAGGCTCAACTATTTTGAGTTGCTATTTTTATTATTTTGTTTATAAGACTTAGCTTTTACTTAGAATAGAAAAAGTTGCGTTGAAAAATGTGCAAAGATTGCAATAAGTGACAGATCACTTGTGTCAAGGATCTTCGCAACTTCTATACTTTTCTGCATTGATAAAACTTAGCAGGATTAGGCAAAACTTTTTTCAAAAAAGTTTGCTTTTTTAATGAGCACACTACCCCACACGTTCTATTAGCATTGTTATGTGATTAAATCAACCTTGTCTTAAAACATTTCACCAAGTTTGACAATCTCATATTAAGAGGTGAGTTTTTAGGTGGAGTGTCGTTAATATTTTGGGTGTATTATATTGAGTTGAGTTTTCTTAAGCTTACAATTTCTATAATTTTATGACAATTATTGTTGGTAGCTGAAAAACTACGTTTTCTTAAGCTTCATTCCGTGACTACTTTAATTTATTTCTTGTTAAGAATAAGTCTTGAGTTAAATTTGAGTTCTTCACAAATATTTTAAGCTTTTTCCTATTACATAGTTATCAAAAAAAAAAAAAAACTTTCTATAGATTTTTTCTTATTAAGGTCGAATTGATTAAATATTAAACGCTCAAACAACAAAAATTGTTTGGTAGCCAATTAACTAACAATAATTGTTTATTTTTTATTGTACGCTTTTTTTAATGATTAACCAAAGAGCCGCATCTTTTTATGTCGCTTTTTTTCTTCCACCGCCAGCAGCACTTGTGGGCGGCACACTGTTGGCTGCTGTTACGGCTTCAGAAATAGTGGCGAAGATAAAACCTTTCAATTAAAGTTTAATTAATTTAATACTTATGATAACTATTTTAGCTGACATTGCAAATTATTATAGACATTATATTTTGTTATTATTTTTTTTAAAAAAAAGTAGCAAATATAAATTTTGTTTGTTTGAAAAATTTATAAAGCAAAAATTATTTATTAGAAGAACAAGTTTGTTGCTTAAGTCTTTCGTTTAGAACAGCTGTAATGCCGTCTGCTGCTATGCACTTGTTCTACAGCAATGTTAAGTTGGTGATTTATTAAGCTTTCGATTATTTTCTTTTGTTTTAAAAAATCGCTTTAAATTACTTTTTATAAATATTAAAAACTTTTATTATATTTCTTCAACAGCTTGACGCTCAATCATTTGCCATTTTTTAATGGCATTTAAATGAATGACGACTTCATTTACCGGCCATTTGCTTGACTGGTCTGTTTTGAATGAGTTTCAAGGTTAACTGGGTCTATTCATTTTTGATTTCTGTTAACCTCTAACATTTTGATTTTTCGCATTGAGCCAACTTTACAGTCACTCTTGTCAACTAATTTAAATCTAATTTTAGTATCCAAGTTCATTAATATTCCCAATTTTTTGGAAGTTTGCCAAACAGTCAAGCAAATAATCGCAGCTTATCTCGTAATCTGCTAAATCTTAGTTAGACAAGTTAATATTCTGCAAATTTGTAAAACAAGTTCTCAGTTTTTGGCATTTTGGTTAAGGCACTTAAACGAAAAGCCGCTCTTTGTACTTTTTATAGTAAAATTAAAATTTTAGCTAATTAAAAAAAATACATCTAAATCAATAATTTTTAAGTTCTAAAAGTGGATTAAGGAAAGCTTCAAATCTAATAGACCACTGACCAATTAACAGCGTGACCTCTTTTGAAAGTTTTTATGTTATATTTCTGTCGGTTAATTACAATAGCCAGAGTGCGGTGCGGTAACAATAAAATTGAACTGCAAAATGTAGACAACAGTACAATAACAATAATAAAAGTTAATATGACTGCGAATCGTGATAACGTTTTTTTTTTTGTTTTCAAAAATCATGTTTTTTAATATATGAAAAAATCGTACGTATAAGAAAACGTAAACAAAAACAATAGTTTGACTGAAACTGCAGTCTACAAAAGCTAAAACAGGCTTGGCTATTAACAGCAACAGCACCAACAACAACAACAACATCAAACAAATATGCCTATGTCCGTCTGTCTGCTTGTCTTTATGCTGCCCACTGAACCACTCTATTTATCAGATTCTTTGTTTTTTTTCTTTGCTGTAGCAAGACGCAAAAATGGAATAACTGAGCGAACGATTTTTTTTTATTTCATTTTTTTTTTCATTCCAAATAGCAAAACGGCAAGGCAGTCAGTCGTCGTCAATTCGACCAAGGAAGGCCAAATAAACGCTAAAAATGCATAGGACTCTGGCTATAATAGAGCAGAGTTGAAATACGGCAAAAGAGTCGCTACATATGTTAGTATTAGAGTGTTTCTTCAAAAATCTTACAATGAATGTTCCAGTGAGACTTTATTGTGGCAAAAGACTATTTGGGCAAGAATTGATGCAACATTTTGAGTGGCAAACGACTTTTGTTCACAATAACTTCTAGTTAGTGAAAGGACACGTGACTTTTACATCGTTTCTTTAAAGTGCTACAGGTAGTCGTATGCAAATTTCTTTGAGATATTTTAGTCACAAAGGACTTTTTAGATGCGAATAACTAATAGACTGTATGTAGCTTATTAGTGACATGAGATTTTTCACTTGCAAGTGATTTTTAGTCTCAGAAAAGTTTCAATTCAAAAAACAAAACTGGTCGCGAACAATTATTTGGTCACAAATGGCTTTTTATCGCATATGCGACATTCGTATATATAAAAGATTATTAAGGTTACAAACGAGTTTTTATTGGCAATCGACGATTTAACAGCGACTGGTCGTATGCATATTTTTGTTGTATAAATTATCCAAGTCGCACTGGAATTTTGTTGTCAAAAATTGTTTAATCGTGCAAACTCACAACGCCACAACTATCAAACCAAACTTTTGAGTCGCATGTAATTTTTGTTGTCACAAGCAACTTTTCAGTTGCAAACGACTTTTAATCAAATATGACGTTTTACTGGCAAATAACTATTTAGATGCGATTAGCTTATTAACTGTCATTTTGCTCACAAAACAGCTTTGTAGTCCCAAAAAATTTAAATTTTGCAATTAAATTTTTTTAATCGCATGCAATTTTTGAGTTGAAAGCTGTGACTTTTCAATATAACGCAAAATTTAAATCATATACAACTTTTTAGGTGAGAACAACTTATGAGTTGTATGTAGATTTTTAGTAGTATGACATTTTTTTGTAGCATGAAAGTTTTTGGTAGCATGATGTTTTTTAGTCGCTTGAACTAATTTTATCGCAAATCACTAGTCCCAACTTATAAGTTGTAGATAGCTTTTTAATAGCATAACATTTTTTAGTACCATGCAATTTTGTAGTCGTTTGAAATTATTAAGTCGCAAGTGACTTTTAGTCAAATTAGTACTCACAAACAACTTGCTACAAAAAAAAAGTTTCTCATAAAAAAACTTTAACTAAGTTGCAAATGTCTTTTTAATCACATGCGACTTTTGAGCCGGGAACATTTTTTTTTTCATTTTTTTGACACGTCAAAGCTTTGAGTTACATATTTATAGCAATCACGTTTTTCTAAATCACTTTTTGGAGCCTAAAGTCACACGTTGGGCACTTCTTACGATCATATGACAATTGCATTAGCGAAGAAGACTCTGCTGGACCACAGGTTGTAGTTTTGGAAGGAGGTTATCGTTGTACAAGAAGGCACATAATTTGCTTATGTTTCGATATTGTTCCTAAGTCATCTGTTCTGTAAAGTCCTATGTCTCGTGAAAAAAGAGTTTGGAATCGGGATCGGGAAGTTCATGTTAATTCATCAAAAATGATTAAATTATTTTAATTTTGAAGTTTTCATTTACATCTTGAAAATATATCCAAAATTATTATATTCGCCTTAAAATAAAGCAACCCTAAACCACTATATTTATACTTTTTCGCGAGCGCGAGTTAATAGAAAGGTTGGCTAGTTTGGCTTAAAAGACCTCAGCAACAACGCCAACAACAACAACAACAACAACAACAACAACAACAACAACAACAACAACATGAACTCTCAAGCAATAATGGTAACAATAATGTCCAGCAACAGCAACAAGTTTAAGAAGACGTAGTGAAAGAAGTGAACGACCATCAAGGTAACTAACAAAAAACAATAACAACAAGAATAGTAACGAAATCAAGAACCAACAATAGCACCAGCATAGGTGAATGCGCTTTAGCACACAAACACACACACACACACACATAGGCATTTGCACAGCTCTTAGAGCAATAGGAGTGGTGAGTGAGTGAGTGGTCTCTTTGCTGGTGGGTTGCAATGAGGCGCGCACTGCTGATGTTCGCGTTGTTGTTGATGTTGGCGGAAATTGGCTCACACACACAGCAAGTTGCGCTTTAATTTTAATTCTGTTTTAGTGTTTATTTTTCCTTGTTCTTTTTTTTGTATTTACAATATTAAAAAAAAAACAAAGCAAAGAAAATTTCAATAACAATGCAGTGAGTTAAATTAACTTGGTAAGTAGTTACAAAAGGAGCAGGAAAAGCTGCGCGCGCTTTTATTTTATGGCAAAGAATGCTAGAGATTTTAGATGGAGCAGCATTTTGTATGCTTTCATTCTAAAGCAAATTATAATAATTGGGTTAAGAATAAACCTAAGCACTCGCAGCTTAAAAACTGCCTAATTTGTTAACTTTTCTTGACACTCTTGTTGTGATTTTTTTTTTTCGTAACCTAAAAATGTGTTAAAAAATAGACACCAAACAGTAACAGCAGCAGCAACAGCGGCAACAACAGCCGCATTAACAAGAGCATCAACAGCAAAACTGCAACTGGAAATTCTAGCGGTTATGTTAATTTTCTCTTGACCAAAATAAAAAAAACTTTTTTACGTAAATGATAAAGAAAATACAAAATAAATAATGAAATCTTTAAGAAAATGTGATAAATTTTGTGTGTTGTTTAAATAAGAAATTCCAGCATTTTCATGCCAGAACTTGTTTGATATTAGGGTTACCATGTTTCAAGAACAAGACTTAAGCATTCTTTGCTTCACTGCTTGTATACATTAGCGATAAAAAATATCTAATACATAACGATTATTAACAAGTGAATGTTTGCAGCAAAAAAATATTCGATACAATCAAAATAAAATTTGGTGATTATTACCAAATATATTACTGAACCAATAATATCATCCAATTCAGCGGAATATATGACGTGTTACCTTAGATCAAATATTTATTTTGCCTTTATCAAATACATAATTTGTTAATTATTAGCAAATCTCGTTGTGTATATATTTTTCTGTGTAGATTTTAATAATTTTGTAATAAATACGAAAATTTTCATAACACTGAGCACATTCTAATAGCCAGTGAAAAAACTTAGGAAATTTCAAACGACTGGCAACCCTATTTGCATTGTATTTGTACAATAAGTACAGTGGCATTAAAGTCCAAGTAGTAGCTGCATAAAGAAAAAAAAAAAAAACTTGTAAGGATTCGCTTTATGCTTCCATACGCAGCATTTGAATTTGTGTTCTTGTTTATTTTTCAATGCTGTCAACGCCTTAAAAAAAATAAACAAAAGCAGCAGCCAAGTTGACGATGCTGCTGCAACTGCCAACTATTAATGGGTCAGCAGTAAAAAGCAGCTAAAGATGTTGAATATTTTTTTTTGTTTTTTTTTTTCTATTCCATAGAATGCGCATGTTTTTCTACTTTCGTGAAAGAGTTCACGCAAGAGTTATGTGACAAAACCGGATGATTTTTCATTTTAATTCTTTGATTGAAGAAGTTGCCTTTTCAACAATGAGATAACTGATTAAGCGTTTTTGTGAACTTAACTTTTGTTTACCTATTTGCTTTTCACAAACTGTTGGTGTGAATATTTTAACAATTATAATGAGTTCGTTTTGTTCTCTAGACAAAATAGTCAGCATATCTTGGAACAGATTGAATTATGTTGAAAATCTTTTAATATAATATGAAATTTACATAAATTTAAATATTAAATAGAGCGTTCTTATTGATATGAGTAGATACTAAAAAGGGTTTTAAAAAATATTAAAAAACTATTGCATTTATAGCGATCAACAGAAACGTAACGTAGACCGTTCCAGTATTATTAAATTTTTTCAATAAAAATATTTTCAATAAATTTCTTATTTAACTGCTAAGCCGAATTGCTTGCAGAAAATTTTTAAAACACCACTAAAATTGACTACATTATAGACGATATCAACAGCATAATCATCAACACTAAAAGGTTGTAAAATCTTTTGACAACACAGCGTACGCAAGTCCATGTCAACTTGACACAAAAACTTAACTGCATTTTGCGTGCAGCAAATAAGATGTTTCAACAAAAACACTGAAGTACCTGCATTGGCATTAAATTTTTCGATAAAATTACTTGTTGATTATAGTCAGCGCAGATTTTTATGCCATGTCTTATTGAGTTAATTTTTAAACTTTTTTTTATAAAAAAAAACTAACACTAATAACAATAATTTTATTTTGCTCATAAAACTAAGTGCACTTGGCTTTTTAGATATGAAAACATGCTGATAATTCATTTAAGTTTACCACAGTTTTAAAAAGCTTTCTATGTTCAATAGTTTTGTGAATTTTTTTTTCGGTATTTGCAAATTCTTGTTGGTAATGAAGATAATGAGGTTGAAAATCCTAAATTCATAGCCATTCGATAAGTTGCTTCCAAAGTTAGCGACAACTTTTGGCTTTGTTTGACATAAAAATCAAAAGCAGTTGCTAACTTTCAACATATCACATGCATTTCATAGATTTTCTGGTCAATGATATCCTTTTTTGATACAAGTATCCCAAAATACTTTTTGAATTTTTCAAACTGATCCAGTGATCAAATTTCTTAAAAAAAATATTATGACAAATACTATATATAGGGTATCAGCGTCGTATATTAAGCGTTAATCAGTTGAAAAACCTTTCAAAGCATGAGTATGTATAGATAGGCTCACATTCACTTCTTGTGTTGCCATGTTTTCTAATTTTTTACAAATATTCTATAGCCAGTACTTCAAATATTGAAGATTTTCATGTTACTCAATCATTATCAGTTAATTTTTTGTTTGGTATCGGATAATAATTTAAGTTATTTCACTGAGCTAATTGCCAAGTAAATTATGCGATAAAGCAAAAAATTACACGCACAAAAAAAAAATCCAAAAAAAAAATCAAAAAAAAAATGGGATAGAGCTAGTCTTGCTAGTTTCATCCACTGCTTAATAGAATCATCAGTGACCTTTGAGCTAACGAATGAGAATCTTTGAGCCTGTAATGTTTTCCTATTTGCATAGATTTGTTACGAACTCAAACAAAAAGTGAAATAAAGCAAAACCAATATTATTTTTTCTGTTGTGTCTTTGTTCTTCTAATTCATTTGATATTACACTTTTCTTTCGCTTAGCTTTTTTTTGTTCGAAACAAATCTATGCAAAAAGAAAAACATATCAAGTTTAGAAGGTCACTGATGATTCCATTAAGCAATGGATTAAACTAGTAAGACGAGCTCTATCTAATTTTTTTTTTGATTTTTTTTTTTTTTGCGTGGAATTTTTTGCTTTATCGCATACTTTACTTGGCAATTAGCTCAGTGAAATAACTAAAATTATTATCCGATACCACACAAAAAATTAACTGATAATGATTGAGTAGCATGAAAATCTTCAATATTTGAAGTACTGGCTGACGCTTTGACAAACAGAGGACTGACGATTTTTTAAGAACTTATGTGCGTAAAAACAATAACTAAAAACATAGACTGACGCTTAGCCTTCACGGTCCGAACACGTGTATTGTCGAAAATTGAAATATCTGCTACGTATATTTAAAGTTACATAAATTTTGGGCAATTTTTGCATTAAATACAATTTTTTTTTTGTTATTTTTCCAGTTTCGTTCTGATTTCCATTTTTTTTTTAAATTTTTTTTTGCTATACCTATAATATATTAAATTTTTATTTATTTCTTATCTTTACAGGTAAGTTAATTTTCTGAAGTACATACACATACGTCTAAGTATTTCAAATCAAATTGACATCTCTATAAAATTTTCTAAGTTGAAAAAATGCAGGGAACTCAAAAGCTTTGCCTTTTTGAGAGGTATTTATAAGGAATTTCGATAATTTACCTAAATAAATTTTTATGTTAAACATTACTATCTATTAAATATGATGGATTTTTGCATACTATATACGTAATATTTCCATTATGCACATCATATACATTTTATAAGTCGCTATGCAAAAAATGCCAACGAAGTACTAACAGCAATAATACTTGAAAATAATTACTGGTCAATACGTTCTTCCCTGTCACGCAAAAATTTAAATAAAACCACATTGCATTGAAATAAAAGCTGCGCTCTTAAGTCAACAACTACGTCAGCTAAACTAAATTAGAAATTGAATAAATTTTATCAAATGACTTAACGTTTCGTTTAACTGATGATGAGCATAGGAAACAAATAAAAAAAAAGCTTCATAAAAATAATATAAATAAAAATAACAGTTGTACGCTTGAATGATGAATCGAAATGATTGGAACGTTCTAAACAATCAAGCAAATGATGTCATGCAAAATAAATTTTTGTAAAATTATAAAAGTACTACTAAAAATATATTTTGTTTTATTTAAAAACTTTATTCCAAATTAAATTGAACAGTAAAACAAAAACACAAAAAAAAGTAGAAATAATTCAAAAAAATTGGATACAAAAACACAAAAATGTTACAATTTTTACATGAGATAAGCTAATAGCAATAAAAATCACATACAATTAGTATGTTACATAAAAGCAACAACAATAAAAACTAACAGCAACAACAACAACAACAATAAAATTAAATACAAAAATGTGCTAAGTGAAAAATTTCTTTTGACATTTTTGCGCACGTAAAATGAACATTTAATGAGTTCAATACGTTATACAAAAACAACAACAAAAACTAACGTAACATAGCGTAACGTGACTTGACGTTGACTTAAAGCGCTGCACGCTTGGCGCTCACTATTGTTGTTGTACGTAGCTGCTCTTGTTGCACTTTTCTAAGGTGTAGTTTGGAAAAAAATCGTAATAGAAAAAATAAGAAATAAAAGAGACTTAATACAATACAATAATAATAACAACAACAGCAGCAAAAATAAACGGAGCAGAAAAACAAAAATAAATTAAAAAAATATATTAAATAATAAAAGAGCAGAGTAAAATAACAACAAAATATAAACGGGAAAATTTAAACGTCAGTGCAGCAAACGAATGAAGAAAAACTTTAACGCAAAACTTTGTTGCTATCAGTAAGAGCAGACGTGTACCATAGTGTTGGAGTAGCCAGAGAAACCAGCAAGGCCAAATTGCTGGAAAATTGAATATAAGAATAACAAGCATAGTGTTTCTTTTTCAAAATCTGCTGTTTCATATGATTTTTCTTGATTTAAAGCTTCAAGCTAAATAGCTGAGAAAGCTAATAGATGTCGCAGCTAAACTTTATTATTTGCTTTTTAATAAGCTTTTTACTTGATTTAAGGTTTCAGACTAAGTAACTAAAAAGGCTAATAGTTGTAGTAACTGATTTCTATTATTTCTATATAATAATCACCATTACTTTAATTTACATGGTTAACCGGGGTTTAACCGTCAAAGCTCAGAATTTAGTGACAAAGCCGGGGGACTTGTAGGAATTTGAAAATTTCTGAAGAAGCCGGGAATTGGACTTCAAAGTTTCGTTGAAAAATCAAAAAAAAAATTATTATCAATTTTTTTCTACAATAAAATCCCAACAAAAAATTTAACTTTTTACCATTTGAGATAAAATTTTTTTTTTTTGAAGGCCGGGAACTGCTTCTTTCCATCCATAATAATTTACCATGATCGTGACTATGCAATAGGAAATATCTAAGGATATAAAACTTCCACGAAATAACTAAAAAAATATCGGGAAAATAAAATTTATCTGAAATAATACCCTGATTTCTTTTATATATCTTGTAACATTTCTGTACTTTCGTAATCACGTAAGCCCGATAGTAACGTTTTCAAATAGTAAACTATAGTATATACAATTTATCCTCGATTTAACAAAAATTTAATTGAAAATGAATCTGTGGATTATTATTACACAAAAACACACCTTTTAAAGTAAACATCTCATGCGATAAAAATCTCATGTTATAAAAGTCACATGTTATAAAAAGTCGCATGCAATAAAAAATTGCTTGCTATAAAACTTTTTTGTGAGAGAAAAACTACCCAAAAAATTCGGTTTTTTGAAAAGTTCCTTATGATACGGAGGAATTTATTCCTTTATTTATGCTCTAGCAAGCCAAATCATCCAAGGCTGTTTTTATAGCGTGGTACTTTTTTTTTTCAATATACATTACTTTTAACAAAATGCTTTAATTTCGTTGAGTAGAAGTTATATTATGTTAGGGAATGCTTAGGAAGCTAAAGTTCATTTTTTCCGCCAAGCTCTTTCGATTAGATTTTTTTATCCATAATTCCTACTAAGAAAATTGCAATTTGCTGGCAACATTAATTTTATCCAAGTAAGGTAAATATAACACATTTGAAGACGCTTCAACTGTTATACTTCGTTTTACCTTTTGTTTGTATTTCTTATGATTGTTTCGACCAACTATTTCTTCTAAGTCCACGACAAACCAGTTTCAAACTCGCTCAGCTGATCGGAATAATTTCAAATATTAACCTTATAAAAATAGAAAAGAAGAAATATGAGGCAATTAACACGCTGCTTGCTCTCTACGATGCAACAAATGCCAGCAAATTGCGCTCACGGATCACCTGTGTAGAGAGTAAGCCAAACAAACTACAAGTGTTGCAGCCATTTGAAGTTGAGAACGCGACTTCAGTTTGAATCGTCGGCGTGTCGCGTTCGCATCGTTTTTGGATTTCCAGCAAAGATAGATCAACGCGTTGCGCGTGTGGAACTTATTAGTGTTTTCTTCTTTTCTTTCATCTGTCTAATTTAATTTATAAAATTTGCTGTCACTTTTTGTTGCAGCTGCGTCAAAAAAGTGCGAACATTTTATGATATATTGTGTATTTTCTTATCAAAGTGACAGCAAAGCTGTGAAAAGTTGTCAAAAAAAGTCAATTGTGTTGAGCAGAAGCTGAAGAGCTGCAATTGACCAAATTTAAAAGCAGCAGCTGTTGTGGAATTTTGTTTTTGCGGTTGCCTATCAACATTTTTGCTGCTCTATGTATGGTGTATCAATGATTACGTAATGGTTAGTTTGGTTTTATTTTTATTTAATTTCGCTATTTATTCATCAAATATTTTTGCAAATGCTAAACGTATTTGCTATTGCAAATAGTCGCTCTTACTGTTCGATTTTAATTTGTTTTCAACAATTGTAGTCAATTTGCAATTTTTTTGCTGAAGGTTGTTGCTGTTTTTAATTTTTTTTTTATTTATTTTTATTTCCTTTTTATTATCTAACAAACATTTTTTTTTTTCAATATTAGGGCAATTTTGACATAATTTTTGGTAATTGAAGGTTTTTTTTATTCGTGCGCTCATAAGCGTTTTATTATTGCTGATGCTGTTTTTGTGTGTGCACTTAATTGTTGTATACAATTGTTGTTGTTGCGTTGTAATCGATGATCTAATTTTCCGTTTAATTTATTTTTGGCTTTTTTTTGTTTCAAACAATTTTTGCTGCTTGTCTTGTAACATTTATGTAGCTTATTGTTTCTTATGTTTTTATTTTGCGCTCTTTTGTGGCGCACCAAAATGAAAGACTTAAGACACAAACTTATTGAAGTGTTAACATGTTAAAGAGCCGAGTGGCGTTTAAAGGTTTCAAAAATTATTGCGTTTAATGTAGGGTGTAAAAACTGACATTTATGCGCATATGAAGTGAAGACATTTTTTTACTTATTTTTATAAAAAATTTCTTTCTAGGGTTGAAAAATAGTTGTAAAGTGTACTTAAATACGACATAGTCTCTTAATGAAGTTTATTGATAAATTAATTTTGCATAAGCAATACGCCTAAAAAATTTTAGGACTCATTGTCCAAAAAATTAGGTCCATATACAAAACTCCATATAATAAGAAAAACTTGTCTGAATTTCAAAAAATCGCTTAAATACTAATAAGAGAGCATCACCAAAATAATAAAGCATTAGAAGATGGCTGAAAAATTAGTTCATATCATAATATCTCCTACACAAGTCACCTGGAAAGTATGAAGCTTGAATGAAAAATCTCAAAGGAAAATTTCACTCAAAATTAATGTAAAAATAGCAGAAAAATAGATGATGATAGATGCTGCCTTTGATAAAGAAGGTTTTATATGTTATTCACCTAGCCATGTCTGTTATAGATGATTTTTTTGGGCTATTTTTTTTCACTAGAAAAATTATTCAAGAAACAAAATTAAAGTTTGTGCATCTTTCATTTGATTTATGGGCCAAATTATGTTGAAGGATTTTCAGTGCTTTTTAATTTAAGTTTTTGTGCGGTTGTATTTGAGGAGTGGTCTAACAGGACGGCACATGTCAATGATTAGTTGTTTTGAGTTTTTTGATGGAATCGTGCCCAATATACTAAATTTCAAGTAATTTCAATCTCAGGCACTTCAAAAAAGTAATAGATCTCAAACTTTTTAGATAGCAAAATGAAGGTAATCCTGGAAAAAGGCACATGTACTGTGAATATTTATATATTTTAACCATTCGTGAATGTGGATTTTCAAAAGGACACGTATTTAATTTAAAAAAATTTTTACTCAACAGTGGAAGTTCAAAGCGGCTCATGGTTCAAGTCGAATCTGCTGCATTAAAGAGTTTAACAAAAAAGCACATGTGCATTACAGAGTTTATGCAAATAGACACATGTGCATTAAAGAGTTTATGCATTAAGGCACATGTTCATTAAAGGGCTTAGAAAAAAGGCACATGTTCATTAAAGTGTTAAAAAAAAGGCACATGTCCAGTTGGCTCCTGCAAAAGGGCACATGTCCATTTTTTTTCCTTTTTCTCGTAAAGTATTAAACATTTTTAAAATTTTTTTATTTTTGAGTTCGAATCAGTTGAAATAGCGCGAACTAACATAATCATAGTAAGCTAATTTGATTAATTTTTTAGCAACTGGACATGTGCCGTTCCGTTCGCCCACTCCTCATTTGTATAAAGTCTTTAAGGGATGTTTTTGTTAAAGTTTTAGTACATTTTGATTTCACATAAAATAAAGCAGACGTTCAACCATAAAAAGCAAAAAAGTTATGTAGACAAAAGAGCCCAAAGTACTATGCATCAAAAATTTGCTGAGTAATTTCGTTAAATCAGAAGTAAAATAATAAAATAAAAAATACCCAAGTAATGGAAGAAGTCTCTCAAAAAATCATCAGACATATTAGGAATGTATGCCAAATTTTTAAAAAATTATTTAAAAAACCTTTTTGTTTTTAAGCTCGCGGCAAGTTTTCCTTAAGATAACGGCCAAAAGAAGTTGAACAAAAGGAAAACAAATTTAGGAAAAACTTATATTTACTTTTGCCGTAGTGTCTAAATATCAAAAAAAATTAAAGAATTCTGGGAGTAACAAATTTCGTGTTGTATTTCTATGGAATATCGCACAGAGAAAAATTGCGCAAGATATATCGAATCATATCCATAATGCTAGCCAATTTTTATTTAAAGTCTAAAGTTTCTGTGGCATGTAAACTTCAGTAAGCTCGTTAAAAAGCAACAACTTTTCATAATAGAATTAGCAACTTTACAACACAATATATAAGCATGTGCGCATGTATGTAAATAACACGTATTAATATTTTAACATATGTTTTAACCAAATTAAGTAAAATATATATACGCCTCAACATTAAAAGAAGCAATAAAATGTATAAGAGAAAAATATGGGCGTGAACTACTCATACGCCCACAATATTAATATTGAATGAAATAATTGACAACACAACCTACAACAAAATGCAATAGCAACAGCAACAAAAGTAACAAGAACAAATATAGTTAATTTAACAATACAAGCGTGTAGCGGATACAAAAGTAGCTGCAACAATCATTGGACTAGAAAAAAGTTGTTGCAGCGTGCGACAATGATGCAATTTATCAGCATTAACTGATGATGCCACAAAGCGACTAAATGGGTAAAAAGGCAAAAAAGAAGCAAAAGAAATGCAACAAAATATGTGGTGCAACCCTCAAGAAATTACGCGTAAAATTAACGAGTGTAATTAAAACTACGCCGAATGCATTTAAAATGAGCAAAAAGACAACACATCATCATCATCATTAACAACAACAGCAACAACAACAGCAACAACATCAATGAATGATGATGTCCAGTGCACTCAAGGGAAGCGGTGAAAAAATGGTGGGTTAACAATGCAGCAAACGAAGCGATCGTGTAAAAATATGCCAAAAATGGCATGAGAAGACAAATGAATAGCACTCGTATTGAAATGCAAAAGAAAATCCACTTAACACATTTTATTCTGGCTTTGACTTAAAATTAACTGGGAAAAAATTTGTTCGAATTATAACTGCATGACATAAACAGAAGTGAAGAATTGTATTATTTTACTCTAAACTCAGCTGGTTCATGCGATATAACATACATGCGATATCAAATTATAGCTAATTTTTTTTTAATTCCGAAGTAATGCTCTTCGGCTCCAATTATCTCCTAATTATTTACCGCTGATGTGCGTAAAATAATCCGCTTTAAAATTTTGCTCTTTGTTTTCCACTTTAGCATTTTTACAGTACAAAATGGGTTAAATTAATCGGCTGTTTGCTTAATGTCTTCCAAAAGGGCAATTCAGCCATAACCGATCAAAATGCTGAAAGAAACTTATTTTAAAGCATGAAATATAAAATTAAGACTCTTGTAAAGCGAAGAAACATCCCATAAGTTGTAGTTGAATTTTTTCATTTTAAAAACAATTCGTTACGGCAAAATTTATATATTCATGTTAATACATCAACAAGAGCATAAATAACAAAGTTTTAAACAGTCGTAAAAGAAATATTGAGTCAATGTTGAGGCGTTTCTGGCAGTTCATATTAAGTTGTTAAGTTTTGCGATCATGAGGCAAAATATTGAAGCTTCAATTCGATACGAGGTATATTTTAACATGAACCATGCTTTTTATGCTTGAAAAAGTTAATGTGATCAAGTAGATATTTTAAATGCAAATTTAATGGGAAAGGCACTTTTTGAATTCATTTAACTTCATTCGCTTCACTTCACTTCACTTCACTTCACTTCACTTCACTTCACTTCACTTCACTTCACTTCACTTCACTTCACTTCACTTCACTTCACTTCACTTCACTTCACTTCACTTCACTTCACTTCACTTCACTTCACTTCACTTCACTTCACTTCACTTCACTTCACTTCACTTCACTTCACTTCACTTCACTTCACTTCACTTCACTTCACTTCACTTCACTTCACTTCACTTCACTTCACTTCACTTCACTTCACTTCACTTCACTTCACTTCACTTCACTTCACTTCACTTCACTTCACTTCACTTCACTTCACTTCACTTCACTTCACTTCACTTCACTTCACTTCACTTCACTTCACTTCACTTCACTTCACTTCACTTCACTTCACTTCACTTCACTTCACTTCACTTCACTTCACTTCACTTCACTCTCCACTCTCCACTCTCCACTCTCCACTCTTCAATCTTCACTCTTCCATCTTCACTCTTCACTCTTCCCTCTTCACTCTTCTATCTTCACTCTTCACTTTTACCTCTTCACTTTTCACTCTTGACTCTTGACACTTCACTTCCATTTATTTCGATTTGATTTCATTTCGTTTCAAGTCATTGTATTTCATTTGGTTTCATTTCATTGCGTTTTTATTCATTTCGACTCTTTTTATATAATTTTATTTCGTTCCATTTCATGTACCATAATTTAAATTAGTTTCACTTCACTTTACTTTAATTCGTTTTATCTCAATTCACTTCATCTCATCTGATTTCATCTCATTTCACTGCCATTTTCCCGTCACTCATTAACTTTTGTTTTTTTAATAATTTTTTTTTTTCATTTCCTTCCGTTCTATTAAATTCCACTTCATTCCATTCATTTCATTCCATTCATTTTCATTTATTACAAATTTAATTCAGTTCATATCATTTCGATCTCAGTTCATTTCATTTAAAATTGAAAACTTTTGCACCAATATGCGATCTACCGACTGATTCAATTATCAAGGACGACTTCTGCACCTACGTTACATATCATGTGTTATATTGATGTTGTTGTTGCTGTTGGCATGCTTAATTTTTGTATGCACCTCCATAGTGCCATTGCAACTGTTGTTGTTGTTGTTGCGTGTGCTCATTCATTCATAAAAGTTATTAATTATGCAGTGCAACGTAATTCCATTTAGTATACGAACATTTTTTTATGTAAAAAGTTTTTTGTAGAATTGTTGTTATTGTTGAAGCGTGCCTGTAAATAGCACACACATGACGGAGTTCAGTATGTAGCTGTAGTTTAACTAGGATGATATTGCTTTTGCCATGCATATTATATAACAGCTGTAAACGCATAAACTTTTGCTTAGTATGTCATTGATTTTAAGATTTTTCTTATTATATTTGGTATAGAAATTAAAGACTTCGTTGCTTAAGTCTTTTGTTTTTTCTTGTCTTTAAATTTTTGGAACTTGATGAATTGTGGATATTCTTAGCTACAAACTGGGGGTGCTATAAAAAAAGTTCATAATAAAAACAAAATTTGCAATTCAAAGAAGGAAACGTAAAATATAATATTTTATTACATAGCTTAAAGTGTTAAAAATTTGTGTCTACTTTACTCAAATTTTGTATTGAATATGTGAAACTTTATCAACGAAATCAACAATTTACATTTTTATGAACTTATTAACAATTAACTTTCTTTGTCTTCCTAAATCTATTCTAAGTAAATACTTTGAAATGCATATTAATTTTAGTCATTTTATGACAGATATTGCTATTAAATGATATATGATAAGAAGAACGTTTTCTTTTCATTTTAAAAACAAATATATGCACAGAATATTTCTACAAAAATATCATGCATTTCCATGAATTCCACTTAAGCTGTGCTAATTCAAGTTCAAAGGAAGAACTTAACCACTTACTAATTGCAAGCTTAAATATTCGTATCGTTTTTAATGCAGTTTGCATGAAAACTTGTCAACTTGGTATTTCTAATTTATTTAAAATAAACAGAATTTTATCAACGATGGCATCATTGCTAGAGTAAGATATAAAATTGTCTCAAAGTTTTTGTTTTTTTATAGTGCACTTAATACCCTCCTACTTGTGTTAATGAGCAAAGATTTTTTCCTATGACAATTTTCAACAGAAATTTAAGAGAATGAATGTGAGTCAGTGTTGGGTTTTACACAAGAATTGTTTTTTTTTTTTTGTCAGTACATTAGAATTCTAAATAACGTTATCTTGCTGGAACAATTTTCAGAATAAATGCAATATTTTAAAAATATTTCCGAGCCAAGGCATCGTAGCGTGACTTTAAGAAAGAAATATTGAACTCAATAGTCAAACTATATTTTGATCAAAATAACAAAAAGTCGGATTGACGTTAAATTTTTGATCCCATCATCTTTGGCCTGGAAACGACATTTATTGTTATTATTGCTTTGAAAGACATAAAAAAGATGCAATTAATATTAAAAATTTTTGATAGGCATATATTCAATAATGAACACCATCCTTCTTCATGAATGAAAATGTTTAAAATAACTAGTGTTCCCTTGCGTAGTTGACAGTTAGTACTGATTTAAATATAATTTTACGTGCCTTATCGAATGTTAAAAGGAAGATTTTTAATGGTGAGCTCGCCGATATTTACATATAGCACTTCTAACTTCGTTCGTATCGTGTAATAGACCGGTTCTATACATTGGCTAACTGATGTGCATGCTAGTTGGAAGCCTGGTAATAACTCGTCGGATAGGGTGGGATCTTGTTAGCCAATTATAATTGAGTTCTATATAAAAAACCAATTTACATAAAAAAATATACTCATGCACATGTATACTATATTTTTTTGATTTGTGGTTTGCGACAGCAGAGTTCATTGACCTATAAAAACTTAAAGCGAAAAATAAAAATGGCAGAAATTGTCGAGCAAAACAAAAAGAAGCAAAAACTAGTAAAGGTGTTATCTTCGGCCAGGCCAAAACTCACATACCCTACACGGCATTGAAAGTACTTTTTAAATAAATGTTAAAAAAATAATGAAGAGATTGAATAAGTCGAAAATAATGGTAAAAGGTTCAAAAATGTGGAAAAGTGTTGGAAAAAACTGAAAATGCTGAAAAAATATGAAAACCATTGAAGAAAGTTGAAAGAAATTTAATAAGTCGAAATGTATGAAAAATGCTGAAAAATTGATGACAAACGGAATGACAAAGTGAATATACCCTCTGTGTAGGGTATAAAAAATAGTACAAAAAAATAACTGACCAAAACCTACACAAACTGAAGCAACTTGATGTTGTTGTTGCTTCTTCAGATCTCCATGTTCCAACCATAGCATAGATCCAAATATTCTCTCCTGCCCAACCATAACAACAACTAACGCTCCAAAATCAAATTCAAAAAAAACTTACTCTTTATTCATTGCTCACGTAAAATTCAATAGAAACAATAAAAAAAATGGAACATGTCATTTCAGAAGCTACATAATGAAATGCAATGCCAAGTCAAGTTAACCCTTGCATGTCAAACTAATTGAAATGATTAGGAAATTTGAATTGAAACATAATTATGAATATAATGATTAGGTATGCACGAATATCAAATTCTTATCAATATGCAATGATTATTTTCTTACATTTTAGATATAGAATATAAAATTTTAGCTTAGCAAAATTTAGATTATGAATATGATTTTTAAATTAATTTTAAGTGAATGCATTTTATGATATGTGTATATGCATAGTATTGAATTTTAGGTAGAAATTTAAGTCATAAGAATTCATTATTTAAGATTTAAAATCTAACCAAATAAAACTACAAATTAAATTAAGCAAACAAAATATGAAAATAATAGAAGAAAAAAATATCTTACACATTGCGTAGTCCAACGTTGTTAGTACTAACAGGTTGACGCATGTTGTTGTTGTTGTTTATAATGTTCTTGTTGTAAATTGGTGTGTATGTAACATGCTGTGTAGTTTTATGTAGTTTTTGTTTAACATGTTTTTAAGCTAATTTTTAAGTAATTATTATTTTAATTCATAGACTAATTTAAACTAATTATTATGTGTTAATTTTTTGATTTAGCAAATCCTTAACTATGGTTTTCTTTCTTTTTCAATTTTTAAGCAAATTTACAACGTTAATTTAGATCAATTCTAGAAAGTAATGATTTAAAATTTTTCAGTGATCTATCACTATGTACATGTATACAGATTTGTATATATCACCTTAGTTATACATATTTGTATGTACTTTTTCTTCTTTCCTCTCTTTTGATCTAATTTATATAATAAACACTACACTTTTATAATATGTATATCTTGAAAATTAGATTTTTTTATCACGTAGAGAAAACCAATATTAGATTTTAACAGCAAATTTCAGAATGCGGCTGAATATTATATAAATGTATTTAAAAAAAATACGATATGCTGACAAGCACTGCCCACGCGCTTTAACCAGAAACGGTATACTGAGGTTATGGTGTTGGAGACAACGTAAAGGTGGAATGCAGCAAGCATCCACGCTTTTTTTTCCGCGTCTTCAACCGGGTGACTCCGAAACTTCTTAAAATTTCTTATGGAGATAAGTATTTCCAGTTCTTTTGCTTAAAAATTTTCTTCCAGACTCTAAATAATTTCAAGTAAAATAAGTCGCTTTAATTAAATAAATATGCGAATTTAAACATCAACTGTAAAAATACAGTGATATCAGGGAAATTTTATGATTTGATTAAAACAAATAGAAATTTTGACTTACTTCAGCGATTATCTTGTTGATTGCTCCAATGATAAAAAGGAAATGGCCGAGTAAAGTGTCGTTGGTCGACTAGTTAGTACTTATGTACTAAGTAATTTATTAAGCGTTCATTAAACAAACCTTCAATTATTTTTACATGGCAACTTATAAAGGTGAACCTTGGTTGTGTTATTTAGAATTTAGAAGAAAATATTAAAGTTGCCATCACAATCGCCAAAAAAGCTTTCAACGCAGCGCTCATCAAGAAATGTGTTATATCAAAAGAGTTGCAGGAGCAATTGCATGTGAAGGGGGAAAGAATGTAGAGTTTTGTCGCACTGCGTTTGTGTTTCATTTGCTATGAGTCTTAACTGGTCAATACGAAAAATTAAATATAGTGTGTTTGCAGACTCTTTAACATCGGGTAATAAAACATACTGAAGATTTGACGTAGCGGCCATTGATTATATGCAGCTTGTTGCCCATTTTTTCTTCCTTTGCAATTGTTGGAGTGATTCTCTAACAATTAATGCATTTTGCGTTTGTAATTTTTTTATGGTTTTCGCACTAAAAGTACTGTATATAAAGTTCTGCAATGGACGTATTTATTTTTGCCTTTTTTGTAGTTTTTTCAAACTTTATTGTGCCAGATTCTCCTTAAAGTTTACTACATACACATCCGGTGATTCACTTTAATTTCCCAAAGGAAAAATTTTAGGAAAAAGTTTCTAAGTGGTCAAAATCCAGTGACCTTACCTTCGACCTTGAAACCAATTTCCAGGTAAACTTGAGGTCAACTGTGCTTTTTTACATAGACACTTTTAATGCAGATTAGTATTTTATAGAAAATAATATTTTGTTTAAAAAATTTGTCAATGATAATGTCTGAAACATTTATCTCTATCTTATTTCACTCTTGTGGTTTTGGCCTGGGGAAATTTTAATGGATTACACGATATGGTATTAACAACAAAGAAGCTTTAATATGTTTCTCTGATCAGATACTTACATATATTAGAAAAATTAATTTGCTAACATTTTTTCGAGTTTTCTCTTCAAGTAAATTATGAAGATCTAAGCCAAAAGATAAAAAAACTATCAAAAACTATTTTATTTTACAGAAACGAGCAAAACATTAAAATTATGATTTTCGATTACTTCACTAAATCTTAATTTAACTGTGGTTTGCAAACTTGAACGCAAATTTGGACTTGTTACTTAATTTAACGTAAGAAAAACGTTTTTGGAAACTTTTCTATCTCTTACTTGAAGAAGAGTAATGGAAAAAATTTTTATGATATACATAGAAAATTTAATTACTCTAAAGTACATATGTATTAGATGTGAATAGTCGCTCAGGAAAACATGTTTTTTTTTATACTAAATATAACAAGCTGACAAAAATATCTGATTGAGATTTTATTTCGAACATACGTACAACGCTTCCGCTTGTAAAAACATTTGATAACCAAAATAAAGCACTGAATAAAAGCTTGGACAATCCCGCTGTTAGAACAGCTGTCATTTTTAGAATAAAAGTAAATTTTTTGTAATAAGTAGCTTTTTTCAACATACCTGCAGAAGCTGATAGAAATTCATTAAAATTTTTTATAAATGTGGGAATCGTATACGAAAAAATAGCACATAGCGTCAGACAATAATTTTGTGGTGCTTTTTTTGCTTAATTTAGGCTGAGTTTTAATTTGAAATATATCCTTGATCAAAGAAAAAATGTGGATAGATATCTTTTCCTTTTAATTTATGGATTAATTTATGGATTAATTTATGGATAATTTTTCAATTGTTTTCTTGTTAATTTTGAATAACATTTTTTTTTAAATTAAATTTTACTTTTATATCAAGAAAAAATTTTTTGTGATTTCATCCACAAAAGCTCAAAATATTTAGCATGTGTTTGAATGTTTTATTTGAGTTGTGTAATTTTTTTTTACCAGATGTCTACTTATATATTTGAAAGCCATTGGTAATAAATTTTTAAGTTTAATATCTCGTATATTGTAGACAATATTTGTCAATTTCTTAGCAAACGTTTTCTATTTCATCACGAAATGCAATCGAACTGTAAAAACTTGAATTCTTGTGTTTCTCGAATATTCAAAATGTTAACTTCATTGACAAAAATGTTTAAATTAAAACATTTAAGCGAAACCACAAAGTCTGTGAAACCGCATGAATGAAGCTACTAAGCCACCTACACTAAAAATCACAAAACCACAGCCAATTCAATTTACTTCAAAGGCAATAACAATTAAAAAACCTAAACGCTTCATATGCGCATGCGTAACACTAAAATAGTGCGCATACGTACAGCAAAACAGCGCAAGCTGCGTCTGCTGCACTTAAAATACAGATCAAAAAATATATTTAATAAAATAACTCACGCTGTGGCTTAAAACTAATTAATAATCACGAACTAAATAGACAAACGAAGGCGTTTTTAGAGTAGGAGAAATTCATAAAAATCAAGAAATCGTTTTTAAATATTTTAAATATAAAAAACACTAAAGTTTAAAATTCAAAAAAAATAATCTGCATGAACTGCTACATGGAATTACCAAAAATTTATTTAAAAAAAAATAATTTTCAGCTTTTTGCGGAGGCTGAAACTTCTCGCTTTAGCGATTTTTATTAGCCTTCACGTACCATCTTCTTTGCAGCGCGCTATGCCAAAAATGGACCGCAAACTATGTGGGTTGGTGTTGTGCCAACATTAACTTAATGTTTGTGTTCTTGTGTGTGTGTATCTCTTTCGCATTTTAATGCAAAGCTTTAAAGTTGTATCTTTCCATGTGTGCGCCAACACCGCTCTATTGCTTTACCTCACCGCACAACGATTGCTGCAGCAATAATTTTCACAAGTTTGCTGCTTCACAGCAACTCGCCAGTGACCAGCTCGCTCAGTTTGTTGTGAGCACGCGTGCGGTTTAAACGTCGAATTATATGTCAGTTGAAGTTCTGACTGTCTTTTAAACGACGTGTGAGTGTGTGTGCAAAATAAAAATTGTAAGCAAAAAAAGCTGCAAAATATTTTATTTGCCTGGCTTTTTGGTGAAAGTTTTGGAATTTGGAAAAATATTGTTAAGAAATTGAAACAATTTGAAATAATTTGTTTCATTAAAAAAGAATTTGATTAAAAAATTTAAAATATTTGTGACAAAGTTTTAATTGCAAAACAAAAGTGTTGCTTTTGGCAACCACAGTGCTGTGCTGTTGTTTCCAAAAAAAAAGTGTTTCTCCTACTTGGTGGCACCGTATGCGCAAAAATGTTCTGATTTTGGATTAGTAGTTCAAAAAATACGGGTAATTAATTTTTCTTATAAATTTAATTGTTAAAAAGATATTTTTTAGAAAATAATATTGACATTTCGAATGCTGTTTCTTAACTTAATTTAAAGCGAACAATTTGCAAGAGCTTTTTTCTAGAACAAAAAACCAAAGCGACAAACTTGTTTTATTCAATATATCTGAATTTAATTTATTGAAATTTTTGAGATAAAATGATAATTAAATATTCAAATTATAACATTGACTTTCTAAAATTTTTATTTTTTAATTTGAAAACAAAAACACATTTACACAGTTTTTGCTAATGTTTTTATAGTTTTTTTATAAAATATTTTCTGAAAAAATTATGAAGAATTAGAATGTGTTAAAAAAACATTTCAAAGTATTCATGAATTTTGTACATTAATTTTAAAAAAATCTTTGTACAAGCATTAAACCAAACGAAAGACTTAAGCCACAAACTCAATTTTTATCTTAATTGCGTATGCATATGGCAGTATGGTGTTAAATAATTTGATTTTCGTGTTTAGAATATAGTTTTGTGAAAAAAAATAATGCAAGGAGCAAAATATTGAAAAAAAATATGGTTTCTTTGATTCTTTTTAATCATATGAAAATTACTGTGAGAAAATTTTTTTGGTTAAGAAGTAAAATTTTAAACAGCGACCTAAGCCACTTAACTTCAGTTTACTATTTTGTGATGTGCTTGCGATCTGTTAAATTTTTTAGAAAATTTTTTTAACACACAAATAACAAGGCAAAATTATACTTAAATCATAAGATTTCTGAATTTCATATTCAATTTTGGGAAAATTTTTTTTTTTTTGTGACAAAAGTCTTGGGGAACAAACTTGCTTTTCTATAGATTAGTTTGCTTTTGCTCAGTCTAATGTTAGTGGAATTTCATTATTGAAATAATTTAATCCCTGTTTAACTTATGCTTCTTAATTCCCGGAGTAATGTAAAATTAAAGAAATTTATGTTTTGCCTAAAAAATTTATTGTTTCAAAATAATATTCAATCTCAACTACATATTTTTACAAAACATGATTTTGTTTTTATAAAACTTAATTGTATTTTTAACGTCTTCAAGCAAATGTGAGAAAATACTATTTGATAACGAGTTTAAAATAACGTGTTCAATTTCATCTTTTGCTCGTAAGAACGTTTAAAAAAATTTTAGTAATTTTTTTTTGTAGCACGATTTTTCAAGATCTACATAATTTGTCAGAATTTTCTATTCACCATTTTATTTTTAGCTAAACATATTTTTCTGGGACCATTCTTTTAAATAGAAGCAGAAGTAATAGCTGCTACTGGTAGCCAACTTTGCACAATATAGTGAATGAGCAATTGATTCGACGTTCAAATTACCGATTTTAGTGTATGCGTTTTGCTTAACAAATCAAGCACTTAAGCATATTACAATTTTCAATCACTCAACATATCAGAATATTCAGAACTTTTTTTCAATTCACAATTATTTGATGAATTTTTTTCACTCACTTACACTTTAACATTTGACATCAATTGTAATGCAAGGACTTATTCTAATGAAACTGAGCGTCAATTGTAAATACTAAGCTATTTTCGAAAATATTGAGCTTGTCATGAGCTGTAATAATTTTTTAACATAGAAGAAACTATCTTGCTTGTTATTTATGCAAAATATCCACAGATGGAACATATGTAAATTAAATTTTAGAACTAAAAAAAAAAAAAAATTTTGCGAAAAATTTTTAAAAATATCAAATTTGTTGCACAAAGTCAATTTATGCAAAATTTTACAATAGAAAAATATCATCTAGTAATCTTATTTTTTTCTACAAATAATTGTCATTGGTATTTGGATTTACTTTTTTTAAAAAAAAAACTTTTTATTTTGTAAAAGAACTTTTCTTAGAAAAATATTTATCATAAGACCATTTTACTTTTATGTGGTATATTTATAAAAAAATTTTTATGCTTCAGCGTTTTATTTAGCTTGCTAAAAAATAAATTTCTAGAAGATTTATTACATTCTTAAAAATGGACTGTTAAAAAAATGTAATCTGTTTATAAGTACTTACAATGACAGCTTTTGATACGCGATGTCTCTCATGTATAGATCACAGGAATAGACTCTGAGTGCAAACTTACAAGAAATCCACGCTTGAAGAAGATATAAAATGCTAAAGCTTTTAGCTTGCATTTTCTCAGTGTTATTTCTGTAAAAATATATTTGTTAACATTTTTTATAAATTAGCAAATCAGTGAGCTTTCGATTCATTTTAACTTATTCCTATTTATGACACAATAAATGACAATAAAAATTACACATGGAGGGCGTTTTAACTTTTTTTTTGGTAGCAGATTTTGCCTTTAACCAAAAAATGTTCAAGTAAAACTGCGATGCATGATTGTTAAAAAAATGTTCCTTTATGAGAAAATTTCATAATTTTTACAATGCTTATACATTTTCCCTGGTAATTTTATACCTGGAAAACTTGAACAATATGGATAGCAGCATGAAAAAACCACAGCTACATTGATATTCCAATCAATTGTCTTGAAGAGGAATATGCAGCAAAAATTTAGAGGCATTCTTGAATGTAGAGTTAAATGCTGTACTTAACAGGCTCTTTTGAGAAACTAATTTTCAATCACAGAACGCAATTAATTATTTTTGCATTCAAAATATTAGTCATAACTTACTGGAGTCTACTGAGACAGCAATCTTTAACTGCAATATCATGCTCTAAAGAATAAAGCTGTGATCTTTAGCTGAAGCTAGATTTCAGTCTGCTTGTGACTGGAGTTCTTAATTTTAATATCCATTATAGTTTGGCCTTTCAAAAAGAAATTTGTTTCGACTAAAGACTATTTCAAAATGTTTGCAGGTAAACAAAAATAATCTTACCAAGCTGGCATGTAATACTTAAAGCTGCAGTTTAGTTTTCAATTTAGAGTTAGATTTAAATTGAGCAGCTAAAGATTGGCTGTATTATTTGTGTTTTCTCACGTCTCAAGGAGTAAAGAGCCTTAGCAAAACTCTTTCGATTTGGACAATCTGTAGCGAGTTTTCACAAATTAACATATTTTCTATGTTAGAGTACTTAAAAGTTGCATTCATTTAACAGTGACTACGAGAACTTGAGTAACATTGTTTGCCTGCAGTACTTTACAACCTCGATGGCTACTAATAAAAATTTTTCCAAAGCAAAAACTAAATCTTACGCAGAAATTAAAGCAACTTTTAAATGCTTCTCTAGCTTTTAATGTAGTCTGTCTTTCTTAAATCAAAATATTAAGAATGCTGCAATATGAACTTTTATATTGTACATGAAATAAAATATCCTAAGTTATACACTTAAGGCTAGCTTAAAAAACTTTAAACTGAGCACATCAGTTACAAATTCAACCCCTAAAATTGCATAAATTAACACAGTTTCATTTAATTCACCATACTTACAACAGAACAGTTCAAGTTTGCAGCTTAAGTCTTTTGTTTCCACTACATCAACTTCTGCTGCAAATTAAATTTCACTAATAAATTAAAGTTTTTTTACGTATTTTCTTGAGATTAAAACCATTCAACCCACTCACACAGTTAACAATTGTAGCGCAAAAACCAACAACCAGACGACAAGACAAATGTGTGGTAACAGTAACAACAACAACAATAAAAATACATTTTTTTCCTACAAAACAATGAAGTGAAAGTTTTGCACCTTCGCTTTTTTTTGCGCTTCAAAAAATGAGAAATTAACCGGCGGTGCAAAAGAAGATGAAAATTAAATCGAAAAAGAAGCAGCAATAAAAAAAAAAACAATGCAAAATATGCCATTAAAATATGAAAAACAAAAGAAATTAAAGATAAGGAATGTACAAGGTTGAAGTAAAAACAATGGATATGCATTGCATGTCAAATTGCAATTGAAAACAAAGTATTTTGTTATCAAAAGTGAAGACATGATTGATGCATTAGGAATGCCGCTGAAGGCATCTATCCACAATAAGAGTTACATCTTTAAGCTCCTTGAATATGAAGTTGGGGCTTAAAAGTTTTACTGCGTTATAACCATCACTATATTCACTGAAATTCAGCGATATATATGCATATGTCGGACATATGAAATATTTTTATAGCCAAAAAACCTTTGAGTAGAGATCATTTACTCACCAAAATGTACGCAATCCAAGACGAGCAAAAAGTGTACTTCAAACAAGGAAAAAAACTCTGAAATTTGCGATGATTTAAATGATGCACTGCATTGCCAACGCCAAAAGAATACAAAGGGATTATAATTTCATTAATATTTATTGTAAAAACCAAACCAATCTACACATTTCACCCTATGCTCCATAAAATTGATGTGTTAAAAAAGAAATTCAACTTTTAATAAAAATCAAAATGAAAACCACAACTTCACCTTGGTGAACATCAAAGTTCAAAAGATGCAAAATCTGCTATGAGTTGTTTGCAAATGTAAATCTCTCTTTTCGGTCATACGAAGTACCAACACTTGAAGTTAAAGTTGTTAACTTCAAAATTCAAAAACAAATTTGAGCTTAACTAACCAAACCAAACCAAACGAAAAAAAAATCCATGAGGGTCTAGAGTAGACAGCAAACAATAAACAAAGTAAAAGTCCATACAACACTGGCAAAGAGGTGATGCCACTTGTTCAAAGCTGCTAAAGATGTTACGTTTTTCCCATTTATTGCTGGGAGTATTGTCTTTGACTTTTGTCTGAGTTTGTTTGTTTGTCTTTTTTTTTTTTATTAAGTTTTATGTTAAGTATGTCACGAGCTTGTGACAAAGTGTATTTGTTTGGTATACTCGTACAGTGTATTTTTACTTTTATTATTTATATTTTTACTTTTAGTTGTTGAATACTTTTACTCTTGATTTTATTTTGCATTTTGAAGCTGTTTATGTTTTTAGGTTCAATGGAAGTTGATTTTTTTTTCTTCTTCATCACTGTTGCTTATTTGTACAATAAATGAAAGTGAATTTTGTTGCAGTGTTTTTTTTATCTTTTTTTGAGCAAATCGCTTTAAATGGAGTTAGCGTTGAATTGAAATTGTGTCAATTTAACGATTTATATTTGTTGAAAGTTGTTTATTTTTAGAGTTTTCAAAAGATTAAAAGTGATTTGTCGTATTTGCGTTGTAAAAACGAACTGTACATTGAATGGGAAAAAAATATTAGGAAATATAATGGGTGTGGTAGAGAAGTGCGCGTAAAGTTAACTAACAAATTTAAAGTTCGTGACTTAAGTCTTTTGTAGGTATGATTTTTGTGTAGTTCGCTTAACGTTCATTGCTTGCAATGCGTGCTTTTGGGAAATAGTTTTTTTTTTCTTAAATCAATAAAATTATTTAATGTTAATTTTCAAATTTGAAAAAATTTTAATTATATAATATTTGAGCTTAAAAAATATCAAGAAAGTCCACATTTCACATACAAAGTGAATGCAACGTTGTGTGCGTCAAAATGAAGTGGAAAAATTTTACTTTCAATTTCAAAAAGTCCGGTTTTAAGTCAAAAATAAAGTTTTCAAATTTACAATGCCAAATTTTATCCTGATTACTATACTTAATATTTGTGGAAAAAGTTTGAACAAATAAACTGTTCTGTGTTTCTTTTTTTTCTTATTTGTTCTTATTTATAACATGAGACATCGACTTGTGCTCTCATTTACAAAGTTGAATGAACTTTTACGAATACACTTAATTACATCCAAATCCGAAAATTTTAATGTCTTAATGATTTATCTGCAGGTAGAGTAAGCATACATAGCAAACTTGATATTTACAAATTTCTACCAAATTCTGTTAACGATGCAAAAAGCCCCAAATAGCTTGACATTGTAATTCGTAACAGTCTACGCCCACATATTAATTTTTAGATTAAGTTAAGTGTTAAGTTAGCATTAGCAACAATATTCGTATAAGTAATAAAAACAAATGTATTAAATTTTGTGCGAACATTAAACACAAGAAAGCACAATGTTAAATATAACAATTTTTCATAGTTTGTCAGTTCGTCAAGCACAAGTTAGGTCAAACTTGTTGGGCAATGAGTTAGTAACAAGATTACAAATTTTTTAGGTTGTGGGCGTGCACGAAACGAGCGTAAAATAGCAAATTTTAGTTAAAAAATAATAATGCTCATATATGAAAAAATACATTGCGTGGGCAAAATATATATAAATATATTAAAAATTATATTTAGTGCTGAAGTGTTTTAAGTTAACGCTGAAAAACTTCGAATTTATATTTTAAAAATAAAATTCGCCCGAGATTAGATATGCTTTCATGGAGCTTTATTTTGAAATTTTTCAATAATATTTTTTGGTTTTTAAGGTGACATTGACTGAAACAACAATATTAATATTACGACCTTTTTGGTTTAGAGTTGAGACCTATTTAATATAAAAGAAGTAAAATAAGTTTTTATTATAATAATGATTATTGTAAAAACGATGTCTCTACCATGAAATATACTTTAAATAAATCACTATACCATATAGCAATCAAAATTTGATGCCCCTTGATAAAAAAAAACTTTTTTAATGATTTTTCGCTTCAAATTTTATGTAATTTTTCTTTCAGAAAATTAAGTCAAAAATTAATTAAAGAGGTTTCAACAAATTTAAGTCAAGCGTAAGCTACCGTGAAAATTAAAAAATTGTATTAAATGAACGCCATTTAAAATTGTTGCCAAAAAAACCTTCAACAAGCATATGTTATGGGAATATAAAAACTTTATGGTCAAGACAAATCAGTTGGTACCAAAAACATGTTTGCTTCATGCTGCAAAAATTCAGTTTTGTTGAGTCATTTTCATATGCCAAAAATTCTCACTTTCACTGCTGACCTTAAAAGAAGTAGACCTTTTTTGCAAAAATAAGAAGAAAAAAAGAGCGGCGGCTGACAAGACAAAATTCTATAAGATACAAGCAACAGACACGACCCGAAAATACATTTAAACACAAAAAACAAACCACTTTAACATTATACTAAGCCTGTTTGCAGTTGTCAAAAAAAGCAAAAACAAAATTAAACCAAAACCTGCCAAAAAATCACAACTTGCAACGCGAATGCGCGCAATAAAAGCGAAAGTAAAACGGCGCCGGACCAGTTTCGTTATTTTCTTGCTGAGTGACTTTTAACAGGCGCCCTTTTTCAACAAGACAACCCAAAAAAACCACAAGCAACTCCAAAAAAAATAAATAAAAAGCTGACATGATGATGTCATGCTTCAATTTGCCACGAAAAAAAAAAATAAACTTTTTAACAAGAGAAGAAAAGAGTTAATAAATTGACGTGTAGATTTGATAAAAAAAAAATGCGTATGACTCTTTTACTTTATTGCAGACTTTGAAAGATATATGATGCAAACGAAAGACTTAAGCGAGCAACTTGCTATAACGACAGTTTCCTTTCTTTTACTATGATTTGTTTTTTTTTTTAATTTTGCTTTAATTTTTGCTTTCAATAAGTTGTTAAACTTGTTCGCAAATCTATGCAATTTCAAAACTGCTGTTACGTTTATATTGAACTATTAAATTTGATTTGATGACTCATGTGCAACTCCAAAAAATTTAGTAAATTGCAGCATTCTATCTAACGAGTCATTTACGAATTGCTCACCGTTTTTTTGTCGTCCAAGCCACGTTGTTGACTTAACGTTTTTCATTTAAAATTTTAGACAGCCGTTTTATATTCCGCTTATAAATTGTCTGTGCAAAAAATTTAAAGAAAAAATCATGGCGAACGAATAAAAAGCCAGTTTATTAATGGTTTCTCATTTTTTCTAAGCTGTTTATTTATTTTTTTTAATATCAACTACAAGAAAAGGTCAGTTAATTTAATTTCTAAATACTGGATTTTGTTAGTGCTGCTGTTGTTGTACGTAATGGGCTCTAAAGTGTTTAAATTGTATGCAAGTTTACACCCACTAAGCGCAGTTTTGAGAACAACAGTAGTTATTGTAGAATATTTACTTGAAATTCAAAATTTAGCTGAAAAATTTTAGTATTTGCAACAAGTTTGTTGCTTAGGTCTTTTGTTTAGATTGAAAGTTTCATAATTTTTTAGTTAAGGTAATTATTATTTGTTTAAAATTTTGTATTTTGCAATAGAAAAAATGTTATTTAAAAGAGTTTTCTTTTAGAAACTAAGTACTAATGATAAATTTGAAAGCATTTTGAAGACTTTTTCCATAAAATTTGGAAAAGCTTTAAAGCAAACAATTCCATCTTCAATGTGTAGAGACTTAGTGTTATTTTAAGAAAAAGAATCGGAAAGCAAATATTAATTTTTTCTTTGAAATTTCTGACACAACATGTTTTATAAAGCTATGAAAATATTTCAAAATGTAGTACAGCAATTTTCTTTAGATTAAAGATTAAGTCATTGTAGTGTTTTGTAAGAAACAAATTCCTAATTTTCTCCAAGCAAGATTTTTCAAACGATATTTGCTTCAAATACCCTAAAAAAGAGGCTTGACAATCCAACATCCAATGCCAACAATCATTAGCTCATATTAAAGTTAATTCCATGAATCTTTTTTAAGTTTTCGAGTGCCATTTTTCAAGCAATAATGTGTCAAAATAAAACATAGAGCTTTAGAAGAACATTTTCGGAGAAATTTTAATGCCTTTTCACGACTCGCCGGAACATAATTTAATTCACAAAGTGGGGTACCACCCCAGATGTCGTAAATACATTCCAACTTTTTTTGAAATCAAAAAAAGTGCCCCAACTCACAAAACTGCCAAAAATTGATTTCAAGTGAAAAAAACCAGGGCAGAAACTTATTTTATGAGCATCGAATCTCTTCTTTTGTTTATTAAACCGTTGTTTGCTTACGAGGCTAGAAATGAAATGGAATCAGAAATTTAGGACGCACCTAGTTTCGGAGATATCGACATTGAGAGTTGGGCATAAAATCACTACAAATTGGGAGCCTCACAGTTGATTTCCTAAATATGGGTGTCATATCTATACTATTTATGTATATAAACTTGCTCATATAGAAATGGTTTGTAACGCTTTGGCGCAAAATATGCTGAACCGATATTAATAATTTTTTTTTTAACGTACACTTATTTTTTATATTTATTCCTTTTTTTAGCAAAATAGTTCTTTTGGTATTTTGACTTGATTTTTCAACTAATATAAGCAATTTTTCATGTTTATTTAAGATTAATATTTTTTCAACTTATTGCAATAATGTACATTCTTGATTCCTCATATAAGCATCATATGTAGAATAAAAATTATTTTAAATTTTATATGGAATCATTTCTTTATGTTCCGTATACAAAAAAAACGTCCTCCTGTGTATGAGCGAAAAAAAATTGACACGTTTTACTTTTCAAAAGTCAAACGAGAATTCAATTTACCACCTCACGCCATTTGTTTCCAAACTGAGTTCCGTTTTATGCCTTTTAAAGTTTTATTTAACTTTAATCATTTTTACATTTATTATTATTGGTACCAGTTCACTCCTTTGTTGATTTAAAAGAAACCAATATAAAAACGTGTTTTTTGAGACCCACATTCAATTTAATGTATTCATAATTAGCAACAAAACAAATTCACAAACCATTCAGAAAATATAGCACATTCAAGACAGAATTCAAACAGAAGTTAATGAAGCAGTCCCATAGGGTATATGCCCTTAGCGGTGTTAAGCTCATGCAAATGTTGCCGCAAGCATTTGCTCATGACCCTATTTAAATTATATATAAATTGTTATATTTAACTTAAGAAATCTACAATTTATTTGATTTTCATAAAGTAAAATATTTTTAATAATCTTTTAGGGTAAAGTTGACATGGGCAGCTATGTGAAAAATTAAAGAAAATACTCAAAAGTGTGCCAGCATTCATTTGACTTGACAAAGTTAATGGAGTTTCAAATATTTCAAAGGTCTATTTCCTCAAAAACCGATTTTTTTGTAGCCGAATCTCTTAATATTCCATACTTTTTTGGCTAAGTGAGGACTTAATTAGCCAGCTAAACTATTTTTTATTAGAATATGTGACTTAATCTTTCTTTTTTGACATTATAGTGTAGCCTCACCCAGATTTCATCACACTTCATGTATATCTGCAATATATGACAACATTAGCCGTAGTTACCTTAAATATTTATTTATGCCAACGCACGTGTATGTAACTTATTTGCATACTTACATACACATATGCTTTAGTTGTCTTACCTTTTGCAAAGTCAAAGAACTCCCACATGTTGTATGAAGCAAATAGTTAAAAATAGTGTTGTAGTTTTTGTTGGTTTTTTCATGCCTATTGGTTTTGCTTTTTAATAAATAATTTTCAATTCAATCTGCCATTGACTTAATACGCTCTATTGTATGTAGTTCTGTATGTTTTATTATTTTTCTTCGCTAACCACTAAGCTCTACATTATAGTTGCTATAGTGTGGTGTGGCCCACACATTTGTTTGTTGTTGTTTTTTTAATTTTTTTCTTATTGGTTTCTTTATTGCCACTGTCACCAAATTGTAGTCGTAATTTAATGAAGTTGTTTACCTTCAAAAAAAAGAGCTCTTGTGGTGGCGGTATTGGTGACAGCCACCAATGAGTCACAGTCTCATGTCTGACGTTATTTAAATTTAAATTTAAATTTAGTTTTGGATTAAAATGTATTTTAATAATAGAGCCATTTTTCACTTATACGATAGACTGCAGCAAGAAACTTGCATTTTATTATATGCATTTTCTTATCCTAGGAAGTTAATACTTTATTTTACTTGCAGTTTTATCTTTCTTTAAATGGAATACCATAGTGCACAAAATATTGTTATGGAAATATTTTCACTGCCAGATACCTCAACTCGATTTTCCCAAAACAAAACAAAAAAAAAAAAAGTTTATTCATTCAAAAAAAATGTTCCCAATGTTCGCGATCTACGGTCAGCAGAAATTTTTGTGTTGGATGTTAATTTTTAAGCCAGTACATATTTTGATTTCGAACAAAACTTATGAAAATTCATAAATTAGCCATTTATTTAAATTTAGTCGAAAAGATCTGTAATTAGTTTTTAAGCAAAACTTCGGCCATATGCCTACCACGGCTGGATCTTCTGAATGTCATCCGAAAGACAAAGTTTTCAACCACTTTTTTACGCATTTGTGGCTGTATGTCTTCAATAGCATGAATCATTTAGGCTCAGAATGCATCTATTGTTGTTGGTTTGTCAGCGTAGACTAGCGAATTTACGTATCCCCAAAGAAAATTAATAAGAGGCGATAGATCAGAAGATCTTGGAGGATAATATACAAATGCATTATGCGAATGTTTCATTCAATAAGATGATTGTTTCGTTTGCTACATGGCACATAAACTGATACTGCTAGCAGCACATCTCTTCTACAGTCACAATCGGTGAACGAAAAAGTCATTAACTAGGGTTCCATAATGAATAACGTTTTATAAAACTATGGACCGATTCCTTCACCAGCCCACAGATCTCAACAAACTGTGGGTTTTTATGGATGCAACAGCTTGTCGATAATCACATGTGGATTATCTTCAACCTATTGAGCCAAAAGTAAGCCTCATCGCTGAACAAGACTTTGCAATAAAAGAACAGATCTAATGCCAGTTGATTTTGGGCCCATTGGCAGAAATTTCAACGCAAACTTCAACTCTTGCATGATCTGAGTCTTGTAAGTATTCAAGCCAAGATCTTTGCATACAATTTTTTATAAGGTGGACGAACAAAGACCAAGCTGTTGCAAACAAAGTCAAATATCGATTCGATAATCTTCTTTAATACTCTCTTAAACGGATGCTATATTCTTTTCAGAACGCACTCTGTCTCGGTGCGAGTGCATCTTGCAAAGAAAATTTGTAAAAACGACTAACAATGTTCTTAGAACAAAGACTATGGAATAAAAATTACGCTGACAGCATGAAGTCTGATAATTGGTTTGACAGATATAATTGTCTGACTTTAAAAAGCACACGATATAAATAAAAGCACAAAAAAAATATTTCGAAATATTTGTACATCGAAAAATATTACTAGAGTTTTGCCACCAATTTTTCTTGGGCAAATATCTAATTCAAATTTTATTTTTAATTTTCCGTGAAAAGCAAAGGTTTTAATAATTTAAAATAAATTAATCGTTTGTCATAAATAATTCTTGTTTGAACTATGCCCAAAACACTAAACTTTTTTTTATCACTTGCCAATTACCATTTGTGAAATTAATTATATAATTTTATTTAAATTAATAATGTTTCGAAGCAAAAGAATTTTATTCATATCAGCTTAAGGGGAAAAAAATATCGCTAGCCATTGTCCAACGTTTGTTGTTGTGCAATTTAGTTGATGCGGTTTCTGCGGTGGCGCACATGAGCTGGCGTTCACTGATTATCATGTGGTTTTTCAATTTAAGACATTTGATCCTGACGCCAAGATAGATCGCAAGGATATGATAAACATTAAACGAATTCAATGAGAAGCTGTGGTTTTTATTTATGTTATCTGCTTGTAGATGATTTTTACTTATTAAGCTTAAGAACTACTATAAAACAACAAAATGAGCATTGTACGATTTTTAGGTGTTCAATAAAATTTAAAAAATAAAATAGTTCATTAAAAACTATAAACATAACAGCTGAAAGTTAAATATACACATCAAAACAGACATTTTATCGTAGGCTTTCAGTGTGCAAAATAAAAAACTTAAGGCACAAACTTGCTCTTAAAGGGCATTTGAAAATTAAGATTTTTCACAAGAAGCATCGAACGTTGTTTTCATAATGCTATAATTTCTAAGAAAAAATATTTTTTTTTTCAACAAACACACATGTGCAAATACTTACACTAATAGAATTGCATACATATTTACATGGATAGCAACCCAGCAGGCAATTAAGCAAAGCCTGCCTCGGAGAAGACTGTTGTGATTGTATTAGATCTTCTCAAAACTAGGTTTTCATTCAAATAAAAATATGGGTACTCATGAACTGTTCTTATGCCTTCCCACAGCAGACGTGCTATCAGGCCTCATATGAAAAGGCAAAGAAGAAGGACTCCCTTTACTTTAAGGCTTCTGATGTATTGATTATAAATTAAGAAAACGTCACAAAAAATAAACACTTAAAATATCAACGCAAGTATGGTGAGATAGATAAAAAATATTCTCGCCGATGCATTTCGTTATTTCCAAGTAGTTCTGTGAACCCTGCTACGGCAAGCAATCTTAGAAGGCCTGCTTAGGAAGGCTTGTTTCATTGGGACTCATCATGTAAAAAAGTACGTAAGCATGTACGTTTGAAAGGGCCTTCTAAAAGCACTTCTAGCTCTTGCTCTTGCCTTCTGGGAAGTTTTGTTGATCACATGCATTTACTAGACATATATGCAGTAAGTATAGATACCAAATGAAACGCTAAAGAATGCATTGTAAAAAAAATATTCCAAAGATTACTAAAAGGAAAACTGAAAGAAAAATTAAAAAAAAAAATTATAGAAAAAGCAAAAGTAATAGCAATAATAGAATTATTGCAGTGCTACAAAAATAACCACAATAACAATTGAGCTAAAAAGCACAGCAGCTGAAGAAGATGAGAAGAATCAAATGAAAAATTGTAGAAAACAATCAAGAACTGCAGTAGCAACATATACAGTAGAACTGCTGCTGTTGCTATTATTGTTGACAATAATGATGTCGGGGACGATGACGATGATGACCAAATTGATTAAAATGACGCTGATGATGCTCGCGCAATGACACTTTTGGTGCTGAATTATTGCTGCAATTGAAAGAAGATCTACTGCAATTTTTTTTTTCATGTCATAAGCATTTAAATTAAAACACTGCAACAGCAGTTGATGCTACAGTGTGTTGAATATAGTTGCAGGC
The DNA here is from genome assembly GCA_963680825.1 of Meiosimyza decipiens. Lineage (NCBI taxonomy): Eukaryota > Metazoa > Arthropoda > Insecta > Diptera > Lauxaniidae > Meiosimyza > Meiosimyza decipiens. The sequence goes on along the minus strand of OY804260.1, from coordinate 71,386,347 downwards.
AAACAAAATGTTGCCTTCTTCCTTTTTAATTTCATTCTCAATTGTATTTTGCTATAGTTTATTGCAACTTTTGCAAGAACTTTGCTTTTCTAAAAAAAACGGGGAAAAAATGTCAAAAATAACATAAATTTTCATTAAAAATTCCTATTGCAAAATAGTTTTTTAGAAAATTTAGCTCAATTTCTTTAAAAAAAAACAGCACAAAAACCAAAATTAACTTAAGAAAAGCTGAAGTGATTCAATTAAATGAAAAATTGCATTTATTATTCTTTTTATTAGAAAAGCCTTGAACTACAATACATTTGGCTTAGTTATAAAATTAGGAAAAACATAAAAAAATCATCTCTAAAACGATGTTAGCAAGAGCAAGATTTCCTATAAAAAATTCTTTAAAATCAATGAGTTTCTGAGCGATTTTTCCTTTTTAAAGTTCTCCATAAACCTAAGTCTGAAATTAAAATGAAGAGCTTAAGCTGTCGCTCAACTATTTTGGTTAATTTAGCGTTTGAATTCATGTTCAAGAAGTCTTTTTGAGCGCTTTCTAGCAGAAATTAGCACAAAATTTGTTACTCTTTTACCGTCAGTTTTTCTGAATGAAATTTTTGAATTCATCAAACATCATAATATAAAAATCGAACTAAGCTTTCGTTATATAAAAGCAGCCAAAGCTGATACACATAATCTTGCTACAGAACTATTCACAAGTTTGTGTCTTAAATCTTTCGTTTTCAAACACGTAATTGAAAAGCAATTACATTTTCGGCTTAAATAATTCATTAAAAAGTGGAGGAATTTAAAACTTGATAAAAATTTTAAACTAATGCCAAGCAACACAACTAATTGGCTTACAAAAACAATGCAAAAACAACAACAACAACAACAATGCAAAAACCATAGCAACAAAAAGCAACACGATCAACTATAGCAGCAGCTAAAATTGCCATAAGTAAAGAAATCGACAATATCATTTCAAGTTAACAGCAACAACTACAACAACAATAATAATAAAAACAATTCAACTAAATGTACAAAACTTTAGCAACGATTGTGAATGGTTTTCTTTGGGCTTATGGCTCAACCCAACTTTAAGGGAGTACGTAAAAGTAATACAAACGCAAACGACACTGGTGGTGGCGGCGTCTGGTCGTCGCTATATAACGTTGGCGTAGCAAAATACAGACGGAGACATCAAGGTGGTCTGGTTTAAGCAACTGATGGTGAAGGCGGGCGGGGCAGGCAACATACGAGTGAAATAATATAAAACAGTTAAAACACGTAAGCGCAGTATCAATACAATAAACAGACAAAAATCAAAACTACAAAATAACGAATTACAAAAATTGTTCATTGTAAAGCAATAAATTTGTTAACAAGAATAAAGGATTTATGCAGCACATATAAAGTAAAAGCAATGGAGAGCAAAAATGTTTAACAAACGAAAAGGAAATAAAAATTGTTGTAAAATTTATACGTTTTTAAAGCGAGATACGAAACTCCCACTATTCAGCGCAGCAAGAATTGAAAGTAATTTAGTTTTTTTTCAAGAAAACGAGGTTGGCACAATCTAATTGCTTGCAATAAATCAATGCATTAAATTATTAATTTTATTAAATGTTTCTGCTTCTTAAGCCACCTTTGCAAGTAGAGCCCTAGTTGCTGTTTATGTTAAAGATTACTAATTATTTCCTAAATATAAATTTTGTCTTGAATAGTTTTATAAGAATTTTAAAGAAATATTTTAATATTGTTTATTCATATAACATTGCATCACAAAAATATGAAATTATTTAAGTTAAACAAATGAAAAAATTTTAGTATTCTGTGATATTTCTTCAAGAGAAAATATAAATATATAGCAAACTTTATTTGACATGCTACGGAACTAATTCTATTGAAACTATTGTCATTGAAACTATCAAAATCTCATTCCAAAGCACTCTATACCATTCCAAAATAAATTAGTTTGACTGCATCTGAAGCAAAATTCCCAGTGAGGGCTGTGAAGTAGCTTCTTAATGACATGTTCCGAAGTAGCCTTAATAAAACAGCATATGCTAGCTTCAGGATCAAACCAGGAGCAAACTTATTCATCACCACCTTGTTATCGCTGTTATTTGCATGTCCCAGGTTTCACATAGGCCACACTTTATTGGATTATCAATCAATTCCCCTGCTAAGTATTGCATTGCAGTAACAGTCCTGTATTATCTACTGATTTGAGAGGACAATTGGCTTTGTCCCAAATCAACTCAGGAATAAGCTATCTAAAAGTCTTGTTCAGGCTATTAGGTGCATCTCGTCAGAACACTTTTTTAGTTTTATGAAAAAGTAGACACAAATTGCGACAGGAATCGTTGAAATATCGTCTGAAAATCTGTCTAGAAAATACGGCAAAAATTTCAACGAAAACGAAGTACGTCATCTCGTTTCGCGTAGTTCAAAGCTTTAGAAATTGTTCTAGCTACCAAGGAAAAAGAAGTATTTTAAGCTCAAGATCTCTTTAAAGAATTTATTTTCACCCAATGTAAATGTTATGTAGCATACAAAGCACTACTTTTGGATACAGTTACTTTTTACTGAGCTAAAAATTAATGAAATCATAAATGAGTATGTGACATCTATATCTATGCTACTTTTATAAAAAATGGTTTCTTAAGAAAATCTGCAAGAGTTTCAGATAAAAAGGGGATATAATATATTCTTTAGGAAAATTCTTCAAAAAATTAATAATTTTTATAAAGCAAAATATTTATTGGGCAATAGTTTCATACATAAGCGAGTTCTGTTTTAAAGTTTTTCTTAGAAAAAAGCTGTTGAACGCTGCTCTCACAAATCACCAAAGCCACATTTAAATTTGTGCCTACAAACTGTACTAATTCTATACAGAATTTGAACTTATCGAGCCTACTGAAACTACTAAAAGGATATCTATAAACAGCATCTGCTCTGCGACATTGCGCCGGCAGTTAAAGTTGTAGATGGCGATAATTAACACCTTTTGCTGTTTGTGAGCTGACAGAATAAAAAGAAATAAAACTTAAAAATGACTTGCTGTTGTAGGGATTTTGTTATGCATTTTTGTTGTTATTGTTGTTGTTGTCATCAGTACTATTGTTGCAGTTGTTGTTGCGTTTGTTGTAGTTCTTCAGGGTAACACTATAGCAAAGATATTGATTTACATTCGCAGACATATGGACTTTAAGTCAAGTGCGACATTTTCCTGCGTTCGTAATGCGTATTTTTGTAATATTTAAATTTTACGAGAGCTGTTTTTGTTTACAACAACTACAACAACGGTGATGATATGACATTGAGCTGAAAAAGGACAACTTTTGCTACAAGATTGTGTATGCATATGTATGGCTATATAAATGAATGTATGTGCAAATATATAAAATTTACCTTTAGCATAAGACGAAATTTAAACAAAAGACTTAAGCTGCAAACTTGTTCAGGATTTGCTGCTATGTTTATATTTGTTTTTTTAAGTTTTTTTGCAAATATAGACACAACTTTAGTTGGTACAATTTGTTGCATGTAAACAAAAGATTTAAAAATCGAACTTTAGCAATTTTTAAGCTTTCTGGATACAACGCAGCAATGTTACAGCAAAGATTCACTTATGCCGGTGCATATTTTTTCGAAAGCTAATTTCGTTGCTTTATAATTTAACTAAGCTCTACACCTAACTGTTCATTTGTCAGTTTTAATTACTAGATTTTATAGCACACCCTTTGATAATAAAAAAACAAAACAAAGTTCTATAACACTTCTTTTACAGGCATTACGTTTGCATGCTTCAGCACCTTTAGCGTTTTCTTAATAAAAATTCAAAAAGAGCTAATTGTATAAGTACAAGCCGCCACACTTTGTTTATTACTCATTCGAAAAGAACAAAAAAAAACATTCTCTACTATGGCAATCAATCATAAGACACAAGCTAACGGAAATATATGTAAATTTTATATGAAAAAAACAACTCATTTACACATTATATACAGCGCTTAGCTTACACGAATATTAAAAATGAAGTTGAATGAAAAAAAAAATTCATTAAAATGCATGCGCAGCCACAAGCAATTGAACGAAAGCAGACAAGAGCAGCAGCAGCAGTCAGTAAAGACCACAAACCAAAATCAATGTCTTGAGTTATTTCTTTGTGGCAAGCTAGCAAGCTAGCAAGCAAAAAAATAGAAGTAAAAGTAAAAGAATACCTCAAGCATAACTTACCAACTTATTCTAATCGAGTTGGGTTTATTAAGTTCTCTCTTACTTACTGATTTTCTTCGATATAAATTTGGTTTTATCCGGCGGAAATAAAGTACAAATTTATGCAAGCAAGCAATGTGCAGTGCAGACCAAACAGACAGAGTCAAGTAAAAGATGACATACAGTCAATCAGAGACAGAAAATATGCATATCATATCTATTATAATCTGGATATATGTATGTATACTATAGAGTGTGCCTTAGTTATGAGAATTTTTATGTTTTATCTTGATTGCAAGTATAAGAATACTTACATATTATTTTAAGAATCAATCATTTCATCATAGCCTAAGAATTTATATTCATACGAATTTCATCAAACTCTGTGTAGCGGCTCAGCCGTAAAAGCGATTTGTCCTATTAGAGGCGGTGCCACGGCTTATAAAAAACAACATTTTAATACATCTTCTTAAGCTTCAATTTATCTCTTTAACAAATTAAATGAAAATCTGTTTATTCGTGCAAATATATTTTCCTATGGAGGCGGGGCACTGCCTTCTATGGGTAAAAATGACATACGGAACTGCTCCTTTTCGCAACTTTTCCAACAAAAAAAAATCAAGCAATTATGTTGTGCTATGACAGTTAAAGAGCATGGAACTGTTTTGCATTTGGCTGTTTATACTTTTGTACTATTGATATGAAATTGCTTACATGAAAATGTTTTGTAACGCTTTGGCGCAAAATGTACTGAACCGATTTTAATAATTTATTTCTTAAAACAACATAATTGCGTTAAGCCAGGCATTCTTATTTTTGTCATTTTAAAGCTTAATTTAGTTTTTTTAAAGATTACAATTTTTGCAAAACCTGACATAAAAATTGTCATTTCATTTTGAATGAATTTCTTAATGAAAGCCATATAACTAAATCCTTTTCTGTGGAACAATTATTTGTTGAGACTTTAATTTATAAGTAAACATTTTATAGCCTTACTTTTCTTTAAGATATATTGGATATACGCAAAATTTCATAAAAAAGGCAAAATTTCAACTACAATGTTAAATATATTGAAAATAGATGGAAAGGAATAAAATTTATTAAAATTTTTTTCACATTGCTCTTTGAACAATTTTGTCTACTTCCCTTTGAACTTCACCGCAAAACCCAAACTCTGAGTTTTCTTTCATATGTTGACACAAAAAAAAACTTTTTAGAATTCATGATATGCAAGTCACACCCAGCTGTAAACAGTAGGCAATTTAAATTTTTTTAAAGAAAAATAATTCAAAAACCCATACTAAACAATGACCGCCACATCATTGAAGAAAAATCTTCATCAATGATTGTCGTTGGTCAAAAAGATAAAATAAAACCATGACTAAGGTAACCAAATGCAGACATTGCAATTGAATTAAGTGAACAAAAAAAAAAATCAGAAAAAATGCACGCATTCAATTGTAGTGAATTGAATTCAATCAACAACAGCAACAACAATGAATATGAGGTGTGCGTGATTTAAGTGTGAGGTTTCCATAGAAAATCATAAAAATTTATGCAGATCACATACGACAACAGCATGATGAAGTAATAGTAGCAGCAACATATAAAGCCAAGAATGATATGTGTTGAGTTACCAACAGCAGCAGCAGCAGCAACGTCGTCAATGTGTTATAAATGCAAGAAATAACAAAAAGTCAACAGGAAAAAGAAAACTCGTCAAGTTGAAAGCAACAAGACTCAAAACATATTAAAGAAGTGTTTGTGTACAACCAAAGGAAATTACATTTAAAAGGCAATGCATTGACATTATGCGACTTAGAGTGGCACTTTATTTGGAAATTACGCAAAAATTTGCTTCTATGTGTTTTGCCTGAATTGAATAAAACTTTGTTGAAAGTCTTGTCTTTCGAACGCAAGAACTTCGAACAATTTATATACAGAATTCCATTAAAAAATCGTCGATTTAATAAAAATTTTTAAATAGACAACTTATGATTTCACACTGCACTGTTGCTTTGTGTTCATAACTTTAGCACTCACATAAAAACCAATCCAATTTCGCAAAATATATTTTACAATCAAGTTTGTGACCTAAGTCTTTCGTTTTCGTTTTCATTTGCTGAGAGGAAAACTTTTTTTTATCCACAAGAATTGTCTATATTTTGCCGTCACCGCAATAATAAAATAATGATTTGTTCAAAATAATGCTACAGCAACATTATTGTTGTTGTTATTAGCCTTTTTTATGAAACATGCCCTTTGCTGACATTACCTGTCATTGCAATAGCCACAACAGAACAATAAATTTTCTTTGTGGTTTTTCAATTTATGCGCTTTGTTGCTGTTGCTGTTGCTGCTTATTCTTCTAGTCTTCTTGCTGCTTCCGCTGCTGCTGCTCTGCCATTGTTGCTTTTGCTCTAGCTGCAGTGTACAAATATTGCATGCAATATTTTTGTCAAATATTGACATTTATGATTCGCATATGACTGAGAATTATTTTTAAATGGTTTATGTAAGATTGCAACATTGTTGAGTAAACAACTGTGCGTTGAAAATTGAAATTGAAAAATTGTTGTTCTTTGTTATTATTTAATTTACTATAAAAATTATTTAACTAAATATTGACTAAAAAATATTAAATATGAGATGTTTTTTCTTTTTATTTGCAGGTAAGCTAATGCTCCATTTGAATGTATGCACATTTTTTTAGTGCAAATGTGATCTAAGAATTCAGTAAAAGAGTAAGATTATATGAATAAGACATTTATATGAATTGTGGAAAAAAAATGTTTGCAATTGGAAATGTAAACTGAAACCCAATTAGCATTTAATTATAAAGTTTAAGTACGTAGCTCAAGGAATTTTGGCGTAGATCCATAGCATCTAAAAACTACCTTTAAGACATTGCTGAAAAAACCAAATGCTAAATCATGCAGTGATTATAATATGTCTGATGAATCATGCCCAAATATTATTTTTGAAAATTGTTCACATGATACATAATAATTGTGAAGAAAGCATCGGAAAGCGCTGTTTGGATTTAGAGAAGGATCTTAAATCAGTGAAGCTCTTCTGTTCTTATTCAAAATTGCAGAGATATTCAGAAAGGCATATTTTTGTCCTTCATTGACTATAAAATAGCATTCGACAAATTGAAGCACGATAAGTTTTTAGAAATACTAGATATATTAGAAATTGAGCACAACATCCTTCGAAGCATTATATATTGGAACAAATCAGCACAAATCAGAAATAAGGACGGAACAACAAAAGTCATAAAAATCATGAATTAAGGGAACTATTGGACTCTATCGTAAAGGTAGTACTAGTGAACGAGGTATTTACCAACATAAGATATGCTAATCACACTACAATGTTGGCAGACAAACTTTAAGAGCTCCAGTGTTTTGTAAGTTAAGTAGGCAAAGTTAGTAAAAGTTAAAATTGATAGGTTCACAGTACGAAATCAATTTTCAAAAAGGGCAAACCATAACAACGCTGCAACTGTGCTTGAAGGAGCTTTTATCGAATCTGTCTCTAGATTCACATATTTTAGGTCATAGTTAAATGATGACTTGAACTCTGATCAAGAAATCAGTTGCAACATTTAAACTGCAAGAAGTAACTTTGGCAAATTTGAGCAACCGCCAAATATACTTACAACAGACATTGCGTTTGATAAAAAATAATGTTCGGTCAGTTCTTTCTTTTGCATGAAGCTGAGCCCTGAATGTTTTTTAAGAAATCTTCACTGCTAGCTCGGTAGGATGTCAACCTTTTACCAAAATTTTGAATAACTTTTTTGCACAATAGTGGTACAGTTAGTGATATTTGCTCCATGATGTTGTTTTTTCTGCCGTTGAATACTTTGCGGATTATCCACTTAAGCTTGGCTCTTCAAAAAATGCCATAAAAAGAAATCCAATGGTATTTAGTCTTATGATCTTGGTGACCAATTTACGTCTGTTTTTCGAGAAATTATTCGATTATTAAACTTTTCTTTGAAAAGATCGATTAATTCTGTTGCTGTGTAGCATGTTGTCCGTTCTCTTGGCTATTATTTTTTTAATTGTAAGTATTTTGTAAGTCTGCACATGAAGATGTTTGAGTAAAATATTGAACAGCCTCGAAACTTTTTTTAGAGTTTTAAAGTTTTCCATTTGAATCATCAATTTTAACACTTTACACGATTTATTGACTAACAGCGGATCGAAGTCTATTTTTGAAACCTTGTTGCGTTTCGGCATTTCAGAACTCATACTCTCATCACTTGAGTTGATTGTTACTGCTTAGGGCTATCAAATATATCGTAATTCTGGCTTGAGCAAATAAAAAAAAAACTTTTTAGCCATACTTTCAAGGACACTTATGAGAATAGATTTTGTGCTTCAAATAACTTAAACAGGTTTTAAAGTTCTCCAACCAAACAAATCAGCAGGTAGAAGCAACAAATTCGTGAAATATTTTAGCATACGAGAAATCTATGCGCATAGATTTATTTTCGCTTTCAAAATACTTCAGCAAGAATTCAACATAAGCTTTGATAAAACAACAGGCAAAGGATACTTAAGCTAATGTTAAGCCAAAGGTATCTCAAATGAAACCAAAAACGAAACAAGACATTTCCCAAGCAAACAGGCAGGCCAAACGAAAGCGAAATTAAATCTCGATTTTTGGACTTTGTGACTTTTTATTTTAATTCTTTTAAGAGGAAGAACAAACGAATTAAAAATAAAAATAAAAACGAAAAGAAGATTCTTCGTTTAGCTCCACAAAGGGAGTTAAGTACTCCCGCCGCACAAAATACGAGAAAAAAAAACAAACAACAGAGCACAAGATCAAAGGCAATTTAGCGACAACAGCATTCGCATGCGTCTTAGGTCGTTTTCACCTTCTTTTTATGTTTTTGATTTTTTAACATTTTGACTTTGTAACGCGTATTGAGTAGATATCATTTTTTTTTTTAGTTTTACTTAAAACTACGACGAACAGCTTTGCGCAAGCGCTCTTTTGTTGCATCAAATGGCCCAGCTGCTGCTGATGCTGCAGCGCTATTTTGGTCGTTCTATGTTGGCTATGATGTGCTGTATGTCTGCTTTATCTCTCCGTTCGCTGTGATATGGTTGGTGGTGGTGGCATGGCGCATCGCGTCGTCGGCATTGCACGGACACGTTCAGGATAAATTAGCAAATATTTGTTTTAGTCTTAAGTTGTTGGCTTTCTGCTGTTGTTGCTTTTGTTTTCGTTTCATTCGTATTGTTAGTATTTCGATTTTAACCTTTTTTGAGTTATTTGGTTTTGTTACTTTTTTTTTTTGTTACCGCTGGTTTCAATGTCCTGTGCGTAGTAAATATATTTGTATGATTCAGTAAAAAGGGCTAAGGATGGAAAAAAAATTTAACCTTGACATTTTTCTTCCCCTAAAGTGGAAATTATTCTCACATTTTTCAAATATTTGACATTTTATCGTTGCATAAGCCAAAGAAGCGAAATTTAATCAACCAAATTGAAAGCATTGGCTACTAAAGTGATATAGAAGAGTTTATGTGAGCAGTGGGTCACTAAAATGAAAAATTTCCACTTAGCATTGAACATGAGTCAATAGCTTAGTTTTGGGAACATTTTACCTTAATAATAATACTTTCAAATATCATGCCAACCTCTAAAAACCACTCACTGATTTATTGCCAGAACGTCTAGAATGGTTAAATAGCTGATGATTCCCTAAATAAATGATTTCCAAGAAAACCGTGCCATTCAAAGCATTATTGTACATATTATTACAAAAATTAATTTTCTACCTGTGTGGCATTAAATGGACACGTGCTGCATTTTAATGTAATGCTAATAAAAGTTTAGTAAAAATTGATAAATGACCGAATTGTGTACATATACAACCCTTGCCATATATAATACAAACAGTTTCTCTTATATAAATATTCAATCAAACCGCTTACCAAGATCTTGGAATGAAAGTAAAAGCACTTACTGCATAGTAAATACTTTCAAGAGCAAACAATATAAAGTCATTTAATTTCTTAACCCCACATGACACACTCGCCACTACTGAAGGTTACTGCTTGTCTTCGCTTGTCATTGTCATGCCTCCTTCAGTCAGGATTAATAATCTTATACAGTTTAACTTAAACTACCGGCTATACGCATGCGCAGTATCATTTAACATACAGCAAGCAAACAATCAATGGTGTATACAAGTGAATGGCTTCATTTATTTTGCAGTAAAACAGAAAAACAAAACAGCAGCATTCGGTATAAAAGCATTCTGCATACGAATTCATTGCAAAATTAAGTAATTTACATACTCTGACAGTGTTGCCAACAAAAAAAAAACAACACTAAGGATAAAACAACTACTACACACAATGCAACATAAAATAAATTGCAGTAAAGTTGAGACCTGAAGAGTGCGAAAGATCAATGCTAGAAGTTAAAAAGGATAATGCGCAAGAAATGAAACGACAACGCGATGTTTAACTTAAATCAAAGCAAACAATTGTTTGTCTCCGACGACGTCTGTGTAAATAAACATTCTCTGCAAGTTTTATTTGTTTCTTTTGAATACAAAAGAACATACAACAAATAAGAATTTACACTGTAGAAAAATAATGCCGAAGAAAGACAAAGTCATCTAAAAATTTAGAAACAAAAAAATAGCATTTGTCTCAATCATGCTCTGACTATAAAATATTCAAGCAGCAAAAATTGCACGACATATTTGCAGCGCTGAATTCGTACAAAAGCGCTAATTTTGTGAAAAGTTTTGGTTTGTATTATCTAACTAGATCGAATGTTGGATCTGACTGCGAAAAGATAGGTTTCAGGTAAATTTTTCTCTCAACACATGACTTTCAAAAAGGTTATTCGCAAAAAAGAACCTCTGAACCCAGGCTACGAGAGTAATAGTGATAGAAGCTGATCACTAGGCTAACATACATAACAAAACAAAATTTCAAAACGCAAAAATTACTCAGAATAAAAACTACTTAAATTCATATTCAAAAGAACAAGCATAACATTAAATTTATATCTTGAGATAAAAAACACATGAGATAGAAGTCTCATGAGTTAAAAGTCACACGTGACTTTATATCTAGTGAGATACAAATGTCATGTGATAAAAATCTCACATGATTAAACTCTAGTGAGGTATAAATATCATGAGATAAATAACATTGAAAGCCTAGTTTTTGAAAGTTTTAGCAAACAGTTTTAAATTACACCAACTAAAAGCACTTCATCAAAAGAAGTCTAGCGATTTCCTTGACTTAATATTAAATTTGGTATGTAAGATGGGAAATTACATATATTTCATGTTGAATCTGAGCAACGAAAGCTCAGAGGCTTTTAATGAAGAAGCGCATTCCAAAGAAATTTTATCTTTTATTTGAAGCTTTGTCTGCCCTAGCTAGAAATTCAGACTGCTAGAGTATTAGCCGAGCAGTATAGCACTAAGAAAAAGAATTGAAACCCTTAAAATCAAAATTACTTGGAAGATACACTCAAAAGAATACGAAAAATATTGAAATGTAAACTTGATATTAAAATTGAATGAATTAGAAAAATTTTGAGATGAAAATATATCATGTGATAAAAATGTTGTTAGCTGAAAATTTTTTTTATTGAATCAAAATAACACGAGATAAAAATATCATGTGACTAAAATCTCATGACATAAAAATCTCATTAAGTTAAAATGTTTTAAAACTATCACGTGATAAGGTACTATTGCTGAAAGTCTTATATTATTAAATTCAAATTGCGCAGGATAGAAATCTTATGAGATCAAAATCACATGATCATAAAAATAAGAAGCTATAAAAATTACATGAGATAAAAATGTCTTGATATTATGATTATATAATAAAACATACTTTAGGAAATTTTGAGATTTCGCTGAACAGTTTTTTTAGTTTTATCTAATCAACCGATTTTAATGACTTGGCTTTGTTTAATGAAACAAATTTAGTTATGCCACCAAAAAGCGTTGAAACTGTTACTATATATTTTTGATAATACCACACATGTGCTGAAACAGGACATAGTTTAACTAGTACGTTATATAAAAAATTACTTAATGGAATGTACATTTCAATGAAATTGGCATCAAGAGCTGAATATTAAATTTTTTAAACTCAAACTAGAGCATTTCATACAACAATATCTAAGCTTTATCAGAGTTTATTTTTAATACTTTGAATATTTTTTTTTTACAATGACTTAATGGGACTTATCTTAATTTTAGAGGTCATCACGCGCCTCTGAACTCTATTTAAAGTTTTAAATGTCAAAACTAATGTCTAAACGTAAGCTTATGATTCCACAAAAACACTTGTGTCACTTTTAATGTAAATCACTCATAGGATTAACATAAAATAAATGACTTTGCTGCGTATTTACGTTATTTTTTACTTTATCGATAAACAAAATGCTACATTGAGTCACACATGCACAAACAATACTTTCTGCTACATGTTCTTGTTTATGCATATGCGGAAGCGTTTTGTATTCATCAACACTTTGGTCGATATTCCAACACCATTATCCTTTCATATCCATGCTACGCACATAAAATTTCAATTAATCTTCGACTTTTTTGTGAATATTCCTTCTTTCGTTCTTTTGTCAACTCTTAAAAACCATTTAGCTATGAAGTCAATAAGGTATTAACTTGGGTACATACTCATCTGTCTGTCTGTCTGCCTGTCTGAAATCGTTCATTCAATCATGCATTCAACTGGACCAATTTTAAGCCTCTAGCCTGTCTTCATGTTGCCAGACTTGTCAACGAAATTCTTTTTACTGTTTTCCATTCATTGTTATGCTTCATTTTTCATTCTGATTTTTTTCTTCTCAAAACTTTGCTTGTTATTTTTATTATTAATTGTTGTTATTGCAGTTGTTAAGTTGTTCCACTATGTTGTTCTTTTTATACATTTTGTTCTTGATGTTGTACTATATAAGTTATGTTGTCTGTTCAACTGTCAAGTTGTTACCTTTTTTTATAAATTTATGTTAAATTATTTTGTTAATTTTTTGAGCTTTTTTGGGCCTATCTTTGTATCAGTTGCATTGCTGAATTGATTACCTAGGAGACTCCGAACTGGCATAATTTTCGCACTTCATTATAATTTAATTGGAAACTAGTAAATAGTTGCATAATAAATTGATTTATTCAGGACAGCTACCCTTTTTTTGTACAGTAAGGCAGACTAAGGAATATTATGTTTGCACAGCTGTTGCACTTTAAGTCAAATTGCTTGGTTGTTTTATGTAAAAAATTGTCTCAGTGGCATCTGTTTTATTGTTTTTCATTTCTTTTTGTTGTTATTAATGTGTTGAAATTGAAATAACACACATTTTTTTATTACCACTTAAAAAAAATATTTAGAATTTAATAGCAGCAGATTATCGTTGAACGGTACTTGTCTTAAGCAGCAACGCTGTCGTAAATATCACTGCTATTTTATATGATATTCTCGGCCAAAAAATCTCGTACTATTAAAAACATGAAATTCTTAGCAGCAAGAATTAAGACAAAATATCATGAGTTAACTGGAAACTTTGGTTAGCTTTGGCATTTTCCTCATCTCTGGGCAATTTGATTCGTATCTAATGCTTACACCTTGCAGTATTTTGTTAATAAAGTTTTTTTTATTATTTAATTTTATGCTAATAAATGAGTTAAGGAAAACTTAGAGCGTAGGTAAAATTGCACAGAAGTAGGTAAGAAAAATGCAAATAAACATAAAAAAAAAGCACTCACCATATTAGGAGCTTAAAATTTTTCTATCGAACATTATGGAATAGGAAAGTTTAGAAAATGTCCAAAAGTTTCAATTAAGTGGTATCGCTTAAAACTCAATGGTATCCCAAAATTATCAATTGGAATTAAAAAGCATTGAAAGAGTGCTTAACTGTCGATATGAATCAAAGAGTTTTGAAAAGTTGATGAAGTCTATTATTATCGACTAAGTCAATATGTACAAGTCAAAAGATATCGAATACCATCGAAATAAATATTTCATAAAACTGAAAGAGTACCATTATAGTTGAAAGAAAAAGCCTGAGCTCATCAAATGCTACCGGTAAAGCTGATGAGCGTCATAAGAGTCGCAAGGAAACATTCAGTATCAAAATAATCGATAATAGTTGCAAAGGATAGTAACGAATATCTTGAAATGTATCGAAACACATTTCAAATAATGTCAAAAGAGTCGATTATAGTCAAAACGTATTGAAGTTTGCTGAGATAGTCGTACGGCTCGAACAGTATCAAGATATTCAATAAAGTCGAAAGTATCAAAATAATCGATGTGAAACGAAAGTGTCAATGTTGGATACAAAATCGTATGGGCAGAATCTTAAGATAACGAATAATATCGAAGGTTAAGAAAAGATTGACAAAGTGTCGTTGTCTGAAATGAAATAATGTTTTGACGGATATTTACCAAGCACTTTTCTAGCTAATTTTCAATCTCTTTCAATTGCATCTAAATTGAAAATGTCATAGCACTCGAATAAACGATACAAAAATTTTTGGAGGACAAATAACGATTTTCCGTAGAATTCTGCATTGCACGTTAGATTAAGCTGTTTTGTTACCAATTCACTTCAGTAATGACTTATCAACTTCTACCCGCAAGTAAAGATTTTCACACAACAAAAATCTTTACTAACATTTTTTGTGTTTGATCACCGTAACGCAATGCATCTTCAAATACTGTTTTATAGTGGATTTTACAAGCAGTTTTTCTAGTTACGCTTACAACTACAACTACTTACTATACTACGACTAATGTTTCTTTTAATATTGTTGCTGTAGCAATGGCCGTGGGTGCTAAATAGAAAAAAATGCAAAAGCAACAACTACAGCTACAAGAGCTGCTGCATTTTTCTTCTGTTGCTTGCTCTCTCTCATGCTATCACTAAAAAGTTACTTCTTGTATTTAACAGTTAGAATTTCAAGCTGTCGGCGATATTTTCTTGTTTATTGCACTGCGCTGTTCGTTAGATGGCATTTGCTTTTTGTTGTCGCTGTTGCTGCAACAGTCGTTTGTTGCTCCGTAGCTCGAGTTTAAACTCCATTCAACTTCCTTAATTCTTTAGTTAAGGTGTTGAGCATGTGAATTTTGTTTTCTTTTATTTTTTACTTTTGTTTTTACGTTCTGTTCTTTTCTGCACGCTGCTAATTTGTGCTGCATCGTGCAAATGCAGCAATGGTAGTAAAAAGAACTGAAACAACACAAACAAAAAAAAAACAAAAACAAGAAGTAGCTGTAGAAGAAACTGTCTGTGGGAAAATAAATTGCCTGCTGCGTTATAGCGATATTTACATTCTTTTAAGTAATGAAAATTTAAAAAGATGGCAGAATGAGCTTAGTTTACGAGAGAAGAAAGCATTAGAAAATTAATGCCACAGTTAAATGGAGATAATGAAAACTGGAAACACGAGTTTGAATTGCGAGTAGGCAAAACTAGGTCTAAAATATTATCATTTAAAAGTAAACAAAACAAATATTTGAAATTTAATTTTTCGTAAATTTCTGAAAAAGTTTTTTAAAATTTTTGTACAAACAAATCAAAAGACTTAAGTCACAAACTTTTGTTGAAAGCTTTATATATTGTTTTACTACTTGCCAGCGCCGAGTAAAAACAAATTCTTTACAATCTAACTGTCGTAATGATTTCTTCAAATTTATCACCAGCAGCAAATCTTTTCACTGTAGCAACATGAACAGCAGCAGCAACTAGCCATCAGTAAAATATGGCTTAAATTACTTAAGTTGCTGTAGTACCAACAGCTTGAATTTCGTTGCTATAGCATTTATCTAAGCATCAGCAACAAGAGCAGCTGCTGGTTGTTTTTCTATTTTTCTTTTTTTTTGCTACAGCAATATTTACTTAATTAAGCGATCATGTTCTCGCTAACAAATGTAAGACTACCATCGCTTACTTTTACTTACAACAGCACTTGCTTTCATGCAGCGAAACATAAATTTCTGCAAAAATAACAAACAACAATTTTATTTAATGTGCTGTCATAAACATTGTTGTTGCTTTTGCTGCACTTATCACGATTTTGGAAATATGTTGTTGCTGACGCAAAATCGCCTAGTGTTTGAAGGGTTTTGAAAAAAATAAAACAACAAAAACAATAGAGTTAATAGCCTGATAAGCTTAAGCTCTCTAATAATTCTAGTGCTTTAGATCGGAAGAGATTTCATGTTACAAAATATGTTGCTACAACATGTTGATATTTTTATTGCAACAGCAAAGCAACACAAACGTGTAAATAAACAATTTTTTTTTCTGCCTTAGTGCTATAGGCAAGCGGCACTGCAATTTATTTGTGGTTGTTGTTATTGCATGCATTGTTCTTGCTCTTATAAAATGAGTTATTAAACATAAGGTTTCTCTGTTTTTTTTTGCTTTGATGCCAGATAATTTTATTTGTAATGTTTAGCAAAAGGGCAGAGTTTTGGTTCTTTTTTGCTTCAATTCAACGTTTGTAACATTGTTCACTTATTTGCTGCTATAACCTTTAAGGGTTTGTTAATTTACGCCCAACAATTTCATTTTTTTCTCCCTTTTTTATTTTGTTTTACTTCGATTGTTTGCCCTTTAGATTAATAGTTTTCAAGCATTTTAATCGAAAAAAAATTTTATTTAAGCTAAAGCTTTGTAAAAATATCTTTTATGTTGTCATAGTACCTCAATTCTATTTGCCAAGGTTTGATGATAGTTATCACATGGGAAACTTTATGTGACCAATTAAAATATATTCTTATATGCCATGTGATAGAGTGTTAGTTTTGAATATGATATATACAATGGAAATTCAATATATTATATGATATAAACATTTACGTCTTGATAACGTAAGAATTTTTTATGTCAAAAGATTTTTTAAAAACATAACTTGAAAAGGTAGTCTCGTACCAGGTTCCTCAGAGTTTTACAAATATATTATTAAGGTATTATATATAATGCAGTTGTATTGTTACCGCCAATTTCATATAAATATCATTAGCTTCTTCTAGTGGGACTGATAATATATTTTTTTCTTAATAATTCTTGCAAAGATAAGGGACTTAGCTTAGTCGTATTCTGGAACTAATAAGCCAAATTGCGGGAAAATGTGAACGATAGACACTTACTGCTTGTAGAAGGCTTCCTAATATTTCCCACAGCAAATTTCTTATTAAAGTTTTGTATAGGAATGAAACACTAGATGGAGTTGAAAATTGTTAAACAAAACCTATTTTTATATTCAGTTCTTAATTTACATTCTACTTAGCAAAAATAAAAACTAATTAGAAAGTTCTTTAAATAAGTACTCTAAGGTACTTCATTACGAAACCAAAAAGTGATATCTTTTAGATAAAATAAGATTGAATAAAAAGGCGAAATCTAGCCATGTCACTCCAACCTCAGAACAACTATTGTAACATCCATCCATTTGCATTAAATGGAGGACCTGGTTTTTGAGTAAAAAATGAAGAAATCCTTTTACCTATTTCCTCTTAACTATTTAGTTGACAAATTCTGGACATTACCGTTTATATGTCAGCGTCAAACTCAAGAACGATTACAACTAGAAAGTACTATTGGTAAATGTACTCGTGTCATCTTTGATCATAATTCAGTCCAGGCGCTGCAGCTTGGTGAGTTTGACCTACTGTCTTTTTGTTTACTTAACTACTCCAATGAAGCAATGGATCTAGCGATGGCAGAATGTCCTCCAATTGCATATTTGAAAATGAGTCTCTAAGTTTTACCCTTCAGACTTTTTCTAATGATATACTGAACATTACATTGAAAATCCCCAATCGCTAAGATGTATAAGCCAAGTAACTTTATTACAAAGCGCAACACCAATTGTGTGCCTGATTTCTCTGTGACAAATTTTGATTTTTTTCACATCTATGCTATTTATATAAAATTGCTTACATGGAAATGGTTTGTAACGCTTTGGAGCAAAATATACTAAGCCAATTTTAATATTTTATTTTTAGAACAACATATTTGGACTGAAGAAGGCTATTGCGCAATTATTTTTTTTTGTTTTTTGTGTAAGTAAAATATTCTATTTTTGGGATAAAGTTATTGCAAAACCTCACACGAAAATTGTCGTTTTGTTTCTTCAAGTCTGCATGCCAGGCCCAAGGTAAAAGATTTTTACCTCGAAGTCATAAGCAAATCAAGAAATTTATCTATAGCAATAGATCATAATAATGGTGAGAGTACAAGTTAACACCACAGCTGAGCTTATTTACAAATACCGCACAACAACAACAACAAAATTACATACTCCACATACGTTTGTCGGGAACTTAATTCCTTAGTACGTGACAAATTGAAAATAGCGCAACCAATAAAACTTTTAATTTGTGGAATCCTAGCCAGTAGGATAATTTACATCCCCTTGTGGGTAGCTTTTTACAGTGAGAACCTAGAATTACTTTGTGCTTTCGTTACAATATATTTAAGACCAACACAAATTACGATCACGTGATTGTAATAAGTATTGCCCAAATTCCACTCGATGTCTAGAAATCATCCAATGATATATTTTCGTACTTCAAAGAACATTTAAGTTGCTCTAAGGCTCTAAAGATCATAAGCGGCAGATATTACATATATCTAACCACATTTATGTTCGTATACTGGCTCACCACAAGTGCTGCTTTTTTTAAGAAAAACAACAAAGTTTATTCAGGAAAAGCACGCGCCAATTTGTTGCAAGAACTCTATAAATTGAAATTTATTTTTACTGATTATCTGCCTTTAAAGTTGGCATTTTTTCTAAAGCCATTTTTCGAGAATCTCTGCATTATCTACAGTGGTATACTGAAAAACTATAAAAGGGGCTTACATAGAATATATACTAAGAAAAAATAGTGTTCCATTTAGCTTGAAAATGCCTACGCTATTCAACAAAATGCAAACTTGTAAAACAAGTAGCTATTTTAACAGTAAGCCTTATTCTTGCTACATTTCAACAGCAATATTTTTGCTATTAATGATACTGCAACATGGCTGTGGGTTAAAAATGGAATTTTGTATAAAATATAAAATAGACAGAGAAATTGTCGCAGTGATTGCAAAGTGCTAAAAAGGTATATAAGGAAATGTGTGAAATGGTTATAAAAAGATTGATTGATTGAATGTTGCCATGCAATTGATGCTGATATTTATAAACTTGTTTAGTAGTGAGAAGCAACAGCAATTAAAAACCAAAAGCAGCGAGTAATAAAAGCTAAAATTATATTAGGCGTATGATATGTGTACACTGTGCTGCGTGAAAATACTTTTGCAACAATTCAGAAGAGATAGCACCTAGTAGTTGAAAAGTTTATTTTTTACTTTAAATTGCAGCCTGAAAATTTGCATTTCAACCGCTTGCAGTGCAAGGCAAAAAACTTCAACTTAAACTTGAACTTTTCTCACTGATAGTCGGGCCATTTGAAATTTATTTCAAAGCATAATAGCGATTTTAAGTTTGATGCCATTTGGCTGAATTGCAAAAGCAGCAGCATGCAACAATATCAGCCACTGTGGCAATAGCCAGAAAAACCGGAAATTTCAACCATTTTTTTTTTCTATTGCGCACGCACGTTTGTTATTAAACTTGTTGTTGTTGTATAAGCTGCTGCTGCATTATTTGCTGTTGCTGTTTTTGTTGGCGGCAGTTTGACCATTGCACGAAACAGAACTCTGAGAGTTGCACGTTTAAGTGCAACAACAACAACAACAACAATAACCATAGCCATTTCAAGTCTTCCTATTGCATGTGAAAATCCTGAAATTTTGTTTGCTCTGTTGCTGTTGATTTCATTGCATAAACAAATAAACAACAACATGCATTAGAAATAAACAAACTGTTGTTGCATTGCAACAATGCAATTTATTGCCTATTACAGCAGTAACTGCAGCAGCTTTGCTTTATTTTATTGCCTAAATGTTGCATATTTTGTGCGTTTTAAGAAATTTTTATTGCTATGCGTTTGCTTTTTGTCAACAATAAAAAAAAAATCGGTCTTAGCAAATGCTAAAACGAAAAACTTAAGCAACGAACCTGTAATAAAGTTTTATTTTTATTTTTATTGGAAATATCTTGTTAATCAGAAATTTTATGTATATTATGAAGATATACAAAAAAAATCACAGAACCTATAACTTAACAAAAATTGTTCTTCTAGTCCAAGGCACTTTTTCATTTGTCACTTTGAGCACAAAAAAAAGACCATTCTTGCAATCTTTTGCTGCCAAACAAATTATTCCACTATCGCCCTAATTGATAACCACACGTCTCAGTAACTGACTAATTAATTACACACACTTTTTCAATATGTCAGTCCTAGCCTTGACCGAACTACAAATGACGCCGCCACTAGCAATAGTTGGGGAAAATCAAAGGCATGATAGCGCATTTACCAAGCGCATCTTCACTTTTGGGCTGCAACATTTGCATCTACTTGCATCAATTCACTTGAGAAGTTTGCACACGCTTAGCTGACATTTTGTTTAATTGCTGCGAAATTGTTGCTGCTGTAGAAGATACGATTGCTTGTGCTGTTGCTGTTACCTAAGCGATAATACTTGCAATGTGCCAATTTTCGACTGACAACTGATTTTGATAAAAATCACTGTAGCCATGAAAGGGCTGCCAGTGAAGAGTAGAAAGATTTGTTTCGACTATGTTACACTATCGCCATATGTACACACATACATATGTATGTATGAGTGTGAGTGTGTTTATGTGTATGTTTCAAGCTTATTTGTTTCAAGTACGTGCCAACTTTGTAGGTTCTCAATTGATTTTAATTGACAGTTTTTAGTGCTAAAAATAAATTGCTACGCCATTTTAGTGATAAAATAAAACGTAAGACTTAAGACACGAACCTGTAAAAACAGAGTAGGGTGGCATTTAATGGATTTAGTAATGAAGGAGAATAATTTAAGAGCTATAAAAGAATAGAGACAAAATAATATAGTCTGAAGTGGGAAGACAGAGTGCTGGAATGAGAAAATATCTAATGATGGAAAATATAAAAATTAGAGAACCTTAAGAGGCCTCCTGGAACGAAAAGACAATTTTCAAAAATTAAAAAATTAAGGTTTGAAAATTAAGTAATTTATATCAAATATTAAAAAATAGAAATTCAATAAAGAAAGAAGACACCGATATATAAAGAAAATAGTAGTGTTGGCAATAGGTTAAGTTAGGTTATCATGCATGCTTGAAGCCTTAAATAGCACTAGTTTGGCCAATTACCACGTACGTGACCCTACGAAACTGGTAAAGAAGGCTGTCAAAAGAAAATAAAAAAAAAACCTTGGTAGCAATAAAAGCTACATTGAGTTAGTCCTGCTGATGCAGTTATGGCAAGGGCCGAACAGTTACAGAGAAAGCGTTCAGCCGATCCTTACTCAATTAAATGCAGGCAGCTGCGGCAAGAGTTGAATGGAATAACTAATGACCGATAGTCCAGTGCAAGTCGCGGTGATTCTCGCGATGTTACTGCGGCTCTTAGGAAGTATGTCAGTGATTTTTGAATTGTTATATGATGGCTATATTGCTCTGTTTACATGTTAAGGTCCATCAATCCTTTCCACATCTTCACTTGTCGATCCACAGGCGGATTTTCACGCCACATTATTCTGTAAATTCAGATCAACGGACCCAAAACGAATTCAAAAATAAAAATAAAAAACAATTGAATGAGAGTTTGTTTATTTTGAACTGCAAGGCCATATACGAATGGTAAAAATGAGCAAAAAAAAAAAACAACCATAACAACACAAAAATCTTAGTGAAGGATATTAAACATTTAAAATTTAAAAAAATAATTATACAGTAAACTTTTTATGCACAAACATGTTGTTTAAAAAAAAAATTATTAAAATCGGCTCAGCATATTTTGCGCCAAAGTGTTACAAATCGTTCAACCACATACGTAATTTTATACAAATACTGTAAATAATGCACATAAGGACATGTTTGACAATAGTACATTATGATAACTGGTTAGAAAAATAAAATAAAATTTGTTTTACTCACATTAAAAAATTTATGACCGAAAAGCCCGAAACAGATTTTTAATAAAAACTATAGTACTTTGAAGTTGATAGTGGTGTTAGGTAGGACTGCATGCTATTTCCTGTTGTTTTTTTGTTATTATATCATATATATTGATTTGTCAAACAATGTGCCAGACCCTCACCCCTTGTTTGATCAATAGAGATGAAAACTAAATCATAATTATGGCTACTAGCACCAAAAAGGAAGAATCATTTTCAGCCATCACACTTTTGAAGCAGAAGATAAGTTTACATATCTCTCATTAGACGAGATTTTCCAAGTAATTTTCCATTATACATTATTTTTCACGAGAAGTGAGCGAACCAAAACTAAACAAACTAAAAATTGTGGCTTATCACGTGAAAAGTCAACTTGCAATTACTTTACACATTCGGTGAAGTTCAGAAGAATGAAAAGCAAAATGAGGACTTCCAACCTTTCTGGCGACTTATTACAATGTTACTGATGATATGTTGAGTTAAAAATAAAACATGCAAAAGTCAAATCCAAAAAAAAAATATTGCTTTTATAAGTTAAAAATTGTTATAAAAAACTAATTATTTTCATTATTCTGTAGCATGAGTTTTCGCTGTAATTCAGTGTTTGCTGGTTCATTCCAAAAAAGTTTTCATATTACATATTTCATCAAAATTTACAAAATTAATAAGAGACTTTCTTTGAAAATATCATTGAAAGCTTTGCATATGATGTGCTACATTCACAAAGCCTTGAAATTTTTGCTTGGCAGAAGCAAAATATAAACTTTGTGAAAACAAAAAACTTAAGCAACAAACTCATTACACACAAATTATAAACTTTTAATTGATTCGTTGCAAATGTTATTTTTTTTAAATTCTCAACGCTTCAATCAGAATTTAATAAACGTAACTTAACAAAAATTTAATTTACACTTTAATACTCTAGTAGTAGCATTAAGCTATCAATTTATGACTGAACGGTTGGATTGTAAAAGAAGCTACGTACAGCAGTTTTATATGTAGAAAAATTTAAAAAAAAATATCTGCATATTTATGCTTCATTCATTTATTCAAGAAGACATAAAATGTTGTCAAAACAACTGTTAAATCAACAATTTAACAGCATCCGGTTTTTGATGTCAAACGTCATTTTCTTAGTAAAAAAAAAACCTCTGAAGAAAAAATCAACAAACAGCAATAGTTACAACTATTTTTGTATTTATTTATATACCGCTAAACAAACAGCAAAACACACCCTGTTTTATTTATTAACATATCAATAACTTGCTTATTTTGCTATAAAAAAAAATCCTTGAAGAACTTGTTAAACAAATTGAATTCAAATTAAAAATATAAAAAATAACTTGTATTGATTGAAATAAAACAAAATCAAAAATTTGTTTTAAAACGCAAGGTTGTCTTAAATTTATGCGGAATTTACTTTAATTATTTTTTTTTTGCTGTCTTGTGCTTAAAACAACTGCCAACGCAAACTTTTGCTGAAAAAGCGGTTTATACGAAAAATGTGTCACCATTGCGGCTTTCGCGCCAAACTATTGCAATAAACAGGTGATGCTGATGATGAAGATAATGATAAGCTCATTTTGAAATTAAAAATCTGTCAATATAACAGCAGCAATAAAAAAAAAACTTTGATTTCATTGTTATAAATTGTCAGCATAGCACACGTATTTTCATCATAGAGAATTTTTTAATTATATGGATGGTATAGTATGATTTGTTCATATCATGTGTAGTAATTATAAAGTAAGATTTTGTTTAAAAAATGAAAATTATATTCTACTCAAAACTCATTACCTATAGAAAAAAGTCATTACGTGCGCACAGGAAGCAAAGATTTATCAAAGAACTTAATTAAAACAAAGAAAAAGAACCCAATGTATATCTTTTTTCTTAGATATACGTACCACGATAAAGTATAAGAAATATTAAGCTGCGCTGTTCAACAAAAATTCAAGAAGAAAAAAACAAGATAAAATTACGTGAGAAAAGTCACAACCCAACTAAAAACAACCAACAGCAGGTAATAATTTCTGTTGAACATTAAAAAGCAAACAACGAACACCTTCTCTAAGCTGTAAAAGAGCAGAAACAAAAAAGAAGACCAACACAAATTGTAACACATGAATTATCAAAGTGCGGCCAACAATGAATTTGCAAAAATAAATCAACAAAAAAAAAGAGACGATATACACGCCCCTATTAAAAAAAGATTTTTTTTTTTAATTTTTTGTGTTTTGTGCCAGAAACCAAAATACTCATAAAACAAACTTAGAAAGCTCAAGAATTGATGAAGAAAAAAAGCCATGATCATGTTGAATGAATGTATGGTACATATGTATACAGCTTAATTGGCACTTGCTTAGCAAACAAACAAACAAACAGACAGACAAACATCAAGTGTCTTTAACCTCAACAACGTACAGAAATCATGGGTGTTTCTTTCATTCGTCCGCTTTTAGTTTGATGAATGTATGCCTGAAGTTTATTACCCTCATACAGAGTTGTCACTTTTTTATGTTTTCTTTACAAATACAACAACAGCACAACGTGGAAAGTGTCAAGCAAATAATTTATTTGCTAATAATTGAAAAAAAACATATAAGATTTTTTAATATAAATATTCTAATTAGTAAAGAATTTATGGTATTCGTCCGCGCCATGCTGCAGGATATTCGCTATTGACCAACATGAGCTGTTTAAGTGCTGGAAAGTGTGAATGTTGTTTCTTATGTTATTAACATTTTTTATTATTTTCTAAGTTTAATAGTTTGAATTTTCACCATACTACCAAGTTTTAAAGTTTGAAAAGTCTATATTTTAAATTAATTTTTTATCTCTTGACTAATTTTATATATTTTTTTTTCTTATATTTGCAGCAAAAATGAAAATATTTTTGCCACTAGTCACGTGGATAGTGCTACTCTCGAGTACGGTAAGTACAAACAAAAAAAATTTTTTTTTTCAATTTATATCATAAGTTAAAAACTGCTACATTAACTACTGTCTTACACTATGTCTATCCATTAAAACAAAAAACTTAAGCAAGCAACTTGCTAGTTGCTACAAAAATGTAAGAACACTACGTAATCTGAAGTAAAAAATGCGACAGCGCTCGATTCAATTCTCCGTATACTTTTTGTACACTGAGTGAGGAGTAGCCCTCAGCAACATTGCCTCAAAGTGTTAATTTTGTTGTTGTAGTTTTATATTTTCAGTCATGATATCTCAGCAATTGGAGGCTGCGTCGACATATACTTTGATGAACAGATCATTTTGATTCGCTTTACTTAATAATTCTGGATACATTTCACACAGTTTTGCATATGTGAAAATTTGTATTGTTAAAATAAAATTCTCTTATTTGAAATTTATTAAAAATATTAGAATTTGGTTGCATAAAAAAAGCAAAAAATAGCAGAGAAAAATTATTGCTTGAGATAAAAAAGGCAAGAAAAGTAAATGATATGGCAAAAATAAAACTTTTTGATTTTCCATTGATTCATTTAGAGGTACTTTTTTTTAAAAATAGGTGATTTCTTAAGAATAATTTCTTTTAAATGTCGGCCGCAACTGTGACAAGAATGTTTCATTCTGATGTTGCAATCTTCGATGACGCATTCAAGCATTTCGAGTGAATGACGCCTAAAAGGTTGACTTTCAACCCCTTGTCATAATGAATGCTATGTGCATCAATGTCCACGCAAAAACTACTTCATTGATGGTGATCAAATTTATTGTGTGTTATTCCTCAGACGCTTGGTCTCAATCTCCAACCTCAAAATTATCACGATATTATTATTTGATATCGAGTTATTAACGTGCGAGCGTTCTGTTCTTGTTTCTTTCATGATGTAACTAAGCCAAGAGAATTTATAAGGAAGAGCCATACGTGCTGACATTGAGAGCGTGAGAGTAAATCGATTTTCAAAACAAAGCTCAATAAAATAAATAGAATTGCCGATGAGTGAACAATATTTCGTATGACTTCGCCCTAATGACTAATAGAGTTCGGATTTATTTAAATAAATCAATCTAAAGAAATACAGAAAAACAGTATTGTTGTAGTGTTGCACAAAAATAAAAATTATGGCAAATATTTAGTATTGATTTGAGATTCAAAACCTTTGCTTAAAAAACCTTTGGAAAATGGCTACGTGTACAAAGTTGAGAGAACAGCTGGTATACACTATATTTATTTCAAATATATTTTAAGATCAAAAAGAAAAATCTGTAATCTTTTGGCTAGAGTCTATAAAATACTTTCAAAAACTTATCATAGGAATCAAAAGACTTAAGCGGCAAACTTGATTTTCCATTTTTATTATGCAAACAAATAATAAAACCCTTTCACTGCTGCAACTGCAGCTGCATGCAACTATAACAAAAACAACAACAACAAGCATCCAATATCATGGCAAGAAAACGCTTGCACAATTCTAAAATGGAAAATACATAGCACTAATTGGCGGTAAAGTCAAAAAAAAATTTCTTGCCATTGGTAACTCAAATGAATAATTTTTTCGCAAGGAAATGTTTACAGAAAATTAAAAGGTTTTTAAAAATTGTTAATTTTAAAATCTTAACTTTTTATCAGAAGTAAATTTATTTAAAAAATTACTAAATCAACTTATTCATATCAAAATTTGTCAGTCTTAAATTGGCGATATTCTCTTAGTATTTAAGATACGTATTTATTTCACAATAAAGAAAGTTTTGATTAATATAAAAACTTAAGAAAAGTCCATAAAGATTTTGTAGCTAAATTTCCATTTTAATTAATGAATTTAAAGTTTGTCGCTAAAGTTTTATGTTTTGTGTTCTTCCCTTTTAATGTGTAGACGGTAAAATTAATCAATTTAATTAGCTTTTGCCTTATTTTCAAAACAAATTAGATAAAGTGTTCATGGTAAAGAAAACAGAATGCCAAAGAACTTTCTTAGCGCTGCCAACTACCAATGGCGAACTAAGAAATCAAAATAGAGTTCGATAACCTTAACATTAATGCTGTCGGTATTTGTTTTTTTTTGATTTTTTTGCCAAATCGGAATTTCAGCTTCATTTCTCTTTTTATGCCGTTTTTTTTTTTCTTTCTCAAAATATAATCTCTTTCTTTCTCGTTACTTTTTTTTTCAACGACTTTGTCCCTAACGATTATTTTAGCTACAATCGATGACTATCTACGTAGTAGATTATTACTAAGAACATTTCGTTCTTTCTTTCTTTATAATACATCATTAGCTATTTTTATTCATTATGTTTTTTTTACTTTATTATAACTTAATGCTTTGATTACATACACTTTGTTGTCTTTGATTTTTTTGAAGTTGCTTAGTTGCTGTTCGTATGTATTAAGCAACAGTCGTTGACCGTTGCCTCCTAGCTTTATTTGGTAGCTTAACGCTAAGTTTGGCAAATATTTATTAGAGTCATAAAGGAAAAAGTAACGGGTATGAACTTTTATGCGCTTATAATTGGAATTCGAAGTTCTTGGTCGTTTATTTTTTTTTTTGTGCCCTTAGTTACAAAAATATTGACTTGCCAAATTCCCGGTTATTATATGTTATTATTTTATATAATTGACATCGGGTTAAAAAAGTTTTTATGAATGTGTGAAAAACTAATTTTGTTTACTCATTATTTTTGGAAATTTTTGCAGAAACTTACAACTTTTTAGCATTGAT
Organism: Meiosimyza decipiens; assembly: GCA_963680825.1. Classification (NCBI taxonomy): domain Eukaryota; kingdom Metazoa; phylum Arthropoda; class Insecta; order Diptera; family Lauxaniidae; genus Meiosimyza; species Meiosimyza decipiens. The sequence continues at coordinate 71,358,346 of OY804260.1, read as the reverse complement.
ATGAAATTGAGTTATTACGTAACTACCATCATAAAAAATTTTTTGATGCGTTGAGATGAAGCATCAACTGAATTGGTTGAGTTCTTTGAATTTCTATTGTATGATATTCTTATTGGTGTCATAATTTATTTATTTTCTTTTTCGTAAAATTTGCATTTCTTTTGATTTTTATGAAGTGTGAATTTTGTAAAAAGCTATGAATTTTGTTTGCTTACGTGCGATACTTAAAGATATTTGGTAGATTATAATCTCACGTCATAAGTTTTTAATTATGCCAATGACTCAAATTTCTTTTGAGGCACTAGCAGCCTTTTTCATGGCATGAAAAATTTTAAGAAAAACAAATATTTGAATGAATTTTGTATTTAGGTTGGATAAAAAAAATAATGTAAAGTTAGAAAGTTAGTCAAATATCTACAAGAATTATGACGCAGAAAATGAACAAAAATTCTGCTAAAGTTGTGTGTAAAATCCAAAATTTGAATGAGATTTTTTTACGATTTTTTTTGTAACTTATTTATCCATTTAATTTTTATTTAACCGTAGTATAAAATCTTAAAAATATAATCAAAGTTGCACATACAAGGCTACTAAAGCTTAGCAGTAGCAGCGCATCCAAAGGCGCTACATTAACTGGTTGCGCTTGGTTGCATTTCTACAATAAATAAAACTCATAAAACAAAAGATGAATTGTTAAAAACCTTAAAAGATCATAAATTTCTTGCATAAGACTACACAGCATTTAATGTGTTTGCAGTTTGTTTTAGCTACTTTTTTTAAAAACAACTTTTTTATAACAAAACAAAAAAGCAATATATACAGCTGTATATATTATATCTTTACTGTATATATTATTATCTTTAAGTTTCAGTTACAAACATGATCCCTATATGTACAGCAATCCAGCTTTTATTGAAATGCAACCAAGTAAAGCATGAAAGTAGAGCTGAAATATCAAGGAAGCCGACTTAAGGTAGTTGACGAAATAACTAATAACATACAGCTAACAAGATTTGTCGCTATTGAAAATTAAAACATTTTGCTAAATGCACGTCATTATAACCAACATCGTGTATATAAAGTGGCCAGTTCAAATTAGCGTTTTATTTATATTGTTGAGGCAACGATGCGTTAAACTCATGTAGCTGGAAAGAAAGCTTTTTTCGCAACAAAAAATCAGTTTTTTTATGCAACTGCAAAGCTAATAAAATTAAAGTGAAAACTTAATATTTATTTAAAAATTTAAAAATTAAAAAACAAATTATTCTTAATGCAATGCAAAAATATTTTGCCTAAAATCACGTTCGTTGCTTAAGTCTTTTATTTATTGTTATTATTTTTGATTCGCTAGCTGTGTTTTAATGTTCAAATAAGCTATAAAGTTTGCTAAATTTTTATCTTTTATTTAATTTTTATACAAAGTTGAGTGGATATAAGTTCGTTACTTAAGTCTTTCGTTTACAATTTGTTCAATTTTTTCTACTATTTTAATACTTGTTATTTCTTATCTTTTAATTGAATTTCATGTGAAGAAATTTTTATGCATAACAAGTTAATGACAACTGTTCTGCAACAAAGTTCGTTGCTTAATTCTTTCGTTTGCACATCTCAATATTTATATTGATATGATGTAAGCAATTATAAAACATTTATTAGTAAATAAATAAATTTTTATTTTGCATACCAAAAACTAGAATTGTAATCTTTTAAGCTTTATTATCCTTCCCAAAGCACTGGGACCCGAAATGAGACTGATTGCAAAAAAAATTATTGAGGTTACTTAATGTACAATTATTTGTGCGATGTTGTAACACTTTTGTACTTACAGACACATTTTTATTAAGAACTTAAAAACACATTTTATATATCTGTAAGAAAATGTATTATTTCTCAGCGTAAAAAAACCGTCTCAAAGAAAATCATTCCTTATTTTGTGCTTAATTTGTCAGCGTGAAAGCAGAATGAAACTATGATTTTTCAAAGCTGTTGTCTAAAAGAATTGGTCATTAAATAAAGCTTCAAAGCTTTTTATCACGTCCTGTCATTTCAAAATCATAATTTTATCATAACATAGAATAGCTACGGATTCAAAGAAATGCTTACCACAGATTCAAACTCGTTGTATAGGACTTTTATAACGTCGGGTCTAACAAAACTTCGGTCATATTTTCATTGAAATTTAGGAAAAATTAGAAGGAATAGAAAATGTTATATTACTGATGCTAGGCTATTAATAAGCTCACGTGAACTTTTCATTCTCAAACGACTTCGGTTTTAGCTTGAGCCAGGACCTTTTGACTGCATGTAAATTCTTTTAAAGATTTTAGATTGCACATTTTTCTATAGAGGACGCACCTCTTGAAGTCTACCCACAATTTTTGTCCGACGATTGAAATGTGGTTTTATTGAAGTTGAAAATTTACAAAAATTACATAAAATTGACTCTAGCTATAGCTACTGAAGAATTTCATCAAATGCTCTCGGATACACAAAGATATCTTTTCCATAGTTTAATTTAATTTTGAAGAATGCTCAAAAAAAAGCACGTAAACGTTTTGCCCAAACTGTTCACTACAAAATTTCAAATCTGAAAGTCCTAGATATTCAATAAGATCACCAAAAAAGATGAAAATCTATTTTAAAAGAAAGATTTGGGAACCACGCAGTAATCTATGCTATGGAGAAAATGCAAGTCTACACGTTAAATCAAGACAGTAAAACTTAGTAGTGAAAGTGGAGATGTACTTCATCAGGTCGAAAATTGTAGCTACTACAATACTTCAAACCAGTCGGATGGTAACTGCTGAGCAGTACAAAGAATTTTGCTTACCATAAATTTCCAAAAACTGGTTGAATAGCCAGATAAAAGAGGAATTGCGCCATTACGCATAACAGCAAAATAATTTGGAAGCTCAGGCTGCTGAAAACACTAACAATTTTTGAGGAAATTCTCGCAGCAGCATATTCTTTAAATTTCGCACAACATTATTTCTTTTTGTTTCCAGTAGCACCATCTTAAGTAATATATTTCAATAAATGAAAATTATGTGAATAAAAAGAAATTATTGCTTATGGCAGTTTTTCCTTTCAAACAAAATGGTCGAATTTTGTTAAGTCCTGCGCATTTCAATTTCTATAAATTTTTAAAGTAGAAATTATAAAACTTTTAATGCAGCGGTAAATTGAGCTTTAACTCTATTAAATTTCTAATATACAAAATATCTTAATATTTCTGAATGAAGCAAACAGGCAAGTAATTTAAATATTTACTCATAAACAACATATGAAATTTGCCAGCTAGTGTTTTCTTAATGTTAACACATTTCAATTTAATGCTCGCTAATTACATTAATTTCTGTAGTTTTAATAGCAATTTTGCTGTTGTTGTCCTAGTGTTATTTCAGTTTTCTCATTAATTTTTTTTAATGTTTTTGTATTATAAAACAATAGGTATATGTATGTTTTTGTGTGGCGCAGAACTTTCAAGTTCAAGTGTAGGTACTAGCACATGTCTACACAGCTTGATGGCTGCATAGTTTACATTGTTTTTTTTCTTAAACCCAAAATAAAAAGTGTGTATAGATGTTGACAAATTAAGTGTCACAGCGTAAGAATTTGCGCTTAATTAAAAACGTAATTGTTAATTCAGAAAAAACGAATAGTTATTAAACAAAATTATCATTTCCTGTATAAAAAGTTTCGTAGACTTTAAGATCAAATCATCAGAAGTATTGACATTCAAAGAATTTTTTTCTGCTTATAATTTCTTTGGATATTTTCTTTTCATTTTACAGTTTTTCAAAAAGGAGTGTTAAAAATTTGGTCTATATTTCTTCTTAAATCTAACAGTACATGAACTATCTATTCAACTTAATACAACTCTGACTTAAAAAACATAAAATTAGAAAATTAAATTTTCATGCTAATTCTGAAAATATTTCATAAATTTATATATTTCTGAAATTCAATTTTGTACACCAATGAGGTTGTTGATGTTTAACAACTAAAATAAACTTTAGTGGCCTTGCACTACGACTGCTGCCAACAGACAAAGCTGCAAAGTTTTTTGTTTATTAAATAACAAAAAAAAAATTGCTGCTTCCCAGCGATAATGTTGCTATTAACGAGCAAAAATTGACAAGTTGCAATTGCAAAGAGTAAAAAAAAAAAACTAGCAACAACAATAAAAATGAATGAAATATCAAATCAAGTGCCGTCAACAGAGCAGATTCACATGACATTGTATTGTATTGTATTGTGTGTCTGTGTGTGTGTGCATATGTGTTAGTGTTGTAATTGCTGCAAGTGCATTTTAAACAATAACAACTATTATCTCTTTTATTTAATTTTTTATGAAAAGTAACTTTTATTGTTTATGTCTTTTGGCATGCATCCGTTATAACTGTCATTGTGTGGAAGTGTAGCACAAATACACGCACAGTAGCATACAAATATTAATGCAACTCAATTCATTACCTTGCGCTTGGCTTAGTAACACATTGGCTGCTATTGTTGTTGCTATTGCTGATTTAATTTAATTTCTTCGCATGCAATGTGAGACGTCATTAAAATGTGAAAATTTCTATTGAGGAGGACTCACACTGAAGAAAATCATTTCTTTCGGGTTTCTCGTCTTATTTTTTTTTTATTTTAAAATGCATGCAATTATAAAAACAAACGTGTTTATTGCGTGCATTTTCAAGATTTTTTTCGAAGGCATAAAATTTTACTCAATGCAATTCAATTTAATTGCTGCAACAATCCAGATATTGCTGCTGTTTGTTTTCGTTTTGAGCTGTTTGAGCGGAAACTTTAATTGCTGGTATCACGTGTAGCTGGAATTAGCTTAAAGCTTAGCTGGGAACTAAGCGTTGATTTTATTTGAGAAAAAACAGTATAATTAATAATAATAAATGGAAATTTTTAATAAAAAATAAAATTTCTGCATAATTTACTTGTTTATTTAAATTAAATTTTTGGACAGAAAAAATTTATCAAAAAATATATTTTTTTAAAAGTTTTTGAGATGTACATTATAGTGCTTTGTTAAAAACTAAATTCTTTAGTTGAAACAAAAAAAAATTACTTTTTTTAGTGCCACTTTTACAAAATTTTAATTTCCACGCAGCACGCGATAGTATTAATATTTTTCCCTCAAAATTTTATGCTTTAAATGAAACGAAAACTGCGTCTTATTGACAAAGATACCAACATAATTCGTATAGAAAAAAAAAATGCGTCAACTATTGGCTTGTCAGCCACACCTTTGTAACCAAAGTTGCTTAAGTTCTCTGTTTTTTTTATTATTTCATTCCTAAGACAAAATCAAAGATTTCGCTTATTCATTAAAACAAAAAAATACAATTTTTTAGTCTTCTTTGCAGTAAAAAATTAAAACTTCCGTAAAGATTTCGTCATTTTATATTAATAAAATTGCAAAACAATTAAGCGTTACGCACTTATTGCGAAGAAAAAAAAAATTAGTTTATTTGTGGAACTTTTATTTCTGCTAATTTCATTTTAATTAACACTTTGTTAACTCAGCAAAAAAATAAGACTTTTTTACATATTTTTTTTTTTGTTTTAACTTACACTCTACAATTGAATGAACTATTTTTCAACATCATCATAATTATCCTCCCCATACACACGTATACTACATACATTATTTTTGTATAAGCCTCTTCTTTTCGTTATTTAAAGCCATATTAATTTTTATTTTTATATCATTTCTGCTCATTCACAGGTACATTCACAAAAACAACATATAATACAGGAACAACCGCAACTTCAACAGCAACAACAACAACAACAGGCACAATCAAGAGCCCTATCATATAAAACAAATCTGAAAAATAGTCGATTTCATGGTGAAGTCTTTTTTCTAAATCTAGAAGATGGCTATTTTGGCTGCCAAGTTAATGAGTCCACAGATTATCTACAATTATACGAATTATCGAAATTATGCGACGGTAATCAAGATTGTTTTCTTGGTTCCGATGAGCTGAATAAAGAGCTCAAATGCACAAGTGAGTACAAAAACAACACAACAATCGTACAAAACTGAAATCACAATTATTTCTATTTTTTGTTTCGTATGGGCATTTCTATGTGTGACCTACTCCATGATATAAAAAAAAGCAGTAAAAGCAAATATTACGGAAAAGTTTTGAAGAGAAAGAAATTATTCTTAGTTTTTAAAGAATTAAAGAAGATTTTTATCGAATAGTCAACATAAAGATTTGTGCGTTATAATTCAAAAAATTTCCATATTCAAAGTAAAATGATTTAAATTAGTTTTTGCTTTAATTCATTGCACGTAAAAAAAACATTAAATATTTTTCAACATTATTGCTAAGCCATAAAATAATTTTTCCAACATTATTTTAGGCTTTTTGTCCCGCTACATGGTTTTCAAACATTGTTTCCAAACATTGTTCTGAACATTGTTTCTAAACATTGTTTCTAAACATTGTTTCTTAGCATTGTTTCTAAACATTATTACAAAACATTGTTTTCAAAAATTGTTTACAACCATTGTTCATAGACGTTTTTCCCAAACATTACATCTAAACATTGTTCTTAAGCAATGTTTTTAAACGGTGTTTCTAGAAATTTTTGCTAATATTTTTTCTCATATTTTTTTCTTAAAATTGTTTCTAGACATTTTTCCAAAGCATTGATTTTTCACATTGTTTCTTAAATTTGTCTTACAACATAGTTCCTAGTATTGTTGCCAAAGCACTGATCTAGATATTGTCTCTCAACATTGTTTCCACACATTGTTGCAAAAATTTGTTACAATACACTGCATGCGAAGGTTATTTCTAAAGATTATTTGTCTTCTACTCAATTTCCCCTAACATTTCTCTCCACACTTTTTTCCGAAACATTGTTTTTCAAGATATCTTCTATGCTCATTGTTTTCATATATTGTTTCTAAACAGTGTTTCGTGATATTTTCATTAGCAATTTTTAAGTGCTTTATTATTAAAGTTTGATCCTACATATATATTCCTTTTAAAAGATTTTGTAATAACAATTCTTTAGCGTTTTTCAAAACCTTTTACTTGACATCGTTGCTAGATATTGTTGCTAAGTAGAAGTTATTTTTTTAAATGGTTAGGTTACCATAAAATATGCAACATTACCGTAATGTGCAATATCTAGTGATTCTTTATTGCTGTCGCCATGAGTGTTCCAATGTAATATGTTATGTTCATAGTTATATCCTGCCGGTTTCTCAGCTCTACCGCTATATACGTGCGCATCCTCTCTTCAATCGTGTTTTTTAAAGCCTACTTTTGGGCGTATACATAGTTAGGTACAGAAGATCAGTTCTAATCCACGCAACACGAATGTGGAATATACCTTGTCATCATCAATATCGCTTGGCAGCTATAATTTGTCTACACTCAAACTCTGAATATACATTACACTTTAAGTGTAACATGATACGAAGGGCAATGGTTTCAAAAGCACTGTATATCTTTCGAATGTTCCCAGCGCAAACCTCGAAGTATTTCAATTTATTAGATGGTGGTTTTACTTTTATTTAGATCACAATCTCAATTATTTTAATTTTACAGTCGCCAGATTCTTTTGACCTTACGGCGGAATATAGTTTTTCAATTTCATAGAAACTGCTCTTGAACAATGATGCTGACGTTAGTTTATTGAAGAATTTCGTAGATGTCTCTAAGTTTTTTTCTATAGTTCCAAATTCGTTCTTTATTTGATGTGCATGCTAAAAACTGTTGCATGAAAATTTCTGCTACTTTTTGAATAATATCTTCGCATTATATCTTTTCAAGGTATCAATTATATTCCAGCAGCAGTTTTCTTCACTTTGACCATGATTTCAGTAGTTTTCTGCCATTCATTGAAGTTTTAAACTTTTGTTTTCATCAATTTGTAGGAATTGTCACAAAGAAATACCCACACTGCATACAAATAATAAATTTAAATTGTTACTAACCTTTGCTTGCTAGTTTATTTATATTTAATTGTTTATTAAATTGTTATTTCCTTTACTATTTATATGTTATTTTAAATGTTTTGCTAATCTTCTTCTGATTTACTTTTTTGTTTTCATTTTAGATGACTGTGATAAGGAGGACGGCACACAGTGCACCAATGGCGCGTGTTTAAATGGCGTCTGCCATTGTAACGATGGTTATGGGGGCTGCAATTGCAACGTTCAAGGTTTGTAGCATTAAAATGTCTTCTTTTTTGTATTGAGAAAAGGTTTTTTCTTGAATTGTCATCACATGAATTATGTATTATTTCGTGTGCATAATTAAGTTTCTAAGCATAAAAGCTTAGAAAATAATTTGTTGGAGTCAACAACAGCAGAGATAGATAATTAGACTGTTTGTAGAACTTTGGAAACTTTTTTCAACAAACGATACTTTGCTTGTAAGAAAAAATGTCGGAAACACAGATTTGTGAGCTAAAACTTTTCACTGACTGGACTAAATAGCCATTGGCATAAAAAATAAACGCAAAAGACTTTTGAATCAGTTACAGTAACAGCTTAGAGTATAATGTCAGAAATGTTTTGCCCGAAAGAAATGATTTTTTCATTAAATGAATTTTGTGCACAGATGTGCTATTTTGTATTTTATTCATATTAAGCGTAGCAAATAAAGCCAAAGATCCAATGCAGATATATCTATTCGAATTTTTTATAATTTTTTTAAATGTTTACTTATATTATTTGTACCAAAATCAGTTTTATTAAGAGAGTCTTTAAAAGTTGTTGAAAGTTATCTGTTTGAAAACTTTTCTTAAAAGAATCAATTTCATGCACAGTTTTTTAGTTATAGTTATAGTTATGTTTAAAGTTATAGTTATAGCTATAGTTATAGTTATCTGACTTCAGCTAAAATAATTTATGTATAAGAAATTTTGAATAGTGGTGACTTTTTTGTTTATAGTGCCTTAAACATTTTTTGTAGTTAAAAAATTTGACTCAAGTATTAAATATTGTGCACAGAATGTTATAACATATGCGTGTAAAAAGTATTCAGGCTAGAATATTTAAGGATTTTTCAAACGAAGTATTCAGTAAAAAAGAATCAATTTCGTGTGCACTAGTTCTTATCTGTTTTTTTTTTTTTTTTTTTTTTTTTTGATAATGGAAGAGAAGGATATCAATAGCAATTATGACCATGCTATAGACTTATGTAGATTTTCTCAACAGAAATATTTCAAGTACAGCTTCATTTAAAACATGTCAATCATATTTGGCCCAACGCTTTGAAAGGAGTTTTAGATTATTAGTAGTAGTTCATGACAAAGCATTCATATTAGCGTACCAAAAAGAGTATTCCAACAATTTCAACTGATAGAAAAATAAGCATAGTAGAATCAATTTCGTGTACAGATTCGTTCAACTTGAAGAAAATGACTAAGAACAAAATTTTTTCTACAAAAATAAAGTTTCATCAACAGAATTTATCTCTTCAAGTAATAACAGCAGTTAGCCTTAAATCATTTAAAGGAAAGAAATAAAAGTTCGTTACATCAAGCAGTTAAGAATCACACAAAAAATAACTTTTCATTTGCCCAAAAAAAATCTATTTTGTGTACAGCTTGTAATAGATATTAGTCATTTACTATGCATCTCATATCTATATGGAATCAAATTTTAATTTACAATAGTAATTTAAAGGCAACGCTTCATGTGTAGTAAAATATTACATAAAACCACAAATATTTCTACTTAAACTTTGAATGCCACTTCAAACTTTTTTAAATTTTGAATGCAACGGTGAAATTGAATTGCCTTTGAAGAGTAATAAAGATGGTTAAGTTTTTTTATTAAAAAATGTAAGAGATGATAAAGCTTCTCATTAATTCTCATAAGTACGGAGAAGGTCTAACTGCCATTTACAATCGATTTTTTTAAATATAAAATATTAAAATATGAAGTGCTTTATATATTAGTTTCTAATATATTTTTCTTTGCAGATGAGAACGAATGCAAATATCGCCCGTGTGACGTTTTTGCACACTGCACGAACACACTCGGCAGTTTTACGTGTACCTGTTTTCCTGGCTATCGAGGTGATGGCCTTCATTGTGAAGGTAAGTCTTTTCAGTTCTACTACACTGAGAAAACGATTTGTTTGAATATAACAAACGTATATTTCCTATGGAGCAATCAAATATTTGTTTGAGTCAAACATATTGCATTTGGATCAAATAGTGCTAAATGTTGGTTGAAGCTTTTATATTTGACTCAATCAAATATTTAAGTGCTCTATATGAAATATGCGTTTATATCATTTCATACCTTGAAATTTCATATTTTTTTATACTTAAGAGTCTTGGTTTGTATATGCATTCTTCAATCTTGTAAGTAAGTAAGTAAGTACTTACATTAGCAGAAGGAATTGAGTTAGCTGGCGAAACATAAGCTTCCGCCATGCAACAAAAAAGTTCTTTCATTATCTTTAACTTTGCTTGGTAATTTTATGATGATACTAGTGACCATAAACGACACCATAGCATACAACGGTATCTTTGTCACTATTTTTTTAACGTTTTTTGATTACTTTTTTTAATACTAACGGCTAAACAGCTATGGCACTAAAAAGCAAATACTAAAAACGGATAGATAAAGATGACTAGAGAAAAGCTTAGAAACCACAATGAAATATAAGGATGTTTGCAATGTAAACAGATTTTAACCCTAAGCGGCACCATGGGCCGCATGTAGCACAAAAAGTTTTTTGGAAATTAACTTTAGATTTTGGTGGCTGCCTTTAACATAGCCTCACATAGATCACAGGGGTCCATAGTGTTTTAGGTTAGGTTTTGGTAAATAACCCTAATAATCATTAAATTTCATAAAGTACCTAGAGTCATACTCGTTCACAGTTATGATGTTTTAAATTGAAAATTCGATTTTTAATAACTTTTTTGAATCTTAAAATTAATATTATAATGTAATGTAAGAGACTCAGTTAGATAACATTTCATGGAATGAAAGCTGAGCGTCTGGTTTCCAAACCCCAACATAATTTTCATTATTCTTTATGCCAAATTTGGCTTCAGTGTTAAAAGATATTCATATGGTGTGTGTAGTTATTTTTAAGTACATACATGGATTTAAGTATGGAACGCAATTTTAAGGAATTTTAAGACATCGTAGTATGTCAATATTAAGATCCATTCTTATTGTAACAAACGAATGCTCTGATGCAGTGATGTTGCAGCGATAACAACTGGAATATTAGACATGATGACGACTATTTCCATAATAAACATTTTAATCTACAGTAAATACTGTTAAAATTTCATAATATTTTTAATATCTTAAAACGTAATGCATCTAAGAACGTTTTTTCGTCTTCATACGGCATAACTATATATGTAAATTGAAGCTCACAATCAGTTAAAACTGACAGGAAATTTAATTTAAAAATTGGGTCAGTTCAAATTTAAAATTCTTTTAAGACACGCTGACAGCGCGCAATGCAAAAATGAAAAGAAAAAATATCTAAGCCACACGCGCATGCGCAACAAACAGCATCACCTACTCGATGGCTTGGTGCAATGCAAGTGCAACAAGTGGGGTGCCAATGTTGCTGTAACAGAAGAACAACTTGTTGTGACGTGTTGAAATCAGCTTAAAAATTGCATAACTGCATTTCTTGAAGACGCGCGTTAATGACGCGTCACTGAATTTGAATTTGTGCGAGGTGGTGAGGAGACGAGACGCTTAGAGAGGTGCAGTAGTAGAAGGAAAACTCACTGAACTGACTGCGCTTAACAAGTGTTACCTGTTGGCACAACGACGACGACGATGACTTGGTGCAAGAGTCACAGAGCTGTCTTTCTTTATGCAATGTGATATGCTAGTGTACATATGTATGTAGCCATCGTTAGGGTGTTGCAAAAAAAGTTTTAAAAAAAATTTCTCTTGTGATTTGTTTGAATGTAACTACATAAAATAGCACAACATCACATAAGTCCTTATCTTGGGCATGGATGGTCTTGTGCCTTGATTAACTTATGATCAGGACGATATAAGCTCCGTCATACCTTAACTTTTAGTCAAATGGACTAAGAGCTAATTTCCATGTATGCACAAAATTAGAGCGTTGTTCTTTATAAATTATTCAAAAGCACTCCCAATTTTGAGCCAATGAACTAATTTTTTCTCAAGTTATTGAAAAATGAAACTAATAACAATACGTCAAAGTATATTGGTGATGGTAAATCCAACCTACAAGACTTTAACCGGTAGTTTTTCATACAAAATGTGTCAATTAAAGTTCCGGTTACGTTTGAGCGCACTTTGTGAAAACATTCCTAAGTAAATATGAATGCAAAAATAATTTTCTCTAAGGAAAATGGCTCAAACTTTAAAAACCATACATTCTTTGAGGCAAATTCGGCTTCCCCCCTTTTATAAATTTTTCGCACCAGCCTAATCCACAAATGCGTCTTTCTTTTGGAACGCCGAAGTGATCGTTTTGCACACAACTGTTAAAGTGCAGTTATGCAGTCGAGACAACAACAAGTGGCGCAGCAGCGTCATGTACCGCAAGCATTTGTGCGTGAAGACCTAAATATGTTCGCTCAACATCAGCTTGAGCTCGAAGTTTCAAACTTCAAATGTGAAGCGACTATGTGCTGCAAAATCTTTGCCAATGCAGACAAGCAGAAGACAGGCTAACAGATAGATGGATAGTAACCAACAATGACAATCGCATGCGAGAGCACAGTCACTCAGTACAAGCCGCTATCTAGGAGTGGTGGCATTAATAGCTGAACCTGATTTTGGTGGTTATCAAAACCAGATAAAATGGCGCCCGGATGTGCGTTTTGCTGACATTTTGATTTTTTTCTTTCTACGGCTCAAAAAGGTTTTTTCTTCAAAATTCGGTTTGATTGAGTTGAGAAAAAATTATAAAATTCTGAATTATTTTGCTAAAGTTAATGATTTTTAAATTACAATTCAACCTTCTAGAGTTTGTTGTTTTTCGCTTACCATAAGATAGCCGCCTTTTGTTGGCATAGTGCTATTTGGCGCAGTCTTGACCTTCTGGAAGTACGTAAGTTTTTATTATGAGCACATACAAGTTGTATTTCTTCAAGTTCTTCTGCTTTTCGTCTTTTACACTTTTTCTTAATGGCAATTCAATTTACTTTAAAAGAATAACACAGCTAACAATAAAAATAAATTTTGCAATCACAATGATTATATTCGTCAAAACTTTTTTTAATCTTTTACAATTCGGTTTGACCATCTGTTGGTCTGTCTGTTAAACACTTCCACCAACTAATTGCTGATGTTGTTCTGTCTTGCGTTCAGCAGCATCACTTGATAGCCAAACAGCTTAATAGTTGGCAGATCAGATTTTATTACTATTGTTTTTGTATTTATTTGTAATTCTTTAGCACAAAAATAACTAATAATTGTTATGGCTAAAAAATTTATTTTCTTTCATTATTAATAAACTGTTAAGTCATTTTGAGGAAGTTTATTGAGTTGAGGATTCTCATACCCTCTCCAGGGAGTAAAAAATTGACGATTTCTAAACTTTACATCAAAAGATTTGTGACAACATGGTATAACATTCGAAAACTATAATTACAAGTTGCATGTTGTCCATTCATGTCGTCCAGCTTATGGAGTAGTGTAAACTGGCCTATATGATCGCTGATTGGGCTTTATGCCCAAATTATAATAAGGAATCGACAGTGGCAGTGGGAGCTTTCAAAATATACTGCTCTTTAAGAATGCAATGCTTGAAACACAATGCGGCAGTGGCAGTTGGTAGCACTGTTTTGATTAGCTCTGTCTCTAAATACGCTTTCACTGCCATGAAATGTTACACTTAAGTCAGAAGCTAAACACAACTGGAAAGTGCGATGTAGCTTCTGTGTCAAATCGCACCAAAAAGTAGAATTTGTTAAGTTTCTTTGCGATAAATTTTGTAGTGTCAATTTTGTACTGACTATTAACGTGTAGGAAAAGTCTGGACGATATCGCACGTCCCAGTTGTGTTTAGCTTCTCAACAATTATTTTTCTTTTACAATTGTTTCAAATGTTTGGTTACAAAAATTAGCGAAAATTCAATTGAATTCATCCCGGAGTACTAATTTTTATATGATATAAAACACGAAAAGCAAATTTTAAAGTGGTTTCAATAGCTGCAAGTATCTATATTGATTTTTCATTGCAGCTTTGTTTAGTTTACTGCCACTGCTGACGCACTATTGCAATTTGGACTAAAGAGTCTACAAGAACAATTTATGTTTGCCGCAATTCATTGGAAAACTTATTAAAAAATCATATAACTTAATAGCAGGGATATCAAATGTTTTCGCTTCCTACAGTATTTTTTTTCTTAAAATGTCAAAATTGAGCAATATTGAACGTGATAAGTTTTGCACACATCTTCTTATGTTGCGATTAGGAATTTGACGAGTGAGTCTTCCAATACTCACAGTGTTGCATTTTAAAACTTCGACAAATTGTAGCACCTAATCGATTGAGACATGGCTTATTCTACTCTCACTGTAGTCGTTGTAAAACTGTAGTTACATTAGTCTTCGAACGCGTTAGTGCGGTTTAATATTTGCTAACAGTTTCTTTATGTTTGTGTTTATTTGTGAAATTCGATAACGAAACTTTCCTGTTCAATTCCATCGAATGGTTGAATTTATATAATGTTGACCAAGGAATGATATATTTGGCGGTGGGTAAATAATATTAAACATTAAAAAATGGGCAAAAAGAAGGTATAAAAGTGTTATTATAAGGCACGCACCGGCTTCACTGGCCATCGCTTCCTTCAGCGACAATTGCCCGATATTGTAATTTTGGGAAAGAAACGTTTAGAAATGGTTTTCGTCTTGTATTGAAGCCTCAGTTTGGAAAACTTTTACTTTAGTGAGCCCTACCCAATTTTTGGGGCGAGTAGGATTCTCAGAGAACATAAAAGTAATCAAAAACTGAGGGACGCATCCAGCTTAGGAACTTCAGCCGTCGTTTCCAAAATATCTTTATAGGTTGAGTACCTCAGAATCGACTTCCAGAAATAAATAAATACCATATATAAAAATATTATAAATATAAATATATTAAATTAAGTCAAACTTTTATTATTTAATTTTAATATTTTCAAAATCTTGAATTACAAAACTCTTATTTTATACATTATTGCATTCTTAAGTTGTTGAATATTTCGATCTTCAACTCTTGTATTTTTGAGTTTTGAACTAATAAATTTTTGCAATAACTTCTGGCATCCACGAATTCCTTCATTCTAGAATTTTGGAACTCATTAATATTTGAGTTCAATTATTTTTGAGCTCATAAATTCTCGAATTCCTAAACTTTTAAATCCTCGTAATTGAGAATTGCTGTATTCTAGAGTTCTTGAATTCTGGAATGACTAATCTTCCAGTTCATAGCGCTTTCCCAAAAACTGAACTTTTACTTTCTTGAAATCTTGAATTTTCTTAAGAACTTGGATTCTATAAGTCTGGAACAATTTTTCTATAAGTCTTAAACTATTTTATTATTGATTCTATGTACATATATGTATAGTATTCCATTAATATTTATATATTTTCTGGAAGTTCATCGCTTTTTAGTTTTTTTATTTAAATCTTTCTGCTCATTGATTTTTGGGTTTTCAGTTTATTGCAGTTTTTAGGCTTTAAGTTCATGATTCTTCTTTTACACAAACGTGTGGTTTCCAAATTTTTCATATTTAATTCGTGATTTTAAAAACTTTTGTTGTTTATGTTTTCAATATCTATTAGCTAAATTTTTCTTTTAAATTTTCTATGAATTGGTTTTTTCCCATGGGAACTCAATCAATCCGTTTTCTTTCATATATGTATCATATAAATTTATTAACGTCCTATAATGATGTATAATAATTCTCAGAAAAAAATTTTTATCAAAACAATGAGATCTTTCACAAATTTGCACACTTGAAAATGCGCATAATAAAATGGTATTGGCTCATCACCATTGAAGGCAAAAAAAAATTAACTTAACGTGCTTTTCATGCTAGTTTTTTTTTTTGCTTCACACTTGCGATTTAAATCAATTTGATGCAATTTGAAATTCTATAGATTACCTTACCAACCACGTTCAAGAAAAAAGTGGCGTACAAACTTTTACGTGATACAGGAAGAGAATTTTTGATGGCAGAATTCACCTGTTGTTTTTGAGTTGATTCAAAATTCCCAGGCAAAATTAAATCAAGAAAGAATAAAAGCAACAACAGCAAAAACTAAGTACCATAATAACAATAATCATGTTATTGTACTTGTACTTTACTTATATAAGAAAATTATATAACTTACTATGAATGATAGAAAAAAAAAATTATATCCCCCGATTTTATTGTCAGAAAGCTCTTTCGCTCTCTGCCAACAAGTTCTTTGTATGTAATCTTTGATCTAGCAAAGTTGGCTAACTGGTTGCCCATTGTTGTTGTTGTTGTTATAAATAGTAAATGAATGCTTCAATGGTTGGATGATACCAACTTGATTTCTCATGATGCCATTGCATGAGTTTAGATTAAAATAAAATGAGCTTAGTTGTTATTAGAACTTTTTACTTACTTAGAGCGGACTCGGGTAGAGGAAGCATGTCAGCGGGTAGATAGCAATATATTGTAAAGCTGAGAAGCTATCAGGCGCATGTCCATTTAAAATTTAATCATTCCTCCATTCTGCAATTCATTTAATATGGAGTATTTAAAATTTAAGTCCTCATTTGAAAATCCTCTTTTTGCACTGCGACAAGCAAACTGCAAAAAAGTCAGACTATAATGTCAAGAAAACCATTATACCAAGAATAATTTTCACCTAACTAGTAAAGCTGAGTTTTATTTTCTTCAAGCAGTTACCAATAGCTTTGACAATACTTTAATTTTTGTATTAATCGCACGAATTAGTGATTTGACCGCAGTGTGCGGATAACACGGTCATATGTCATAATATATTGTATAAGATTTTTTGGCATGAAACCGATTTGTTATTTGCTCTTTTACAACTTCAAGCTTATATGAGTAAAATCCCATTTTCGCGAATCCCAAAATACTTGCAACAGACAGTATGATAACCTTTTCGGACTGTGTTAAATATTTTTACAAAGTTTTATATTTTGACTAATTTTTCCAACCAAAGAATGTCTTTATTCATTGAAAAAGTTTTGTGAGTTCTTTCAACTCGTCCCTGTGCAACATGTTGCTTTTACTATGAAATTTGTTTAAAAAATTTAAGTGAAAATACATCACCCCTTCTAAGAGCTTATCCTATTTTGTCTCGAAGTTTTTGAACTTAAAATTTATTATTATTACTATAATTTTTCATGCCAAGTAATAACTGGCATGCGTACATAGAACGCTCTTGTGCTATTTGAGTTGGCATGATGCTCATTCTAGCACTTCATAATTATATTGTTTTGAAAAAAATATTTACTATATTTTTGCCGCAACCTGTTTAAGATTTTTTACATATTTGAAAATATTTGTTAAACCCATCATTAATCAATACGTGTTAGGCCTGCTTCTCAATTCAAAAAAGAAAAAATTAGACAAAATAGTACTATTATTTAGAATTATGTTATAGTTAAGCAAGAGCGTATAATTTATCACAAACTATGGTTTTGTTCTTTAACATACAAGTACGTGCAGAACGTCTGCTTTAGAACATAAACAAGGAAGTAATTTTTTGACTTTCGTGTTAAATTATCGAAAAATAGACAAAGAAACATCAATATAATAATTGTTAATTATAGGCTACACATGCTCTTTTAAATATTCGCCAATGCGTAATTTCTTTAAACGCCTATTTTTTAAATGCTTTTAATTGACTTTGTAAAAACTTGTACATCATATATTCCTTTTGAATTTTTTTTCATATCTTATATTATTCAATTTGTTAACAATTATATGCGAACACTTAACTCTTGCTTAAAAAATATTAATAAAAAAAATAGTTAAAATTATAAAAAAATTTTTGAGTGCTAATCATTTTTATCAACTTCAATTTAATTGCAATTTTAACTTCCTAAAAACTTACTTGGCAAAATATGTCTAAATTTAAGTAGGTTAATTGCCTTAACAGGGCCTTCCCTCCCTAAATTGTTTATCCAAAATATTAGAATGTCATGTGTTTATATTGAAATCTTTTAAATTATTTTTCTATTCAAATAATGCAAAATAGAAAAACTTTGAATAATACTCACCTTCACCGTTCACCGGCACGTGACATAATATATACATAAAAATGATGACATTTAGCTCCCTGCAATTAGCAACAGAGCGACGTCAAAAAGTAATTAAATTCTATTGCCACATTCAACAGTTATTAACAACAGATTGTAAATCTATGTCATATATTTAACAAACATTTAAACAACAACAACACTTGCTAAATAAACTGCAAAAAAACGAAGCTTTTGGCTGTTCGAAAAAAAATTAGCTTTTGTCTGAGATCATTACAATGATTGCAATTAATTAACATATCACAGACAGACATTAATTTACACTAAAGTATTTTGCAAATATTGAAATGCAGCCCACTTTATTTAAAAAAAATACCTGTTTACATATACGCAAATTGCACAAGTCAGCAATTTCACAACTTTTTTAGTTACTCAAAATTTGTGTCAGCACAAGTATAATGCTCACTTTATCTGAACTATTAACACTTTCTAAATGGGGCAACTTTTTGATTCGTTTCTTAGAACTTTACATGTTAAATTTTTCTGCCTAAAACTTTGCCGTACACTTTGTTGATTTCTACAGTTTTTAAAACTTATAATTTTAAGCATGTACTTATTGCATAGTTTTAGCCGCTTTTAGCAACTATAATTTGTGTATGAATACTTTTGTGAAACACTAATATTATATATATTAAAATGTGTTCAATAAATTTAAGTGAATTATGGAAATTGAACCCACTGTTCCATATGTTCAGAAAAGCTGTTGCAATGTATATGATGTTTAATTTTTTGTCTTTCGCAATTAGCACTTAAAAAAAATAAATTTTTGCCGGTCTTTCAATTAACACTATATTTAATATTAAAATAAAAAAAATACATATGTGCTCCTATGCCTACTGAACAAAGTTAATACAACAAAAATAAAATTTACATTTTATGAGTTCATGCGTAAAGTAAAGTGCAAAAGTTTACCTGTGGTACTCAAAAAGCCACCATTCAAATAAGTGACTGTAGCTATTGCAGTCAACAAACATAAGGCGACGTATAAGTGGGCTAAGAAAGAAAATTCAAGGTCATTGCTAACAAATTAGTCCAATTTTAAATGATGTCACGCATGCTTGACGTTTACGATCATATAAAGTTAACTTTTATTATTACGCATATGACTTCATCATATTCAGTTGGTTTCTTGCGAAAGTTAACATTTGCACTCAAAGGGTTTTAATTGCATTTTTGTTTTGAGAGATTCTTCAGCAGCATCTTTAAGGTTTTAATGTATGCTTAGTGTGTTAAAGTAGATATTAAGTTAGCGTTACCTAAATATTTAAGTTGTTTAATTAAAACACTCAGCGGCTTCTACCATCAATGCTGGAATTAAAAAAAAAGTACAGTACTGAAAGTATTACCGAAAAATGTAAGAAGTTAAACGCGTGAAGAAGTCGTTTTTAAATTTACTACAAGAAAAGCATAATATATAATAATATTTGAGTCAAATCGAAGTCTGTTACATTTGAAAACCGTCTTATTTGAAGTCAGTCGTAGTCAAGTGAATTACTATTAAAATTAGTTTGTCAAGATGGATGGCCTTAGCTGATTTGTGTTTAAATTCAGTAACAGTCCAAGCCGTGAAAATCAGACACTGTTGTAGTTAGCCGCCGACGAGATGAATAAATATCGCAGTCAAACTTAACCGTAGCCAGTATCACTCTAACTGATTGCCGGTTGAAGTCAGCCACAATCGCAGTCAAATAAAGTTTAGAAATTAAACCTAGTCACAACTAGACCCAAGTATTAATTTCAATATAAAGTGTAGTCAAAGTATACCTTTAAAAAAATTGCTTATGAGAAACACCATACAGGTTTATTTTTATTAAAACACGAAGCCAGAAAAAAAATTTTGAAGATGACTTAGAATAACGCGCCAAATGGCAATTCAAATCTATATCTCATAAGTCATGTGCTTTAAGCAGGGCGGAAAAGTGAGTTTTGATGTGCCTGGGGTTACTGAAAAATGTTTCTTGTTATGCTTTTTAAGTTTTATGCTCTGAGAAATACTCTTTTCGTTCTCAAACTGTTTAGAGGAAGAAAAACTGTTCACTTTTTATGCTTCTTGTGTTTCCAATGCCTTAAACATTTTACAAACTCGGTATCTCTCTAAAATTGCAGAGCCTACCACAATCGTTGTCACTTGCATTAAACCTCAGTACAGCCTTGGTCTTAAGATTATGGTGCTGTCATCTACCACAATTAAAAGTTGCAAATATTTCTCTCATTGGTGAGGATACGAAATGGCAAAAAGTTATTATTGTCTCTGCATTATTGACATAACTAGTGCTATGCGCCACTTTTTAATTAATTGTATTATTCTTATGCTTAGTCTATTAAATTTATTAAGAATTCAAAAGTTTCATCTTCCACATTTTAATTATTGTTCTGGAAAATTTAAATGTTTGGTAGTCTTCCATAATAATAATGACTGCAAGCTGAAATTTTGTTCTTTTGAAACTATCTATCAAAAACACAATTTTAACAAACACTTTAAGCCAACACCTACCTATTAATGAAATATTTGAAATTATTCAAAAGTAAAGTTATAGCCACTCCAATAGCCATAACCTTATTAAAATTTATATGTGTAACAACTCTAAACCATGATGAATTGCATCTCTACAAAAAATGAAATCAAATCATATGTAGGAAAAAAATTCATAACAAATTGCTATCAACAAAAGAAGGCCCGAAGAAATTTTTAATACCGTTTTACAATAAACAAAACCAAAATACAAGAATATAAGAAAAATTTGTTTGATATTTCAGCGAACAAGCAATTAATCATTATCTCTCAGATAGCTAGCAGCTTTTAATCATAGCGGTAACCCAAAAAACAAAACAAAAAATCTCTGAAATGAACTTTATGCGTTACGTGGACCGTTACGAAGTTGAACATTTAAATTCATCAGCTATCTGTAATTAATTCGAAATGATTTTGAAGAGCTAGCTCATCTAGCTGGTATGTGTGTGTGGAAAGCTAAAGAAAAGTTATTTATTTTTTTAAGACATGAGGAGGCATGCTTGAAATTCCTGCTGTCAGTAGTTGATTTTGTGTTCTTTGGCTCTTGAGCATTTCGTGGCATTAACTATGGAATGAATCGTGTAGAGTGGTAGCAAACAATTGACGCCATTAGACCTTAAAAGGTTGCGGCGTCTTCTTGAACAAATATGTCAAATGTTTGATGTCGCAGCAGTTAGCTGATAGTTGCTTGGTGTTATCGCATGTGATTGACAGTTAAGACACGAAGTCACGATGGTGACAAAAAGTAAACAATCATGGACATACTTAAAAGGGGACTTAACCCATTAGATACCTAGGCAGTTACGCTTATATTTTTAATTCAATGCTTTAGAGATACACGCTTTACGTACATTACAACGCGTTGGTTTGTTAAAAGCAGAATTGTCGGTTGAATTTAAAAACTACGAATTTTGTGAGAACAAAAAAAAAATCACTCTGAATGAATTGTTTCACAACTAACGCTTGGGGTCAAATAATTTGCTTCTTAACTCTCCTAATGAATTACTCAAAAAAATTTACTAACTTTTGAATTATAAAAAGATAAAATGCATATTCTCAACTCTTCTGAATAAAATTGTTAAACGGGCGTTTAATTTTAGCACCACCAGTTATTGTCAGAGGCTTTGTTTTTGTTTTTTTTTTTAAGATAATAGAGTCAAGTACCACTTTGGTTTGTTAAAGCACTGTTGGTGCCTTCCTTACTGAATTCTATTTATGACTTGTTAAAAATCTTCCAAAGCAAACAACTCAACATCATAGACTTCAACTGCTCATTGTAACTTAAAACTGCTGCTGCTTCCACCTTTGAGCTGCACAAATAAAAAGTTGGGCGTCAACTTGAAACTCCCTCTGCAGCAAACAGTGAACAACAAAGTTCTTTGCGCAAATTTTCTGCTATAGCCAACAATTTATCAGTTATGGAGTTAAGTTACTGCATCACTGTTTTGTATTCGTACTAAACTAACAAAATAACATTCACATAATTTAAATTCTTTACTGCCAACGCATAGAAAGTATGCTGTTTGAATATGAAATACGAAAACTCTTGGCAGTAAGACGTAAGCGCATGAATTGTGGCATCTTTTTAGGTAACCATAGTGGTAGCTCGAAATTCTTCTTCGTTTCAAGTAGCATTTTATGTAGCGGCAGCGTGTTGTAATTATGTTGGCAGTTAGTTAGTTATTGTGGGTTGAAAATTGCATAAATATGTACTCGCATACTGACAATACCGTTATGCCATAAAGTAAGTAATGGAGCTTACGGTGGATTTTTCAAAGGGGTCTCATGCTAAGTACACCTTCAAATTAATGGTAATAAGAGAAACATTTACACAAAATGATTTTGTTACTTAAAATTTTTCTTAAGAAAAATAATTCTTCATCATTAAAGGTGGTCGATTTCGGCGCACTTTTATAATGATTTTAAAACCCGATTTTAAAGTTTGTTTAAAGTTTTTGAAAGATAATTGATAAAATCTTTTACTATAGATTTCTGTTTCACTGTCAACTTGGTAAAATAGAAAGTTACTGATTGTTTTACATGGACAATCCATCGAAAATTGCAGTTAACATCGGAAACTTTATTTTCCCCTTATGTACTCTATCTAGACAGCGCTAGATGGTAGCAATACATTGCTAGCCAATATTATTAAATATTAATATAATTAAATTATGAAAACCACTCGCGTTGCGATTATAATGGGCATGATCAATTAAAAATAACTTGCTTCTTAAATTGAAAAAAAAAAGCAAATGGATATAGCAACCATTATTCCAAAAATGTTTTTTCCAAATTTCTAAAAGTATTTTCCATTTTAGGGAAAGAATAAAATTGCACAAATCCTTGGAAAAGTTCAAAAATGGAGCTATATTGGATTGCTTGGATCAAAAATATAAAAACGCAAAAAAAAATATAGGAAATGAATTGAGGGAACAGGTTTACTTTAGCTGACATTCTCCAATTTTTTTTTTTTTTGGGGTAAAAGGGGGTCAAAAATAAATAAAAATTATGAAAAAAAACGGGCGCTCGAATCTAGTTTCGAAGATATAGCCATCAGAAGTTCCGGATATAGCTTTTGTAAAAATGATCATAAGTTGGGAACCCCTGCATGGATGTCAAAAATGTTGGTGTCATAAGAAAGATAATTTAATGGCCTTCAATAATAGTGAGCAAAGTTTTGAAATTTAACCTATAACTTTGGAGATATGACTTTTCTGAAATTTGGACCAACTTTTTTTTAAAAAAACTTTTTTTTCCCCTAAAAATGTCTTAAAAACCCATGAGTTTTTTAGCATATAAAGAGAGCCTGGTTCGTTCCCTTTAAAATGGTATATAGTTCGTTGTAAAATTTTTATTATTTACCCCCCTTTTTTGCCAGAAAACAAAAAATATCATTCAACGAATTCTTATGGAAAGTATGTATTTGTGGACAAAAACAATAAAAATCCAACCACAAAAACAACAACAGCAACAATGGTGAGTAAAGTTTTGAAATTTAACCTATAATTTTGGAGATATGACGACTTTTTTGAAATTTTGACCAATTTTTTTTTTTAAAAACTTTTATTATAATCTTTTTAGCATATTTCAATCATTTATATCTTAGAGCATATCAAAAACTGGCTTTGCTAGCCACATTTATTTTATTTAACAGTAGGGGTAAGTGGGCGGCCTGCGGCCGCAGTTCAGGATTTAAAACTCCCAAATTCCAACACCGGCTTCGCGGCGGCCTTCAGCCGCGGATCAGTCTATAATATATCCAACACCTATTTTGCTAGCCACAGTAATTTTATATATAATAAGAATAGGGCGGTCACGATTTTTCATAATAATTTTTAAATGTTATAATGATTATTTTGTTTCATAAATTATTAATTATTTTAAATTGAAGGTTGCAATAAAAAGAAAAGAGCGCGAAAAATTTTTATTAAAAATCGCGTGTGCGATTTAATTAATAAAAAATTTAAAGTTTTACAATGATAATAGCCTTATAATAATAGTTGTTATTGTAGTTGTTGTTGTTGGATTTTTATTGTTTTTGTCCACAAATACATACTTTCTATAAGAATTCATTGAATGATATTTTTTGTTTTCTGGTAAAAAAGGGAACCCCTGCATGATATCCATGCAGGGGTTCCCAACTTATGATCATTTTTACAAAAGCTATATCCGGAACTTCCGATGGCTATATCTTCGAAACTAGATCCGAGCGGCTCGTTTTTTTTTCATAATTTTTATTTATTTTTGACCCCCTTTTACCCCTAAGAAAAGAAAATAAATTGGAGAATGTCAGCTAAAGTAAACTTAAGCCGAATTGAGTACTTAAGCTGAAATAAAGATTTTCTTCAAATTAATAAGCAAAAATAACATATTATGCTGATAGAGGACTTTGATTTTTTAATATAAAGTCTCCAATGAGTTTCCGAAGACATATTCTCGTTGCAAATCAAACATGTAAAATTTTAACCTCAAAGCTGTCATTCATATTAATGCAAAGATAAAAGGATTTATTAACATCCAAGACATTTACAATGATATCTTTGATTTTATCTCTTAAACACGCATTTTACGCATCACTACACGCTGGTGCGTCTGCTAATGAGCAAAGAAATAAATTTGCACGTTAATATATTCAGCATTTTGTTTTTAATTTTTTGCAAGTTTTTTTGTGCATGCGTGGCTTTACTCAATGCAACTAGAAACGCATGCACATATTGTTTATGATTTGTGCATGACAATGCGTTGACATTTCAGTGTCAGAATGCATTGAAAAATAAAAGGAAAAAACAAACCACTTGTTGATATTTGCAATGTCATTGCATTGCTGATGGACAGGATGTGCTAAATGCATTTATTTTTCAAACAGTGATTCAATTTTTAAATAAGTTTGCTATGAGCTGTTCTTGTAAAGATTATATTTTTAATGAATAAATCACTACGGGATTAATTTATTATACGAGTACACACCCAACTTGATATATTACAGCTTATTTGTCAAATTTATTATGGGTACTTGTGTGTGTCTTAATTTTGTTATCTTAACGTATACCTATGTTATTATTAATTGTTTTAACACAATCAAATGAAAAGGAACACCAATATATGAAGCAAAAAAAATTCAATGCAAAATTAATGAACAACTGAGAGAAAAATGCTCATGCATTTTCTTTAATAGCGTATCGTTGATCTGAAATACCTTTGTCGTTGGTAGGCAGCTTTTATTATTCCATGCTTGATGTACTTGATGACCCATTCGAAAAACTCTTTGGAATGTTTAAACTCAAGCTGCAAATTTTATAAATATTTACAAATATACGTCTACAACGAAAACTTTTTTGAATCAATTTGTTAGTATTTTAGAAAAATTTCTCAAAACAAAAAACTTAGGCCAAAATAAAAAACAAAATTATTCAAAATATCAAGCAAAAATTGAGCAACAAAATCCTTTGTAGAAAAAAAGCAACAAATAGGCTTTATCATAGCACATGATTCATTAAAAAATAAGTTTTCTTAAAAAGCTTTTGTCGTCTTCAGCCCCAATTATTATACAGAATAAATCGTACTTAAGAAATCAAGGACTTCATTCAGAATAAAGTTTTTATTAAAATGTTATTTTTCAGAAATGTTTGTGTGTTTTTGATTTTTCGAAGGATTTTCCAAATTAAAGCTTAAGTACTTCAAAAATCAAAAAATTTTTTCCTAATTTTCAAAAAACTCTTTTCTAACGAAACTACTGATTTTAAAAAACTTTTTTTAACGAAACCTTGGTTAAGAAATTAGAGACAACTCGTTTTCTAAACTTAGGCAATTAAAAATTCTTTTATATTTTTTTTTTTCCGGAAATGCCAGAACTCAATACTTTGTGCTTGCTTAAAACTTTTTAATGAAAACCTTCCTTAATAATTGCTAGCAAGTCAGCCCATGTCTACCTTTCCACTCATACTCTTGTCTCTCCTTTGCTAATAAGCTCAGTAGATTTCGGTAGACGTCGGCAGATTCGTTAGCATTAATTGCATCGTTTGATGTGGAGTTTAAGAAATTATTTTTATAGTTTTCATGATTTTGAAATTGACTAAGCTTTCTTAGGAAATATTCTGTATGAGCTCCAATTTGTTGCATCAAAAAACTTTGTTTCCTAAAGGGTTATCAACAATTTTTCTTGATATGCACTCATAATTCGTGCAATGACCTTTTATTTCAATAGAACTTAGTGCACACAACACAAACGCATCATCAGCACAAATACCTCGACAGCAGCAGACAGCAATAACTGCATCATTAGAGCTTGCAACGTGCATTAGAAGCATTGCTATCCCTATAAGAAGAAAATTGTTCTTCTTTAAGCTGTCTACATATTCTTTTAAATATTTTCTATTTTTTCTGCTCTGATCAGGTAAAAACAAAAAAAAAATTATTAAAATTCAAATTGAAAATATAAAAATCTATTATTGTTATACGAGTACCTTAATTCATCCAATATTTCGAATGTGCTGGTAGCCGATGTTAATGCATGCATATAACGAATTTTATCTTAACTCTATAAAGTTCTATAAAACTTTTCTGTAATATTTCTCAAATTTTAGTGAAATATTTTATTTTTCTGTTTGAAATTTCTTGAAAGTTGAAAACATAAATGTGCTGTCCTCACAGCTTCGCTTTAAAGATAAATTCACTTTTATTTTGGCGTGCATGTTCTAAGCTTCTGCACATTTTTATTTTGCACAAGTGCACTGCAACTTTTCTCCAACTATCTTGAGACATAAGTAAAACAAAGACAAAAAAACGCAAAATAAAAAAAAACAAGACCTCTGCAAACGACCTTTACTGCAAGTTGCTCATGCGCGCATACGATAAAAATCACGGAAGAGCATTCAATGCTGCTGCTGCTGTTGTTGCTTTCTGCTCCAATAGATTGGATTGCATTGCAACAGAGCAAAAAACACAAATAAATAGACATAGTATTAGAGATATAAACAATAAAAAAAAGAATGGAAGAAAAATAAGAGACGAAGAAGCGACAAGCATGTATAAAATGTCGAAGGTATGATTTAATAGTTGACTGATTGATTTGTTACGATAACTACACACTTGAAATATTATTGAGATTTGATTTAATTTTCATTTTTCTTTCTAAGATAACATACTATACATATCATTTTTATATCCGATGAGTTCGATACTTTTAAGAGGCGAAAACAACAGCATAATTTCTGTTTTCATTCTTTAGTTTGATGTGATTTATTCCAATGATGGGCGCACCAAAATTCAATTGGCTCCACTTGACAACAAAGTACAAACATATTGTTTTGCGTTGATGTTGTTGCTAATTAAAAAACATAGAAAGGACAATTAACCAATAATTTAATAGAAAAATTTCCTCAAAAAAATTTTTTTCTATGCCTAAATAGCATGTGTGGAGATTTTTCATCTCAGCTTAAGCGTGCTCTCTATTTTTGAGCTCAATTTATTCACCGTTTTTTGAACAACAAAAAAATTGTTAAAATGCTATGAATTTGATTTGCTTATAAAAATATATTTTTAAATTTGTTTAGTTTGTGTACATAATTAGCATTATTTAAAAAAAATACAGTGCCTATAGGCATGCAACATAAAATCACAGTGATATAAACTTTTACATTAAAAGTATCGATATTTTATTCTAACAAAATTTATACTTTTGTGACAATTCTCACCCTCAGTTTTGAAATTAATTTTAAATAAATCGATAAATGAAAATTACTCATATATACAATTTTTATCTTTACAGATATCGATGAATGCCAAGATCCAGCCATAGCAGCACGTTGCGTAGAAAATGCTGATTGTTGTAATTTGCCTGCACACTTTTTGTGCAAATGTAAGGATGGCTATGAAGGCGATGGTGAAGTCCTATGCACAGGTATGTTATGCACAAATGAAACGCAATTTAGATATCAAATTTTAATTTGTGCAAACAAAATATAAAAAAATATGTAAAACAGTTTCGAAAGCATTATCTGTTACCGCAAATTATTAAAGTTATGTATGAGAAGTATTTCTTATTTTTTTTTATTTGTTGTGAGGTTTTGGTTTTTGATTTTTGTCATAACGATCATTTAATTTTTTTAAGTTATGAAATCTCATTTTCAAATGATTGTAGTATATGTTGACTTCCTGAGTATTGCAGCTCTTTTCTACAAGTTAGGTTACAATATGTCAAAATCCTATCAGGTAAACTACATTCATCAAAAAGCTTAAAATTTTTTTTTGTCCATGGAAAACAAAAACTAATTTGTTTAATATCGCATAATACAGTGGTCTAAAAGTAAACGTAATAGTAAAAAAAAACTTTAGTATTTGTTTAATGTATGAAATGGTCAGTATGTATTGCCACTATTTTTAAGTTTCGGTGGTGCTTATTAACCATAAAATATCATTTAAAAGACCGACACGTACGGTTACGTGTATGTCACGTAATTATTCCCAGTTTTCATACATTTTATATGAAAACCGATAATGCAAAATTCGATGATTTTTGTAAAGTGAAAATTTAGTATTTTTTTATAATACAAATCGAAATTCGCCCGGCGCGTCTTCTAGTATATCAAGGTTTATTTTTGTACATACAAATTTTTACCAGCATATTCTAAGGAATCGTAGGCAAACCTCGGAATACTTGAAAATCTTTGCTCTTCAAGAATTTATTGTTTAGCGCCGATATTGCATGATGGTGTTTTTTCTATTTTTCTTTTTTGTTATACCTATTGCAAATATTAAGCATCTTATTAACTTTCCAATTTCTTTTTGTGCATTTTCCCTATTCAGATATCGATGAATGTCGAAATCCCAGTGCATGCGGTGCCAACGCTCACTGCATCAATACACCCGGCAATTATACGTGCCAATGTCCCGAAGGCTACAATGGTAACCCATATGATGGCTGTGTGGACGTCGATGAATGTACATACCCGAACGTATGTGGTCCTGGCGCCATTTGTACGAATCTTGAGGGCAGTTATCGCTGCGACTGCCCTTCAGGTTACAATGGTGATGGACGCTCCGAACAGGGTTGTCTTGATGTAGACGAATGTGGACGTTCACCATGTGGGCGTAATGCTAATTGCTTAAATACAGATGGCAGCTTTAAATGCTTATGTCCAGATGGTTACTCCGGTGATCCAGGACAAGGTTGTGAAGGTAAGTTACAAGCGAGCGAAAAAAAAAATCATAGTGATTTTTTTAACACATAACAAACTTCTAATTTATTTTCATACTTGCTCTTCATGAATGAATTTCAAATAAAACATATAAATGCACGATTTTTATGTGGGAAACATTAAACAAAAAACTAAATCAAAACAATGGCTGCACTTTCATACACAACCATACATTACACTCATACACTTATAAAACAAAACTTTTAACCACATCAACTGCAACTACGCGCTTTTTATTTTTTATGCAATTTCGCACTATCGCTGAAAAAAAAAAAAAAATCTGAAAATATCGACTCAAAAGACGTCGACGAATGCACCACTAACCAACCATGTGGGCTGGGTGCTGAATGCGTGAATATGGGCGGTAGCTTTCAATGCCAATGTCCGCCGGGTTTTGTGCTTGAAGACGCGATTGTTGGATCTGGATTAATGGCGTATAGTAGGCAACATTTAAATGGCGCTGGGCTTGCTTGTATCGATGTAGATGAATGTAATTTGGCCGGTGCGGCCTCATGTGGAACTAATGCAAAATGCATAAATTTTCCTGGCTCATATCGTTGCCTTTGCCCAAGCGGATTTCAAGGACAGGGTTATTTGCATTGTGAAAGTTAGTATTGTAACGTATTGTATTCTCTTAAAACTTAATGCATGTTACAAGCTTTGAGTATCATACTGAATAGCTTTCTTCTTTTATCATTATAATAGCTATAAACTTTCATTTCCTCCACGAGTAGCTTTAAAGCTTTTCATGCTTCAACTTATCTTTTCAAGTAGCATCTAGGTTTTATTTCCCTCACGTCTAGCCTTAATGCTCTTCTTTATTTATTTAAGACTTCAACAGGCTTTTTGATTTGTTTCCTGTTCAGCACAAAAGCTCTTGCTTCTCTTGAAACAAAAAAATTAAGCTTTACATTTTCAGTCCTCTAAAAAACTTTTGTATGTTCAAAGTCTGTATTTTGATTTTTTGTGCTTTTACTTTGAAATCAATTAGTCTAAAGCTTTTTTTTTAAATCAACGCATGCTATTCAACATTTTTATATTACTTAAATACTTACTTTTCAAAGCTAAAAATTTACAAGAATGATATTCGTTTAAGCAACATTCACAGAAAAATTAATTCTTGTGTCACAGAGTAGAATATATATTTTTTGTTGTACGAATTGAGGGATAAAATATCATACATATATAAAGGGTGTTTTTTTTAGAGGTATAGAGCTTCGAATTGAAATAAAACACAAGAAAATCGTTTTAATGTCCATCAATTTGGCTTTATTGGAAGGATAATTTTATGCCATTAATGTTTAAATATGATTTCGGGCATGTGGCCGCCGCGGCTGGCTCGAATAAAGCCAATTCTACAGGTCCAATTTTGAACCACTTTTTCGAGCATATGGGGCCGTATGTCGGCAATAACGCCACGAATGTTGGCTTCCAAGTCCCCTAACGTTTCTGGTTTGTTGGCGTAGACGAGCGACTTCACATATCCCCAAAGAAAATAATCCAATGGTGTCAAATCACACGATCTTGGTGGCCAATTGACAGGTCCATTCCGCGAAATTATGCGCTCATCGAATGTTTCCTTCAATAAATCGATTGTGACGTGCGCTGTGTGACATGTGGCGCGGTCTTGTTGGAACCACAACTCATCCACATTCATGCCATCCAATTCGGGAACAAAATAGTCGGTTATCATGGCTCTATACCGGTCTCCATTAACGGTAACTGACTCTCCAGCATTATTTCGGAAGAAGTATGGCCCAATGACTCCACCAGCCCATAGAGCACACCAAACAGTCACTTTTTGTGGATGTAATGGCGTCTCAAGGGTCTCATGTGGATTCTCTTCACTCCAAATGCGGCAATTTTGCTTGTTGACGTAGCCATTCAACCAAAAATGAGCCTCATCACTGAACAAAGTTTTGCGATGAAAATCAGCATCGAGATCAATCTAATTTTCGGCCCATACACCAAAATCACGACGCATTGCATGGTCTCGCGGCTTTAATTCTTGCACAAGCTGGATCTTGTAAGGTCGCAAGCCAAGATCTTTGCGCAAAATCTTCCATAAAGTTGATGGACAAAGCTCCAATTGCTGTGCACGGTGGCGAATCGATTCATTCGGGTCCTCTTCAACATTTTGCTCTACAGCGGCAATTGTTTCTTCGGTGCGCACTGTTCGACGTCTCTGCGGATGCGTATTATCACATAGAGTAAACGTAGTGCGAAAACGATCCATGGTTAACCGAATTAATTGCTCTGATGGACGATTATGTCGACCATAAAATGGACGGAGCTTGCGGTAAACTTCGCGAACTGAACCATTATTTTCGAAATAAATTTGCACGATTTGCAAGCGTTGTTCTTTTGTCAACCTGTTTATGATGAAATGGCAAACCAAACTGAACATAAATGACATTAGAGTTGCCAGATTTGACCATAAAATGCCAGTTTTATCTCTATTCGAAAAACAAACCTCTAAAAAAAACACCCTTTACATACGTAGATATTTATCTCTGTATGTGTCGGTAAATATCAAATGTGCACTCCCTCTGATATGTAAGCAAAACGAAATAAGTTTAACTGTATTGAGTTGAATTTTTTATTCGTGCCAAATTATTTAATGGTACTGCTAATGTTGCTAAAACGAAGTATTATTTTTGAACACTTGCATGGGGGTATAAAAAAGCTACCACATCGTACCCTTAATCTTAAACTTATCAGATGCTAATTTTTCGTTATTTTCATGTATGTATATTGTAGCTTCGTCGAGCCTCTCTTCACGCTATTCTCCATAGCTTCCGTAGATAGTATCTTAAGTTTATTCAATTTTACCTTTGATAATTTTTACTAATTAATTCAACTTTTCGGGTCGAATTGTGAATGTCTCTCGCTACATTCCATTTCCTCGAAACACAAAAACTCCTATTCACGCTCAACTTTAGATATCAACGAATGCCAGGATAACCCTTGCGGAGAAAATGCCATCTGCACAGACACTATTGGCAGCTTCGTATGTACCTGTAAGCCAGATTATACTGGTGATCCCATCCGCGGCTGTGCCGATATCGACGAATGTACCGCGTTGGATAAACCTTGCGGAGATCATGCTATTTGCGAAAATGCTGTACCTGGTTATAACTGTAAATGCCCCCAAGGCTTCGACGGCAAACCTGATCCTAAAGTGGCCTGTGAACAAGTGGATGTCAATATTTTATGCCGCACCAACTTCGATTGCACCAATAATGCCGAATGTATTGAGAATCAATGCTTCTGTCTCGACGGTTTTGAACCTATTGGCTCTAGCTGTGTGGATATCGATGAATGCCGAACGCACATTGATGCCTGTGGCCCTCATGCACAGTGTATCAACACACCGGGATCACATCGTTGCGATTGTGAAGCGGGCTACGTGGGAACACCACCGCGTATTGCCTGCAAAGAACCATGCGAAGATGTTCGCTGTGGCGAACATTCCTACTGTAAGCCGGACGGTAATGAGGCTTACTGCATGTGTGAAGATGGCTGGACCTTCAATCCCAGCGATATTTCAGCTGGCTGCGTGGATATCAATGAATGTGATGTGGTACATGGTCCGTTCGGCAGTTGTGGCATTAATGCTACATGCAACAACTCACCAGGTGGTTTCAGTTGTGCTTGTCCGGCTGGTTTTTCCGGAGATCCCCAAACAAAGTGCGTTGATGTCGATGAATGTCACGTGGGCAATAAATGTGGTGTCGGTGCTGAATGCGTCAATATGAATGATGGTTATACCTGCCGTTGTCCCGATGATACTATCCCTGATCCAGATCCCACAGTACGTTGCGTATCAATTGTCAGATGTACGCAAGATAACGATTGTCCTGGTAATGCTGTATGTGATGCCACAAAACGCTGCCTCTGCCCTGAACCAAATGAAGGTAATGATTGCCGACATCCTTGCGAGGCGAAGAATTGTGGCGCTCATGCGCAATGTATGCTCGCCAATGGACAGGCTCAATGTCTTTGTGCTGAAGGATTTACAGGTAGTCCCGATACACCAGGTGGTTGTAATGACGTCAACGAATGTAAGGCAAATCCTTGTCCTGCGAATGCAATTTGTACAAACACACCTGGTGGCTATTTATGCCAATGCCCTACAGGTGCAAGTGGTGATGCCTATCGAGAAGGTTGTGTTACAGCTAGAGAGCCCAGTAGCTGCTCTGATTCTAACCCTTGCGCTCCAGGTGAAAGTTGTGTCACCGATTCCTACACTGGTAGTGGCGTCTGTATCTGTCGCCAAGGCTATGAACGTAATGCAGAGTCTGGTCAGTGTCAGGATGTAGATGAGTGCTCTGCTAAGCGTAAGAAACCTGCCTGTGGCCTAAATGCGCTTTGTAAAAACCTGCCTGGTAGCTACGAATGTCGTTGTCCGCAAGGTTTTAATGGCAACCCATTCGTAATGTGTGACATCTGCGATTCGCCCGAATGTCAATGTCAAGCACCTTACAAACTCATAGGCAATAGCTGTGTTCTAGCTGGATGTTCAAATGGTGAAAAGTGCCCAGCTGGTGCCGAATGTATTTCTATTGCGGGCGGTGTTAGCTATTGTGCCTGCCCTAAGGGCTACAAAACGCAAACGGATGGTTCATGTATCGACATTGATGAATGTGCCGAACGTGGCTCACAGGTTTGTGCCTATGGCGCTGAATGCATCAACAAAGAAGGCGGCTTTACTTGTATGTGCCCCGAAGGATATAACGGCGATCCTTACAATGGTCTCTGTGCACCAGCTCAACGAAAATGTGCCGCTGACAAAGAATGCGGTGGAAATGAAAAATGTGTGCAACCCGGTGAATGTGTTTGTCCTCCTCCCTTCTTTTTGGATCCATATGACAGCAACAAGTGTAAGAGCCCTTGTGAACGATTCCCTTGTGGCATCAATGCTAAGTGTACTCCCACCGATCCGCCACAATGCATGTGTGAAGTAGGCTTCAAAGGTGATCCACTTATGGGTTGCACAGATGAAGATGAATGCGCGCACTTACCATGTGCCTACGGTGCCTATTGTGTCAACCAAAAGGGTGGCTACCAATGCGTCTGCCCCAAAGGCTTTACTGGTGATGCCTACAAAAGTGGTTGCATTATCGAATCGGGACAACCAAAAAGTAAATGTCTTGGCAATGAAGATTGCGCCAGTAATTTGGCCTGTGTCGAAGGCACGTGCGTCAGTCCATGTTCCAGTCTACTTTGCGGTCCAAATGCTTTCTGTGAGGCTGATAACAATGCCGGTTGGTGCCGTTGTCGCGTCGGATTCGTCAAAGATCCCAATGGTGACTGTGTTTCGCAATGCAAAGATATCATCTGTGGTGAAGGTGCACTTTGCATACCTACCTCAGAGGGGCCAACATGCAAGTGTCCACAAGGTTACACCGGGAATCCTTTCCCTGGCGGCAGCTGTTGGACTGATCAATGCAGTGCCTCACGACCATGTGCTGAAAGACAAATCTGCATTAATGGCCGCTGTAAGGAACGTTGTGATGGTGTTGTTTGCGGCATTGGTGCCACATGTGATAAGTCGAGCGGTAAATGCGTCTGCCAAGCGAATTTCATTGGCAATCCAGACTTGGTTTGTATGCCACCCGTCAAATACGCTGAATGTGATCCACTCTGTGGCGAAAATTCGCATTGTGAATATGGTATGGGACATAGCGTATGTGCTTGTAATCCTGGCACCTCTGGTAACCCATACGAAGGTTGTGGCGCACAAAGTAAAAATATTTGCTCACCTAATAGCTGCGGCTCTAATGCCGAATGTCGCGCTGATGGCAATCAAGTAAGCTGTATATGTCCACAAGGTTTCAATGGTAATCCTTACGTTAGCTGCATCGATATTGATGAATGCATCAGTAAACCCTGTGGTTTCAACGCCGCCTGCTTGAATACACATGGAGGTTTCGAATGTCACTGCCTTTCTGGCTTCGCAGGCGATCCCTTTAGTAGTTGTCAACCTGTGGATACTGTGTTCTGCAATGACCCTGCGAAATGTGCTTGCAACGAGCATATTGAATGTCCTGATGGTTATAGCTGTGATGGAGGTAAATGTAAAAATCTGTGCTCAGCTACTGCTTGTGGTCCACGCGCTGTCTGCGATGGTGGTAAATGCCTTTGCCCGCTTGGCTACATTGGTGATCCGCACGATTCCAAACAGGGCTGTATTATACGCGGTCAATGCAACAACGATGGCGATTGTAAACATTCTGAAATCTGCTTCCAATTGGGTAAAGGTCTTCGTAAATGCGTGGATGCGTGCACGAAAATACAATGTGGTCCCAACGCGCTCTGCGTTTCTGATGATCATCGTTCATCATGTATTTGTGCTGATGGATACTTTGGTAATCCAAGCAACTTACAAGCTGGTTGTCAACCTGAAAGAAAAGTACCCGTAATCAATGATAAATGTAAGTCGGATGATGAATGTGAGGCTGGCTACACATGCACCTCAGATACCCAGGGCTATCGCGAGTGTATACACCTTTGTGCAAATGTTGTGTGCTCTACGAATGAAGTATGCAAGGTAGATGCCATTGGTCATGCCATCTGTAATTGTGCAGATAGCTTTGTTTGGAATCCATTTGCATCCGCTTGCGAAAAGCCTTCACTACCTGATTGTACAAATGACTCAGAATGTCCGACAACTTCGGCTTGTCGTCCCGACGTACTCGGAATATTGAAATGTGCCTCAATCTGTGATGAATTCACCTGTCCCGCCAACTCTGTTTGCGTTTCTGTCAATCATCAAGGCCGCTGCGATTGCCTAACTGGTTTTGTTGGCAACCCCAACGATCGTAATGGTTGTCAGCCGGCCGAGAAACATCAATGCCGTACCAACGCCGAATGCGCCGAATCAGAAGCTTGTGTAAAATATGACCCCACCGGCTTGCTAGCTTGTCGTCCAGCTTGTGAAACTATTAAATGTGGACCACGCGCTGTTTGCATCACTAATAATCACTTGGCACAATGTAAGTGCCCGCCTGGACCATTTACTGGGGATCCGAATGATCCCTTTAATGGCTGTCAGAGCGTGCCATGTGTCTACAATAATGACTGCCCACCCTCCAAACTATGCAATCGCTTGACGCACACCTGCTTTGATGTTTGCGACGAAGAATCCTGTGGTGTAAATGCCATCTGCTTAGCAGAAGATCATCGTGCTGTCTGTCAGTGTCCACCAGGATATAAAGGAAATCCAATACCTGAAGTTGAATGCACCAAAGTGGGTGGTTGTGTTGCTGGTACCTGTCATGCATCTGCACTTTGTGAAGTCACACCTCAAGGACCTGTTTGCAAATGTCCAGAAAACTATATTGGTGAGCCAACAACAACTGGATGTCGTCCCGAAGGGCAGTGTCCCAACGGTGATGCTGACTGCCCCGCTAATACAATTTGTGCTGCTGGACGCTGCATTAATCCATGTGAAAATGCATGCGGTTCCAATTCCGACTGTAAGGTTGTAGATAGAAAACCCTATTGCAGTTGTCCGGTGAAATTTCAACCCATGGGCGAAACTGCAAAGGATGGCTGCACACGCTCGGCATCTAAGTGCACATCGGATGTTGATTGCGGTGGTGCTGTTTGTTACAATGGCCAATGTCGTATTGCCTGTCGCAACTCCAATGATTGCTCAGCCGGCGAAAAATGCTTACAGAATGTTTGCGTTGTACCCTGCCTTGATCACAGCCAATGTACCAGCGGCTTGGCCTGCTTAGAAGGCTTATGTAAGCTCGGATGTCGCAGCAATAAAAACTGTGGAAGTGAACAGTCCTGCATAAATAACAAATGTACTGACCCATGTCAAACGGGTGGTATATGTGGACCAAATGCTCTTTGCAACATTGAAAATCATCTCAGTCATTGCAAGTGCCCCGAAGGATTTGAAGGTAACCCTACGCCAGATCATGGTTGCATTCGAGTGCCAACACCATGTTTATCTTCCAATCAATGTCCAACGGGTCATATGTGCATTGCCAATCAATGCAACTTACCATGCCAGAAGAATTCCGCTTGTGCCATCGGAGAACGCTGTTTCCAGAATGTATGCAGAAAGGTTTGCTACACCAGCAACAATTGTTTACCCGGTGAAATTTGTAATAATAATGGCACCTGTCATCCCGGTTGTGATTCTGATGCTGATTGTCCACCTACCGAACTGTGTCTCAGTGGAAAATGCAAATGTGCTACAGGATTTATTGGTACTCCCTTCGGCTGTTCCGATATCGATGAATGTACAGAACATCCCTGCCATCAGTCGGCGCTCTGCGAAAATGTACCCGGCTCCTATCAATGTGTCTGTCCGGAAGGTACTGTTGGCGATGGATACTCAAAACAAGGATGTGCTAAGC
The DNA here is from genome assembly GCA_963680825.1 of Meiosimyza decipiens. Taxonomy (NCBI): domain Eukaryota; kingdom Metazoa; phylum Arthropoda; class Insecta; order Diptera; family Lauxaniidae; genus Meiosimyza; species Meiosimyza decipiens. The sequence goes on along the minus strand of OY804260.1, from coordinate 71,320,485 downwards.
CGAAAGAATGCTACAAGAACGAAGACTGTGCAGACAGCTTGGCATGCGCCAATGATAAATGCTCCGACCCATGCCTAAGCACAACTTGCGGTCCAAATGCCAACTGTCATTCCAGTTATCATCAAGCTACTTGCCTCTGTCCTACTGGACATTTGGGTGATGCTTTTGACACTGCAGTAGGTTGCTTTAAGGTCGAGTGTATCGCAAATGATGATTGTTCAAGCGAAAAGTCTTGCGATGCTGAAACCAACCGTTGCATCAAAACCTGCGACTTGGTGAACTGCGGCAAAGGCACTTGCAATGTAGTAGATCATCAAGCTGCCTGTACTTGCCACGAAGGCTATGCGCTACAAAATGGCATCTGCGAGGATATTAACGAATGTTTGTCCAAACCCTGCCACAGCAGTGCATTCTGTCAAAATCTTCCTGGTAGCTTTAGCTGTCAATGCCCTGAAGGTCTTATTGGTGACCCCGTACATGCGGGTTGCCGTGATCCAAATGAATGTCTTACAGACACTGATTGCCCCACAACAGCCAGCTGTCAGAGTTCACGTTGCCGCAGCCCATGCGAAAAAGAAAATGTCTGCGGACGTAATGCCAACTGCGTCGCGCAATCTCACAATTCGGTTTGTTCCTGTCCAGCAAATTCACGTGGTGATCCTTCGGTAGAATGTGTGCATATTGAATGTTCTGAAAATGACGACTGCACTAACGAAAAATCCTGCTTTGATGCAAAATGTGTCGACCCCTGTTCCCTACCTAATGCTTGTGGCACACAGGCACGTTGTACTGTACAAAATCACGTTGGAATTTGTTCCTGTGAGTCTGGTACTACAGGCAATGCCCAATTGGGTTGCATATCCCTACAGTATTGCAACTCCGATACACAATGTTCATCAGGCGCAATTTGTTCCAACGGCATCTGTAGCTCACTCTGCTCATCCAACCGTGATTGCTTACAGGAACAGCTGTGCATACAAGGCGTTTGTCAACCTACCTGCAAGAATAATGCAACATGTCCAGAATTCCAGTTCTGTCTCAACAACATCTGTACCAAGGAAGTTCTCTGCAGTGAGGATAGTGATTGCGACATTAACTCAAATTGTGTTGTCGACACTTACGGACGCGCCTCATGTGAAAATGTCTGCTTAGGCCGTACACTTTGTGGACGCAATGCCGAGTGTGTGGCACGTAGTCATGCACCCGACTGCGAATGTAAGGATGGTTTCTTCGGCGATCCAAAGAGTGGTTGCCGTAAGATTGAATGCAATGAAGATAAGGAATGTTCGAACGATAAGACTTGCGATAATCATATGTGTAAAATTGCATGTCTCATTGGACAACCTTGTGGCGAAAATGCTCTCTGCACCACGGAAAATCATAAGCAAGTTTGTCATTGTCAACCTGGATATTCCGGTGATCCACGTGTGCGTTGCGATGTTATTGATTTTTGTAAAGATGCACCATGCGGCCCTGGTGCACGCTGTCGTAACTCACGCGGTTCCTTTAAATGTACCTGTCCTCCGGGACTTGTTGGCGATCCTTACAACGAAGGTTGTCGCACCTCCGTTGAATGTGAGACCAACGAAGATTGTCCACCCCACGCTGAATGCACAAAATCCAATGGAATACCCAAGTGTCAAGATGTCTGCGCTAAAGTTCAATGTGGTCCAAATGCGGAATGTATTCCGAAGGGTCATGTAGCGCATTGTGCATGTCGTAACGGTTACGATGGTAATCCCGCTGACCGGGTTGCTGGATGTAAGCCGCTGCCTGTGCCATGTCAGGTGACTGGTGACTGTCCTACAAATACCTACTGTTCGGATAGTATTTGTAAACGTAAGTACTAACACAAAAACTACAACAGATATTAATGGTTTGGTGAGTTTATCACAAACACTTAGAGAATCACTTAATTACTTGGCTTAGAAGTAACCAAAAAATAACTTACAACTGGGTTGAAAAAGCTTAATTTTATTTTTTGTACTGTCAGCAGTGTGTTGACAGCTAACCACTTATATTGATAAATAATTTGAGATCCTGCTCAAGCGTATTACCAATATCAACTTACAGAACAGTGATAAGTAAATGGAAATCCTTGATACGCAAGTTTCGCTAATGTTTACAACACTGAAACAACATACAAACAAACAAAAACACAAAACAAACAGACGCAAAGAACTTAAGTAGTGAAGTTGCTAGATTATAGATCACAGTTCGTAGAAATCACATGGACTTTAAAGAGATACTTAGTTTTCGAAATAGCTTGCAAACATATGTCGGTAGTTTCCATCTTTTTAGGAACAACTGCAGTTTGCCAATCTTTATATTTACAAGTTAGAATTTCAGAGTCCACTTGACCACCTGAAAGTATTTCAGTTTGTTGAATAAATTCAGTCATTGTTCTCAATTACCCAAACCAGAGGCTCCAACTTCTTGTTCTCTTGATTCTAATGACATCAATTTTAAGACTCAATAATTTGCTTGGTTTCTGCTTTGGCACCGAATCATCGATCTGCTGAAATTCTTCTTGTCGACTGTATGCCCAAAATAATAACATCAACTTATCATGGATACAAAATATGAAATATTTTTCTCGAATTTATTTGCTCTTCAAAAAGATGATTATGAAAGTAAATTAATAATGAATAATTAACCAGAATTAATTTACAGTCCCCAAAAATGACTTCCCCTTTTTGGTTCAAAGACAGTAAGCATTTCAACGAACTGTGGTAGGGAAAAAGAGCTGATTTTTTGTGGGCGGGCAGATTTGAAACAAAAAAAAAAACACTAAACTTATAGTCCAACGTCCATTTTACAGCTGCCTGTATTCTGGATACTGAATGTGGTGCCTCCGAGATTTGTCAAGGTGGCCAATGCATCAATCCATGTCTACAACCACAAGCATGTGGCATGAATGCTGAGTGTCACATTGATACACACTATAAACAATGCAGTTGTCCACCAGGCTTTACGGGTAGTGCCGATGTCGAATGTGTACGCATTCCTGTGGCCTGCACCAGTAATATTGATTGTACACAGGGTTACTCATGTCGCGATTCAATGTGTCTACCAGCCTGCCTTAACGATCAAGATTGTGCCCTGAATGAGAAGTGCCTGCTAGGAAATTGCATGCGTAAGTTTAAACTTTTTTGGATGCTTTGAATTGTATTTTGATGTCTCTATCTTTCCACAGTTACCTGCCGCGTTGATAACGATTGCTTTTTGGGTCATGTGTGTCTGCACAACAAATGCGTTTTTGGATGTCACACCAGCGATGATTGCAGTGCTTCTGAAACCTGTCGCAATGACAAATGTGTCAATCCTTGCATAAGCGATAATCCTTGTGGTCCCAATGCTGCCTGCTCTGTCTCAAATCATCGTGCCAACTGCAATTGCCTCGAAGGTATGGTGCCAAATCCTACACCACAAGTCGGTTGCGTTCGCACACCTGCTGTTGATTGTAGCGAAAATCGTGATTGTGGCAATGGACTTGCCTGCTTTGAAGCTGCCTGTCGACCACTCTGTGCTGACGATGGCGGTTGCCTCACTAATGAACGTTGCCAGAATGGCGTCTGTAAACCTCTCTGTCGTCGTGATGATGATTGTCGCACCAGCGAGGTGTGTCTGGGACTAAGTTGTGTAGCAGGCTGTCGCTCAGATCAGCACTGTCCTAATGAATTGAGCTGCCAAAATCAACAATGTGTTGACCCCTGCGCCGATCCAACAGCTTGCGGTACCAATGCTCACTGCATCGTTGTAAACCATCGTAAGCAATGTTCATGTCCAGAGGGACTAGATGGAAATGCAGACGTAGTTTGCAAGGCACCACGTACTGTCTGTGGGCGCAATGAAGACTGTAATGGTAATCAGCTTTGTTATGGCGGCAGTTGTCAACCAAAATGCCGCAATGATCAAAATTGTCTGTCAGACGAACGTTGTATGCGTGGAACTTGTCGCACGGTATGTAATACAGATACTGCCTGCGCACAGGGACAAATCTGCGAAAACCGCATCTGTCAAGTGGGTTGTCGCAGTGATCTCACTTGCCCCACCGAACAGGCCTGCATCAATAAAAAATGCAAAAATCCCTGCGAAACCACTGGACAATGTGGTCAATGTGCCAGCTGCTTGGTCGTCAATCATGGCGTGCAATGTAGCTGTCCGAATAGCTTTATTGGTGATGGTCTTACCGGCTGTCAAATGCCACCGCAACGTTGTCATGCCGCTTGCCAGTGCGATGAAACAAATGCCTACTGTGCAGAGAGTTGTACACGTACTGAAGATTGCGCGTGTGGTCAACAATGCATGCATGGCAAATGTCGCTCGAAATGTGGTATTAATCGTTCTTGCCCACTTGGTCAATTGTGCGAACGTGGTGCCTGTGTTGCCGGGTGCAAGTCAAATGGTGACTGTGCCACTGATCAAGTTTGCACGAAAGGACAATGTACTGACCCTTGCGCCAATAAGAATGCATGTGGGCGTAATGCTCATTGCACTGTGTCAGATCACCGTTTGCTCTGCTATTGTGCCGATGGGTACGAAGGCGAGCCGAGCAAAGAGTGTGTACAGTTTGAATGTCATCAGGATGAAGACTGTGAACCCAATAAACGTTGCGATGCTGGCAAGTGTCGTAATCCTTGTTTGGAATATGGAGCGTGTGGTATTAATGCGCAATGTCGTGTTGTCAATCGTACACCACAGTGTTCATGTCCTCCAGACTTTTTCGGAAAGCCCGAAACAGAATGTCAATCTTTAGATGGTGGTTGCGCGACAAATCCGTGTGGCGCCAATTCAAAGTGTACTGAGGTACCCGGCGGATATGAGTGTTCTTGCATGGATGGATGTATGGGAGATGCTCACAAAGGATGCGTCTGTGAAGATCAATTGGTGAATGCGTGTCACGAACAGCCATGTGGTTTGAATGCTGCGTGTAAAGTCTTAGATCATAATGAAGCGCAATGCTACTGTCCAGAGGATTACCCATACGGAGATGCTTATGTGCAGTGTAAGTAAAATTTTTGAGAAATAATACCCTGCAGTAATATCGGGAAATTATTTAAACCTTAGACTTTCCAGTCGTAATTTCTGTATCGGTCGCTCTACGTACTGTTTTTTGTACTATAATTTTAACTGTACATTTTACTGAAATATGCATGCAATTTTTTTTTTATACAGTACGATTTTGTACTGTACATTTTCGAAATGCAATCCTAAATATTATGACGTATTATAGTTTTCAAATTATCGTTTTCACTCCTTTTATGTTCAATCTCTCAGTGTGATGCAATCAAAGTGCAATTTTCGATTTAAATATTGCACAATGTAAATATGACGTCAATCTGTAACGTACAAAAAGTTACATATATAAAACTTTATCTGATTTCCTGTGTAAACAGACTCACTTTTATATCAGTTGATACTGGCGCTTACAAAACCCTAGAACATTCTCATACATGCCTGAAGTTTAACGATTTTTTAATGCGTCAAATATGTATGTTTATCGTTTCGCTCTTACATAACATTCCACGCTTTGCAGGTCGATCTCGATATATTTGTTTTATTTGTGAAGTCGCAACACTTTTACTATATTTTCCTTTTTCGTACTGTACTGTAAATTTTAAAGCTGTATTTTTAAATTCTTAAAAAAACGTTGTCCTTTTCTAGGCTTCCTACAACCTCCTCAACAAGATTGCCGCACTCATGGTTGTGATGTTGGCGAATGTGTACGCCAGGGCTATGATTACATTTGCAAGCAAGGTAAGTGCAATTGTTCTGACAATCAATATACCCATGCGAAGGCACTCAATAACTTAGATGTTAAAGATAGACTGATAGTCGAAAAGACTTTTTGTGAGCTTAGATTTTTATGATTTGCCAAATTTTTAGTTTTAGACTTACAAAATTTTATTTAAAAATTGATAGTTTGATTTCGTAAAAAGAATTTGCTTATATTTTCTGTAATCAATTAATCCAAAAACAAAAAGTTCCTAAATAATGTGTGCGTAACAAATTATTCTCTAATACAAATTAATTAGTTCAGAAGTTGTTTTAGTATATTTAACAGAATTGAAATTGTTTTGAATTTAATTTCAACAAATGATCAATATATTATAGCCTAATCTTGTGATATGTTACTGAGCAGCTAACTTAATAATCATATAACATTAACGCGCCTATTCTAGTGACAGTATTATGACAGCAGCAAAAACTTGACACTGAAAACTTTTTAATCAAATTTCAAATACAGAATATCCAGATTGTTTCATCGTAATGTCAGAATATTGATGAAAAAGTTTGGTGGTACCTCAAAGAACTTAACTTTTCAAAACCTTTCTTTTTTCTTATGTTCAACATAAATTTTAAAAAGCCCATTCTAATCACATCGTATTCAATATGAATGTGTTGCGAGAGAACTAAAAATGTTGCTAAAGATTGATATTCTTCCATGTAAACTTTACATCAGCATATTCTGCAACATGTTCCTTTTTAAAAGCTTTGGAAAAATTGTTCGGTTTGTAAAATTTCGCACGCATACAGCATAAACTTCACCAAAATATAAATTTCTGACTGACTTGTTCCTTCATGCGTTACTGAGTTAATTCTCATTTCAACATTTGCATATATCACCTGACGCTTACATATTGTGGACAAAACCACCGCAAAGTTTAATCAAGTTTTGTGCACTTACTCCGCTAACATTTTATATGCTGCATAGAGCGCATTTCAAATATTATGTGCTGCCTACATAGCCAGGCTTGAAGAATTCTGTAGTAGTTTTAGTTAAAACTTAATTATTCCGAATTCCTCCCGAAAAATCTAAAATCCTTTAGAAGGAAAAGTTTAAGTTTTAATATCGCTTTCTCTTGTCATATTTTTGAAACTGTCACCATGTTGCATTAGAATAAGTAAGTAAAATATGTTTTTTTATAAAATTTATGCAACTAAAATATAATATGAAACTTACAAAATTTTTAACAACATATGTGTATATGTGAAACGATTTATTACTTTTTAAATTTACACTTAAAAAAAAATAGAATATCTTAAAATCAAACTTTAACAACTTATACACATGTTAATCCAATCAACGTTACAACTTACTCTTATATATGTATACACAAAAAAAATACCAAATCACTTTTCAAAACCAAAGAAAAAAGTTACTGCCACACACGTTAGAAAAACAGCATTTCAAAACCAATTAAAATCCTTTAGTACAAAATTTCTGCACCAGTTTTTAGTTTAGACAACATGTTTTTTAGTTTTATTTGTTTTTATTTTTAAGCTTTATCCCCTTTCTCAATCATGCAACATTTTTAAGTTTTTCAGTTGCACTGAAAATTTATTATTTCCTTCATATTCACACAAAAAAATACACTGACAACAAAATTTTTGATACAGATTTTTTTTTTTTACTTTACGCATATGGAAAAAAGTGGAATGTCGCTGTCGCTATCGCGGTCTCCCAATCTGTGCCTTTTTTTAGCGCGTATTATTTACAAACATAATGCTTTTGTTTCAAAATCAAAAACTAAAATTTTTACATTTTAAAACAATCAAACAAAATTTTCAAAATAAAACAAAAACTCTCCCTAATCTCACATCCTTCTCACAATTTACTACCAAATCTATAATAACAAATCAACAAACACACAAATTGGCCAAAGAAATAACCGAAAATAAAACACGCAAAGCTCATACATTAAAACATTGTCGTAGTATTTATTATTGATAAAATATGTCTTATACTGTCATGTCATTAGTTCATTAAACAAATTTTGATTGATGAAATACGGGTTACTTTATAAAATTTGTTTTGAAGTAAGTAAACATTCACATGATAGTATATGCACAATATAGTATATATTGTTTTTTATCTTCAAAATACAACCAAAACATTTTTTATAACTTCAAGGAAAGTAACCGTTTTTAATAAGCTTTCAAATAATAGTAAGTACGTATTTGCAATACTATAAGAGCTAACATTTCTAATACACATATGCAATATTCTAGCAAATATGGCCCTAAGACACCTTGGCTAGTTTATTTTAAAGTTTTTTTTTTTTTTGCAGCGTTTTATATTTTGTTCTCCATTTCAGAGTATAAGTTTTTCTTTCAATTGAAAAACTAGCTTTACGACTTTTTATTTTAGATTTATTAGGTTTGAAAAGTTCCTTCACGGAGTACTGCAATGTTCTTGATTATAAGTGCAAATCGTATAGTTCTAAAAAAATTGATTTACTGAGTTATTTGAAAGATTGCAAAGTGTTTTTTAGCTTGAACAAATTTGTAATATTAAACAGGAACTTTAAAGGCACTTGAGTTGAATAGATATATTTTTCCTCTTGTATGACTTGTTGTTGAAATAAACTTCCATAAGTTTTTCATGTCAAATGAAATATGCTTTAAGTATACACATAAGCTGAACAAGCTGGCATAACTTAGCTAAGAATATTTATTTTAAATTTATTACTGTCTATTATGAGTAAATGCGGCAGCTATCTTGCGAAAATCTTTCTCATATCCAAATGATCTTTTGCACTTCTACAACCACAACGAAAATCATTGTACCACTTGTACTCCCCTAAACGAAAGGTGCATTTTTGTTCTAAAAAATATTTTTTTCTTCCAAAGAGTTTCTTTTTTTAATTAGAACTCGAAATATAAACTTTTTCTATTAAAAAAATAGCTTAAATTGTGCAAAATTATCAGCTATCATGACGAAAGAGGTTGTCAAATTAATTAAAAACCTTTTTAGAATTTTTTTCGTGCAATTTTCATTGACATACCAATTTAAACTTATTTTTTCTAAAATAAGCTAGCTTGAAAATGAAGAAACTTTAATTGCAAACTTTTTCAAAATTGACGCTATAGCTTTTAAGATTACCCTAACATACAAATGAAAATGACTTTAGTTTTTAAATTTTAAGTTTTCAGTCCATAGATTCAAAAGCGTTGTTTTGAGTTATTAAAAAAATTCTAAAAAATATATTTGATCCTGCTATAAAAATTTTAACAGCTTTTACCTACACAATTTTTAAACTTAACCCGACCATAAAATATATTTTTTATTTATAAAACTATTACGTTTTCTTGCGTCCATTAAGAAGTTCCGAAAGCTCAACGACTAAAAGTAAACTAACATGTTAACTTTAAGACACGAAAATGCCGCGATAGCGATACGTTTCCTTAAAAAACAAAATTGATATACTTAATGAAACAAAATTTGGTCACAACATGAAACACGTACAAATCAACATTTTAGTATAATACAAATACAACCTGTCGGTCCTAAAATCAATGCTTCCAAAACTCTTGTGTATCCAACATATATCCTTACCCTTTCCCCAACCTTTTTAGTATCAAGCCTTAAGTTGAAAACTTTTTTAAAATAATTTTGAGATATAAGACTAAAAAAAATGGGAATTTTCTTAACGAAACAATTTATAAACTAAGTCTCAGATTGGGAACTGTGGACGGGACAATTCTCACACATGGTTCACATATGCTTTAGCACAAAAACGTAATGCAAAATAATAAAATCCTAAATACTTCACATTCGCTTTTAAAAAGAAAAAAATGCGAAAAATTAGTAACGAATAATAAAGCACTAGATGATAATAAAATTAAAATAACTACTTTATAATGCGATTTACTGAAAAAAGCTGTATAGTTTACAAATACGTTCTTTCCTAACTCTATTTTTACAACTATCGCTAAATTAGTGTAGATAAATTTTTTTAACTTTTTTGTATATAGTAGCATAAATAAATTGGAAAAGAAAATATTTCATTGAATATCAAAACAAAAAAAAAAATCATTTTATGACTAACACAAAGCAAAAATTATTTGGTATTTAGAAAATAAGCTGTAAATATTAAACTTATTTGACTAAATCATAATACTAACTACTGTAAATACTATAAATAAATTTTATTATTATAATTTTGTAAATTTTAGAAAAGCTTAGCTATTTGCTTAAAAGCAAATGCTGTCACTTCTTTATATATAAAACTTTATTCTGGCAAAAAGTAACAAAAAAAAAAATTTAGCAAAACTTAAAAATATGCATTTATCAATTTGTATTTATAGTTCTACTGCTGTCACATTTTGCTAGAATAAATGGGTTAACTTTACGCTTCAAAATTATTTTAAATTTTTTCTTCAAATAAAATTTTCATCTATCACTTTTGCTATCCTAAACTCTTTAAAAACAAAAATCGTTAATTTTAATTTATTCCAATATCGTGTCTCTCAAGAGAGCAGAGCGCATGTGTTGGATGTCGTATGATTTTCAATTTAAATACAAAACTTTCATTAGAGAATATTTTTAAAAATATATCCAAAATAAGCTGGGTCAAAACACAATTAACTTGTAGTCCCCGTTTAAGTAAAACTCAAAAAAAAAAAAAACTAGAAGCTTTCTAATCGAATGTTTTAACCTTAAAACAACACGTAAAAATTCAGCAAATCAACTAAACCATATTATACCATACAAAGAAATCAAATGTGAGAAGTATCCCCTTCACAGTTCTACAAAAAAAAATTTTATTGTTATTTTTATTTATTTATTTTTTTATCGTTTTAATTTTATCCATGTTTTTGTTTACTAACAAGATAACAAACAACAGTATTTTTCTTTGTTTTGGCTTTTTGTTATAAGAAAAAATTAGAAAAAAAACGAAATCTTATCGGTTTAACTTTGGTAGTGGCGTTAAATGAAAACCAGTCGGCATTAACCCATGTTGCTATACGCTGCATATTCTTAATTTTTATTTATCCCTAGCCTTATCGAAATTTTTTAATAAATAAATTTGTTCCTTATTTTAAAATTTCTAATTCGGGTTAATCAAAATATAAATCTTTGTGGTCTTCTGTGACCGGAATCATATGGCTGTTTATTTTCATCTCAAAAACTACTGCAAAAATAATCTTTTCACTAGACAAGTGGTTGTTTAAAGGCTTTTAGTCATCATATCGCTATATATTATAAAGAAAGAGGTGCGATAGTTGAACAGTGCCATGTAAAATTAAAAAATTACATATAATTATAATCAAAAATATCTAACAAATGTTGAATTGCGCAGACCAATCCCTATACAGATCTCTCGAATTTCTGTCCGATTAATAAAATGGTCGTACAGATATTCAGTCCTAAAAAAGTTTAAAAAGTACATTCATGTCTCACATAAAATCAACAGTTTTCATGACAATCCATCATTCAATCATTTGTTAGACTAAAGTTATACTCGTAGACTATTTGATTTTCTACAAAAAACTGACTGTTTTCATGATATAAGATCGATAGTGTTTGTGTAAAATATCATTAAATTATGTGCTTATGTATGTATCCTAAGTATATATAATCTCATTCATGCCACTTTTCTTCCTTATATGGCATCTTGAACTAGTTAATACCAAATAATACAATGTTAAGCCATAACTTTTCTGTTTTGAAATGAAAGTACAATCGCAGCTTGGAAAGGAGCTGCATTGAGGTGCAGTTAATAACTTTACAAGCACTACATTCGATAGCTCGTCAAACTATGAAACATTCTATGCAACATCCAACTTTTGAACATTTTTAAATACGAAAAAATATTGCCAAAAGGTAATTTTTGGCATACAATAGGATAAAAAATATAAGTTTAATTGAGATCATTTAAAAAAAAAGCCGATAAGATTTTCATTTTAGTTCTACAAAAATACAAAATTTAATCTGCTTTTAGTATGAAAGTTATGTTATCTTGTAAGTAGAAACATGTTGTTTTAACTATTCAAAGAAACGATTTTTAGAATTTAATCAATAGGACTGGAGGCAACCGATTAACATTTTTAGGAACCGTACTAAAAAAAATAGCTCAAAATTATTTTATTAATGTCTTATTATAGCTAACTAATTTTAATTTTTACGTTATTAGCTAAAAATTTCCCGAGTTCATACTAATCCTTCAAACACTACCTTTGCCGTACTATTCCTACCACTCAAAAGCACACACACAATTGATCCCTAAAATAAACACATATTCGTAATTCCCAAAACACAGATTGATTTTACACCTAACAACTAAATGTATAACACAACATTTACACCAATTTTACACACAATGAAACCTAAAAAAATCCCGTCTAAAGCTTTATGCAAAATAAAGCTCTTCATGCACGAACTTCTACTGAAGACTTTCATGTCTACCTTAATTTTTCAAACTCTATGTTGCCCACGTTATTACGGAAAGTTCCTATAACTTTCACCAAATTATATTTGAATATTATATGCTCTTTCACGTTTACTCTTTTACCACACTTTCATTCTATCACTATTTCAACCTTTATTCCAACACCATCTCTGTGTCTTTCTTTCACCCACTACAATTTTTTGTTATTCGTTTGTATTTGTACCCAAATCGAAAAAAAACTATCTCTCCGACGCTCCATCATTTTTAGACACCGAACAATGCCACACTGATACAGATTGCCCCAACGAGAAGGCATGCCAGCAAGGACATTGCACTGATCCCTGTACAATGCGTGGTGTATGCGGTGCAAATGCACTCTGCAAGACGGTGCTACATCGACCTCGTTGCTCCTGCCCCAGTTGTTATATAGGACGTCCCGAAGTAGAATGTAAACCAGATCCAAAATGTAGTGACAGTTCAACAGCACAACCACGTGATCCACAAGAGCAAATACCCTGCGCAAGTGATGCAGAATGTCCGGACACATTGCAATGTGGTCCCTATGGACAATGTACCGATCCATGCCAAAGTCCACTTTTCATTTGTGTGGGCAATAAGAAATGTGAAACCAGAAGTCACCATCCTGTATGCGTTTGCAAGTCAGGTTTTATTGTCAACGAATATGGTGAACTGACATGTGCCCCAGAGAAACGTGAATGTTATCGTGATGACGATTGCGCTTCAAATATGGCATGTACCGATGGTAAATGTCGTAATCCATGTATCGTTCCGGTGGGACGACAACCAATTTGTGAAGAGAATAAAACATGTGAAGTGCAAGATCACCGGCCGCTCTGTATTTGTATGAAAGATTGTCAACCTTCCATTTCAATTTGTTTGCGTGATGCTGGCTGTCCAGCGGGTCTGGCATGTCGCAATTATCAATGCATAAATCCATGTGATTTTGCAACGTGTGCACCGAACTCACCATGCATTGTTGAGGATCATAAGCCGATATGTAAATTTTGCCCACAAGGATTTATTGCCGATGCAACCAATGGATGTCAAAAAGGTAAAGAAAGATGTTTACACTCAATCAATCACACTTACGCTCAATCTCACTCTTTAATGCAAAGCAAAAAATTACCACTAGGCTATGTTAGGGAAAGTTTTTGAATGAGGCGCTCTTTGTTTGTTTTCGAGAAGCGGGCTTTAAGCTGAAAAGCTTTACCTACTGTTAGCTGCTCTTATATACGTAGGGTTTGTTTTAGACTTAATGCAAACTAGTTTAACTCTGCAAAGTAGTTAAGGTGCTCAATCGAGTAGCTTTGTTGGCGCAAATCTCAGCTAACTGGATTTGTCTGACTCCGATCTAAATTAAAATAAAAATAAATGTCTGCCAGAATTAAACTAGTAAAAGTAGTCTTCTTCAAGCGCCCTAATATTAAAACGCTTACTTAATTTTTTTTTATGTTCTAAGAAGCTTTTAAAGTCCTTAATGTCAGCCTTAAAAAACAAAAGTGATAACGCCGTCATTGCAATTTCAAATGCACAAATCAAAACCGTTTCCGAAACTAAAATTAAAAAGCTTTAAAGCTAAAAAGCTCCCATTTCGCGGGATTTTTACTACCAAAAAGAGACTCCTAATACAAACAAATGTTAAACATTCACACACGCTCATGCTCACAAAGTCCTAATTACAAGCTAATTACAAACAAATTACCAGCTAATTACAACTTATTAGAACCTAATTACAGTCAATTAAAAAAAAAATGGTTTTAAGCAAAAAATTACAACTACTAATTGTTGAGAATATTGTACCTAACTAAAAAACGTTAATTTTACTTTGAGTAATAATTGTTGCTGGAATAATAGTACAAAAATAATTCTACTAAAATACTAAAAAATTAGTACTTTACAGCTCTAGTATCTTAGTACTGTAAATACAAAAATAAAAGCGTAATTTTAACCTTTTTATATTGTGATACTTAACTCTGTAAAAATATTTCCTCCATAAACCTTCAATTGTAGTTTCTCCGAAATCCCCATATTTGCTCTTTTTGTATATATCCCCAAAATAGTAGTAACAAGTACCAACCCATTCCTACTTTTCCTCTATTTTTTATTTCCAACACAATTTAAAAACGTATTTTAAAACAATTTAACACTTTTTTTATTATTTTTAATTTTTTTTATATATCTAACATGTAAAAAATAAACCAAAAAAAAAAATTAAATACTATACCAAAAACCAATCCAAATCGATCAACAGCAGCACCACGTAAACCTGCTGCAAATTGTACAAACGATGATGACTGCAGTGATTTACTTCAGTGTACAACCGTAGGGGGCAACTACAGCAAATGTATTGACCCCTGTACAACTGGATGTGGAGCATATGCACTCTGTATAGTAAAAACACATAGGGTGTTTAAGTGTGAATGCCAACCCGGTTATACAGGCAATGCACGTAAACAGTGTTTCCGCACCACTGACGACGAAATTACGACTACCACATCGACTACAATAACGGCCGTGACTGATCGTGAACCTACTGTGACTCCCACACTAAAATATACTACCATGTATTTAGCAAATCAAACTGAAATGCGCACTCGTTATACAGAAATAGAAGCTGAACCAGAAACTACCGATACATATGACAGTACAACAGAGACGTTAGGAAGACAAGACAAAACAACAGCAGAGACAGTGACAGTAACCGAGGCTTACAATGCTTCGACGAGTACAATGAGGCCAATAGAGGCTGGTGAGGGTTTATACACCACAACTACCGAAGTGGTGGCTAAAGTTGACACCACTGAAGGTAGCTCGCTGGTAACGATGTTATTGAGCGAAAGCACAAAATCGACGAAGGTTGTTCACACCACAACTGAAAGCTTACCAAAACCGACAACCATAGAGGGCGTATCAGATACAAGCACTGCTATGACTACACCTACAGCAGCTGTTAAAACGGCGAGACCAAGCCCAGATGGGCCAACAACATTGAGTACTGAAGTTGCCACAGAAAAAACAACAACATATACAACTAAATCAAGTACTGCTATACCAACTCCTGCTGCTAAGTCCGACGTAATAACTACAACAGTGACAGAAGGTACCACGTCGAAGGGTTCAACAGAAACTGTAACATCAGTAGAAGTTGATAAATCTTATACACTAAGTGTAGGAGAAACAACAAAGTCAAGTACTATTGTTCCAATCACTACAACCGAAATATTGACAAAAGTAACAGGAGAAAGTCCCACGACAGTCACTGCGATGTATACTACAACAACCCCAGAAGGTCAAACAGTTAAGAACGTAACAACAAAGTCAAGTTCTGCTTTTCCCGACACAACTATTGAAACTTCTACGACAGTTACTGAAGAAACTCCGCAAAGTACATCAGAAATGTATAAAACAACGGTACAAGAAGGTCTAACCGAAGCTTTAACACCAAAATATAGTGAAAGATATACGACCACAATGGCAACTGAAAGCGCTAAACCTAGCATTGTTACTTCTTTTACTACCATTGAAACTCCCGCAAAAGTTACTGAAGTAACTCAGAGTACATCACAAGAAATATCTACTACAGAAGCCCCAGTAGTGGACGTCGACGTTGAAAGAACTACAACAGAAAGTGATGTTACAGAAACTTATAAAACTGTAGTTCCCGAAACTACAATTACCTATGAAACTACCACAAGAGTTGAAGCAAAAATACTTGGAACAACTACAGATATGTATACTACACCTGCACCAAAGACTGAAACCACAAGTGCAATTGTTCCAATATCGTCCATTGAACCTTTCACAGAATTTATTGACGAAAGTATGAGGACAACTACTACATCGATTACACAAAGTCAAACAGGAACTGCATCACCAAATATTATTGATAAATACTCAACCACAATTAGTGCCGAGACAAGAAAACCAACTGCTGTGCCTTCCATGATTACAATCGAATCTTCCACAAATGTAACAGAAGAAACTCCGAGTACAGTACCTGAAACTTATACAACACCAACCGCAGAATTGCCCACGGAAGTCTATAAAACCATACAACCACTAGAAGTTGAGAAACTTTATACTTCTGCAGCAGCTGAAACAACAGAATCAATTACAACTATCCCAACCACAACAATTGAATATTCCTCAAAAGTTGGAGCAAAAACACCAGAACAAACTACAAAAATGTATACTACAATATCTGCAGAAGGTACAGAAACTTTCGATAAATATACCACAACTGTTGCTGCCGAAACAACGAGATCAACAACAGTTCCTTCAAACACTACTACAGAGACCTTCACAGCGGAGAGTTCAAGCATAACTGCACAAATGTATACTACACCGATCTCAACCGTTTCAACAGAAACCGTCGCGACTGCAGATGTTGATATATTTTCGGCACCGGCTACAACCGAGGCTCCAAATTCCAGTACTGGTATCCCGATCACGAAGAAAGTAACAGAAGAACGCTCAAGAACAACTACAGAAACATATTCTACAACGAAATTAGGGGATCAAGTTCCGACACAATACCCAGTACCCAAAACAGAAAAACCTATTAAAAGTTCCCCAACCACCTCTGCCGAAATTCCTTCTAAAACAACAGCTGCAGGTGAAAGCATAACTACGGAAAAATATACAACTTCTGTTTCTGAAAGTGAAACAGAAGGTACTGTTCTTTCAATTGCTACTAGCAAACCGACCGAAAATGTTGGAGAAATTATAACTACCGAAAAGTATCCTATTTCTGTTTCAGAAGAGTCAACGGAAACTTTCAGAACAACAATTCCAACTACTAGCATATATGATACAACTAAATTAATAACAACTGCTAACGAAATTACTGCAACAGAAACTTTTATTACACCACCAGCTACAGAAGGTACAACAGAAGCTTTTAAAACTATAACACCAATAACTATCGACAGATATTTAACAACTACACAAAAATTTATCGAAGGAGAAGCTACCACAAAGAAAGCAGCTGATGATAAAACATCGAGCAGTATGGAAACTGACGAATATTTCGTTGTAACAACAGCCATCCCTAGAATAACAACCAAAGAAGTAACGGACCAAACGAGGTCAACTGGCTTTGTAGACACAACCTACCCAACTCGAAACATGATAGGCCTAACAACAATACCATATACAACAAACTTAATTGATTTAGATGCAACAACTCATAGCACCAGTACTGTTAGAGAAAAGTATTCCACAGAAGCTTCTGAAAAATTTACTCTTAAAGCGGATACCACAGAAGTAACATCTGAATTTTATTCATCCCAAACAACTTCTGTACCCAGAGAAACTCTTCTTTATACTACGAAAAAATTGTCAACTCCATTGAGCTCTGTTAGACCCGAATCAGAGACAACGTTTGTTTTTGAAACAACTACCGAAGCCTTAACCACAATGGCAGCAGAAACTGCAGGAACACCAAAAAACACAACTGTAGCAGAAATACCTACTGAAAAATCAGCTGAAGCTAGCTCAACTACGTATGGACCCTTAACAACTCTAGGAGAATATGCTACAGATTTTACTAAAAAAATATCAGAAGTAACATCTGAAGGTAAAACTACTATACTCTCCAGTACTAGTACAGACATGACCTCAACTGAAGGTCCAATAACTACGGGTCCGAAAATTACTACCATAAAATATGCAATGGAAACTACAAAGTCGATAATGGAGAAACCAGTTACAGAGACAACGTTTTCAATGGAAGAGGTTACGGTACAAGACGTAAAAACAACTCTAGAAGGGTTTAGTACAAAAGCAACTGAAAGTGTAACAACTGAAAGTGTAACCACTGAAAGCAGCGAAACGCTAAAACAAGAAAAAACATCTCATTCAGCAGTAACCGCAGACGAAGAAACAACAACTTTCCGCACAACTGCTGCAGACCAAATAAGAACAGAAGGACCGGAAATGAAAACAACGGAAGGTGAATATATTCAAAAATTACCTTCAGTAACAACATCAAAACCAGCACCTGAAACGACACATACCCCTAGCACAGCTACAGAAAGATATACAACAAAAATTGTTGGAACAGAATCTCCCACATCACTAGGTACAAAAAGTACTGAAGGAAGTACTGCTACACAGTCAACCCTTGAGAATATAACACAAGAGGACGTGACAAAAATAATTGACAGAAGCACTTTTAGACCAATGCCAGATACATCATCCGAACCTCCTGGAGAAGAATATACCGCAAGAGTATCCAAAATAATTCCTACAGTTTTTCCAACAACTTCGAAAGTATCTACTGAGATATTGGGACAACCTGTTGAAACTACTACAACAAAGACTAGTATAGAGACTACATATAGTTCTAAAACTACTTCTTTTAGTGCAACAGTTACAGGCATAATGACCGAAATAGAAACTAAAGGTACTACAATAAAATCAGAATTCGAGACAAAAACTGATTCGGAAACAACTACAGAAACTTTCAAAACTAAACCTCCGGAAATAACAACCGAAAGCGTTACATATAAACCGGATGAAGAGATATCAAAAGATATCGGAATACCAATATCTGATACAACACTAAAGCCAGAACTTCAAGCACCTGAAGTAAGCACTTTCCATCCAATACGAGGGACAACCTTAATGCCTATAACTTCTTCAATAGCACCTTCCACAAAAACTGGTAAAACAGAACATACAACGCTTGTTGCAGAAAAATATCATCCTGAAAGTATTACCACTGAATTGGAGAAGGAAATAACGACAAGTATTGCGGAAAGCACAATAAAGCCTTTTAGAAAGACTACATTTGAGCCAATAACGGCTGTAGAGAGACCTACTACAGTTGCTTCAGAAACATCAAGTACTGAAAGAACAACTGACGCCTCTGGGCCTTCCAATACTACAGGACCGTACTTCACAGAAGTAACCGAAACCACTACGAAACAAGACGTAGATGTTACACCTAGCTTAAAAACAAACATAACAGAAATATCAACACCGAAATTTGACATTCCTACACCACTACCAGAAACAACTGAAGAACACACCATAAAAATTTTCGAAATGGTAACTGAAAGCAAAACACCTTCAAAAGCCACTGTAAGACCGGATTTGGAAACAATTACGATTATATTACAACCAGAACAAGAGACAACTGTGCGATCGATATTGGAAACTACACCTACTTCTGAAGGATACCGTACAGTCTCAAGTCAAAGGACAGAAACAACTATTAAGAACACTTCAGGTCCAGTAACAACTGACGAAGACACTACTGAACCAGGTCGCAAAGTAGAAACAACCATGAATGTGACTGATGGTCCTGCTATTGCTATTGAGGAGTATACTACAGTACCGACGAGGCCAACAGAAAGAAGTACACTCAGACCAAGATATGAAACAACTTCTGCGACTACAACTTATTCTGAAGAATACAGTACAGTACCAAGTCGAACTTCAGAAACAACAACTTCAGGCCAAGTACCAACTGTTGAGTACAGTACCGAATCAGGTCTCACAGTAAAACCAACTGTGAAAGCGACTCCTGGTCCTGAGATTACTGCTGAAAAGTATACTACAGTAGCGAGTGGGACGACAGACAGAAGTACACTCAGACCAAGATATGAAACAACTTCTGGATTTACAACTACTTCTGAAGAATACAGCACAGTATTAATTCGAAACAAAGAAACATCAATTAAGACAACATTATATCCCATTACAACTCGAGAACATAGTACGGAGCCAGATCGAACACCAGAAACAACTACGAAACCAACTCCTGGTAAAGCTACTAAAGCTGAAGAGCATACTACAATACAGGGTGAACCACCACAAAAAACTACACTTACAGTCATATATGAAACTACACCCCGAAGTAAAACTTCTTCTGAAGAATACACTACAGTACAAAGTCAAACAACAGATGCAACTATAAAGTCAACTTCAGGTCCAGAAACAACTGACAAATATACTACAGAACCAGGTCGCACAGTAGAAACAACTATGTATGCGACTCCAGGTCCTGAATTTACTTCTGAAGCGTATACTACAGTATCGAAGAAGCCAACCAGCAGCAGCACACTAAGACCAAGATATGAAACAACTCCTGGAATTACAACCACTTTTGACGAATTGAGTACAGTACCAAGTCAAACAACAGAAACAATTATTAAGCCAACTCCAGGATCAGTATCAACTGACAAATACACTACAGATCCAGGTCGCACAGTAGAAACAACCATGAAAGTGACTCCGGATCCTGCAATTGCTTCTGACGAGTATACTACAGTACCGGAGAGGCCAACAGAAAGAAGTACATTCAGACCAAGATATGAAACAACTCCTGGAATTACAACCACTTCCCAAGAAAACAAAATAGCACCAAGTCAAGCTACAGAAACAACTGTTGAGACAATTCCAGATTCAGTAACAACTGTTGTGTACACTGCAGAACCAGATCGCACTGTAGAAACAACCATGAAAGCGACTCCTGGTTCAACAATTTCTGTAGAAGAGTATACTACAGTACCGGAGAGGCCGACAGAAAGAAGTACACTCAGACCAAGATATGACACAACTCCTGAAATTACAACCACTTCAGAAGAATACAAAACAGCACCAAGTCAAACTACAGGAACAACTGTTCAGACAACTCCGGGCTCAGTAACTGACAAATACACTAATAAACCAGATCTCATAGTAGACACAACTACAAAAGCGACTTCTGGCCCTGAAACGTATACTATAATATCGAGGAGGCCAACCGACAGCAGCACACTAAGACCTATATATCAAATAACTCCTGGAATTACAACCACTTCTGACGAATATAGTACAGTACCAAGTCAAACAACAGAAACAATTGTTAAGCCAACTCCAGGTTCAGTATCAACTGACAAATACACTACAGATCCAGGTCGCACAGTAGAAACAACCATGAAAGTGACTTCGGATCCTGCAATTGCTTCTGAAGAGTATACTACAGTACCGGAGAGGCCAACAGAAGGAAGTACACTCAGACCAAGATATGAAACAACTCCTGGAATTACAACCACTTCCGAAGAATACAAAACAGCACCAAGTCAAACGGCAAAAACAACTGTTGAGACAACTCCTGATTCAGTAACTGACAAATACACTACAGAACCAGGTCACACAGTAGAAACAACCATGAAAGCGACTCCGGGTCCTGCAATTGCTTCTGAAGACTACACTACAGTATCGGAGAGGTTCACAGAAAAAAGTACGCTTACACCAAGATATGAAGCAACTCCTGGAATTACAACTACTTCTGAAGAATACAGTACAGTACCAAGTCATACAACAGAAACAATTATTAAGTCAACTCCAGGCTCAGTAGCAACTGACAAATACACTACAGAACCAGGTCACACAGTAGAAACAACCATGAAAGCGACTCCCGCTCCTGCAATTGCTTCTGAAGAGTATACTACAGTATCGGAGAGGTTCACAGAAAAAAGTACACTTACACCAAGATATGAAACAACTCCTGGAATTACAACTACTTCTGAAGAATACAGTACAGTACCAAGTCATTCAACAGAAACAATTATTAAGTCAACTCCAGGCTCAGTAGCAACTGACAAATACACTACAGAACCAGATCGCACTGTAGAAACATCCATGAAAGCGACTCCTGGTCCTGAAATTACTGCTGAAGCGTATACCACAGTGTCGAGGAGGCCAACCGATAGCAGCACACTAAGGCCTAGATATGAAACAACTCCTGACGAATATAGTACAGTACCAAGTCAAACAACAGAAACAATTATCAAGTCAACTCCAGGCTCAGTAGCAACTGACAAATACACTACAGAACCAGGTCACACAGTAGAAACAACCATGAAAGCGACTCCTGGTTCAACAATTGCTGCTGAAGAGTATACTACAGTACCGGAGAGGCCAACAGAAAGAAGTACACTCAGACCAAGATATGAAACAACTCCTGGAATTACAACCACTTCCGAAGAATACAAAACAGCACCAAGTCAAACGGCAAAAACAACTGTTGAGACAACTCCTGATTCAGTAACTGACAAATACACTACTGAACCAGATCGCATAGTAGAAACAACTACAAAAGCGACTTCTGGCCCTGAAACGTATACTATAATATCGAGGAGGCCAACCGACAGCAGCACACTAAGACCTAGATATGAAGCAACTCCTGGAATTACAACCACTTCTGACGAATACAGTACAGTACCAAGTCAAACAACAGAAACAATTATTAAGTCAACTCCAGGTCCAGTAGCAACTGACAAATACACTACAGAACCAGATCACATAGTAGAAACAACCATAAAATCGACTCCGGGTCCTGCAATTAGTGCTGAAGTGTATACTACAGTACCCAGTAGGTCAACAGTAAATAGCACATTTAAACCAAAATTTGGAACAACTCCTGAAATTACAACTATTTCTGAAGAATACAGTACAGCCCCAAGTCGAACAACAGAAACCACAATTAAGATAGCTTCTGGTCTGATTACAACTGAGAAATACAGTACTGAACCAGGTCAGACAATAGAAGCATTTATTAAAACAACCCCTGGTGCAGCAACAACGGAGAAATACAGTACAGAACCAAGTCGAACTATAGAAACAGTTTCTATGAAAATTCCTGGTACTATCACAACTCTAGTGTACACTGCAAAGCAAGATGAAACAACAGAAACATATATTGAATCTACTCCTGGTCCTGTAACTTCAGTAGAGTACAATACAGAACCAGGAAGTACAAAAGAAATAACTATGAAAACAACTCCAGGTCCAGCAGCAACTGCTGATGAGATTTTTTCTGTACCAATGGAAAGTACTTCACTCGAACCAAAATATGAAATATCTTCTGAAACAACTTCTTCTGAAGAATACAGTCGTACGATAGAAACAACTGTTAAGTCAATATTTGGTTCAGCAATAACTGAAAAATACAATACAGAATCTGATCGAGCAATAGAAACAACTTCTCGTCCAGCAACTTCTGCTCAAGAGTTTACCATATTATCGGGTACACCAACAGAAGTCAGTACAATCACACCAACATACGAAACAACTTCAGCAATAATAACGGCTGCTCAAGAGTACAGAACAATTCCTGGTCAAACTACGAAATTACTTATAGAAACGACTCCCGGTGCAGAAACCACTGGTGAGGAGCACACCACAGTACCAGTTGAACTAACTGAAGCCACCACATTTAAAACAAAGATTGAGACAACTACATTACAAGACCTTAATATGGAAAGCAGTGCATTTACTCCGATGTTTGATTTGACTACTATTGCAGATTACAGTCAAACAACTGAAGGTAGTACAATTAAACCGAAATCAGAAACTACAGTTAGTGTAACAACCTCGTTTGAAGGTCTGTCGTCAGAAGGCAGTTCCTTAAAACCTACTGCTTCGGATGAATACTATACAGTTCCAGGTGTTACAACTACAAAGGACAAGTCCACTACACAAGCTGTGGCAAGGGAAAGCAGTACACTTAGACCAACTGTTGAGCAAGACACAGAGATTAGTTCAGAGTTTACAACTGAAACAGTAAAAACATCAAAAATGACAACAGTAGCCACTGGAAGAATTCCAGTTTCAACAACTGATAGGTATACTACCTTAGTTCCTGAACAATTTACAGAACTTCCAGAGACTAAGGAAACCATTACAATTACATCAATGAAGCAAGTGACAACTGCTACTCCTACTATAAAATCAGCTTCCGAACCAACATTAGAGACTACAACGAAATCTAGTATGGAAATCTACACAACAGTTGGTGCAACAAGCACAGAATCTACTTTAATGTTGACTAAACCTGTCGTAGAAATGGTCCATTCTACAACTGCTGGCAGAAAAGAGGAGTTCGAAACCACCTCTGCTGAGTCAACTGCTGCGGATTTCCCTACGACTAAAATCGATGGTCTTAAAACAATTTTCACAACAGACTATGATACATTGAATTTTGGAACAACTACAACAAAAATGTTTACCACAGATACCTTTGAAACTAACGAAGATACTGAAGTCACCGAATCAAGTAGAGAGACCTTTAAAATTACCACTAGAAAACCAGTATTAATAACTTCAAAGGATATGGAACATGAAACTATCACCAATATTTTCGAGAATTTCACAACAGTTAATCCAAACTTATCAACTGAATTTAAGACAACTCTGCTACCTGAAATTAAAACTGAACAAACTTCAATTGCTAGTACTCTCTTTACCACCATTAATCCAATTCTAACAACTGAGAAATTGACAACCGTCGATACTACTTTATTAGAAACAACAGTAAGTGATACAACAACGTCCACAGTGCCATATACAACCGAAAAGACTGTGATGCATCATATAACCACAATAAGTCCACTGGTAACAACTCACTCTACATTAAGACCCACAGCCGACAATGAAACCTTAGGTTACTGTATAAATGACTTTAACTGTGCTGACTTTGAAATCTGTTTGCGTAGACAGTGTACTGACCCATGTACAGACTTTGCGCAACTCTGTGACCAATACAGACCGAATTTTACTATTTGTCGCACGTTTAATCACACTGCTATGTGTTTTTGCGATAGAGTAGCAGACATTAATACTCCAGATTGTCACGTTATCGCAGGTAACTGAACTACTGAAATTGTATATATCTACAAAATAGTGCAACCAATTTAGTTATCGTACTCGTATCTTGTAACTCTTACTCCTCTTAATTGTCTTGCAATGAATGAAATATTTTCTGAAATATTGGTTACAGGGTGCAACAACGCTTTGTCGTACTGTCGTCGTCAACATGCCGTTAGAAAAAAGTGCCATATGACTTGGCAAATTGTTGTCGATTGTGCGCAGCGCAAAAAAAAAGGAAGCGTCATGGTGTTTGTTTCTCGAATACCAAAAAAAAATATTCTTCAAAACTTCCGTGTGTGTTTCTTTCATCTTACACCTTTTTTCTTATTTATGATCGATCTGGTAGAGGCAATATCATCTAAATGTACTTAAGAAAAATCTCGTATTGCAAACAAAGCACATTACTTCATATTAAAATAGGTCCAAAATTTTTGGCGATTGATTTTTTGCATATTGATTTTTCAACGAATTTTTCAAAAAACACTCAAAATGACCAAAAAAGTATTTAGGAAAATTTCGGTCAAAAAATTTTCCGATTTTAACAGTTTAAACGTTATTGTCGAAGTTGAGACTAGAGTATCCCTACTCTGAGTATTTTCTTATAAAACAATTAATTCCTTAAACAAAACATTCCCTGGAAAGGACCAAAATCTATAGAGAAACAATTGCCGAAAATATAGCTTACAATATGGATTTTAAATTTTGTGCTTTATTTTCCCAGGAAAAATCACCTAAAATCGTGCAAAATGGAAAAACTATTCAATAAATCTTCTGTGAAACGAAAATGAGACTGATGATTTCTTAACATTTTATACGATATTGCCAACACCCTATTCGATCATTCAATAAAGCAAAGTCGCACAGTAAAGAATGTTGCATGATACTTTCACATATATCGTGCGTGAACTTTGCTCTAATGAATACTCAATTGCATACAACTTTTATACCTTTTTCTACCTACCCCCCTTTTGTTGTTTTTATTTGTCTTGCACTTATCACCGAGAAACTGCAAAAATTCTCGTTACCATAGAAGTTGTTGCTGTCAACACAACCTTTATGCGTTCATTCATACTGCAGAGATTAAAAATGAAAGCGAAGAAAAAGCTCTGCGGTTGCATGCTTTTTTGTACTTTTATTTGTATCGTTATGTCATCTTCAATAGCTTTCGAGGCAATGCTTCGAGAAAGCTTTCAAAACTCATATCGGTATGTAAAAAAACCAACAATTCGTTTAACTGCCGTCATGTTGCAAGAAGCATGTTCTCTGTTTTTTTTTGTTCGTATGTTGTTTGTAGAAAATTTTAGCCAAAAAATGTCAGCTGTAATGCAACATTTTTGTGTTTGAAAAATGTATGTACGTCAAGATGTCATGTGAAAATGCATGTTTTTACGTACTTTCTAGTATCTAGTACAAGTAGTTAGTAAGTTTTTTTTAACTTTATATTTTACACCATTTAACACTAATTTAACACATTGTGGTCATTGGTAATTGGGTCATTGCATGTTTATATATTTTGTATATAGGCTTTTTTAATCACTTTTGCTTGCATGTGTATATGTTGTGCTTAGCCACGTATGTTTTACGTACAAGCTTTAGCTAAATTGTCAATATACTACTGATATTAAGTTAAACTATTAGCTAACTATTAATAATATATTTAAAACAAAAACAAAATTAGCAACTAATTAAATGAAGTAAAGGAAACATAACACATTAAAATATAAACCAAAGAGAAAATCCAAAAGAAATATACTTGAAATTTTTTCTCAAAATAAAAAAAATATGAAATTTTTCCCTTAATTTTAAAAACTATGAATGAATGTCTTTCCACGTGACTTACTTTAAAATTCCTAACTTGAGTTATCTCTTCCCAACTAACAAACTTACAGAAATTGGTTGTGCCTCAAGTGATGAATGTCCTTCGCAACACGCATGCGTTAACGCACTTTGCGTTGACCCTTGCTCTTATGCCAATCCCTGTGGACGCGATCAAGAGTGTAATGTAATTGAACATCAGCCAGTTTGTTCGAAGGGTAAGTTTCTGTATTTTCCAAAATATACGTTTCCGATTTCTTAATTTTATTAAATAAATTCCACAGATTGCGATTGTCAACGCAAGACCGACTGTCACAGTGGCTTCGAATGTATTGGCTGTCATTGTGTACAAAGTACGTTTTGTTCGTAATTTATTTAATTTGAAAATTTAGTTTATAAAGAAATTCTTGTTTTTGTAAGCTAATGAAATTTTGTAAACAGCTCTAAAATACTAATGCTTCACTTATATCAAATAATTAAGATAATGGATCGGTTAGTTAAAAATAAAAAATGAAGCATAGCATGATAAAGCGAGTTTGAAAATCTTGCAAGTTTTTAATAAATTGGTATTTCGCAATAAAAGCCCTAGTACTTTCGAGCAACCATTATCGAAATTGTCAAAATATTAATCGAAAATCCTAACATAACACATATGTATGAGTTGATAAAAATTATTAAGTCATTAGGATCTAAGAAGCCGAAATTTAAAATCACCATTTTTATAGAAAAATGGTCTTGATTTTTTAGTATAAAGCTTTAACTAAGCATCGATGTTTATCAATTGTATTATTTACACTTTAAAAATAGTTATAGAAATAGTCGTTAACAAACTCCACGAATTATCACATAAAATCAAAAAAATACTATATAGTAATCAGTCTTAACGTAACGTATGAGTAAGATTTAGTTATCATACATGTCTCAAATTTCAAAAATATTCAGTTCGATGTAAATTACTATTGAAATCTTGCATCTATATTTCTTTTTTATGTTTCATTTATGGTAAAAAACAATTTAGAGCTATGGTCGTTGAAAAAAACTAGTTGAAGTTATCCTTTTATTTGTCAATTACATTGCATTATCTCTCTCATTTTAACTATACAAAATAAAATTCTTTCATTATCTTTTTAGGTACAGGACGTACTCCAGGCTGTGAACACTGCCCACCGGGCACAAATTGTGACCCAACAACTGGTGCATGTATTAAAGGTACGTTTGTTTAAGAAAATAATACAACTCATTTTCAGTAACATCACAGTGCTACTTGAATATTAACTTTTTGTAAATATGTAACTCGAAATTAATATCATATTTTTCATCTGGATATATTGAAAATAAACATTTTTATTTTATGCTTTTTCACCAAAAAAAACAAATAATTATACTACATATGTACATATTTTTTTTTGTTTCTTAATATAAAAACCCTGCTTGTAAATACATTTTTTGATAATACAACCATAGCTACTACAACTATTACCACTACCACCAATATAATCACCACCACTTTTAATCCAATCACTGATGTAAAAACAACAACTGAAACAGTAACACTGCCACCAACAACTACCACAACCGCGCCAGTTACCACCGCCCCTGAAGTCATAACAACCAGCACTGATCTGTATAATACGAGCACAGTCTCCGGCACTACTACAACAACCTTTAAAACTACTAACATAACCACACCTACAATTCCAACAACCATGATCACTACCACAACAAACGAAACACCAACTACTTTCACTTCTGAGTCAGAACCTAAAATAACCACCACTTCATCACCGATAACGTCCATCACCAAAATATCACCAGCAACTACCATCACAACGGAATCTACTACAGTCACTGATATGGATACCAGCACCAAAACAGGACCTCCTAAAGGTTATCGAGATGGTGAAAATAATATCACTGATAGTACTAGTGGAGGTTATACCACGAGCACAATACCAACTATAACAACCACTACAATGGATACCACACGTCGTGGTGAAGATAATAAGGGACCATTTGATACACGAACGACAACACCAAAAATGAAAACTACACGTATTGATACATCCAATGAATTTGATGATTATAATTTTACAACAATGTTGACAACAACACAGCGTTATGATATAACAACATTCCCAGCGATAATTGTCACAGATGGTGATAAGCAGCCTAGGGAAACAACAACAATGAGTGGAGCTGATTTAGTAACTAAAGATACCACTACAATGTTCCCAGTTATAACACCCATATCTACGGTACAGCCAACAGAGAAACCAACGGTGCCTGGTACAACTGATACTACATTCGAAATGATGGAACCGCTTACTACGACACCAACTACCAGTAGTAATACTACCACCGGCACAACCATCACTACCACCACAATTAACCTTTGTACAGATAATACTAATTGTGATACTAATTACGTTTGCATTGAGGGTCGTTGTCGCGTCAAAGGTATATAATGGTTATTGTAAATAGTTAACGTAGCTTATACACTGAGAAAAAAGTTCTATAAGAAGCAAAACCTTGTCAATTTCTACACTAGTAAGATTTAACTTGACTTTTTTCTCTGTGTATAAACGAAACTGCTTCAAGATTGTATACATATATTTTTGTGCAAATCGACGCTTAAATATATAAAATAGCATATACCCTTAGGTATCATACGCCTTAATTTATGATTGACATTCATTCAATGCGAATTTCTACCATTTGATGTATGAATAACTTTTGACTACAAGGCATATTATGAGTTTTTAAAATTTTGATTCCGATATTATACAGTTTCAGTCTGTGTAGCCATATTATTTTCTTCTCAACGCTCTTCCATAAGTATAGTTTTAAGCCTTGACCTTCAATAGAAACTTCACTATGAAAATTTTTTTTATATGACGCATGTGTGGCTTTTGAAGCTCATATATCATACATATGTAAGAATTCTCAAATTTTTCTTGAGTCCATTAATGTAAAGCAGCTATCATTGGTCTAAAATAATTGCATTTTTATATATTTGGAAATCTTATCTAACTAGACAAACTTTCATTAAATGTTGGATAACATCTAAAATATCAAAAAGAAGTCCTGAGGCTCTCAAATCTTGAGTCTGATAAAATATAATAACAAAATATTTCCTCAAGGATAGCTTTTCATAAATTATATTGAGCTAAGTCCGCAAAAAAAACTACTTTAACAATGATAAAAGAGCAAAGAAATCTTGGGGGCGTATGTTATGCAATTTAAGAAATTATGATCCTTAATCCTTCACTTGCAAAAAAAATAAAACTTTAATTGGAATTGGCATTAATAACAATTTTATTGGTCATTAGAAACAACTTTCACAAAAAATATGGTATTGGTATTCT
The DNA here is from genome assembly GCA_963680825.1 of Meiosimyza decipiens. Classification (NCBI taxonomy): domain Eukaryota; kingdom Metazoa; phylum Arthropoda; class Insecta; order Diptera; family Lauxaniidae; genus Meiosimyza; species Meiosimyza decipiens. The sequence continues at coordinate 71,290,463 of OY804260.1, read as the reverse complement.
AGAATTTGTAAATATTACTTTTTTAAAATGAAAATAAACATTATTTATCGAAGTGTTTTGAAAGCTAAAAAAACACTTGTACATACATATTTTTAATATTAAATTTTTAAAAAAAAATTATGGGCTGAAATACCAATATTATTTAGCGTATGTTCAACAAAGTATACACTCATTTCTTACAACATTTTCATCAACAAAACACCATATTAATTAACTAACGTTTTAACTTTTTAACACTACACGTTGAAATCACATAGAGTCACCTGGTACACCTAAAAATCCTGAACCATGTCAGTCGAACAATGATTGCATTGAAAGTGAAGCCTGCTATATGGGTCTATGTGAAGATCCTTGTGAATTCGCTAATGCTTGCGCTGCTACTGCTAAATGTGTAGCAAAAATGCATCGTCCTATTTGTTCATGTCCGAAAGGACATGAAGGTAATCCAACAATAAAATGTTCACCAGTGGAAAAGTCAAGTAAGCTACTAAACACTTAACATTAACAAATAATAAATTTTATTTATTTTGAGAAATTTTAATTAATTAATCAACACTCATGCCATAAAAAATCTAAAAAAAAACTTAAAGTACTAAATAATAATACATTAATGTTTAAAATCTAAATAAAGTGTTTATGGTATATGAAATTTGTGACACGATTTTAGAAAATTTTTCGAAATATTTGGCGAAGCTTAGGTCTGATCTTTTTTTCACTTACTTTATATCTGCAAGCCCTCCAATTTATTTTTTTAATATCTATGAAAACGTCTTCTAAATATTAAAAAATACAAAGCTAAGAAAATACGCAGCTATCAAGCGGTCATCAAGAAATTTTGTATTGTTGAAGAGTAATGCTGCACTATTTAATATACTTAGATATCTGAGCCTTAAACTACATTGGAGTATTGAAATATTTAGCTTGAAAAAAATTTCGATTCGAAAAAATTCACAATTCTAAAAAATATTGATTTGGCATAAATATACAAATTTTCTTAGTGGTTGAATAAATATTTTTATTGGCCATTGATCAAACTACATATAACTCTAAGGTACTCAATACAAGTTGTGCTTCACTGATACGATACTTAAAAAATTATCGTATTGTCCTCGTAGTGACGCCAAGCTTATCGTCACGTACGAGAAATTTTTAATCTGTATCGTTATCGTCTCGCTATCAAAGATAATTATCGGTTATTCTCGTTCATATTTTTATATATGTATATAATCCTAGGTGAGCCAGCGGCTTCTTCTCGTTCTCGTCCTCGTTCTTACGAGAAACAATTATCTTGATATCGTGTTGTTATCGTTATCGTTCTCGGTCCCGATAACGAGATTGATAGCTAAAACTGATATTTTTTAGCGGAAACAACAAATTTTCATTAAATGATAAAATACCTTAAGATCGACAAAAGATAACTGGACACAAATCTTTGTCTTTTCTTTTGATTACATGGCGTATGAGTAACGACCAACTATTTTGGAGTAAAAAGTTGTTCAAAATCCCGAACTGAAACTATAGATAGTGAGACTCCCTCGAAGCTTAATTATTAGAATATTTTGCTAAAACTATTTATATGTCATGATATAACTTATAATATATAATTCGACTTTAATTTACCATATATTGACGTCGCTTTTCAATATTTTACGTGTATTCTATTCCAGCAAAGATTGTATTAAGATTAGTGATAACATTTCAAGTTATACCATCTAAAACAAAAACGTGTCACAATTTCTTTGATATTCAGTCAATGCTTTTTATTGCAAACTATTTTACAAACTTCTTTAAAGTTTATGTGTTTCTTTTCTTCTTTTATTTGCTGAACTTTCAACAAAATTAGCTGAATGCACCTATCATTCTGACTGCGGTATCACAGAGGCCTGCATTAACGAACGCTGTCAGCATCCTTGCGATGTACGTAATCCATGTGCACAAAATTCTATCTGCGTGAACACAAATCATGTAGCCGAATGTAGTTGTACTGATGGCTATCAAGGCAATGGCATCGTTGGCTGTCAGTCAGGTATGTTAATCGTTCGAAATAACTCCTCGCATTCCAAAGTGTATATATATATCAATTTATCCCTTTTAACGTGGCACACTTTTTACTTACAAAATGTTTTTTTTCCTACTTTTCTTTTCAATAAACTCCCATTCACCGAATTCACTGTACAATTGAACACAATGTACACAACGAAATATGTACAATGCAAACAAAAAAACAATTCACCCACACATGTTATGAATTAAAAAAAAACAACGAATTTATAAATACACGCACCCTATTCAAAATTTAAAAAAAAAACGTTACCAACATAAGCAGCACCAAAACACGTACCTGTTTGTCAATATAACGAGGATTGTCCACCAACAAAGTTGTGTGATCGTCTTAATCGTCGTTGTATCAACCCCTGCCTGGAAGACTCTTGTGGCGATAATGCTGAATGTATACCAGCTAATCATGGCATCGAATGCCGTTGTCTAGCAGGCTTTGTTGGCAACGCTTACATTGAGTGTTCGCAAGTTCAAGGTTGTCGTTCCGATGGTGATTGTGACTTCAGTGAAGCCTGTGTAAATGGTAAATGTGCCTCACCATGTCGGTGCGGTTCATATGCTCTTTGTGATGTTGTCAATCATCGTGGCATCTGCAAATGTCCACCAGGCTATAATGGAAATCCCGAAGTATCCTGCAATCCACCAACAAATCCATGCGAGCCTAGCCCCTGTGGAATAAATGCGCTGTGTGAACTTGATAATGGAAATCCGATCTGTTACTGCCCGAGGGGCTTGACTGGAAATCCATTCAAAAATTGCAGTAAGTATGCCAGCACAAGAATATATGATAAAATATGATTATATAGTTTGCATAGCTACTTAGGAAAAAAAGGTTAGGGCGTAGCTACTACAGCTATAAGCACTCAAATAGTATTGATATCATTCAGACGAAAGTAAAAAATCATAACATTATTAGCTTTAGCTAAACAGCTATTGGCCTTATTAGCTAAATGGCTTGGAGCTTCAAATAACTTAAAAATCTTATTTTTGTGGCAACTATCCGACAGAACAGGCAATATTTTTTACGATATATGTATGCACTAACTACATTTTCTATTCTCAGTCCCCGAAGGCGATGAGTGCGCACCAAATCCTTGTGGTCCAAATTCTGGATGCCGTATGGTTAATAATTCGCCAACATGCTTCTGTCTTCCAGAATATGAAGGTCAACCACCTGCAATGCCTTGCGAACTGCCAAGTAATCCATGTGATCCTTCACCTTGTGGTCCAAATACACAATGTGCTGTGCTCAGCAACGGCTTCTCGAAATGTACTTGCCTGCCAAGTTATGTGGAAAGTCCAAACACGATACGTGGTTGCATAGAACCAATCAACCCATGTGACCCGAACCCTTGCGGTGTGGGTGCTATTTGTGACTCATCCCGAAACCCCGTATGCTTCTGTCCAGATAACAAAATCGGCAATCCGTTCCGCTTGTGTGAAAAACCCGCTGTATCAATTGAACTTTGTACGCCCGGGCCATGTGGGCGTAATGCTGATTGCTATGTCAGCGGAAATCGTGAAGAATGCTATTGTCGCCCTAGTTACATCGGTGATCCATACCAAGGTTGTCAAGAACCACCACGCACTGTTTGTGACCCCAATCCATGTGGACCAAATGCCGACTGTGTTGTATCTGCTGATGGTCAAAGTGCCTGCATTTGCCCTGATGGCATATCAGGGGATCCAACATCGCTACAAGGCTGCCATGGCTATGAATGCCAAGTGGACGACGACTGTCCGCTGAATAAAGCTTGCATGGGATTCAAGTGTCATGATCCATGTCCAGGTGCCTGCGGCTCAGGCGCCAACTGTCGTGTTGAAGTTCATCATCCAGTTTGCTCTTGCAATTCAGGACTCACCGGTAATCCAGGCATACATTGTTATCAGCTTGATATGCCAAAGGTACCATCACGTAATCCTTGCATACCCAGCCCTTGTGGCATCAACAGCGAGTGTAAGTTGATGAACAATCGCGCGGTTTGCTCATGTATCGCTAGTTATTTGGGAGATCCACAAACTGGCTGTCGTGCGGAATGTGATATTAACTCCGACTGTGGCTCTGCGCAGGCTTGTATTAATCACAAATGTATTGACCCATGTGCGGGTACTATTTGTGGCATTAACGCTATATGCTCTGTTCAACAACATACACCGGTGTGTACCTGTCTTGAAGGATTTTCTGGTGATGCTTTTCTACAATGCGTAGCTATCGGTGTTCTCCGCAATGTATCACGTGATCCTTGCGTACCTTCGCCTTGTGGCCCACGTGATGTTTGTTCCATTTACAGCGATGGGGTTGCGCTATGTGATCCCTGCTTTGGACCCAACGCTCAACAAAATCCACGCTGCCGCCCCGAATGTATATCCAACTCTGACTGTCCATTCGATAGGGCCTGTCTGGGTCAACGTTGTTTGGATCCTTGTCCCGGCTCTTGTGGACACAATGCCATCTGTAATGTATATGAGCACAACCCAAGATGTAGCTGCCCACAGGGCCTTTTTGGTAATCCATACGAACACTGTTCACAACCATCAGCCGTCATACCTACACCATCACCAACTTGTGACAAACTGAGATGTGGCCCGAATGCGGAATGCAAAAAACGTAATGGTGCGCTAGCATGTGTATGCCGCAAAGGTTACTTTGGTGATCCTCAAATCGGATGTCGCCCCGAATGTGTACTCAATACAGACTGTGCGTCGAGCAAGTCCTGTGTCAGCTTTAAGTGTGTCGACGCTTGTGATGGTGTGTGCGGCATAAATGCCGCCTGTCGTGTTGTCAATCATGCGCCAGTTTGTGTGTGCGTCGAAGGTTATACCGGTGATGCCTTTCTCTCGTGTAGTCCATACTACTTGCCACCAGAGCCAACTGTACCACGTAGTCCATGTGAACCTTCACCATGTGGTCCTAACTCTCGTTGCCTCGTTTCACCGGATGGTTATGCTGCATGCTCTTGTCTACCCAATTATAAAGGGGCTCCACCAGTTTGCCAGCCTGAATGTGTTGTCAGCTCAGAATGTCCACTTGACAAAGCCTGCATAAATCAACGTTGTACAGATCCATGTCCTGGTACTTGTGGCAATGGCGCACGCTGTGAAGTGCTTAACCACAATCCAATTTGTTCTTGTGAAATTGGCTTCGAAGGTGATCCGTTTGTTTCTTGTAGTCGTAGACCGCAAGATCCAACTGAAACGGGACGTAAACCTGAAAATCCTTGTGTGCCCTCGCCTTGTGGCCCCAACTCTATATGTCAAATTAAACAAGGACGTCCAGTGTGCTCCTGTGTAGCCAATTATATTGGTAGTCCACCATATTGTCGTCCCGAATGTACCATAAACAGTGAGTGTCCAGCGGATAAGGCTTGCATCCAAGAGAAATGTCAAAACCCTTGTGCTAATACATGTGGACAGAATGCACGTTGTACGGTGATTTCACATTCAGCGCATTGCAGCTGCGATCAAGGCTACGATGGAGATGCTTTTGTTGGATGTTCCAAGACGCTTGAAAGTAAGTAGACTCTGTCAGAATGAAGGAAAATGTAGTAAATATATTAATTTGTTTTAATTTTCCTTTCAGAACCAAAAGATCGCATTGATCCCTGTTATCCAAGCCCATGTAGTGAAAATGCCGTTTGCACTGAACGCAATGGTGCAGCTCGTTGCAGCTGCATTGAACCTTATATCGGTGATCCATATACTACCGGTTGTCGTCCCGAATGTGTTTACAATTCGGAATGTCCATCGGCATTGGCTTGCATTAAACAACATTGTCGCGATCCATGCGTCGGATCTTGTGGTTCCAATGCTGAGTGTGCTGTAGTTAATCATGTACCCACATGTAGCTGCGTGCGCGGTTTCGAAGGTGATCCATTTACAGGCTGTAAAAAGGAAACATATCGTAAGTCAAGATTGTGATATGAAAATGAGTAACGATGTATTCTAAATCATTTTATATATATATATATATATATAGCAATAGGCCCTGTTAGCCCCTGTGAACCAAGTCCATGTGGAGCTAATAGCATTTGCCGCGCTGTTGATGGTCGTCCAACGTGTTCTTGCCAGGAAGGTTATTTCGGTTCACCACCTACATGTCGTCCAGAATGTGTTGTCAGCCCTGAATGTACACAAAATCTAGCGTGTATCAACCAACGCTGCGTAGATCCATGTGCCAACACTTGTGGCTTTAATGCTAAATGTCAGGTGGTCAACCATAATCCAATATGTTCTTGTCCAACTGGCTATATGGGAGATCCGTTTGAACAGTGTGTACCGAGACGTAAGTGAAACTTTTGATAAACATATGAGCACAACTTAGTGACAATTTTGAACTCTATTAGAAGCAAGGAAACTTTCTTTTTATTAATTTTAACAATATTTTCTGTTCCAGTCATATATGGGTGACAAATAAAATCTAAAATTAGATGATGTGATTCAAACTAAAATTCTTTATAGAGCAAAATAATGTGACAAATGTGATAAAATGACTGACATAAAAAAAGACAGCACAATGTGTATAACTACCCCAGGTAGCAGTTATTTTTGAAATTTGTTTAATGTAATATGCAATATCACTCAACTAGATATAGCTAGCAGAAATACAAAGTGTAAATATTAAATCAGTATATACTGTGTTACTGTAATCAAAAGTTCTTTAAATTAAAAACTTTTCTTTTACAATTCTTAGCACATAATGATTTTTTTTTGTTTATTCCAGTAGTTATGGAACAGACTTTACGAATCACAACCATTTTAAGTAAATATTTGAAGACAAATAGTAAATCAAATATCCAAATTTTATGCTTATGTTTTGAAATGACAGGTTTTTACTATATATTACCAAAATTAATGTCATTCATATGTGTAACTGAATCTTAAAAGTTGCCAAATTTAGCTCGTCTATCAATGTAGTTAGGTTTTTTATACCAAACAAAGTTTTAGTGTATAATTTACTAGCACTTATTAGTAAAACACTTTGTACCTTATGTCGGGTCTGTGTGACTGATCTTATGAAGTCATGCAAAACTTATTTAGATTCGCAATTTTTGCATAAATGTTATAAAAGCCGCGACAGTTCAATATCAATCACAAAAAGAGAGTAACATAAACTTTAATCAAGATAAGGTATTTTTTAAATTTCTATTCATTTACTATATATTTCAGCGGCTGAGCCACCAATAACAGTTAATCCATGCATACCAAGTCCGTGCGGTCCCAACGCAGAATGTCGTGATGTGGAAAATCGTGCCGCCTGCTCATGTGCGCCTGGTATGTTCGGTGCACCGCCAAATTGTCGTCCCGAATGTGTCATACATCAAGATTGCCCATCGAATCGTGCATGCATACGTCAGCGCTGTGAAGATCCATGCGTTGGAGCATGCGGCTTCAATGCCCTCTGTAGTGCACAAAATCATAAACCAGTTTGTGCTTGCCTTGATGGGCATGAAGGTGATCCATATGCTGGTTGCAATCTTCGACAAAGTGAGTACATTTCGATTTTACCATTACAATTTCATATCAAAGCCTTTGTAATGCTGCAAAGCAACTATATGTATTTTAATGTTGTACCTTTTTCCAGTTTCAAAGGGTATACGGATTTTGTACCTTATTTTATATATGTTTTACTCAAACGATTTTTTAATGCATGTCACTATCAATATATATATTTTTCATCATTTCCATTACATCAAACATTTTTAGCTCTTAAGTTGTATGATATACATACTTTTTATGCGTACTGTACTTTTTTATGTATTTATGTGGTAGTTTATAAGTTTTTTTCAAATTTCACTTCCTTCCTCTTCTGCAAATGTAGTTGTGGTGGCTGATATACCTGCTGAACCATGCAATCCATCACCGTGCGGTTCCAATGCCATTTGCCAAGAACGCAATGGTGCCGGTTCATGTAAATGCATGCAAAATTATTTGGGTGATCCATACATAAATTGTCGTCCCGAATGCTTACAGAATAGTGATTGTCCGCATACAAAATCTTGTATCAATTTGAAATGCGTTGATCCATGCGTTAATCTATGTGGCATTAATTCCATATGTCGCGTTAGCAATCATCTGCCCGTGTGCAGTTGTAATCCTGGATATATCGGTAATCCAATGAGAATTTGTCATGAAAAGCCATCAAGTAAGATAATTGAAAACTACAAGCTCGAACTGTCAATCAATTTAATTACACTTTATACAGATATGTACCTACCTATACCCAAAGACCCCTGTAGACCATCGCCATGTGGTACTTTCAGCACATGCCGTATAGCAGGTGAACGTGCCGTATGCGCCTGCATACCAAACTATATGGGTAGTCCACCCAACTGTAAGCCGGAATGTGTTATTAGCTCTGAGTGTCCTTCGAATCAGGCATGCATCAATCAACGATGTGCCGATCCTTGTCCAGGAACTTGCGGTTACAATGCCCGCTGTCGTGTTACAAATCATTCACCAATTTGTAGTTGTACTGATGGCTTTACGGGTGATCCATTCCATGAGTGTATGCCTAAAAGAAGTAGGTTTTACATACAATTTAGTAGTAGGCATCCTTAATTTATGCTCTTTGCAAATATTTCAGTACCAGCGCCATCAGTCCCACGTGATAATGTACCACAAAATCCTTGTGTACCCACACCATGTGGTCCAAATTCGAAATGTCGCGCAAATAGCGTCGGTGCTGTTTGTTCTTGTATTGCCAATTATATTGGACGTGCACCAAATTGCCGTCCCGAATGTACCATAAATTCGGAATGTGCCTCAAATATGGCTTGCATGAATGCACGTTGTGCAGATCCTTGCGTAGGTTCATGCGGCAATAATGCTCTCTGTCATACCAGCTCGCATCTGCCGATGTGTATTTGTGAACTAGGTTATACGGGAGATCCATTTACTGGCTGCTACAAAGTCTTAGAAAGTATGTAATTCGAGTGCTTGCCAATTTCGAAAGTGCGTTTTCTAAACTTTTTTGTATTCAAAATTACAGTTCCCCCTGAACCTGTGCAGCCGTGTCACCCCAGTCCTTGTGGTCTTAATGCCATTTGTGAGGAGCGTAATCGTGCTGTTTCTTGCAAATGTTTACCGGAATATTTTGGTGATCCCTATGTTGAGTGTCGTCCAGAGTGCGTCATTAATTCGGACTGTGCGAAGTCACGCGCTTGTGTCAACAGAAAATGCGTTGATCCTTGTCCTGGCATGTGTGGTTATAATGCCGTATGTGATGTTCTCAATCATTCACCGAATTGTCAATGTTATCCAGGTTATATCGGCAATCCAATAGTTGGTTGTCATTTGAAACCTGAACCTCCGCAATGTAAGCAATGTCAGGAGCCAGTAGATAAATTGTCGTGTAGAAGTGAGAAAGAAAGACTGATAGGAAAATTTGTCAAAAAGGTTCCAAGAGAAGGTGTTGTTTAATTTGGATAATTACTAAGCATCGTGTAACTATGAAAAATGCCTAGATAATCTTTGGTATAATGCTTAGTAATATGTTGTAATTTTAATATATTATATCCTATCCGACAATTTAACAACATTCATAAAGTTTTTTTTTTAATATTCGGCTTGTCTTGTCTTAAGTTAAGATTTTAACAAATAATCTCAAACTTTCGTTAGACATGCATATATGACTCAACTAGCACTGTGTGAAAATTTTGTTCTTTGAACTCCACTTCCCAAACCAAATACCTTAAATATGTTAACTGAAAATAACACCTTTCTTTCGATAGACACTGTATGCAAAATTTCTATCCGCTGACTAAATTAATCATTCCTGTTTTTGTTAATATGTTTTTTAAAATTTTCAGTTTCTCAATCAGTTTTCTATTCAAAATTGGTAGATTAGAAATTATCAAACCTCCTCTAAATTTGTTTTAATCTCAGGTCATTAACGACAGAGTGCTTCTTACAATTTCCTTCTCACTTCTACAAGTCAGCCTTAGTTGTATTGGAAAAAATCATTATATTTTTTATCCTTTTGCCAGATGAACCAATAGTACCCGAAAATCCATGTCAACCAACACCTTGTGGTCTCTATAGCAACTGTCGTGCCATTAATGGGCACGCAGTTTGCTCCTGCATTTCAAATTACATTGGATCTCCACCGAATTGTCGTCCCGAATGTATGGGTAGCTCTGAATGTGGCCAAGACAAATCTTGCATTAATGAACGTTGCAAAGATCCTTGTCCTGGTACATGTGGAAACAACGCCCTCTGTCGTGTTATCAACCACAATCCAATATGCTCTTGCATGCCAGGTTTTACTGGTGATCCATTCTTCCGCTGTATATATGAAGAGAGTAAGATATTTGCGTTCATACATTCCTTATTCGATGGGGGATCTATTAAGCTTGCGTTAGTAATGGAGGATTTCTCAACGCTCGGTTGAGTTTTAATTAAGGTTTAGCGGAAAGTTGAAAATATGTAGTTGAAGCTTAACTGAGTATTAAGAAATCGAATCCAATAAAATAAGCTAAGTGTTTTCATGTTGATGTAGACATGGTCGTCTTTATTTCTTGCAAGAGTTATTTGAATAATTATCTTTATTACTGTTTGAATACAAGCTTAATATCTCCTCCCAAACTCATCACTCTCATTCCTATATCTATTATAAATATTTTTATTTCTCTTTCTATAAACTTTTTGCATTTTGGTGTTGCTGTTCGGCTTATGTATTGCTGTTGCATGTTATATATTCTATGTATATATTAAATTATATATCAAAAAAAAGAACGTCCCTTTATAAGAGATCATGTAAATCCATGCATACCATCGCCATGTGGTCCAAATTCACAATGTCGGGTATCGGATGCTAATGAGCAACCAGTTTGCTCATGCTTGCCAAACTATTTGGGTAGAGCACCTAATTGCCGACCTGAATGTACTACAAATTCAGAATGTCGCGGCAATCAGGCCTGCATTAATCAACGCTGTCAAGATCCATGTCAGGGCTCATGTGGTTCATATACCACATGCATTGTAAATAATCATAGACCGGTTTGCCGTTGCTTAGATGGTTATGCGGGCGATCCATTCTCAGAATGTAGTCCACAAAGTAAGAGAGAAACTTAGCTTTTATTGTATTAAACTGGTGTCAATGTCATGCGAATGCATATTAAAATTTTTTACTTTTTATAATGAAAAAACTCCTTTAGTCATGGTACCACCGGAAATCGCCGAACCTTGCAATCCCAGCCCATGTGGATCAAATGCTGTTTGTAAAGAACGTAATGGTGTCGGTTCATGTACCTGTTTATCTGAATATACTGGTGATCCCTATACAGAATGTCGACCGGAGTGTGTGCTTAATACGGATTGTTCCAAAAATCGCGCTTGCATTAACAATAAATGTCGTGATCCCTGCCCAGGCGTTTGTGGTATTGCTGCTGAATGTCATGTCATAAATCATGCCCCCAGTTGCAGTTGTCCCTCTGGCTATAGTGGAAACCCATCAGAGTATTGTCGCGAAATACCAAAACGTAATTTACTATCTGTACCGAAAAGTATATTCCAATTGGTATTTAACTCCTTATTAATATTATAGAGCTCGAACCTTTACAACCCTGTCGCCCTTCACCATGCGGCCCCTACAGCCAATGTCGAGAAATCAACGAACATGCGGTGTGCTCTTGTATAACGAATTATATTGGAACACCTCCTGGCTGTCGTCCTGAATGTTCAGTTAGCTCTGAGTGTTCGCAGGATAAAGCTTGTTTAAATTTACGTTGTACCGATCCTTGCGCCGGTACCTGTGGTAATGAGGCACTATGCAAGGTTACAAATCATAATCCAATTTGTTCATGTCCAGTTGGTTATTCGGGCGATCCCTTCATACGCTGTTTGCCAATTAGGGGTAAGCAAACTTAGAGAACTCTTCAGTGGGGGTTCAACTAATCAATTTTTTTTACACAACATAGAAGATGAGGAACCACGTCATCCTACTGGGCCTGTCAATCCCTGCGTTCCAAGCCCTTGCGGCCCTAACTCGCAATGTCGTGCTGTTGGCGAGACACCCGTATGCTCTTGCCTACCCAATTATGTGGGACGTGCTCCAAACTGTCGCCCTGAATGTACTCTCAACTCTGAATGTCCCGCCAATTTGGCTTGTATCAATGAACGCTGTAAAGATCCCTGCCCTGGGTCTTGTGGTTTTAATGCCTACTGCAATGTGGTTAATCATTCGCCAGTTTGTACGTGTGAAACGGGCTTTAGTGGCGATCCATTCTCTGGCTGTAATCCAAAGCGTAAGAAATAGTTGAGAAAATCGCGATTATGAGCAGTTATTAAATCATTTTCCCATTTTTAAATGTGCAGCTATGGCCACCCCTGAAGAGCGCCTAACACCCTGCAATCCTTCACCATGTGGTCCCAATGCCGAATGCAAGGAACGTAATGGTGCCGGTTCTTGCACATGTTTACCGGAATATTTCGGCGATCCTTATAGTGGTTGTCGTCCCGAGTGTGTTGCCAATTCCGACTGTCCACGTGATAGATCGTGTGTGAATAATAAATGCTCAGATCCCTGTCCGGGGGTATGTGGTCTCAATGCGGAATGTCGTGTCGGAAATCATGTACCAACTTGTGTTTGCCATCAAGGCTATACTGGAAATCCGCTGAGTGCTTGTCGTGAAATACCGGAACTGCCACCACCAAGTATGTCCTCAGCGCACAGACTAATCCGCTTTGAGATAAAGTAGTGCGGGCAGAAGTTTACTCTAAAAATTAAGCTGAACTTCCTCCCTTGCTGCTTTGTCATCGCTACTAACCAATCCAGTAATAATACCTAACCTAACTACTCTTCTACTTCCCCCTAAATCCATAGCACAAAAAGACGTTAATCCTTGCGTACCCTCACCGTGTGGTCCTTACAGTCAATGCCGTGAAGTTAATGGCCACGCCGTCTGCTCTTGTCAAACTAATTTTATTGGTTCAGCACCAAATTGCCGTCCCGAATGCATCGTTAGTTCCGATTGTGCACAAAATCTTGCATGTGAAAATCAAAAATGTGTTGATCCTTGCCCTGGCACTTGCGGCGCTGAGGCACGTTGTCAAGTTATCAATCACTATGCTGCATGTTCCTGCCCAACGGGCTACACAGGAGATCCTTTCAGTAGATGTATTAGAATTAAACGTAAGCATGTGTATATTATATTGTAGTTTATTGAAAATGAGAGTTCCATCAAAAAAACAGGACATTGTGGAAACTTTTTTTTTCAGATCAGGTTCTTATTTTTACATGGGTGTGTTCAAGCAAAAGAGTTCGATCAATATTCAAACTATTAAAAAGAAATTGTTTCTTATTTATCTCTTTGATATCTACATTTGTTTATTTTATTTACTTATTTTGTTCTTTTTCTTTTAAAATTTTCGTTTACTATTTTTACTTTATCAAATTTACATTACATTACATTACTTTTTTAGTTATTTTTCTTACTTCCATTACCGCCATTATATTTAAGTACGTTGCTTTTTCACTTCTACCGTTTCATTACATCTATTCATTTTTTTTGTTTAATTTATTTTTATGAGATGCTCCAAATTCGCGATATTTTTTTCGATAGTTATCGGCAAAATTTTGTATTTTGATACATCGAAATTCGATTTTATTTTTCGACTATCGAATTTTGATATTTTTGTTTGAAGGTTGCTCCGTATTTAATTGAAAAAAACACTCGTGTGGTCCAAACGTAACGAGGTAATTATATAATGAAAGTTGCTCGTGGGCAACTTTGGGCCATAGTGGTAACAACAACTTTTGTCACAGGAAAAGCTATATCTGAGGAAGGAATTTAACAAATTTTGGAGTTCGATTGGGCTGTTTCGGCAAATGAGGAGAGTGGAAAATGAGTCGAGAATATTTTAGAGTAGTTCACAAGATATTGTAGAAAGAGAAGAAAGCAAAAGGATCGACATTTTGAAAAATATTGTTGAAAACAACTACATCGTCATCTTCAAGTACAAGGTGCTATGATCAAAATAGGCTTTAGGTTGTGTTTGGTGAGAAGGGGCGTTGTAGACTGTGTGAGACTGAAATTCCATTTTTCAAATGCCTTAAATGTGGCGTTTATCTTTGCAGCAACGACTCAAAAGCAAGTTGAAACTAATGATTATATTTACAGAGATGCACATTTTTTTTGCAATTTAATCTTTTCAGCAAAAATATCGAAAATCGATTATCGATATCTCCAATATATATATACTGTTTTGAAATATCGATCATCGATATTTCGATAATAATTTTTATTTGCGCAACCCTACTCAAAACCACATTTGTTTCCTTTGTTCATTTTATTTTCTTTACTTCGCTTACTAGTCCTCACTTCCTTTAGTTTACTTAATTGATGTTTTAAATTTGTATTTCTGACATATTTTTACTTCATGCTGCGTGTGTATTTGCTCATTTCTTTTGTTGTCTTCATTCGAAAAATTGTTTTGCTACACTTAAACATTTTGTTTTTTCATACTTTGCTCCATCTTCTATATTTTGTTGAATTTCATTTTTTGCTTAATTTTTTCTGTTAATGTGTTGTGTAAATGTTATTTTATTGTACTTTCCTTATGATGTCAACTTTATTTTATTTATCTTCTTCATTTATTGATTTGTTTGCTTCATTTTGCTGGTTATATATTTAAATGTTTACTTTAAATTTATATACCGGCCTTGTTTGCAATCCATTGTTCATTTATTTTGTTTGCTTTTTCTTTTACTGACATTTGCAATGTCTATTATTTGCTAGCATTTTAGTTTACTTTATTTTTTAAATTCTTTTATTTTGTTTTGAGCTATTTTATTCTTTCTACTTAGTTTTTCCTACTTTTTAATTTATTTTGTTATATAATAAAGAATATTTTCTTCACTTTGTTTGTTTGTTTGACCTTACTTTGTTTATCCAACATTGTTAAGTTCCATTGTTAACGTAACTTTACTTGTTTTTTTTTTTTTTGTATTATTTTATTTGTTTACATTACCCTTTTGCGTGAACACACCACAATTGTCGAACTCTGTTATCCTGTTTTTGCATGTATATATTTACCACTAACTATTATTTTTCTTTTTTGTTTTATGTTTTCTGTCTCATTTATTTATTTTTTTTAAATGTACATACACGAATGTTTGTCTTCTTGTGTACTCTATCAACAATACTTCAACTACTACTTCATCTATCTACATCTATACTTCCCAAAAAAAAAAAACATCTCAAAAACTACTACTACTCTACTACACTGAATCTGCATTCTACTTAAGTAGTGGATATACCTCCTGTAGAAAAAACTGGTAACCCTTGTGTTCCTACACCCTGTGGACCCAACTCGAAGTGTATCGATGTTGGTGGTTCACCTGCATGTTCCTGCCTGCCTAACTATCTTGGACGGCCACCTAATTGCCGTCCAGAATGCATGAGTAGTTCTGAATGTTCGGCTAATTTGGCATGTATAAATCAAAAGTGCTCAGATCCATGTGTGGGCACATGTGGCATACACACATACTGTACAGTCATTAAACATAATCCTACGTGTCAATGTGAAACTGATTACACTGGAGATCCATTCTCTGGCTGTAGTTTTGTACAAAGAAGTATATACCTATAATGTGTTGAGGAAGGCAACAATGAAGGATATATTGTTGGAATCAGATTCAATCGTCTCTATGCTATAATATCCTACAGTGCTCCCTTCTTCAACAAATGTTCCTTTGATCTACCTAACACTTTGTCCATAATTTCAGTTCCTCCCACGGAATCTGTGAATCCTTGCAATCCCAGCCCCTGTGGTGCTAATGCTGTCTGTCGTGAACGTAATGGCGTTGGTTCCTGTTCATGTTTGCCGGAATATTTCGGTGATCCGTACAGTGGTTGCCGTCCAGAATGCGTACAAAATTCCGATTGCGATCGCACGAGAGCTTGCACTAACAACAAATGTCAAGACCCATGCCCCGGCGTTTGTGGCATCAATGCTGATTGTCATGTGCTGAATCACGCACCCAACTGTGTTTGTATTGAAGGTTTTACAGGAGATCCACATCGTACCTGTGCTGTGGTTGAGGTCGCCACCACACGCCCAACAAATCCATGTCAACCTTCTCCCTGCGGTCCATATAGTCAATGTCGGGAATCCAATGGTCATGCTGTTTGTTCTTGCATTGATGGTTTTATTGGAGCACCACCAACCTGCAAGCCGGAATGTGTTGTCAGCTCTGAATGTGCACAGAATCGCGCTTGCATCAATCAAAAATGTGAAGATCCATGTCGTGGTGCCTGCGGCAATAATGCTAGATGTCAAGTTGTCAACCATAATCCAATTTGCACATGCACTCCCGGTATGACTGGAGATCCATTCACCTTATGCATTGAGGCTAAGGAGGCGCCAAGGGATCCACAAAATCCCTGTGTACCATCACCATGTGGACCGAATTCATTATGTCGTGAGATTGGTGATCAAGCTGCCTGCTCTTGTCAGACCAACTATGTGGGACGTCCACCCAACTGTCGACCCGAGTGCACTAACAATGATGAGTGCCAGAATAATTTGGCTTGCCAGAATGAACGTTGCATTGATCCTTGTCCTGGCTCTTGTGGAACAAATGCTATTTGCAAAGTGGTGCAACATAATGCTGTCTGCTCATGCACCGATGGTTATGAGGGCGATCCAGTCTTGGGTTGCCAACTGATTCCGCCTGTATTGCCGCGTCAGCCACCAGCCACGCCATGTGAACCATCACCTTGTGGACCACATGCGGAATGCCGCGAACGTAATGGTGCGGGCGCTTGTTATTGTCACGAAGGCTTTGAAGGTAACGCATATGATACAGAACGTGGTTGCCGTCGTGAATGTGAAATCAATGATGACTGTTCGCCAGTGCAATCCTGTGTGCGTTTCAAGTGTGTTGATCCCTGTGCCAATATTTGTGGTGAATATGCTATGTGTTCGGTTGAGGCGCATGTGCCACAGTGCATATGTCCACCTGGTTATACTGGAGATCCGTTCTTCCAATGTAAACAGATTACTGTTACACCATCACCAGTTCAAAATCCTTGTGTACCGTCACCCTGCGGACCAAATAGTGTGTGTCGAAATATCAATGAGCAAGCTGTTTGCTCTTGTCAGTCAGGTTTCATCGATCAGCCGCCAAACTGTCGCCCAGAATGTGTTGTCAGTTCTGAATGTGCCACAGAACGTGCTTGTGTTAACAATAAATGTGTCGATCCTTGTCCACACACTTGTGGTGCACGTGCTATTTGCACAACCAAAAATCACAGCCCGATTTGTACATGTCCACGTGGTATGACTGGAGATCCATTCGTGCAGTGCTCAAAGATACGTAAGTATTATCCGGAGGAAGTTAATTTGTAAATTGCTAAAATTTTCCGGCATAAAAGTACACCGGAAAAGTTAAGTCACATAGTTCGTAATAGAATGTGTAATAAAGTATGCAGCAACTCTTCAAATTCTTACACTTACTTACTTCTTTCGAAGCATTAGTTCGGAATTTTTGGATAAACTTAAAAAAGCCTATTTTCGAAGAAATGCTTGACATAACATAGTAAACAGTTTTTTTGAGTTATTAATATACATATAATGATGTAATCAACATTTTACCGATTCAATTCCTCATATGTATGTATATTATCAAATCTTTGTCATCAACTTTTTAAATAATTTCTTAAGGGAATATACACTATTTTTTCGAAATTTATAGTTCATGATAGAATTAAGATCTTTCCGAATTTATTCATAATATTAAGAAATTTTTCCGAAAAATAATCTTGTCAGAATTTATAAAAAAAAATTAAAAAAAAAAACTCACATAGTAAAATTATTTTTGGAAAAACTTCGGATATGACTTGATTAAAGTTGTTTTCGGGTTCCAATAAAACATTTTCGAATAAATATCTTAAATGTGTAAAACTTATGATTAAGTTCTCTTGAAATACTTGCTAAAAAATATTTAAAATCCATTTCCGGAATGCATTTTAAAATGCTTCGTTTTCTGACGTTGGAAAATACCATTTTTGATAATTTTTTAAAACAAATCTTCTGAAAATTCAGTGACTGCTTTAACTTTTATTATAAAGTCCCCTTTTATTCATAAATTTGGTTTATTTGCAGTTATTGTTGAAGACTTCGAACCTACAGAACGTCCACCATCCTGTGTGCCGTCACCTTGCGGACCTAATTCTAAATGCCAAATTGTCGGCAGCAGTCCAGCTTGTTCATGCTTACCTGACTATATTGGCTCACCACCAAATTGCCGTCCTGAATGTGTGCTCAACTCAGAATGTGGCCCTACAGAGGCATGCATAAATCAAAAATGTCGCGATCCCTGCCCTGGCTCCTGTGGTTTCGAAGCCAGATGTCATGTACTTAACCACGTACCAATTTGCAATTGCTTAGATGGTTACACTGGAGATCCATTTGTGCGTTGCAGCCCATTGCCACCAGTCACTGAAGGACCAAAACAATCTTCCGATCCTTGTGACCCTAACCCTTGTGGATCAAATGCCGATTGCTTCAACGGTGAATGTCGCTGTCAAGACAACTATCAAGGTAATCCGTATGACGGCTGTCGCCCCGAATGCACACTCTCAGCTGACTGTCAACGTAATCAGGCCTGTATGCGCAATAGATGTGTTGATCCATGTCCCGGCACATGTGGTGTCAATGCAGTTTGTGAGGTCAACAACCACATACCTGTTTGCTCTTGCGTACAGGGCTATGAAGGTGATCCATTCAGCAGCTGTCGTCCAAAACCAAAGGATGTGGAACAAGTGCAGCAACCGTGTTCGCCATCACCCTGTGGTGCAAACAGTCAATGCCGCGATATTAATAATCATGCTGTCTGCTCATGCTTAGACGGCTATGTTGGTGCACCACCACAATGCCGGCCAGAATGTGTTGTATCAAGCGAATGTTCTGCCCTGCAGGCTTGTGTCAATAAAAAATGTGTTGATCCTTGTGCTGGATCTTGTGGTATTGAGTCACGCTGCGAAGTAATAAATCACAGTCCGATTTGCGGATGTCCTCCAGGTAAAACTGGAGATCCATTCAATCGTTGCTTTGACATACCACCGCCATTACCAGAGCAGGATAAACAGATACCACGTGATCCATGTTTACCTTCGCCATGCGGACAAAATTCAATTTGCAAAGCAACTGCAAGTGGTCCATCATGCCAGTGTTTGCCCGAATTCTTTGGAACACCACCGAATTGCCGTCCCGAGTGCATTATCAATCCGGATTGTGCATCAACTGAGGCGTGTATTAACAATAAGTGTCGTGATCCATGTCCCGGCTCGTGCGGTACAAATGCAGAATGCCGTGTCATCAGCCATACTGTTTCCTGTTCATGTCCTGCTGGTTTTGCTGGTAACGCCTTTGTACAATGTATACCACAACAAGCAGAACCCATTAAGCCATGTGAGCCATCACCTTGTGGCCAAAATGCTGAATGCATCGAACGTAATGGTGCTGCATCTTGTAGGTGTATTGATGACTACCAGGGTAACCCCTACGAGGGTTGTCGCCCAGAATGCGTTTTGAGTTCTGATTGCCCCACCGATAAGACGTGCATACGCAATAAATGCAAGGACCCTTGCCCGGGCATATGTGGCTCAAATGCACAGTGTTATGCAGTCAATCACGTACCAAATTGTGTCTGCAATGAGGGTTACACTGGAGATCCATTCTCGAACTGTCAACGCCAAGTAACACCCTTAGTGCCACCACCAGTAACGATTCCATGCCAGCCATCACCTTGTGGACCAAATAGCAGGTGTCGTGAAGCCAACGGGTTGGCAGTTTGCTCTTGCTTGGAGGCATTTATCGGCGCACCTCCCAACTGTAAGCCGGAATGTACTGTCAACGCAGAATGTCCACAAAATAAGGCCTGTCACAAATTCAAGTGTGCCAATCCATGTGCTGGCACTTGTGGCATCGATGCCAAGTGTGAGGTTATAAATCATAATCCGATCTGCAGTTGTCCACTTGATATGACCGGAGATCCATTTTCTCGTTGCTATCCAGCACCACCACCAGCAGCAAAAGACGTGCCAAGACCACGAAATCCTTGCCTACCATCGCCGTGTGGTCTCTATTCGGAGTGTCGTCCAAACGGTGATCAGCCATCATGCTCATGTTTACCAAACTACATTGGTGCACCACCAAATTGCCGTCCTGAATGCGTTGTCAATACCGACTGTCCTTCGGACAAGGCGTGTATTGCTGAAAAATGCCGCAACCCATGTGAAGGCTCTTGCGGTCTCAACTCCGACTGTCGCACACAAAATCACGTTGCCATCTGTACATGCCGTCGCGGTTTTACTGGTGATCCATTCTCACAATGCGTTGAAATCATCGAAGTACCCACACCACCAACAGCTTCTACAGATCCTTGCGACTTACAACCATGTGGAGCCAATGCCGAATGTGATAATGGCGTGTGCACATGTTTACGTGACTATCAAGGTGATCCTTATGTTGGTTGCCGTCCTGAATGCACGCTCAGCACTGATTGTTCACCAAACAAGGCGTGTCTCAATAAGAAATGTGTGGATCCATGCCCCGGCACTTGTGGGCAAAATGCACAATGTGATGTACTTAATCATATACCAACCTGTAGTTGTCCTAAAGGGTACACCGGTGATGCATTCATTAGCTGTCGCATCGAAGAACGCAAGACCACAACACCAACAGATCCATGTCGACTGAACCCATGTGGACCAAACAGCCTCTGCCATACAACACCATCTGGTGCTGTGTGCGCCTGTCAACCTGGTATGTTGGGTTCACCACCTTCCTGCAAGCCGGAATGTATAGTCAGCTCAGAATGTTCGCTGCAAAATGCTTGCATACAAAAGAAATGTGTTGATCCATGTCCCGGTGCTTGTGGCCAGTATGCTAAATGTCAAGTTATTAATCATAATCCGATTTGCACCTGCAATAATGGCTACACTGGTGATCCATTTACTCGCTGTTATCAAGAGGAACGCCGCGATCAACCACCAACGATACCGCTCAATCCATGTGTACCATCACCATGTGGCCCTAACTCGGAATGTAAAGTTGTCGCAGATACACCAGCATGCTCGTGTACAACAACATTTATTGGAACACCACCAAATTGTCGTCCGGAATGTACCATTAATCCTGAATGTTCGCCAAATAAAGCCTGTATACGTCAAAAGTGCGCTGATCCTTGTGAAGGATCATGCGGTTTCAATGCTCGTTGTAACGTGGCCAATCATATGCCAATTTGTAGCTGTGACCATGGATATACTGGAGATCCATTTACTGGCTGTCAACCAATTCAAGGTAGGATTGTATTTTTGATTTTCTTATATAAGACAAACCAAAGCTTTTTAATTGAAAAACTAATGCAAAATTGTAATGCTATTTTTTTAATGGTTTTGTCTTTCGTGGATGTAGAGCTTGTTAAAAAAAAAGTATTACACATCAAAATATAAGAATAGTTGAAGCAACTATAAAACTGTGGGCTTAAACGGACGTGAATTTATGTAACATACTTATGGGAGGTGTCACGCCCCTTTAGTATTTGAATTGAAAAAAAATTCTTAAATAAAAATATTCAATATTCTAAATCTTATGATATTAGAACGACAGAAAACTAACAGAACAGTCATCTTTAGAGTCACAAAACGACCAATATATTTTGGTAAAATTATAACAAAAACTTTTATTATTATTATTATTAAATGAAAACTAAGAATCTTAGAATTAAATACCTCATTTACAAGCTCTACATCGTTTAAGAACACAAATTAGAATGAGCAACTTTTTGCAATACCCTATATATGTAAGTGCACTCGACGCAATTACATGTTCAAGAGGTTTCACAAAACAGCACAAATTTTAAAAGAGTAAAAGAAGAAAAAAACACCAGATATAAAAGTATTTTTAGCAGTTTCATTACACGGTTTATTTTTCACTCAATTCTAGAACTTTTGAGAAAAACACTTTTTGAAGTTATGCAATCAACATGTTTTTAGAACACTCCATTTTATCATGGTCACCAATGTACTTTTCGTTTTAGTCCATCAAAAATTTATTTTTGAAAAGTAAATGGCTAAATTTTATATGGCCATAAAATCATTAGTATCAACTTTTCAAAAATTTGGTTATTAAAGATAGCTCTCATTTTCATTGAAAAAAATCAATGAAAATGAAAACTAAGCTATTAATGACAACGGAATGATTTTGACTTTGCTCAAGTCGATCTCTGCAAAGCGTTGGCTTGGAGAATTTAATCTTATTCCCTTAAGTGACTTGAAAGCGGTAAAATTTTCATATTTTACACGTTAAAATTGAGCTCCAAAATAGCTGTGCTAGAAAAGTTCATCGGCCGCACCTCGCTAGAATTTGACACTAATTTTTCAGCATAATTAAAGTGCTAAGCGTTAATACGCGCAAACTATGTGCGAATGTCTACGTGACTATCAGAGCAGATAACGTATACATTAGAAATATGCTCAAGCATTCGAACTGGAAATCTGCAAAGCTTTGCTTTCAGAATTTTTAGAAATCAAAGTGTAGGAGATTTTGATAACGGATTTACATAAGGAAATATCAAGTTTGAGCAACGTTTTTAGTACTCTCTCAGTATTTGATTGTCCGGCCAAAGAGACTATGTGGTCTGTTGCATATCTCTACCATTGATATTCTCTAAACTATGCAATATAAAATATTGAAATTTTCGTAACATATTTTGGAGAAAATAAGCACAGATGATAGTCAGTTGCATAGTGCAGTTTTAGGCGCTTGGCTTCTTAATTTTTCTCATCAGAAAATTATTTAATTCCTTTACCTTATCTTACTTAATATAATAGAATTGTTAATCAATACCAGACTTGATTTAATTGCTGTAGAAACCTCTCGCGTTCAAGCCAGTTCTGATTTGTAAAATTTTTGTATTAAATATTTACTACTAATTTTTATAAAAATGTTTGTTAATTTAAAGAATTTATCACAAAGCATTGCAGAAAATGGTTTTTAAAATAAAAACATATCATTTGTTTGCAGCAAGTATGTAATCGCAGCACAAACGGTGAGAGTAAGAGAAAACTGTCGATTAACTTAACTGTTAAATGAAACATTCTTACAGCAAATAAATGATATTTTAAATAAATACTCAAAACCTGTAGCAAAATGCTGATTTCAATTGAGCACAAACGCTGTACGAATTGTCTGAGTTTGCTTTGCCTTTGAAAGTGGTAACTGCTTTAAATCATTAAACAATTTTACTGCCTATATTAATACTTTACTTATGCCTTTTATTGCCATAGAAAAAAACTTAATGCAAACGCCAATAATTTTAAAAATGCCTATACTCGTACTTATGCCTTTATTAAAAGCCTTTATAGCTTAGTTGCCTTTTAAACCTTTAACTACGAAATTGCCTTTGCTTATTTACTAGTTGACGTACATATGTATATGTATGTATTATCCCAAACAAAACCCTTATCCTCTTAAAACTAGCGCTTAGCGTAAAATAATTATCTGCTCCTTAAGGGATAACCGCAAAAAACGGAATATCTGCTTTTAACCCTAACTGGAACACAAAAATGCATATATGCAGTAATAGCTCATACCAAAGCGTTTTATTTTTAAAAAAGTAGTATTATTGCTTTACTGTGAAGGTTGTTTAACCACATTAATTAGATGTGAAAAACACTTTGATCTCAAGACACATATATACTCTACAAAATAAAAATTAAATGACAGTGGCTACTGTCAGCTATACCCATACTTATAAAAATGCCTTTATTAAAAACATATAACAAAAAAGTACTTACCACAGTAAAAAAAAAAAGTTCAACGTTGGATCAACCTTTGCTTGCTATGCCTTCTCGAAATCTAATATTTTGCCAAATCATTGTGTAATCTTACTAAGATATATAACCAATAAAATCGTAGGTCAACAAATTAAAATTATACTAAAACTTTTAATTTATTTCTTATAAAAAAAACACGCATTACTACCAACACCACACCGCACAATCAACACAAACAACGATTGCACCAAAATTCTGCCCTAATACTGGTTTTGTTAAGAACTGCACTACTGAAACATTTAACAATCACTAAAAACAACGTAGAGCACCATTATATCCCCTAATTGGGGTTAGCAAGTGTGGTACACGTAAAAATATTGTACGCTGCAAAAATAACCAATAAAATAACTGCAAAAATAACCGCAAAAGTAATCGTTAAAAAAATACATGTTAGCTGCAAAAATAACTGCAAATGTTGTCACAAAAGTAACTGCAAAAGTAACCAAGGTGTGTTTTACTGAATACTAAAGTCATTTGTTAATTTAAATGAAGTCACTAAATCAATCGAACGATCTCCTCTCTCTCCCATACAGAACGGATTGTCAGTGAGCAAATAACGCCCTGCGAACCTAACCCATGCGGCTCGAACGCCATTTGCCGCGATCGTAATGGCATTGGATCATGTCAATGTATACCGGATCATTTTGGTGATCCATATCAATCTTGTCGTCCTGAGTGCGTTTTGAATTCTGATTGCGCGTCTACGAAATCGTGTATGCAAAATAAATGTCGCGATCCATGTCCCGGCACTTGTGGAACTAATGCCTATTGTACTGTAGCCAATCATATTCCAACATGTAGCTGTAATGGTGGTTTTACTGGAGACCCATATCGTTATTGTCAAATTGATAGACCAAAACGTAAGATGGCATCTAATGCTAGGGTGATCTGAAAGAGCTTTAAAATGGTTTATTATTTTTTAGTGAAACTTCTTAGGTTGCCTTTGAGAAACTAGGAGATTCCATAGTTTTGTTTTAGTTTAGCCCTCGGAAGTATCGGAAAACTTAAGTAACGTGAATTTTACAGAACGGCGTATTGTAGTTTAAATACCTGCTGGTATTATCGAATTAATCCTTTCGAGAATCGTTTGCCACTTGACCTTTTCTGGCGCCAATACATTCATTCAGTTACATGTTTTATACCATTGCGAATCGTTCGGTATTTCGAGTACCGACTTAGTACATAAGAGTTTTCATTCCATGATTTTTTTTGCAAATTTACATTTTCGAATGTTAGCCAAGAAGTTTCACTGAAATCTATGTCCGTCGGTATCCTATAATAATTTAAATTTTCATTAGCGATACCTCTTCAAGAACCCATCAACCCATGCCGACCATCACCTTGTGGTCCAAACTCACAATGTCGTGAACTCAATGGACAAGCTGTCTGCTCATGTGTTGAAAATTTCATCGGGCTACCACCGAACTGTCGACCCGAATGCGTGTTAAGCACAGAATGTGGCTCAGATAAAGCATGCATTAATCAACGTTGTCAAGACCCATGTCCTGGTACTTGCGGAATCAACGCAGAATGTAGTGTTCGTAATCATAGTCCATTATGTCTGTGCAGAAGAGGTTACACCGGAGATGCATTTACACGTTGTTATACCATGCCACGTAAGATTGCTATACTTAACCGGAGGTTCTGATTTTAATATATCTATGCCCTTAGCTCCTCCACCTGTTATACCACGTATTGAACGTGATCCATGCGTACCCTCACCTTGTGGGCCGAACAGTCGTTGCCGTAACGTTAATAGCGTACCTTCCTGTTCTTGTTCTGATACCTTCATGGGTATTCCACCAAATTGTCATCGCGAGTGTACAATTAGTTCAGAATGTTCTTCTGATAAGGCGTGTATACGTGAAAAGTGTATTGATCCTTGTCCTGGTTCATGCGGCTTTGATGCTGAGTGTAGTGTTATAAATCATACACCCACTTGTATTTGCCCAACTGGCTACACTGGAGATCCATTCACCAGTTGCAGAATAGCGCCAACACCTCCGCCACAACGTAAGTTCCTCATAATAAAATAGGTTTTTGCTTGTTTCTACTTAGCTTTTCTTTTGAATCTCCAGGAGAACCTTTTGACCCTTGTATTCCTTCACCATGTGGACCCAACGCTATATGTAATAATGGCGCTTGTGGTTGTATCGCTGAATATCATGGAGATCCATACACAGGATGTCGTCCAGAATGCGTTTTAAACACAGATTGTTCCCGTGACAGGGCCTGTTTACGCAGCAAATGCGTAAATCCTTGTCCGGGTACATGCGGCGTAAATGCCATCTGTGATGTTATCAACCATATACCCATGTGTCGCTGTCCTGATGGCACTGCGGGTAGTGCTTTTATACGTTGCAGTACAGTACAAAGTAATATTCCCCATAAGAGAGAATAGAATTTGTAATAAACTTTATCTTTATTTTTTTGACTCAAAAGAAATTGTTGTCACCAACCCTTGCCAACCATCGCCTTGTGGTCCCAACTCACAATGCCGTGAAGTGAATCAACAAGCTACTTGCTCTTGTTTGCAAGGATTTATTGGTAGCCCGCCTACTTGTCGTCCAGAATGTACATCAAACTCTGAGTGTGCACCAACGCAAGCATGTCTCAATCAGAAGTGCCGCGATCCTTGTCCAGGAACATGCGGTATTGGTGCGCGTTGTGCTGTGGTCAACCACAGTCCATACTGCAGCTGCCCTGAACGCTACGCAGGCAATCCATTTGTGGGTTGTCAACGTATAAGTAAGCTAATTGCTAATTCCCAAAAGCCGTTTTTCCAGTAACCCATTATTAATTTAATAGTCGAACCAGTTCGCGATGTTATTCCCGGTGATCCATGTCGACCATCTCCTTGCGGTGCATATGCACAATGTAAACCCATCGGTGAAGCGCCCGCTTGCTCTTGTCTTGATACATATATTGGACAACCACCCAATTGCCGCCCAGAATGTGTTAGCAGTTCTGATTGTGCTTCTAATTTGGCGTGCGTCAATCAGAAATGTGTTGATCCTTGTCCAGGACGTTGTGGCCTAAATGCTGAATGTCATGTTGTCAGTCATGCGGTACAATGTGTATGCGTCAATGGTTACACTGGGGATCCATTTTCACAATGTAATTTGCCCATCATACGCGATGTCTTCGAAGTGCGCACACCATGTCAGCCCAGCCCATGTGGCGCTAATGCTATTTGCCGTGAACGTAATGGTGCTGGCTCTTGCACCTGCTTATCAGAATATTTTGGCAATCCATATGAAGGTTGTCGTCCCGAATGTGTGCTGAACTCTGATTGTCAATCGAATAGAGCGTGTCAACAGAACAAATGTCAAGATCCTTGCCCGGGCACTTGTGGACAAAATGCTGTCTGTCAGGTAGTGAGTCATTTTCCGTCATGTAACTGCATCGTTGGTTACACAGGGGACCCATATCGTTTGTGTACGCAGCCAATTGAACGTGAGAACTTTTTTTGTTTACTTTGATATGCCCCTTACCTCTTACTTCCCTCACTTAGCTTTACATCAGGAGTATGTTAACCCTTGTCAGCCCTCACCCTGTGGACCAAATTCGCAATGCCGTGAGGTAAACAGTCAAGCTGTTTGCTCTTGTTTGCCTGAATTTATTGGTACCCCACCCACCTGTCGCCCAGAATGTACTATTTCTTCTGAGTGTGCCGCTGATACGGCTTGCATCAACCAGAAATGCTCTAATCCATGTGCTGCTAGTCCATGTGGCTCTAATGCCGAGTGTCGTGTACGAAATCATAGTCCAATCTGTACTTGTCTGCCCGATTTTACCGGAGATGCATTCAGCAGATGTTATCCAATACCACGTAAGCTTCAAGTCAAACGAAAATGGTATTTATGCTAAAATTCCCTCTCACACCGTAGCAAAACCTGTTGAACCACAACGTGAAGAATATCGCGATCCTTGCGTACCCTCACCTTGCGGCCCTAATGCGGAGTGTCGCAATGCAAATGGCGTGCCTTCCTGTACGTGTTTGCCTACATTTATAGGACAAGCACCCAGCTGCCGTCCCGAGTGTACCATCAATTCGGAGTGTCGCAGTCAGGAAGCCTGCATAAATCAAAAGTGTCGGGATCCATGCCAAGGCGCCTGCGGCTTGAATACCATATGTCGCGTCATCAACCATACACCATCTTGTGCCTGCATTGAAGGTTTCATAGGAAATCCTTTCATCAATTGCAATCCTAAACCGCCAGAGCGTAAGACTTAACATTCCTTAAAATATCTTTTGAAATACCTTAAATATCCAACTTAATACAGCGACGAGCCCACCTATACGTGATGACCCTTGTAATCCTTCTCCATGTGGTCTAAACGCGCTGTGCAATAATGGACAGTGCATCTGCATACCAGAATATCATGGTGACGCCTACACCGAATGTCGTCCTGAATGTGTACTGAACATGGACTGCGCACGCGATCGCGCTTGTATACGAAACAAATGTGTTGATCCTTGTCCAGGCACATGCGGCACCAATGCTGTCTGTGAGGTAAACAATCATGTGCCAATGTGTAGCTGCTTAGAGAATATGTCAGGAAATGCCTTCTTCGAATGCCGATCCATGCCAAGTATACCAAATCAAATAAACGCTTAAAGTTCCTATACCAAATTTTACTTCTTTAGCACCTGTGATACAAAATCCTTGTCAACCGTCACCTTGTGGCCCCAACAGCCAATGTCGCGTGGTGCAACAAACAGCTGTTTGCTCTTGCGTCGTTGGTTATATGGGTGTGCCACCACAATGCCGTCCGGAATGTACCACAAACTCGGACTGTCCACAAAATCAGGCCTGCCAGAATATGAAGTGCCAAGATCCATGCGCGGGCACTTGTGGCTTCAATGCTTTATGCAATGTTGTTAACCACAACCCATTCTGTTCGTGTCCTTCCAGCATGACGGGAAATCCATTTGCCTACTGTCAACAGAAAAGTATGCAACAACTATCTATCTAAGTTTTGAAACGTATTAAGCAAAATTTCTTTTAGTTGAACCCGTACGTGATGTTATGCCTGTTAACCCTTGTCAGCCCTCACCATGCGGTCCAAATTCAGAATGTCGCGCAGTTAGTGAATCACCTTCTTGTTCTTGTCTACCAAACTTCCAAGGTTCGCCACCGAACTGTCGCCCTGAATGTGTATCCAATTCCGAATGTTCTACACAGCTGGCATGCATCAATCAAAAATGTGCAGATCCCTGTCCGGGAGTCTGTGGACTCAATGCCAATTGCCGCGTTTTCAGTCATTCACCCATGTGTTTATGTGCAGCTGGTTTTACTGGTGAACCATTTTCACAATGCAACCCACTGCGGGAACCCATTGTTGAACGTTTAGATCCTTGTAATCCAAGCCCATGTGGTGCTAATGCTAAGTGTGACACAAAAGGTGATGCTGGCTCTTGCCAGTGCTTACCCAAATATTTTGGCAATCCTTATGAAGGTTGTCGTCCTGAATGTGTGCTTAATACGGACTGTCCATCAAATAGAGCTTGTCAAAATCAAAAATGTGTCGATCCTTGCCCTGGCACCTGTGGACAAAATGCCGAATGTCAAGTGATCAGCCATTTACCGACTTGCAACTGCTTCGTAGGATATAATGGTGATCCATATCGCTACTGTCAGATAATACGTGATGAACGTAAGATTTTAAGTGTAGATATTGTTAGAACCTTTTTCATACAAAATTTATTTTCTGTAGCCTTGCGCGAATACATTAATCCCTGCGAACCATCCCCGTGCGGTCCTAACTCCCGCTGCCGTGAAAACTCTGGTCAAGCTGTTTGTTCTTGCCTGCCCGAATATATTGGTAGCCCGCCATCGTGTCGCCCGGAGTGTACCAATAGTTTAGAGTGTAGTGCTGTTACCGCCTGTGTTAATCGTAAATGCATCGATCCATGTCCTGGCGTTTGTGGACTTAACGCTCAATGTGCTATTAGAAATCATAGCCCTATTTGTACCTGCAACAATGGTTACAGCGGTGATGCATTTGTGCGTTGTCTGCCTATACCACGTAAGAGATATATAAAATGTGCCCTAAAACTACGGTTACTAAATGTCTCCTCATTTTATACAGCGCCACCACCACCTGTTAGATATGAAGAACCTACTGATCCTTGTGTACCATCACCGTGTGGTCCCAACTCTCAATGCCGTGATGTGCGCGGCAGTCCTTCGTGTAGCTGTCTGCCGAATTATTTGGGCACACCACCAGCTTGTCGTCCCGAATGTTCCATCAACTCTGAATGTCCAAGCCATCAGGCTTGTATCAATCAAAAGTGTCGCGACCCCTGCCCCGGTTCATGTGGCATCAACACACAATGCAATGTCATCAACCACACGCCGACTTGCACTTGCCAGCTCGGTTACATTGGAGATCCATTTATTGTTTGCAACCCACTACCGCCACCGCAACGTAAGCAAGGCTATAAAGTCAGCGCACTGTGTAACTTCAAAATTCTTTATTTTTTTTTAGCCGAAGTCATTGTACGCGACGATCCCTGTACGCCATCACCCTGTGGCTCCAATGCCATATGCAATAATGGTCAATGTACTTGTATACCTGAATATCATGGTGATCCTTACACTGGCTGTCGTCCGGAATGTGTTCTACATACAGACTGTGTCAGAGATCATGCATGCGTCAGGCACAAATGCGTTGATCCTTGTCCGGGTACTTGTGCAGCTAATGCAATCTGTGAGGTAATGAATCACATACCAATTTGTCATTGTCCTGATGGTATGCAGGGTAATGCCTTCACGCAATGTGTGCCAACTCCAAGTAAGCAGTATATTACCTCTTTGCAAAAAAATCCAATTCACATTCAAAATTGTTTAGCGCGTGATGTGCCCACAAATCCCTGTCAACCCTCACCATGCGGTCCCAACAGCCAATGCCGTGAAATCAATCAACAAGGTGTTTGTTCTTGCATCGAGTCATATGTCGGGAGCCCGCCTTTCTGTCGTCCAGAATGTGTCACCAACTCGGAGTGTCCCTTGAATCAAGCCTGTCTTAATCAAAAATGCACTGACCCATGTCCCGGTGTATGTGGACAAAATACTCTATGCCATGTAACAAATCACAGTCCATTCTGTCGCTGCCTTGAAAGGTATTCCGGTAACCCATTCGTCAGTTGCCAACCAGTTCGTGAGGCGCCGATTGAGCCACCACGCAATCCTTGCACACCATCACCTTGCGGCCCCTACGCAGAATGCCGTGAGGTAGGTGAAACACCTTCGTGCACTTGCTTGCCTAATTACATTGGTGCTCCGCCCAACTGTCGTCCGGAATGTGTTACTAGCAGTGAGTGTGTCACAAATATGGCTTGCATTAATCAGAAATGCAAAGATCCCTGTCCGGGACTTTGTGGTAGCGGCGCCGAATGTCGTGTGCTATCGCACACACCAAGTTGTTACTGTCCTCAAGGTTTTGAGGGAGATCCATTTGTGCAATGTGTCGAAATACGTATACCACAGCTGGATCATATTGATCCCTGCAATCCAAGTCCATGTGGTACAAATGCACAATGCACGCAACATAATACAGCGGCAGCATGTCAATGTTTGCCAAACTATTTCGGTAACCCCTATGAGGGCTGTCGCCCAGAATGTGTGCTCAACTCAGATTGCAGCTCAAATCTGGCTTGTGTAAATATGAATTGTCGCGATCCATGCCCTGGTACATGCGGTCAGAATGCTATTTGTAATGTGCAAAATCATATTCCAAGCTGTTCATGTGTTATTGGTTATAGTGGCGATCCATATCGCTTCTGTAGCCCGGAACGGCAACGTAAGCATAAAAAATTATTCAATTTCGAAGGTTCAACAGACTTATTCTTTCGGTTTCACAGCTCTTAAGGAATATGTTAATCCCTGCCAACCAACACCCTGTGGCCCTAATTCACAGTGTCGTGAAATAAACGAACAAGCAGTATGTTCGTGCCTACCCACATACATAGGTACTCCGCCGCTTTGTCGCCCTGAATGTACAATATCTACGGAATGTGCTGCGGATAAAGCATGCATTAATCAGAAATGTTCCGATCCTTGCCCAGGCACCTGTGGCACAGATGCCAACTGTCATGTACGCAATCATAGTCCATTGTGTTCATGCCGTCCTGGTTACACCGGCAATGCTTTCTTCCGCTGTTATCCAATACCACGTAAGCTCTTTCGTATAATCCAGTCGTAATTTATTCATAAATTATTGATTTTTTTAAATAGCTGCACCGCCTGTAGTCAAGCAACAAGAACCTATACGCGATCCTTGTGTACCAACACCTTGTGGATCTAATTCACAATGTCGTCGCATAGGCGATTCGCCATCATGTTCTTGCTTGACAAATTATATCGGCATACCACCGTACTGTCGTGCCGAATGCAATATCAACTCGGATTGTCTTAGTAACCTGGCGTGTATTAATGAGAAATGTCGTGACCCTTGTCCGGGATCGTGTGGTCTCAGTGCCATTTGTAATGTCATTAATCATACGCCAAGCTGTACATGTCCTGCTGAATACACTGGTGATCCATTTAGTTATTGTCAGCCAGCGCCACCGCCGCAACGTAAGCTACTTATAGATCTTGGGTGATAGTGTTTTGCTTTTGATGGGTTACTTTATGAAGGCTCAATTAATGCAAGTAGTTCCTTTTGTATAGCTAAAGAGTAATGCATAGAAAGTGGTGCAAATAGTAAACTGGAAATACGATAGCAGTTTTCCTTAACAATCAACTGTGCCAGATAATCGCATAAACTTGTGAAAGATTAGTACTAGTAATCAATAATAAATATTCATAATATTTGTTCGATGAAAAATTACCGCTCTTGACTTCTATTTTTCTGCGATCAAAAGTCTTTATTTTAGTTGTGTTTTCTGCGATCAAAAACTACCTAATTCTCTTGTTTTATTTTTTCAGTCATCAATAATTATTTCTACATAAATTCTTTTGATCAAAAAAAAATCGTTAATTTTGCAAGTATATTGTTATTATTATTTTTTAATACTTCGCCGATTATTGTTTATTAATACAAAATTATGCTTTCAATTACGTGGCATAAAACCACTTTCCATACGGATAGTCTGACACTTTAATCCAGTTGACTTGTTATGCTTCAGACTCTTACGTCAATAATAAATCTCAGGTTATGTTTTTATCAAATTAATTTTTTCTCTCGTTACTCCAAGAATGCTCAAAGAACTGACTTTGTTTTACTCACTAGATCAGCAATGACTTGTATTTAAAATCAAAATTAGCTTTTATGAGACACGCTGAAAAAAGCAACACTTACTCCCGCAATAAACAAGAAAATTCTTTTAATGTTATAAATTTCCTCTAAAGCTGTTATTAAAGACGACCCTTGCAATCCATCACCTTGTGGTCCCAATGCGCTCTGCAACAATGGTGTATGTATTTGCATACCCGAATATCAGGGTAATCCCTACAGCGAATGTCGTCCCGAATGCCTTGTAAACACCGATTGCTCTCGTGATCGTGCATGCATACGCAACAAATGTGCAGATCCCTGCCCAGGCACATGTGCCAGTAACGCCATCTGCACGGTCATCAATCATACACCAATGTGCGCATGTCCAAGCGGGATGTCAGGAAATGCATTTTTGCAGTGTGTTGATACACCACGTAATAATCTTTGTCATAAGTTCTAGCTTTTTTACGCTCTTTCACGCTTGTCGTTATTTTTAGCACCTGAAGTTCTCAATCCGTGCCAACCGTCACCATGTGGGCCAAACTCACAATGCCGTGTCGTGAATCAACAAGCAGTCTGTTCATGCCTACCCGAATATATTGGCAGTCCACCAGCTTGTCGTCCCGAATGTACTGCTAACCAAGATTGCGCTGCCAATCGTGCGTGTGTTAATCAAAAATGTGTAGACCCATGCGTAGGTGCATGTGGCCGCAACGCAGAATGCACTGTGGTCAATCATAATCCCTACTGTACTTGTTTACCGCGTTATACGGGTAGTCCATTTGTCGCATGTCAGGAAATAATCGAACCACCACAACGTGATCCGTTGCCGCAAGATCCATGCCGTCCATCACCTTGTGGTGCAAATGCCGAATGTCGCGCCAATGGTGATACACCATCTTGCTCGTGTTTGCCGGGATATGTGAGCACACCACCGTATTGTAAGCCGGAATGTGTTGCCAATTCGGAGTGTCGGTCTAGTCTGGCTTGCATTAATCAAAAATGTCAAGATCCTTGTCAAGGACTCTGTGGAAGCAATGCTGAATGTCGCGTTGTCAGTCATACGCCAATGTGTACCTGCAGTGCCGGCTATACTGGTGACTCGTTCACGCAATGTGAACCTTTACGCTTGGCTGCTATCGAAATTGTAAATCCCTGCCAGCCATCGCCATGTGGCACAAATGCTATCTGTATTGAAAGAAATGGCGCCGGCGCATGTCAGTGCTTGGCGGAATACTTAGGCAATCCATATGAAGGTTGTCGTCCGGAATGTGTGCTCAACTCGGATTGTCCAGCTAATAGAGCGTGTCAGAATCAAAAATGTATTGACCCATGTCCGGGTACTTGTGGTAGAGACGCTGAATGTAATGTGGTAAATCATATACCTACTTGCAATTGCTTCATTGGATACGTCGGCGATCCATATCGTTACTGCAAGCCAGCTGAACGTAAGATTGAATTTTCAGAATACTTTAGTTAACCAAAAAGTAGTTTGTTTTGTAGTTACTAAAACTGGTTTAATGTTTGATTGGTTATTTAATTTACTTTGAACTTTTTTTATATAGACATAGTCCATCAATATATAAACCCATGTCAACCCTCACCATGTGGTCCAAATTCACAGTGTCGCGAGGTCAATTCGCAGGCTGTATGTTCGTGTCTACCCGATTATATGGGTATACCACCAACATGTAGACCTGAATGTACCTCAAGTTCAGAATGTTCAAGTGATAAAGCGTGCATAAATCGCAAATGTTCCGACCCATGCCCAGGTGTGTGTGGCACAAACGCATTGTGTCATGTGCGAAATCATAGTCCTATTTGCTCATGTCAGAATGGAATGACCGGGGATGCCTTCGTACGTTGCAACCCCTTACCACGTAAGCTAAAAAAGTTATGTTCGAAAGAATGTGTGTGTACTTGAATATTTATTATAGCTCCTATACCGCCACGTGACATCGCACCCTATCGCGATCCTTGTGTACCCTCACCATGCGGTCCGTATGCTGAATGCCGCAATTTCAACGATGCACCTTCTTGTTCTTGCCTAGCGAACTATGTTGGTAGTGCCCCTAACTGTAGACCAGAGTGTACCCTTAATGCTGAATGTTCCAGCAGTCAGACATGTATTAGAGAGAAGTGTCGCGATCCATGTCCAGGTGCCTGTGGCTTGTATGCTGTATGTAATGTTATAAATCATACACCAAGCTGCTCGTGCTCCTTAGGATACGTAGGTGATGCTTTCACCAGTTGTCATCCAACGCCACCACCACCACGTAAGATAAATAGTTGACTGTGAGGGTAATGCAAATTTCACGTTAGCAAATTTTGATTTGTCAATCCTGCTGATTTTCAATACTACAGTGAATAAACTTGGTAAAATCTAGTCTTGTGAAAGTGAAGAATCATAAGCAGCCTCCATGGGCATGCTTATGTACTTTACGCTAAAATGAACGCTTCATTTATGCATTTCGCTACTGTGTTGTTAATGTGTATCGTTAAAAGTCTTGCATTCATAGTACTTAAGTGACCCTTTAGACAATTAAAGCATAATTTAAGCAATTTTTACGTTAGCTAAAGATGTTAACATTCGAAACACGAATTTTTACATTAACATTTAATTTTGAATAATTTCCTTAATAACTTGACTTTTATTTATTACTTATGTAGTACTTAAGTCAACATTTTTTCAACATAATACAAATTTATGTATGAATAAGGATATTTAAGCAATTTATATACAATAAGAGCAAAAGCTTGCTTACGAAATGCATATATATTACGTAAGCTACACTTGAATGCTTATTTTTAATGCATGGGCGCAAGCGCTCTTTCCTACTCAGTATGCTAAATTTATACTCAAATGGTCAACTTCAACGAATCGTAGTCTTAGGAACACATTTCATAGGCTCCACAAACCAGCTAACGTAATACTTGCACGATGCTCTAGTCCAAAAAAATTGACAGCTTACTTAAATTTCTTAACACTTCAGCGCCTGTACATGATGAACCACGCGATCCTTGCTCTCCAAATCCATGTGGCACAAACGCCATCTGTTCTGGTGACGGCCAATGTATCTGCATATCAGATTATCAAGGAGATCCATATGTAGACTGTAGACCAGAGTGTGTACTTAATACAGACTGTTCACGTGATCGTGCTTGTATACGACAGAAATGTATTGATCCGTGTCCAGGAACATGTGCTTCAAATGCCATATGTGAGGTGCATAGCCATATACCCATGTGTCACTGCCCCGAACGTTTGACCGGAAATGCCTTCCTACAATGCAGCCCCATACAAAGTAAAGAGATATTTCTCATTCCTAAATTTTCCCTTTTATTTATTAAATATTTTTGTTAAAATCTTAGCCGATGTCTATCGCAATCCATGTCAACCCTCACCTTGTGGTCCCAATTCACAATGTCACGAAGTGAACTCTCAAGCTGTCTGTTCATGTTTGCCAACATATCTAGGAAGCCCACCATCGTGTCGTCCCGAATGTGTGAGTAACTCTGATTGCTCCTCAAATCAAGCGTGCCAAAATCAAAAATGCCAAGATCCGTGCCCAGGCACATGTGGTCACTATGCCAAATGCTCCGTTGTCAATCATGTACCATTCTGTACTTGTCCACAATACTTTACGGGAAATCCATTTGTGCAATGTCAGCGCATAAGTAAGTTCGATACATCATACTTCGAAAACTAGACATAATATTTATCTTACTTAACCACCAGTTGAACCACCACACGATACCATTCCTGTAAATCCATGTCAACCATCACCTTGTGGTCCCAACAGTCAATGTAATCCGGTGGGTGAAACTCCTTCCTGCTCTTGTTTGGAGAATTTCTTTGGTCAGCCACCCAATTGTCGTCCCGAATGTGTCAGCAATGCGGAATGTGCCTCCAGTCAGATTTGTCGCAACAATAGATGTACGGATCCTTGTCCCAACCTATGCGGCGCTAGTGCTCTCTGTCGTGTTGTCAGTCATTCAGCCCATTGTCATTGTGAAAACGGTTACACGGGCGATCCATTTGTGGGTTGCACACCTATACGCCTAGCAGCGCCCGAATTAATTGATCCTTGCAATCCAAGTCCATGTGGCGCATTTGCTACTTGCCTTCAGCAAAATAATGTAGGCTCTTGTCAATGCTTACCCCAATATAATGGCAATCCATACGAAGGTTGTCGTCCAGAATGTGTGCTGAATTCCGACTGTGCTTCCGATAGAGCATGTATCAATCAAAAATGTCGTGATCCCTGTCCGGGTACTTGCGGACAAAATGCTGACTGTTTTGTACGCAATCATTTGCCAACGTGTAATTGCCTCGTGGGCTTCGTCGGCGATCCATATCGCTACTGCGCTGTGGAAGAAAAACAACGTAAGAGCTTGAAAATAAAGAGATAAATTAGTAGTATAATTCCCTGGTTTATTGCAGCTATAATACGCGGATATGTCAATCCATGTCAGCCCTCGCCCTGTGGTCCAAATAGCCAATGCAGAGAGGTCAACGAACAGGCTGTTTGCTCGTGTCTGCCTACTTATATAGGTACACCACCTGCATGTAGACCTGAATGTACCATTAGTTCTGAGTGCAATTTTGACAAAGCGTGCGTCAATCAAAAATGTGTAGATCCTTGTCCAGGAGCATGCGGACAAAACGCCCTCTGCCATGTTAGAAATCATGCACCAATATGCTCGTGTAACAATGGTTACACAGGTGATCCATTTTCACGCTGTTTCCCAATACCAAGTGAGTTTAGTACAAGTGATGGTGTTAATTTTTTAATCAATCCAATAAATCTACCCCAGCTCCGCCATCGGTTGTGCAACAAGAGCCACTACGCGATCCTTGCCTACCATCACCATGCGGTCCCAACTCTCAGTGCCGCAATATCAATGGTCACTCGTCGTGTAGCTGTCTTGCAACATATTTCGGTGCACCGCCGAATTGTCGTCCAGAATGCACCACCAACACAGAATGTACACCCAGTTTGGCCTGCATTAACAACCGCTGTCTCGATCCGTGCCCAGGCTCATGTGCCTATAATGCTCAGTGTATCGTGCGTAATCATATACCCACATGTGTTTGCCCCGAAGGTTATGGTGGTGATGCTTTTACCAGTTGTCAGATATTGCCACCACGTAAATTGCTAAATATTCTTTGCTCATTTTACAGTATTTTATACACACTTTTTTTACCAGCTGTCGCGCCCGTAAAAGATGATCCATGCAATCCCTCACCTTGTGGCGCGAATGCTATTTGCAACAACGGACAATGCACTTGTATACCAGAGTATCAAGGTGACCCTTATGTTGGCTGTCGCCCTGAATGTACACTAAACACTGAATGTGTCCCCACGAAAGCATGCATTCGCAATAAATGCGTAGATCCCTGTCCAGGTACATGTGGCCACAGCGCACTCTGTGAAGTGCTAAATCATATTCCAATGTGTCGTTGTCCAAATGGCATGTCTGGCAACGCTTTTGTGCAATGCGATCCAGTACAAAGTAAATTTCCAACTAACTCCCTCATAGGCAGAACTTACTTTGTTCTTTTTCTTGTAGCACCGGTTGTTGCAATTCCTTGTCAACCCTCACCATGTGGTCCTAACAGCCGCTGTCGTGAATACAATCAAGGTGCTGTTTGCTCCTGCATTGAGGGCTATATTGGTAATCCGCCGATTTGTCGCCCTGAATGCACCAGCAACTCCGATTGCGCACCTGATTTAGCGTGTCAAAACCAAAAATGTGTTGATCCCTGTCCTGGATCATGCGGCTATAATGCTTTATGTTCCGTGGTCAGTCATGCACCCTACTGTAGCTGTTCAGCAAGGCAGACAGGGAATCCATTTATTGGCTGTCAACCAATAGGTAAATACGATCGTAGTGCTTGTGTTTCTCAAACTTCTCTTAAACTTTTTGCAATACTAGTTGAACAACCAATACGCGACGAGCCCAAGAATCCTTGTCAGCCCTCACCTTGTGGCCCTAATGCTGTTTGCCGTGCTATTGGCGAATCACCGTTGTGTTCTTGTATAGCAGAATTCATTGGTACACCACCCAATTGTCGTCCAGAGTGTATAATAAATTCAGAGTGTGGTCACGATAAGGCCTGCATCAATCAGAAGTGCGTCGATCCTTGCATTGGCTTGTGTGGCCAAAATGCACAATGCTACGTTATTAGCCATACAGCAATGTGTACATGTCGTGCCGGCGATACTGGTGATCCATTTAGTGCTTGCTCTGCGATACGTGTACAAGATCCTGAAATAGTGACACCATGTCAACCAAATCCGTGTGGCGCCAACGCCGAATGTCGCCAAGTAAACAATGCTGGTTCATGTCAATGTCTGCCAGAATATTACGGTAACCCTTACGAGGGTTGTCGCCCTGAATGTGTGCTCAGTTCGGATTGCCCTTCGAATAGAGCATGTCGAAATCAAAAATGTGTTGACCCATGTCCAGGCGTTTGTGGACTAAATGCTGTTTGTA
The DNA here is from genome assembly GCA_963680825.1 of Meiosimyza decipiens. Classification (NCBI taxonomy): domain Eukaryota; kingdom Metazoa; phylum Arthropoda; class Insecta; order Diptera; family Lauxaniidae; genus Meiosimyza; species Meiosimyza decipiens. Next base: position 71,250,834 of record OY804260.1, on the reverse strand, counting down.
GTACTATAAATCATTTGCCAACTTGTAATTGCTTAGCCGAATATGTTGGCGATCCATATAGATATTGTCAAATTCCCGAGAAGCGTAAGTGCTGCAACCGCGAAAAAAAGTTTAAATTTACAGGGTTACTTTTTATATAAATTACAGCTATCATTAGAGAGTATGTAAATCCCTGTCAACCATCTCCATGTGGACCAAATTCACAATGTCGTGAGGTAAACGAACAAGCTGTCTGCTCGTGCCTGCCTGAGTATATCGGTAGTCCACCGGCATGTCGTCCCGAATGTACAATCAGCTCCGAGTGTCCGTTAAATCGAGCTTGCGTTAGTCAAAAATGTCAAGACCCTTGCCCTGGCGCTTGCGGTACAAATGCCGTCTGTCATGTGCGTAATCATTCACCAATTTGCAGCTGTAGCGTAGGTTATACTGGTGACTCTTTCACTAGATGTTACCCAATACCTCGTAAGTATTAAAGTACTTCAAGCAGATTCGAAATGAAACTTTTAGAACGTGTTTTTCCATGTATGCTATAAAAGTGTTTATAGGCAATGTTTCTTAATAGGCTTGTGAACTTTTTCTGAACATGCTCCATAAACATTAATCATTGCGTATTTTCTTAACTTTTCTAGAAAATGTTTTTGATCCACATTTCCTAAAACTTAATTGTAAACGTTGTTACATATTAAAAAAAGTAATATCGCACGACCATAGCCTTTTTCAAAGCAAAACTATTACCTACATCTATCTCAAAAATATGAAGTCGGATTTTAAATGCGAATATCTTTTTATTTGATTAATAAATTTTAAATAAAACAATAAGCCAAATCGAAGCTTAAGTTTAGCTACTTTGTATAATTGTAAGAATGAAAAATAATATGCTCTACGTGACGCCATTTTCGCTTACGCAAAATTCCAATCTTCTGTTAAGTGTCAAGTCCAGTCAACATGACTGAATGTTTTACTTAAAATCTGTAAGAGGCTAAGGATTATACTCGTAAATCTTTACTTTTAGATAGAATGATGTTTGGATCTATTAAGTTCGGAAAATTAACCATTCACTCAATGTCTTAATTTTCGATACTAATCGACTAGCGGCCATTTCTCGAAGAATAGTCATAGTATCTGTATGGGCTATATCGCTGTCTTGTTGAAACCATATACGGGCACTAGATAGGTGACTCAGCTGGTGACAATCAATTTCTCCAAAAAAAAACTATCTTGATTTCGTTTTTCAGACAGTGTGCAGTTTAAAAATAATCTACTTTTCCGTTCTCTAGCAAGCAGTTGCAGACTTTACTGAATTTTCTATAGATAATAATCTTAATATAATAATTCTTAATCTTAATCAGATGCCTCTACGCGGATTATGCCTCGGGAACGTCCAGGTGTCCCTGTTTGTCTTTTATTGAAGAAACTTAATTTTTGTTGATGCATCTCACGATAGCATCGCTAAAACTACTGCGAAATTGTCGCTGTGAAAATCCGTTATAGGTTCGCCAAGTGAACCAATACTCAAAAGCAGAATATTCAATCTGAGAGGGAAAAATATTCTGAAAAAATATTGCTTTGTTTTAAAGCTATGAATTTTTTAAATCCACTTATATTTTTTTGAGCTTTGTTGGCTATCATCATTATTACTAGAAATTTGTTCCTCAATATTTTTTTTATTATTATTCTTTAAAAATATACACAAATATTTGTGCTGTTAGCCGTTAACTTTCACACATTTACTCATCACGTAAACGTCACTCTCGTTACACAAATTTATTACAAAAAGTTTCGTTTCGAAGAAATCTAAGAGGCCCTTAAACTCTATCTTAACTATTATATTCCTCCTTCAGCCGAGCCATCTGCACCTCTGCGCGATGCCTACAGAAATCCATGTTTCCCATCACCTTGCGGACAATTCGCTGATTGTCGTGACATTAGCGGTAGCCCGTCGTGCACTTGTCGATCGACTTACATTGGTGTACCACCTAATTGTCGCCCCGAATGTTCCGTTAACTCCGAATGTTCAAGCGATCGTGCATGTATCGCTCAAAAATGTCGTGACCCATGTCCTGGAGCATGTGGCTTTAATGCCCGCTGCATCGTCATCAGTCATACACCAATCTGCCAATGCTTAGATGGACTTATTGGAGATCCTTTTACTTCATGTCAACCAGCACCACCATCTCCACCGAAATTTGCAGATGATCCATGTGTTCCTTCACCTTGTGGTTCAAATACAATTTGTCACAATGGTCAATGTGAATGTCTGCCAGAGTATCAGGGCAATCCATTCGTTGGTTGCCGTCCCGAGTGTGTAATGAATACTGATTGTCCTAGGGAAAAATCATGTGTACGCCAAAAATGCGTTGATCCATGCCCTGGTACATGCGCTGCAAATGCCATATGTGAAGTTTATAATCATGTGCCAATGTGTCATTGTCCCGATGGTATGACCGGCAATGCTTTTGCGTTGTGCACACCAACACCAACGCCACCAAGATTAGTCAGTAATCCTTGTCAACCTTCACCATGCGGTCCAAATTCGCAATGTCGCATCATAAATGAACAAGCAGTTTGCTCATGCTTGCCAGATTTTATTGGAGCACCACCTTCATGTCGTCCGGAATGCGTTACAAGTTCAGAATGTACACTAAATACTGCTTGTTTGCAACAAAAATGTCGCGATCCTTGTCCAGGAAGCTGTGGTGTTAATGCGGAATGTAATGTGGTCTCACATAATCCAATATGTCGTTGCTTGCCACAATACGAAGGAAATCCATTTGTTGCATGTCAGCGCATTACACGTAATTTTATTCTCTTTTTATTGTGCGTCAGCAATTATTTTTTTGTGAACAATTTTAGCAAAACCAGTTCAAGATGCCCCTCTAAAAGATCCTTGCGTTCCTTCACCATGTGGCCCTAACGCAGAGTGCCGTCCAAATGGTCAAAGTCCTTCTTGTTCCTGTCTGAAAGAGTTTATCGGCTCACCACCTAACTGTCATCCAGAGTGTGTCTCGAATTCCGAATGCGCTAGCAACAAGGCTTGCATAAATCAAAAATGTCAAGATCCTTGTGCAGCACCTATTTGTGCCACTAATTCAGAGTGTCATGTTATCAATCATACACCGATGTGTGTCTGTGCTGCCGGTTACAGTGGTGACCCATTCAGTTACTGCAATGTTATTCGTGCGGATGCACCAGAAACACTTAATCCCTGCCAGCCAAGTCCTTGTGGCAGCAATGCAGAGTGTATCGAACGTTTTGGCGCAGGCGCCTGTCAATGTCTACCAGACTATTTTGGTAACCCATATGAAGGATGTCGTCCAGAATGCATACTTAACTCCGATTGCCCTGCCAATAGAGCTTGTATGCAAAACAAGTGCAAAGATCCTTGTCCCGGCACTTGCGGACAAAACGCGGAATGTCATGTACTGAATCATTTACCATCCTGTTTGTGTTATAATAGCTATACGGGAGATCCCTACAGATACTGTAGTCCTATAATACAACGTAAGAAAACATAGTATGTTATTAGTTATGTGAAAAATTTATTCTCTCGTCTATTATACAGAGGTCGAAGTGGTGTCAGAAAAACGCAATCCTTGTCAGCGATCACCTTGCGGTCCCAACTCTCAATGTAAGGAGGTGCAGAATCAAGCTGTTTGCTCTTGTCTTCCCACATATATAGGTAGTCCTCCCGCATGTAGACCCGAATGTACCATCTCTGCTGAGTGTGCTTTTGACAAGGCATGTGTTAATCAGAAATGTGTTGATCCCTGCCCAGGTGTTTGTGGCAATAATGCGGAATGTCGTGTACGCAACCATAGTCCATTGTGTACTTGCATCACTGGCTTTACAGGTGATCCTTTCAGCAGATGTTACCCAATTCCACGTAAGCAATGTTGTCATGTTTTTAAGGAACTTTTAAACATAACTGTTATTCCAATAGCGCCCCAACCCCCACCAAAGCAACTCGAACCGTATAGAGACCCATGTGTGCCCTCACCATGTGGTGCCAATGCTCAATGTCAATCTGTTGACGGGCAAGCATCTTGCTCTTGTTTGCCAATGTATCAAGGTGCACCACCCAACTGTCGTCCGGAATGTTCGGTCAATTCAGACTGCGCGCCAAGTCTGGCTTGCATCAATGAACGCTGTCGCGATCCCTGCCCTGGGTCATGTGGTCTTGCTGCGCGCTGCAATGTTATTAATCATACGCCGATTTGCACTTGCCCCAGAGACTACAACGGAGATGCTTTCGTCAGATGTTATATGAAACCAATCGAGCCTCAACGTATGTCGTCAATAATTTCTTGAAATAAACTTTCGCTTCTAATCTAGTACAACTTTTAGCGAAACCTTTTGATGATCCATGCAACCCTTCACCATGTGGCACAAACGCCATTTGTCAGAATGGTCAATGTAGTTGTCTACCTGAATATCAAGGGGATCCATTTGTTGGCTGTCGTCCGGAATGTGTGCTGAATACAGATTGTCCACGCCACCAGGCCTGCATACGCAATAAGTGCGCTGACCCTTGCCCTGGTACTTGTGGTGTCAATGCCATATGCGATGTTTTCAACCATATACCTATGTGTCACTGTCCCGAAAGCATGACAGGCAATGCTTTTGTGCAGTGCGAACCAGTTAGAAGTATGAATTTTACGGTTGTTAACTTAACCAATAGTTTGTCTGGAATTTTTTTTTTTTCTTCCGCTCCAGCACCGTCACCAGTCCCTATCTATCCATGCCAACCATCACCTTGTGGTCCAAACTCTCAATGTAAAGATCTAAATCAACAAGCCGTTTGCTCTTGCCTCCCCAACTACTTAGGCAGTCCACCAAATTGTCGTCCAGAATGTACCATAAACTCAGATTGTCCACCCAGCCTGGCGTGTGTTAATCAGAAATGCCAAGATCCATGCATCGGCACATGTGGCATAAGTGCGCGCTGTCGTGTTGTCAATCATTCGCCATTCTGTACCTGCAACGAAGGATATAGCGGTAATCCATTTAGTCTTTGTCAACGACTAGCGACCCCACTAGTGCAGCAGGAACCAACCAGACCATGTCAACCTTCACCATGTGGTCCTAACGCTATCTGCACAGACGCCAGTGGCTCAGCTTCTTGTTCATGTTTGCCGGAATATATGGGAACACCACCAAATTGTCGCCCAGAGTGTATTAGTTCTTCTGAATGTTCCAGTAATTTGGCTTGTATCAATATGAAGTGCCAAGATCCTTGTCCAGGACTATGTGGCTTGTCGGCCAATTGTCAAGTCATTAGTCACACACCGTCTTGTGTTTGCATACTTGGTTACATTGGGGATCCATTCACGCAATGCAATCCGGAACCGATTATTGAACGGGAACAAGTAAATCCCTGCGTACCAAGTCCTTGCGGTAGTAATGCCATTTGTACGCAGCAAAACAATGCAGGTGCTTGTCAGTGCCTACTAGAATATTATGGTAATCCGTATGAAGGCTGTCGTCCGGAATGTGTACTTAGTTCTGATTGTCCTTCGGATAAAGCGTGTCAAAATCAAAAATGTCGTGATCCGTGTCCTGGAAGTTGTGGACAAAATGCACAGTGTGCTGTTGTCAATCATCTGCCTGTTTGCAGCTGTTTCCAAGGATACTCGGGTGATCCATACCGCCATTGTGCCATACAACGAGATCGTAAGCATTGTGTACTGAAATTGGTCGATCGAATGAGCTGCAGCTTAGCGGGAATGTTAGTCCGGGAAGTGGTGATGTGTTTAAAGAAGTCATAACATAACAGTTTATATGTGATGGTGATATAAATTGGGCTTTAAGCCAGCGTTAGTTCCAATAAATAGGTGGTTGCCATTAAATGAGCAAGAAAAAAACAATTACCTCGAAAGTTCTTTCCATAAAACAAAACTTAACTGCACGTTTCTTGATTTCGTTGCATATACTTAAATAACAGTCAGTTTTTTAGGAACGGGGGATGAGAAAGTCAGTTTTTGTTTTTCTATTGAAACGTTCCTGAAATTTTACTAATGCTCATTTAACGATATAAACTTAGTCTTTATGAAAGCAAAGCTACTTCTCGGACTATTTAGACTAAGCACACTCGTTGATTTGTAGTTGATAAATTTTCTAATAGATTCAATTAACTTATTTACATTAAGCTTGCACTGCTTTTTTTTAATTGTTGCACTATAAGTATTTAAATTTGCCTTTATTCCTTTGCACAGCAATTAGAGAATATGTTAACCCATGCGTACCCTCACCATGTGGCCCGAACTCCAACTGTCGCGAAGTCAATGAACAAGCAGTCTGTTCGTGTTTGCCAGAATACGTTAGTAGCCCTCCGGCATGTCGTCCCGAATGTACTCACAGCTCTGAGTGCAGTTTTGACAAAGCCTGCATCAATAGGAAATGTCTAGATCCTTGCCCGGATACTTGCGGAACCAATGCCGACTGCCGTGTGCTCAATCATAGCCCATTGTGCTCTTGTCGTCCAGGTTATACAGGAGATGCCTTCACTCGTTGCTATATAATACCGCCACCACCGCTACCAGCACGCGAACCTTATCGTGATCCGTGCATTCCCTCACCTTGTGGCCAATATGCACAATGTAGAGTGGTCAATGAACAACCAACTTGCTCTTGCCTACCGCGTTATATAGGTGCACCACCAAATTGTCACCCTGAATGTGTAATGAATTCGGATTGCCCTACACATTTGAGTTGCCTTAGCGAACACTGTCAAGATCCATGCCCAGGTTCTTGTGGTCTAAATGCCCTCTGCAGTGTACTTAACCATCTACCAAGTTGTAATTGTCAGGTGGGTTACATTGGTGATCCTTTCACTAATTGTTATAGAGAACCAACGCCTCCAGAGTCATGTAAGATACCTCGAAACGTGAAAAAAACTTGAAAAAAAACGCTTATTTCATACTCCCTTTAGTACCTCCACCGGTTGCCGATGATCCTTGTGTCCCATCTCCTTGTGGCACCAATGCCTTATGCAGTGATGGTGTCTGTACCTGTGTCGCTGAATATTTTGGTGATCCATACACAGGATGCCGTCCAGAATGTGTGCATAATACGGAATGTTTACGAAATTTAGCATGTATTAATTACAAATGTCAAGATCCTTGCATCGGTACTTGTGCTACTAATGCCGTCTGCGAAGTACATAACCATATTGCCATATGTCTCTGTCTAGAAGGAATGCAGGGCAATGCGTTCGCACAATGTTTGCCAATACCACGTAAATATTCTGAGTCCTTAGTTCTTATCGATCATTTAAGTAAATTAAACTTCACATTGCTATAGCTAAAGCCGATATTGTTCAAGATCCATGTCAGCCATCACCTTGTGGTCCCAACGCTCAATGTCATAATGCAAACGGTTATGCTATATGTGCTTGCTTACCCGAAATGATTGGCTCGCCACCAGCTTGCCGCCCTGAATGCATGTCTAATAGTGAATGTGCCCTCAATCTGGCCTGCATCAATAGAAATTGTATTGATCCATGTCCAGGCGCTTGTGGCTATCAGGCGCATTGCCAGGTGACTAATCACAATCCACACTGTACATGTGCCCCAGGTTACATGGGTAGTCCATACGTGGCATGTCAGCCAGAAATAAGTATATCATATAGTTAAATCCCAAAGTTACAATGTTTTCATAACCTTCCTTTTGAATAGTTAATCCCATTTATGAAGAACCACAAGATCCATGTCGACCCTCACCTTGTGGACCCAATGCTGTATGCGAAAATCAAAACGACAAGGCATCGTGTGCTTGTTTGCAGGATTTTATTAGTGTCCCTCCAAATTGTCGTCCAGAATGTATTTCCAATTCGGAATGCGCTTACAACTTGGCATGTATCAATAGCAAATGTCGTGATCCATGTCCTGGCTTATGCGGCGCGAATGCTGAATGTCATACAATGAATCATATAGCAAACTGTATATGCACCATTGGATATATTGGAGATCCATTTACAGCATGTCAACAGCCACCACCAACACCTCCACTGATAGTACATGATGAAAATATCGATCCATGTGCACCAAGTCCATGTGGCACTAATGCAGAATGTCGTCGTAATAACCATGTTGGTTCATGTGTTTGTCTAACAGGTTACTTTGGTAACCCCTATGAAGGTTGTCGACCAGAATGTGTTCTCAACTCTGACTGTCCTTCGAATAGGGCATGTGTTCAAAATAGATGCATTGATCCTTGTCCCGGTACTTGTGGCACCAATGCTGAGTGCTATGTGCGTAATCATTTACCAAACTGCAATTGTCTTAGCGGTTATACAGGAGATCCGTTTAGATATTGCTCGCCAATCAGACAACGTAAGCGAAGTAGTTTTTTATGTTATAAAACAAGTATTTAATCTTAAAATTGTTCAACTTCTGTATTAAATATAGCCGATCCAATACCCACGTCACCATCTGATCCATGCCAACCCTTACCTTGCGGTGCGAATGCCCAATGTCGCGTTGTTAATCAACAGGCAGTCTGTTCCTGTTTGCCTGAGTTTATAGGCCAACCACCCGCCTGCCGTCCTGAGTGCGTATTAAGCTCCGAGTGTCTCTTGGATAAGGCATGTATAAATCGCAAGTGCCAAGATCCGTGTCCCGGTGTTTGTGGTCAAAATGCAGAGTGTCGTGTTTACAATCATAATCCAATATGTTCTTGTTTGCCCTCGTTTTCTGGAGATGCATTTAGTGTTTGCTATACAATACCACGTAAGAAATTAATTCCGTATGTGAAAGCCAGTCGTCAAGTCAAAAACTAAGCATTTCAATGGCATCTAAATTTAGTGATCGGTTTAAAAAACCGTCAGTCGTTTTTTCTACACATTATTAGCAATGTTTGCAATCCTTGTAATTTTTGTTCAAAAAATATTTTTTTAAAAATTATTACTGAGAAACAGTACTAAACAATTTATCTCAACATTTTTGCCAAGTACAGTTGCAAAAAATTGTTGATTATTATTAACCCTTAGAAACATTGTTTCCAAACTTTATTCTAATAATACTTATTAAATGTTTTAAGTTATAGCAGCTAAATATTGTTAGTAAACGTTGCATCTAAACATGTTTGTTAAGTATTATTGCTAAACATTGTTGCAGATATCGTTGCTGATTAACACGATAGTGTTATCTTATAGATAGTGTTAATCAGTCTTATTATTATAATTTCTTATAATAACACTGTGGGAAGACAGTACTGTTTTACCTTCATGGCTATCACTATTGCCAAACATTGACCGCAACTTAAAGCCAATTTTCATCGTAAATTTTCCAATTCGGGAACGTGACCTGACGACTTGCCTTTTGCCCTTTTTCTGAGCTAATTCATCTTCATTTTCACTAAACATTTAGCCCGTATTGTGTACGAAGAATCAACTTCAATACCACCAATATCACGACCACCAATATCACCTCCACCAATATCACTGCCACCAACTCCACCATCAGTGCCAACCGATCCTTGTTATCCATCGCCATGTGGACAGTTCTCGCAATGTCACAATCGTTACGGAGCAGCGGTGTGCTCTTGCCTACCAAGCTATATAGGAGCGCCACCTAATTGCCATCCAGAATGTATAATACACTCCGACTGTCCACCTTACTTAGCGTGTATCAACGAAAACTGCCGCGATCCATGTCCTGGCTCTTGTGGTATTTACGCAAACTGTAATGTGCTCAATCACGTACCCAACTGCGTATGTCCAACTGGCATGGTAGGAGATCCATTTAGCGTTTGTCGTCAACAAATTCAACTAGAACCAATAGCACCACCAACACCGCAAGATCTATGCGTTCCATCACCATGCGGCGCCAATGCCCAATGCAATAATGGAGTTTGCACATGTATACCCGAATATTATGGCGATCCTTATACTGGATGTCGACCCAAATGTGTACTCAACAGCGATTGTGCACGCAACAGAGCTTGCATCAATCAAAAATGTCAAGATCCTTGCCCCGGTACATGCAGTAGACAGGCATTATGTCAAGTTATAAATCATGTGCCAATGTGTTCATGTCCCAGTGGCATGACGGGTAATGCCTTTACACGTTGTGACCCCATACCAAGTATGTTTTTCTCATAGCGACGCGTGTTGTCAATAAATTATAAAATTGATCACCTTATTCTAGTTCCCATACCACCAATACCGCGAGATCCTTGTCAACCATCACCTTGTGGACCCAACTCTATATGCCGTGTACACCAAGAGCAAGCTATTTGTTCATGTTTTACAGGTTATTTCGGTACACCACCGTCTTGTCGTCCTGAATGTACCACCAACTCTGATTGTGCATTGGATAGATATTGCCTGAATCAAAAGTGTAAAGATCCGTGCGCTGGCACATGCGGTCTACGTGCCAAGTGTCATGTACAATATCATAATCCCATATGCACGTGTCCATTGCGATATACAGGCAATCCGTTTGTAGCCTGTCAGCCAATAAGTATGCGAATAAAAAGTCTTAAATTTAATTTTTCTTTGTAATAAAAATTTGACATAATTCTAGTTGAGTCCAACCCACCTCAAGCACCAATACGTGACAACCCATCTCAATTACCAGTATATGACAACCCACCTCCACTCGTGACCAATCCCTGTCAGCCATCGCCTTGTGGTCTCAATTCTGAATGTACGATCTCTACCAATGGCGTTGCCAAGTGTACCTGTATTCGTGAATATGTCGGCGCACCACCAAACTGTCGTCCAGAATGCATCTCCAGCTCGGAATGTGATTCGGACAAAGCGTGCATCAATCAAAAATGTACCGATCCATGTCCGGGATCTTGTGGTGCAGCAGCTGAGTGCCGTGTGCTTGCACATAGTGCTATGTGCTACTGCCCCAGTGGCTTTGTTGGAGATCCCTTCAGAGCTTGTGTAAGACAACGTGATCCACCGACAGAAGTTGCACTGCCTTGCAGTCCCAGTCCATGTGGTTCAAATGCTATATGTGTACCGCGTAACGGTGTGAGCACATGTCAGTGTCTACCGGACTACTTTGGTAACCCATATGAAGCTTGTCGACCCGAATGTATTAGCAATTACGATTGTGCTGCTAATAGAGCTTGCCGCAATGAGAAGTGTCAAGATCCTTGTCCTGGCACTTGTGGCCTTAATGCCCACTGTCAAGTTGTAAATCATATACCGAATTGTGCTTGTGTACATGGTTATGTAGGTGATCCATATCGAGTCTGCACACCACCGCATCAGAATGAACGTAAGAATTTTCAATACCGAAACAGTAAAGCAATAATACGCCCTAACCAAAACGATTTTTAGGTTCGTTAACGTAACCCTAATAAAGCAATAATTATTTTAACCCTCGTCAATTTTGACTTCCAAGACCTTTTGCGCAAAAACTTTTAATAACCACCTCAAATCGTTTACGCTTTCTTTTGTCTTGTGCAGCGATTGTAAAAGAAAAAAACTATCAATCCTTTCAAATGTCTATGCTTCTTATATACCTAAATATAATTCTCACTTACCTTAAGTATTTAACTGCTTATGTATTATTTATTTATAATTGCTTAAGAACGCTTAGCTTAGTTTTTGCTTAACTCTACTAACAAGATTATCATATAAGTGTTATTATTAATAAAACGAAAAATACTCAACCTCTCAGCATTACAACCAACGGTATATGTAAATCCTTGTCAACCCTCGCCGTGCGGCGCTAACGCGCAATGTCGACAATCAAACGGTCAAGCTGTTTGCTCTTGTTTGTCAGAATTTATAGGCAGCCCGCCAGCTTGTCGCCCTGAATGTGTCATAAGCTCTGAGTGTCCATCGGATAAAGCATGTATTAATCAAAAATGTCAAGATCCTTGCCCTGGATCTTGCGGTGTCAACGCGCTGTGCAATGTGCGCAATCATAGTCCATTGTGTTCTTGTATGCCGGGCTATACTGGAGAAGCATTCACTCGTTGTTATCCAATAATAAGTAAGAGAAATACTCCGCTGTTATGTATGCAGTATCCCAACATAATTATTTTTTGAAACTTCCAGTCAAAGATGTGCCTACAACACCACCAGCTAGAATTGATCCGTGCATACCATCACCGTGTGGACCCTATTCACAGTGCCGCGAAATCAATGGAGCAGCTACTTGCATTTGCCGCGCTAATTATATCGGTGCCCCACCAAATTGCCGTCCGGAATGTACCATAAATGCAGAATGCTCCAGCAATTTAGCATGCATTAATGAGAAATGTCGTGACCCTTGCCCTGGTTCTTGCGGATTTGCTGCTTTGTGTGCTGTTATTAATCATACACCAAGTTGTTCTTGCCCCAGCGGCTATACCGGCGATCCCTTTACAAGTTGTCGCCTGTTGCCACCACCAGTAACTAAACCAAGTACGAATGAGAAATAAGAACAAGAAAACTATACAATTGTGATCGGTATTCAGTTACCGATTGTCAATCGAAGTTCTAAAATAACTATAGTAATGCTCTGTTTCGAAAGCTTGCGTAAACTAACTCCGACTTAAGTCCAAGGGCCAAACTCATACCAAGGTCGAATCGGGTTTAAGTCAAGTTCTATTCAGGTCAAGTTGAAGTAAATTTCAAGTGACTTTCAAATGAAGTAAGACAATTAATCTCAAATCAAATTCAATATCAAGTCGAGTTTAAATAAAATCTAACATTCTAAATTGTAACATTACCTCAAATTTAAGTCAAGATCTAGTCAAGGTGAAATCAATTTTAAGTTAAGTTTAACTCAAATTCAAGCTCTTCTCAAGTCAATCTTAATTTAGTCAAGTCATGAGACATGTCCTAAATGTAATGTTTAAAAATGAACCTGAATTTTTAATACTGACTCGATTCATGTATGGAAGTTCATTTAACTTGTAACCTATCGAATTTTTCAAAATCTTTCATCAAATTCATTGTTTTCAAGTCGAACACTGAAACGGATATTGATTTCCTATAGAAATTTTTTGTGAGTCTCAACTCAATTCAGCGCATTACTAGCAAAGTTTTGAAAATCAAATCAACAAAATTTTAACGTTATCTTTTCGTTTGTCATCTTTTACTAATTGCAGAACCAAGAGATCCAACTGATCCCTGCATACCATCACCTTGCGGTCCAAATACTGTTTGCAAAAATGGTCAGTGTTCTTGTTTACCAGAATATAATGGCAATCCATTAATTGGTTGCCGCCCAGAATGTGTTCTAAATTCCGACTGTCCACGTGATCGCACCTGCTTACGTAATAAATGTGTTGATCCATGTCCGGGTACATGCGGCAGCAATGCGCTTTGTGAGGTTTTCAATCACATTGCTATGTGCCGTTGTCCCGAAGGTATGACCGGTAATGCATTTGAAGCATGTGTAGCAGTTCAACGTATCGAATATCATGCAAATCCATGTCAACCGAGCCCATGTGGTCCAAACTCGCAATGTATTGAACGTAATGGCAATGCTGTATGCTCATGTATTACTGGCTATTTGGGTAGCCCACCCAATTGCCGCTTGGAATGTTACACGAGCTCGGATTGTGCACAAATATATGCCTGCATTAATAATAAGTGTGTTGATCCATGTCCAGGTAAATGTGGTTCGAATGCTATTTGCCAGGCGGTACAACATAGGGCACATTGTGAATGTCAGCGTGGTTTCAGCGGAAATCCATATACGTTGTGCTCGAGAATAGGTATGCACAAAGAATGCGGTCTTTTAGCAGATGTTTTAATCAATTAATGTTTTGTTATTTTCTCCATTAAGAAATACAACGTCAACCACCAGCACCTGCAGAACCTAAAGATCCTTGTTACCCCTCACCTTGTGGTCCCTACTCTAAGTGTAGTAACAGCAATGGAGCACCAATCTGTGCTTGCATTACTGATTATATTGGTAGCCCACCTAACTGCCATCCGGAATGCTCCAGCAACGATGATTGCTCCAATAACTTAGCATGTATTAATCTGAAGTGTCGCGATCCTTGTCCTGGCTCTTGTGGGCAAAAGGCTAATTGTGTTGTTACCATACATATACCCAACTGTCATTGTCTAGTTGGTATGACTGGCGATCCGTTTACAGTGTGTTATGATATACCAAAACGTAAGGCTAAAGGCAAAGTTTGCATTAAGTTTTTTTTTACAAAGGCAATTAAGAGTCCAGTCAAATTATGTTAAGAAAAAGACAAATTATATGTAAGGAATTATAATTTATTATATTATATTGATTTTGTTAATATTTAATACTTCTCATATCCCTGACAAAACAGTGCCGAAATGCAATCAGTTTGCTAATTTATTGTATTTAGTATAGTTAGAATACTCTGCAAGTCAGATATTGTAACCGTCAAGTGTGACTAAAAATCATTGTTTCTGAAAATCATTTACTTGAAAAATGAATACAAAAACTCTATAAATTTTTCCTAGCAAGAATCTGCATATCATTTTGTGAAAGACTTCACTTTCAAGATTGTACATTTTCAAAGTTTCCAGTGAAGATTATATATCACTGAAAGGTCTGAAATCATGTGCACGAAAATTTCAAACGCCAAAAACCAAAATAACTTATTTTTTGATTAACACTAAGAGAGGCTGACGCATAACGTAGACGTTTCAAACAATCGCTGCAAGAACTGAATAAAAACTTAAAGAAAATTTAAAATTTCAGTAAAGCTTTTGAGAAGCGTAAGTTACTTAAATAAACTTTTCAAAAATATAGTCACTGTATTTTTTCTATAACTCTTGCTTTTTGAAGGCGATGTACTCGTACTTATAAAAGTATGGACTGTGACTGAGGCCATTGTTATGTAGGTGATCACGATCACGATACATCCACTTGTTGTTGGTTCCATGAATAGAATAGAAAATTCAGAGAAAGGGAGAATTTTTATGAAACAGTAACTGCTTGTGATCGCATCGTGACCATGATCATGAACTTTTACATGCTCTGTAAATAAAATATTCCAGTGATCACCCAAAAACAATAACGTCATAAAAAATGGCTATTGTAAAGCATTTACACGAATCGTTCAATAAAAGTAAATCCATATTATAAATATTCCGATCATATGAGAATTTCCTATTCGAAAGTGCTTTTTGGTGCCTTTATTGGAGAAGACTAACGGAACCTTCACTAGATTAATGTTGATATGCACAATCGCAAAGTGCTTCTTATGGCTTCCACCCTGTTTGATAAGTCACCACTCAAGAATTCTTGCAAAAGCATGCGTTTTAGACGTAACCATTTTAGCCAATTTATGTGCATTTTCATGTTTGAAATCATTTTACATGGCAGAATTAAAAGAAGTTATTGCTGTAAGCTATGTGTTGTGTACAATCAAGGTCCTTTTATTTATTTAGAGCGAAAATATAATACAATTCAATTTAAATCATGATTTTTCTAAAGTGCACACATAGAAAAGTAATTTGACTGGACTTAAATAGTCGTAAAGAGAATGAAAGTACATAAGTAAACATTTTTGTCTACGATAATTTTTCTATTTTTTTATTAGAACTACCCCCAACAAAAGACGAACCCCGAAATCCTTGCCGACCATCACCATGTGGTACCAACAGCGAATGCCGCTTACGTGGCGACAGCTACACTTGTGAATGCATCAACGACTACATTGGTAATCCCTATGAAGGTTGTCGTCCCGAATGTGTTGGCAATTCAGAATGTGCCGCCAATCGTGCTTGCATACGCTCTAAATGCGCTGATCCTTGCCCTGGAACATGTGGTTTTGAGGCAATTTGTACCATCAACAATCATATACCAATATGCTCTTGCCCTAGCGGTTATACTGGTAATGCTTTCCAACAATGTACACCGATCGTTATCAAAGACTTACCACCACAAGAAAAGTCAGATGTGTGCTATCCAACACCATGTGGTCTGAATACCATTTGTAGAACACAACGTGGACAAGCAGTATGTGAATGCTTACCAGGTTTCTTCGGTAATCCATTTGGTGGTCAAGGTTGTCGTCCCGAATGTACACTCAGCTCCGATTGTGCCAAGGATAAGGCATGTGTTAACTCGAAATGCGTTGATCCATGTCCTGGTGTTTGCGGTTATGGTGCCCAGTGTCAGGCGGTCAATCATAATCCAATCTGTAGCTGTCCTACTCCACTAATTGGAAATGCATTTGTTGAGTGTCATGCACCACCAAAACAAGCTGATTTATGTAATCCGTCGCCATGTCGCAGCAATGGCAATTGTCGTGTTGTAAATGGTGCTGCCACCTGCACATATCCTGAATGTATAACAAATGAGGAATGTTCACGTGATCGTACTTGCGTCAATCAGAAGTGTCGCGATCCTTGTGTAAATGCTTGTGGCATAAACGCCGTTTGCTCGGCCATCAATCATAAGGCTATTTGCATATGTCCACCGGGCTATACCGGATCACCATACAATCAGTGCTTGCAGCAAATTGAAGTCGTACCAGCGCCACGTCCGGAGTGTACCAGTGATAATGACTGTTCAAATGACAAGGCTTGTATTAATCAGGCTTGTAAGAATCCGTGTGAAGTTTCCGATATCTGTGGACAAAATGCACGTTGTCATGTACAATTGCATCGTCCGCTTTGCGTTTGTAATGAAGGTAAGTTATGGGCGAACATTTGAACTGTTTTGTGTCGTTAAATAACTATTTTTTTTTTTGTTCAAAAGGTTACACCGGCAATGCGCAAGGCAATTGTTACATCATCGGCTGTCGCTCAGATGAAGAATGTCCCGCCACGGAGGCTTGTATCAACAAACAATGCACAGATCCATGCCCGTACACACAATGTGGCTCAAACGCCATATGTCGTGCTGACTACAATCACAAAGCACGTTGTCACTGCCCTGATGGTTATCGTGGCAATCCACTTGTACGCTGTGAACGTCCTGAATGCACGCGTGATGATGAATGTGCTTTCCATTTGTCCTGCCAAAATGAACGTTGTGAAGATCCTTGCAAGTGTGGTATCGGCGCTCAATGCCGTGTCGACAATCATCGCGCACAGTGTCGCTGTCCTCCAGGTTACAGCGGAAATCCACTTGAGCGCTGTGATATCGAAGAAGTTAAGGTTGCACCACAATGTATCATGGATGCGGATTGTTCAAGCAAGTTAGCCTGTTTCAGTGGTGAATGTAAGAATCCTTGTGGTGTCACCAAACCATGTGGTGCAAATGCTATTTGTTCTGTGGTAGATACACTGCCACTGCGTACAATGATTTGTCAATGTGAACCCGGATATGTTGGTGATGCAGATATTGGTTGTCGTAAGGGTAAGTTGGAAAATTCGAAAGACACTAATTGTAAGAAATGTACGATAATGATATGAATATTCTTTTTCTCTGAGCCAATTTCGTTTACAGCTTTTTAAAAGTTTTTTTGGTAAAAAAAATTGTATATAGCTCACATAGCAATTAAAATTGCACATTAAAACAAAGATAACTACATAGTTTCGTTGTTGAGCACAACTTGTGGTACTCCTTAAGTCAACTAATTTGCATAAACTTAACCTGTCAATAAAGAGTTTGTGTAGCCATCACTAATTCAGTTCTTGATATCTATCCACCTTTAGAACCAACTCGTGATCATGGCTGCCAGTCCAATGAGGAATGTGCTTTTACTGAAGCATGTCGAAATGGCGCTTGCGTCAATCCTTGTATTGAATCATCGCCATGTGCTAGAACGGCGGAATGTTTGGCTCAACAACATCGTGCGACCTGCTCTTGCCCTCAAGGATTACAAGGCGATCCGTTCATCAATTGTTATCAACCACGTAAATATAGAGTTTTGTCTGATAAATTTTATTATGATAGAATTTCTACATTTCAAACTTTCATTACTAATCATTCTATATTTGTACAGCTCAAATAACAGCCGGCTGTACACATGACTCAGAATGTTCACCAACTACAGCTTGTATCAACAAACTTTGTCAAGATCCTTGCGCTGAGGCCAATCCTTGTGCTGGAAATGCCGAATGCCGTGTAACGAATAATCGCCCCTTATGCTTCTGTCCCATTGGTTGGGGTGGTGACCCACAAGTTCAGTGTTTCAAACGTAAGTACTATTCTTCCTTAGATTACTATATTTATTAACAGTTAACATGTTTTGGTAGTTATCTATATGTCTACCATTGTTTGTCGGCTTACTCTTAAAATTTTAACTTCTCTTCGTTCTGGTTTCCTAGACAAAACCGTTTGACACCACCGTTTATTTTATTGTAGAAGAAACTAATCATATTATGTACTTTATTTCTGCTTTCTCCCTTTCAGCTGAATGTAAACTTGACTCGGACTGCCCCTACGATAAAGCATGCATCAATGACAACTGTGTCAATCCTTGCACTTACGGCACTGTACGCTGCGGCACCGGTGCCAGCTGTAAGCCACAAAATCATCAAGCAATTTGCGTCTGTCCAATTGGTACACAAGGCAATCCATTGGTTTCTTGCATCATCGGTCATTGCCAATATAATGAAGATTGTGCCGATCATGAAGCATGTGATCGTCTTAATCGTGTTTGTCGCCCAGTCTGCAGTGAAGATACTTGTGCTATTAATGCTATTTGTATGGGTCGTCAACATCAACCCCATTGCAGTTGTCGTCCTGGTTATCGCGGAAATCCATTTGTTGAATGTGATCTACCAAGAGAACCATCAAAACCACAGCCAGAATGTACACAAGATGCTGATTGTCCATCAAAACTGGCATGTATTAACCAACGCTGCGCTGATCCATGTGCTACGCCACATGTTTGTACACCACAGCAAACATGCACTGTTTTAGATACTCTGCCACTACGTACCATGATTTGTAAATGTCCAAGTGATACTATCACTGATACTTCCGGTAATTGCGTACCAATCAAACATGATATCGTTAGCGGTTGTCAACATAATGAAGAATGCGGCAATAAGGAGGTTTGTCAACGTGGGGTTTGTATCGATGCTTGTCATTTAGAACGTTGCGGCATCAATGCACAGTGTTTGTCGAGAGATCATTATGCTGAATGCAGTTGTCCACGTGGATATATAGGAAACCCACTAGTGGCGTGTAATATAGCTGGTAAGTGATGACAGACGCTTTCGCTGAATAAAACTTTTCCATTCCAACATTACTCTTGAACCTAATTCCGATTTGCCGAAGTGAACAGAAATTAACCAACTAACTCGTAAATGATTTTCCTAGATTCCAAAGCTAGGATATTTTGCTGATTAAATGACTAACAATACCTGAAGTAGTCTTACAAAAGAATAAAAGTTAAAAAAAACCCTCACGTAACACGAACTTTTTGTTTATTCTTCTTACTTTTTTATTCTTATAAGGAATTAAAAAAAAAAAAACTATTCTGAGATAAAAGCCCCTCACAAACACATGGACTAGAGTCAAACTTACTCTTTGGTTATAACAGTTAAAAGAGACTCTTAATAACCAGTTCATGGCCATTCCAATAGCAAAATATGTCTAGATTGAATTCAAAATAAAATCCCTAAACTAACATGTTTTGTGTCATTTCCTTTGATTTGCAACATCTACAATAGTTAAAAATATTTTTATTCTATTTCAGAACATATTGAACCGAAAATTCCAAGTGCTGAATGCACGAAGAATGACGACTGTCCCAACGATAAGATCTGCAATAACGAACGTTGCATTAACCCATGTGCTGATGATAGTTGCGGACGTGGTGCCTACTGTCATGTGGAAAATAGAGAAGCTATTTGTCGCTGTCCTCCAGGCTATGGTGGAGATGCAAGAACTAGTTGTATACCACGTAAGTTTTCACATTTATCAATGCCTACATAAATCAAAATAACTTCCGGTCTCATTACAGCCACTGATGTCTCGACCATTGGTTGCAAGTCTAACTCTGACTGTTCACTTACTGAATCTTGCATTAACGAACGCTGTGTTAATCCATGCAATTGTGGAACGAATGCTGAATGCATTGTACGTAACCACCATCCAGTTTGTTACTGCAAGTCAGGATACTCTGGTAATGCGCAATATGGTTGCGTACAAATCGGTTGTCAGTCGGACGATGAATGTTCCCTGGATAAACAATGTGTTAGTCGCGAATGTGTTAACCCGTGCTTAATCACCGATCCTTGCGCTCTCAACGCCGAATGCTTTGGGCGCAATCATCGTGCCACTTGTCGCTGTCCAGCTGGTCTGGAAGGTGATCCATTTGAACGTTGCATACGAGTGGAATGTCACTCAGATTTTGAATGTGCATCTAATCAAGCATGCGTCAGAAATCATTGCGTTAATCCATGTGTAGAAAATCCTTGTGCGCAGAACGCGCTATGCCAGACAATACAACACAAAGCAGTTTGTCGCTGCCCTGAACATATGCCTTTGGGTAATCCACACTCATATTGTGAACGCCGTCCAGTAGAACCTGTTTGTAGAGATGATGGCGATTGTCCAAGTCGCTTGGCTTGTATCGATAACAAATGCCAAAATCCATGTACCGAACTTACACCATGCGCCAGCTCAGCACGTTGTAGTGTGTTGGATAGTGTACCCGTCCGTACTATGGTTTGCGAATGTCCGGAATCGTATGTACCCGATGCACGCGGTGAATGTAAGCAGCTTGTATTGCAAAGCCCACCTGGTTGTACAACGGATGGCGATTGTCCAGAACAAGAGGCTTGTGTCAATAGACAATGTCGGAATCCATGCAATTGTGGCACAAACGCCATCTGTCAAGTGCAAAACCATCGTGGTACCTGTTCATGTCAAGACGGTTATGAAGGTAACCCCTATGCTGTTTGCCGTTCCATTGGTTGCCGCGTTGATAGTGAATGTGATTCAGGCAAAGCCTGCGTCAATGGTAATTGCATTAGCCCCTGCTTGGTCAATGATCCTTGTGGCATCAATGCTGAATGTTACGTGCAAGCAAATCGCGCGATGTGTCGCTGCAAGAGCGGCTATCGTGGCAATGCCTATGAACGCTGTCGCGTCATTGGATGTGTTTCAAACAATGACTGCCCCACTGATAAAATGTGTCAGAATGAGCAATGTGTTAATCCATGCATCTACCACAACACCTGTTCGCCACGCGCTGAATGTCGCGCTCACAACCATATGGCCGTGTGTCGTTGCCCAATTGGTTTCCTAGGTAATCCTTACGTTGACTGTCGTCCAGAACCACAACCGATGTGTAAATTAGATACAGATTGTCCATCACGTTTGGCCTGCATCAACAATGAGTGTGTCAATCCATGTTTAGTGCTAGAACCATGCAATCAACCAGCACAATGCGAAGTGACACCTACTTCACCAGTGCGTACAATGATCTGCATATGCCCCGACGGTTATATCAGCAGCGGTAGTGGCACTTGCAAGCCCACAAAGGCAATTAGTGACGTAGGTGGTTGTATTTCAGACTCTGATTGCGCCCCAGAGAAATCATGCGTACGCGGTGTCTGTCGCGATCCTTGCAATTGTGGTCTGAATGCCGAATGCCGCATTAAGGATCACAAGCCAGTGTGCACTTGTCGTCAAGGATACGAAGGTAATCCAGAATTCGAATGCTCCAAAGTGGAATGTGCTATCAACGCAGATTGTCCGTCAACGCATGCCTGTCGTAATCAACTTTGCGTACCAGCCTGTCAACAAGAACAATGTGGCACGCATGCTCAATGCTTAGCAATAGATCATCGTGCCGTTTGTGAATGTATTCCAGGCTTCCGTGGTAATGCCAGAATTAATTGCACTCCACTTGGCTGTCGTGCTGATGACGAATGTCCCACGGATAAGGCCTGTGTAAATGGTAAATGTGAAAATCCATGCGATAAGACTGCTGGCTGTGCCATAGATGAGGTCTGTAAACCGTATCAACATCGTCCACAATGTGCCTGCCCACCAGGTACCATAGCACGTCGCAATGGTTGCGAAGTTGTACGTGATGTGCCGATTTGCCGCTATGATGGAGATTGTCCATCGCAGACTGCATGCATACGAGGCGAGTGTGTCAACCCATGCAATGCAACACAACCTTGTGGTGTAAATGCGATGTGTCGTGTACTAGACACTGTGCCAGTGCGCACAATGATTTGCGAATGTCTCGAAGGATACACCGGCAATGCAGCTGTGCAATGTGACAAACGTAAGTTTCTTGTAGTTGTAATACTATACAATACTAAATTGAGTTATTTCTCCTATTTCTAGGCTCCCTATGCGTTATTGAGAAAGGTTTCGTGCGTGACATTGATGGTCAATGCATTTGTCCTCCCGGCACCGCACTCGACGTTTATGAATATTGCACACCATGCGTGGTTGAACAAGGCTTTAAAATTGATGTGAGCGGTCACTGCATTTGCGCGCTGGAACGTGGTATGGTCATTGATGAACGTGGTCGCTGTATTTGCCCCACAGATCATGGTTACCGCTTGACCTCGCTGGGTGAATGCATACCCGAAGATAAGCCTGAATGTAACACCAATGGAGAATGTGCCGATAATCGTTACTGCAATACTGAAACAAAAACCTGTGAAGATCCTTGTCTAATCAAAACATGCGGCATTAATGCCTTCTGCAATGCCATCAATCATCGCGCACAATGTCAATGCATTACCGGTTATTCGGGTAATCCAGAATTGATTTGTAATCACACAAACTTCCGTACTGACTTCCCACGCCCTGATATGGTTGTCAGCTGTTTAGCTGATGGTGTACAAGTTGAAATACATATCACCGAACCTGGTTTTAATGGTGTCCTCTATGTCAAGGGCCACAGTAAGGATGAAGAGTGTCGTCGTGTTGTGAATTTGGCTGGTGAAACTGTACCTCGTACTGAAATCTTCCGTGTACACTTTGGTAGCTGTGGCATGCAGGCAATTAAAGACATTGCAAGCTTTGTGCTCGTTATACAGAAACATCCGAAGTTGGTTACTTATAAGGCCCAAGCTTATAACATCAAGTGTGTTTACCAGACTGGCGAGAAGAATGTTACTTTGGGCTTTAATGTCTCAATGTTGACTACCGCTGGTACCATCGCCAATACTGGACCACCGCCAATTTGTCAAATGCGTATCATTACTAACGAAGGAGAAGAGATTAATTCAGCCGAGATTGGTGATAATCTCAAACTGCAAGTTGATGTGGAACCAGCAAGTAAGTATTGACTTTTTGACTAGTATTTTAGTTATTATTGATATAAAATGGATGGCGGGGATTTTTATGTCTAAGCTGATTTCCAAAAAAAAATTATGAATAGTAGGAACTGCTCCGTTCGCTTTCGACACATCTGTGTACATCTGATATCAGATTCGTTAGGCTAAGTCTATTCGACCTGAATCTGCATGTTATTTTCATTGCTTCCTTTTTATTAACTAGAAGCAAAGACAGAGACATTTTACTCATAATAGTTATAATAGATACATTCTTATGATAATAATAACTAGGGCTTTGCATTACTTATCAATTTAAATCATCATTTTGTGTAAAAATATGGTGTGCCAATATATATTCTCTTAGTTTTCGAATGGCTTATTGGCGGAAACTAATTCTAAGAATAATTATATAACATACAATTTTTCTTTGTTGTCAAGCATTTAGAACATATTCAATATTTAATTCTTTCTCTTAGCAATCTATGGTGGTTTTGCACGCTCTTGCATTGCCAAAACGATGGAAGATAATGTCGAGAATGAATATATAGTAACTGATGAAAATGGTTGCGCAACCGATAGTTCCATCTTTGGAGATTGGGAATATAATCCAGACACAAATAGCCTTTTGGCTAACTTCAATGCTTTCAAATTCCCCTCTAGTGACAATATACGCTTCCAATGTAATATACGCGTGTGTTTCGGTAAATGTCAACCCGTTAACTGTCATG
The DNA here is from genome assembly GCA_963680825.1 of Meiosimyza decipiens. Taxonomy (NCBI): domain Eukaryota; kingdom Metazoa; phylum Arthropoda; class Insecta; order Diptera; family Lauxaniidae; genus Meiosimyza; species Meiosimyza decipiens. Next base: position 71,227,011 of record OY804260.1, on the reverse strand, counting down.
GCTATAATGCATTCGGACGTAGAAGAAGACGTGCCATTTCTGATAATTCCAATACATCTGATACCGCGATAGCTTCTAGCGCAGATATGGAAGGACAATTAAGAGAAGAGATAACAATCTCCTCAAATGCCATTTTAACCTTTGAGAAACGTAGTGGTAGCGGTACAAGTGATGCGAATAGTAAGTGTTTTATTGTTTTAAAAAGAAAATGCACATTACATAATCTATAAATTTTTAATTTTGCAGTTAAACCTGCTGCACAACGCGTTGAGGACATCTGTGTATCAATGGTTGGACTCATTATTGCCTTAGTCATTACAGCCTTATTGGCGCTTGTCGCCGTAGCGGTAGCTGTATCCTGCTGGCTAATGGCATATCGAAGGCGTCCTAAAACGCTGGCACCACTGCCACATCCACCAGAGTTCCCTAATCCATTGTTTGCTCATCCAGAAGCTGTACCAGAACCAACACCAGATTATCTATCGTAAGCGAAAAAAACAACTCAAGACTTTAAAATTAAGCAAAATATTGAAAGATTTTGGTGCAGATATACTACTGCAATGCAAAGAACCATTACCAAAATGTATAAAGAAAAAACTAGTAATATAATAATTTAAAAGAAAGAACTTAGCTATAAGATATACTACAGAAAATGTCAAAAATGATAGAAGAGATATTTGAAAAGCACATGCAAAAAGTTATAAATATAAATTATGAAGTGTAGTGTAGCTACACCGTCCGCAAAAATATGCAATGTGAAAAAACGAAAATATGTATGAGTTAAAGTTTCTGAAACTATGCGCGCTTAAGACTTTTAAAAAGGATAGCGCGTAAAAATTGCATGACTTCAAAAAAAAACCATAATGATGGATGTTGTTTAGCATATAAATTCAATGAGAATTTTAGGTAGCTTTTCTGGAAGCCTATAGAAAATGTACAGTTATATGTTAGGAAAAGCAAAGTAAGCGTTAAACGTTAAATAGCTATAGAATTTTTTAGAAAAAGTGAATATACCTACCTACTAGAAAAATACTGCCAAGGCCTTCGAGAATTTGAAGGTTTGTTATTATTTTTGTTTGCGAGCTACTCAAAAATTCTCGTTCCAACGACAACTTCTCCATTAGTCGATTTTTTTATTTATTTATTTTTTTTTTTGCTTCTGAAGTGTTCAATATTTATTTATGTATAAGTATATAAATGATATATATACATATACACACATGTATGGTAAGACAGTAGAAAAGCTCTATAAACTTAGCGCAAAGTGACATAACCCAAAATGTAAAAAATTTCCTAAAGTTCAATATTCTTTGGCCAAGTTAGTACAGAGTCTTTGAATTCTTTCTTCAGAGAAACTCCGCTTGTAACGACCAGTTCGAAAATCGACTATCTCAAGTCGCATAACTTTAAATTCGATCCAAGTAATCTTAAACTCATCGTACAGCAACTTAAATCCAAGTTTGAAAAGTGTGCATATTTTCAATAAATTTCAGGTTTTGGCAGTCAACTCTAGAGTCATAGCATAGCTATAAAATCAAGTACTTTAAAGTATTGAGTAAAAAAAAACGATTCGTCGAAACCATTAGTTAGTTTATTATATCAAATACTGACTTACCATGCATCAGTAAAAATAAAACTTAGCATTTGTATAAAATGCGCTGTAATTTTTATTTAATTTCTTTTTATTATAAAAGGGTGTGGGTTTTCTTAATCAATAACTATTAAATACTAAAAATAATTTGTAACATAAAAGCATAAAATATTTCCTATAAACTTCCTATAATTTTAATAGTACTAACTACGTTTAAATGAAAACTGCCTCAATGAAAAAATGCAAACAATTAAATACTCTTGTAGTTAAATATCATAGAAAAAATCTAACACAAAAAATACAAACCAGTGTTGCCACGTTTTCATAAAATGTTAGGCTCAAAGTAAATCGATTTTATGGGGCATTTCCGAAGAAAAATGCACTTTTATAGTAAAATCTTAAATTACGCAAAAGAAAAACGACAACTAAACACTGTATATTTTACCAACTAAGCAAAATACAATTCACTCGCCAACAACTTTCGACTAAACAAACATTTGCGAACGTGGCAAAAATTACACTGTAAAAAAATTACCATTTTTAGGTTGGTTTTTCAATTATAAACAAACAACGACGACTAATGGAGAATTTGCAAAAAAGTTAAAAATAATATTAAATAATTTTTAATCGCTTAAAACTAAACTAAAGTTAGTCAAAATAAGAAGCGTTTGTTTTTTTTTAATTTTTTATAGCGCGTGCACTATAACGTATATACCCTCTATATACTAAAATGTATATAGTAAATAAAGTAAAAATCGTGCAAAATATTATGAATGCTTGTTGTGATTGTTACAATATTATTAATATAAATTATTTTAAAAAAAATCTTTTAAAAAATAGATCTTAACAACGAAAAAATAGCGAACAAATAAGCATTGCAGCCGAAAGTTCTTTTATACAGCAATTTGCTATAATGTTGCACAAATGCAGCGAAATTTTTTGTGCATTCTTATAGCAAGTTGTTATTTGATAATCGTAGGTTTCCTTTGCAAAAAACAACTACAAAAAAAACAAAACACACAATGTATAGTCACTACTTTAAGTCAATTGATTATTTTTTTTAGTTTTTTATTTCATTTTTTTTATTCAAGAAAATAATAATCAACAATTGTGTATAGTAAATTTAAAATACTGATGACGATGTTGACACCCTTGTATTAAAGTTTAGTTTTGCCTAAATCACAAATTAAACTTGAAAATAAATGCAATATCTACGTTTTCTGCCATTTTTACTACATATATTAATAAACAGTTTATTTTAAATTTATTGATAGATATTTTTTATCATATTATTTGAGCGAAAATAAATATTTTCACAAACTTTTCATACAGTTTCATACGTTCTGTTAAATTTTAAACTTATTTTTTAATTGTTGAAAATCAAAAACTTTTTGCATTGGCAGCAAATATTAAAATCAGCTAAATCTTATAATAAATATCCTTTGTATATGTTTAAAATCAAAACAATAGCAAAAATAAATTGTATTAAAGAATTAAAACAATAATGACATAAAAAAATTGTAATTAAATAATATAGGTTATAGCATAAACTAATAAATATAATAAAAATAAACAATATTAATAACTTAAGTGTTTTATTTTAAAAACAAACTTCACTTTTGGATAATTTGGCTACGAGTGAGGAATCGGAAGCCAACAATTTTCGTGCCATTCATCAAATACCACTCTAAAAGCTCGAACGAGTCATCGGATATTAGAACTTCAGAATGTTCTATGTTAGCCATAATAAACTAGAGAGTCGAATTTTTTCATGCGGTTTTTCGAAGCTGGACCACTATTTACAAGTTGTGTAAAATCACAACACATGAGTGCACAAAAGTTACCTTTCAAAAATTGTATATTTTATTACTGTCAATTTTTTGTTCTACTATCAATAATCAACAGCGACTATAACTGTAAATTATTAGACCGATTGAAGAAAGAAATCGCAAAGGAACGGCCCCATTTATCGACGAAAATAATTATCCGTTTGCAAGACATTGCTCCAGCTCACAAATCGATCCAAACCATGGTCAAATTGCACGCACTACGCTACAGATTTGGCCCCTAGCATCTATTATCTGTTCCCAAACTAAAAAAGGTGGCTCCAGAGAAGGAGATTTGCGAAGAAAGAACAAGTCGAATTGGAAACTGAAGCTTATTTCGAAGATCATGAGAAATCTTACTGTTCAAAGGGTCTCGCAATGTTAGAAAATCGTTGAAATAAGTGTATCGAGCTGAAAGGGGACTATTTGGAGAATGAACAATAATTTTGACAAAAATTGTTTGGTTTTCTTTGTAAGGCCGGCAGCATCTTGATCGCCCTAGTACTGTGTAATTAAAGATATAATGAATTAAAACATTTCCACATAGATATTCCTATTCCATCCAACAATTGCACATATGTACATTGTACATAAATACTTCCATGTGACGATGAAAAATATTAGAATATACAGCTAATTTTCAGCTGTTTACTTATTTGCGGTATTAGAATGACTTTGTAGTATGTATTTACTTTTTTGTGGCGATGAAGTATAGTAGAAAAATACAATGATGAAAAATACACACTTTTGAAACAGTGAATGTGTTTAAGCCAGAGCTGCTGTATGGTGTAACATAGGTTCAAGTCTTAAAACCACATTATTTAAGTCAGTACATAGAATATATCCGTAATAATAAACATTAGAATTAGCAGTATAAGGTCTTCATAATCCAATGTCTTTGTAACATTTTTTGCCTAGCTTAATATCAAACGACGAGTTACTTCTGAGATACAAAATAGAATTATACAACTTATCAGCCCATACTGCGTAAAATGCCAGTTATGCAAAAAAAATGCATTTAATGTAACGCTTTAAGAGCAGACATAATTCAGACCGACCACATGAGGCTTGGAGAAAAACGTGGTCAAATATGCAAAGTGTGGGTTTCAGCTGAAAGGAGTTCAAAGCGGTTGGAACTAAAGCAACACTAAGAAGAAGTAAGAAGAGACCACACATCGACAAAAAAATGCACAACAAATTTGAGAAAAGTAATTTGTGGGCAAAAGTTTGAGAACTAAAAATTTGTTTTTAAATGCTATTACATATATCATTAGTAAACACGATATAAATACATAGTTCACGTTACTCCGAAAAAAAAGATGATACATATTTTAATACATTGGAAACCGTCGTACTTCTCGCACGCAACTTATTGTTATTGGTTTTTGTGTAAGAATGCCAGTTCTACAAACTTCCTTTTAACTGAGATATGTTAAAAATATATGTTATATATGTATGCTTTTGAAATCGCTATTTCACGTGTGACTTTCTTTTTGTTTTGCTAAAACCTCTAAAAAAATCGCATCGAGCTAAACGAACTAAATTTAATTTTTAATTGAAAACAATTCTCTCACGAAAAAAGAAACCAAATTGTGTTTTGGTTAAAGTATTTTCCTCAACTATTGAGGAATTGCATTATAGCGGCTATTGATTGACTTAAAAAGTTTTTTTCTAAAATTTTATTGAGCTTTGTAATAAATTTGATTTTATCCACCTGTATTCAATGAACATCCTAATCAATAATACCACATAATTTTTATATTACTGCTGTCATGATACTACAAGTGACATCAAATGTAAATAAAAATGATTCCAAAGTGTTCGACTGTTGGAAAAGAAAATCAATAAATTCTCGTAAACTGTTATTTTATAATGCACATGTAATTTAAGACTTGATATTTAGACTTATTATTAGCAACCACAACAATGTGGCTTTACATTTATTAGAACTTAATGGAAAGCGTAGTCGATGGAAATCGTTAGATGCATAGAGATATGGTAATCTCTTGTTAAAATTTTTAATTTCAGTCAACAACTGTAAACCAATTTCATCCATCTGTCCCGAAAATTTCAATTGCGCATTTCAATAGGGTAAGCTGTTCAAGAGCGACTTATCACAGTTGCAAAGGTAATGATGATATTTGAGTAATCTTGTTAGTATTTTATTATTCCATTTGCATCTGAGCTTCAATCGTAACTTTTTTTACAATGCGCGTCATAGAGTCAGAGGACTCTTAGAATTGAAGATGTTAGAATAATAAATTAAACTCTACTCTACGTTATAAAGTAGAAAATTAAATGCAAATACAATTGAGAAGACTACATTTCAATTCACATTTATTACTTTAAAGTTTAAACTCATAATAAAATGTTGCTTCGTTTAAAGATATAATTGGATTACTCTCTAGAACTCCTTCTGAGAGGTTCAAGCATACTTTTGCTTCAATTCTTCAAAAAAATTTGCTTACATAAAATTTTGTTCCTGATGAGCTGGTAGTTACGATATTCGTTCAAATAAAAGGTTGAAAATGGAAATGAATTGGACACACGTTACGAAAACCAACAACTGAAGTCTGTCATCAAGCACTAGAGTGGAGTCCTCAGGGTAGTAGAAAACACGACCTTTCTAAATCATCGTGGAAACGATCGCTAAAACAGGAAATACGTGAATCAGAAAAGTGTGGAGGAGAAATTCAAAAATTTCTTCTTTTTTGATTTTTTTTAACGCTTTTTCTGAGAAAATCATCAAAATTTTCATAAAATGGGTGTTTAAGCATTGCAGAGTACCATTTACAAAATATTATATTAGAGGCCGCCAAGCACCTATGTACGCAATAGGCGCTAATGAGCTAAAAACATAAACATTTATGCATGTACGAGCTAGACAATTCTTCAAGGTTGTTGAAATATATCTGTCAGAGACACAGCAGTGGCATAATATATCTGTTTTGGTCCAACATGAGCATTTTATGAGCATGATATCCTATATGACTGTCTTTGGTGATTACTCCTACTATGGTCCAATATGTCATGCGTGATAAATTCATGAGGTATTCCGTTTTCGTGGAATAAAAGTTTTTTTTGTTGATCTGCTTGAATTAGAATTTATTCATCTCCGAGCAGCCGTAGAGCAAAGTATACTTTTATTTTCAGACCTGTACCAGAATCAATTGTCAGAACTTTATTATTTTGCGATAGGTCGCACAGTGTTATATAAATAAAAATAGTGATATGAATTTGTGTCTTACTATTTATTATCACAAATTGGCTGATTACATAGATCATAAATGGTGCTAATTGTTCTGACAATGGAATTGCGCCGGAATATTTTGTTATAAAGAAACATAGCCGCTGGCTATAAAGTGGGGTGGAAAGGGTATGAAATCAAAAGTTGGAGGTGATGCTGACATCCAGATATAGCTTTTTAATAAACTATTATAAGTTGGAAACACTTATATTAAGACATAGGGTTATGGCACTCTTTGGATTCATTTTGTTCTCCTTTTCAGCCGCATGAAAAATGTGGGCATAGTTTGATAACAGGGTTTGGCAGCTCTCATACAACTAAACTATCTAAGATGTTATTGCAACGTTTTAGTTAGACCGTTTTTTTTTTTTGTCAAATCTCAATGCAACCGGACACAAACTCTGTTCGCACAGTTTACAGGTGCCAGCTAGAAAACTGAAACTTTTTGTGAGAATGATTTTTAAGCTAAAAAATATACAAAAAATCTACAAAATATTACCAAAAACTCTTTAATGTACATAGTTGCCCGAAACAAAGCCAAATTTTAAATTAATTTTTTTCAAGTCCAGCTAAAAAGTAATAATCTTACACCGTGAAACAGACAGCGCTTATATGCCTCTTTGGAAAGATGTAGGGTGCAATGAATGTGTAAAAGTATGTAGACATTTTTCAAAAAGTTAAAAGCAAAAACAATATAACAACAATTAAAAATGCAACTGTTTTTATTTGAGTTGTTCATGATATTGTACTTGTATTTATTGTTGTTGTTGTTGCTCTTGCTAGTGTTGATGTTGTTGTTGTTGTTGTTGTCATAATTTGATACTCACACTACGTGTAAAAGAAAAGCACTTCTAAGTTCCATATCTGACAAAAGTGAGAATTTCTCGCTGGCAGCTTTCGAATGCAAACAGAATTTGAGTGCGGATCAGTTGACATTTGACAATTCGTGTGTTTGCACGATCAACCGGTTGATAAAACAGAACTTCAAGTGCAAACACAATACGTGTCGCGAAAAAATCAGCTACGGTGCTGAATATTTAAATGATAGTACGAGTAGTTCTTCTTAAAGAACCTGTGTAAAAATTTCAACACTCAATATTTAACAATTTTTTTCTGTTTTCAAAGTATAAATGTCAAAAAATCGGTTTTTAAAAGTGCTATAATGAAATTTTGATAATCGTATGAAAACTAAGCCAAAGCATTTGTATTGTTTGTATGTAAAGAATGACGAAAGCACTGTGCAACAATTTCATGGGTTAAATCAAAATATCTCATAGTTTAATAAAAATAGAAAATCAAGTAGCACAAGTTCATACATCACTACTCAAATGGAAAAAAATGTATCAAAAAATCAAATTCGTTATGGTGACAACTGGTGCTTGCCTTGCCCCACTTTGGGGCGTGTAAGGATGTATTTTTTGAGCATTGATTTTTGCTTTTTCGCGATTTTGGGAGTTAAGTCGGATTTCATTATTGCCGCATTGCAGCTCTTTGAATGTAGCTATTGCCACCAAAACTTAAAAAAGGTAGCAATTTTCCAAACGTTTTACTAACAACGTGTTTTTTTTATCACAAGGTAATAAAAATTAGTAAACGATAAGAGTGGAGAGAGTCTTGAAAGTAATACATAATAAAATAATGAAATATGTAATATATTGGTTCGCCTTTCAATAACAATTAAGTTTTGATGTCAGAAACTGTACGTATAATGAAAGTAGTAATGGTTTATAGGTATATTTTTAAATTTTAAGTAAAACACATAAATTGTATGAAATCTTTATTTATTTTTATTGGAAAATAAAGAACATTGGATTCGGTTATTAATAAAAAAAATCGAGCAACTAATCTCCTCAGCTAGCTCGGCAGGCTGTCAATCATTTACCAACACTTTCAATAACTTGTTGGCATAATGGTAATTCAATTGGTGATATTTGCTCGATGATGTTGTATTTGAGGTGTTGAAGAGTTTGCAGACTATCCGCATAAGCCTCACTCTTCAAGAAACCACATAAGAAGAAATTCAATGGTATTAAATGTGGCCAATTCCAATAATTTCCTTGTAAAAACTCTGATAAAATCCAATTGCATACTCTTAGTTGTTAAAGAAAGCTAAAATTAATTTGTCATATATTATATAAGAAAGTCCTATAAGACATGATTCAACATATCCGATGTTTATTAAATTTCCTTTAAAAAAAAATTAAGTACTTTCTTGATTGCTTTGATCGTTTTTCACCAACTATACGTAAAATTAACTTTTTTAAATGTATTTTTAAAAACATCTCTCGACGAACAAAAATTGGCTTAAGATTCGAATTCCTGTTTTCGGCGGCTTGTGTCACAGTTTTATTTACCATATTGAATCACTTACAGTCTTCAACAATGTTGTTAGAGTTGGTGAGGTCTGCGATTAATGCATAGAAGTCAAGTACCTACAAAAAAGTCTTTGACCTCTAGAGGATATTTAGGTCAAAGTTCGTTAACTTCTATATTGCTAGCATGAATCATGCTAAGGCTAAAATTATTACTGTCGACTGTAAAAGTTTCGGTATTGTAGTTAAAGTTCCTTTAATGGTTCCAAATCGTGTCCAATTTGACACTGGAAATCTAGAAGTACCTTTACGTTAGTCAACAAAGCTCAGACGTGGACAGTCGGCGTAAAAATTATTATTGCTATATCGTTGGAAAAGTTATTAAAATTTGGTATTTTAATTTAAAAATAAAATGAGAAAAATTGGTAGGTTATACTGCACCACAAAGTAAAGTTTATATTTTGATTGAGTTTTTTTCAAAGCTACAAACGCAGTAATGAATTTTTAAAACTATAGAAATCAGACCCTAATGTGCCTTAAATGTGTTTTATAGTGAGTCGGCCTGATATGTTATTAAGATCTTTAATTCACGAAAACTAGAAAAAAAGACATGTTTCTTTGAGAAACCATACAAAATCGATATTACTTTTGTGTTCCTTAATATTGTACTAATTATCTCAATAATAGCTGACTTTACAACTCTGTTTATGATTAATTTAGAATAATTCAGGGATAATCAGGGATAGCCTTAATATGCTACTATTCAATATGTTCTCATGCGCACTTTTATATTACTAGCAATAAGTGTCCTTTACTCAATAGTCGAGCTTTACATTTAATCGAAAATAGGATTTGGCTGCACTCTAACTGAAAACGTAATCGCACTATTGAAAATTGTCAGAAAATTTTAAAATATATAAATTCAAATGAATGAATTTCTCTTAAGTCCGAATCCAAGTTTGACATCCAAACATCTATGACAACTTATTAGGATATATGGAATATTATCCAAAAGGACGAACTAAGTGTAGCATTAAACTAAATGTTATTGAAAGTAAATTTATACATATAATGATATTGAATTGACTTTGGTACCATATTTTTTGTCTTAGACGAGTACAGCTTTCCATTTTGCATCAGATAGTGGGCTATTATGAAGTTGAGCTCTAATGCTGTCGATGTCGACGGTGTGCCAATAACATTTCTTAACTCTTGCCATTAATTTTAAGGCCCCTCACTCACATAAGCAATCGCTGCTTACACGTTCTTATTTTCCCGAAATCAGCAACTGTTTTTCATATTGAAAACAAAACCGATTCCTCTAAATTTTAGTTGTATCAGAAAAATTTTCGGAAAGATTAATGACTAATTAGATCGCTGCGCATTTTAACTCAAACATATGTGCTCGTAATTTTTGGGTTTTCTCTTTTAACTCAAACATATGTACTCGTATTTTTTGGATTTTCTAATGCCTGCAGTTCTTGTTCGGTTGCTCTGATGAAAATTATTGATGTTATTTAAGTTTCCTATGATTGCAACCTTTTAACATCATAATTGTAAGCGAAATATTTCTGTAAAAATTGGTTTGAAATTGGAAATACCTTCCCATCACTTCTAACAGTAAATGCAGCAACTTCATAAACTTCAATTTTAGGATCCCTCTTATTTTCTATTTTCTTTAACGATTTTTTTTTCATTTTTTAATATGCCACTGGTTATGGTTAAGCTGATGATATTCAACTTATCTCTCAAGATCTATCAGACTCGTTGAAGTCCTGAACTATGGACTGATTACCGACTTAGTTTTTCATGTTTTCTTACTCCTTCTTTTCCAGTTGTATTTTACTTTATTGTTAATTATTTATTTGCGTTGTTTGCTTTAATATTTTTAGTTTATTCAGCTGTTATCATTTCACTTTTGATGTACTATCAAAGATTAAGTTTTCATGTGCAATTATTTTTGAGTTAAATAAATCGTAGATTGCAAAAAATTGCATTCGCAACAAAGCTTTCTTTTCGAACAATTCGCCAAAAATCGGATGAAGGCATCTTTGGACTTCCGAAGGGTACGATATGTTGCTTCTTATTTTGATTTTTGAAATCAAAGTACACTTTATTTTTGATGTGTGAACATTCTTACTAGCGGGGATGAAAGGCAATCTTTAGTAGAGTATATTGGCGTGAATCTAACACTGTAATAGATAACGCTGATGAATATAACGCTCTTAAAGATAATGATGCAACGCTTTTTGAACTTTCTCAATGGTTTTCTTATGTTCGATATTTTGTATGGGTTGATATTTTGTGTGGGTTGAATTTAGTGATTCCAATTTCTCCCAGTTTTTTCTAATCCGTCGAGCTGAAATTTTACACACAGCCTCAGTTCTGATGACAATACAATATGGTTGACGCCCCATGGTAGCTTCAGACCTTTTTCTACAAAACTATCTTGATATGAGTATCAAAGAAAAGGATTTTATGAAAGGGTTTTATCCTACATGATTACTATAGTCTAAGTGACGTCATACTAAATCCAATATGGCGGTTGCACTAGAATGACAGATTACATTTTTCTTCAGTATCTCCTTAACATGGGTATCAAATGAAACATTTCAACGATTTTTAACTTTTTTCGTCTTATTCAACCTTACTCAGTTTTATATACCCTCTTTTGACTTCTTTCAATTTACTCAACATTGTTCAAATTTTTTTAGATCTTTTTCAAGTTATTGCGACTTATCCATTTTCGATTTCGTTGCAGCAAAAAAACGTTAAAAAAAATTTATTCGAACTGTTCAACTTTTTTCAAGCGTTGCAATCTTTTGAATTTTTTTTTTTTCGTCTTATTCAACTTTTTGAATATTTTTTCGAACTTTTCCAACCTTTTGTTAGCTTTATTACATTGTTTAACTTTTCCGACACATTAAACATATTTCAATTATATTCAACCTTTTCCACAGTTTTCAATTTTTTCCCATTTTTTCGACTTGTTCAACTTTTTTTGACTTGTTTCACTTATTCTTATTCTTCTATTTCTTTGGATTTTTTGTAATACTCTCATGTCAACATTTTCAACATTTTCGGCTTATTCAAAAATTTTCAACTCTTCCAACATTTTTCAACTTTTTCATTAAGTTCACACACCGCACCGTGAGTGCTTGTACCCACTTGTTGTTTTTGATAGTACGGATGTACGAATTTTTGCGAGTAATTGCATCAAAAGCCTTTTCTACTGTACCAACAGGTTTTCTAATTATATACAAAACGGCAACATTGTATTCTTGAATACTTTAACTTTAGTCATAAATTTTTATTTCAAATGCAAACAAATGCCCAATTGTCATGTTTTAGATTTTTACGACGGCTTTCAGTGATGCCGAATTGGGATTCCTTAGAGAAAATTATTTTCACACTGAAATACAAAATAAAGTTAGCTGAAGCTTGGCATACCAAAGGTCCTATGACAGCTTAGCGAATAGAATCGCTAAACGAATTCACTGCATATGTTTTGATTAATAAGCCGCAATACGACCATAAAATCGGACTTATTTCAATTTTTATTAATTTACTTTAAGATTAGTTTTTAAAACATATCAAAATAACAATTGTCGAGGAGAAAACGTATGGTTTTTTGATCAAAAAAATTTTCGTATGCATATTGAAATATTTTTGGGCCGCGCTCATGAAATTTTATTTCCGTATTTTCCAGCTTAATATGAGGTTTAGCTAGTTATACTTTGGTTAGATAACGCTTTAATTATGTTGCTCATAAAAAGTCAATTTAGCACCACTGTGCGGCAAATTGAACTAATGCTTTCGTCATATCTGAAATTAAATAATAAAATTTTCATGTGTTAAAGCTTCTAACCTGGATATCGAAACAAATTGTATGCGTCCACAGTAGAAAATTAATCTAAGCAAAAAACAAAAAAAAAAAATGTTTTTATAAAATAACAAGTAAATAAAGAAAACTTCATATCTAAGTTGATATTCCACCGTCAACCAAAAGTCCTTATATCTAAGTAGCGAGGGAGAAGCAGCGAGGCATTTTACTTTAAACTAAACCTAATGACTATTAACTATTAAAAACGTTTGTATAAATTTTTAAGGAAACAATGGGTGATTTCTTCAGAATGATAGAAATTTAAATTGAAATAAAACATACACACAATATATACATAAGTATGTACATAATATATAAATTAAGTTTCAGTTCAAATCATTTATAAAAGATTTTATGACACTTTTTATATAAAAAAAACTTCCGGCATATGGCAACGACGACTAGCTATAATAAATTATTGATAAATTTTTAACAACATTTGTTCTATTCGATGCAACAGCAACAACAAAACGAAGAACTCTATGTACAGTAGTACTCGTAAACATTGGTGTTTTAAGTGAAAGTGTTGATTATTGGATTATTTTCTATGAAGATATGTTAAGTCACTGCTTAATGCTGATAATTCAACAACAATTAGCACTTTGAAAATCAACATAACTAGAAGAAGGAAGGCCTCAAGTATTTCAAAATTGAACTAAGCGAATTCGATTTGTTACAGCTAGTAGTGGTGGACATATGCCGGAATTTATTTGAAAACAATAAATATCATAAAATAACTTCTGAATAAAATAAACTTCTTTTGAATTTAAACTTAATTTGTTTTCCTTTTATTTCAATAAAAGTTTTATGACTCATAAATGGTAAATTACTCTTTCCTAACGTTCTATTTTAGCTCATTCCCGGTAAGGTAGTTTCATTCTTAAGTCAAAGGTTTTTGAAAATTTTTTCCCACCAGAAAAAAAAATCTTTAAAATAGCTTGCAATTTGAGTGTTGGAATATTTCTTCTGAAGCGTTTCGTTTTGGTTTCTGCCTCATTATTTAGTATTAATACAAATTCTCTGGAAGTATTTAAGGTTCTCTAAGAAGCCATAGGTTTCTTGCCACGAAATATATCGAAATTTTCGTGGTTAAATAAATGTCTGCGCTAGTTTTGGTTGCTTTGACCGAAAAGTTATAATGCAACAGTTTTTTGAATTTGAAAATGTTTTTAACGTATCAAGCCGTTGCTGTCATTTAGCTCTAAGATACCTCGAGATTCTTACGTTTACATTTTTGAAACCATATTTTATGGCTAAGCTATGCCACCTGAAGAGTGTAATTGTAATTATTATCATTTTTTATAACAACAGTGAAATCTTATGACAGAACTTAAAATATTTCAGGCGCAAACTTTAGACGTCATTATGCGTTTCTACTACCAATAATGGCAAAGAAAAATTAATTGAAAATTAAAAACAAAAAAGTTGCATAATTAAATGTAAATTATTTATAACATCCATCCAATAATACAATGATATTAATAAAACATTTATAATATTTTCTACTAATTTTATTCATATGAGTGCGTGTTTACGTTCATTGAGTCTGTTTAAGAACTTCATTAGCAAAAATAAAAATTAAAATAAAAGCAAACAAAAACGTTTGCAATAAATATTTGTTTTAAATATATTGTATAATTCTGCATTAGGGTGACATTTCAAAAAAAAAATTATTTTTAATAGTTGAAAGTTTAATAACTGAAAGTTTTGATATCATGCTTCCACAATTGGAACTTTTGTACAATTTTTTGTAGGGTAAAAAGATTAATAATAACAGCAACTCAGCGTGCAAATCCCTTGCTCTTTAAAATATTCAATTCCATTTCTAAATAGAATATATAGGGTTGTCTTGTCAAATCCTCTAGCAAACCTGTGTCCACCCTTTTTTTTTGTTCAATAATTCTTAAATGCGTAGTAAACCATATTTGGGACAGGACAGACGAGACAACCCTATATATTCTATTTAGGCTTTTTGAGCTTTATCATGTTGCATACATTTTAAACTGTAATCTTATATACTTTTTGTTTTAAAAAAAAATGAAACTGACCAAAATTTGAGCATCGGGACGGGCTTGGGCAAGACAATTCTGGTTGGTTAGTTTCAACAAAATACATCATCTTCAGTACAACCCATTCTGTAAACTAATACGAATGTATTAGACAGCGGACTCTCCGCCAAGGCGAGACGTCGTGTTTCCGTAAATTTTCAACTTTATTGTGTTATATATCGCGAACCGTGTATATTGTGATGAAATTTAATAGAGACATATCGTTCAGAAATATTATTTTTTTTTATATAGTGATAATTTAGTGATATTAATAATATAAACTATAGTCGCTCCTTATCGTAGCATGGGGCGAAAACAAACTCCTTCATTGTCCTGCGCCAGTCTTTTGATTTCTCGTCACGTTACTGTGGTTTAGCATTCAGCGGTTGTGGATCGAATCCAAGTATTAGTTGGACGTCCTCTTTGTCGCGAACCTTGTGGGTTCCATTCGAATGCCATTTTAGCTATGTTGTTGTCATCATTCCGTAGAGTGTGGCCGATCCATCGCTACCTTCGTCTTTTGATTTCTGTATTTATTGGTTCGATAGTTGTTAGTGTCATCAGATCATCGTTTAAAATAGTGATTGGCCAGAAAATGCGACATATCCTGCGCAGATATTTGTTAATGAACACCTACAACCTTCTAGTTATCGTTTCCGTGACCTTCCACGTCTCGCATCCATATAACAATACCGGTTTAACACTCGCAGCAGATATTTTAAGCTTAGTGTGCCTTGTTATATTATTTAGAGTTTAAGCTTAGCTTAGTTTTAACAAGCTTGGATAATTAAACTCTTTTAAACTTTTAACCTCGTTAATGAGTTTTTTATTACGGGCTTAACTTAAACTTATCGCTTTGTATTTTGGTATCGCATTACTGTAAAAATTACAGTTTATTAACAATTCTGTGACAAAAAGGAATAACTGCTTAACAAGCAAAATGGAAAAGTTAATTTCACTTCTTCATTGATTTGGTTTTTCTAATAATAGTGCAACACTTGTCTAATTGCTTTAAAGAAAGTTTCGAAATATCAATTTTCACTACTGTAACATCTTTGGTTTCAAAGGTATAAAGTTTTCGTGATAAGCTTAGCTCTAACTTCTCCATTTAGCACCCCTCAAAAATGAAATTACTGAAACCGGCAAATCTTCAAAATGCTAATATTTTAATTGAGAGAACCACCCTGTTCTATGTCAAATCATCTTATTACATAGAATAAAATGTGTTTTGATCAACGTGATGATAATAATGATTATGAAATTAAATTGCTTAACACCATAATGTGGAATGAATAGCGAATTATAGAAAAAAGGCCTTTTGTTGTCACATTAATAGCAGAGCGGCTGATATTAGCGCGCGACAAAAAAAAATATAAACCAGACAGACAGACACGAGTATTACCGTACAAAAGCTGATACTGACTTTGTTCAAAAATGAATATGAATTACCTTATGAATAACATATCGTACAATAATGCATCAACGAACAAGTGTTGGATTGTATTTACATATGTACATGTTTGTTTATATATTTTACGTTTTTATTACAATATGTACACAGTTCTAACATTACATTAACGCGTGTTAAAAAACCAATAAAATATTATTATTATTAATAAACAAAATCTACAAAGCAAATTACTATCATTTGTCATTTAATGATCATTCATGTACAAGACTGCTATGTTAATATGATTACTATTATTTTTATTTTATTATATGCCACAATATAAAAGCTATGTTCCTCTAGGGGCATATTTCTTATTGAATTAAAGTATGGTTAATAACACATTATTAATTTAAAAAAAAAATAAAAAATTAATAGGTTTTGCTTACCGACTGACGCTCAATTTAAGGGATCTTAGCTATGTAAATAGTTAAAAATTCGTTTGATTTTCTTTATACAGTAGAGGTCCAATATAACGTACTAATTAATGCACGGGTCAGTCGTTGAGTTATTTGGAATAGTGAACACTTTTAGTATTCGTAATTTAGAGACATCATTGGGAAAATTCCAGTATGAAAAACTGTTCGTTAAAATGGAAATACGTTATATCGTTACAAGCTACGCTTGAAAACAAGTTTAAGTGCGACAAAAATATTAACAAAAAAGGGAGTACACTATCTTGTGTCTCGTAGTATGTATGGTAAAATTATTATGTTTTGTTGGGAAATAATATTTTTGCGTATTCAAAGCGAATGTATCCCCTTAGTAAGAATTTTTCTTGAGTAAATGCTTGTTAAGCATGTACTTTTGATTTTCAAGAAGTTTTCTTGGGGTGATTGTGTACTTACACGAAAGTAAATAATGAAATGAGATGTAAATTTTTATTTTTTGCTAGACGTGACACCACCTGAAATTCCTAATTAAAATGCTTAATATCTCTAGTAGTAGTATTGTTACGAAATTTATTGCGTAGATAGAAAACTCCCTTGATACTACTGACTACTGAAAAAATTAATAAAATCGAAAAGTAGGCGTGCGTATTTTTATAAAAACAAAAGAATGCATTTCGGCCTTTAGGCATTTGAGTAAAACAAAGAAGATAAGGAAATTTAAATTAACTTTACCCAGTCTACACAAAAACGGATGCGTATCCGTTTGGAACCCGTTACGAGTGCGTCAGCGCTTATTTCGCTTTTTAAGTTTCCACGGACCCGTTTTGAACCCGTTACAAATCCATCAGAACAATGCACAGAACGTTAACAGTTTATCAGTTTTGAAGTCGTCATTAAATCTTTTACTTTAATTTCAATGAATCAGGGATACTGCTCTGTACTTATTTTTAATTAAAAACCTTCCGTCTCGAATCAGTATTGTTTTGAAGAACCAAGTCCAAAACAAATCCGAAAAAGTAAAAAAAGCGATTCGTATATTTCCATACGAAAACGGATCAGTACGAAGAATTGAGGCCGTCTCGAATTCGAATCGGATATCTGGGTAACTACAAAAAAATATATACATTCAGAATATGGAGGAGAAATTGCGAAATCTAATATTCAAAAGTTGTCTGTTGATTTTTGGTTTGACTTTGAATATGCAGTTGACGTGTTCATTGGATCGCTTGCTTCCTTCACTTCCGTTCTGTAAGTTGTATAATTTGATTTAATGGACTTGATTGACTCTATATGTTTAGGTCTCTACATAGAATATTTTTTGAAGGAGATTTTTAGAGTGATTTCTGAACTTATTTTGAAAGAAATTTCTTTTTTGTTTTGCTAATGTTTTGTGAGGACGATTTCGCTTACTGTTGTATATTTTATATGAAATAAATTCCATATTTTTACGAACTTTTTTCCAAAAAAACTTCGCTGCAATTCCAGCACATTATATTTTGTATAAATGCAAATCTAACTAAAACTGCATGTCAGCGTATTAGCAATATGCTAATTAATTTTTACTATTTAAAAACTATGATGGAAAAACTACAGCATGCTAACGTAATTAAAAATTTTAAAGCTGAACTCTTAATGACCTTACTATATATGCGAACTCAATGCACGCATCAATAAAAGTCGAAGTCACACTTTGCAATACGGCTACGATCTGAAGTTGATTAGTCATATCAGTAGAATACCCATGCTTAGATGACAAGATCCATGTGTGTACATTTTTCTTAAATATTTGTGACATTAATTATTTTATGTATGAGGAGAGAGCAGATTATGAAGAAAAAAAGAGAGCGAGAGTACAAGCATGAGAAAAAAGCCGGTCTCTGAAATAAAAATAAACACCATGAAATGTCTTTATATAGTAAAGTAAGCATACATTTAACTTATAGGTAAGCGTATAACATCGAAAACAATGTAGCTGATAACAACAAAAAAACAAATGCAAGCGATCAAGACCGACCCAAAAACACGCTACGCTAGAGTCATTTAAATACAGTACAGTGTTATACAATACTATATAAGGAGAAAGTGTTCAAAACGAAAAATTTCCGTTTTGTAACTTTTTTTTAATGTTTCCAATTGAAACTAATATTTCCTCTCAAAAATTTACTTTCAAGAGGAACTTTATTAGTTTTTCGTAACCAATATTTCTTATGCTCCAATGGTATGTACCTAACTGAGGTCATAAATCAGTCAGTCGTTCTCTGTGGCTTAACGTATTTATGATTAAAAAACCTCAGCTTTCCTTCTAAAATATCAAAAAGTATTCATTTTGAAGAACCAAGCTCAAATTTAAAAATTTTCGAAAAGTAATTACGACGATTCGAAAAGACATTAAAAAATCTAACGAAAGCACTTGACAAAGACACGAAACGGGGGGTGTCAAACAAACATTTCAAATTGACATTCCTTTTGGAATCATTACCATTACCATCAAGATTGCGGTCCATCGGTACGAATTTTGCTTTCGAACTATATAAAAAATAAAAGCTCTCAATATTTTGTTTGAATCATTTGATTAGTTCCAGAGGTATTAGCAAAACATAGAGCTTCCAAATTTAAATGACCGTGATAATTTTCCTAAAAATAGAAGCAACAAATCTTTGTCTTCGTTAAGCATCATGCTACATCTTCCACGTTACGTTAGCCGTATGTCTGTTTGTTCCAAAAAGCATATATGTTCTCTCATGCTTGACCCGCAAGCTAAGACGTTCAATTATCAAAAAAACGTTCTTTGTTTTTTCTATATTGTATTTATGCAGCTCTAGGAATCGAACCGAGAGAGTCAGTATAGTAAGCTTGCACACTAACAGCAAGTCTACACTACCGGGCTTCGCGTTCTTATAATAAGCAAAAAATCTTCAAAATTGTTGCACAGTGTTACTTTGGCTATTTTTAATTGCGAAAATATAACATGGCTTCATAAAAATATATTTCACAAATCTCTTTGTTTTTCTATTTTATTTAATGATATATCCACAGGTATTTTTTTCAATTAAAGTTATGATTAAAACTCCAAATGTCAAACATACCGAACCATTCAACGATACAAACTACTCATAATGTAAATAATAAATATAAAATAGTTACGTAATCCTTATGTTTTAAAAATCATAAATAAAACAACAAAGCACTCCGCTAAACTCTAACGATATTCATAAGCCTAAACAATCCAACAACAACAACAAAAGTCCATAACAAATAACCGGAAATAAATAACGAATGAAGTTCGAGCACTATACAACAAAAAAATGGATGCCAGCAACATAACAGTTTTGAATAGTGCTGACGGCACTGTCAACAACACCAACACCAACAACAATAAAACACTCAGCACAAATCCCTCTAAAGTGTTGCAGAAAACCATTTCGAATCCCAGTGCATTGTGTAACATCACCACAACAACTAGCACCACCGGCGGTGCGAGTAGCAGCAGTGTTGGCCACATTACGCCAAAATCATCTACGCCCACAACTGCTCATTACGTTCAACAAACGTCACCGCCACATAACTTGCGTCACAGTTTACTTTACGACAGCGGCGCAGAGAGCGGTGATGCAGAAGATCAACGTCTCATACGCACACCATCTTCACGTTCATATAAATTTATTGTGATTCCAGCGTCACCAACAAGCGGATCAGCTATGCAAAAACCGGCACCTTTTCGTCAAACCATTTCAACAACATCATTGGCATCGCTGGCTACACAAATGCAACAGGCAGCAACAGCAGCTGCAGTTGCAAGTCGTAGTGCAACACCAACATTTTCACATCATCAACATCAGCAACACTTTGCGAAAACACACTCGCACCCTTCAACGAGTTCTCTAACGGATGCAAATCATCAGCATCATTATCAGCAGCACTTAAATGATCAGGCGACAACATCAGCAAGTGTTAGTTCACCAATTGGGGTTACTTTTACACTTGAGGATTGCGATGAGACCCCAGAGACTGCTGATGTAATGATGCCCACCAGTCCGACGCGCACGAAAATCAGTCCATTTAAATTCCCCACATCGGCAACAGTGGCGAGTTTTCCACCTACCAGAACGACAACCACTTCTCCAATGCATGAATTTGGTTTACGGCCGCGTGATGAACGAACGCGTAGCAGTATGCGGTCTGTAGCTTCAGGTGAGTTTCTGCTTCATTTTTGTTTATTAAAAAAAAACGATACCAAAGGTTTTGATTATTAGTTGGTTGACGATCAAAATGAATTGCTTTGCATACATTTGGAGCAGTATTTGCCAAAACGAGTGTATTTGGGCCATGAGGTCTCAATATTGAAATACTGTGAAAATTTCTTTTCACATGATATTTAGGTTATGTTCTTTTATATCAGATGTCACACCCACTTATCAAAAACCGCCCCACTTTCCTTCGGACAATGCTTTGTGTTTAATTTAATTTACTTATATTTACAATGGTAAATTGCACGGCGCGCCAAAAATATGTTAAGCCCTCAAGTGTTTGCCTTCAGAATTTTTTTTAATGGAGATCATATCACTCGTGGGCATAGTAAAAAGCTTTGATTTTAACCCCTGTGATGTGATGTTACTAATTTTAAAAGTCATATTCAATACACTGAACCAAATATCGTACATAAATACTATGTGTAAGGCTGTCAATTTCGAGTTGTGTCTCTTTAGTAGAATGTGTGCGATGTGTACATTAATATGTTTATACTTTTTTAAATTTTTTCATAGGAAATTTTTCTAGTTTACCCAATTTTAAGATGTTATTACAATGATTAAATCTTTTTTTTTCACTTTATCGTCAAATTTACTTACGTTTGTACTACTATGAAAAATCAGCGATACAACTTTATTGCTTTTTGACATGCAACGTAAATTGAGTTTTAGTGCGACAAACTATTTAAAAAAAAATAAAATTAATATTTATTTAAAAATATTTTGCTGCGCCTATCCATATAGCCTAACATGACCAGATATTACTCATCAAAACGCGGAGCAGAAAAAAGCTGATGAAACTTTTTTAAAGATTCGTTTATTTTTATGTATTCAAAAAAATCAAAGGTTCTCACTTTCACATCCCGGAAACCGTAGCAAATCAGATATTTCGAAATATTTTTAAGAAAAATGAGATGATATTTACTCAATTGTTAATATATACTTAAAAAAAAATAGTTCCCCACTTTCACCGAAAACCCTAGCAAAATAAGATGTTTTGTTTCCAATGAAAACGCCGACCACGCGTAGCAGAAATCAAAAAAAGACTTGCTCCGCGAAACGCGGATCATATGATCACGTTAATATAGCCAAATTATATCGTCAAAAATTCTCTAACATTAGTCAGCCTCTCTGTAGTTGGGTACAAAAGTTACATACATGTTCGTACCTCATGCGATTGAAAATAGGAGAAATCGATCTATCGACACGCCTAATACTGCACACTCAAATTTAAAACTGTATCAAGATTTTTCCAATATACGAACGACATGTTATATTTTGTTTTGTTATATTCATAGGTTATTGAATATTGCATGGAAAATTTCCACTTTACCAAATTTTACAGGAAAGATTTAAAAGTCAATTCTTTAATATTTAATGATAAAACTGTAAAAACTCCTTAGCGTTGGCAGGCGTGCCTGAAATTTTGATTTTATTTTATGGAATATTAAAGTTATAGGCGCAATGAATTGTTTCGTTGTTTCGCTTTGATGAACCTTATTTGATTTCAACTTAAATATAAATATTCAATGTTTAAAAATTAGGATCCAACCGTTGGTTAGTGGTTAAAGAATTTGAATTCTACACTTGAGATGATGAGGTGCATTTAATATGAGCTGAGGCACCTCTAGGAACCTCAGGAGTGGATTTAAAAAAAAAATTGTTAGTATATGCTTCCAAAAGCTTTTATTTGCCCACATACGAGTATATGTATTATGTGTGGAAACTTTCCAATTTTCTAAAACAAAGTATTAGATAATAGTTGTAGTCGGTCACCGATTCGTACGACAGACGGATGCGCCTCTCGTGCGGTCAGGCGGGTAAGTGGGACCGCAGGGACCGAGCGCGAAAAAAAAATATCTTTTTATAAATTATATGCTGCGCTTAAGCAGGAACTCAGAAACTCAGCAGGTGACTCTTAAATAAATGTTGCTTTTTGGAACTTTAAAGTGTCATCATGTCCAATTGATTTGTTTTGATCGCTCACACTTCTTCAATAAGATGAAATGCAATGTCCTTACCGTCATTGGATGACTTCTGAGTTAGAATTCATTGAGAGGTTTTAGGCCTCCTCTTTCAAAAACCAAGTCGATTTTCACTATCTTATACCATTTCTGCGGTATGGAGAATCCGCTAATCTCTAGAAATATGCCTGAGATATTTCACTATATATGCCAAATGACTGTCGCTTTTTTGACTGTCTGATTTCCTTTGTTAAGCGAAAGTTTATTTAAAATCTAAAACATTAAAACTATTTACAAATATCATCGAAAAAAATACATAATATACATTGAGTTAGGAAGTTCCAGAATATTTGCTTCAGGTTGTTCTGAGCAGTCGAACATTTTTATATTCATTTTCATTTCTATTTCCGCCATAGAATATCTCCAATGAAATAAACATTGTACTTTATGAGTTTCACTTAAATGTATTTTATCATAGTTGAATAAAAAATTAAACAAATGTATGAAAACGACACCTAAATACATAGTTGTCACATTTAAACGATAAGTTAGGGTAATCAACTATCTTCAGAGTTGCCAAGTCTTACTGATACTATTCGTGGACTTTTTTATATTTTAATTTTTTTTTAGTCACCAATGTTTTAGTCACCATGTTTAAAATGTAATTCCTAAAACGGTTACATTTTGTGTAGAAAAAATATATATTTTTTTTTTGCTGTTAATAAATAAAAAATAAAATTCATTTACCATATCATCGTTAAAATATCGGCTTTGCACTGATTTTTGAATTTCCACCCGAGCTTTGATATGGAATTCACGGCAAGGCCGGGTTTGTACCGGTCTTTTGGTTACCCTGACTATGAACTTAGTGGACCCAGTAACCTTAGAAATATTCATTTTGAAAAATCTGAGTTCTGCAATGGCGTTTGTAATCATCCGATTGCTATAAATTTGTAATGCTGTCTGTCACAACTTTCGGCAAAGTTCATTGAAACATAAAATATCAGTTCTTCAGATCTAATTATAGATCTAGGTCATATTGCAAAAGTAATAATTTGACCTCTACCTCTGACTCAATGTCCACGAAATGTTTCCTAAACGTTTAATTTCTTTATTTTGAAAATAGTTAACTTCCCCGCTAAAAAAAAATAGTTTTGGATTACCAAAACATTAAGCCTGTTATGAGAGTGGCAGATCTTTGATTACCATCTACAATAATGAGATCATAAATTGTAATGAAATGGGGCTATATTGATTTTCTTTGAACTAAATTTATGCTACCAGTATTGCTGTAGAGCCCCTAAGCAGCGCAGGGCCTATATACTAAGAAAAAAAAATCAATGATTTTATGTTTGATTCAATAAAAGACGCTTATGATTTAACGCCAAATCCGAAAAATTTTAAATTAATTTGTTTATTTTGATTTGGTTCAAAAAGAATCCACGATGATTCAAAGTGATAGCTGACATATGAAACAAATTGACAAAGTGTTTCATGTAAAATAATAAAAATTATTTTCAAATACCTTACAACTAAACAACTTCAAATTGCATTTTTAAGTTGTTTATGATTGAATTAAAATTAAAAAATGTTATTTTCAAGACTTTTTAAATTTAAAATTTATTTAAAGTTATTTGCGTCAAAAATAAACTGAAAAAATTTTATTTTTACTATTTTCAACTTCAAAACTTGCAGCTCTAAGTCAAAAATAAAATTTTCAATGCCATTTTCACTGAGGTTAGACAGTTGCCTACTTTGCTTTTAGTTTAATCCGGCTCAGTGCACGCCATGTAAAACATACATATCTATATGATAATTTTATTTTAAAAATACAAAAGAACAGTAGTGTTAAAATATCCATGGTCTTGTATGTTTTATATAACAATTATCTGCAGTAATCTTTGTATAACGGCTAATTTGATTTAATATCAAACCGACTACCCGCTACATATTCACAGGGTTTCGTGTTGGTTTTGATAATCACTCAATGAAAGCAGAAAATTGTTTATAATTGTCATTGAATGCTCACTCACTCACTCACAGTCAGTGATATATAGAACATACAGCTTGGCAACAACTAAAAATGCTCGCATACGTACATACGCACATATATATAATAATAAATCCTTTTAAAATGAAATATTAACTATAAAACGCAAAATGTTGTTAAACAACTTTTTTTTTTACTATTCATACCAATAGAGGGCGTCTATCTTGTGCCAAGCTCTGGCACCGAGTTAAAATAAAATTTAAGTTTGTCCATTAAAAAAGTAAATATTTTATTTACCCGGATACCTTTGTTACTACAATAAAATTTGATTTATTGTCTTTTTTTCAATCATCTTTTTTTTTGCTGTAATTTTAGCTTACGTTCCAAACACATACGATGCCAACAATTCCACCATGACTTCCACTTTTCCACATCAACTACTGCTACCCACCACATACGGTAATGAGCTGAGCGCAAGTTCTTACATTTATCGTGATCACGTGGCCAATCAAATATTCTCCGATGTTACATCTGTGCGTTCTTTAGCATCGATTGGCATTGGTTCGACTGATGGACGTAAATTGGTGATACGACGTGTGCCGCATACGCCCAATGAACTTTTCAATTTCGTGAGTCCACCGACGCCGCCGTAAGTTAAATGAGAACACATTTCTGATTTGTTTTAAGTAGCTTATTATGTAAACTTTTTAATGCAGAGTTTTTCGACGCCGTTTTTGATTGAGGCCATTTAGCAAAATCATATGACACGCTTAGATTTATTTAGAATTATAATTGATGACAATGTTTTATAGTTGGTTGTCTCGACTTGATAATTTCAACTTTTGTTTAATTTTTGTAATTTTACAATTAGTAGTTTTACTAATTATACACACGACGAAGGCCTATTTAATTTATACATCAAAAGATGAGTCTAAGCCATTTCCTCTTTAATTTTAAAATATTTTTTAATAAAAAAATTTTAAGTTGTTTGATCGTATGTAAGCCAAAAGCAGGCTTTATTGGTTGCTTCATCAACACAATTCTTTAGCGGCTAAGATTGCCTATGAGATTATGCTTATTTCTCCAAGGACTGTATTTTCCAGGCGTGGTTTATTGCGAATATTACTTATATGTTTCGCAATTAAAAGAGATTGCTACATTACTGAATATAATAAATGTCAGTCAAATTTTCCGACCGATCGTGTAGATCAAATGTATACACCCCCGCACTGTCGTGGAGCAGTCAAGTGAGTGTTAGTATAGTAGACTTCATCGACTCCAACACTGCTTTTGATAGCATCGGTGCAATTGTGTATGGGATGCATTAAACGTACAAAGCGCAGCACTCAAGATCATTAACCTCAATAGGGCTTAATACTAAGACTTGAGGTGTTGAGTCTTATAAAACGGGAAAAGATTTGAAGGATTCACTAATTACTGCGTACGATGACCGAGTTTTGTCAAGGTACTATGCTCCCTGATGAGATAGAGAACATAAGAAAACCTAAATTTAATTTAAGCAATGCCGAATTACATGCTTATAAGCAACTTGTTGGTGTACGGCAGGATATTTTTAGAAACTCTCAGCCTCTCGAAACTAATGCCTAAACTCAGTCTGATGTTCTGTTTTTCCAGGAAGTCCAGATTGCATACGTTAATTTGAAGAATGAAGATCATAAAGTGCTTTTAAGGTTCACCAATCTTCCGTAGTAATGGACGGACTTTGTAACTGGAGTCTTTCAAAAGTTTTGTGTCATTTATTTCTATCGTTGTGTGTAACAAGCCATAAGCCTTCTTGGGATTACCTTTGCAAGTTCATGATATTAAGTAGAAGTAAAAATTTGTTTGATTTTGGCTATAATCAGGGTCGTATTCGGAACAATTTCAATGCATTTTATGTTTTGATATGGAAACGTTGAAAATACTTTTTGGGCATCATTTAAGATGGCTCCAGTACCCCAAAATTATCTTATTTTGCGCATTCACAGCCTTTTGTATTCATCGGTGCCAGGGTTGCCAAGTTGGAAAGATGGAATCCGAAACCTTCCCAAAATAAAATAATTTTTCCTTAAAATGGTAAAAAATTTTTGTGGGAAAAAATAAATATTTTTAGTAAAATGTTGAGGACCTTTTTTTTTGGTCAGCAATTTAAAAAAAAAATAATGTTATCGTCAAAAACTTTTTTTTTGATTATTAAAACATGATAATCAACAAAAGTCATCCGATTCTGGGCTTAGCCGTGTCAACTCCGACCACTTGGCAAGATCGGCAAGAAAAATTTTAAAGTGAAATCAAAACAGGCACTGTCAATATCCATACTACATACCTTTGGTCCTGTTCAAAATTAATTTTTTACCTAGCCTCATTGATTTTAAGAAAAGTAGCCAATTGAAATCAAGTTTTCAATTTCTTAAACAATTCCTTAGAATGGAGTTGAAACGAAAAGTATTCACTCCCACACAGCTCTGCCATTCAGCAGACTTATTACAGCGCCATTTCATTTGCATATTTATATGACTAAAAAGCTCTTAAGTCTTTAAAAATTCTTATCCAAATAAGAACATACAATCCGATGGAAAGTTAAATCCAAATATGAAGCAAAAAAATTCTTGTTAAAAATATGGTTACCGTATCACCATCTTAAAAAGCCCAAACAAATAATGCAAACAAAATCATAAAAAAAATTGTTGATAATACTTAATATAACGTAAGATTATTTAACAAAAATAAAGTTCATAACAAATTAAATAAATAAAGCTTTTTCAAAAAGATTTTAACACATTTTACCATAATCGCAATTGTGTACATACAGCGTGCACTAATAAATCATTTTACTCAAGCACATGATATTTCGATGCCCCTGAGAAATGCCACATTCGAAACGTGCCTTTGTTTTTTTTTATTTCTGTTTAACAAAAAACGCAAAATAGTTACAAAAATAAAATATAAATTTAAATTTAATTTCATAACTAGCAGGCCCATCGTTTTCACACGCCGAGAATCCGCTGAATTTTATATTGGAAGGGAAAATTGTTTTAATAGCAAATTAACACCATAATCATGCACTAAATATTTTCATTGTAAATTATTTAACACAATTTTTAAAATTAAAACACGAAAATAAATACATATATGCAAATGAGCCTAAGTGAGTTCTTTGCAAATAGTTTTTTTTAAGATTTTTATTAACTTTATAAATATAGTTAGTATATCGTAAGCGAGCAAACCGAAAAGACGGCTCAAACAATTTTAAACGATAAAGTGGCGCTTTTAGTGTGTTAAATCTTGTAGTTGATAATGATGTGAATAGAGCATTTTAATATATTACTGTACAAGTTATTCCTTAAAGGATAATACTAAAATTATACTGAAAACACAAAACGAGTTTAGTAAGGCAGAATTTAGCTTAAAATATGCCACATCGTTTTGGAGATACTGATTCATCGAAGCATTCGGAGGAACCATCATATTATCGCTATAATCGTATAGCAAAAATGTAAGACCTAAATGCTTTACGTCATTGGTATTGTAATTTTTATTAATTTTTGTGCAAATTACAATGTTAAGGCCAATGAACTTTAGCTTAGTTGAAATAACAGCGTATAACAAATATTTATACAGCTTAAAAATTTAATTTATGTGAAAACAAAAACTTTTCCGTCAAAAGCACGAAGAGTATTGAATATTAAAAAACCGCTCAAAATGTCACAAAAAAAATATTTCGCAAGAGTGAAAGATTCCAAAGTATTAAAATAAAGTTCTTGGTAGCTTTTTACTTAGCTGAATTTTTGATATTTTCGCCAAAAAATAAAAGGAAACATCGTCTAAAAGTGATAGTAGCAGGAGACCAACAGATTTTCATTGTGATCATGTGACTAAGAAAAAGTATAGAAATATTTCAAAAAGGTTGAATAAGTCGGAAAAATTAGAAAAATATTGAATAAAGTTGAAAGAGGCTGAAAAAATCGATGAAAGTTAGAAAGTTTAAAAATCAGTGAAAAAAATATGAAAAATGTTGAAAAAACGAAAGGGTGAATCAATAAGTCCGTGCCCTTTTTGAATGAAACATAGTTTTTTTTGGCAAAAATTGGTTTTTATTTTTCAATAAAGTCTCCTTTTAGCTCAACACACTTCGTTCAACGTATCTCCAAATTTTTTATTCCTTCCAAACTCCCAAAAAATGAGGATTTGTCGAGGTCCTCAAAATAGTCATTTGTTTGAGCAGTAATTTCTTCGTTGGAGCTAAGTCTCTCTAATCGAGCCATTTCTTTATTTTTGGAAATAGAAAATAGTCACTATGGGCCACATCTGGAGAATATGGCGAATGAGGTACCAATTTGTAGCCCAATTAATGGAATTTTGCCGCTGAGACTACACACGTCTCACGAATGCGTTTATGGTTAATTGAGAGCAAACGCGGCACCCAACTTGCGGATAGATTCTAAAACCCAACTGATCATCTAAATCGGGATCATATGAAATGCCTTTGCATCAAAAATCTCACGCACTTTCACTCTTCGATCGGCCAACAGCATGTTTGGACAGTTTCGGTTGAATTGACCTCGGTCAGCGTCACTAGTGCTTGTGCGACCACAACAAAACTCAGTAAGCCAATTTTTTACCATTGAAGTTGATGGTGCAGAATTGCCATAGTACTTATCAAGCTTTTCCTTGGTTTGAGTGACGGTTTTTTTCGCAATAAATAATATTCTATGAACACTTGAAAATTAATTTTTTTCCATTTTTACAAAAATCCACGAGGTTGTATGCTATGAACACCTGTTTAACGTCAAGTTAATGACGAAAGTGTCTCAAAATTTGACAGTAGTCTATTAACAGATGGTATTTGACGGGAGCAGTGTTGGATTTCATGTAACTACGAGGAAAGTACGAAAAGTTATTATGTATACTTTCTGATCCGCCCTCGTATATGTTGTCGAACTATGGTATAAAATGGTTAATAATTGAAGAGCTTCATGACAAATCGGTATAAGTCCATTCGAATGATTTTTTTGATGAAAACTGAGAGAAATAAACTGTTCTCGTTTAAAATTATATAAAATATTTAAAGTTCATTCGCTAGGTAAATCGATATATTAAAAAACATTTTGGATTTGAAGCATCTCTGGGATAGTGCATTTCACTCCAAACGCTTTCTAGCAGTTGTCATTTCTTTTGAAGATATTTCATACTCAGACCTTTCAAAAAATTAAATCGAGATTTTGGCACAGTGATATTAAAAATTACCCTTAAGTTGTTAAAATAAAATCGGCCGTAAACTTAGTGCTGCAGAACATTGTGTCAGTTGAGCGCAAAGTTGCAAGCAGTTTTTTTCGTATGGACTTAAAGTCACTGATTCCGAATCTGGTATTCGCCACGCATCACGTCAGGTTTTGCTTTAAGCACTAATTTTTTATGTTTTTTCTTAAAGAATAAAGTAACTGACGTGATAAGGTTATAAATAGAATAGAAATTTTATGAAAATAAGAGAAAAACCATTAAAATAATTTTTTTTTGTTTGCTTTCCTTATATTCTAGGTCGAGTAATCAAAAAATAATTTAAGGTTTAAATTAAAGTGGAGCCTCATTTAGAATAGCCCCAAACATTTTTTGGATTTATTTTTTTATTTATTTTCATACCACAAATAATACTTTTCTTATTGATATGGAGGTAGCGTCACAAACAATTTAACGTATTTGCGTAATTTTCAAAAATGGCATTTTAGTTAATTGACAGCCGTCTGAACACAGTTTTGCTGCTCAACAAGCGGCACAGAGGAGCACAGTCAGGCAAAACTAAGTTTTTTTTCACAATCTCTGAAGAAGAAATAAAATTGCTGAAACTGGGTGCCCCAAGATATTTTATCGTTGAATTTAAGTTCACTGCAAATTTTCTGTTCACGCTCGATGAATTGAAATTAAAATTTTTGAGTTCCAAATTTCGATTACTGAAATAGAAATGACAAAAGATCTATATCTCTTGCTATGGAATTGAGTAAGTCAATTCCGAGTTCAAATCTTTTTGGATGGTATCAAAACTTTTTAGA
Source organism: Meiosimyza decipiens (assembly GCA_963680825.1). NCBI lineage: Eukaryota > Metazoa > Arthropoda > Insecta > Diptera > Lauxaniidae > Meiosimyza > Meiosimyza decipiens. The sequence continues at coordinate 71,196,017 of OY804260.1, read as the reverse complement.
GTCAAATTTTGATGAAATTGAAAAAGTCGATTTCAAAATTTCCAACTCCTAGGAATTGTAATTTTTAAGAAATTTGAAATATTGGAAAATATTCCTACACAGCTTTGCTTTATGCTGATATAGAGTGTAGTATTTTATTATAGAATCGAAAACACTATAGCTTGGACACAGTTAAGAACCACCAAATGCAAAAAAAATGATTTCCTATCTTTAGGGTGCAGAGGTTATTTTGATAAATAAGAAAGATTATATTTTACAACAAAATTCCGATAGTGGTGAGATTGAAGAAACTATAAATGGTAACAGCCCATGTCAAAATTATTTTTGTTTGAAATTTTAGTTCTGTAGATATTTTTAGAGCGTTTAAAATTAAAAATTGTTTTTATTAGTTATTGAGTGAATCCGCAATGAAAACCAAAAAGTAAGTAATTATAAACAGTGCACTTTTATATTTTTTTTGAAAACAAAGAGGCGGATAAACCTTTGACTTGTTAACATAGCTTATTTTTTTGATCTAAAATAAATAATGGTTTCTTGGGACCTTTTGTGAATAAAAGTATTTGTTTCAATTGATACAGAAAGCTCGTTTATTAATTTTAGACTTCACTAGATTGAGTGCACCATTCCATTTCTCGAAAAATTAGCTTACACCAATTAATGAGGTATAGTAAGGTTAAAAATATAATATAAAGGAACACGTCCATGGAAAACGATCCCTACACATAGCTCCGAATGGTGACCGAAAATGTTCCTAGAAATTTAATTTTTGGTTCTTACCGCACCAAATACTTGAGAGTTTTTGACAAAAAATCGGCTCAAAAAGAATCCGTATGTTGCCCGGAGATGGGCCAAGTATATTAAGTAACGTCTTTAGAGAGGGGGGAAAGAGGGTTAAGAAATGTAACAGTTTGTAGCTCAGGCTTATGTGATAGGTTTTGACACACGGAGGGATCAAAAATTTCGAAAAATGGCCCCCAGCCAGTTCGAGCTTTTTTCATCGTTTGGAACAAACAAATCAACTAGAATGATTGAATTTTATAAAAAAACGTGTCCAAATATGTTCGGAATGGTTCCCGACAATATTCCAAGCGCCAAAGGTACATTTAAACCCTTTCTCCATCGCTTTCAGAATGGAAAAGTTTTTTTGACAAATGTCTTGAAAATGTGTTGATCGAAAAAGATTTAAATCAAAAATTATAGCTATTTTGGTTTCAAAAAAATTAGTTCACAGTCCTACAACTAATTTTCTTTTTAAGGTTCGAGTAGTGTTTCCATTAGATTTTCGTGTGCTGATTACGAGCAAAATGATCAAAAAATTCCATCACGTTAGGTTTACGAGATATTTTAGCTTGAAGGTACAAAAAACACTGATTTTTGACATGTTTGAGGATATGTAGCACCGTGTATTTTTTTCAAAAAACTAAGTTAAAAAACAAATCTTTTTCTTTCAAATGCCATTAAGTTTGCCTAAATACCATTTACTGGTCAAAGTTTGTTAACTTATCACTATTTATTTCTAAGTAAAGAATCTGTTTTGTTTAAATCAAATATTAAAAAAACAGCAAAAATAAACGTGCGCCTAGCAATCAAATAAATACATACATATTAAAATCAAAGCACGCTTTTAAATATTTCAACACATTTTTAGATATCATTGATAAAAAAAAATTTATGACAACCTAATAAATGAGGCTATAAAGATACTTGAAAAGGTTTTAAACTTAAGATAACATAGTATGGCTTATACATAGGTACATATAATGGCTTATTAACTTCTTTAGTAGTAGTAATAAAAATAGTGGAGTTTAATAACCGTCATTTTTAATTATTGAATTATGAACAATATGAGTAAAAATCACAAGTTGATGACAGCAGCGGATTAAGGTATGGTTAGAAGGGACTTATAACCTAAGGCTCAAGGGAGCCAACAACTCGTATAAAATTAAACTTTGTGTTAGGGGGTTAAGGCAAAATAAAGGACTTTTGGTCTTTTAAGGACAAACGAAACAATATAGCCTTTTCATTTCGATGAGACTGTTAATACACATAACCAGAGCCTAGTGAGGTATTTTTCCATTTTTTGTTCATTGCAGGTGAAAAGCTTTTTATTTTTTAAATAATCTTTTTTTGTTGTGATCAAAAAAAAACTGTTAGTGGGGACCCATTTCTACTTTTAAGCACCAGGCCCCTCAACGTTTTAATCCGCCGCTGTTTGATTATAAGTTGCATATATCCTTACAATGTTTTACAACATTTTTAATGTAAAATACACATTACGCAGCGAAGTAGAAGTAACTGCCTACAACATAAATTAATAAAGAGTCGTTCGAGCTATAACTTTCCATTGAATATAGCTACTTTAGACTTCCACTTACTACTTCTATGCAAACAAATTTAAAATTGAAGCGCTTCCCAAAAATGCATTCAAATGATGTACATATCATTGCTAAATTAAAAAATTCAAACAAAGTTTTCATAGTTGCGGTGCAGACGAGTGGTCCGTATTTTGTAGGGTAGGGCATATTTTATTTCTAAAAGCTGTAGTACATACAAAGAGCTTTTATATTATGTACATCATTCATTAGTAATGAGAACGCATTTTAATTTTATTTTGATGACAAGATTTTATTTTGATGACAAGATAACGCTAATAGGATAACCTTTCAAATACGAGTATTAAGATTTTCTATCGAGAAATCTCTTTAAATTCACATAGATTTTATGTAGTATGTAAGCAACTCATTGCTTTAATCAAATAAGATGTCAAACCTCTTCTATATATTTTGCATATAGCAAATTCCATAGATTCCTTGCCTTAACAGATATTACAAACTAAAAAATTCTTTAATTTATTATTTCAGACCACCCGGTTTCGATGATGACGATGATAGTTTTATGGATATGTCCGATGAGACAGCTAACTTAAAACCGCGTCAACAGCATTGGGCCAATAAAATGCAATTCGTTTTAGCTTGTATTGGCTACTCAGTCGGCTTGGGAAATGTTTGGCGTTTTCCCTACATGTGCTACAAAAGTGGCGGAGGTGAGTAAAAACTTCTTCCCACATCAACTTCTATTTTAATTAAAATTCTTTTGTATTGCGCATCACAGTATACCATTATTTAAAGTTTCATCTCGATTTATAACAGCATTCTAAGCAAATCCAAAAAAAAATTTATATCTAAAGCTTAGATTACTTTAAATTATTTTACATATGAGAAAAATAAGCCCCACAAAGAGAAAATGCCGACTTTAATTTATAACGAATCTCATAAAAATTGTATGCTGCCTGGCATTGCGTCAAATTATTTCAGCCGACGCTAATGATATCTTTTAAGTAAAGGAAAACATTATTTTCTCTATGTAAAAATAAAGTGAAACTGTCCACAACGTTGTACATTCAATTTCCGGTAAAAATTTGCAAGTTGTAAAATGTATCTATGTGCTTACATATGAGTAGCTAGCTACATGGAAGGAAAAAAGATAAGAAATCATCTGATTGTGAGAAAAAAAAAGTTTGAACCTAAAGAAAGCGCTTAAGATAAGCGCAATGACGAACGTGCATATGTCATTTATTTACAAAGCACTGCAAGTAAATATGTAATCATTTGCACTACTTATTTCTTAAAAATATCGAAAAATCCACAAATCAGTGCAGTTTTTCAATGAACGACATTCTTCTACGGTAAGGCTCTCATATTGATGTTATCAGCAAAATAAATCAATTACATAAACTGACTTCTTATCGAAGTTTCGATTTACGATTACTACTTTTTTATGGGCTCAGAGGCTTTTAGACCGCTGCATTAGTTCCTGAACTGACGCTAATGCCTGGCCACATCTTTCCAATAATGCCAAACGAAATCACCATTAATGGGCCAGGCTGTCATTTCTTTTCGATACTCACTTAAAGGTCTTCTTTGCTGAAGCTGCACGAATGCTTTGGATGGGTTTCTTTTAAATTATATTCACATCATTATACAATTGGTACTTATCTCATTGGAATCTTCTTCACTTTTATGCACAGAAACAAATCTGTGGTCAAAAGGAAAAACTGCTAAAGTCGGAGTTAAGGCCAATTTTAGATTAGTTCTGGATGCAAGTGCTCTTTGTTTTTAACGAAAGTTGTTAAAATTTGTTTAGGCCTTGATATTGCCAAAAAATAGGAAGTGAGTTTCACCATGATCTAATGGAAAATTGGCCTCAACTCCCTCCGTACTTAAGTCGACTTAAGCAGCTATTCCTTTTTGCCACAGAAATATTCAACGCAAGATTTTCATCTCGATAGACATAAGCACGTGTTGCGCAACTCAGCTTGGCACAACTGCCAATAATTATATACGTCGGTTAGTGCCAAAAATTAGAAATGGGCATGGTTGCCAAGTTCTACCTGACCCCGTAAGAATTTAAAATTTCTGAAAAAGTTAAGAATTGGAGGACAATTATGGAGTTATTAGCACCTTCCTCTCTTAATCTTGCCAAATAGATGTTAAGCAATTGGCAAAGCCAGATCTAAGCTGAGAGTGAGTGCTTTATATGTTTCCCCGCAGCTGTCTATTTCATCTGCTATTGACGGAAGTCAACCACTTCGCTTGGTAAGACGTCGGCTCCGATACCACCGCAACAGAGTTTATCCGCTTTAAAGTGCTATATATCTTGTTAAATTGAGTGGACCTGGCTTTATAAGCCCATGAGCAGTTATTGCTCTTTTGTACTTTATCAGATAATTACTGTCTATCAGTATTTTGTTAGGGTCCTGATGACCGACAGACAGCAACTGTTTAAAAACCAACTTGTTATGTTCCCTACCATCAGCATTTTGGACTCAACATCTAGATACTTCGTTCGTATAAGATGGCAATTGATTGAAGTACAGAGAATCACGTTCACTGACAAACAGCTTCCATATGGACTTCTTCTCTTACACGATTTATTTACTATTGGAATGATTTTTTCTTTTTTTACAAAGCCCCAAATATGCCGGTGAACTTAACTGAGCAGCATTATGGTTATTAGATATTCTGATTTCTTTTGACTTCACATCATAGGTCATTATTTACTTTCCAATTTTATGGACTGACCGTATGAAATTGCGTTTGTAACTTATATGTATAATTCTGGTCGCTTCTGCCTATCTTCATTTACATTCATATTTTCTTGGCTGTCAGTTTAACTGCCAGCCTGGCCATTTGTGTATCTTACATTTAAATTACAACTCTGAATTATGAACTCACTCATATCACAGGCTAGTGTAAAATAGTATAGGTTTCTTTATAAAATAATTTATTCAAATTTGCTTTAACTTGCATTATATTTATTGTCTTGTTAGTTTTTATTGTTTGATTTTTCCGTTTCTTTCTTTTTTCTTTTCAGGCGTTTTTCTAGTACCTTATTGCATTATTTTAGTAGTTTGCAGCATTCCACTCTTATTTATGGAATTATCTGTCGGGCAATATACTGGACGCGGACCTATTGGTGCGTTGGGGCAGCTGTGTCCGCTATTCAAAGGCAAGTATCTACGGTAGAAACTTTGTATTGTTGGCTTGATTTTTGGCATCAATGAACGTCTGACTTCTGTACTAACAATTAGGGCTTAGGACCTTGATAAAAGCAAAAAAAAAATTATAGATCCTATGGTAACATTTATTTAGATTAAAGTTTCAATTAGTTTCAAAACCAAATCGCTTAAACCAAATAGTGGACTGTTCTGATACAACGTATCCAGTCCCCCTCTTAGAAGCAACTCGACTTAATATCGGAACCGACTAATATCTACGCACCTAAAGTCATACAAGCTATCAAGGAAATATGACACAAGATCACAGAAGAGGTTTAATGTTCTCTATAGAAGTCCAAGACTCTGCTCGAAAATCTTTCTCCATGTCTTGCAATCCGCTTTTAGCCAGTTATAGCAGCTACAACCAGTTTCCGTCCTTAACATCTTGCGGTTGGCATGCTAACATTTTCCTTGTCCTGAAGAATTAGTAGTCTTTTTTCTGGAAAGTCTATCAATATGTGAATATTAAAATGCTTTGTAGTCTTATTGAGAGACTACAAGTATGGCATTTCAGGATCACAAATGAGTTAAGGAAGATTGGTTTTATAATAGTTTGAATATCCGTATAAGTGTTCTTTTGTGCACAAGATTTCTACTGATCGAAGATACTACTTATTATATTAAATTGCAATAAGCTCAACAGCCTGAAACACCCAACATTGCTTAGGTATATCTAAGCTATAGCTTTACAGCAATGCTAAACGTCAGTATTTTAGAGTAAATTTCAGAAAATACTTCAATATTTAATTTGGAGTTGTTCATGATGAAGTTGGCTGGCAGCCCTTCAAGTAGTTCTTCTTGCCAGTCGTCTCTAAATGAATTTCGAATGAGATTATGTGAGTAGTGTAGACTAACATCAATGAAATAAAAGAGAGAAATATCCTTTTTCTTCGTCAGGAGAATGAATACTTCTTCTTAGTCGAATGGCAGCGCTAGCTCAGCTGGAGAACGAGATGAAGTAAAACTTGCAGTGTAGCAGTAGCTGTAGTCCGAAGAGTACTACTGTGACACATGGAAACAGTCCTGTATAACACGTTATGTTATTGTTTACAAATGAAGCCACCAAACCGTATGATTCGCTGTATAACTGCTGTAAGCATTCACTAACCGCTTTTGTAGCTAGCCAGTCACTTTCCTAACTCTTGCGATGGCATTCTGCCTCCAACTCAGCTAACCATATGAAATCTTTTACGGTGCCAATAATTACAGGTGGCTCACTATTAAAAAGTTTACGACTAACAGGAGCTTATTTAAAGCATCTTCTGCGTAATGAATATATTCTGAACTAATCGATCCAGCATTAATTTTATAGCAATAGTTGGGACGATGATTTCCAAAAAGTAATGCATCAGTTTTGTGAAATTTTACAGATATCGTAAAATTCTGTACTTCATTTGTTATCAAAAAATTTTGGAAAGAATCACATTTTCAAATGCGAACTTAAATAAACTATTTCGAATATTTGAACCAACTTGTTTTTTCTGCTGTGATGGTTATATTAAAAAACAATGTTTTTATTCAGTATTCGATCGTCCGTAAATAAAGTGGCTCAACTTCGGATTCTTTAGAACCCTTCTCCGCATAAACTTAAGAGGTTCTTTCCGTTAAAGCCTCCCCTCCAACTACAAAGGTTCGTGGTTTATGGACAGCTCCCAATTGATTTATTACGGGTGTATTTGTATCTTTTTCTGCTGTATTTATATACAACTAATGGAAATGATATTCAGTGCAAAATTATATTAGGCGTCAAAAGTATAAACAAGTCACTTGAAATCATTAATCATTTCTAAACCAAAATCTTAATTTGTATTACGCTCTATTACTTTATAACATTTTTTAAAGAACTATATCCCAAAAGCGTACGAACAATTTTTATGAGCAATTTTTATTCTGTCAGGCTTCCTGTTTTTTATAATCCTATTAAAGATACTTTAAAGATTAAAATTGATTGTAGTTTTTATTATGTACACACGTACATGTGAATATTTACTAAGCGTTTACACATTATATTAATTAGCATGTTCTCTACAGTTGACTGATCTACATATGTAAAAGATGGAATATGCTTATTGAAAAAAATATAATAATTAGATCATGGGATCGTCAAAATGAAAATTGTACAATTTGTAAAATGTAGTTTTCCCTTTGTTAGGCATCGCTTACAGAATCTGCTTTTGAGAACCTTGACAATGAACTTTCAATGGTAATGGTATTCGCTTGCTAATTATTGAAGTATTTGGGACTTAAGATTTTTGAAATACAAAAACAGTTATTTGACGCAAAGGTTGTTGCGTACACAGACAGTATTCATAGTATAGAGATACTAAACTACTTAAGTATACGTTTAAAAACTTATTGATTACAAGCATAGGCGAGATAAAATTGATTGACACAAGCTAATTATAAATACAACACTGAATCGTTGTCCGCCGACTTAATATTTCGCTAATTTTTTGGATAAAATTCAATTTTGAAGCCAATTTTCAAAATAAATTGGTAAATCAAGAAACTTCATTTTTTAAGATCGAAGTAATAAATTTGACATAACCTGACAAGGTCAAACTGAAAACTGAAAAATATATATTTTCGAGGTAATCTGAGAAAACCGATTGCTGAATCGATTTTGAAAATTTTCTAAACTCTTTAAAGCAGATTTTTTTCAAACAGCTTAATGCCCAAAAAATATATAAGAGGCGTCATAATACAATATACGGACCACTGCTCTAAATTGCAACTACATATGAAATGTTAAGATAAAAATGTATTATTGGGTAATAATATGAATATGAATTTTTGTATAGAGACTTGTCTTGTTTATTATATTATCTTAAGGGTAAACAACTCCGCGTACCGATTTCGTTTGATTTGTGTATGAGCTTTAACACAAATCAAACAAAAATATTTATGAAAATTTGAATGCATTTGTTAAAAAAAAAAAGATATTGCCCACTTTTAGAGCACATCCAATGCATGTTCCGTATTCCTGTAATGGCTATATTGTCAAGTGTTATTTCTAATAAAAAAAAAGCGAATCTTCAACTTCGGTTACATTAAAAACATTAAATCCAACTAAATGGACAGGTCGTTTCGATGCCATTTTTGCTTTAATAGTTTGGTTTGTTGAATTTGAAGCTAACCAAAACTATTCTCTTAAATTCCAATTCAAATGAGAGAAATGAAGCTATTTCGCTAAAGAAGAGCGTCATTCAAATGCTTTAAAGCGTTTACTAGTCTGTCTGGAAGATGCTCGTCAAGACCCCGAGAGCTTGTTAAAATTGAAAATATTCTATCGTGTATTTGACATTATCATTAATCAACTGAGATTCCCTTTACTTGGAATGAGCGAAATTGTTTGGACAAATTAAAATCTGCATTGAAATTGTTTCCAATTTCAGTGTCTTGCAATTTTCACTTTGCTAAATTTGAATGATACCGATTTATTGAAATAGGCTTTAGAATCTGTTGATTTACTTATGTACATATGCATATAAAAATATGAAATATCGGACTCGTTAGCCGAACAAATTCAGTTTTCGATAGCCAAAACTGCAAGAACTATGACAATACAACAGTGTGAGTTTGATGAGGGGGACTAAGAATAAAATGCATACATATATTCAAATATGTTTGTGCATGTACATATACTTATGTACATTATGTGAATATATGAAACTTTATTTACAAACAAAATTACTGCTTTTTTGGCTGACTTACCTGACTTACTAGCTTATTTTCAAAATTGTAACCAACAATATTTCAATTCAACAGTTCTACCAAAATTCACAATTTTAACTGTTTCCTGTTAAGTGTTGCCAGATTGTTAGAATTGAAAACCTATGCATGTATGTGAAGACTGAGAACCTTCGTAAGCATGGGACTAAATAGTTGTGTAACTGAGTACTCGTAAAGATTAAAATAAATATTTCTTTGCTTTAATCAGCTAATTATTATTTATTACAATTGAGCATTAATTATATCATCGAACCAACTTGTCTTTGTAATGATGGTTTAATAAAAAATTATGTGTATAAGTACATGTTAATTTAGTAAATAAACCGAACTACATAAAAATTGATTGTAAAAAATAGAGGTGCCCATTTTAACTAAACCAATTTTTCGTTTTGATGGTGCTGGTGTCATCTCAAAATATTTTAATGAAAAGCAAAACACCATTGAGTAATGTGCAATGACTTTCCGTAAGTAATATTACACTTCTGCAAAATATTGTAGCTTAATTCTTACTATAAAAACTTCTTAAGAGCTATTGCGATTTATTTCAAGAATTGCATTTAAAATAGAACCATCACTAATAGAGCTAATTACATAGCTACAGCTTCTTTAAATCGCATGTCAATTCTTTCTACGATACCTTTGTTTAATCATTATTATAACATAACCTTTTCAAAAGGTCAAATCAAGCTTATATTGAAAACTAACTGCACGCGGCGATATTCGCATTGGTTGACCTTCCTCCACTATTTATAAAAAGAACAACATAGTGATGCCAATGACTTTTCTCAGCTTACCCTTATAAGTTATATTCAACGTTTCGATGGCGAATACAACATTTTTTTAAGTGTTGAATGGTTTTTCAAGTTCATGTTTTTCCTATGATATACTCAGTAATTCATGTTAACCACCTTCTCGCCTAACATTGTAACTCTATCTTATGCTTATATCTAAAAACAGGTGCTGGACTGGCTAGTGTAGTTGTTTCATTTTTGATGTCTACATATTACAGTGTTATAATAGGGTATTCAATCTATTACTTCTTTACATCATTTAAGCCATATATGCCCTGGATTGACTGTAATAACAGGTAACTATGCATTACTATTTTTAGCATTAAAAAAAACTTAAGCTTCCAACAAACTGTAGATGGAATACACCAGATTGTTGGGTACCACAACGTAAAGAAGCGAATATGACTGCACCGAATACATCACGCACGCCATCGGAGGAATTCTTCGAGTAAGAAAAACAAATTCTATAGGTCAACAAAACTTAAATTTCTTCTTATTTAGAAACAAAGTATTACAAATTAGTAAGGGTATTGAGTATCCCGGTCAAATGCGTTGGGAATTGTTTGCTTGCTTGATTTGCGCCTGGATGATGGTTTATTTTGCAACGTGGAAATCAATAAAATCATCAGCAAAAGTTCGCTATTTTACCGCTACATTTCCCTTCTTTCTTATTGTCATACTGTTAGGACGTGCTATTACACTTGATGGCGCAGATGAAGGCTTACGTTATTTCTTCCGACCCAATTGGAATGAATTGAAAAACGCGAATGTTTGGATTAATGCCGCTTCGCAAAATTTCAATTCATTAGGCATTACTTTCGGATCTATGATCTCTTTTGCCAGCTACAACAAATACAACAATAATATTGTACGTGACACAATATCAGTTAGTTTAGTAAATGTTGGCACAAGTCTTTTGGTTGGTGTATTCGCTTTTGCCACATTGGGAAACTTGGCGTTGGAACAGAATACAAATGTTAAAAATGTCATTCATGATGGACCTGGTTTGATATTTGTGGTTTACCCACAAGTAATGGCGAAAATGCCGTACGCACAACTTTGGGCGGTGATGTTTTTCTTTATGTTGCTGTGCTTGGGACTAAATTCGCAGGTAACTACTTGTAAAATTTAAGTTAATGTAGTACACACGAAGTTTTTGAAATTAAAATTTTGCTCATACATATTACCCGGTTTTAAAATTCGATTTCATGTTTTCAAATTGCTTCATTTAGTGTTGCAAAATTTGTGAAAGGACCCCACACTTTGTGTATGTTAAGGCCGTCGTACGGTCAAATTTTAGAATTAAGTAGTTTTCACTTGGGTTAAAAATCCTTTCCCTGAGGGTAAGCAAAGATGAGGCCGACATATATGCTGCGGATTCGCCCTGCATTTTCAGGAAGATAACTTCGGAGCAGCAGATATATGCGAATCAGGCGGTTAGCCAAGTTATGAACCAATTAAGTTTCAATCATTTTTATAACACAGGGGAACACTGATTTTACTAATCGCAATCAGCGGCTCCAGATTTTTCGTTTTCAATCATTTTTTTCAACTCAAACTAAATGAATCTATATTTTGATTTTGTTCACTTTTCTTTCTCCACATTACTATGATTTTCGTTAAATGTATTAACGAATAGTAATAGAATAGTGTTTTTGTTAGTCACTTCTAAAGTGAATTGTAAGTTTTTTATGTAATAAAATTGAAATATGAATAAAAAGCTCGTACTTATTTAAAATACTTCTTTGTATACAAATACTTCATATGGGGGCGGGTGATAGCTGATGTATGTATATATATATAATTGGTTTCTCAAATTTTATTGTTTTAATAAAGCTTATCGAAAAATTTTGCTGAATATAATAGCGAAATTGCAAACTTCTATTTTTCAGACTTTTTACTCACTGACTCAGTTAAAATTATATAATTTTTACAGTTTGCCATCGTTGAAGTGGTCGTGACCTCGATACAAGACGGGTATCCGAATTGGATAAAGCGTCACTTAGGCTATCACGAAATTGTTGTTTTGTTTGTCTGCGTAATATCTTTTGGGTTCGGATTGCCAAATTTAATACAGGTATGTGAAAATATTTCTAAAAATGTTAGTTTTGATATAACTAAGATTTTAAATTGCCCAAAATTGGTACAAAATAAAAAAAATTTTGCCCATATGCAGCCATATTATTTTTAATAAACTCTCGAACCTTTCAGGGTGGTATTTATTTCTTTCAACTAATGGATCATTACGCGGCGTCTGTGACTATTATATTTTTGGCATTTTGTCAAATGATTGCCATAGCTTGGTTATACGGAACCGGACGTCTTTCAAAAAATATCAAACAAATGACCGGTAAGGCGCCCTCACTCTACTTTAAGTCATGTTGGATGTTTTTTGGTCCATGTTTACTGTTTGTAAGTCAAAAATCTTAACACACAATTTTATATTGACTTTAAATTTTTAAATTAAAAGGCAATTTGGGTTTTAAGTTTGATTAACTACGAAGAGCCTACCTACCATAATGGACAATACAAGTACCCTGAATGGGCATACGGCATTGGTTGGATGTTTGCTTCTTTGTCACTTGCCTGTATACCAGGATATGTTATCTTCTGTTTGATACACTCTCCTGGTGACAGTTTCTGGGAGGTAAGTAACTGTATTACAACTTTAGTCTCTTTCTTTGTTGCTAAAGACAATAAAAATTTATGAGCAATGTAACTCAAAATTACAATGACCTTAAAACTGCTTTTTCTTCATAACAGCGAGTTCAAAACGCTTTGCGTCCAAATATATACGAATGTAAAATTTGTGGTAAGCATCACTGTGAACATGATTATCCAGAACAGGAACAATATATGCTGGCACAGGAAATGGCGGGAGTCCATAAGCCAACGAGCGATACAAAACAAAAACCGTTTAGCGGTGATGGTGGTGGTGGCGGTATACCCACATCTGGAGGCAATAAGTGGGGATACAACCCCATGTACATGCAACAGCAGCAACAACAAAAGCAACAGAATCCAACAACTGAAAGTCAATCTCGTCATTCACATTTGCAACCGCAAGCAGAATTCACATATGAACAAAGCCATGATCATATGCCTCAACAACATGACGAAACCTCCCAAAATCCAACAGCCCCACCAGCAACAGTGCCAAAAGATTAAAAATATGGAATGTTTTTAGGCATTTAAGTTTTAGCAGTTAAAGTTTAATGTGTTCTTTTGTTGTAAATTTAGTTCAAATTTCAAAAAATACAACTTAGGGTTAGTTTATAGAAGTAACGAATAATAAAAAAAAGATCGAATATAATATGAGTTTGTTAAAAGACTTAGAAATAAGTTTACGAGTCATTTATCTAATCATCGCTATCATTAGCCTGAGAATCCTTACTAATAAACTTATATTAACCCTTGATTACTAACCTAATTTTCACAGCGCTTGTTACTAAGCTCAATTTGATGACGCTTCAAAGATTTTTTTTTTTTTTGTCTACGAGTAAACATTAATATTTCTCATACAAACTTTCACAAAAAAGATATAATATTTGCTATTGCATAAAATTAAATAAAAACTAGAATGAAATTATATTTTTAGATATACTCGTTCTATATTTACCGAAAGGATTTATATAAAAAATTATGAATACATTATGTGTTAATTATGAAATCTCAAGTCTTAAAAGTAGGAAGCTGTCTTCAAAAGCACATTCTATTTTCTGGTATTAGATGGTAAGATGATTTCATAATATTTTCTTTTTTGGTTTGTGATATACCGGATGGAGTATATTTCTTCTTTGGTGGCGGCAAAACTTTAGTTTTTTGTTTGCGATGATGTTGAATGTATTCAAATATTCGACTATTTATCTTCGTATTCTTGATATACGTCTAAGCCGATAAGTAATTTGGGGTAAAATTGAGATAGGGGTAATTATCTTAGGAGATTTTTTATATGTTTGAACTAAAATATCGTTATTTGGCTTAATATGAATTTTTTTTTTAGATACTTCCATTTCGCTTCTGAGGGTAAAGCTGTGAACATGAAAATAGCCCCAAATTATTTTACAGGAGTTTTGTTATTTAAACACTAATTAATTACTTGGGGTTCAAGGCTTATGGAGGAGTATAAATGGTGGAATTAAAATCTCATAATACAAAATCTCAGCTCTGTAGATACCGGGTTTTACAGTATGCAACCTTGTTTTTTCATGAAACATTTATTAGCAGTGTAAATATCTATTTTGAGTTTTATTGATAGAAGTGTAATTTTTTTCGAAAATTTTAATGAAAGTAATTTGAATATTCTTTATTTGTAATCTTTTTATAAATTGCACTGAAAACTCATCGTTTCTATCAGGGAATAACTGTCTTGCGGCAATGAACATTATTGGACTTTTACTTAAACTAAGTCCAATTTTGTAAAATGAATGTTTTATGAGTACAAATGAAAATGTATTTTAAGAAAAAGTTAAATTTTTGCACAGATTTCTAAGGAAAATTGTAGTACACCTTCAGGGTCTTATGTCCACAATTGTCGGAGTTATGTTGGCTTCCAAGGCGTCAATCATTGTTGGTTTATCGTTTCATGATGATTTGCCAGACTTACATATCGCAAGAATATTACTAATTTTTTTGTATAACACGAAACAGTGGCAGCACTTTACAAGAATATTTTCTATTGCTAACGCCTTACCAAACGTGACATTTCAAACTGTCGCTTTGTTTGCTGTCAAATTTGTTCAGTTTACGTTTTTGCAACAATTAGGTTTTGCTGGAGTTTTGATGCAATATCTGTAGATTTTCTTTCAATTTTTTACAAAAACAAAATATGAATAAGCAAAAAATAATATGTGTAGTTTTTTAAGAATATAAACATCTCAAAAAGAAAGAAAAAACAAAGTATCTCAACCATGACGACGTGGGGCAACATATGTCGGATTTGTTCTAGCCCCGCTGAATATGAAGTATTTGCTAAAATTCCGAACTACTTACACGCAACATCAAATGAGTTTCTCAATTGGCAGAAACCCATCGATGTTATGTTAGAGGAGACTACAGGATTGAAGGTAACCCATTATACCGCAAGCGTTCCCCTTCATATCGCATAAAAAAGTTTAGATATTGAAACATTCCTCCTCACAAAATTATGTATTTATGGAGACACTCTCTCTCGTTGCCTTAAAAATGTATATGGAAAACTTATACAAACTGTTCTGGAGATACATATATATCCATGCTGTTTCTAAAATAAACTTCGGAAATACTTCCACATGGAAGCATTTCGGATGGAAATTTATTTATGTTATCTGTCAGTTTAAATTTGCTCCACAGTGTAATTCCTGCACAGCAATATTCCTGCTTAATTCTTTGGGAAGCAATAAAAAGACGTTCCTAATTAAAGAAAGAAAAACATCTTGGATTGGAATCATGATTAGAAGAATTTTGATTGCATTGAAGTCACCTCAAATCATTTGAAGTCGTTAAAGTCACTTAAAGTCGCTAAAGACACTTGAAGTCAGCTGCTTTGAAGTAATTCCAAAATCTATAGACTTTCCATACATAGATACAGGGTGGCCAATAACAGCAAATGGGCGACCCCAACGTTGTTCAGAAATGTAGTTTCATGTTTAGTAAAAGTAGCACCGTTTTCGAAAAAAATGCGACCCCTGGTCAGTCGCTTTGGTACCACGGGCTGTGTTATTTTCAATCAAACTCCATTAAAAACACAGAAATACATGTTATTAGCTAAATTGCCCGGTGTTACTCAGACTTAAACGAAAGAAATGCAATGGGGCACAATTTATTCATTGAGCTTATCGATTATATATGTAAGTGTATAGTTTACATCCATACATATAGACACATTCACTTTTGTATATGCATGATCGATATGTGTGTAGGTTTTGGAATTAATTCAGAGCAGCTGATTTCAAGTGACTTCAGCGACATAAAGTGACTTCAACGACTTCAAGTGACTGCATCGACTTCAAAGTGATTTGAGGTGACTTCAATGCAATCAAATTCTTTCAATCATGATTCCAATCCAAAATGAGAAGTCACCAGAATAATTACATTCATTTATGATGAAAAAGGTCTATAGACGACTTCATTTTTAAATGGCTGCACTTTGAGTGCTGCATGTTTGGCAGTGAATTCAATGGATTTCAATTGAAAGCTCTGGTTACTTCTAGGAATTTTTCCAAAACTAAAATAATTCTCAAACTAAATTAAAAATGTTTCTGCTTGGAAGTATTTCGGAATTTTTTAAGCATCCACAATTCATAGGATTGAAACCTGCTAACATATACCCAGCCATATGTTCTCCGTAACTAGTACATAATTTTCTTTATTGTATTCAGTATTACATCGTTATCTCCTCTTCTTGTGAACTGGAATAGTATTCATTGCTCGGTCTAAATAAATTTGAATTTAACTATCTCAACTTTGTCCTTCCTTCCATACCCTAAGCGGTACTTACAATTTCTATTCACATAATAACGCCAACTCGCCTATAGGTATCTACGGGTGACGGACTTCCACACTACATGTGTGCACTTTGTATTTCATATCTCAAACATGCTGCATACTTTCGTGACCAAGCTATTAAAAACGCACTGGGACTTAAAGCTGTGCAAGCAGCCGTGTACGCACAAACAAAACCAATAAGCGAAAGCACTGCCGCTGGTAACAAAGATAGCCTGCTCATTACTGCCAGCGATTTAATATACAGTGAAGAACGTAAGACTGATACAAATCTGCTATTTAGCAGCGATAATCGTGACAAGGTGCACAAGCTATTGCTAAATAATGCTGGACGACCATCATCTGGTGATGTTGAAAATGAGCAATTGCATATGCATTATTTGAATTTACTTTTCGACAAGGACACCAACAATATAAAAGCTCGTGCAAAATACACCGTAAACAGAAATACTGCAGGAAAACGCTACGATATGGCCACGGGTAGCGATCCATTTGCCGAAGATTTTCAAACAGCATCAAGCGATGACAATGATGCCAGTGAACAAAAACAAAATTTCTTTTCATATCGTGAGAAAAATTTCCAAGAAGATGACATCATGGATTTGGATGAACTCAAGGATGCCATCACCATTAACATTCCTGAAAGTTGCAAGGAACGTAAGTGTCGCGCTTGTTTCCGTCGTTTTATGTTTGAAGAGACCTACAAAGAACACATTGATACATGCATTGAGTACAATTTTCTTACAACCATCGAAGAGATTAATCGTCTTTTAGATATACGACGTGGTAAAGCAATTTCTCCACATGAATTTATACGTCGTATGATTTTCTGTCTGCGTAAAACTTGTGAATGGCTCAAAGCAAATTGTGGTGAAATGTTGCTTCCTGATTTATTGCAGAACGGTGAAGGAGTTAAAAAACGCATAGAAAGTGAGGGCAAAAGTTCAACAGCCGAAGCGTCATCTGGTGGCAATAATGGTGGGCGTCGTGTAGACAAGCAAGAAGTGCGCACACAAAAATTAGCAATAGAGTCAAACAACGAATGTATTGGCGTAGGTGAAAATCAGATTAAAGCAAATATGACAGACTTTGCTTTTAATAGGGCTGTCACCAACAATGAGATAATGTTAAAAAAATATGAAAAAGAAATCGAACCATCTTTTGCAACGCCAAAACCTTTGTTGAGTCGCAACGCAACACCAATTTCTATAGAAAATAATGTACTCTATGAAATCGAAAGATCAGAAAGTAGAAACAAACTAGAAATATCCACGAAGTCAGATACACCAGTGCAGGAACAAGAACGCATAACATTTTTACAAAAACTACAAAATGCAGCAATCAGCAATATCGCTACAGCAGCAAATACAATTATACCAATACTAGCATTACCTCCTCCTGCAAGTCCTGTGATTTCAGTTCGTAAAGACTTGCTGCCAACAACATCAACAGTAAATACGGCTACTGCGTTGAAAGCTGTTGCGGCGGTGGTCCCAACAACTCCAATTACAGCCAATTTGAAGTTCAGTGCACGTTGTCAACTATGTAACATAGTGTTTGCAACTGTTGCTGCATTGGAGGAGCACAATGCATTGTACCATAATGCACAACAGCTACATGAAGAACTTTTAAAGCAGCAGCAAAAACAACGAAACGTTATGGATGAAATTGACGAACGCGACAAAATCATTGCACTTTTTGAAGAGAGCAGCAGTGATGAGTAAGAGCGTAATATAATTGTTTTTTTTTTTATTACTATTTTATGTTTATGAGATTTGTATATGTAGCATCTAAGCTAAACATGTCCTCATTATTGTTTTTTTTAGTCTTAAGTTATCATGTTTAAAATGGTTAAGTTTTCTAATTTGTGACTCGTTGCTACTAGACAGCAAAATGGCTCATGTTTTACGTCATTATAAAAATATATAAAAACTATCAATATGTAATTGACTCTGGAAAATGTTTATTCGGTGGAAAGATTACACCCCACTCTAAATTTCAATCAAAAAATTTATGCGATTGTGTGGAACGAGCCTGCGTTTTCCAACAAATGAATTCTTCCAGTCGTCAACCGCAAGTTGCAGTTTTTACAGGTATACAGTTGCAAAAATATTCAACAGAAAATACGTAACTAACCAATCAATGAATGGGTGGATTGAAAGGTCCATATTGATAATGAATGGTTAACTCAAAAAAAAATTTTATTACAATATCCGCATTGAAGGCAAATTACCTTCATTTCCATATAAAAAGTAGGGAAGCATAAGGCAAAGTGGTTTACTGACTGGCCGGCAAAGCTGCCAAACATGCAGCACTCAGAGTGCTTGTAGACTTTAATGCTATAAGTCTGCAGCCATTTCCATCATAAATGAATGCAATTATTCTGGTGATGTCACATTTTGGAATGGAATCATGATTGGAAGAATGAAGCCACTTCAAATCACTTTGAAGTCGCTGAAGTCACTTGGAGTCGCTTATGCCACTAAGTCACTGAAGTCACACAGTCTGCAGGCGACTCCATTTTTAAATAACTGCGCTCTGAATGCAAAATTTCTCATGAATTAAAAGTGAACATGAATGCACTCGTTCACAGCTCTGCTGGCCGGATGTAAAGGGTCCAAGTGGGTAGTTGTTCCGAGTCAGCAAAGTTTTTCGGTACAATCAGTAATTTTACTTATGAATACCGCGCTATTCAAATCAAAATTTTATACAGTTTACAACTCTCTCCTATGGCTCAAAAATAAATTTGAGGATAATTTTAAAAAGAATTCGTTAGCGCGGCAACTTCGAATTTTTATTCATAAAATCTAAATTGACCTAACAGCCTGTTTTTCAACAAAGAAAAACCTTTTCAATTTAAAAAGAATTCGATAGCGCGGCAACTTCGAATTTTTTTCAAATTATACCTATATTTACATTAGGCTGTATCGAAATGTATGGATGCATTTTTAAACCCAATTCGATACTCAAATAGCTGCTACATATGAAAACTGTGTAGTTTTGCACTGGAGCCTACCTAATGGTACAATTTTTTTTCCAAAAACCACCATATAACTCGATTCATTATCAAAAACAACATCAAACGGTACATTTTATTGAAAAAAATATTACAGAACCCGATTCATCATCAAAAATAAGATACGCAAACAGATTATGAGAGAGATCGAACGACGTGTAGGAGTATGAGCAAAGAAATAAATAACGGTTTTTTTTAACTGTGGCACATTATATTTCAAATCGATTATGGCAGGCCCCTAAAAATTCTTCGATTTGCTTGGAATTTACAGATATTAATTTACCTTAAATTTTAGGGGACCCATACTTTTTATTTTGCTGAAAGTCCTCAATTTTCAAAGTTATCGTCATTTGAACTTGTCTGTTAAAATTATAAAAAAAATTCTGAAAGGAAGTATTTTATAAATTGTCGATATTGCCTTAATTGGGTGTTCACTTTTCGATACAGCCTTATGTACATACACATGTTTAAGTATAGAGCAATTAGAACTTAAATAAAATTTATTAAATTTTTGTCTGGCGCAGGTTTCTACATTTTCTCAAGTTATTTATATTTATGTATTTTTTACCAAGTGACAGCTTTGCCTGGCTTAGTA
Organism: Meiosimyza decipiens; assembly: GCA_963680825.1. Lineage (NCBI taxonomy): Eukaryota > Metazoa > Arthropoda > Insecta > Diptera > Lauxaniidae > Meiosimyza > Meiosimyza decipiens. Next base: position 71,175,843 of record OY804260.1, on the reverse strand, counting down.
AAAGCCTTCTTCGACCCAAATAATTTGCCTTTTACTCTTTTTTTACTCACCGTTTTTATCTGGCCAAATTATCACATTACATATTATATTTCACACATAGAGAACTTCTGTGCTCATCATGTTAGATTTACGTCCTGCCCTGACACAAACTCAGCTCACTTAAGCGCTCGTGTCGTAAGTTTGGTAAGTGAATACTGAAATCGTAACGTTGTGTCGAATAGAACTCTACGATTTTCAAACATTTCCAAATCTACTTACATGCAGGGTTGCCAAGTAGTTTTTGACGCGGCCGTTCTTGTAAGAATTGAAAAATTTTGGAAAAGCTGTTAATTGGATTATTTTCCGGAAAAGCTGTTAATTGGAGAATTTTTGGTACATAACTTAATTTTTTTTATTTAACATGCATTTTGCTCAAAATAAATTTGGTGGCTTAAGAAAAAGAAAATGGCCAAGTTTACTTTAATTCAATCCCTATTCTTTAATTGTCATGGGCGACTAAAAAAAAATTTCAACTTTTTCCCAAAAAAAAAAAAGTTTATTTGTAAGGAAAAAATTGTTATTTAGGGAATAGGGTGTTAATTCATTGATTTTCGCTTGGCAACCCTGCTTACCTGTAGATCAAAACTACTCTACTACGACTTGTCACGATACGATGCGAGCGCACATACTCTTATTCATAGTCAAGGCCCTTGACTCAAGGGTCGTTAACATATTGCTTAGCGTGATTTTTTTACCCCTCGCCACCATATCACACTATGACACAAAATGCAATGATTATTGTATAGAATTCGTGGCTCCTTAGGACTAGACTTTTTAAATGACAGAAATATTGTGGAAAGGCCATAAATATGTCCCAAATTTCTTGCTTCTAGGACAAGTTTGGTCTGAGCGTTGATTCTCATTCAGTCTTTTTATATAGAAATTTTTAACACTTCTTGTAACATTCTTTGTATGTGGTAATGAGTGAACTCATAACTTTCTACTTTATTCATTTAGAACTTTGATTTAAATCTCGTAAAAATTTAACGAACAATATGAAAGAATTAGAATTACGAAGCAAACGAGGAAAAATAGTTAAATTATTGCTCCGTGTGCAATGATTTGCCATAACTGAACTCAACTTCATCACAAATTTTAATCACATGAAAAAATTTAAAAAGCCGCAAGCAAAAAACGAGGTACCATTGTGAGGTGAGTCTAAAGCTAAAGGATAGTTTAGTAATATAACTTAAAAATATTTATTTGAATCTTTATTCCTTCACACTTAAAGCTTTTGAAAAGATTTATGAGGATACTTATATGTATATATTGTAACTTATTCAACATGAACTATGGTCATTGATGATAAAATTTTTTTTTTGAATTTATAAACCAACAACCCATAGTATAGTTTTTCAAATTGGCTTCATTTTAACGTAAGCGAAAATCTCCGTTTTCCTGCAATCGCTCTATTTTTTCGCAATGTTACAGTTGCAATTCCTTACCGACTATTTTCTATACGCTCTTCCAATTTTTATGGTATATTGACAAAATATTTTTATTAAGAACGCCTTAGTAATCAAATTTAGTTCGAAAGAAATTTGTTGTTCTCTTCTTTTAAATCAAAAATTTAATCAAACAAGTTAGAAATGTTTCCAATAATACTTTTAATAATATAAAAAACTAAATTTTTAACTAGCGGAAATCACTTGAATACTTTTTTATTTGCTGTTTTTAAACAAGCAGAGTTGATAAATATGAACGGGTCGCGAGGTCTTTTATATAAACAAAAATGGTATAAGATCCCTGCTGAAGGCGCCTCTTTTTTGCAAAGATAATTAAGGATTTATTTGTATGTGGGAAAAATTCCAGATCTAATTATTTTGAAACTAAATAAAAATCGTTAATTTGTGCGACTTGTCAATTAGCCTAAAAATATTTTTTTATTAGGTAGAAATATCTAGCAGTTTTAATTGTAGACGATATTTTTTTAATATTGTACCATTTGCACAACAAACTTTGGTTTTCATTCATTGACAGTCTTATATTCATTTAACATCAAATTCAATATTTTTTTCTTTTGTTTTAGCTCAATAAAGATATATTTTTTCATTAAAAGCTACTTATGCATTTATTTGTTTTTTCTGAGGAATTTTCAACTTAGAAAGAAAACTTTCTTGTTGCTGCATAGAAACTGAAGCTAGACATGATTCTTGACTTAACAAAGTTTGCAGTAACCATAATGCCTCTTTACTGAATAAATCATTTTCTAATGCAAATAATTTATTTAAAATGTGTGCTAAATTTGTTCGCCACACTGTAGCAACTTGTGATAATAATAAGTTATAGGCCATTGGTTGTGTAGCTATCAAATTGCTTAACACTCTAATACCGTAAACCAAACGCAATTGATTTGCTGTCTCCTGAAGATTATCGCCAAAATGCTGCAAGTTATATAAGGCGTAATTGATTAAATAAATCACTTGTACTTCGTTAAGCATATCATTAGGATTTATAACATCACAATTAAAAATAATTTGTAAATGATATTCTGCGCCAGAGCTTGAGGGATTTTTGTTCATAAATTTTTCGTGCACACATGCACGATCTTGTAATCTTAGCAATTGTTGCGACTGTGTTGAAATAACTTTCAAACAAATAGCTGCATCTATACGATAGTCACTATCTGTATCTTTAGCCGAAGCAGCTTCCAAATCATCAGTGGAATAGAGCGACCATAGTTTGGGCACCAATTCCATTTGTGCAAGTACTTGTACCGCTTTACTGCTGGTAGCCAGCACATTGGCCAGTGTCCACAGAGAGGTGCATTTTAAACGTCTTTCTGTAGCATCTAAATATGTTACCAAATAACTACCAGCCATTGTAGCGATTTTATCACAAACAGGCGCTTCGCCTAGGGAAAGGTTGCATAAGCATTCACTGGCCACAGCTTGTCGTTCAGAGTCTTTACCTAAAAGTATTTGTTATTTTTCTACATATGCTACTTGTTTAGTTTTTTTTACCAGTCAGTTCTTTGACCAACACTTGAATGGCACCTGGTATCTTGGCAAATGCACGTATATTCTCAATACTCTGCAAAAACGCATAACAAAGCCGATACATATCTTCCACTGTTGCATGTTTACGTCGCTTAATACGTGACGCCAGTCCGCTGACATCTTTTTCTGTTAAATTGTGTAGTTCCTCAACTTTGGCCAGTATCTCTCCCAAACCAAATCGCAGTGCATCCAATTCGCTGGCACGAATTTTCTCACGTTGCTGTCGTGAATAATTGCGAATTTTTTCACGCAATAAGTCCGTCGGTATATGACACTGTGAATCCTGCTCCATTGAACTTGTGTTTTCCATTTTAGTTTATTTATGTTCAAAATATTTTTGCAAAAGCTATTATTGCGCTGTTTGAAGCTTTCAATACTTGGGAAATAGTTAAATAAAGAATATAAATAGAACAAATAACAATATTTCCGTTTATTTTTCACGAAAATAATGCTCAACTTTAAAATTTATCGAAAAAATGTGTTAAAATTCCTTCTCTAATGTTTTTGACAGCCGTTTGCTTGCACTTACAAGCCAGAAGCGAAATGTCAAAATTTTAAATACAACACTGAGAAAACTTCATCGGTAATTGTTAAAATCATCATCACAAAATATTTCATACGTGATATATCAAATAGTTTTAACCAAATTATCACGTTTTGTCTTACTCGCTTTTGACATTTGGCGAACGAGAAAAAGCAACTATGAAATTAGTAAAGTGGAATGTGGAAGACTCCTATGAACTACAGGTAGTCCCCGACTTACGACCGTTCGACTTACGACTATTCGCACTTACGACCAATTTTTTTTTTCAATTTTTTTCATAGAAAATGCTTAAAATAGTTTCGGGGAGTCCCTAAAATATGTATATGAGAAAAAATTTTAAAAAAAACAGTAGTATGTACAATGATTTGATTTATTTCAGTACAAATAATACGTTTGTTTAAGTGAATAATTTTATATCATCCCAAAAATGGCTGCAACTAGTAGTACAGCATGTATGTAATGTTTTTCTTTAGTTATTTTTTATGAAACTCGACTTACGACTTAATCGACTTACGACCGATGACTAGGAACCTATCTCAGTCGTAAGTCGGGGACTACCTGTATTGCAATCTGAGAATATCTCATTGCGAAAGCTGAGGTAGGGGCAGTATATTGCATCTTCTCCCCGGGTGTCAAGTGAACATGGTACAACTCTGGCTAATACATAGCACATTTGTAATTAAAAGAAAACTTTTAACACATTATTTTTTCAAAATGAAACGATTGGAATTTCCGATTGGTTCGGTAATGTTTTTAGCTTTTGAATAGGATTTCATGTACACAAGCATGATGGCTGGCCAAACTATAGCGCTGTTTGGGCAATTATCAAACAAATGGGGCTGTGTTTCGGTAATTATACGGCAAACTTTGGTTCTCAAGTAGTTGTAACATCGCTGATATATCTGCATTTACTAGTTTTTGGGACTAACCCAAAAAAATTCTGCCAGCACTAATAAACACAATCTAAGGGTTGTTATCGATAATATTAAATCAGAACTATTTTCCGTTATTATGCATCCATGAACAAACTGTCAAAAACAGATGTTCCCACAAAAGCACAGATTAAGTAATTTTTGTTGAAATTCTCGGAAATTATTGAAAGTATATAAAAATGGCATGCACAATAATGCAAAAACTGTCACTGCAATGTTTGAAAGCAGATCAGCAAGTTTTAAGTAAGAGTTTGTTGATTTAAATCAAGGCGTACTGATTAACAAAATTTTATAACAGCTACAATACGTAACGCAAGCAAGAAAACTGGTAGCAGTACTCGAAATAAGAAAGGACATCCACGTCCAAAGCATCGAGGTTGGCGTGTGCAAGATGGACACTTCGTATCACAAGGCACTATTTTGGCAACACAACTGACTACACGTTTTCATCCGGGACTAAATGTAAGACACGTGCATTTCGATTTCTAATTCATTGTAACTTCGATTCTATCGTAGGTCGGATTTGGTCGTAATGGTACGCTATTTGCTATGGAGCATGGTCAAGTCTATGTTACATGTGAGCCACTAGATCCGAATTGGGATCACACATGGGTACAACGCAATTATGCGGGACGTGAAGGTCAACCAATACATAAAAAATTCTTTAATGTTGTGCCAGAGGAGCAACATCAGCGATTTCGCCTAATTGACGAAATTTAAACTAAAATTATACATAGATTTAGTTTCAGTCTTGTTGTTACATCATATTATTTTCATATATATCATAAATATTCATATGTAGAGTTTTTAATGTGAGTCTTGTTACATCATTATATTATTTTCATATATATCATAAATATCCATATGTAAAGTTTTTAATCTTGAGCCGGGGAAACAACGCCAACGTTATCGCTCAATTGATGATTTTAAAACAAGACCTATTTTAATCTGATTGGCACATTATACTTATAAAATATCGTCAACATATAACAAAACTCAAGTCGTTAGTGCGCAGATTCACCATTCTTTCAGGAGTATTCCTTTGTGATCTCACCAACAATACAGCATTAACTTTACTTACGGTATACATACTTCTCGAACGATCTTTTACACCATCCAATTTTCATATCAGAAGAGCAGGTTAGTTGACGTCTTTTTTACCCAATCACTATTTTAGCGAAGACGGTGTTTTCTTATGATAAGCATATATATAAGTATATTCCTCACGAAACGTTCTTGTACCCTATCCAATTATCTCGGCACATGTTTATCTGATTTAGCGACAATTGTCAGTTTTTTTTTAGGGGAAGTAGCGCTTTAGATGTAAAAAATAAATCCGCAAAATAAAAGTCGCTCGGATCGGAGATGTAACGTTAGATACAGGATAGAGCTTTTACAAACAGTTGTATAAACGGGGGTTTCCATTTAGATAGATTTCCAAAATAAAAAAATTATATTATAGGTAGTTTAATAAGATATTAGATCCATTTATAAAAATTTACAAATTGTTAGTTTTCGAGATATCACGATTTTGTAATTGTAACGATATTTTTTATTGACCGATACTTTCTCCAAAAAAAAATTCAATTTACTTTTGCCTGATGTGACATTTCTTTTAAAAGTTTTATCAACTACCACTTTTTTCTGGGAAACAACGAACTCTAGAACATTTTTCTGGAATTTGTGGTGAACTATTACAACAACCACTACTATAGAAAAAACTACTTTTTTTCACACCAGTGCTCATTATTCAATATGTGCAACACAGGCTCCACAATGGTTTTCGGCTGCGTTTCTGTTTATAACCTGTCCAAAGTCGACTTCCCGAACAGTAATTTTATGGTGAAATAAGCAACCCTTAAATTTACCAGCACATTCCCTAACCCTTTAATTTTTTAACGAGAATTATGTTGTCAAATTCAAGTATGCAACAGTAAAAAGTTACTCCATAGCTGTCACGAATAAACTAAACGACAGCTTTTTGTTAAACTATAGCCACACGAGCGTTTTTTCAACGCGCGTTTTAGCATAACTCTGGCGTTAATAACACCAACGTACGTCATGACGCATGTTAATGGTATGGCCAGCTATACATAATCTTATTGAATGCTGGATTGTGCGTTAGCAAACTCGTGTTGAAGAAACGCTGGTGTGGCCCTAGCCTTATGAGTATGGTCAATTACAACGAGTGCAATTATAAGTGACAATTTTTCTTCTTTATTTGACAGCGTTTACACGAGGAAACTCTTCAAAGAAAGTTTTCCTGTTTGTTGTCAAGAAGGGAAAAACGAAAGGGTGGTGTACAGAGTTTGTCGTACACGCGAAATCCCTTTCGTTCTATTCTTTAGCTGATATTATGCTTTGAATTTACGTTTGTTGTGGCAGGTTGAAGCAGTGATTGCTTTGAAATTTTCTTGCACAAACAAATTCTAGTTTCCGTGTGTAAACGCAAAAGAAATTCACAAAAGAGAATAGACAAGAATTTCTCAGACCGAATTTGCTCGTATAAACGTTGACTTTTAAATTCTGACTTATCTATAAAAATCAGCTACGATAAGGCACCAACATTTCTAAATTACATATGGCCAGAGCCCAATTGGGGCCCAACAACATCTGTCAATATGAAGATTATAGAGAGTACTGGGGGTGAGAAAAAGACATAGAAAATCGTGCAGTTTGCTGCCGTCCTACCCACATAGAAATTGCTCTATTTAGCATTCAGCTGCCATATAATGAAAAATATGTTTTTGAATTTTTTTTAGTTTATTCAACAATTTTAATTTTGAACATAGCACGAGCCATTATATTTTTGCATTTTGACAATTCATCACTGTGAAAAGTCGATTTTCACAGCAAAGGTAGCCCTACAAAAGAGAAGAAGATCTGGCATATAGAAATGCCGCTGCCATGGCTTTGAGCAGTGGAACCGACTATCCAAGCAACGATAAGCATGGGTTGGTGATTAAGTATACGTGCACAATTTTTTACGCTCTTTAAGAGCCTTCTCTTTTCTTTTTTTACGCCCTTTAAGCGTCTGCTCGTTTTCTGGGCAAGACCGGCTACGATTTTTTTGTTTTGTTTTATATTGAAAATTGACGAATGATCAACTGATTTTAACGGTAAAATAAATTTTAATATAGTAAGAATATAAAAAATTAAATTTTATATAACAACAAACGTGTTAAAAAAGTTTGATATGCACGCTTCTTTCCAAAACGCTACGTATGGAATTTTTTATATTACGAAATGTCAAATAACAAAATATCCGAAACGCTCGGCTCGCATTTTAATAATAAACGACTATTTTCATATGCATGTTATAGGTATGAAAAATATATTAGGACATATATTACCTAGACTAGGATGAAAGCTTGCTGATTCGTTTGGTGGCTATGCATAATTCGACAGCACATAAACATCAAACATAATTTGATTTAGGATGGTTATGTCCTAGGAAAGGCTCGATTCTTATGGCGCTCCATTGTATATTAGAAAAAATTGTGATGTGAATCAGCTAGCAGCATTCCAGTCTGTGAATTTGCGCACTGACTTTTATGTTTGAGCTAAACACTCCTCTGTGTAAAAAGTAACAGAACTGTCAAATGCAACAGCGAACAACTTCGCTCATTTCTTTCTTTCCAAAAAATCAAAGATGGTGAGTAAACGTAGCTGCACTGTTAAGCCACAAATTTTTGCTGAAAATTACAATTTAAATCGGTGTTACAAAAACTAGTTTCAAAAACTACTTGGAACCATCAATATAAAATTTAGTTGTGTATTTGAAGCAAAATATTTGTACAATTAAACAGAAAGTGACAACATAACCTGAAATTGGATATGTCAACTTTAACAACGGCAATCATTCTAGTTGCACCACGTGTAAACTGTCCTTTTCAACTAATAATTAAAAGTTTATTTCACTTACAATAGTCAAATATCAAGCGGAAGAAGACTAGAAAGCTGCGTGGTCATGTAAGTCATGGTCACGGCCGTATTGGCAAACATCGCAAGCATCCTGGTGGTCGCGGTAATGCTGGTGGTATGCATCACCATCGTATCAATTTCGACAAATACCATCCTGGTTACTTCGGTAAAGTTGGTATGCGAAACTTCCACTTGAGACGACAACACAAATTCTGCCCAACCATTAATTTGGACAAGTTATGGTCACTGGTGGGTGCAGATAAATTCCAGGAGTTGCAGAAAGAAAAGAGCACCAAGGCTCCAGTTATTGATTTAGTGCAATTTGTGAGTATTACCAATTTATAGAACTAAAAATAACTACGTTAAATTGCATTTTTAACATGAAGATACTCCTAAGGCGTCGGGCGGACTTAATGCGACTTACAATTGCTCTCCCCATGTAGAGAACAGCCTTTCAGATTAAAAATTCGCTTAACATTGCAATTTTATTGTTCAATGTTTATATATTACTACATTTTTTTGTTTTTAATTTTCAATTGCAGGGCTACTATAAACTTCTGGCTCGTGGTCACTTACCTAAACAACCCATTATTGTTAAAGCTAAATACTTTACAAAGAAGGCTGAAGACAAAATCAAGGCTGCTGGTGGCGTCTGCTTGTTGAGGGCTTAAGTTAAGGTTTGTGTTGCCAATGTTTTTCTTGATTGAAATGCAATTATTTGGTTTTATTGTGCGCTGATGTATTATCTAGCACGTCAGACATCTGCTGAATGATTTCTAGTATACCATAACTGAACTGAGTACAAAATAAAATTAATTGTAGTATTGAATTTGTTTTTTTTCCTGAGATAAAATGCTCTATTAACATGTTTAATTTTTTTTACAGATTTCCGAAATTACATGGGAGTGCATTTGAACATCAAAATGTATTTTGTTTTATAAATAAATTAACAAAAGAAAAATTTTTACAGTTGTATTAAATTTATTTTAGCCATAAATTTATTGTTTAATAAAGTATCGTTTAGAAGATTTCGTAGAGCTTAGTTAAATAGAATTTGCTTTTATAGCCACAGAAATCGAACATTTACGATAAGAAAAACTACCCCGAAGAGCGTTGCTTTTATCACAATTAAAATCCAATGAAGTTTACTCTGTTGGTTGTTGCACATGTCATGATTGAAAAATTAGCGGTACTATGGCTCATTCCTCTTAATATTATATTCCGTAGATACATATATTAATAGAAAAAATTCACTGAAATCTTACTTATATCTACAGAACATTTTTAAATGATTTCCTACACGTCAATATTTCGAGATATTCATGTAACATGATTATTATTTATGTTGACCAATGTGCAATTGATCTCGTTATTTGCAGTTTTTGTAGTTCACAACCAATATCGTTATTTGGTATTCAGGCAGTTTTATACCGTGCATCATAGTCTATGCCGTGCATCTCGGACACATGGAACTAAGAAGTCTTGACTCCCCCTTCTGAAAGAAAATTTCGTGTTTGTGCAAGTTTTATTTACCTTATCAAAAAAAAAGTATCACTTTTGACTTCAAAAAACTAGCAAAATGAGATACTTCACAACCATTTTCCCACGCCCTCTCCTAAGTACGCTACTGTATTTCGGGTATGCTCGTATGTGCTTCACATCATGATTTAACTATATAATAGTTAAACCATGCTTCACATAATCATTCGGTGCATCTTTGTCGTAAGCTTCTCTTCCCTCCTACCAAAAAAAATCAGCATCAGCAAATCAAAAAGTATGCGTGCTCAAGTGGAAAAAATGTCACACATTCGCTTTGTTTGCGTTCGCAAACGGTAGGTTAAAAGGGAATGTCAAAATTGCTCGCAGAAATTTCATTTACTCGGCACTTAGTCAACGTTTACACGACGAAACTCTTGAGAAAAAGTTTTCCTGTTTGTTGGCAAGAAGGGAAAAACGAAAAGGTGGTGTACAGAATTCGTCGTACCCGCAAATTCCCTTTCGTTCTATTCGTTAGCTGATATTATGCTTTGATTTTACGTTTGTTGTGGCGGGTTGACGCAGTAATTGCTTTGACTTTTGATAGCACAAAGAAATTCTAGTTTTCGTGTGTAAACGCAAAACAAATCATAATATCAGCTAACGAATAGAACGAAAGGGATTTTGCGGGTACGACAAATTCTGTACACCACCCTTTCGTTATTCCCTTGCCAACAAACAGGAAAACCTTCTTTCAAGAGCTTACTCCTGTAAACTTTGACTTATAGACACAAATTCTTTCCGAAATTCTTATTGATTATGAGCAAGAGGGGAAAATCGAAAGAGACGAGGTACAAAATTTGTCGTTTGTCGCAAATGCAAAACAAAAAGTACAAGAGAGAATAGACAACAATTTCTTTCACAGAATTTCCTTGTGTAAACGCTGGCTAAGTGTTGTTTTGTGCTAAAGACAGCGTTTACACGAGGAAACTCTTGAAAGAAAGTTCTCCTGTTTGTTGGCAAGAAGGGAAAAACGAAAGAGTGGTGTACAGAATTTTCTATTCTTTAGCTGATATGCTTTGAATTTACGTTTGTTGTGGCGGGTTGACGCAGTAATTGCTTTGAAATTTTCTTGCACAAACAAATTGTAGTTTCCGTGTGTAAACGCAAAAGAAATTCACAAAAGAGAATAGACAAGAATTTCTCATACCGAATTTGCTCGTGTAAACGTTGACAAAGCAAAATTAACGTGTTGTTTGACCGACAATTAAAATGAGTAAATGCTGCGTTTGTGAAAAAGAAACCAACAAATACAAATGTGTTAAGTGCAAGGAACCATAGTAAGACCGTGTTGTGTGCAGCCTTTAAAAAATTTAATAATTAATATTTGATATTTAGCTGTTCAATAGGTTGCTATAATGGACATAAAATTAATGGATGTGAAGACAAGACCTTAAGGCATAAGGATGCTACTCAAAACACGGAGGATCAGAGCGATATGGAACCAACGGTGCATGATCCATTTACCACAGAAGATACCGTACCACTGGAAAAATTACGAGAATTGAGTAAGTTGTCGTGGATCTGTTATAGTTACAGGCAAAATTTATTTAAATTGTCTTAGGAAAATCTGAACCACTGCGCTGCTTGCTTTACAATCCTCATTTGCGTGAACTTCTGCAGCAAATTGATATAGCGCCCAATGCATGGAAAGCAATGCGTGCTGCAATGCAGGAACCACTTTTCGTAGAATTTGCTGATGAATGTCTGAAGGTGGTGGAGCCTATAACTAATGAAGAACAGGAAGAGCTTAATAGAACTGCAGCTTAAATTAAGAAAGTACCTACACTTAATATTTCTTTTTTGTTACTCATAATACAACCATAAGTTATTATAAGTATATTAATGCATCGAAAAAGTTTATGCTATAACTATAAATCTCATGTTGCATCTTTCGAAGGATGCTACACATCACATTTGAACACATTTGTCAATTACATGAAAATAATTTTTTTGTTAACGAATAGATCCTTTAAATATTATGAAATTAGTTCAAACCCTTTTCTTATAGAGTAAAATCAATTAAAGTAAAATTGCATACTTTGTGATAGCTTAAAATCTACCAAGTTCTAGACAAATTCGCCAATAAGCCATTTCGGTTGCCTTAAAAAATTGACTTTCTTAAAATGATACTCAGTAAGATACACTGAAATGAAAAAAAAATCTAATAGTTAATCGAACTTTTGTCAGAAATTTAATATTAGTTTGCTTCTCCACCTTCAGAAGTTATGAATAATTTGTTTGTGTTTAATATAGTGGTTTGATTTATATCTGAAAACTTTAGCTCAAATTGGGGATAAAAAATCTAAACTGTAGCTTTTCTGGCAACTTTTTTCTTTAAAGCTTATTTCAGTTTAACTTAAGCTAATTTTTTTTACCATATTTAACATTTAAAGAATGCGTGTTAAGGGCTATAAGGTTATCGTTTGTATAAAATGTATTGATTATATTACACTTAAGCCTCAATTTGTGTAGTTTCGTAAAATTTCGACGAGACCGCCTTCGTTATTAATATTTTAATAGTCACCCAGATAACCATAACAGCAATTTTAAATAATTAATATTATCGTATAAAATTTAATATTTTTGTGTGGGAAAAACTTTATGACTATTTTTTTAGTCGCCTATATTAAAAAGTTATATATTTTGTGTGTGTGGGAAAATCTTGATGACTTTTTCATAAAAAACAAAAATCAACATGCTATCGGCTTTTCAGATATTTTTGAATTCCTATGGAAATAAAGAAATAACTTTGAACGACATCACGCCATAATGTTGTCAAGATATTCAACGTTGTATCCAGAAATCAAAAAAACAAGAATTCAACGATCAACATCAGAAAATGCAATCAAATAAAGAAAACCAACGAGTGCAGCGTAGAGCTAAATTGAAGCCGCATCCACACTGTTAGCAAATCCTGTAAACACCAGTCATCAATATAAGCTTAATCTCTACACTGGCAAAACTTGAAAGGCGTGTCATCGCCCACAAAATATGACTTTATAAGAAGTGGCCAAACAGTAATTCTGAATTTTCATCACCAAGCAAAGGTGCTTAAGGCAATGTGTGTGGGACTGGGTAAAGGGCCGTCACACCTCTCATATGAAATTTTTTTTTGTATAGGTTTCACCAACACATCGCGCATTGAAGTTGACCAATTAGGTGTTTTTAATTTATTTTTTGGTCACCACAATATTATAAAAATACCTGCAATCATATTATAATAATTGAATCATGCCCTAACCTAGTATTCAATTAACATGACCATAGTCATGGTAAATGCTGATTTCTCTTTATTATTTTTGCCTACCACAGTTGTCAAAATAATCATTTAGAACAAGGCAATAACTTATATTTTATTTTATTTATTTTAATTATTGTTGACAGCAGTGATATGATAGTTTGACAGATCTAAGGGGCTATACCAGCTAAAGCTCCCCCATGGCGAATTATTGTACACATTTTATTTATTTTAATTTTTTTTAATAATCATATCAGCAACATGACACATTGCCATTAACTTTATTATTGTATATTGGCTAGCCCCCTCCGCCATCCCAATTTGGCTTCTTAGCAATTATTACCTCGTCTGAATCCTGACTAAAACTCAGCACCCTCATCAGCAGCAATTTAATTCTTCACATTTTCTAAACGTCTGTCGCGCAGTGTAGGTCAAGGTGAATCAAATCAAAATTTTATATTGAGGATTATACATTTTGTGTGCTTTAATTTTTGTCTGTTCGTGCTATGTACTTTGAAAAGCGATTAGTTATCATGTAAAAACAACCTTAAATAGCGCAATTTATGTTGAAATCGATTAAACAAAATAGTGAATCAAAAAGTTGTAGCACACTAACATGCAAATTGTGAAATTAAGTACAACACACTAAGTTTTTTTTAATGTAAAAGCGCCTTTAATACAGGCAAAGCTAAAATTTTGCATATTTTTGTAATATGTACATACATTTTTGTAACAAAATTTGCCCGACTTTGTGCAATTGCAGGTTTTTTCCGATCAGCTGTTAGTTACCGCTTCTGTTGTTGCTGCCGCCTTATATATTTGTTGTTTGAAATTAGCTGATTAGTTGAAACAACTACAACAAAAACAATTAAGCGTGTGTGATCAACGGATTATATTACATAATCATTGCAATTCCATCATCAGTCAGTCAGGCAGCTCTTCAGTCAACAACAGGAAAAACGCGGCGAAAGGGCCGAGAACGGAAGGAAATCACACAATTGTTGCGTGACAGCAGCGCAGTACATGCAATTGAGAAGTGCAAAGTAGTTCCTACGCTCTGGACATTTTCCTAGTTTTGATTTAGCAGAAAAAAATAGAAAAATCACACCCCCCAAGAGAAGGTCTGAAAATCATTAAACATACAATATGTCCAAGAATATTGGTAATAACTTCCGTAAGGTGACGCATTGCATATTTGATATGGATGGACTTTTACTTGGTAAGATTGTGATTTAGTAAGTATGCATATAAAATAAAGCACTTGTGTAAGCTGTAAGAAAGGTGATTCTCTAAGCACTCAGCGGAATATTAAGTTTAATTTTTCTTTTTCTGTTTTTAGATTTTTTTTAAAAGGCCTTTAAATGGTTATTTGCTTAAAATTTGGCAACAAAATTTAATAATGTTACGTGCTGCTAACCTGAAGCAGGAAAAATTTAATTTCAGGAGGGAGAGGAAGACTGAATTTGTTTGTTATTATGCGACGTGAAAAATGTATATCTTCTTTAAATTAAGTATTTTGGGGTTTGTGGATAATAAGTAGGAAGCGGGTTGAAATTTAGATAAATAATTTCAACGTCGTTGATAGTAAAATGTAATGCAGTTTCAATATGTGCGTAAATGGGCATAGGTTGCAGTAAAATTGTTAGAAACGAAAATTTATTTTCGAACTACTAAAAAGACGTAAAAACTTTGAATCTCGGACTTACTGAATTTGTTTTATATACATATACACACATATACATGTATATTAGGGTGGGTCAAATAAATTAAATGTTTTTTTTTTGAATCCGACACACGGAAACTAGTTCCTAGGTACCTCTAGGAAGTACTTACCAAATCTGAGCTTTTAATACTAACGGGAAGATTATGCTCATCATAGTTTTCCATTTTTAATTTTGTCTCATATAAAAATGGACATATCTTATCACCAATAGATTGTTAAACCAATTGCATTGTCAATATTTATAGCAAATTAAACGCTCTACTAAAATGATCTCAAACACTTTTTTCATTAATCTTACCATTTGAAAAATATTCAAGGTCAAAATTGAAGTATTTTAAGGAAAATTATTTTTTTGTTTTAAATTTTGTAACTTCCTAAAAAATAATTATTTTCAAATGAACTTCAATTATTTCTATAGGAAATTAAACGCTCTACAAAAATGATCTCAGACACTTTTTTCATTAATCTTACCATTTGAAAGATATTCAAGGTCAAAGATTGAAGTATTTTACGGAAAATTATTTTTTGTTTTGAATTTTGTAACTTAATAAAAAATAATTATTGTCAAATGAGTTTCAATTATTTCTATAGGAAATTGAACGCTCTACAAAAAAGGTCTCATGTGGTTAATCAATTACTCTAACCATTCAGAAGATATTTGCAGTAGAATCCCAATGCCTATTGATTTTAATATTTATTGAAAAACTATTAAAATCAATAGGCATGCCAGGTATTCATATCAAATAATAAAAAACAATAATCGTGATTTATAAATAATATACATAATTATGTATAGTAAATATCACTATTATAATTTATCATTAGTTAAATTTTGAAAATGGTGTTGAAAACTACATCGTCGATTTTCATAAACTGATATGCAGAGGGTAATTTCCGAAGAAATTTTTTCCGCTTGTTTTGAATCTGGCATCCGAATTTGTACATAACATTAGAATTTTGTGATAGGTGATGTTGCATAACCAAATCAGCACTCTACATTGATCGAAAGAAGATAATTGAACATCCAGATGGCATTAATATGTAATTTTTGACCAAAATGGTCTGAAGGACAAAAAAGAAATCACGTGACGAAAAGTTGAAAAGAAAAAATCGCCTAAAAAAGTGTCATTGATTTCATGATATCAACGCTCTAAAACTAATACATACGGATTTATTGTTGAATATTTTTTATTACATTTTAGATAATGAATAAACAAAGTTTTGATCAAATTTACGTATTATATTTTGGGCGACTGTTTATTAGATTGGTGCAAATTTTCACAATGAAAAAACGAGTCATTTCCCAAAGTTTCTTTCTTGCCATACACAAGTTAAATTCCCTCGCTTGTACAAATCGGTATGGAAATGCTTTTTATTAATTTTCATCTAATTTAGTATCACTATCACTATGCTTAAGTTTCGCTCTAAATGCTAAATATTCCCTAAAACATTTTAATTTAAAAATTTAACTTCATTTGCAATAAACTGAGATGCTATAGCAACCTTATATTTTATATTGATGAGCAGCCTTCTTCATATGCATGCAAAAATTTTCTTATCATTATTAAACAAAATTAAAAAAAAAAGAATAAATAAAAAAATCATTTAACATTTAGGTAGGTGCTTTCCATATCAATTGTTTTATAACAAAATAGAATTCAATGTAAATATTTCTTATCAGATACTGAGAAACTTTACACGCAAGCAACACAATCAATACTCGATAAATATGAAAAAACATACACTTGGGATGTAAAACTTTCATTAATGGGCTTGCAAAATCGTGAAGTATCAGAAATAATTGTTAACGAATATGAGTTACCAATGACATGGGAGGAATATTCCAGATTACAGAAAGAAGCCTCTGAAGCGACGATGGTTAATGCTGATTTAATGCCAGGTATTGTTATATAACTATAAGACTGATATTTGTTCTCTTCCTTCATTAACAGATACTGAAAAAGTCTACGAGGAAATCACAAGGCAAATAGCACGCGAATTTGGCAAACCATATCCTTATGATGTGCGGATGAAAATTCTCGGCACAACAGAGCAACGATCAGCTGAAATCGCAGTCAAAGATTTAAAATTACCAATAAGCGTTGATGGGTATTTGGATCACTATTATAAATTGTGTAATCAGCTGTTTGGCAATTCTCCATTGCAAAAAGGTTAGCTGGAAATGTGTGTTAAATGATGTTTACAGCGCTAGCAACTCTTCTGTTTTTTGCCCATTTGCGCAGCATTTTTCATAGATACAATATAAAACACGAAAAGTGTTGGCGCTGTCTGTCTTAGATAGAACTTGGTTTGCTTAATTTAAACATATTTTATAATTTTTAATGCTAGACTAAATATGCTAAAAGTTGCATATTGATAACAACAAAAAAAATGTTACTCTACTGTTTTGCCAACAAGCATTTGCCGCTGTTATTTGCCTTCGATTTCAGATTATTGCGTTTTTTGTTACTTCTTTTCGTTAGTATTTTAATCATTTTAGATCACACTTCTAACGATTTATCCTTGCAGGCGCTGAACGTCTTGTACGCCATTTACATGAACACAATGTACCCTTTGCATTGGCTACAAGTTCTGGTGTCGAAATGGTCGACCTTAAGACAACACATCATCGTCAGCTTTTTAAATTGTTCAATCACCGAGTTTGTGGCTCTACAGATCCAGATGTAAAACAAGGCAAACCTTCACCAGATATTTTCTTGGTAGCAGCATCACGTTTTCCCGACAAACCCACGCCAGAAAATTGTTTAGTCTTTGAAGATGCACCAAACGGTGTGACAGCGGCTGTTTCCGCTAATATGCAATGTGTTATGGTACCTGACGAACATGTGCCTCTTGACATGTGTAAATTTGCAACACAAGTTTTAAAATCGCTGGAAGATTTTAAGCCAGAAGAATTTGGCCTGCCACCATTTAAAGTATAATGCTGTCTGTTGATGTAGTTGCCGTTACATATTAAAATATCAAAGATGCTAGCTAAATGAATTTAATTGATTTTTAATGTCAAAAATGCTTTTATGCCCTTAGTGTAATAGAAATTAAGCCCAAAATGTTTAGTGCAAATGTGTTTAGGACAAAAAAAATTAAAAGAAATATATTATATATTTTCAATAGAAACGAAATTTGTTTTTTATTTCTATTGACACACTTTAATAATATTCATATTTCAAAAAAAAACTTCACTATTTCGATATTAAAAATTACTTTCCAACCGCTGCAACTTGCTTAATAATGTCCTGCGCCGTTTGGTTTGTAAGAGGCACTGATGTTTCTTTGCCTAAGGCTATAATAAAGAAAATTAAAAATTACTTAATTAGTTTTTACAATTGAACATGAATTAGTTTTAAAATGTTTAACCATAGATTTGATTTATACTTGGATAGAATAAATGCACCTAAGTGAAATCAAATATAAAGCTAACCATTTCCTGGTTTCGCAATGCTCAATTAAAATTTTACTTTCAATTAAAAATATATGTTAGTTAAATTTTTATGTTAAACTGCTAGTCATACATAGTTTCAGTTAGTATTTAACTGCACATTGTGAAACTTAAAAACATTAAAAACGCCACAATTTAATATTAATAAGCTATTAACACAGTAATAATTGTATCTGTCTATAACTTTCTGCACGGAACCGACTCTAAGGATTTTTGGAATTTTGCGATCTTAGAACTTTCTGATTTAAACTCATGAACGTTTAATAACCACGGTAGTAAAATTAATCATGGCACACCTCAAATTAAAATAGTTCACAAAGTATGTGCCAAAAGTTTGAGAGTAGACTGACTCAAACAGAGGCGTAGCATATACATATATATTAAAAAAACATTCCAAAACAGTATTTTGGTACCCTTATTACACAATCACATATACTTTTTTTGCTTTTATTAGCAGGATTTACTGATCTACATATATACTATTGGATCCCTCTTTATTTTGCGATTGTAAGACCTAGACTGGAGCATGCATATTTAAGCATGGGTTGAAAGAATTCAAAATACATTCACAAAGTTCGCCTTCTCTTATTCAAAATCATTTTATGAATAAACATTGTAAATAAATTTAAACTTTAAAATTTAGCATCTGGTTTCAGGATTTGAGCCTATGCGTGCTGCGTTCCAGGTTAACTTTCTAACCGTTGTAAATTTTTTCCGTTATAATAAAAATTATATGTATATCTACATGTATATAAATTTCATTTGAATTTCTATTTGCTTGTTTGATTTTTATTTAATTTATTTTGTACATAATTTTTTATTTGCCTTACATTTTCCATACTTCTTATGTAGAAATGAAGGCAGTTTGTCTACTATCTGCTTACTTTGTATGCGGAATTGTACAAAACTCGCCAAGCATTAGTCACATTTTAAGAGAAGATGTAGACAATGTGCCCATTGTGAGCAGAGATGTAGCCGAATTCCCACAAAGCGGTCATCGCTATGTTGAAAAAAGCCACAGTGGGATTGATCTAAGCTTATATAAAAGTTTGAGTTACAACAAAAACTTGAACTGATGATCATTTGGGATGTAATTTAGTGTGGAAATATGCCATAAGTAAAGAAATCCCCTGAGTTTTTTTTTGTTTGTTGCAAATTTACTGTTTTTTAATATTACGTATGAAGTTTTAAAAAAAATCGGCTTTGCTCATCGGATTTTACTTAAGTGACACGTTGACGTATCAGCCCCCTAGGTAGTCGGAGTCCTGAGTACGAGCCTAATGATGGTTTGAAAATATCCGTTTTTAGTTCAATTTAAAAATTTTAGCATTATTTAAGCCACTAGACTTTGAGACCTTTTATTGTGACCCGATTAAGTGAAGTTAGTCTTAGTAACATACGACAACTTTGAAAATGGTGCTCCAAATCGAGATCTTATTCATAATACTTTAAAACGGTTTTATTGTGTGTTTTTTCCTCTATAAAATGAGCCGGTTCGCAGTCAATATGGTGAACCAGGTCTAGAGATATTAGACACTGAATTCGGCTATTTTCGCAAAAAGAGGGTTTTTTGTCAATTGTTACCTAACAGTGCTCGGGACCTCGCCTATCTAGAGAGCTGAACTGAGATATTTTTTTTTAAATTGCATACGTATGTTGTCATTAAAAACAGTTAATATGACAATAAACAAAGAGCCCAGGGGATTCTTTTTCCTTTTGATGTTTGTATATAGACTCTAAATAACATCCCCAATAATTCCCTATTCAGGTTTTTTTTGTAACTCAACTTTGCATTTAAACTTGGTAAAGTTCAAAGCTAGGGTTTCAGTATAACTGGCTACACAGAGTGCTAGGGATCATCGATGTTAATAACATATTTGCCGCACTGAGTATTGCTCTGGTTTCTGGAAAGATTCATCTTACAATAAATCTCTCACATTGGCTTACCATAACGTGCCCATAATCTTGGCTGAATTCCTGAGCATTCTCTGATTAAGATTGGTACATCTGGATTTTCCTTCTTCAAAGTTGGATAAAATTTCTCCACATATTCTCTGCAAATAATTATGTAACCTGTATAAGACTATTTCGAGTACACAATCTTCACTAACCTGGCACCTTTGGACGCTTCACCAGTTTGACACAAATGAATACGAAGTTCCTTTAAATTTGGAGCAAATTTTGCAAAGCGTATCGCAGCTACACGCATTGTTGATTTTTTCCTTAAATGTATGAATTTATCGAAAAAACAGCTAAATTGTAAACTGCAAATAGTTTTCAAGTTGTCAAAAGCAGCTGATTTTGACAAGACTTACATTATTCACAGTAAAGAAATTGTCGGAATTTTAACGCCAGATTTTTAAAATAGTTATGTGACTGATATGAAAAAAAAACAGTTACGTCACTTAGCTGCACACGTTGGACCTGATTAATGTGTCAAACAGAATTGAGACGGAGTCGGGAAATTGACGATTACCCGATGTCAAAAATTATAACACATCTGATCGTATGAAATAGAACAGAACTGCGGCGTACGACTGGAAACCTGCCGACGAGTACCCGTTGATTTAGATTTAGTCAGCAGGCGACGACCAGTGTTGTATTTCGAATCAACTTGGTCCAATTTTTTTGTTTACGTTTGTCAAACAAATTGGCAGACCTTTCCGTTGCTTGCCGTCCGCAGCAATTGTGTGTACTCCAACGATTTTTCGAAGGTTTTATTTTTACAGCGAGTAATCGTTACATAATTACGGCGAACGACAAGCGACGGAAAATTCCGCTGCGTAAAATCGAAATAAATTATTTCATTAAATAGAGTCTATCTTCCTTGACATACTTTAATCATATTTTTAGAAATCAAGACGGTTCCAGATAGCAGATGTTGATTCAGTCAAATCGACGTACCAACATCACTGTGATCAAATCAAAGTGCATATCTCGACGGCCATTCTGTAAATCTTTAGATAATGTCCGCTCTAAGCTCGTTAGTTCTATTCCAAAGAAACTCCAGTTCAATAAAAAAATTCATTAGCTTAATTCCTTCCTTCTAAAAGTTGAAGAGAAAACTATTTTTGCACTTTATAAACAATATCATGCACATGATGCCATAAATTTTTAAAAATGATTACATACATATTCAAAAATTTTTTCCACCATTTCAAGTTTTACGGGCAGCCTGAGCGCACTGTCCCGAATTCCTGGCACCTTTACTAGCTATTTGTCATAGACAAAAACGTATTTCAAATCACAACTGTGGGCCATGATGAAAACATACCTCCTGCTTTTAATAATAAAATGTTTTTTTAGTATTAAACAGTGGTTTTAAAAGTTATTTTATTTTATTAGTTTTGGCTAAACTATTATAGTTCGATATTTAATTATTCAAATTACACTTTAATTGTAGGTCAAGATTTTAAAACTAAATAAATACGTATTTGGTAACTAAAGCTTAACTTAATCCCCGAGCAAATATCCTTTGATAAATGGCAAACCAGTTGGCACTTTTTCTTGGTATTTTTGATAATCAGAGCGAAAGAAATTCAGTAGCGTAATTTCTTCTATATAAATGCGATCGTGGAAAAATTTCCAACTAACAATTGTATACAAAATAATACACAGTGGATTTAACAAAATTATCTAAAAAAAAAGAAATATTGAATTTGAAAAACATTTAAAGATGTAAAAGTTTATAGTTACTTGCGTGCCGATTGACCACCAAAACCAACCAACATATGATGGATGTCGTGCGTATGCATAAATACCATGTGTGATTAATTTGTGACTATCAGCTTTTTCATATTGCACCTGCCGTAAGAAAAATATAGTGTTAAAACCGGCATCAGGTTTAAATTAATGAATAGCAAACAGAAAAAAAAGCAAGCATGGATTGAAGTAAGATAAGTTCTCTAAAACGATTTTCGAATGAAGAAATAGCTTTGGAAACACACATATTCAATAAAAAGAAGTCGAAAATTTTATTTTTAATTACATTTCCATGCCATGTTTTTGATGAAAATGGTATAAGACTAGATAAGATCAAAGCAGTTGTAGGCTAGATAAGTTCAAAGCAGTTGTAGAGCATCCATCATGTCCAAATTTTGTTTCAGATTTACAACGTTTCCTTGGTAATTTATTTAGGTGAGTTTATTAGCGATTTGGCATCAAAATATAAGCATTTACGGGCTTTGTTAAAAAACACATTGTATGAGTCCAACATGTTTCAACTTATGTTTACAACAAATTGTTCCATCTACCACACTTACATATTTCAGTAGTTATTATGAGAGTAAATTGAACAAGAAACATAATGTTCACATTAGACGAAAGAGATTCAATCTTAAGAATACTTAAGTCGTTAGAACTAGAGTTGCCAAGTGGCCGCTTTTTGCCCGGCCAAGCCTGAAATTGGATGTCAAAGCCGGGGGCCTAGTAGGTGTTGAAAAATTACGGAAAAAGCCGTATATTGGATGATTTTTGTTACGTAAAAATTCCAAAAAATTATTTACTTTTTCCCACAAAAAAAAAAAATTTTACCATTTTGAGGAAGCCGGGAATTCCGTCTCTTCAAATTGGCAGCCCTATCCAAAACTAAACTGTAAACTTAAGCGAGATAAGCATCCTTATCTATAAATTGCGGGAAAAAAGGTTTGAAGTTCACAAAACTTTGTATATAGGTACTTTTCGTTAAGGAAATTAGAACGGTCGACTTACTAGCTTTTTTTGCCTTAGATATATACTTTTAAGTCTCGTACGTCTTTTTCAACGTTAAAATTAGAAATAGATATAAAAAGAATAACACTTTCAACTTTGGGGATGATAAAATCGAAAAACACTTACCAAATGTGTAAAACTTTTTTTGGCCGTAATCATTGCTGTTTTCCGCAACACTTCACCGAACACACATAAAACAATGCCTAATGTCCAAATTGCAAATTTTCCTTTGAAACTGGGCAAAAATATGACTTCCAAAATGAATTCTAACCAACTTGCTGCGGCGGCCAAAGCATAGTGTATAGAATGATTGAGTATAAATGAGTCCATTGTTAAACTCTCCGGGTTTGACCAAGCAATAGCTAAAAATTCTGAATAGTGAAAAAATGCCATAAAGAAGCCGTAGACTCCAAATTGTTTCCAGTGAGTGGGTGCAAAGAGAATTAATAAAATGCTAACTGCTACTGCAAATCCTAGGAACGAAGCACGTAATGCGATCTTTAATAGGGAAGTAATACATATGTAGTTATGTTTTCCATTTTTCGCTGTATTTTTACTTACCTGGTAATCGTTATTTCTTAACATGAAACGAATTATCATATTAATGAGCGCATAGTAAAGAAATGGACCCCATACAACGGCGCCCCAAACATTCGGCACAATTCCAAAGTAAATTTGAGGCACCGATGGCAACAATACCAACGCTGCTGTCGTCAGAAAGCAGGATAAACTCAGTTTACCTTCGTGACAGAGTGAATAATTATTACTCCTACCACAATTCCGCCCATTATTCATGATAAACAGAATAAACTTCTTAAAAACAACTATCACAACAAATTTGTGCAACTTTTTTTGGTGAATGGGAAGAACTTCACCATCTGGTAAAACAGTTGTTTTTGACGTTTGTCACTTACTGCAATTGTGAAATAATTTGAATCTAATGTTTTTGTGAAGTTAAAGTAAAGGGTGGGTCAATAGCTATGTATAACCATACTGATTTTTTTATTAAGTTTGATTTCTTCTCGACGGCTTACTAGCCCATAGAAAAAATCTGCGATGTAATTTTTTCCGTGTTAGTTTAATAGGAAACCAACTGCTTGCGCTATTCATAGTTTATATTCTAGGAAGCTGATACTTTGAGAGAATTTTCTTTAGCTCTAATGACAAAACATGTACCAGTGGGCCCGAAAGTCAACGAAAACCCCTATTCGGATATGCATATTGTTCCCATTTTCAGCAACACGGAAAATGCGGATCTGATTTAACAACAGGGTGTAGCACCTCCCATACAAGTAGAATACTAAAACGCTATATCTTGGCATCTATGGCATATTTTTTCCAAGTCTTACGTGTAAATTTCTTTTATCAATTTCAATTAAACGGGAAACAAACTCTGTTAGGTTTGATCTAGGAAGCTAACGTTTTGTGAGAATTTACAAAAACACGCTACCCAATGAAATAGTTAAGTTGGTTTGCCATTGGCCACTGATTAAGTGTGACCAGATCAATTAACTATTTGTGAAATTAATGCGATTTAAAATATAAAAAAAATATGTTCTGCGAGTCCAATAACAAGTGATAGGTTATCCTAAGATTAATTAGTTTTACTTGAAAGTAAAAAATTGGTCATCTATTTAATTGAAAATCGAATTGTTATAGTATGCCTATATTAAAATCAATTATTTGATCTATGTATTAGCTGGCTTTTATACATCGCAAGGTTGAGGTAGACTTTTAAATTTTGCGACATGATGGTAGTGCTCATACTGTTGAACATTCAGGCACAATAAACAAAATATCAATCTGCTGGGTATCACTAGCACTCAAGCAACTTGCTTGAGTGCTAGTGATAAAAAACCACAATTTTACTCGTTAAGCTTGCGATTCTGTTTTTGTTTCCCCATAATTTATATTTTGGTTTAAAACTCTTTATGAACTTTTTGAAAGAACAATTTTAAAAAAAATTGTTTTTTCTTATCCTGATTAAGTTAAATAAAATAAACTAAAACAAAAGCACAAACCTAAAGCGTACTTCGCGCCATCTGCTTTGCAGATTTTGCATTCTGATGTAACCCAATTTTCATACTGCGCATAAACTTGGTAAAATACCAAGTGTAGTCAAGCCATGATCCACCATCTTGTCACCGTGTAGTAGGAGAAGTATGAAATTTAAGAAAAGTTTTTTTTTCGTTTATTAAAAAACTGAGTTTCATTTTTGCCTATAAAATTTGTTCAGTAGAAAATCTGCCAAGAAAAACTGAAAAGTTAAATTTAGTGAAAAAGTAAAGTCAAATAATAAAATGCCGCAATTGCAAAGAGAATTAAACAATAGAACATCTGTCGCTTTTGTCTGACTCAACCATTGCTCAAATTACCGAAGTTTGTTCTCAAATGTCCGAAGTTCGTTCTCCAGTGCCCCAAGTTTGTTCTAAAAAAATCCACAACTGGGACGTGCACTTAGCTTCTGTATCAAATCGCACTAAAAAATCTCTGCAATAAATTTTTTAGTGTCAATTTAGTACTCACTACTAACTTATAAAAAAAATCTGGACGATATCGTACGTCCAAATTGTGTTTAACTTCTCAGTGTTGCAAGAAAGGTTGTTGGAACACACGCACTTAAATAAACTTTGTTTATATAAAAATACATTTTAAATACCCATATAATCTATTAATAACTTATACACATTTCCACTTTGATCATACATTTTGTCATACCATTTAATAGAAACGAGTTCAGAAAAATTCGTTTCTCCGACTTTGCTCAGTTTTTTTTTGTTTTTCGCAAGTGTAACCGAAGGTCATAAAAAAGTAAGTCACTGGCAAGTAAAAAATCATATGCTTAAAAGCTTTCATGAGTTGGGACAAACAGTTGGCAACGCTGTGCACTCAGTAGTTCAGTAGTTTCGCAATCAGTGTCTCTTTCCATAAACAACTTGGAACATTAATATTGCTTTCATATTTGGTGACCATGGATGGTGCAATGAAATTTGTAATGGGTGGCCTTTCCGGAATTGGAGCCACTTGCATAGTACAGCCACTGGATTTGGTAAAAACACGTATGCAAATTTCTGGTGTAGGGGGTGCCAAGAAGGAATATAATAATTCTATTCACTGTATGCGTACAGTGATAACAGCAGAGGGACCTTTGGCATTATACAAAGGCATCGGAGCAGCGCTGTTGCGACAGGCAACATACACAACAGCAAGACTTGGTGTCTATACGTATCTAAATGATTCGTACAAATTGAAGTTTGACAGTGATCCAACCTTGTTGATGCGCATGGGTATGGGTATGGTGGCAGGTGCATGTGGTGCTTTCGTCGGAACACCAGCCGAGGTTGCACTAATTCGCATGACCGCCGATGGACGTTTACCGCTGATTGAACGTCGAAACTACTCAAATGTTGCCAATGCACTAATAAGGATGACACGCGAAGAAGGTATTGCTGCACTTTGGCGTGGATGCATTCCTACAGTGGGTCGTGCTATGGTTGTTAATATGGCACAGCTAGCATCATATTCACAAGCAAAGAGTTATTTGTCGAAAAGTTGGGAAATGAGAGATGGCATTAAATTGCATTTTGTAGCTAGTATGATTTCTGGACTTATAACAACTGCTGCATCCATGCCTGTGGATATTGCTAAAACACGTATACAGAATATGAAGACTATAAATGGTGTCCCAGAGTATAAGGGCTCTATTGACGTACTCACTAAAGTTGCAAGGAACGAAGGAATATTCGCACTTTGGAAGGGCTTCACACCATATTACTGTCGTTTGGGTCCACACACTGTGTTGACTTTTATTTTCTTAGAGCAGCTTAATATTTTGTACACCAAACATATATTGGGATCCACTAGTGGCGGTACAGGAATATAATTTACACATATACAACCACATTATTGAAAATCGAAGAATGTTTATAGTATACAATTCCATGCACATTCTTAATACCTCGGGAATACATTCGAACAAAAACAGTGTTTTATGTAAAGTTGTTATTTTTTTTTTAAGATGTAATCACGTTTAAATAGAGTAGAACGTCTTCCTCTTACTATTCGTAAGTGGCTTTTAATTATTGTTTCAGAAAAGTCATAATGAAATCATACAATAATATTGTGATGACATGGCTAGAGATTAAGCTCAATAGAAAATACATTAAAGTTATAAGGTTAATTACCGTTCTAAAAGGATTTATTTAAATTTAAACAAATTTTCGAAATTTTAAATCTACACAAGATATATCAATTGATTCTAATTAGCAACTTTATACTAAATGCACAGTTATCAATGTATTTGCACCAATATAAACTGACTATTGAAAGTTAAAAAAGCATTTAAATTATTTAAATAAACAGCAAAGTTTACTATTGTTGACAATGAATGGCTCCTAAATAAATCAACCTTTATAACATCCAATATTAATTAGAACAATTCTTTGTGTATGATGACAATAATTGTATAATATATTTCATTGATTGTAACATGAATTACATAAAACTTAGTGAACTGCAATTGATTCTGTATTAGGAATACAAAAATATCTGTAAATAAATTGTATAAACTTTGAGTTAGAAATTCGGCTTAAAATATATATTTTTTTCAGCTCGAGATCATAGTTAAGCTTATGTAAAAGCTTTCTATTATCAATTATCGCAATAAACTTTGTTTTGTCAAGTGAATTATGCCAATTTGGAAATTAAAATAATTTTGAAGTTCTAGCATTGGATTTGGTTGCACATTTTGGAAATACAGAAAAATTAAATAAATAAATAAACTTAGGCAACTTTCTAAATAAACGGCTCACGTATTTAAATAATTTTTATTTCATATTTGCGTTCCCATGATCGGAAAAATGGAAGGTTTGTCCAATTATAATATTTGAAAATTGTACTCCGAACATAAAATTTTCACTGTTTAGAATCGAGTATGGAAATTTTTGACGGCTTCTGTTTCTAATTTATAAGCTTAAACCTTTGTTTTTGAAACTGTTATTGTATAGGGTTAAGCAGTCTGCCGCACTTTCATAATGGTTAGATATAGAGTTTTTAGTTGAGCGAAAATGATGTTGTTTTTTAAATCATATATACTCGAATAAACAACGAGAAGAAAATTAGCAACTTGGTCATTTTTTTCGCAAATATGTATATATATAACGACTTGCTGAATAAAACACAGCTATGTATATTCTTTTGTAACTGTTGAAGGGGTTATGTTTCTGTGCCGTCATTCATATTTCTAAGAACAACAAAAGCGGGAAGAGATCTTTCTGTCCGCAAATTAATAATTTTGACATACATACACGTTAAAAATTTAATTGAGCAGCTAAATAAACAAAGATTAAATTTAAGGTGGTAACAAGAGTAAAAGTAAAATCTACTTGGAATGCCTCGAGGCATCGCTTGAAAAAATAAATGAGAAATACATTTCTTTCTTTTTCACAGAGATATAGAGAACATAATAGTTTGAGGTGACAACTGTTGAATTCAAAACAAAAACTGGACTTTTTTTCCTTCTTGATCTATATCGTCAATTCAAATATTAGCGCTGAGAAATAACAATAAAATACTTTAAAACTGGCAACACATTTATGTCATCTGACTCATTTCACCATAGAGTCGAATTATCCATGAAGTGCATGAAAAACAAGATTTAAGACTTCGAAGTCTTTTGTTAGGCAGTTAATATCTCAGGAATGAATTTCAAATCT
Source organism: Meiosimyza decipiens (assembly GCA_963680825.1). Taxonomy (NCBI): domain Eukaryota; kingdom Metazoa; phylum Arthropoda; class Insecta; order Diptera; family Lauxaniidae; genus Meiosimyza; species Meiosimyza decipiens. The sequence goes on along the minus strand of OY804260.1, from coordinate 71,147,024 downwards.
AAGACAATGACACTAGATAACTTTTAAATGGGAAGATTACACGACACAGTATAAACTTTCTCGAATCACACCATGATCTTATCTACAGAACTGGTTTCGATAAACACCCTATTACTGTCAACATAGCCGAAAACAAAATTTTGAAAACTATTGTTTTGCCGCCCATAAAAAGAGAACTACTCCAACCGGTAAATCACTACACAAAAAAGAAAACATTTTAAAATCACTTCAAAATCTAATACCATTATTGTGTCGTTTTGGTAACAATAATGTTTGCTTAATTTTTTATATGTTTTTCAGTAATATATCATAAAATCTAAAATATAATATGATTCTAGTCTTTATTTAATACTGTCTTTATTTTATGTGAAAGCAAATATTATGTCTTTATATGAAAGTTTCAATGACATGACAATCAAATAGGGTCATCTAAATTTTTAAAGCAATTAATATTAAGAGAAATAGCAGTAACTCATGAAAAGGATATAAACACAGGAATTTTTGGTATTTTTCCTATATCATAAATAAATAACCCTAAAATCATATTTACATTGCCACACATAAGTTAAGGGATCCATAGATTAAGTAAGAAGAAAACGACTTTTTTAAAACATTAATTTTATCATAGCTCACTTCCACTGAGATGCCGCTTTTGTGCTTCTGAGTTCAGAATAACTACCATAAAATTTTCCATATGTCGAAGATATCTTCCGCAATATTGAAGTTATCAACATAACAACTTCAAGGCAGACAAAATCACAGCTTATCGTTTTTCTATGGAAATTCAACGAAAAAAATCATTTTTTATTGTAAGGGTCATGGTAGAAGTGTGTATTTGCAATCATTTTTTTTTAAATTAGATTTATTTAGTTCTATTTTATTTATAATTGTGAAAAGAAAGTGATTTTTGAATTTACCTAAATTTAATTATTCATTACACCGACAAACGATTTTCAACCCAGAGATCATACTATATAATTTCGAAAAATGTTAGTGCATAAAATTCAACCTCATTTTAAGTTTTTCCCAAAAATTTGAGTCATATAATTTCATATGTATTAACTGTAGTTTGCATAGTGCTGTTATACAAATATCATTTGCGTAAAGCATAATCAATTGAATGAAAATGTATTCAAGATGCATTAAGGGAAATAATTTAACATAATTAATATCCATTCGATTTTATGTGTAATATCAATTATTTAAAAATTTTATGCGAAACCAAAAAGTTATTTAGTTTTATCAATAAATATTTCAAAAAGTATTAATACTCGCGTTACAAATGTGGTTCCTCATCTGTTGGATCACAATCAGCACAATGCCAAGAATAACCACGAATTTTGGGAGTTTTTTTCAGGGGCGGATCCAAACATGTAAAATGATAATTTTTACGGCATTCGTCACAAGTAACTACATTTGTAGCTGTACCGTGCACATGACAAATGCAACAATTAAATTGCCTATGATGTTGATGGTTCTGCGGTGTTACATTTGCCTTAGAAAAACTGGTTAGAGAATTACGTTGATTTGCTTTACGAGGACTGGATTTACGTGTGGTGGGAGGCGCAATGACCTTGCCAACAGCTGCTGTAGAGGACGTTGTTGCTGCTTTCACTGGTGAGGTAATATCAACAACACATGCTGGAGGGTTTCTACCATCTTCAACAGTTTCAACTGAAGATGGCCTTGAAGCTTCTTCAGCAGAACGTACCATATCAGCGGATACGTAAAAAAATTGCGCTTCTGGTGTTACTTCCCCCGGCAATGGTAGTGTTTTAAATTTTATTTTTATTTTAGGTATACCACCAGTAGCTCCGGTCAAACTATTTGGATTTTCAGCATCATAATCGTGTATTTTCTTTTTGCGTTTTCTCTTATGCTCTTTGTTCGGTGATTTTTCAGTGTCTGATGAAAGATTATGTTTGTTGCGATGTTTGTCTTTACGTTTTTGCTTACGCGCCTGTTTTGTGGAATCATCATCACCAATTAAGTTTATGACGGCAATATTGTTTTCTGTAACAGGTAAAGCAAGAGGATCAGCATCTGCTGATTGCATTGTATCTTCCACCTTAGATGTGATTTGTGGCAGCACAACTATGATAGGTTCATCTGCTGGTGATGGTACATTTTGCTTTGGTGACGGATTCACTATGTTGAGAAGAATCAAATTAAGATTTTTTTGGTTTAATATATTTTATTAGGATTTTATAATTTTAATGTACATCTTTAAGTGTTTAACCACTCCTATTTAGAGGAAAAGGTTCCTCATATAGAAAAGCATAATTTTTGATAAACACTCAAAGTCACGCAAGCCGTTCGATATCCATGTAAGCCGCTCACATTAGCATTATAGTCGTTGTGATATTACCTGTGGCCAGGTGGTACTTTTGAATGTAAATTTCACACAGAGGATCCTCATTTTTTAGAAATGTTAGGAGTACTAACTGAACTTTATTAGAAAAAACAAAATAATATATTGTCGAAGAACCATACAACGAGTTTTTAAGGCGTAGTATTCTATAATTCACTGTAGAAAAATATCTCCACAGGTAGGAGTACAGGTAGGTTCCAAACAGGATCTTTAATTAATGCCACCAACATATATCATGACAACCTTACAGGAACTGCAGAAGACTACAAGTAATCCTGGAAAAATTTCTGTCAGTCTATAGAAACCATTAAGAATTCGGCTAAGCTTGGCAGAATCCTTTCTAATTAACACTGAAATTCATTCATTATTCGTAAAGAAATCAGACGGAACAAAAGCCAGAGTTTACATACTGGTATTGGGATTTTGAGTGATACTTAGAGGTAGAATTTTAATTGAGGATTTTCCATCAGAAACTCTTAGCTCGTTAATTACTAGGGAGAGAACTTTTTGGTCATTAAACAGCTTCTCGTCCTTAAGCAGCTAGGGCCAGACGGTATTTTGCCAATAATGCTGCAAAAGTTACAGAATGCAGTGAGCCCTTGGCTTGCTACACTGTTATCTCTCTGCCACAATGGCAAACGAACTAGCTAATCTTCCAACTGAGAAGAAGAAAGCTCTTCGGAGAGGGTTTAGTGGAACGCAGGCATTGTTGAAATAAAAACTGCCTTATACACCCATAACGCTTATGAGCAGGTAGGCATCCCACTCGGTCAAGTTAAGAAAAAGAAGTTTCTCGCATTTTCTCTCCGAGGCGAAAAGAACTATAATTTAAAAACCTGTTAAACAGAGCAGTCCAGCATACAACAGTTCGTCTAGCACATACCATTACCGCGATCTGTACTGGATATTGAATGATCCATTGTCACAGAAATGTTAAAGCAAATGATAATCTTTCATCAATTTTTTAGCAATGCTGAGACTACTAGGAAAACCTTTCCTTAATGCCCTGAGCGAATTTTACGAAATTTAAATAAGTTCTCTGATTAACTAGACTAACAAAATAAGGTTATAATTGTTAGCAAGGCATACTAAAGTTTTGACAACACCTTATACTAGTTTGTCGGAATACGTATCACGTATATATGGAATTACAACGAAACAATTTGTGCTACTTAAGGCTTCTAGCATGTTAACAAAGATGCCATTCTAACTTAACCCAATCGTGCGACCAAGTACCGAACTATCACGATATCTATTGAGCACCGGAATGATGAAAAAAGAGGTTAGGATCTCCTGAGGGACACCACATTCCATCCACTATATCATTTATAGACTTAACCCAATCGTGCGACCAACATCGAATTACCAATAAGCTGTAGTGCTGGTTTTTTATGACTGGCAACATCCTTATCGTTGTTTTAGCGCTTTTTATACAGAGGAAAGAATATCTGGAGAACAAAAACTTACCAATTTTGGACTTTTTTACACTTGTTGATGTAGTTTTTGTTAGAATGCCTTGATTATCTTTAGCAACGTGCTTCGGAGTGACATAGCTAAGTGATAATTTAGAGTTTTTGGCAATAGCTGGAGTAATATTTGCCGGTATTTCTGTGATTGCGCATGCACCTGCCTCCACGACCATTGGCAATGATTTATTCAACAGTTTCTTGGCATTGACACTTGCAATGGGTTTAGCTGTTGGTTGTGCATCTAAAGATTTTCGTTTAACTGGTGGTAAAGCTGTTAGTTCTTTTGGCTGCTGTTCTGCTGTACTTTCATAGCTAAGAACTGGAACGATTGAGCCGTCCTTGTTAAAGCGGGTACGCGATTTTCTAGGTCCTTTGGGCAATTCAGACAGTGCATCTGATTCATCTGACTTATCACATTCGGAACATTGCCAACCGTAAAGCTTCGATTTTTTAGGATGACGTGTTAAAGGTGGATTCAAGCAGCCCAAATGATAGTGAAGTTTACAAGTATCACACTTTGCCAATAAATGCTGATCTGTGCAACGTTTGCAGATACCACAATCAAAAGTTTGCACTCCCATTGTAGGGGTTGATGGCGCAGAGGTAGTTATTATTGCAGCAGCTGCGCCGGTAGCAGTAGGTGAGTCCTTTGCATGTGTACTAAGTAGTCGTGTTGAATCGACTTTAGTGCCGGGTGGACCTAAATGAGCAAGTGGAAAACCAACACCCATTTTAAGAGCTGCTGCAGTGGGCACTGAGATTGGGCGAGTTGGTGGTGTAGTTTTTGCAGGCTCCACATTAGGGCGTCCTATATTAGTCGGATTTGGCAAGTTTTTATTGGGACACAATATAGTAATTTCTTTATGTAGTTGTGTTATGCTTTCCAAAAGAGATTCCTACAAATAAAGTAAAGGACATTTTAATATTTGCTCTAAAGTCAAAAGTTAAGGTGTTTTTTACTTGTTTGATTTTTTGCTCCTTATTCTTATCTAGCCTTGCATCGTATTCTTTGCGTAAAGTATCTTGCTCTTTAGATAATGTACTATTATTTCTCATCATTTCAGCTAGCTGCTCTTTCAGGTCTTTTGTACGCGATATGCGGTCCAAGTAATAACCAATAAACTCTACACTAAACGCAGGAGCGATGTGCCATTTCTTACGAATATCAGTTAGAGCAGCAATTTGCGCCTCTTGCCTCTCCAAGGACTCAACATCCACTGACATAATCTCTGCTTTTGCAAGCAGGCGTTTGCAAGCCGATGCTGACGTTGTTAATAACCGTGACATTTTTTGCGTAGGCACCCACGGCTCTGATTTCATTAGCTTATGGTTACTATATTTGCGTTGGTATTTTAACAATTTCCTATGTATCCGCATTTGTGCAGGGCATGGATCATCACGGCGCTGCAAAAATTTTTCAGATACTTTCTGTTGCATATTCAAACGGAAAGTATGAAAGTTGCGCTTGCGCTTCTTAATCAATTCTTTCTCCGAATGAACCTTACAATGTGCGTAAAAAGGATCTGCTGCATCGGCCTCTTCATGATGTGCTTCGGTCAAAAAACCTGCCGCCTGCGCACAGGTTACATGAAAATATGTCTTACACATGCCCGCATCACAACCAATGCAGACGCCTGTGCGGGCAAAACGCGAATGTTCACAGAGTGAACAAACCTTTGCGCCCCATTTGCTGTATTGCATTTCAAATAATGTCACCGATGAGAGTTGATCCACTTCACCGAAAGCAACACCGGGAACATAAAGTGCGCACACCAAATGTACCCACTTGCCAACATCTGTCTCCTTATATATGCCACCCTTATTAGGACATAGTTCGCACACCGGCTCTGAGACTCCAGCGCGACAGGCCTCACAAAACCATGGTTCAGTGGAGCATGTTGAATTTGTGCTGGAAATACTGACATTGTCGCTCACACCATAACAACCCTCATGCACTGAAACACCACAACCATCGCATTCGATAATTTCATTTGAATCGTCACTGCGGTCACCCAAACAAACACAGCAGATGGGTTTTGTTGGCACTTTGGGTGCAGCTGCCTTTGAAGTGTCTAATTTTTTTAGTATACTTTCAAGATCCGCCCCTCCATTTGTCTGTGGCTCCGCTTCAAGAAGTTCTTTCAAATCGGCCGTAGAGTTGCCAATGGCATTACTGTCCTCCTCCGACTCATCATCATTATCGTCGTCGTCACTTTCATCGGATTTGCCACTTTCATCATCGCCCTTAGAGCCGTCGGAGAAGTCATCATCGCTTGCATTGTGGTCTTCAATCCGAAAATCGCTATCTGAAGAACTTTCGCCCAAATCGAAATCAAGCAGCGCCTGTGTTGTCATTTTTGGCTGACGTGCACGTTTAAAGGGTGCCATAGCAATTTTTTTGGTAGTTTTTATTTAATTTAATTTTTCTTTCCATACAAAAATTGTAAATTTATCTCGAAAGTTTCGCATCCGGTGGATAATTTTTACGTAGTCTATGGCGTTGTCTGTTTTCTGACAGTTGTTTTGCAGCTCTTGAGAATAAGGGCCCACACATACAAATACATTCATAATATAGTTGCCCGACTATTGACTCAATCAAATATATATCAAAATCTACATGGGTTGGAGAAACGCTTTTAATGTACGTATTGGTATTATATCATCGCTATTATATATACATATATATCATGTTGATTAAGTTTAAAGAATTGTATCCTGTTAAAGGACACATGAAATTGTTTTAAGTGAATGTGAGACTTAAAAATGTGAAACATGACAATTTCGTAATTTTCTTGACTCTAATTTACACATATCACTCTTGAAAGGCGTCTTAATAGGCAAGAGAGGATAAATGGCAGATGCAGACTTCGCCGTTTCTAACATTAGCTTGAGTTATTTTCGTTCTTACAACTATTTTCAATCCTTTTTTATTATCAGCGTCATTTCTTTTTTCAACTTATTTTGCAAAGTGCGCATAACGTTTAGTGAAGATTAAAGCTCAGTTCACACGAGCGTTTTTTCAGCGCGAGCTAGCTAACGTGCGTTTCAGTATAACACAAACATAAGCAAAGAGCTATACTATCACTAACTCTGGAATTGTGTGACAGCCTAATCAGCTGCTTCTTTCGACGTTATATAGTCACGTCTTTCGTCACAATAATTGCGTGCTTAAAATTTTTCATGTGCTATACGTATATTAATCGTGTTAAGTTACCAAATTATTTAGTTGGCGTTTAAGTATTTAACTGGCTACTGGCTATGACAAATTAAATTTTCCACTTTTTGGAACAAACTGATTTTCATTTACGCTACGTAGTTTTAATTAGAATTTTATTTTTTATACGCTGGGACAAAATTGCAAAAAAATGATGCAAAATTTTCGATTCCAGTTGGAAGCTTTTTTCAAACTTCACACTACACTACTTTTTTTCGATCGAAATTTCGGATTTCTAAAATTAAGTAAGTGATTCACTCGATAGTTGCGCTGTATTGTCAACGTTTACACGAGCAAATTAGGTCTGAGAAATTCTTGTCTATTCTCTTTTGTGAATTTCTTTTGCGTTCACACACGGAAACTAGAATTTGTTTGTGCAAGAAAATTTCAAAGCAATTACTGCGTCAACCCGCCACAACAAACGTAAATTCAAAGCATAATATCAGCTAAAGAATAGAACGAAAGGGATTTCACGTGTACGACAAATTCTGTACACCACCCTTTCGTTTTTCCCTTCTTGCCTACAGACAGGGAAACTTTCTTTGAAGAGTTTCCTCGTGTAAACGCTGTCATTGTTTCTGTGAGTGAATCGTGAACAGCTATCGAATGAATGAAAACAAATAGACTATCGAATAATTTTTCTAATTTTTTTGCTAATGAAGTCACTTTGACAACTAAGAAGCAAAACCAGAAACTAATAGCCAAAACAATTTTTGCGTATTGTGGTCACACGTGTGAAAGAGTACTTGTGCACTTATATTGAAAATTAGTTAAAATTAATAAAAATGAAACAGAAGAAAAAACTTGGTAAGTTTTCATACTCACAATTACTATGTATAACAATTAAAAAATAAAATTGTATGAAGGAATCGGCCTTAGTCGCGAGGAGCGTCAGGTGATTGTGATTGGTGAAATCATACAGGAGTTGCTACAAGCGCACGACGATAAAAAGGATGTAAATTTAAATCGCATGAAGTCACGACTTTCTTCGAAATATGGTCTGGAAAGCTCACCACGATTGGTTGACATAATTGCTGCAGTGCCACAAGATGCAAAGAAAATTCTGTTGCCCAAGTTGAGAGCAAAGCCCATTCGTACCGCAAGTGGGGTAGGCTGTGCTTGTAAATAAAAATAGGACTATAATTATTTAAATTTTTCCCGTAGATAGCGGTTGTTGCCGTCATGTGTAAGCCACATCGCTGTCCACACATAAGCATGACTGGCAACATTTGTGTTTATTGCCCAGGAGGACCCGATAGTGATTTCGAGTATTCGACACAGAGTTACACGGGATATGAGCCAACTTCGATGCGTGCTATACGGGCGCGCTATAATCCATTTCTACAAACACGTCACCGTGTTGAACAGCTAAAGCAGCTCGGTCATTCAGTTGATAAAGTGGAATTTATTGTAATGGGTGGCACATTCATGTGTTTGCCCGAAGAGTATCGTGACTATTTTATACGCAATTTGCACGATGCATTGTCTGGACATACTAGCGCCAACGTAGCAGAGGCAGTGCGTTACTCAGAGAAATCTCGTACTAAATGTATTGGTATAACAATTGAGACACGTCCAGATTACTGTTTAAAACGGCATTTATCTGATATGCTTTCATATGGTTGCACGCGTTTGGAAATCGGCGTGCAGTCTGTATATGAAGATGTGGCGCGTGACACAAATCGTGGTCATACGGTGAAAGCAGTTTGTGAGAGTTTTCAATTGGGCAAAGATGCAGGCTATAAAATTGTAGCTCATATGATGCCTGATTTGCCAAATGTTGACTTTGAGCGTGATATTGAGCAATTCATAGTGAGTTTCATGTAAATTAAAACTAGTGTTTGCAACTGATTAGTTTTATCTTAATTGCAGGAATATTTCGAGAATCCCGCTTTTCGATCGGATGGATTGAAAATTTATCCAACACTTGTCATACGCGGCACTGGTCTGTACGAATTATGGAAGACCGGTCGTTACAAGTCTTATCCTCCATCAATGCTCGTAGACCTAGTGGCAAAAATATTGGCTTTGGTGCCACCATGGACACGTGTTTATCGAGTACAGCGTGATATTCCAATGCCACTTGTGAGGTGATTTTAAAAGTATGAATATTCCCGTATAATTTTCACTGTAACAATGATTCTTTTAGTTCTGGGGTTGAACATGGTAACTTGCGTGAATTGGCCTTGGCACGTATGAAAGATTTGGGGACTGAGTGTCGTGATGTACGTACACGTGAAGTTGGCATTCAGGAAATACATAATAAAGTGCGTCCCTACGAAATTGAATTAATAAGGCGTGATTATGTTGCAAATGGTGGCTGGGAGACATTTCTTTCCTATGAAGATCCAGAGCAAGATATACTTGTAGGCTTACTGCGTTTACGTAAATGTTCGCCAGAAACGTTCCGTCCCGAACTAAAAGGTGGGAATTGCTCAATTGTTCGAGAATTACATGTCTATGGTTCGGTTGTGCCAGTTAATGCAAGGGATCCTACCAAATTTCAACATCAAGTAAGAATGATAAGATTTACATTGTTACATATTTTGTGTGTTGATTTTGCGTGAAATTATGATCTGGTAGAAATTATTCGACTTTTAAATTTGATAGGAAAACACAAATCTCTGTATTTGCAAATTGATAGCTATAAATCTACTCACAAATCTCGCGCTCAGAAGTAAAATTTACAATTCGTTCCTTATCGTATTTGCGATTTGTTGATCGTAAACGGAAATGGTCTAGGGTTAGAGAATTCGAATGACGAATTATTCAAAACTTGCATTACCAAAACCATGAAATCCCGTTCTTTTTGTAATTTTAAATCAAAAACTAGTAAAGTTGTTGCCTTCGGCCAGGCCGAAACTCACATACCCTACACTGCATTGAAAGTACTTTTTAAATAAATGCTAAAAATGCATTGAAAAAGTTGATAGTTGAAGAGGTTTAATAAGTCGAAAATAACGTAAAAAAAGTTTAAAATGGTTGAAAACCAAATTTCAGTATGATTGCTCATATATTTCGATAGTTATGTCACTTAAGGTATTTTAATTGTATGGGAAGTGCCACGCCCACTGGTGCTATTTCGCCAGCTTTTGATTCATGTATACCTTATAGCCAGTAAACCACTTACATCAAATGTCAGATCAATTGCTCCAATAGTTCACTTAAAATAGCACTTAATGTTAATGTGGGAGGTGCCATGCCCACTGATACAATCCTGTCAAAAGATTATAGTAACCGACACATCTACACAAATTTTTATGAAGATTACTCTCATAGCACACTATCTATAGCATTAAACGTATTTTGCTTATATAGAAGGTGCCACACCCACCGGCACTATTGTGCCAAAATTTTGCTAGAAGACACCTTTTACAAGTATATCTGCCATATTAAATTTCATAACAATTGCGTTGTTAGTTCTCATTTTATAACGTTTACAAATTGTAGGCTGTGCCACGCCTTATAAAGGAAATTTTCCAGTACATTGACGTAGCTTGTATTGATGACTTCTTTCGGTGGTATCATCCCTAAAATTTTTATGAAAATCGTACGAAATCCAAATTTTCAATTGATAAAAAGTGCCTCGCCCACTTTTACAATTCCGCCCACTTTTACAATTCCGCCCACTTTGTGCACCTCAAGTTTTCCGCCTAGGGCACATGCCTCATCCGATTGAACGTAGGTATATTTTAGCAACATCTTCCTATTTATCGAACAAACACCCATACGCAAAATCGTTTTTAGCTAGATCGTCCATGTAACTTTCAAAACTATATAGAGAACAAATCATTTTTTATAATGAATACTTAATTTTTCAACCGTTCACTTTTAGTCATGAATGAACTTGTAAAAATCTCCCATATATTTCTCTCCAACCTTTTACTTGAATCAAATTTAAGACTGAGTCTATTTTTCGTTGTGGCAATTGGTAATTTTCGGTGAGCTTTGGGCCCTTCTCGGTAGAGTTTTACGTTTCTAAGCAGTTAATGATTCGAAATGTATAAATGGGGCTAATATGAGATGGTCTAACATAATAACATTTTGTACTTCGAGGGCAAACTGGCATTATGATGCTAATAGAACGCGAAAAGTGATCTCATTAGACAAACAAACCCTGATAGTTTTTGTCGGTGTTATTACAGGACACTATTTTATAGGCAAGCATGCCTCAAGATAAGGGCTTTCTGACGTAGAGGATCTTTGTAGATGCTGTAAAGATCCTGATGTCGAAGAGTCTGTCTTTCATTATCTGTGATTGCCCAGCGCTGACGAATCGGCGTTATAAAGTATTCAAATTCCACTTTTTTGACTATCTTGAAGACATCGCTCAAAAGTGTCCAAAATCCATTTTGAAGTTTATAAAAATTTCAAAATAGCTTGCATCGGTTGAAAACGAAGTTATAAACAGGGTATACAATGAGCCCAACTGCGGCCTAAGTTATGATAACAATTCTCATCTCCCGTGCTAACCTAACCTAAGCAGTTAAGAAAGCAAAACACACTCAACTCTTAAAAAAATTAGATACCATATTTTGCACTAAAATAATTTTACTTTTTATTGTAGAAAATAAGCTTAAAAAAGACTAATACTTCAGTGTTCACGTTTGTTTTATTATTGATCCTTAATTGAAAATATACATACAATTTTTTATTGGGTTTTTAGAAATTAAAGTGTAAATTACAAATAAGACATTTTGCTATGTTTATTTTTCAGGGCTTTGGTATGCTTCTGATGGAAGAAGCTGAACGCATTGCACGTGAGGAACATGGCAGCACCAAATTGGCAGTAATTTCAGGAGTAGGTACACGCAATTACTATCGCAAGATGGGCTACGAACTTGAAGGACCATATATGTCCAAAATTATAGCATAAGTGTTATTACGTCACAGAATATTGGTTTTGTTTTTGATATTTTACATGTGTACATAATGCTTTCTTTATAATAATTTTTTTTAAAACTTCTTATAAAGTAAATGTGGGATCATAATTTTCAAGGGATAACTAAATAGCTATTTAAAAATAATATTGCAAAAGCAATTCAAATAAAATACAACTTAAAAAAATATATTGTGCATGCTTTATCAAATAACAGATTTAAAATAAAAAATATTAAAATAAATAACATCACACTATTGCTTCTGCTGAACCAAAGACAACAAAAATTATCCAACCTATTAAATTAATACCCGCCGCTGTGCTAAATACCATTGGCCAACTCTGTGTTAATTCGAGTATATGGCCAGCTAAATAAACACCTAGAAAACCGGGGATAGCGCCAACAGTGTTCATTAGACCAAAAACACTACCAGAATGAGATGGCGCCAAATCTTGTGGATTCACGGTGACAGCATTATTGTGGAATCCTGTACCACCTAAAAAGGAAAAATAGTTATTTTTATTGTATCGCAATGTTGTTTAAAATTGAATAAATATCTGAAGTTACCAAATACACGTAACCCAAATTCGCTATGGCACTGTTTATAAGTGGCAACTCTTATGCAATAAGAGTTTTACAATATAATAAACCACCATTCAAAAACATTCGCAAAGGTGATTCAATTTAAATATGAAATAAAATGCAATAGAATTTGATAAACTGTAATTTTATTTATAGTTAGGTAGCCGGTGAAGTATTGATATGCAATGCAGCTCATATTTATGTGAATTAGAAAAACTATGTGTGAAGTGAAGATGGCGTCGCAATTTTTTTTAAATGAATTTCGAAATTGTAAAAAAACATAAATTATTTTATCGCGTCTGCCTCTGATATATTGTATTGGGGGTACAGTATAGATATCGGAAACATAAAAGCCAAACGTCGACATTGCTGCATTTTAATAACAGCAATTGGATTATTTAACAACATAACTCAGTAGATCGAATAAAAATAAAATGACATAAATTAATATTTAAGGCTACCTTTTCCTTGGTTTGGTCATATCAACTAAATTCTTCCAAACATCTTATTTAACTTACCAATAATTATAGTCATGCATATTAGCGCTGTATGAAAATCTGTTGTCCGACTCATTACAAATAATGCTAAATTTTGCGATGCAAAACAACAGCTTTGTATCACTTTTCGCACCGAAGATGTGGACCACTCACGTGCTATCAGCTTTCCAGTTAAATACCTTGCAAAAAAAGTACAAGGCGGTAACGCCAACCACGGGATCATATTGACTACCCAACCTTTGGCATGAGGAAAACCATCATGAAAATATGTTGGTAGCCAAGAGAGTAGCACAAAAAAGCAATTCATTTCACAGGCATGTGTCAGTACGCATGCCCAAAACGAAAATCGTCTAAAATATCGTAGCCATGGTACAGCTTCAGTAGCTTTTGTGGCAGCACACAGCCGGGAAGGTACAGAAACATTTATAATGCGATTACGTTCACCTGCCATGGCATAATAGCGTAAAATAAGGGCCCATGCTATACCCATAAATCCAATTACACGAAAAACATACGGCCAGCCAAAATAGTCCAAAACAAAGGAGCCTAGTATGCCGGTTAGTAAGGTGCCCATAGCTGAACCAGACGTTAACAAACCAAAAAAGCTTGAGCGTTCACTAGAGCACAGGTTCTACAATATTAAAAAGTTGGTGTAATTTTATAAGATTTAAAAAGCAAAAACGTACGTGAGTATAAAAAACTTACTTGACTAGTTAAGCTTATCATGCTAGGAAAATGTAATCCCTGAAATGCTCCATTAACTATTCTTATTGTCACTATAAATGGTATGGAATATGATTTAATTGAAGGTGCCCACCAAATTATGTTTGGCATTAGGAATGTAATTAAAGACCAGCCGATAGCGGCGAAAAGTATGACACGTTGACCACCAAAACGATCACTAAAGTAACCTCCGAGAACCTAAAATTAAAGATTAGAATAGAAAAATTTTAATTTATAAACACAAAACTATAGAATTCGCGCGTAAGAATCAAGAAGTAAAGCCTTTTGCAAATACAACTAAGTCCAAATGAAAAAAGGTTAAGCGAAAGGAAATAATAAAATCTACTGTTACCTGTGTTAACGTATATCCCCAGAAAAATGAACTCAACACAGTGCCTGAGTCGGTTTTACTCCATTTTTGTTCTGCTGCAACAGCAGGTACCAAAAGTGGCATGGTTGTGCGCGTTGAGTACAACATGCAAGTGCCAGTGATGAGAGTTATGAACCAAACACGTTTTTCTTGGCTATAAACATAAAAGTCAGTTTATATCTATTAATACTTATATTGTAATTTAGGCACTTACCGCGTCCATATGCTCTGATTATCTACTAATTCACCGCGTAGTAGCGAATACTTCAACTTTTCGTCCATGCTCATTTTTTTCGTGTTGGACCCCAGGCTATTGAAGCCAAATAAATGCGTTTTAGCCTGCGGCTTTTGCTGATTATTAATTTTGCTTTCTGTCTGAATTTCAGATTTAAAATTTATGTTTTTTGCTCCAATTTCCATTTATTACTTTTTATATCGTGGCATTTTTACCTGCACCTTTAATACTCGTAAATGATTCGACACAATTCTAATAGAGTTGATTTAAAGTTCTACAGCAAGTTGAAACTTTGTTTATCTTTGTCAAATAAGTTTTGATTATCTATTTTATTACATTTTTAATAAATCAAAAAGTATTATTAAATTCAACATAAATTCGTAAAACTGCCACGAAATTTATTCCTGTCCTTACAACAATGTCAGCTGTTTTTGACATAATTGCATTTAGTTGTGAATGTTCGAGGATGTGTTTAATAAAGCACAGATTGTGCAGAAATTTTATAAAATCATATGTATTTTGACGTAAGATCGTACGATATGAAATCCAAACATTTACGCATACGATTCTCGTTACGACTGTGACGTGCGACTTAGCTTCTGTGTCAAACCATGATTTAACTATATATATACGGTAGTCCCCGACTTACGACCGAGATAGGTTCCTAGTCATCGGTCGTAAGTCGATTAAGTCGTAAGTCGAGTTTCATAAAAAATAACTAAAGAAAAATATTACATACATACTGTACCACTAGTTCCAGCCATTTTTGGAATGATATAAAATTATTCACTTAAACAAACGTATTATTTGTACGGAAATAAATCGAATCCTTGTACATACTACTGTTTTTTTAAATTTTTCTCATATACATATTTTAGGGACTCCCCGAAACTATTTTAAGCATTTTTTATGAAAAAAATTGAAAAAAAAAAATTGGTCGTAAGTGCGAATAGTCGTAAGTGGACCGGTCCTAAGTCGGGGACTACCTGTAGTTAAATCATGTGTCAAACCTAAAAATAGAATTTGCTCAAGTTATCTACGATAAATTTTGTAGTGTCAATTCCGTACTCATTATTAACTTATAGGAAAAAACTGAACGATATCGCACGTCCCAGTAGTATTCTGATATATGTTGGAAAGTTTCATAAACTTCATATTCAGTATGTGTTATAGTCGGAGAGCTGGTGACAAAAAACTTTGAATAAAAATTCCTTATTTAGAAACTACGATTATTTATTACCAAAGTATAAACTAAGCATTTGTTTCAGCTATGAAACTTAGGAAATTTTTCACTAACAATAGCGGTGAGAATTGTTTACTTTTACGTATAACAAACACTGATGCACAAAAGTATTATGCAGTATCTAAAGCCATATATGGTAAATAATTCCAACAAATTATTTTCCACGAACAAACAAATTAACAGATATATTTTCTTTCATTATATGGCAGTCTGAATGCATTGCTGATATTTTGCTGCCGCAGTTTCTATATTGGCAGCAAAACTATTTGCGATTTGTCTCTTCCTCAACCCTATTGTTATTATGATCTATATGTTGATATATTTCACTGCTGTTGCCTTAATTGTACTAAGAGCATTATTTGTCTAAATGCCAATTTGAAATATTATCAACCACCTACAAATGACAACTACGTTCTCTTCTTGACATTAGTATTTAATTTTTTGTTCTGTTGTCTCCCAGCTAAACAATATTCTCAACGCATTACTTAAATTCCATCGGTATAAGTAATTTAATCCGTTCTAATAATTTTTTTCCAATTATGCATTAGGTAACGTGTAGGCTGTATTTTTAATCACAGTTTTTGATTTTTAAGCTATAATCATGTGCTTACTTGGAATTCTAATTGTGTTTGTTATAAGGGAGAGAATAGCAAAATATGTTACATAAGAGACAGAATAGCTCTATGTGCTGTAGGTATTGTTCATATTTTTCACTTAGACAGCTTTTACACGAGTAAACTCTTCAAAGAAAGTTTCCCTGTCTGTAGGCAAGAAGGGAAAAACGAAAGGGTGGTGTACAGAATTTGTCGTACACGCGAAATCCCTTTCGTTCTATTCTTTAGCTGATATTATGCTTTGAATTTACGTTTGTTGTGGCGGGTTGACGCAGTAATTGCTTTGAAATTTTCTTGCACAAACAAATTCTAGTTTCCGTGTGTAAACGCAAAAGAAATTCACAAAAGAGAATAGACAAGAATTTCTCAGACTGAATTTGCCCGTGTAAACGTTGACTTAGAGCAGCAATTGCATTCATTTTTATTTGTGGGCCTTAACTTTTAGGTTGCATATCCGGTGAACTATTCGTATACATCAGTATACATACCAAATATAAAAAATGTTATCTCATAAATAACTGTTACTAATTAGTTTTATAAATTATGAAAGAGTATTATTTGAAAGTTCTTAAAAAATAAACTAGCTCAGTACTTATGTAACATGTCTTAAGTAAAAATATAGAATAATCGATACCCTTATGTACCAATCATGCAATTTGTAACCTAAACAGCAACCAGTGAAAGCAGTTTTTGATTACTCTACTGATTACCTAGAAGCGAATTCTTTGCTGGGATGCTGTTGTTTGTATTTATATAAAATTTATTGTTATTATTTCATTGAGTTTCAAAATTCAAAGTGTTTGCGTATTACGGAGTCTGAAAAGGTAAAAATATACAAAATGGCAACTTGCATGCCGGAACAACAATTGGAGCAAAAAATTATTGATCAGTTAAGTGAGAGTGAACCAGAAATGGAAGACATTGATGGATGCTTGGTGCAAACTTCCATATCAGAAGAGTTCACTTTTCCAGTAAGTACATAATTTTAATATTGAATAACCAAATTCTAAATTATCAACTCTATAGAATAGCACAACTTGTTGGGTATGCAATGGTTATTATGGACCCAATTTCGATGAACCGCTTTGCGGCACTTGTCATTCTTTTCTGTACACAACGCAACCGACCGAAGAAATGGAAACAACTATTTCCGACGATGAGGATTCAGGCAACGATGAACCACCATTTAAAGATAAGCAAGAAGTCGACGATGACGATGATGTAGAAGACGTTGATGAAGTTGCAGTGGTCGATGATATTGAGGATGATGATCCAGAAGCAGATATGGGTATGGTTGTAGAACGTGATGAATTTAATGCGGTTTTAGGTGTTGCTGCAGAAAATGAAAACGCACAAAATCATGCTGGTCCCGTGGCCATAGATGAGGATCAGCGTGTGCTGGAAAGTGAGCATGGACATGATATGGTTTTATTTTTGCCTATACAGCGTCCTCGTCCAATGGCACCTCCTCCTTTACCTCACTATGTTGAACTACTAACTGAGGGACGTGCCAATTCAGCGGCTGCAGCTGTTAGCGCTCTAACTGATGGCCAAGGAAATGACAATATTACAGCTTTACCCGTTGAAATAATGGTCATTATTTTCTCCTACTTGGATGATATGTCTATGTGGAAGGCAAGTGAAGTTTGTCGACAGTGGCGGAGCATTTTAGACCAAAATACTTCTCAGTTAATGTGGAAAAAGTATTTGAAAGAACGTTGGCCCCTATTTCAGTGCCTTGTAGATGTTCCCAATTGGTTTAAATTGTATAGTGCATTGATGTCATCTTGTTTTTGTCGCATCTGCCTACTCCAGATGGCTTTGAAATCACCACCACGTGCACGTCAGAATGCTATTCGCATGAATTTTTTGCGTAATGACTTTCGTCTTTTGAATAGCTACGCTTCAGAAGGTATTGAAGCGATACCATTGGATAAACAAAATACATATTGGCAGGCCAGCATTTTGGGTCCCACCGGTAGTCCCTATGAAGGCGGAAAGTTTTTCCTATACATCTTCTTTCCAGATCGGTGAGTTTAATTTAACAGCTATTTCTATAAATTTAGCAATTGCACAAATGTTATATCGGTGAACTGAATAGAAAATATTTTTTTATTGTTTTTAACAGAGTTTTTTCTTCGATAACTAATTAGTGATTTAAGAAGTTTTTTAGATGCTGAACAAGAATCTGTTTTATTTGTGTTTTTAGAACAATGTAAATTTTAGTATGTATTATGCAGAGCTTAACTGCTGAACATTAAGCTCTGCATAGAACATACTAAGAATCTGTTTTTTGTTGTTGTATCACGTCAGGATTCTGAAATGTTTTCTTAAAAGTGCAAGAAAAGCTGTTTCAGGAATATTAAAAGTTGTGTTGATAAAATCAGATGGAAAAATTTTCTCCATTAAATTTTAGGCTTTTTACTTTTAAATAGGATGCATTCTTTTCAAGATGTCGCATATTAAAGTCAAGATGTTTCTAATTGCAACGATTACAGTTGTCTTCTGGATGAAGTTAAAAAGGACTTAGTATTTGAATGCAGTATATATTCGAAAGAAAGCAACATATTAAAAAGGTCAGTCGGAACGGCGCGATGCTTTCGATTTGCGTGGTATTTCGTATTGGTTTCGCTGAACAATACTTTTTTATGTTTAGGTCTGAAAAAGAGGGAATTTTGGAGCCCGATTTATGTAATTTCAAAAATTCATAACCCCGTTATATATATCACTGAATTACCAAGTATAGTGGCTTGTTTTAATTATAATTTAACGCAGTTTTAATAAATCGAAACAAATATGGCGCCTATTAAAACAAAAAAAAAAAAAACCGGGTGTGACCTTAATTTTTCCACGACTTGCTTATTTTGTTCATATATTATTTAAATAGCCAAGGTATGTAATGCTGCTTGCACACGCTAGTCATCCAGAATTATGCAAATCAATTTAGAGGTGTTTTTTTGATTATAGTACAAAATTGGGCTCGATTTGTGCCCATTATAAAATAATATTCATGATTCCGAAACAGTTACAGATAATCGTTTATAGTCTTCAGTAATTTTGTCCATAAGCCATGATTAAAACTCTGATCGGGTCCAATTTTGTATTAGTAATCAAAAGTTATCTTCATATAAAATTAGTAGACCATCCTACTTTTTTGCAAAACCCATGTAAAAAAGTTAAAATTTTAAGCAGTTTTATGAGAAATTTCCGAAACCGGTTACTAAAACAAACTAACAGAGGTCTGATTTGTAGGCAGCTTTAGCTTAAAATCTCAATCTCCCATCCCCATAGTCTTACCGACTTTAAAAAATAATCTTTTAACCTGCTCTCTCTCTTTCTGATAGTTATCCTATGATACCGCCAACTGTACGTTTTCTTACAAAAATATTGCACCCAAATGTGTCACGACATGGCGATGTAGGGATTGATATTTTTCAGCATAATTGGTCATTGGCATTGAATGTATCAAAAGTCTTGTTATCCGTGCAAAGTTTGCTAACCGATCCCTATACAGAGGTAAATTTAACAAATATTTCAATAAAGTTTTTAATTATAAAATACTTTTTTCTATATGCAGATTTGCATGGAACCAGAACTGGGCTACATGTACGAACACAATCGTGCACGCTTTGAGAATCTTGCACGTTCTTGGACTTGGAAATACGCAATGTTTGAGCTAATACCATCGCATTGAAGAAAAACGGACGAAAAATCAAAAGAGGTTATTCTTGCTT
The DNA here is from genome assembly GCA_963680825.1 of Meiosimyza decipiens. Lineage (NCBI taxonomy): Eukaryota > Metazoa > Arthropoda > Insecta > Diptera > Lauxaniidae > Meiosimyza > Meiosimyza decipiens. The sequence goes on along the minus strand of OY804260.1, from coordinate 71,127,092 downwards.
AAAGCAGATTATTAAGCAAAGCAAAGTATTTGACTGAAAGGAGTGTGTTTGAAAGCAGTTTATGCCTGTTTAATTTATTATATTGTATGTTTAAGGTATTGTTTAGTTTTTTAATTATTTTTTAAATATCTAATTTTAGTTGTGCCATTTTGGAATATCGATTTGATTAACCACTTATTAGAATGATCACTAAATTGAAGAAAGAACCAAAAAAAAAAAGAAAAAACAATTATAAGCGAAATTATAAACATACGTAAAATAAAACATTAAAACTATTAAATAATATAGTATGCAAAATAAATGTATGCACTAAGCTAAAGCTATTAATTTACAATTAATTAATCTTTTTGTTGCGCTGTCAAAAAATGGTTGATTTTTTTAGTTTAGTGCAAAAAAAATTATTTTAAAATAATCAACATTAACTTTTTCTTTTCCTTTTCTTCAAGTTATTGGATTTTTAATTTAAAATTATAGTATAATGAAAACAAATATGCTTTTAATTAAAGTTCGCACCACAATGTTACTTTTTGTTGAGCATAAAACTTAAACGCTTCTGGTTTTTGAACTTACGTTGCTGGTATCCGTACCAGTTTTTTTTTTTTTTGTATATTTATAATTAATAAACTGTTGAATTTCGGCAGATGGAAAATGCAAATTGAGTAAGTCCGGGAATTGTATGAACATTCTATTTTACTCACTTGTTCTCTTTCGTTTTCTCACAGTCGCCTTTCTGCTCTTAAAAGCAATGCCACCATTCTCTTTTGGAATTTTCCAAAACCAAATTTTTTTACGCTGTTGCATGGTTTAATGGAAAAGCTCAATTAGTTGGGATAACATGTTCCTGATTATACTACTTGTGGCGCAAGCAATCAATTCTTCTTTGTGAATATTTAAGAACAATTGATGAGAAATTGTTGTAGTAAAGTTATTCTAAAATGTAATTTGTGTAGTATTATTAAAAGCGTTTGTAACCCTAAAACTAAAAATAAATTAATGAAAAATATTAATAAACCATATTATATATTTCTTGAAGCACAACGTTATTTGTGTAGGTGGATCTGACTTTTTTTCCATCGGTGCAAGTACGTGGAATTTCCCTTTTATAATATTTTTGCGGAAAGTTTCTGAAACTTGTTGTTTTTGTTATCTTTAGTGTAAATTTGGATAAGCCAGCTGAGTGCGTTGTGTTATATTTTTTATTGTGTGTTGGCATGGTGAACTTTTAATGCTCTTGAAAGGCAATTTCGTATTATAATAGCGAGATTCATATGTTGAAGCATGCATTTAAACTTTGAGTGTATAGTGGTGGCTAGAAAAATATTATGCATAACTTTTTAAATTTTAAGCTTTCACATGTGCGAATATTAATTCAATTTATTTATTTACGGAATAAAACGACGGTATAAAACTTTGAAGGAATCAAGATAAACTCTCAGTTTGAATAAAGCGATTCACATCGATAAGTGATAAAAATATTGTTGATTCTTAAAACAAGGAATCATAGATAATGGAAATCCGTTTTTTTCGGAAAGCTGCAGTAAATCGGAGCATTGTGAAAAATTCAAATATGAAAGATATGAAGTTTTTATTTGTACATATACATAGGCATATTTTTTCGTGTTGTTAAAGTTTTTTTAATATGTTTTTTTTTTTAAATTGGGCGCTGTTTAACATGAAAGAGGTACGTCTAACAAATTTCATAGCTTGGGCCAAGCTGTTTATGAAAAATTTGGACATGACATTGTCATTTTCTAATTTTTTTCTGAGCTTTTAGTGGCTTTATATTATTTTTAGTAAAAGAAATAAAATTCCAATTTGAGGTAACACGTTTATGCTGAATCGATTTTGAAATTATGTCCATTTTATGAATGTCAACTTTCAGTAGTCCATGTTTGTAGCCTATGAAAGTTGGCAATGCCATCACTTGTGAATAGCAACTTACCATTTAAAAGAAATTATTAAAAAAAAATACTTTTAGCGCCACATCTGTGCATGCAACAATGAAAGCTTTCGCTTAAGAGAGCGTAGTATACACAAACTTAAAATTGGTATGCCAAATTGTTGTGGCTCTTTAAGATTTCCTAGCCTGGATACCTGGAAAATTGAGCGTATAAGAGCGTATGACCAATGATAAAAGAAGAAGCAATCCCACTACAACACCGTGACAGTCACAGGCTCTTTTAGAATTTTCACTGCTCCCAATGAAACAGTTCGTGTTTGACTTTTCGCAACGCAACGTAGAGCGGAAACTACAACGAAATTTTTTAATAACATAAATTTCAAAATCTAAAAGAAGCAACAAATTCTCTAAGTGAATGTTTTTACAATTTTATTTAAAAAGAGTGGATGAAAAAAATAGTTTAAAAAAAAATTTCTCAAAGGTAAAAATCTGGAAAAAGTATTATTGTGTGTGAGAAAAAAACAAACGATCAGTAGTTTCACTTAAGAAATGCTCAAAAGGACAAAATATGTAACATTTTCACCTTTTCACCATACACACACATACATTGAAGAACACAACCGTGTGTATGTATTTGAAATTTATATGCATACACATATGTACATTCATATGCATATGTATATGTGCTACTTATGGCTGCTTCATTCAAGGATTATATTTATATTTTTTTCGCAGTTACTTTTCATCTTTTAAATCTTGTACTCACACAAATACGCAGAAAAAAACACACGTATATGGCGATTTTTAAGTGAACACTTTAAAGGTCCTTAAAATTTCCCTTTATTTGGAGAAGATAAGGAGTCGATTTTTGCTCTTAGCAAATAAAAAAATTGTCAACATTTCAAAGCCATAGAGCAATTTGAAATCTCTCTCTTTAGTTTTCCACAAGCTTATACTGGAAATTTGAATTAAAAAAAAAAATAAAACAATAAATACTCATCAAAAAGAAATGAAAAATGTTGATAAAAAATTTCAATTTAAAATCGTTTTCCTGCAAAAAGGATAATCAAACTTGTGCGATAAGAAAGATAAATCTTGGTGTGCATTTTTGTCCGTTGATGTGGGTGTTAGTAGTTAGTTTAGAATTCAAAGAGAGAAAACGGAAAAATTAGCGCACTACTTTTAAGCCACCCACACTATGAGTTTTCCACGATTTTTCTATTTTTTTGCATCTTCTATAACACAACGTCATTTGTAATTTTATAAAAATAGCAGAAAAAGGAAAAACGAAAGGATATGTTTGAGTTGTGGTGATTTTACGTTTTTTCAATTTCTCGCCTCTCGGTTTTTTGTTGTTTTTTTTTTGAATTTTGCGTTGTTGCCTACTACCACAAAATTACAGTAACAACATCATGCATAGGCACCTTTATTTTTATATCTTGAACGCAAATACCTGTAGATGTGTATGTTTGTGCGCAACACTTGTATTTGTGTTGTTGTTGTTACTAAACTTGAGCGTATAAGGATTCTTTACCGAATGTATTCATTTTATATTATTTTAATATATGTATGTATGTAGTTACAACAGCGGTTGCTGCTGCAAAAAAGTTAAAAGTAGCTATTTTTCGTTTATTTCAATTTCCATTTATCTTTAAATTGAATACATAAAAACTAGCATTTCATATATTTATGAACACATGTATGTGTGTATCTAGTTATGTAGTGCATATGTAATATTTCCATTAGGAGCATAATATAAATATGTACAAGAAAATTCTTTTTTTTCTGCGAAACCATGCATTTTCACATGAGTTTGTTGTACAGATTTTAGGTTTTTTCTTAATTTTCTTTTGAATAGGTGAGTTTTTTTTTATATAAAATGTATGTGGATACAAACATATGTACGTATTATTAATATTAGTGCTTTGTTAAATGTATGTAAGCATACATACCTCGTTTTAAATTTAATACGTATGTATTTTGGTACATACTTGGTTTGATGTTGATTACATACAACACATGTCGTATGCGTATGTCGTATGCGAAACTAAGATTACTCATACGTCATGTAATACTTGATTTTTTAGCAAGTATTTGAAAAATAGTTCTTTGTAAATAACTCCAATCTAATCTAAACATTTTGAGTTATGGCTTCAGCGAAATCTCATATTTAATACTTTATAGCAAAGCATTGAAAAAAACAAAGATTATGGAAATTTTTTACATAGGAAACATTGATTTTTAAAAATCTTAAAGCTGAATACAAACAGAAAGAAAATTGTCCAATGAACAAAGCAATAATAAAAATTACTGAATAGTTATGCTATGTGATCTAAAACACAGAAAATTCAACTCAAAAATAAAAATGGAAAAATTATTTACATATATGTACATAGTTATATAAAGTTTCTATTCTAGTTGGATATTCAATATCAAACTATTGCCTGAGGTTTATTTTGAAACATTTTATTGTAATTCATTTGAAAAATATGAGCCGCTTGTCCGCACATTAGTACGAGTAGTATCTCGCTATTTTTCTCTCCGCTTCGCTTTATAGAATGTGTACTTATGATCCGTATTTAGTAAGTGGCGCAAGGTTGAATTTTACATATGTTATAAAGGTAGAAACCTTTATGGTAAATTCAAATAAGCGACCTTGCAGAAGGTCAGAGTTTTTGACCAAATCAGTTAAAATGTGCCCATAGCTGTTTTGTTTTTCATACAACTATTAGCTGATGATCCTCGAAAAATAAAGACTGAAATAAATTTGAATAAGTTTTTCTTAAAAATTTTATTTTGTCAGTCTGATGTGTTTTAATTTACAGCATATATGAGGTAAAAAGCGCTTTAAAATTATTTACTTTGGACGCATTTTCTCCTCTCTAAGAATGTAAACTTAAACTAAAATTTGTATAGCTTTCGTTGATTTACGTAATATACTCGTACAAAATTATTACAATTTTCAATAAAACATTTATAATAAGATAATTGCTTTAAACAGTTATGGGCACGCTGAAGACGAGATGAGAAAGAATATCGAACTTAGGACTCGAAATTCAAAAAATTCCTCCTCAGTAAATATTTTCAAAATCCCTGTTCCTTGGGAAATAAATTTAACCGGAGCATTTTTCTTGTAAAGTCAGTCGAGGAAAAAAAAACATTTTCATGGAATAAGTGATTTTTGCTACTCTAGTTAAGATTTAAAATTCGAAAAATCCTTCTTTAATGGATACTGATATTTTATGAGGTTTTCATACTACATTTCTTTTTTTGCTTTTCTGAACTAAACAATTTAGTCTGCGTGCCCATTTCCGTCAGTTAGAAAAAAGGAATTTTTGTAAATAAAAGTTAGTTTTGCTTTTATTAGGGGTTTTATACGCCTTCAACGAAAATTAAAACTCCGCATTTTATGTTTTCTGTTCGAACAAATTGGCTTGGCCCTTACTTTTTTGTTTTCAAGTTTGCCAGGATAAAACTATTTTTGTATTTCCAATGGCTATACGAGTATCTCTATTAATTTAAGCTTTTTCGCCCATTATATGTTCAAGAAATTATTCGAGAGTGTTATCACAACAACATGTATTAATTAAAAAAAAAAAAGAAAATTTAGTTGTTGGACACTTCCTATTCAATTACCAAATATAACAACATACTCTGAAAAGAACTTAAAAATTAGACTTTATTTTCATAAAATCGTAAACTTCTTTTAAGAATGCAAACTGTCACTGTGTTATCATATCAGATTTTGAAGAAAATATACCGGGTAATATGACCTCATAAGCCGTTTATTGTACTTTATAGTCTCTTGTTTTAAAAGATAATATGTGAAAACGTGTGAAATGAAAATCGGGTGAAAGTCTACGTTCATTCGCATAGATTATAATGGCAAATCTGTAAAATTCCTTAATTTTGTAAATGTGCAGCGCTTTAAAAAGAAAATATCAACATTTCGGCGCTCATATCCCCAAAACTAAAATGGATAAGAACACGCCAAAATATTCGTTTGCACATTTTTGTGATTTTACGTATTTTTGAACACTCAGCGGCTTTAGAAATAGGCGCTGTGGCTATATGTATTAAATAATTTCACAAAACATTCAATAATAACAACAAGCAGCGCTATTGTAAAATATTTATGAAATATTTCATTAACTTTACTAAGGGTTTATTGGAAAACCACTGTCATAATTAAAAATTTTAATTATTTATGTATGCTCTGTTTCATATGACTTTGAAAACAGACAATGTTGGTGTTATGTTAAAAATGTAAATATTATGTGGCAATAAACAATGTGGCGCAAAACAACAATACCAACTTTAAATGTAATCAGTTTTTAAGAAAAAATATTATAAAAAATCTTTAACCTCTAAAAATAATTGCAAGCAATTGTTTAGCATAAAATAAAAATAAAAGGAAAATAAAAAAGGAAAATCCAGAACAATGAAGTGACCAAATAGAAAATAAAAATTATAATACCCATGTATGTATGTGCGTACGAAACTGTACATACGTATGCGTATTTAAAAAAAAAAAGTATTCGCAGTGTAAAAAGTATTTTGAAAAATATCTTAACACATTGGAAACTCATGTGTTTATTGTTTTCCATTGTTTGCAAACTACCTACAACAATGGAAAATCATTTGTTCGGCGAATTATTTTCCTTTTTAAACGCATGAAATAACAGTTTTAATGAAAAGTGCAACAGCAAACAGTTTCAACTACAAAAACACCTGTAAAATCAAAATTCTTTTTTTCTTCAAAAGAACGAGATAAATATTAAATGATAAAGTCATTTATGTAAGCTGTTGGATTCTTAATTGCTACAGGTAAGCGATTATTAGTAAAAAAATATTTTGCAACAATTTTAATAAATAGATCACATATACTCGTACAACATTTATATACGATATTTTATGTTAGTAGCATTTAGTAGTATAAGACAAAGATCACTTTGGCTTTTAAGGCCTTAAAGATTTTTTTACTCGCATACGTCGGCCCACAATGGATGGGTTTACATGGAACGGTGGCCATAAATAGCAATAATTGTGGGTTAAAACAACCTACCTTTTTCCTCAAAATGTGTATCAATTTCTATTATTTTGGCAATGCTGATTTCGTAAATGTTACAAATTGTGCGATATCTTTTATAGTTTTCAAATTATTAGAGAGCAACCGTTTTGAGGCTTATCTTTTCTGTTAAAAAGTACTCGACCTTGTATCTTTCATCCTGAAGGGAATGAGAAGGGGGAAAATACCACTAACCTGTTCTTCTTCCTTTCAGAGTACATACTTTTTTCACCATCTGAACTCATTATTAGTTATTACTTACCACAGGGCAGTTTTCGGCATTCTGCCTTACATAAGCGGCACAATCACTCCTTTAATGCCGCCCATTTCTGACATAAAACACGTGACCAACTATTTTTAAGTAAAAAGAAGTACAAACTCAACTGGAAAAAGTACAAAGGAGTACATTTGCTGTGCTTCTAAGTACGCAGTACAAGGGTCTTAAAAGAAGTACTTACTGTACTTCCAAATGAAGTACGGTTAGGTATATTCCAATGTTACTACAACAAAAGTAGCCATACCAAATATTTCAAAAACAAGCATTACAGAGCTCTGGTAGCATTGTATGCATATTGTTTGATTTGAGGACTTCCTCTCTCTCTCTTAAATCAATAAATTATAACAGGTTAAAGTGTTTACACAATACTTTTGGAAATACTTAAATATCACTTAAAATTAAAAATGATTTTCAAAATAAAAATAACTATTTTCACAACATAATTTTAAAATTTGAAATCTTGAACGTCACAGGCATACGAAATGTAAATAAAGTCTTAAATATTGTACGGCACTGCAGTAATATATCTTTGTTTTGAAATTATGGAAAATATCGTTTGAAACTCATAAATAAATAAAATTTTATTTAAATATTTATATAAGTAAATAACCTCTAAAGTTTATTGACATTGGCGTCTTTATGATATGAGAAAAATTCTTCATTTGTGGCGTCATTGGCTTATGTGCCTACATATATACATACGCCATAGACCTATCAATGATTTTACAAAAATAAATACAACAATTTTATGCAAATATAAAAGTAAAATATTTATTTTGAAAAAAAAAAAAAATAAAAATTTGTTATGTCAAAACAGAGAGCATGGGTTATTACGAGATGATCACTGCTACAGTAAACATTACACATGCGTTGGAAAAATTCAACATAAGTTGCGGCTTTCATTTGAAATTTTGTTTTATTGTTCGTATTAGTCGTTTTTCTCATTTCACTAAGTTATTACTTGCGAAATTTACAATTAATTATATTGTTTCTCGATTTTTAAATGACATTTTTATAGTTTGAAAATTTTAAATTTTTACTTTTACAACTCTTGCAGTGTTTCGTTTTCGTTTAAATACCGCCACATATTTTCCTGCAGACTTTAAAAAATAAATTTTTGTTGCATTTTGATCGTTTATTTGGTGAGAAAGAAAAATAGTCCTTGTACTGCAAGAAAAAGCCTTGACTGTTTTATGCTGAGTGTGAACATTTAGTGTCAGTGTGCATTCATGTGGTGTGTGAACTTTAAAATACTTTAGTGTGTGTGTGTGTTACTGTATGAGTAACTTATGAGTATTTGCTGTTACATTTGTTTTGCCTACAACCATTTCAGAACCAACACTTCGAGAGTTTTTGTTTGCTACATATAAATTTTGCATCTACACACACGAGACTTTGCAGGCAAGTATCTTAAACATATTATATATATACTGAGTAAAAGATAGTTTTTTAAAAGTTTCAACTTTTGGAAATCGGAAAGTCGAAAATCTGTCATGACTGCTTTTATTTATTTGCAATCTATTTAATACAGACGTTCAGCACATTTTAGAGTACATTTAAAATGAACTAAGTGTACAAATTAAATTAAATTGAGCCATTCTTGCCAGTGCGGATGGAGTTGAATCTTGAGCTCTACGATTTCTGTGATTTTTTTTTGTCAATAGTATTTGACTAATTCATGTTTACTATAGATCATTTTGGCATTTGTTACAATATGCTATAGTTTTTTAGAACTTAAGAAAAATAAATGAATTCTTTTACCTATTTTAATCCAATTATGTAAAACGTTAAACATTTTTTTTAAGATTTTTCTTTTTATGCAGTGAATGTCAGTTAAAATTGGGCGAAACAAATACTCAAAGTGACCGAATTTTTTATGAACCAATTAAGTAAATAATTGAATTTTAAACAATAAATAATTAAACGAAGTAATTCACTTAAAAAGGACTAACAATTTAAATAAATATCAGCTGTTTCATCTTACGCGCGTTGCCACCTGGCTTATATCAAGGGTAGCGTTCATTTGCACAAGCACATTAGTACGTTTGCACACTAGCGATTTCACTGCGACACTAAGTTGCAATCAGAGAGACATATTGAATTTTGTTATCCAAAAATAAATTTTTAAATTACCACTAACAAGAAATCGCAATGGAGCAACATCATGGTTTGAATGATAATTCGATAGTTAAACAATGATACCCTACCAACCTCCTTTTTTTGCTATTTTTGTTGTGAATTTCGACAAACAATAATACGATAACAAAAACTTAAAAATATTTGAGTATATGTGTCTCAACTTTATTTATATGCTTTTTGGTACTTATACTATCTTTTTTTTAAAACTTTATTCAAAGTTTTCTAAAAAACTATACTGCCAACGTTTCGTCGCTGATTTGACGACCTCTTTTGGACACTATTTTGTGAAAATAGAAAAAAAAAATATTTATATAAAAACAGTAAATAAGTAACAACAAAGTAAATAGGTATACTACTTAAAAACAAAACGTCCGTAGTGTAGTTTTTTAGAAAAATTTAAAAAAAAATTTTTAAAAAACCATTTTATAGGTACCAAAAAAGCTTCTAATAAAGTTAAAACACAAATACTTAAAATTTTTTGAGTTTTTACTATTGCATTATTTTTTGTCAAAATTCACAAATAAACTGTAAGCGAGGAGGATATCATCGTGAAATCTTTGAAATTTCATCAGACCATAATGTTATACCAATGTGATGGTAATTTATTAATTTCTTTTTGGATAGTTAAATTCAATTAGTCAATTCAAAAGAAGGAAGTCATATATCGTAAGTCAATGTTGTACAAAAATACAATGCATATGAACACTTTCCCTTTTGTTTGTACTTTTAAACTGTCAATCGAACAAAGTAAGTAGTACCATGTATAACACTCTCTTTGTAACTCTCTTATCCCACGCGATTCTCTCATCATATATATATATATACAAAAACGAATAAAATTTTCAAAAAACATAGGGAGTTGCATGGTCTTATTTTACTTTTATGTGGAAGACAACAACAAAATATTTAAGACAGTCATACTATTTTAAGACACTGCAACATTATGACACGTTAGCATACCCTCTGATCACAGATTTGTGTTGCAGTAATTTCGTAAGTGTGCAGCTGTATTAATGTGCTTATGCAAATGAACGCTACCCTTGGTATAAATTAGGTGGCAACGTGCGGAAGGCAAAACAGCTGATATTTATTTAAATTGTCATTGTCCTTTTTGATTTAGTGAGTGATTTTGTTTAATTATTAAGTGTTCAATTATCAATTTTGTGTTTTTATATATATATATATATTTGTTGAATCACCAGAAAATATAAAAAAGAAGTTAAAAAATCAATTTATACCTGGTCAATGTTGCTTTCCGATGTTTATTCATTTCACTGACGCCAGCACACGTAAGTCTTATTCACGATTCTTTGTAATTTCGGAGTCCAAGGTGGCTTACTTTGAACTAGGAAACTTAAATAGCGCCATTAAACTTTCACTTTGACTCATATTTTGTTTTTTTTTTACTATACACAAATTTTCTGACACCGAAAATTATTTTATATACATATGTACATATATAATAGTAAAATATTTTGGCCCATCTTCTACCACCTAAAGGTATGCATTCCTTAAGGTGGTAGAGGATGAGCTAATATTCCTTGGTAAGTTGTTAGCAAAATTAGTGATTTTAATGTTATTTTTTCAATTTTGTTGACTATAAAATAGACACATGAGTATTTCAAAACAAGCTTCATACACGTATATGTGTATATCACGAAAACTCTTAAATCATTGAAAGCTAAACAATTCCAAGAAAATTTGTTTTATAAATAACTTTCAGCATATGTGATGGCAAAAGTTTTTATGTGCAGCACCTGTGTAAGAAATTTCAAAGTTTTACATGAAACAATCATAGTTGAAGTGAAGAACCTTGTAAGCAAATTGATGAAATTTCTAATGAAGATAAGTTTTTGCCTTAAGAAGTTAAAATTTAGATAAATAGTTTTGCTTTTAAACAGATTCATTTTAATTATTAACATAGCATAGTCAATCACTTGCTGCACACAAAATCTTTTAACTAAACAACATTTTATAATTATGATTTTTTCGTTGGTTTCATAGTGAAAAGCTTTCAACACCTAATATAATATTGTCTCCATTGAAATTTTTAGGAATTTAGCTTTTTGTGCTAATTTTCTTTAGGAAAAATCACTGCAAAATTGTAGTAAAAAAATTACGTATTAAAAGCCATTATTTATATGAATTGATCTCCAAATATATATGCAAATTTCTTTCAAGCACTTTTTCCCAATTGTTCTAGAAGTATTATTTATTGTATGGTTTCGCCATATGTACATTTAAAATGATTTTAAATGTTTGCTGCAAATATTTTCCCTTAAAAATTGTTTAAAAAATGCGTTGCAAGCACATGTCTATAAGTATAGCCTTGCTGTCAGTTATATGTCATGCAATTGCTAAAGCCACTCTATTATTCATGAGAACCACTCTTACTGACCTTACTTAAAATTTTCAAGAAATTAGATATGTGCATATAGTACATATCTAATACAAAAAATCCTTGAGATGGACAAAACTTTGTCACGTAACCAATTTTAAAATTAATGTTGATCGCCACACTTAGCATATTTGAAATGCTTTGATATACTGCTTTAAGACTTTATATGAAGCTATACAGTTTTGTGAAAGATTATGCTCTGACAAATTATTCAAATATTTACGAGTATGTGGAAAATCTAAAGCCTAATATTCCTTAGCTATCAACAAATATTTTTATAGACAGTTTTATTTTCTAAGAGTTTGAAGATTAACCTATGAAATTTTCCTTGAATAACATAATTTGAAATAAAGTTTCAATTCAGCTTAACACTTTACAGATATAGGTGGGCAAATATCAGTCACTCACTTGCTTCGAGATACAAAATAAGACGAATAACTCTGTTAGCATAGCGTTCTAAGGTTGTTGTTTATACTTCATTGAAATTTCTTCTTGTGTCCTTTCCAGCGCCCTCTTCCAACGTGCCCGATCATTAGCAAGTGCCTTCAATCATCTTCAACATTTCCCCGATTCATATATTTACTGCTCTAGAGAACGTTTCCACGATGTCATTGAAACTTGGTTTCATTTTATTTAAAAACTCTCTCAGTATACCGCTTTAATGTTTTTGCTTGGATGGGACCCTTGTTTTAGCTTAGAGCTTGATTGAATCATTTCTTGTATTTGGGCGAAGTTTGGTAGAGCATAAGCGTCAGTTACTTTTTTTTAAAGTTTTGGCTTGTATGGGAAATGTCATACCATATCGTTGAAATGAGACCAATTTTTGTCTTGTAACAATCGTAGTATATGTTGAAAATTTGATTGTATTACTTAAAATGTCACTTTCATTGGGGTGTAGGTAGTAGGCATGTCCATAAACCGATTTTGTTCATTTTAAGTCTGTTGAGTTATAATTGAAGTAGTATTCCACTGACTGACAGACAGATTGATTTTTTATGCTTGCTACGCCAAAACGATTATACTTTGTGTTTGGTCTAAAAAAATATACATATACCCACATATGTTAAATATATAAAATATATACATATAATGTATGAATAAATCAGTTTTTATCTATGGTTCTTTTAAAAATAAATTAAATATCCTGCAATAAAATAGAAAAAAACTATGCAGACGTGGTCACAGTTCTCTTGTAATTACCATAATTCAAGATTTTAGAGCTAAGTCACTGCTTCATTGAATGTGCGATATGTACTCTGTGTGTTTTTTCATGTATGGACTTTGTAATACACAAGCAGTAATAGTTTCTTGTATGTATATCAGTAATCATGTTGAAACTCTAAATGCATTATCATGTAAGGCGGCACACATAAGGGCTACTCGCAACCGCAGCAGCATAAGTAATAACATTCAAAATAAAACATCTGGAACAAAATTTATTCTTAGGACATACGCAAAAAAAGGCAGCGAAGAAACGAAGAAAAGAATATAGAAAAAAAAACATATGAATAAAATTCCATGCATACTTTATGGCGCACAATGCCTCGACACCAAAACGAATGCCAACTAATGATCACAATATGATATGACATTTTTTTACAAAATTAATTAATGAGTGCTAAAATGAATCAATTGACATATGTTGCATACAATTCAATTCTTTTTTTTTCTTCGACCTTCAATATGACAACTTATTGCTGTTAGAGGATGATTTTTATTTTGGCTCTATAAAATTTTCAATTACCAAATGTGCAAACTCTTCTAACAATTGAATTATAATTGCTCTTCCTCTTCTCTCAATGCATAAGAAAATATTAAAAAATAAAAAATGAAAAACCGAAAGCGAAAGCTGTCAAAAATTTTGCCATATATACTATATGCCTAAGGGTATAAATTTCGACTGCGCATAAACGTCAAACATTTGCAACGCTAGGGGGAACAATAAAACCGAAGCTTTGCGGTTCAACATGGCAGCAATTAGCAGCTGACAGTTGTTTTTACTCTGTTTTGTTTTTTGCAACTTGTTTTGTTATTGTTAATGGCCTTTAAATTGCAAATGTGCCCCTGAGTACTTTAGGTCATACTTGTGATGAAAAAGAGTCAAGCCAACCATTAACGTAATGAAACAAATAAGAAGAGTTTGCCAAAAATTTCAACTTTAAGTAATTAGTAATATCAAGTAGCTGCGAGCAGAACAGAATTGAATTGCATTAATATTTAAAAATATTGTACTTCGATAAGTAAGAAATTGGTTTGCTTAAGGTACCACATATTGTCGGCTATAGGCTATTTTTACAATATCCGACTGAATCTTAACTGAAACTTTAACCGTTAGCTTGAGCTATGGTCTCCAACAAAATCTGTCAGTTACGTTCCTAAACGGAGTACAAACCTGCTAAGTTCACATTCGCTAGTATGTCTCTTATTTAAGTAGGTAGAGCGTTTTCTGCAAATTTAATGATTAAAGTCAAGTGTTATGTCACAGGCGCTAAGGTTAATATCTTCCCTTCTTAACGAACCCTTATGGAAACATTCCTCCAAGTTGCTTTTAGAATGCATTTTAAACCTTTCAATTGGCTCGCATGAAAGGATATTGTGATTATGTTTGAGTTGATACCGCAGTCTTTCAAGACGATGCATCAACTTTTTAAAGTACTGAAAGCTCTCTTAATTTTAAAAAATTTCAATTAAAAGGTCACTTAATATTCACATGATTTTAAGAAGTAGTGACATCAATTTCCTTTAGAGCTGCATAAAGTTCATGGTCTATGCCAACATGGCAGTAACTATTAATGAACTGGGTAACAACATTATACGAACCTTTGCTGAAATCCAGTCCTAGTTATGCTAAAAACTAAATCGAAATAGGATATTTCAGATTTCGAATCTTGTAAATTATGCTGTGAAGGATATTTTAACGATGTTGTCTATAAAATAGAAAATATACTCAATCTTTATAAATAAAATGATAGCTGTCCATCGATGTTCGCGCATCACGCAAAAACTACTCGATTAAATTTGTGAAGTTTTATTCCTAGACGCTTTATCACGATATTCTTATTTAATATGGAGTTATTGAAATTATATATGCTTGCCGTTAATTGCCTAAAAAAATAAGTTGGGCAAACAGAAACACTCGTGCATATATAACAAACGTTTAATGGCAAGTTGCTGTGTTTATGTGTGTGCGTTTTGTTTTTCCATGGTAAATCCATTAGGGAGAGTTATGCGTACTGGGATTGAAGCCATTTTGAGAGCGGTAGAGTAAATTGAAGTTCAAATAAAGACATAGAATTTCTGATGAGAGAATCAATTTCTTAAGACTGCACCTTAATGATTTTTTTCTGAGAATAAAAATTTAAAATGGGAGCCATGCAGAGTCAAGGGAAACAGCTAGTCTGTACTAAAGATTTTCTACGTACATTCCACAGGCTCATATTTATTGAATTTCAAAAAATTTGTGGCACTCATTGAAATACCCTATATAAACCCTTCCAATAATAATACTTTTCCAAATAATATACGTACAAATTTCATAAAAACTTTTTTCATAAACCACAACACACAACACTTCCACAATACATTGACAAACCACAAAAAATGTAAATTGAGAACCTCAATTGCAACTATAGTCAGAACTATGTAAATTGTGTGTAACTTTACAAATGCAAAATATTTGTAAAATTCTGTAAAAACAAACATTCAAACTCACATACATACCTACATACGTATACCTATTTGTAGCTGTGTAGTATGATGAGTTTCATTCAACGGAAATAAACCAAACTCAAATTGATTTGGGAAACGACTGTTTGTAACAATTAAATGAAAACGTTCAATGGGGAATAGCAAAATTGGAATCTACTTGCGATTGTTGTTATTAATAGACCAGTAAATTTCAGATGATGACTTGATTTTTATAAATAAACTTTTGGAAGTGCTTTGGGATGTTATAATTGAGGTGGCGTTTTAAAGTGAAACTATAGATATTTTTGTAGAATTTATTTGATATTCTATAACAGTTAAAGTTTTTGAAAATCGATGACTGATTTTGAATGTTATAAAACAAAACTTTATCAAAACTTTGATTAACGGCTCAGCTAATCTATTTATTTATATTCTAAAGTATAATATTCTTTAAAATACTATTTTAACATTTTCAGTATTTTTAGTGCTCTTCATCAATATCTTTTGAATTCTTGAACATTATTTAATTTGATTTTTTGACTTCTTCAATATTTTTAAAATTCATCAGAATTTTCCGATTTTTTAAACATTTTTCAAACATATTTCGGCCTTTCCAACATTTTTTGAGTTATTAATAGTTGCGTCTATTTACTCTCCTAAAGTTTACTTTAAAATATAGTAAAACAAGAGCGTGAAAATGAGAAAATAAACAGCTTACTCTCTCGCTCTCTCTTTCTCTCTCTCTGAAAAATAGTTACCAAAAGTTGCCTGAAGAATTTCTGTAGTTAAATTTTGTTGTCAATCATCTTTAATTTGTTAAAGAAATAATTTTTTGTTTTAATTTGAAATCTATTTGTCTTGTTCATAAATGGTCAGATTTGAAATTTTTTACTCACTAATATTATAGCTCAATAAATTACCTATGAACTGATATCTATATTGTATAAATCTATACTATTTTACAAAATTGCTTTTATGCAAATGGTTTGTAACGCTTTGGCGCAAAACATACTGAACCAATTTTAATAATTTCTCTTTTAAAACAACTTATTTGTGCTTAAAAAGTTTATTGCCTACTTATTTTTTTTATTTTTTAAAATTAAGTATCCTTTTGTTCAATATTAAGTTTTGGCAAAACCTCACACAAAACTTGTCATTTGATTTTTCGTTGCTTATGCTGCTTCTTGAATTCTATGTTTTTTTGTTGCTATTCTCATTTGTACCGTTTGTTAGAAACATAAAATTGCTTAACTAAATCAAAATGTCAACTTTTTAGCGAATCAATTATGCATTTCGCACTTCGTTGTAAACTGGGCTGGTGAAATTACATTGTTGTAATGTACAAATGCATATTATCACCAGTCTATAAATTTGAACATGCCCTTACGCATGTTTTCTTGTACTTTAAGCCCAAATATTTACTTGAACTATTCACAGATCGTCGTAGACACAATCTAGACATCATTGTGACATAAGTATGAGCTTATCCTTTTTGCTCATAGTCAAATTTAATCTTTCTAGCTTTTTTTGTTAACTGAAACTATGACGTCAAAAAAGGTGCGGTCACAGTTGCATATTTGACATATTGTATTTTTGTCGTATTGCAATTTTACTTTGAAGTGTGATTTGCATAAATATTTCTTTTGAAAATCGAAAATTTGACGATCTTAATGAAATTTATTTTTCGTTTTTGACACTTGGCACACACAATCATATTTGTAACTAATTCTTGTCTGTTTACTTTTTCAATTAAATCTCTCTTTGAGAGCAATTTCCCTCTCACTCTCTAAAATTATTTAACTAAGGACCTAAGCAAAAATTTAACTACAAAAGTAAACATACACAACTAATATAATTCGTATTTTGGTTTTGTTAACATTTTTTGGCTATTGCAACATTTCTCGACATTTTCATGAATTTCCTACTTTTTTAACTACTCAATGTTTATCGAAATTTTCAACATTATTGCACGTTTTTGGACTTTCCCAATTTTCAAAGCATTTCGACATTTTCAAAGATTTTCGACTTGTTCAAACTTATCAACTTTTTCAACATTTGTCAAATTCTCAACGAAAACTGTATCGAATTAATCATCATTATTTGATTTATATATCATTATGCACTGGATACCTTTCCTCTTTTTCATAATTACCAAACATTTTAAAAACTTGTAGATTTTTTCAACATTCCTCGCAATCGCATCTAAGGGAAAACTTGGAAGAGAGTTGTGTAAATTTTGAAGAAAAACCAAACGTATCTATAATGCATAAAAATGATGTACAATTTTTTTTTGTGATTGTGAAAAAACACACCTAGTTTCTATTACATCATTTAAAAATATTTCATTCGAAATAAAAACAATTTTTAGTTTTCTTGTTTATAGTAAAAAACCACCTCCCTCCCATCAATTCATTTAATATTTTACTGCTCACTTAACTGCTTCCATCAAATATCGATTTATTCTGTGTGTTCATCATGAAAGCGCTACCGCTCTGTATGTTACTTTTGAACTGACATTTGAAGCACTGTATTGGCTATGTATTTTTTCGCAAGCTTCCTTTATTCATTTTTTTGCTCCTCATCATTTACTACCTTTTGTTATTGACCGTAGTTTTTTATTTTATTTTTTTGTTACGTGCGTTCAGCTTTCAGACGTGCTTAGCAAATAATTGAAAAAAAAAAAAAAACTTAAGTAAATATTAAGTTTCAAATTTCTGCTCTCATTTATGTTAAAAAAAAGTCTTTGGGGGGAGGGGGTGTGGTTTAAATTTACAACATACTATGCTTTATATAAAATATGCGAATAAACAAAATGAAAAATTTCACTTCTGTTCAAGGTGAGTCTGTGTACAGTTGCAAGGATGCGAAAGATGAAGGACAGACAATAAGTGAGCTGTCAAATAAAATGACAGCAAGCAAATTGAAGATTGCAGTTATTATCTTTCGAGAAGTTGCAATCGAATTTTGTAAGATTATGCTGTTACTTGGTTTTCTTTTTTTTTTAATACATTTTTTTTTAAAATTGATTGAAATTAAACTTTTTAATTGAGAATTATTGGCAAGCAATTTGAAAATATGAACTTTTTGCGCGATAAAAAGCCAAATAGGCCACTTTTTGCGACAAAGTGAAAAATTTGCAACAGAGTTTCATCAAAGCCAAGTAAGGAAAGCTTCTCTCTTCGATGAGTTAGAAGATATTTTCGTTTACAGGGAGCTCGCACCAAGCAGTTTCATTTTGGACACTCAAGACGGCATTTCTAGCCTGGGAAGCAGCGTTGCATTTTTCAAGGTCATTTTCTCCCACTTATATAGTTTGTGTAAGGCTAATAATGGAAATAAACGCCACATCGTAGTGGTTCTGGTTTTGAGAGGCCGACGAAAAAAGTTTCGCTCAAAAACTCGGAAAGTAAGCCACCTGTTGAAAAATATGTTAAGACCAATGTTGTAGAGCAGATTTAAACACAACAATTTCATGAACGAACAATTTCGATATGACAAGATTTAGTGTGACTAAAGCTGTTGATATGCAAACAATGCACAGCAACAAATTCTCCCCCGTCCTCATTCGGGTTTGGATAATACGATGTGCCAATATCGGACTTTCAATTTTTCTCGAAACACCCCTCAATAAAATTACCAAACCCTCTTTAGCACTTTTTTTTTGTGCTACGGTTACGAAGGCTTAAAGGATTGAACATTTTTTGGAATAAATTGAAGTTCACCGCTTTGGAATGCGGTTGGCATATGTACATTACACAACTCCATTCCGCATGCCAGTGCACAAAGCACTACACAAAGGGTGTTTCTTTTTCATTTAAGGGTAGCAACCACCAAAAATGAGAATTTTTTGTTTTATTTTATTTCTCAATTAATTACCTAATAATTTAAAGAAAATAACTTCTAAGTCTCCTTTTTGTGCAGCTTCGGTCCGAAATCAATTAATATCGTTTGTTGAATTTTGTTTTTACTTTTCGATTTAAACTAAAAAATTTAACTGCCCGGACTTATGCCGATGCTCTAACATTGCTTGACGACTTAATCCGAAGCGCTGCCAAAAGATATTTTTTTTTGAATAATTTAAAAAAGGGGTCCGATTCCGGATTCAAGCTTTGCAATACAATTTCCATATGTAATTTCTTCCTAATTATTTCCTTCTCTCGTATATCAGTTGTTAGAACCCTTGTCTATGACGCTGACAGCACGGGTTCAAATCTGAAGTGCTTCATTTTTATTTTATTAAATTTTATGACAATTCATATTCCCTGGTCAGTTGGATTACAGTAAGTTAATTCAAATTAAAGAAAAACGAAGTAGTCAAACCAAAGGTCGTCATGTAAGAAATTTCTGTAAAGAATCGTGCATAAAAATTTTCTTACGAAACTCTTTCCAATTGGGATATGTAGGTACGATACATATGCATGTATATACTTATGTACATTCTGCTCGTTTCTACGAGTATACATTTTTCGCATATTCCCAACGAAGATTTACGCCATTCAGCAACAATTTATGTCTTAATTGCCATTGAAGGCTTCAAAATGTTGATCTGCAAAACTTACCACTTAATTGTATTACTAGAACAAAATGGCAGTATACACAATTCATGCATGCTGCCCACAAATTTTTTCAAAGCAAATTTTCCCATTTTCCATTTGCAAGCAGTACTTTACGATGTCTTGGCCAAATTTATTGTTTGTTGCCAACAAGAAAACACAACAACACAATGGAGAAAAGAAGGATAAGTTCAAAATAAAATGTAATAAAGTATGTAGTTAGAAACACATTTTCGTACACCTACTCAAGGTCGGACAAACAGCCCATCAGAGTTCAGTCCAACACTAACGCAATACGGCCAGACACCTACTAAATTTCTAAAGACAGCAATAAAAAAAAAAGAAAATTGTACGATATTAAATAAAAAATCATGGCAAAAAAGTTTTATTTTGCCTTCGAGTACAAAAATCTACAAGTTGCTAATTTAATCACTAGTAAAAAACACAAACACGCGTATATTCAAACCCATACAGCCACGTTAGAATGATACAAAAAATCGACAGTTCCGATTGTTTTTTCGTCTGGCTGGTGTAAACGCTGTCCTTAATCAGCTTAATAAAAATGGGATGAAGGTCGTTGCAATTCGATCTTAATTAGAGCTTCTCGTCCTTTTGTAGAACCCGAAGTTAGAAAAAACAAAAATTTCAGCTTGCAGAAACAGGGCCGTGTCTAGGATCCACTACCTCCCGAATACTCCAAAGGACAAGGAAAATATCCTTAGAGCAACAATTTCCGCAAATCGCTCAGGACGCACTAAGTCGTCAAATACTAAAAATGTCCAATACAATATTAACACTACACCACTGTAGTTAAAAGTCAATTGGAACAAAAAAAATTTACCGAAAATGGGTCAAAAACGGTCCTTGTGCAGGTCCGGAGCCACCCTTAATGATGTGCAAAATCCTTTTTCGAGCTTTATCTGTCAATTGGAGCATAAAAATTTTCGCAAATGGGTCCAAAACGGTCCTTTCCAGGGTCCGGAGCCACCCTAAGAGATGTCCAAAAGCCATTTCATATTTTTGGAAGTGGCTCAAAACCCTCAGTGAGCTATTCAATGGAGTTCTCTGGTACACACCCAACAAAATCGAATTGTACTGATATTGTCAGCAAACCATACGCAACGATCAAACGAACAACTAAACACTCGAAAAGGTCGGTATTTACGGTATGATCAGCTCGTTGCACAGCCTTAAAAATTACTATAGAAGAGGGTTTTTGTGTCAGTCTAATGCACGCATTAGTTCCACCAATTATTTATCATCTCGAAACAATCATGTAGCCGAGACGATTATTTCGAGTGCAGGCCATGATCGTCTGTCCACTTTGTAGCCACTAACTAAAGCGCTTGAATAAGAAGTTAAAGTTATGGGAGATTCCTTCTAAAGACAAAATAGAAATATTTTTATTAAATCTTCGCGGAGATGGAACTATTATGTCATTTTAAACAAAGTTTGAAAATGATTGCTTTTCACTTGACATAAATACAGTTGACCATCCTGACACCGTTGACATTGTCCTTCTAACCAGTGTCGGATTAAGATAGGACTAGGGGGTACTACAGTAGCTCCGGGCCCGAGCTCAAGGGGACTGCATCTAATTTTTTGGTTACGGAAATGAGTACATTTTTGTTTTTTTTTTGGATCACGCCCTTTAATATTAGTTATCACAAAAGCCTGCTGAGGGCGTCTTTGACGCACCGCAGATTTTTCTGATTTTTAATAGAGAAATTTATAAATTTTATTAATGACCACTTTTTGTTGGTCAACAATGAATTTTTTAACATAAAATGGTGCCCGTTGTTAATCATAATTCGGTGCTACTTCTAACGATATACATATGTATGTAAGTTCGTCGTCGTATTTGCACATTGAAATTGGCAAAAAAAGTAACATAATATCATAATTAATTGAAACAAATGACTTTGAAATATTATTTGATTCCTGTAACATGCACTTTTCTGGAAGAGTTATAAATTCTGGAAGAACTAACAATTTTCGAAATGATTGCAGGATTATTTTTGTAGCAGTAAATATTACCATTAAATGGGTAAGTTTTGTGAAAAATAATAAAAAAATAGGCAACAATTTAATCCAAATAAAAAAGAGCAAGAAAAAGTGCGAGAAATAGCATTAGAAGCAGAGTTTCGTTGACCGTGCTATTTTTATTACATATCACAACAGTGCTTTGTCTAACACATATCAGCTGGACCAAATTTAAATTTAAAAAAATAAAAGATAAAATTTTGAAAAAGCAAAGCATTTAATTTTTTCCCATGGAATAAAAATCTGCATTAGAAAGTATAGGCTTAAATATTAAAGAACCGCAATTGACCATGATTTTAGCTCGAATATTTTACCCAAAAAAATCTAAACCTGCCCAAATTTAAGTTTTAAGAATTATTTTATTTTCTGTATGGAACTTTTTTGGAAACGGTTTTGTTTAGTATTTTACCAATTTAAAGGGCTATACCAGTGTGACACTTTTAAAAAATCGATTTTTGAATTATTCGATAGCTTATACTTTCAAAAATATCCAGGGAAAGTGGCAAGGTCGTATCTTGAATAGTTTTTGAATGGCAGCGTCTAATGAGCGACCGCTCGCATGTATAAACCGATAGTTGAAACTTTAAACGCGGTTTTCTCGAAACGACATTTTTCAAAATTGCTAACTCAAAGAGAAATTGACCGATCGACTTCAAATTGAAACTGAGCATTCTTGAATATATTTACTATATACAATGACCTGCGATCTTTTTTGATTGGTTGAAAATTGTCAATTTGGCAACAAAAAAAAAACGACCATTTTTTACCCTAAAAAACTACACTTTTTTCAGAACTACGCCATTTTGTTAATTTTTCAAAGGTCATCGTATAGGAAATACCTTCAAGTTTAATAAACTTTTTGAATTTTTTTGTTTCAGCTACTCATTCGGCCGGAATCATGTCAGCAGTTGGGGAAATTTTTTTTTTGGCACCTCCGAAGACAGCACATAACTTCGTTATTTTTCAATGCTTATGTAAAAATAAACTTAAAATATAAGTAACTGAAAATATACCTTATTGTGTCTAAAAAACTTCAAAATATTCTATTGAGTATTTTTTTTAAAAAAAATTCCCGAAAATCGCCAAATTTTTCATGGGTTACAATGGTATAGCCCCTTAAATGAAACACACTGCATATGATATGGATTCAACAAAATTAAGTGACGTTCCTTTCAAAGAATATTAAAAAATATTGGAATAGCCGAAAAACTTTGAAAATTTGAGAAAAGTTGCAGAATTAAAAAAAATTTTTTTTAATTTCGAAAGGGCCGAAATATACTGAAAAAGTCGACAAAAGTAACACGTTGCCATTTAGTCATTTTAATCTTGATAATTTTTTTCATACCGCTTTTCCTTCCGCAACTTCATTGAAATCCTATGAAAAATAACTTTTTGAACTAAACATGATTTAATTTTGACGTCAATTTTTGAGAAACATTCGCCGAAATAGTTTCTATTTTAAGCTCAAAGTGTCAAAGCACACTCAATTTGAAAAAATTTCTACACCAATAACAAAGTCCAAGATTTCCATGTTTCAAATGATAGCCAAATTCGACCTCGCAAGCAAAAATTTATAAAAAGTTTTGGATGCTTCGTTTGCATTAAAAATAATTTTGTTTTTTTGACTTTGTTTTTGTTTTCCCTGTGGATTTTAGGTCGCTGATACAGAAAACTACAATAAAAAATATTTTTATACATGCTGCTTCTTTTTCTTGACAACACTCCACTGTGCAGGAATGTGGTCATTATTTTTATTAAAAGAAGTAGCAGTAAAAATGCCATGGCTTATATTCTCGTTAAGATTGTGTGTGTGTTCGTAAGTGGGAGCTTACAACAGAGATAAAATAAAGTTTCATGACCTGCTTAAACAGCAACTTCTCTTCTACGTCAACACCACCATGAACAGCTTTATATCGTTGTTGATATGGGACCAAATATATCGGTATGGTATTCAATTTTCGAAGTTATCTGCAACAGTTGTATCCTCACAAAGTGAATTATGGTCATAATAAAATTTAATACAATAAAGCATTATATAAAGAGCGTTTCTAAATATTCATGTTTTATGTGTAGCCACTTTGCAATCAATTCCATTTGTAAATTGATAATTATGATAGACATAAATCGATACTAGGAATTCAACAAATTCAGCTGGCAATCGAGTGACATTGGAACAGAGCGGTACTAAGGATACTACAGAAAAAGCCTTGGCCGAATGTGACAGATTTTAGGTGGTATCAATTTGAAGAGAATTGACTTTTTTCTTCATTGACCTGATTGTTTCTGAAAGTTTTGGATTTGTTCACATATATAAGTTTTTTTCTAATCTGGATTTATATTTCAAATTATGGAGCCTCTTCTGTACTATATGTTAAAAATTTGATAATTTTTTTAAGTTCTGCTAACTTTAGATGCTGTTCCAAAACTGAATAAAAACGCAATATTCCAAACCCCAAATGCCTATAACTTGTAATAAATATCATCAATGGAACAGGGTGTGTACTCGTGGTTTGTGGCAACTGATATTCACGGTGTTAATTAATGTACTATATTTCTAGCGTAATCTATGTAGTTGCTTACATATCACTCGATATCATATATTAAAGCGTTCCAACTGGGTCGTGTTTTCAAAGTACAATATACTAAGGATTAAATAAAATCCCTTGCGAGTATATATTTTTAGTTGTTTGCATTTATGTAATTTTCGTTATATATCGAATCTCATTCGGGCACAAATTTTAACTTACAGCATACCGGATATGGAAGTGTCTTATCTTCATAACCAACCGATTTGAATCCTTGCATATTTTGAGTACTACATCTAGAAAAAAAATTTACAGAATATTTTGAAAGTTATTTGTGTGTATTATAACTTTAAAGTGACAAACGTATGAAATTGGGCTTCTCCATCGCTAGTACAGATAATACGTCCGTACTCTACACTTAGATCTTTCATTTCGCCTGGTGACAGAATTAAATCTTTAGAAATATAACACTTGCCTGGATATTCTGAAAGGTTATGTACTTCGAGTGTTATTTCATGGAGCAATGTTGTTCTTACTTAATTCTTACGTGGATTATTGTAAAAACCAGTTGATGATGCACTTAAAGATGTTGATACTAATGACAGCACTAGCACAATGCAGTTTATAAATTTCATTTTAATTGATTTTTAATTTCGTTTTCGTAGATGCTTTCAGCTTAATATATGTACATAGTTCGAATGAAATTTAATATATAACATAATCAGTTATTTCTTGCAAACACATCACTTAATAAAGCCGGGCCCTGACATATAGATGACGCCACATCCTAATTTTTCTCCACCGTGCTTTGCAGCCCTGGCCTCCAAATGACATGTGTCAATATATGATGACAATTTGGATTAAAAGTTTCAGTGGTTTTAGTAAAGTAACTTTGGTTTGTTTATAAACAATGTATGAAAAAGAATTTTGAGTGTTGATTGAACATTGCTTTTTGGTAGGAAAAACACTGTTTGAGCAAAACTCTATAAATTTTATTCGTACTCTGCTCCATCGGCATCAACGGAAAAAGGTGGTATGCTGACTTTAAATGCGATGCGCAGACACATATCACGGTGAACGCTCAGGTCGTTCGAATTCAGCACTTGTCGCAGACAACATCAAAAATGTATATAAAATCGTTCTGGTCGACCATAAGTCGAAGTTGCGTGAGATAGCAGAAGATATCAGAAGGAAGTGTATGCACTATTTTTCATGAACTTCTTTCAAAGCTGTGTTCAAATTTGGTGGCGCGTTTGTTCACAGTCGATCAAAAACAAGAACGCATTGACGATTCTGCGCACTGTTTGGAGCTATTTAATCGAAATACAACAGATTTTTCGCATCGATATGTGACATTGGACGAAACATGGAACCATTACTACAGGCCAGAATCAAAAAGATCATCAGCTAAGTGGTCATCAGCTGGTGAAAGCCGAACTTGAAGCCTATTTTGCAAGCAAAGACAAATTGTTCTACGAAAAAGGTATTAAAAAATTTGAAGAGCGCTGGACCCAATGTATCACTCTTGAAGAAGAGTTTTGGCACACATGTCACACCTTTTAACAAGCTTCTTAGGATGAGCAAAATCGGTTCATGTTCAAACCTATTTCGAAAAAAGTTGCATCGATTTTGATGAGATTTGGTGATTTGGCATATATGTGAATAAAATTAGAATTGGGCTAGGTTTCAAGTTTCCAAAAACCCTTATAGGGGCGTGGCACATCTCCAAATTTTAACTTATATAACGTTGTATCTCGCAAACCATGTAAGATTTTGTGGTAAACAGAAATTGGCAGTTATGATTTTCATAAAAATATTAGAAATGAAAACAATGAAAACAGTCATAAATGCAAGCTATCGATTTTTTTTCTATAAGTATGCTCTAACGTGTAGGGAATATCATGTTGTCTCGATTTGTTTTTTCTTGCTATCGCATATCGTTTCAATTGTGTTTAGAGCTTAATAATAAAGAGACCGTCTTCGCAGTCAGCTACGCAAATAAATTTGCAGGAAATGCCGCCACAGTAACATCAACAAAAAGCTGAACAATATCGTCAACAATTACAACATAAGCAAAAAACTCTGTCAAGAACGTTGTGAATGTTGCCTGGCTGGTCTGCTGTTTCAAGTTAATTTTAAGTAGTAGAATTTTGTGCATTCATCATAGTCAAATTATAGATTAAGAAACGTCACAAAAAATAAATCTTAAAAATATGAACGCCAAGTGAAATGACGTGAATTAAAAAAAAAACAATTAATTCAGAGTCTCTTCACGACATATTAAAATTTAATTTTTTCCAAAAACTTCCGTGAGCACTGCTACGGCAAGCGGTCTAAGAAGGTCTGTTTTATCATTACATTTAAAAAAGGAAGTACGTTCGAAAGCAGGTGGGAAGGTCTGATACTTCCCAAGAAAGGCCTTCTAGGAGCGCTGCCAGCTCCTGCCCTTGCTTACTGGGTACCGTTAGATTTTGTTTATCATGTAATTTTATGTTTAAAGAGTATGAAAAATGATATCCAGTCTCTTAGTCTACGCTGAAATTCTTAAGGGCAGAGAAACAAACCTTACTAGATAAAGTGAGTGAATGCTCTTCAAAAAAAAAAGTAAATTTATTGAAGGAGAAAATCATAGCAAAGGGATTCAAAATTATTGGAGCACCCAATATCAACAATGAGAACGCTCTTGATTCCAAATTCAAAATACTATATGAGAGATTGGATGTCAAAGTTACAGAAGACCGTATTGATGAATGTTACGTTAAAACTATTAAGGCTAGAAACCACTAATATAAAATAAAAATCCCCTAAATATTTAATGTGTAAAATTTGTGTCGTTAAGGAAAAAATTGGGTAATAATGAGAAAAAGTATTTATAATAAAAATAAATTGAGTACAAAATTATTTGACTTCAAAAACTTTTAATAAATTATAATCTCTCTGTGCAGACAAAGAAACTGTTCCAAGCTGCAACAAATGTAAAAAGTTAAAAAAAATTTTTAATTTGTTTGGGTAAAGCATGGCAAAGGTTTGATGAGAAAAAAGGAAGGTGATATAGTTTGTTCGAAGAACTTTATTAAGTATCTCAAGTTCATTACCTTAAATTATTTTTTTGTAACTCATAATGTAAGATGTTCTTGATCCTCATGACAGTTTGTTGCAGCTTCCTCTCGAAAATTGTTGAAAAGTAAATTTTCATAAAGTCTCCTCAAACCCAAACAATTTAAACAGCTTTTTTAATGTACTAAGTAGTCCAAAATATTAGAAGTTTGCGAAAAAACTTTGACACATTTTTGCTGCATCTTGAGTCTTTCAAAACAAATCCAGAATTTTTTTTTCTTTTCTGATGTATGGATATATGACTGCAAGAAGACAATTTTTGATATTCCAGGTTACTTAGCCGTTTTTGTCTTAATAGTGTAATTTTGAATACTTAAAATTTAGTTTGAGTAGCTCTGATGTTCTTAAGGTCAAATGTTCTAGAGACAAGCAGATATATAGTTTTATGAGCATATAAAGATTTTATGAAACTAGATCTTTTGACACATTTTAAGCGACTTAAATGGCTTATCTACAAGATTCATTGCAAGTGGATAATTATTTATCGTTACTTTTCTCTTTTGATCTAGAATCTAGCATTAATGAGCCAACTAGAATATCTAACAATTCCGCTACCTGTATTGACCATGGTTTTGTTCGTTTAAGATAGTCGAGTAATATTGCAATTAATAGTTTGGTCTGTGAACGTCAATAGCCAAACTGACTGTTTTGATAACGATTGACTTTGATGTCCCAAATAGATAATTATTTTCTGGGTCATATGATAGTGTTTATGTTAAACCTGATTCATCAAAGGCATAAAATAAATTTAATAAGGCCTTATCACAGTATGTTATGCTTACTACAAAGACGACCAGGCCTATAATATCTTCCAAGAAGAAATTAAAATCTTGGATGACTAATGAGCTGCTTAATAAGGTAAAAAAGAAAAATCAGCTGTACAAAAAAAATCAGAAAAAGGTGAAGCGTCAAGATCCTGAAAGGTTATTTAAAGTGAATGTATTTTTTATTGTGTATAGGACACAATTATTAGTCAACTGAATTGAGATTGCGTTTTCTTGGAATAAATGAAATTGTTTCCAATTTCAGTGTTTTGCAACCTGCTACTTTTGGCAAAATTTAAATGATACCAATTTTTTGCATAAGGCTTAATAATATTCTAATTTTTAAAGATATAATATCTGACTCTTTAGCCAAACAAATTTGCAGTTTTCGATCTACTTTTTATACCAAACAATATAATATGTTAAAGCGTTCCAACTGGGTCGTGTTTTCAAATAACAATATGCATAAAGATTAAAGCAATTCCATTGCGAGTATATATTTTTGTTAGCATTTATTTAGTTTCCATTATGTTTCCAAACTTATTCGGGTACAAATTTTAGTTTACAGCATTCTGGATATGGAAGTGACTTATCTTCATAACCAGCTGATTTGAATCCTTGCAAACTTACAGGACCACATCTAGAAAATAAAATTACGGAATTTTGATATTCATTTCTGTGTATTATAACTTTAAAGTGACTAACGTATGAAATTGGGCTTGTCCATCGCTAGTACAGACTATACGTCCACAGTCTTGATTTGGATCTTTTGATTCGCCTGGTGGCAAAATTAAATCTGCAGAAATGTAACACTTGCCTGGATGTTCTGAAAAGTTCGAGTGTTATTTCATTGAACAATGTTTTTTTTTTTCTTAATTCTTACCTGGATTTTTGTAAGAACCACTTGCTGTGGCACCCAAAGATATTGATACTAAAGACAGCACTAACACTGCACAGATTATAAATTTCATATTAATTGAAATTTTGTGTTTCTATGATGCTTTCAGCTTAATATACAAAGTTTAAATGAAATTTAACAATAAGCTAATCAATTATTTCTTGCTATTTATACAAAATTTTGTGATGACGCTAGCCTTATTATCAGTAATCAGTATTAGTTTTGTTTTAACAATACTTGCATACAGGCTTGGGATTGTGCAAAATTAGTTTTTTAAGGTTTAGTGGTGCGTTGATTTTGAAAGCAATAGATAAAATGTAGGTTTTTTGTAAAATTAAGCATCTTCAACAATTAAGGGACTGACAAATGTTATATAAAAAAGAAAGAAAGTCTTTTGATACTAATGAAATAGTGTTTTGTTTTGGAGACTTTTAAAAGATGGTGGAGAAAAGTCGCACAGTTCAGTCAGTAAGGTTCTGTAAGCTGCATTTGGAGCCAAACCCATTCAGAGCGGCGCAAATACGTACGAGTAATATAAATTAAATGCTTACGTCTAATAGATCTCACATTACATTACATTACATTTGTTGACTAAACCAAACCCTTTGAAATTGAAAATGTTCAAAAATCTGTAAATTAAGTTTTTATTTTTGGAATATTAGTTTTTAGCGACTGATAATTTATTATATTAAGAATTATTACATTGAACTTGCAGTCATTTTGCAAAGACCAATATGATCGTAAAATTTTACTGAATTGATCAATGCTTTTTATTCAACAAACATGACAAAGATAACAAATGGAACAATTTAACTTGGTAATTGGTGACATATGTTTCGGCTATTACCACATATATACACATTCTCATATGTATATACATAGCCTCATCAGACCAGTTTTTGGTTAATGTTGTACATGGGATCGAACCCCTGACCGTTCTTGAATTGCAATGTTATTTTTGACGGTCGCTCTTAACACTTGAGCTGTTGGGGACATGACCTTGAAGTGTACAATGTGCGCTTATATATTTCAATCCACACACAATGTTCCATTTTTTGTTATCTATATACTTGTCACTTTCTCGCTTGTTTGCATAGCCGTTAAGCCATTGGCTTAAAGTCGTGCTTTAAGTCGTGTTTTTATTTTTGTTTTTGGCGTGATGGTATGACACAAAATTGCATTTTTTGAAAAGTATTTCAACAGAATGAAAGTAATGCAAAAAGATACAAAAAACTGGATTGAAATGTTTAAGAACTCTGCATTTTTATATATGGTATATGTTACTGGAACTACATGTTAATGATACAACTATGCAAATTTAATCTTGCAGTTTAATACGGAAACCTGTTGATACAATTTTTAAATGTTGTTCATAAGCAAAAATCAATTCATTTCTGATGATTAAGCAAGTGGGTGGTTTTTGTATATAGCAACAAATATCGTGTTTTATTCAAATGAAAACAAAGAGCAAAAAAATAAATATCTCACAGACGCGTTCCACTAAAATATAAGGATGACATTTCAAAAAAACAATCAAGACAAACTGAAATGAAATGTGACAGGCGACAGGCATATCAAAAAGCCGTGTTTAAGCATAGCCTGCAGCCTACGGGTCCTCCCACAAAATTGTCATTTTTTTGGGTCTGCAATATTAAAGTTAATATTATTAAATTTTTGTTTTTTTTTTGCTGATCAAAAAGTATTTTTTTAAAGGGAACTAACAACGCAGTCATTTTGAAATTTAACATGGAGGATAAACTTACTATGAGATGTCTCATGACCAAAAGTGGGCGCAACAGTACCTGTGGGCGTGGCATATCCCATACAAGCAAAAACGTTAAATGTTATATTTAGTGTGCTATGAGTGTAATATTTTTAAAATTTGCTGTGGAGGCGTCGGTTGCTATAAGTTTTGAAATTAAATTAATTTCGATGGGATTGCATCAGTGGGCGTGGCACCTCACATACAAGCAAAAACGACTTATGTTATATTTGTTTTACTATAAGAGTAATCCTAATAAAATTTGGTATTGAGATGTCGGTTACCATAAGCTTTTCTATTAAATGGAATTTGACAGTGGGCGTGAAACCTACCATGTTAACAATAATTTGTAAGATTGAAATTTTATGATTTTTTAAAATATTTCTTGACTATTTCAAATTTTTTCAAAATTTTCCTTTCGACTCTTTAAACCTATTTCAAATTAATTAAATTGACTAAGATTTTTGAACTTGACTTTTTCGACCTGTTTCAATTTTTTTCGAAATTTTCAACTGCTTTCAACATTTTTCGAGCTTATCAACCTCTTTCACATTTTTTCAACATTTTTTATATTTTATCGATGTTATCAGCCTTTTTCTACTGTTTCAACCTTTTTCAACCTCTCAATTTTTTTCGACTTTTTCAACCATATTCAACTTTTTCTGTCATACTATTCGTATGTTCTAATGTCAGCGATTACCAGTGAATGGTTCTTTTTTTTAAAGCTTATAGTAGGTTTATTATTAAAACTTTGAAGAAATTAGATATTTTACGAACATTTTATCGTTTAAGCACAATGCGCTGTGACACAACTGCTGTATCACCGTCTGGCAGACACAGTCGAGAATGAAAGTGCTACGCTGGCGTAGTGAAGCTCAAAAGGGTTTGGTGCTGTGAAGCTACATTAGCTTTTAATGGCCTTAGTAAGTTTTTGCCATTAAGTAGTTTTGTTAAACTTCTGTTTACTCAGCCTTAGTGCTATAGTAAATAAATTATTGAGAATTTATTATTTCCCACTTCTGCAATATTATAGATAAGACATGACTTTTATCATTTTATCATAACTTTTATTAATAGATCAATGCAAAAAAATCATCTTTGGCTTGTCTTATCGGGTCGAATGTTTTAAGAAACGGCTCGATCTTATCGAAAGAAGTTGATGAGACATAACATTTAAGAAAAAACAAAAACTATTTTTTATAAAAAATATTAATGCAACTGATTTCTTAGAAATTTTACTGATACCAATTAAAATGTATTCTTTAGTGTGTGTGTATTTTTTATGTGTATCTGAAGGTTAGGTTAGCAGTGGCAGTCAGTTAAGAAAATCGACTCACTTAGACCAAATGTGATCCATTGTGATACCACAGGGTGTCTGACTATATCCTCTCGTTGAACCAACCAGATTTCGTAATGAAACTAAATATCTGACCTATACTAACATGTCTAAGGTCATCTAGATCATCAAATAAAAATGATCCAAGTGCTTTGTGGCATTTTCTAGCAAGTGCGGGACAGGAGCAGAGAAGATGTTTAATATTTTCCTCTTCCTCCACATCTCCACAACTTCTACAGCAGTCAAAGAACCTAACACTAAATCTCTTCGCATGTCTGCCGATGAGGCTGTGTCCAGTTATGACTGCAACAACTGAGGAGACACAACGTCTAGTGCAAGAAATTAGTGCATCCCATTTCAGCCAGATTTGCCTAGTTATATTACAAGTTGACGCTTGAGTCCATCTTTTATTGGTTTTTTTTTACATTTCTTCCTTAAGCAATTTTAAAGCTTCAACTTTTGCCAACAGTTTAGTGTCGTAAATGATAAAAGTTCTTTAGTTATGTCTTCGCTGCGAGTTAGTTTGCTTAAAATAGCGCTTTCAACTTTTTATTAAGTTGGAAGTACCACGCCCACTGATGCAATCAGTTGAACTCCATTCAATTGGCTTATAGTAATCGAACTCTCTACACCAAATCTCATCAAGATTTCTCTCATAGCACACTAACTATAACATTTAACGATTATTGCTTACATGTGAAGTGCCACGCCCACATACACTATTGGGCCTACTTTTTGTTATAAGCTACCTTATATCAATTAAATCTGCTATGTTATATTTCCCAACGGTTTCATTTTTACTTCTCTTCATATAGCGTTTTTATATATTGTGGGCTGAGCCACAGACAGACAGACATATAGACACACAGTAAACTAAAATTGCAAATAGTAAAATAAAACATTTGAAAAATATCGCATTTTGCTTGAGCACGGGTAGTGGGCGACACCGGGCGTGTCCATGTTACGCTACAATAGGTATTTACAATAGGTATTTACTC
Organism: Meiosimyza decipiens; assembly: GCA_963680825.1. Classification (NCBI taxonomy): domain Eukaryota; kingdom Metazoa; phylum Arthropoda; class Insecta; order Diptera; family Lauxaniidae; genus Meiosimyza; species Meiosimyza decipiens. The sequence goes on along the minus strand of OY804260.1, from coordinate 71,093,627 downwards.
CTGTACTACATATTGAATCAATATCAGGATTTGTGGTACTATGTATGAAGAGAACTCAATTGCTTGTAACTTCCAATGTATCCAATATTTATCAAATAAATATCGTTAGTAGAACAATCCGAGATTTATATTGCAGGTTACAGGGTGTTATAATTCGTATGTTGGTTTGTGGTAGCCTATTTTCACAATGTGTTAATGTATTTGAATTTCAAGCATTGCAGCTGTATACGGAGCACCCGATATCACATACTAAAGTGTTCCAACTGGGTAATTTTTTCGAAGAACAATATTAAAAATATAGAAAACACCTAACGAATGTATATTTTTGTTTGCATTTATATTTCGAATTTCATTCGCGTACAAATTTTAGCTCACAGCATTCCGGATATGGAAGTGTCTTATCAACAAAACCAAGAGATTTGAATCCTTCTCTACGTTGAGTACCACATCTTAAAAAAAATTACAAAAGGTTTTGAAAGTTATTTGTGTGTATTATAACTTTAAAGTGACTTACGTATGAAAATCAGCAACTCCATCACTACCACAAGAGATACCTCCACATTCTACGCTTAGATCTTTTGATTGACCTGGTGGCAAAATTAAATCTGCAGAAATGTAACACTTGCCTGGATGTTCTGAAAGGTTCGAGTGTTATTTCATTGAACAATGATTTTTTCTATCTTAAATCTTACCTGGATTCCTGTGGCTCCTAAAGATATTGATACTAAAGACAGCACTAGCGCTGCACAGATTATAAATTTTATTTGATTGAAATGCAATGTTTCTATGATGCTTTCAGCTTAATATACAAAGTTTTAATGAAATTTAATAAAATGATCACTTATTTGTGGCTATTTATACTAAATTTCATGATGACACTAGTTTTACTATCAGTAATCAGTTATCAGTGTTAGTTTGGTTTTAACAACACATGCATACAACTTTTCGTGAAAATGGACAAAAATTTTTTTATCATTTCTAATAAATTATCAGCGTATTCACTTTATGAAATGACAATACTTTGCCCCACCTTGTATAACAAAAAATTAAATCATAAGTCAGTTCGTTTCTTATGCAAGCACTTATGGATCTTTATTCTATTTTCTTTTAACCAATGCGTACAATTTGTCGTTCACAACATGTCGGATAGTCGCGAGTTGCATCTACATAGTCCCCAAATTTGTATCCAGGCTTGTAAAGTTCTTTAAAACTGCAACTAAAAAGAAAAAACGAACACTTTTGAAAATGATTTTGCTTCACTTTGAATTGACTAACGTATAAGTTTCAGCAGCTCCATCATTGTAACATAGTATTTCTCCACATGGGACTCTTTTATCCTTATGACTACCTGGATCCAAAACATGATCATCAGAAAAGGTGCACTGACCTTCATTTTCTGAAATATTAATGTCATGCGATTTTTATTCCTTAGGGCAATTTTTTATTTACGTTAATTCTTACTGGGGTCATAGTATCGTCCCACAGCAATAGAAGCCAAAGACGTCGATATTGTGAACAGTACTAGCACTATGCAGATTTTAGTTTTCATTTTAATTCAGTTTTCTCAAAGATGTCTGCAGCGTATTGCAAGAAGTTTAAATAATTTTTTTTTAGGAAAGCGATCCGTTTTTGTATTGATTTTTTAAATGTTCTGGTAACAAAACTTAATTATCGGTGAATTGTGCTAATTTCGGTTTTCTTTGAATTTTAAAATGATACTTAGAAACACTACGGAAAACTTTCCAGTTAAATTGAAACGGAAATGCCGACATACACTTGAGCTAGTTTTATGAATAACAATTAACAAGTGCACTGTAAAAACGATTTACTTAAATATAACAAATGTATGTTTGTTATAGAGCAATGAAATATTTATTTGAGTCAAACATATGTATTTGAATCAAATAGCGGTAAATGTTAGTTGAAGCATTCAATGTTTGGCTCAGTCAAATACTAATCAATGTAATACACACACTGAGAAACCAATTTGAAAGAATATAAGAAATACATATTTGATATGGAGCAGTTTAATTTTTTCATAAGTATAACGCTTTAATCAAGATTTGTCATTATTTTTTCCAAGCAAAATAAGTTTGGCTCAAACAAATTATCGATTGCTCTATACAAAATTTGTACTTGCTGTATTTAATAGATTTGTTTTCTCAGTGTATGCACAAGAAACGTAATCTTTACGCTTGAGAAAGCGCAGTTTTGCTTTATGCTTCAAGGTCTGATTATGCGCTCGGAATGTGATGTGACGTAATATCAGTGATGTGGCAATGCGCCTAAGTGATTACTCAAAACTTAAAAGTGACTTAAAATTCTATTCTATGAAAATTATTTTACGTATTATGCTATTTTGAATTCAGATATTAAAAGGAAATAAATAAATTTAACTTTTGCGAATGCTAAAGTTTGTTGAAAAATTGAAAGTATTGCATTACCCCCATGTCTGATACAGTTCCACATATCAGATAAACTGATTCCTTGTTCAAATTTTTTTTGTGGTTTTAGAAAATTTTTTCAATTTTTGTTTTGAAGTTTCCAAAGATTTTAAATCACTAGCACTTTAATTTTTTTAGTATTTATGACCACGATCTCTCACCACAGACTTTTAATTAAAATAACTAAATTGGGATCGGGACGAGCTTTGGCAAGGCAACCCTGCTTGGTTAGTTTCACCAAAACGCATCACTATCTTTCCTGTACATCCATTAATCTTTAACACTCGACTTTTCTACAACGTGCTCTCCAACTATAAGCTGAAGCTTAGTAAGCGAGCGTTTCTTTTTTTCGGGAAATTATCAAAGTTTACAGAATTAATGGACCAAATATTTAAATAAATAGATATTTTTCGAACGTTTCATCGTTTAAGCTCAATGCGCTCAGGCACGATTTCCGTCTGGGAGTGCTGTGTTATAGTCGAGAATAAAAGTACTAGGCTGGCATTGTGAAACTCAAAAGGGTTTACCGTTGTGAGACCATATTATCTTTTAATGTGGTATAGTAAGTAAATTATTGGGAACTTATTATTTCCCACTTTAGCAATATTATAGATGAGACATGACATCATCACTTTTATTAATAGATCAATGCAAAAAACTCACCTATGGCTTGTCTTATCGGGTCGAATGTTCTAAAAAAGTTTAGCGAAAGAAGTGGTTGAGATAATAATTGAACTTAAAAACGATTTTTGATGCAACATGTTCTGAGAAAAAACGAAAATATAAAAAATCGCCCAAACTGAGTTCTTGGAAATTTTGTTGACATCAATTAAAAGGTATTTTTTTGCGTATGTGTATTTTTTACGAATAGATATGTCTGAAACTATTGCTATGCACTTTGTTTGAAAGATAATTTGCAGTGCTTTAATATTTCCTTGGATGACATTGATCTGATTTTTGTGTGAAAGGTTCAAAAGGTCAAAATATGTGGCAAGGCCCCATGTAACTCATGTTTATCGCAATTGAAATAAACAACTTTTGCCAGTAATTATGTGTCGTATATGATAAACGTTGTTTAGTTATGTCTTAGCCGTAATATTGCTGAATAAGGAAGCTATGTAGTCATTTAAAATCTCGACTGAATAGGAAAAAGTTATTAAGACTCTATAAAAAGATAATGTAGCTTCACAGCGACCAGCTATTTTACGAAATCAGTCTAGAACTTTCATTCTTAGCTAAATTCATTGACCTCCTAGATTTGCTGTTGCACTTTGATTGATATAGGACATATGAAAGGGGTGAAGAGTAAATTCCCTTGTGGGTTTATATTATATAACAAAATTTAGCGAAATCTGTTGTTGCTGTAGATCATTCTCATAATCCGCATACATATGTAGATAGTTTATAATTCTCATTTTTTTGTTCAGAATTCTTCAACGATGTTTTCAGTGAAAAATACTAAGTAAAATAAAAAAAACTCCAATTCGTTAATGTAAAGTTTTAAATTACTTTTTCTGATAACAAAGTATGCTTATCAGTTGCATTCATTATTCGTTCAGATCCCAAGATCCGTTCACATAAATACTAAAGGCCTTATGATCTTAATAATCATGTTATTAAATCTTTACTACCGTTTTCCAAGAGTATGTTGAAAGTGTTTCTACAAAATTCTGGTAATTTAAAGATTCATCATTCTTGCAGAAAATATTTTCCTCCTAATTTCGATAAAACTGGTCAACATGGTGAACAGGATAGCAGTAATCTTTTGGTCACAAAAATTTTGAAATTTAGTGAAACATGTGAAAACAAAATTAAGATTGAGTTCAGTTTTGACTTAGATTTTCAATAGAAATGTTGATAGATGGGTTTCATATATCAAAACTAAAAACAGCGAAAATTGAGCGTGGCTCATTTGTACATAGAAAGATTTTAAAATCAGAGGCAAGGCGTGCAAATACCTGAAAATGTTTAATTATGTTGTAAGAAAGGTCCGAGTGATATTGAAAGAAAATAAATCTAGGCTGAGAGTGACAGATCTTAAGTTACATCAACTTAAAGAGTTAACTTTTTTCTTCATTGACTTAATTGTTTTCAAAAGGTTTTGCATTTGCTGACATTTAAAACTATTTAGTAGTCTCGGTATATTTTTCAATCTATGGAGCCTCTCCCGTACTGCATATTAAATCAATATCAGGAATCATACTATGTGTTGTATTTTTGTTTATAGTTCTGATAACTTTAGACTGTGCTGTCAAAAAACTGAATAAAATCGCAATATACCAAACTTCAATTGCTTGTAACTTCCAATGTATCCAATATTTATCAGATAAATATCGTCAATAGAACAATTCGGGATTTATATTGCAGGTTATAAGGCGTTGTAGTACACATGTTGTCTTACAAACGGTATTCGGGATGTGCCAATGTATTTGTAGTTTTAGCATTGTAGCTGTATACAGAGCACCCGATATCTGCGCTTAAGCGTTCAATATAAAAATTAAAGAAAACGCCTAATCGAGTATATATTCTTTTTTGCATTTATTGAAATTTCATTATATTTTGAATTTCATTCGGGTACAAATTTTAGCTCACAGCATTGTGGATATGGAAGTGTCTTATCTACAAAACCAAGAGATTTGAACCCTTCTCTACGTTGAGTACCGCATCTAGAAAAAAGAACACAAAAAGTTTTGAATGATATGTGTGTGTATTATGATATATAATAAAAGTGACTAACGTTTGAAATTCAGCAACTCCATCACTACCACAGAGTATACGTCCACAGTCTTGATTTGGATCTTTTGATTCGCCTGGTGGCAAAATTAAATCTGCAGAAATGTAACACTTGCCTGGATGTTCTGAAAGTTTAATGCGTTGGAGTATTATTCCTGAGGCAGTGATTTTCTATTTTAATTCTTACCTGGATTATGGAAAAAACCAGTTGATACGGCACCGAAAGATGCTGAAATTAATGACAGTACCAGCACTGCGCAGATAATGTACTTCATTTTACGTGAGATTTTTTGTTCTTATGATGCTGTCAGCTTAAGATACAAAGTTTAAATGAAATTTAATAATGTGCTAATCAATTATTTCTCGCTATTTATACTAAATTTTTTTATGACATTAGCTTTATTATCAGTAATCAGTGTTAGTTTTGTTTTGACAACACATGCATCATGCTTGGGATCGTGCAATGAGTGTTTTTAAAGTTTAGTGGTGCGTTCATCTTTGAAGGCAATGTATCAAAATCTAGTTTTTTTTGTAAAATGAAGCTTATTTAACGTTTAAGGGACTGACGATAAGGAACTCATTAATATAATTTGAAATAGAGATAATCTTTGAATTGTTTTACTCAGTGAAAAACTAAGGTATCTGCTAAATAAAACTTCTATTATAAGTAAGGGACTGACGATAAGGACCGAAAATTGTGGTTATTATTAAATTAGGCTGCTTTAACGACCAAAGTAATGAGGATAGAGTACTGATGAATATCATATATTGAAGAAAAGATAATGCGAAATACTGAATTGTTGTGATTGTTTCGTAAAATTGATGTTATTTTGTCGCCGCACAGTAGCAGATCGTGGCCATAAATTCACAAAAATAACTGCGCTAGTAATTTATTTTTTTTACGACAATCTTCAGATAATACTTAAGGAAGGAAAAAAAACTACGAGTATATAAGCTCTAAATTATTTTGGGTTTATCCATCCACTGTGCGGCTTTTTCTTATTGAGCGATTTGTGTGACAGCGTTGCCAAGTTAAAATCAAGGAATTACCGACCTTTCCAAAATAAAATAATTTTCCCTTAAAATAATTGAAAGTAAATTTTTTTTTGTAGAAAAAGTTTATGGAGGGTCTTTTTAGGCGACCCTAAATATTTATAAAAACCACTACTGTAAGTCCTTCAAAGCATAAAGGGAAAATTTTTTTGATTGAACTTAATGCTATTTTTGAAAATAAGATTTTAAATACAAAAATATTTCTTTCCATACAGAGGTATTATTTCAGGAATGTATACATGCCTCACCGCCCCCAATTGTATCGTGTTTTCAAAGTACAATATAAGCATTTAAGAAAACGCCCAACAAGTATATATTATTGTTTGCATTCATTTATTTTTCATTATATTTCTAATCTTATTCGGGTACAAATTTTAGCTTACAGCATTGCGGATATGGAAGTGTCTTATCCACATAACCAGCTGATTTAAATCCTTTCATTTTCTGAATACCACAGCTAGAAAAAAAGTCATGAAAAGTTTTGAAATTTATTTGTGTGTATTATAACTTTAAAGAGACTTACGTGTGAAAGTGGGCTTGTCCATCGCTTGAACAGATTATACGTCCACAGTCTTTTCTTGGATCTTTTATTTCACCTGGAGACAAAATTAAGTCCTCAGAAATGTAACACTTGCCAGGGTAGTCTGAAAAGTTGTTATGTACGTGTGATTTTCATGGGGCAATGCTTTTATTTCTAAATTCCTACCTGGATTATTGTAAAAACCAGTTGATGTGGCACTTAAAGATACTGCAATTAATGACAGCACTAGCACTATGAAAATTATAAATTTCATATTAATTGAGATTTGTTGTTTTTATGATGCTTTCAGCGTAAAATACAAAGTTTAAATGAAATTTAATAATTTGAGAAGCACTAATTTCTTGCTATTGATACTAAATTTGGTGATGACGCTAGCTTTATTATCAGCAATGAGCAAAAGTTTTGTTTTAAAAACACTTGCATCATGCTTGGGATCGTGCAGCGACGATTTTTTAAGTTCAATGGTGCGTTGTTATTGAAAACAATAGAAAAAATCTAGGTTTCTGTAAAATGAAGTTAATTGAAAGATTAAGGGAATGACGATATTTTTATTTAAAATGGAGGTAAGCTTTGAATTCCTTAAGTCAGTCAAAAACTGAGGTATTTGTTAAATAAAATTTCCATTTCGCGGAAGGGACTGACGATAAGGGACTGACGAATTTCATATGAAACAAAAATACTTTTTTTGGCTTAAACCAAATATTGTATTGTTTTGATCGCTGCATGAAGTATTTAAGAAAAAAATATAGGCTGTTGTAAAATAAAGGGCCTATCAATAGAAGACTGATGAATTTCTTGATACAAACGAAATATTGGATTGGATTGGCCAATTTTAAAAGTATATTAGGAAAAATTTGGGTTATTGTTAAATTAAGTTAATTTAACGACCAAGAGAATGATGACAGACGACTGATGAATATCATTTAAAAACCTAATTAATGTTTCAGTTTTAGCCAAATAATGCATTGCTTGGAGAAATTTAAATTGTTGGGTTACTTATTACTATAACCTTAAATTAAATTCATTTAACCTTGCAGTGAAAAACACAATTCAATGGCTAATAGTGCAAATTAAGTATATAAAAAACATTGCTTTTTTGTAAAGAAAAACTATAAAAAAAACGAACATTTTTGAAAATGACTGTGCTTCACTTTGAAGTTACTAATGTGTAAGTTTCAGCAGATCCATCATTGTAACATAGTTTTTCTCCACATGGGACTCTCTTATCCATATGACGACCTGGATCCAAAACATGATCAGCAGAAAAGGTGCACTGACCTTCATTTTCTGAAATGAAATATCATGCGATAATTATTTCTTAGAACAATTTTGTGTTTAGGCAAATTCTCACTTGGGTCATACTACCATCCCACAGAAATGGGAGCCAAAGACGTTGCAGATTATTTCCTTCATTTTAATTCATTTGGTTCTCTCAACGATGTCTGCAGCGTATTACAATGAGTTTAAATCAAATATTAAAAAAGCTAACCGTTTTTATCTTGATTTTTAAATATTGTGGTGGCGGAACTTAATTATCGATGGTTTCTGTAATGTTTCATTGAATTTTCAAATAAAACTTAGCTAGGAGCATTCAGGAAAATTTTCCACTTAAACTGAAACAGACATGCCGCCATACACTCGGACTAGGCTTATAAATAATAAGTACATTAGAGCCGTAGTAATGGAGAAAGCTCTGTATGTACACTGAAGAAATAGAAACATGGATTTTTAAACAGACAGTTGATTTTTTTGTGTTTCGATATTTTTAACAAGGAAATTTATGAATATTAAAGCACTGGTAAACATTGAAATTTTTTATAGAAATGTATCTTAATTGATGTTGTATATATACAATTCTGAAATCAAAAAAGTAATAACGAATCATAAAATATTATTTAGATTTCATTCCTTACAATGTTTTATGATTCGTTAATACATTTTTTCTTTCAGAATTGTTTGTATATACAGGTAGTCCCCGACTTACGACCGAGATAGGTTCCTAGTCATCGGTCGTAAGTCGATTAAGTCGTAAGTCGAGTTTCATAAAAAATAACTAAAGAAAAATATTACATACATACTGTACCACTAGTTCCAGCCATTTTTGGGATGATATAAAATTATTCACTTAAACAAACGTATTATTTGTACTGAAATAAATCGAATCCTTGTACATACTACTGTTTTTTTTTTAAATTTTTTCTCATATACATATTTTAGGGATTCCCCGAAACTATTTTAAGCATTTTCTATGAAAAAAATTGGTCGTAAGTGCGAATAGTCGTAAGTCGAACGGTCGTAAGTCGGGGACTACCTGTATATATATATATATGCCAGGGCATCCATTGCGCCTTTGTGTAGCGCACATGCAGATAAGGGAATTTCGTGCCAAATAATATAACGAAAATTAAAGTTGGTCCAAAGTGGTGTCAATCAATGGGTCATAGAAATTCACAACAAAAAGTGAATATGCCATATGAAAAAGCGCTTATAATAGAAATAATTTTAAATATTAAATATATATTCCTGGTTAAGCTTTAATTGAGCTTAACCATATATAACTCTGAATTAACTAAGTAGATTCAGTTTTGTTATTTGCAATCAGATTTGTAATTTTTACCTTGGCACCACAACATTACGTCTCGTAGTTGAATTAACCAGGTCCTAGTTGGTTTTTTCTCAGTGTATAAGTACAGATGCTGACCCATGTTTTACTGTGTCTAGCTGTAAAATTTTAGACATCTACGTTAACATCCTGCGATCGCGCACTGAACTTTTCGTTTCACAAAGGAAATGTTATCGTTGTGGTATAAATCAACCAATGTAATACATACACTGAAAAAATGATTTGAAAGTAATACATACACTGAAAAAATGATTTGAAACATGAACGCAACACTACTGTACTCGAATTTATATGTACTTGCTGGAATGCATTTAAATAAACTACATTTTGCGTAGGTTAGGACCACCCTATGATCTGACTGCTTCTATTTTCTAATTGATTCTATTTTCGGAACAGTTCAAACAATTTCTTTTTTGTGCAAGCATTTCTTTTTATTTTTGCGCACGTGTACGCGAAATTTTTAGTTCACAGCATTCCGGATATTCTCGATTTAGATCTAGATAGCCATCATACTTGAATCCTACCGAGAACATTTCTTTGATACTGCAACTAGAAAAACAAAAACACAAAGTCTTGAAAATGATATGTTTTGATTTGAAGTGACTAACGTATGAAATTCGACAGATCCATCATTGTAACAGAGAATTAGTCCACAAGGAATTCCTGGCCTCGTGTCCGCATGACGGCCTGGGTCCACAACAATATCGGGAGTAATGGTGCACCAACCTGGATTATCTGAAAATTTAATTCTTTCGAGTGTTATCCTGTGTGGCAATTTTTAATTACGTTATATCTTACCTGGGTGATTGTAAAGTAATCCTCCTATTATCACGGCTGCCGATGACGTTGATGCTACGGCCAGCACCAGTACTACAAAAATTAAAGTTTTCATTTAAATTCACTTGTTTCCTCAACGATGTTTTCAGTGTTATACACAAAGTTTAAATAGAATATGATTGCAAAAGCGAACTACTTTTATCTAAATGTTCTAGTAACCAAACTTAATTGGCGGTGACTTGTGTTAATTTCGCTTTACTAAATGACGTTTAGTGAAATCTTCAAAATAGGGTCAACCCCATAACTGGTTGGTCTCCTAGTACTAACTTCCAATGTGTATCCAATATTTAACAAATAAATATCATTTATGATATTTATATTCCAGGGTGATATAGTTAGTACGAGTATGTTGGCTTACGGCAACCTGTATTCACGATGATTTTATGTATATGTAGTAGTGCTTCACCGTACTCGTTCTTGTACGAGACGTTCTTGGTCTGTTTCGTTATCCTCTAGTTATTGCCGATTTTTCTCGGTTACATACATAAAAATCAAGACAATGCTCAATGTTTCCTTTGATAACAATGATTCACTGCGATTTCGTCCTTACTAGTCAAGCAGCTACTGGTGCTTTCTACTTTTAAGTTTACGAGCCTTTAATGGCCAGAATTCGTTGGATTCGATTAGAATATCGCGATCCAAACATCGTCGATTGTTCGTTTATTTTTGGCACGAGGAGAAGGAGAATATTTTGAATACAACAAAATCAAAAAAACAGTACCGGAATATAATTCCAACACTGTGTATACACATATGTACACATATTAATTATAGTTTTTATTTTAATTGACTTGTTTTTAGCGTAACACACAAAGTTTAAATGGAATTTAATTATGTAAGCGAATTGGTTTTATCTTGTTTTTAATTTTTTAAATGTTCTGGTACCCAAACTTAACTATCGGGGACTTGTGTTAATTTCGCTTTTCTTTTAACTTTTAAAATAGAACTTAATTAGGGGCACTAATTGAAGTTCTCCAATTAAACTGAAACGAAAACACGGCGGGCACATTGATAAAAGAGCGGCGGCGACAAATCGAAGGCAAACATACAATTCCGCTTTTTAGTAATAAACGACTAACAGATTATCTAATACTTAAATATATTTTCATGCATACCCTTTAACAATTTCAGGCCTAACAAGTAAAGGCCTTTTTGCCGTCACAAGGGTCCGGCGTAAGTTCAACTTACGCTCTCTCACTCAATGGAGTGTAACTATTTGTATCTCATTTGAAAGCTTTATTTTAAAACTAAAATTTTTTTACTGATGAGCTAAAGTTATAAGTTGTATAGCGCAGCTACCACAAATCAGAATATTATACTTTTAGTTGGCCCCCAAAACAGTGGGTTCTCTGAAAAGAAAATATCTTTCAAATAAGGTACTGGAAACAATATTTTTATATGAAGAGCAATAGTTAAAAGCCATTCAAAAAACTATTTTCTTGAGCTGATAAGAGTAAAAAGAAGAAATTCTTTGAAAAAAAAAGTTGAAAGAGGTAGAAAAATGTTGAAAGAGGTTGAAAAACTCGAAAAAAGTTGAAAACCTCGAAAAAAGCTGAATTTGGTTGAAAAGTTTAACAAAATTGAAAGTGGTTGAAAAATTCGGAAGAAAAATTTTGAAAAAAGTTGAAAAAGTAAAAAAAATATTTAAAAATTAAAAAATGTCAAATTTTTTGTTGACATGGGGGGTGTCACGCCCACTGATGTAATCCCGTCGAAATCTATTTAATTTTATAGCTTATAGTAACCGACACATCAACATCAAATTTCAAAAAGATTTTTCATACTACACTTAGTATAATAGTTAGCGTTTTTTGCTTGTATGGTAGGTGTCACGCCCACATGTAATATTTCGACCTTTTTGGTTATGAGATAGATATCTAATGGCACGTATACCTATCATATTAAATTTCATAACGACAGCGTAGTTAGCTCTCTTATTATAAAACTTATAAATAATGTGGGTTGTGTTACGCCCTACAACGAATTTTGCCAGTGTATTGACTGCTTTCGGTGGTATTATCTTTAAAATTTATATAAAAATCAACATTTTCTATGAATCTGTATGTAGTATATATTTTTATCGATTAATTATGATGCATAATTTAATTTTAGCTGATGTTTGAGCTTCACATCTAACGTGTCCTTTTTTACTGTGCTAATGATATGTTTATTAAGGTGTATTATACAAACATACTTGGTTTAATGCAACTGTCCTTGTCCTTTTGAATTGAAATTGTTAAAATTTGCATAATACTGTGAAATCTGTAAACCAAATTTGATGCTAATTAAAATATTTGAATTGAGGTAGAAGAGAGTGACATCTACGGAACCAGATGACAGTTGGAATGATAACTCGTGTATCTCATGTTACTCAATAATAACAAAAACAAACGTAAAATTATACCAACAAAATTAACCGCAAAGGCAACAGTTTCAACTATTTTAGTCATATGTGCATACCAGCAAAATTGCACTTGTCAAGGGTATGCTGAGGGGCAAGGTTAGTAAAATTGCCAATTGATATAAAAGTAAGAGCGCATGGATTGTTATGCGCCCGCAGAGTGCGCTAATTAAGGTTTTCTGATTTGGATAGCAGGATATGCTTTTAATTCAGTTAACTATTTTATACTACTCGTATGTGAAAAATATTATAAAGGATAAATATCCTCTTTGGATGTTTTTTGCTGGTCAAGCAAATTTTATTTGCCACAAAATAAAATCAGAATAATAATAATAGAGCTTAGTTACTTCAGCTATTAGCCTTTTTAGCTTAAAGTTTTCAATCAAGTAAATACTAAGTAAATCGGTAATGATGAATGTGACTTGCTAGCAGACTTATTGCTGCAATCATGCTAAAATGTATGTATAGGACTATTTTTGACATCTGTCAAGAGCCTGAACATTAGATTAAAATCTCGACAATTCAGATAACTTCCGAGCAAATCGCAACCATAATTGAAGGTGTAAGCGATTTGGAAACCTATTTTAGGTTTTATTCCTTAGAATAAAGGACAATTACAAAAGGCCTGATTTTAATTAACAGGTGCAACATAAACTCTTCAAGTATTGAAGATTTATCTAAGTTTGCAGATTCCAAAATTTTTAATTGGTATTTTAGATTTACTCTAATAGGGAGGGTTATGGTATTATGCCTTATACTATTCCTTGCATTTACCTTTTAGAGCGCACTCTGTTATCAAATTTTGTCATAAATTTTATTCTAAAATGAGCGTTTTTTTTAATGTCCTTGCAAATTATGTACATAAAACTTCATTTTTCAATCTCATATATTTTAATTTAATTAAATTAAAAATACGCAAATATTGCGCTGTTGCATTGCACATTTTTTTGCAGCCTTAGTATGTTTTAATATTGGTGTTTGCAAAAAACACTAATAACATGAAATCCATTGATTATGCAAATAAACTAATTAATTGAAATTTTTTTATTTGCCATCATCATTTATTTTAAACTTTAACCCATTTAAAAATTGATATAACAATTCATTAATTACTTAATGAAAAGCAAAGTGCTGTAAGCAGGGTTGCCAAGTTGAAACTGGCGAAGCAACGACCTTCAAAAAATTTTTGTTTTTATTAATCAGCAATATTAAACAATTTGTACAAGGTAGTACAATTTGGTTTTTTATTTTTAGGTCGATAAAAAATTACTTTGCTTCCAATTAACGGCTAATAACGGCTTTTTCCTGCAATTAACGGAATTTACCTCCACTTAACAGCCTCCACGCGGCCTACGGCTTTGGCATGCAATTAACGGCCTCGTCGCGTCAAAAGCGGCCACTTGGTAGCCCTGGGTGTTAGTGGGACATAGCCAATTTTTGAGTACAATAGAGAATATCAGGCCGACGACCATTGCTCGGTTTTTTGTGATGAGGCTATGTTAAAGATTCGAGTTCAAATTCAAAAAAAAAAGGAAATGCCGATTCCACAGCTCGTGAGAGCTTGTAGTAAACACAATCATAGAGTTCAGTAAATATTTTTCTAAAGTTATTTTTTTACTATCATGGCAGGTGCCACACCCACTGATGCATTTTTGATCATCTTCTTAAGTTCAAATGAACCTTATAGAAAGTAAAACAAATCAGTAGCGGTGCTAAGGGTGGAAGCGAATGTGGCGCAATTAAAATCCGATGACCTTTTCTTGTATAATTAATGTTTTTAAAAATTTTTCTATGAAAGAAGGCGGCTATTGTGTCACGTATAACCTAAGCCCCGCCCATGAGTTAACTATATTAAATTTCATTATATTATTTATAAAACTTCCATTTCGATTAATAAAACTTCCATTTCGAGTAAATAAAACTTCCATTTCGAGTAAATAAAACTTCCATTTCGAGTAAGGGACTGACGATAAGGGACTGATGAATTTCGTATGAAACTAAAAGACTTTTTTTGGCTTAAACCGAATATTGTATTATTTTGATCGTTGCATGAAGTATTTAAGAAAAAAATATAGGCTGTTGTACAATAAAGGGCCTATCAATAGAAGACTGATGAATTTCTTGATACAAACGAAATATTGGATTGGATTGGCCAATTTTAAAAGTATATTAGGAAAAATTTGGGTTATTGTTAAATTAAGTTAATTTAACGACCAAGAGAATGATGACAGACGACTGATGAATATCATTTAAAAACCTAATTAATGTTTCAGTTTTAGCCAAATAATGCATTGCTTGGAGAAATTTAAATTGTTGGGTTACTTATTACTATAACCTTAAATTAAATTCATTTAACCTTGCAGTGAAAAACACAATTCAATGGCTAATAGTGCAAATTAAGTATATAAAAAACATTGCTTTTTTGTAAAGAAAAACTATAAAAAAAACGAACATTTTTGAAAATGACTGTGCTTCACTTTGAAGTTACTAATGTGTAAGTTTCAGCAGATCCATCATTGTAACATAGTTTTTCTCCACATGGGACTCTCTTATCCATATGACGACCTGGATCCAAAACATGATCAGCAGAAAAGGTGCACTGACCTTCATTTTCTGAAATGAAATATCATGCGATAATTATTTCTTAGAACAATTTTGTGTTTAGGCAAATTCTCACTTGGGTCATACTACCATCCCACAGAAATGGGAGCCAAAGACGTTGCAGATTATTTCCTTCATTTTAATTCATTTGGTTCTCTCAACGATGTCTGCAGCGTATTACATTGAGTTTAAATCAAATATTAAAAAAGCTAACCGTTTTTATCTTGATTTTTAAATATTGTGGTGGCGGAACTTAATTATCGATGGTTTCTGTAATGTTTCATTGAATTTTCAAATAAAACTTAGCTAGGAGCATTCAGGAAAATTTTCCACTTAAACTGAAACAGACATGCCGCCATACACTCGGACTAGGCTTATAAATAATAAGTACATTAGAGCCGTAGTAATGGAGAAAGCTCTGTATGTACACTGAAGAAATAGAAACATGGATTTTTAAACAGACAGTTGATTTTTTTGTGTTTCGATATTTTTAACAAGGAAATTTATGAATATTAAAGCACTGGTAAACATTGAAATTTTTTATAGAAATGTATCTTAATTGATGTTGTATATATACAATTCTGAAATCAAAAAAGTAATAACGAATCATAAAATATTATTTAGATTTCATTCCTTACAATGTTTTATGATTCGTTAATACATTTTTTCTTTCAGAATTGATTGTATATATATATATATATATATATATATGCCATTGCGCCTTTGTGTGGCGCACAAGCACATGCTGATAAGGGAATTTCGGGCCAAATAATATATCGGAAATTGAAGTTGGTCCAAAGTGGTGTCAATCAATGGGTCATAGAAATTTACAACAAAAAGTGAATATGCCATATGAAAAAGCACTTATATGGGTGGAAACTAAAGTTGGTCCGATCTGAACAAGAGAGGTGTCAATCGATGGGTCTTAGAAACGGCTAATAAAATAATTTTTTGAAATTTTTGCAATTTCCTAGTCAAGTTAAATGTATACCTGGTTAAGCCTGATTTCAGATTACCCATATACAGCTCTGAATTAACTAAGTAGATTCATTTTTGTTATTGGCAATCAGGTTTTTGATTTTGACCCTGGCACCAAAACATTACGTCTCGTAGTTGAATATCAAAGTATGAGTACAGATGCTGGTCCATGTTTTACTGTGTCTAGCTGTAAAATTTTAGACATCTACGTTAACATCCTGCGATCGCGCACTGAACTTTTCGTTTCACAAAGGAAATGTTATCGTTGTGGTATAAATCAACCAATGTAATACATACATCAAAATCAATGTAATGCATACACTGAAAAAATGATTTGAAAGTAATACATACACTGAAAAAATTACTTGAAACATAAACGCAACACTATTGTACTCGACTTTATATGTACTTGCTGGAATGCATTTAAATAAACTACATTTTGCGTAGATTAGGACCACCTCGTGATCTGACTGCGCTCTAATTGGTTCTATTTTCGGAACAGTTCAAACAATTTCTTTTTTGTGCAAGCATATCTTTTTATTTTTTCGTACGTGTACGCGAAATTTTTAGTTCACAGCATTCCGGATATTCTCGATTTAGATCTAGATAGCCATCATACTTGAATCCTACCGAGAACATTTCTTTGATACTGCAACTAGAAAAACAAAAACACAAAGTCTTGAAAATGATATGTTTTGATTTGAAGTGACTAACGTATGAAACTCGACAGATCCATCATTGTAACAGAGAATTAGTCCACAAGGAATTCCTGGCCTCGTGTCCGCATGACGGCCTGGGTCCACAACAATATCGGGAGTAATGGTGCACCAACCTGGATTATCTGAAAATTTAATTCTTTCGAGTGTTATCCTGTGTGGCAATTTTTAATTACGTTATATCTTACCTGGGTGATTGTAAAGTAATCCTCCTATTATCACGGCTGCCGATGACGTTGATGCTACGGCCAGCACCAGTACTACAAAAATTAAAGTTTTCATTTAAATTCACTTGTTTCCTCAACGATGTTTTCAGTGTTATACACAAAGTTTAAATAGAATATGATTGCAAAAGCGAACTACTTTTATCTAAATGTTCTAGTAACCAAACTTAATTGGCGGTGACTTGTGTTAGTTTTGCTTTACTTTTAATTTTTTAAATTAAACTTAATTAGGGGCACTAAATGGTGCAAATCGGTAAAGTACTACTCTCGTGAGAGCTTGTAGTAAACATAATCATAGAGTTCAGTAAATATTTTTCTAAAGTTATTTTTTTACTATTATGGAAGGTGCCACACCGACTGATGCATTTTTGATCATCTTCTTAAGTTCAAAGAAACCTAATAGAAAGTAAAGCAAATCAGTAGCAGTGCTAAGGGGGGAGCGAAGGTGGCAATCGAGCCGGGCGTAATAGCTTGGGGCTAACAGTCGCCTTCTATACTCTGTAGTCTACATAAAAAGTCTTTCGGTATCAGCATATTGTAGGCCCGGATCTTTTGCAACACAGTTACCTAAATGCCGCCCTGCTGAACAGTTTGTTCCCGCTCTACAAATTCGGCCGAAATTTTTTTAATGTATTTTTCAAGCGACTCTAATGATGAAACATTCGTTGCAAAGTGTGGACTTGAAAAATATCTAGCCATACTCAGCCACAAAGTAACAAAAACCACAATCTTGCGACTATTAGACTCTGTCACAAGGATGCACAATTTATGAGGTGCCACATAAAAACCATAAAAACAACGATAAAAATCTGAGCATATTTTCAAAGGCAAAGCATAAAAAAAGAGTAAAAAAAGAAACAAAATGAAAAAAAAAAAAAAAACAAAAAACTGTAAAAAAATAAATAAAAGGAAAAGGCGTAAAAAGTTGACACAAAAGTTTTGTTTGATAAATCGGTGCTGCTGTACACAGTGCTACACTGTACATGCGAAAATAAATAAGTAAAATTTTAAAGCTCCTCGAAAAGTTTTTCAGAGTGCGCTGGAAACTTTGTTGTTGTTTTTTTTTTTTTTTTGAAAAATACTTTTAAGTTTACACAAAATAAAGGTAATATATTTTTGCTGTTTCACATTAAAAAAAAGACAAATTTCATAAAAGTTAAAATGTCTGTCTGAGCCACTTTCTGGTTTTTCAACTTAAATACAATTAAGTTCTCTGTCCTTAGCAGATTTTTATATAACTGAAACTGAGGGAATAAAAATCAGGCAATGCATAATTATACTTGACATTTCAAGGATATGTAGAGAATTAAAGTTGAAAGATAAAACATCGATTTAGATAGCGACAGAGCCGTGACCAGAAAACACGTCAGCAAGTGAAGCGTCTCAATACCCTACATTAAATCGAATGGTGTGTTTTAAGTTTGCACAGTCTTGCAACACTGTATTAAAATGAAAATATACTTTAAAGATTTTTCTTTTTTCAAAACTATTTACTTTCTGAAACTTAAGTGATTATAGTATAGGTAAAAAGAAAAAAACCCTAGCAAACTAAGATATATTTCACGATCATTTTGCAGGCCCTCCCACGTGTTCCGCGTAGGGTAACCGCCCCCTTGGTCCCCCCTAGATACGCTACTGCTGTTCAGTTCAGTTCAATTCCAAGGCGTTTTCAATAGTTGCGTGTGATCGGAAACGCCATGAATTTGCTGGTTATTATACTTTGGAAAAACTTGAAAATATTGCTTTTTTTGCCTAATGGGCCGCACTTTCCCCTTTGAAGCAAACGGTCGGCAAATTCATATGTTTCGGCTAGCGATATCTGAAAGAGGAAAAAAACATTTTGAGACGAATTTTGAGTTTAATCCTACACTGAAACATAACTTAAAATATGACAAATGAAAACAGCGTTTTTTTTTTGCATATTCAGGTTAGGGTATTTCAAAAACTAGTTTTGTGGGTCAAATTCGGTTTCGTTGCGTCAAAAACCTTTAGAAAAGTATAGTCTCATTTCGAGCTCTGATGTTAAAGGAAATTTTGTCAGTCTGTGTTATTCAGGAGAAACCTTTACATTTCATTAAAAAAATCATTTGGTGCCGTTTGTGACATGCTGGAATTTTCGGTCCTCAATTTTTCAAAAATGTAGAATAAGTATATAATATTTGTAATATAATACCGCCTGCTCTATTTGAGTAACTGTAAGCAAATCACATAAAAGTACTAGAAATGCTACGCACTGGAAAAAAGTTTGTGGATTTTAACAAGAGAGTTATTTGAAAATTTGTTGTCAAATTCAATCGGTGCGCCCAGCAAGCAGTGAAGCAAAAGTGGCGCAATGAGGACGATTGAGCATGAGACCTACCAGGCATATCAAAAGTTTAAAACGCTACGTAGAGGATGCTATTGAAATAAATGTTTAAAAATTCAGTTTTCAACAATTGGTGACACACAGTAGCTTTAGAAATAAGTGCGCTGGACTGCACTTTTTGCACTAGCAGCGTTGTAAAACTATACCTCTCTCACAAAATCGCTTGAAAAATATTTTCTTGCAATAAAAAGTTAAAGCTTTCTCGTGCACTACGAGCATCACTGTTAATGCACTGTAGAAAATTTAATTTTTTTTTTCGAGACCAAAGGTAATATCCTTGTTAGTTGTGTTCTTCTCAGTACTTCATGTCAAAAGCGTAAAACAAGGGTTGCTTGTTTTCAAAGTCGATTTGTTGTTGTGGTCTCTTAAGGAAGTCTGACTGAAACCTTGTTCATGAAAATATCATCATAGTTAAAGAAATCGTTTTAATTAATTTTCAAGTTTCATTATGGAACAGTTTAGGTTGAAATTAAGAGCGTCAACAAAAAACAGCTTAAAAGCATCAAATCGGTAAAAGGTTGAAGAAAAAAAAAACAACAAATACTTTATTGATTTATAGTAATTTGCCGTTCGTTCTCATCATTATTGCTGATTTTTTTTCAATTTTGCCTTTTGATTCACTATACTTTGTGTTCTTTCATATATCCTTTACGTTGATATCGTTATTGATGAAAGCTCCGTTTTTTCTTCTAGAGTGTTGCTTGTTTTTCTTACGCACTTGAAAGTGCCTCTCGTTAAGTTTTATGCAGAAGAAATTGATATTTGTAAGGGATGGAGAACTTTGATTTCATTATCGGATGCTTTGTTAAAATGTAAGCGAAGTTTAAATCAAATTTTGAAATTGGCTACTAACTTAAGAATTAATAAGATTTTATCAAAAATTTATATGTTTTTTCATTAATTATAATAAATGTTCCACTTAATAATATAATTCAATTTTTATTTTCAGGCCAAATATACAAAACTTCAGTTGGTAAGTTAAACGCACTAAATTATCGTTAATTAAAAATTTGCTAAGATTGCCGGAGTGCCTTTTCTTTTGCCTTATCTGAAAATTTGTTTAAATTGCATTTTACAAAAAAAAAAAAAAAAAATACTCGGCGTCAGTTGATAGAAAAAAAACAAAGACCCTTCTAAGGGAATAATTTCCACTTCACTCGTTGGGAAAAGGTTGAAAATATTATTTTTGGAATGGCTTAAGCAAGATGTTTTTAGAAAAATATATTTTGAAGTTCAGCAAATGCGTCCGCCATGGCTGGTTTGTATAGTTTCTTAAAAAAATCTTCTCAAAAAGTTTTGAATTTATTCTCTAAGAATTGAATCATATTAAAGGTATAATCTGGGTTAATTTTTTCGAAAACATTTGTCTGACATAAAAACAGGCCGAAAAATAATTTTGTATATAATACAGAGTACTCTGACTTCCGTATAGAGTATTTAGGCAGTTTTTTTTGTAAAAATTTTTTTAAACAAATCGATGGTTCAATTAAATTCTCCATATAAGTAAACAAAAATTACAAAAAAAAAACTAGTAGGTGCAAACACTTGCTACGTTATGAATAACGTTTCATTAAGTTTCGTATTAAAAGGTATAATTAACAAAACATCAAATAATATCTTAATAAGTAAAAAATATCTATAGTATTGAAAAAGTTGCAAAGTATTGCATGTCATGAAAAAAAGTAAAAAAATGTAAACGTTTCCAAAGCAACGAAAAAGTCGATAAAAGTCAAAAATATGAAGTTGGTGTTGAGAAAGTCGAATAGCATAGAAAAACATCGACAAAATCGAAGAAATTGAAAATTTCAGAATAGTTTTGAATCCACGGGAAGTCGAAAAAAGTTGAATGGTATCGTAAATTGATGAAAAACATCGAAGAGGTATTGGAAAAAACCATTAAAATAATTTATAAAAATTGCAAAGTATCAAGAAACATTGAAAACCAGATAAAATGATCGACTGTTAAGTAGAAGTAGGAATGTATTGAAAATCATCAACTAAGCCAATAAAAGTCGATTTGTGTCAAGACTATGAATGTCAGATAATATTTAAAAACATCGAAAAATTCGATGAGATCCAAAAAATATCGAATATTTGGAAAAAAAGTAGAAAAAGTCGAATATATCGAGTGACAGAAATAAACCAAAAATTAAATAAAAACATCGAATAAATCGAGAAGTATCAAAGTAAGTAAAAAAAGTAGTTATCGAAAGCCGAAAGATATCGAAAAACATTCAAAAATTTGATTGTAAGTCGATAATGACTCCGATCCGATAAAAGTCCAAAAATATAGAAAAACATCGGAACAGTCGGAATGTCAAAAATCATTGAAAAGTCTAAAACAATGAAACGTATTGAAAAAGTAGATATGTATCGAATAGTAAACCATAAATTCGAAAACGGACCCTTAATATCGAATAGTATAGCATAAAATCGAATAGTACAGTTAAAATTCAATATATCACTAATCTTAAGTAAAAGCCCATCATGACAATGTGTCATGTGTCGTGTTGCCATGGCGTGCCGCATGTCGCAAAGTGTGCCACTTCACTTCTTCTAGCTCTCAACCAATTCAGATGTCACACATTAAAAACCCACCTTTGCTCAAAATTAGCAATACAGCGAAATACCATATTAAGTGACCACCCTGTATTTCTAAAATCACTCCACAATCGAAAACGGATAGCACATTTAAACTTTATTGATTTTTCTTCCAACAATTTAGTTTGTTTCATTGAAATCATAGCAATCCTTGCATTATATTTTAGAATAGTTTCAAGAGTTTCGAAATAAATTGCGTTGATTCTTTACAGTTTCTGTTTTTAAGTGCATAAATAAAGAAATGTCGTCCCTACGCGATTTTGCAATCAATCAACTGCTCGACTACAAAAACAATTTAAAGGTTTCGCCTGGAACGATAACAACCGGTAGTGGCAACCCAATTGGTGTTAAAGATGCTGTTCAAACCATAGGACCAAATGGCCCCATATTAATGGCAGATTTCGATTTCATCGATAATGTGGCGCATTTCGTTACCGAACGTATACCGGAACGTGTTGTAAACGCTAAAGGTGGTGGCGCATTTGGCTACTTTGAGGTGACACATGACGTTAGTAAATATTGTGCGGCCAAACCATTTGAAAAAGTTAAGAAGCGCACACCAATTGCTGTACGCTTCTCGACATTTGGCGGTGAGCGTGGCTCAGCCGATACGGTACGTGACCCAAGAGGTTTCGCCATAAAGTTCTACACGGAGGATGGCATATGGGATTTGGTTGGCAGCAATACACCAATACACTTTGTACGCGATCCAGCACTTTTTCCCAGTTTGGCGCATGTAATGAAACGTAATCCTCAAACGAATCTACGCGATCCAGAAATGTTTTGGGATTTCATGACACTTCGACCGGAGACAACGCATCAGTTGGCCTTTTTGTTTAGTGATCGTGGTACTCCCGATGGATTTCGTCACATGAATGGCTATAGTGGTCATGCTTATAAGCTGATTAATGGAAAAGGTGAACCAATTTATGCGAAATTTCACTTTAAAACCGATCAGGGTAAAAATAACTTGGATCCACGTAAAGCTGAAGAATTAGCTGGCACTGATCCAGATTACGCCATTAAAGATCTTTATAACTCTATAAAAAGTGGTAGTTATCCCAGCTGGACGGTATACTTACAGCTGATGACATATGATGAGGTGAAGAAATTTCAATTCAATGCATTTGATATGACCAAAATATGGCCCGCAAAGGATTATCCATTAATAAATATTGGCAAAATTGTGCTCGATCGTAATCCAACAAACTTTTTTGCTGAGATTGAATCGCTTGCTTTTAATCCAGCTAATATGATACCTGGTATAGATGCATCACCGGATAAAATGCTACAGGCACGTCTTATTGCGTATACCATAGCTCAGACTCATCGCTTGGGACCGAATCATACGCAAATTCCAGTTAATTGCCCATATCACGTGAAAGTTGTGGGCTACAATCGTAACGGTCAAAATACAGTTAATGACAATCAAGATGGTGCTCCCAACTATTTTCCCAATTCATTTTCTGGACCCGAAGAATCTTTGCGTGCCAGGTCTTTCCAGCTTTGTTGCCCAGTCGAAGGTGAAGTTTATCGTTTTAGTAGCGGTGAAACTGAGGACAATTTTTCACAAGTTACTGATTTTTGGGTCTATGAATTGGATGATGCTGCCAGAAAACGTCTGATTGTTAATATTTCACTACATTTATTTAGAGTTAGTCAATTTATACAGGATCGTGCTGTGCGTAACTTTACTCTGGTACATGCTGACTTTGGTAGATTGTTAACGGAGGCTTTGATCACCACTAAGGATGTCAATACTAAGTTAATTCTATATTGAAGTTTTTTGTTTTTAGCGGTTATATCGTTCTCAATGAATCAACTGTCAAAAACTTTAATTTTTTGGGAACTATTTCCATATTTGAGTGTTAATGACAGATGATGGAGGCCTTGAAGAAAAAAACTAAAATATACAAAAACAACGAAGCCAAAGGCTTGTGACGTGCCTAACTATCCTAATTATTTTCTTGAAATATTTTTTTCAGTTTAATTTTTATTGTTTAAATTATAATAAAAATGAACCTTTGCTGAATTTAAACAAAACTGCAAATTTTATTATTTCTTTTCCCATGGCATCGTTCTCTAATGCAGGATATACTGGTGTACGCGATCAATCAACTCTATTAGCCCTATGGAAAGTGAAGACTTTGCGGTAGCGTAAGACATGTGCATGGAATTTCCGCAGAAGGTCTGGGATTTTTATCGTACGGTAACCGCGGAACACCGTATCTCGCACGATTAGAACCTAAGAATTTTCTGTAGATCGAGCGGTTGTGTTGACTTTCTAAAACACGGGGGTAACGCCGGAGAAGATTCTTCAACTCTTTGAAAATCGTTACAACCTTCAGCTTAGCAAAAGCTATATTATTCGAACATTTTTATTATAAATGTAGTGGAATATTTCCATGATAGCATTTCGAATTTTCCTTAAGGAGATTATCCTAGAAAAAAAAATAGAAAATATTTATCTATAGATAAAAAAGAAAATCATAGGAGTTGCTATTTAAAAATTTTTATCACTTCACAGTTTTTTTGCGAATATATATATAAAAGTTTTAATTGAACAATTCATTAAATATCATTATCTAATGTACTTTAATCAGCTTAAAATAATTAACCGAAAATATCTTTTCAAGTGTATGAGTGAAATTCCATTTGTTTTCATTTTTAGATCTTAAGTAAACATTTTGTTTAACAAAACCGCAGACGACATAAAATTTTGATATTTTTGTAGGCACTAATTTTAAAGAGCCAATTAGAACCCTACACTAAGATGACTGAACTTCCCTATTTCAATCTCGAAATAACCAGAAAAGCTTGGAGACGCATAGCCTCAAATAAACCTCGAATAAATGTGAACAGCATTTTTGACCGCCCTCGGTATAAAACTATCCAAATGTTTTTTTTTTTTCGATATAATTCGTAAACTGACTTAGACGACAATTTTTTTTTGTAGGTCTATTATGTAACGTATTGCTTGAAAAACTATCCTTTGAAAAGAGGATTGGGACCTCTCTTGCGTCTTTCAAATTTTGCTGTCAACATTTTCCCATCTTTTCGGGAAATAGGTCCGAAACACCTCTTTAGAAGGTTCATTGTGACTTTCAAAATTCATTTTCGGTCTTTCAACTTCGATTGGAACAGTAAATTTGTTTTCGAAAAATGAGTCCAAAATACTTCTTTAGTATGGTCCTGTGACTTTTAAAATTCATTTCCCATCGTTTCAAAACGGTTTCATCCCTTTCTAATTGCCACTGTGGAAGAGTGTCGGTGCAGAATCTAATTTATTTTCCAATAGTAGGCGGTGTAACGCTCCTCACAGAAAATTACGTTTTCATATCTAAACTAATGGACCAATTTTAATAAAACTTAGTTTGTAGATAAATTGTACTCTTGGAAAGGATATTTCAAGCTTTAAACTCTTTAACTGGGCGCCCCTAATGGGAAATCATGCTGCCACGGCTGAGTCGATGCTCCGATTTTGATGAAATTTCGTATGGAAACAGTCATTCTTGAGTAAAAAATATAATGGGGCGGTACCACGACCCTAACAGAAAAAACTGTCTTCACTGTTAAACAAGTGGACCGATTTTGAGAAAATTTGGTACAGAGATAGATTGGACACTGAAAAAGAAATTTTGTTTTTGAATAGGCGGTGCCACACCTCTTTTCAGAAAATATGCTTTCACAGTTTAACTAATGGACCGATTTTCATGAAATTTGGTATGACAATAGATTGAACCCTGTAGAAAAGTTTTTACTTTTAAGTGGTGCTACGCCACTAACTAGAAAATATTTTCTTGCTTATAGCAGTTTGAGCTGTAGAATTTGTTACATAGATGTAAAGTAATGTCTGTAATAAGAGCCGAAGAAAATTTAGGCAGGACTGAACAATGGAATGGAGCCACGACTACAGTTAGCAGTATATAACATTAATGATTTTTTTAACATATTCTGATCTATGGGGACTCTCGTACGCAATATGTTTATGGGTCAATCCATCTATAATAAGCCTATCATTACCCTCATGTTTTTAAATAGGCTGAAACTTTTAACAGTGATTGGTCTGCCATGTGGATGATATAAAAAATTCGATAAAATTTTTTTGACCAATATTGCTTAAAAAAAAGTTTTAAATTGTGTTCAAAAAAGCTCGTAAGTAAAACGAAAAAATTCATTGATGAATATAAACAAACCAACACAATTCATATTAGCTTTTATATTATTTTTAGGTAGGTGTGTACTAGTAGATGACAAAGAAATTGCAAATCTGAATAAATGAAGGCCTGAACGGTTTCTATGTGGTAAAAGATAAAAAAATTGACTTTCCAAGAAAACATCAATTTCCCAAATACTCCATCATCGATTTCAGCCTTTTTAGGCACAAAATTTTCAGAACATATCACCTATATCTCTGAAAATTTTATCATTGTTTTTTTACCCTATTTGATTTTAGAAGCATTTAAAGCTAAGATTTATAATTTGCAATGTAAATTGAAACATTGAGAATGAGACCGAGAGAATAAATTTGAGTTGATTTCAGCCTTTTTAAGTTCAAAATTTTCAGAACATTCAGGAGTATCATCTCTGAAAATTTCATTCATTTTTATTCACCTTATTTCATTCTACAAGCATTTTAGTTTTTTTTTATAGAATTTTAGTCTACCTTGAATCACATTATGGAAAAACAGAATGGTTCCGATGAAAATATTATCTTATTTTTACAAACAAACAACATGTTGTTGTTTCATGATCTGTCTGTCTGTCTGTTTATGTTATTTTAATCGTATATTTGAGTCGTTGTTGTTGTGGAAAAGCACACAAAGCAACGATATATCTACAGTATGAATCCATTCATTGATGATATTACCGATGCTATTAATTTTCTATATTCTTTCAATGCTCCTCCATTAAATGAAAGAAAATATGAGCAAACGTAGAATATAAATATATCACATGCGCATATGTATGAGTAAAATATTTGAAGGAAACCCTCAACCTGGTACCCGTTTGTTTAAATCATAGTACTCATAGGACATGATTATGGCAATCGTTTTGTAAACAAATTATTTATTAATGAATGGAAAAATATACCATAAATAAATTTTGTTAAAAACTAAAGTTTTTTTTCTTCATTTGTTTCAAAATTTTTTACATATTGCACCAAAGCAGCGCCCCAGGAATACTTTCAATCCTGAAGTTTTGACATTGAGCAATATTTAATGGTGATCGGTTCTTTCATCACTCCTAAGCATTTCAAAATAAAAATTGTAAGAGTTTTATCTTTGGCCTCGCCGAAAGTTAAATATGCTACACTTCAAAAACAGAGTTAAGTCTTAAATTCATATTGAAAGCGTATTCCTTTCATTACGCTCGCTGGTTTTACCAAACGTTGTCAAATTGAATTTCGCATAATTTAATTAAATAGTTCACTGTATAGTGTTTTAGCGGGTATCCTTGTGTAGTAGGTGCCACGCCTTCTCATCAAAACACACATATTTAATGGTTTGGTACTAGGTCGAACTCTTTCTTATATCTATGTGGAATTTGGTTGCATTACCTTAAAAAATTGTCTCAGTAAAGTGTTGTTGTTTGGCAAATGAGATGCCGCTTGTAGAAGTTCAATTAGCGCTTGTGCTGAGCTTCTTCAAATTATTCTTCTGTTTGTGTGAAATTGGGTTTTATTATCTCATATAATTCTCACAGTATAGCGTTTTTGCTTGTATAAAAACGTATTACTTTTGCCACGCCCTCTTTTCGAAATGTGCACAATATTATTCCAGAGCATGTTTGAGTCATTCCTGGTATTTGTGTGAAATTCGTTTGTATTATTTGAAATAAATTCTTCATAATAGCGTTTTAAGGTTTTGTCTTGTATGGGATGTGCTACGACCACTTGTCAAAATGCGCCCACTTTTTTGTCTAGAGCTGGTACGAACTTTTTCTTTACATCACTTTCTCAGTATAGCATTTTGAAAGTTTTACTTGTTTCGGTGGTAGGTGCGCTGGTATAACGATTTCGCCCAATTTCAATATCATGAGCTATGCTTGAAAATGTTGCCTGCTTAGCATACTATATAAATTTTTGTTGCACAGCTTTCTCGTAAACGTGATTTTCAAAAGAAGACATTCAGACGAATAAACGCACAGACGAAGATCAATAATATATTTACATTTCTATACCTGCCACGCCCTATTCTATGAGATCTAAATGAAAAAAAGGATATAACAGTGTGAAGGGCTTGAAAATTTGAATTTAGATCTTCTGCTCGCACGGTAAATGTTCACGCAACGCCTCTGGCCGTAGTCCGCGACCCAGCCCCCGTGCTTTTCTTGTTTTTCTTGGTTTTGATTTTTTCAAAATCATCAAGAACTCTTTGAAATAACGAAACGAACGCACAAACATTGGATTGTCTTGCAGAAAACTTCCACGATACATTTCCCTAGGTTTGTTTCTATTTGCGCAAATAGTTTGTACCTTAAGAAACTATGGTTTTTATGACTTAGGCTATGTTCTACTTCAGGATATATACACAATATCCATTCACAAAGTACCAACCAAATCCGTTTGGCTATTAAGGTGGGTTTGAGGCCGGAAAATCTATGCTTTCACATTTATAATATTAGGATAATCCAGGCATTCCACTATCAATTCCATTTCATTATCATTCAAATGATAATAAGCATTTAAAGGTAACTGAAAACTGGCAACGATTCAAAGACCACAAGTACAGCAAGGTAACAGCTGCTTAACTACACCGCCATTGCAAAGCATGCAACAGCATCCGGTTCCGTTTGTTTACAATTTTAGTAACAGCATTGGCAACTACAGCAAGTTGCTAGCAATGTCATAATGCTGGGCACGTGTTGTTGACCTTGAAACAGTTCTGACTGACTTGCTATTCGCATGCACTTGCTGATGCTCTCGTTGTTGAGGTTCTGCTGTTGCTGTTGTTGTCGTTGTTTGTATTCGCAATTAAATGAGAAAAAAAATTTGTATTTTGTATGTTTACACTTTGGGTGCAGTTCATCTGTTTTCTATTACAAATTTTTAATGCACTTCACATACTTGGATTCTTTTTGGAATTTTAAGATTTTATTTTGTTATTTTTGATCTGTAGATAATCTCATTAATATGGACCAAATCAAAGCAGTATTTTGTTTGTTATTTCTTTTGAATTCGTTTAATCTCATGCACTTTACGTTATAAAATTAAACAAATTTTTTTCACTGCAATAAACAGCCATAACTTTTAGTGATATGTATACCTATTGTAAGTGCTATTAGTTTGAGTTTCTTGTTAAAAGGCTATACGTACAGATGTAATTTCAATTTTCCGACAAATTATGCAACAAAGAGAAATTATTCTTTAACGAAAAATTGAAATCTGCGTTGTTCGGTGAATCTTAAGAAGTCGTATTGGCGTAGGTGGCGTTCATATTACCCTTGCGAAGAACACAATCAGCATTGGTGTGACACTTCGAAAGCAATTTAAAACGATCAAGATTGATATATGATTCACATTATTCGTTAAACTCATTGTTGGAAAGGTTTTCCTAAAACTTTAGTCATGCATTTGAAAAGCAGCTGCTCTAGGGTCTCCTTTGCCAATGACAGTGTTCATTGCTGAAAATGGCAAGTTCTTGGTGTGCTAAGCAATTGGTTAGCCGTTTATTACCATAACGAGTCCAAATAGTTTGGTGCGAGATTTATTTATGGAAAGTTTTGATTTTGTTCGATCGAAAGTGACTTGCGTCATGTTCTCCAACTCAAACTGTGTATACCACTGTTAAGTCAAGTGTACTAAATTTGGGAAGATCTCTTGACTTGTCGTTAGATTAACTGTAGAACATTGTTTATTTAAGGTTAGAAAGTCTATTCGCTTCGAAGTTTCTGACCCAGCGTCAGAACTACGTCAATATTTTTCTGCATAAAAATTATCTGAATGGTTAGAATTTATCGGTGCAAGTTTCCGTACGACTTAGGTCTTCTGGTTCTTAAGCAAGCCAAACATTTTTTTTCCTCTATATGCACTGTTTTTAACTGGTGATCTTCAGTCGGGTAGATCAACCGATAAAAATATCGTCAGCTAATCGTACAAATTTTAAAAGTGCGAGATTTGTATACTTGAGAAAACGAAATTTCAAAGTAGTATGGGCTAATATGTATAGGACTTGATCCAAACATGACAATTCTCCTATTCTGTTGTCATCCATCCAAAGATAAAGAACTGCTAAAAAATTCTAAGTTAGCTGGAATTTGACAACAGATAATATTTTTCAAAATCAAAGCAAAAATATAATAATTTTCACCTATCGCTGCCTCGTATAATGCATACACGCGAATATCGGCGTGTACTTGTCCGGCAAGGCAACAAATGCGCCTTTCTGTAGTTTCAGCCAAAATAGCCAACGCCAACTCGCGCTGTCGATGATCGTCGTGGTCAACGGCTGCTGCCGTTGGTCGTAGCGGCTAATAATAAATTTGTAATTGAATTGTACGCTTGTGAATTGAATTGTTGCCGTTAAGATGCGTTTATGTGTTTGCTTGCATGTTAGTGTATTCTTGTATAGGGTTGATGGATGTATTTGCAGTAATTCCAATGATGTTTCAATAAAATAGCTGCTTTTCGTATTGAATTTGAAAAATTAGCATTATTACATTTTTTTAACTTTTGCGGACAGTCTGAAAATGTACTATACAGTACAAAGACATTAAGTTAAAGTTAGTTATAATGTGCTACGAACATGTACTATGCCTTCAGCTAGATTTATCTCCCAGCTGCTCCTGTTCCTTAGTCCTGCTTTTTGTCGTCCAAATATCGGCACTCTAGATTAGAAAAATTAAATCAAAATTTTAGTACATTTGGGTAGTAATTAATGTCCGAGCCATCTCCAACATTATTTGCTAAATCTATAGAAATTATTTCAAGCAAAAAATCGAATCCGAAAATACGTACAAAATGAAGACGTTATAACTTCGAAACAAATTCAGTCAGAAAATTTCTGCTCTGCATTACCTTTCTGGAACTTTCGACTTGAAATTTTGTACCTTCACTTGGGAAACGCACAAAAATTACTCCTTTTACCCTATGTGTTTACATTAGTACAACGCAAATGTTTGGTATAAAAACATTAAAGGTGAAATTTTTGTTCACGAATTTTTGTTTTGTTTTGTTTTTTTTTTTTAATTTGGCTACTATTTCTAAATTTACTTTAGCGTTTTTTTTTTTTCAATTATTGATTTTTTTCGGATGTTTTTTTTCGTATTTTAATTTTTCTGGACAATTAAATTTTTTCCACTGTGCCATTGTGCCTGGAATTTTATCTTTAAATTTTGCTGTTTATGAAATGAATTTTTATTCTTCCTGCTGTGCCGTTGGCGTGTGTAACTAAAAATAAAAAGTTTTAATTGGAAAAATGGTGTAGCATTAAAAAAACATTAAATCATTAAAATACAATTTTCAAAGTAAAATATTTTTTCGATTTTAAATTGATTTTATCAAATGCCATAAGCTTGCCGAAACAATGAATGATATATAATGACTTTGATAAAACAATAGCAATATTATATTTATGGATGAAATTCTGTTTTATTGAAAATAAATGGATGTGATGTAAATACGTAGTACAGGGAGCTGGTTTGAATCTTCATGCGACTTTTTAGCCGTAAAGGAACTTGCATTAGTAAAGCATTTTTTCAGATTTCATATTTTTTCGACTTCTCGAACTGCACAAAGGTATTAACTAATATGACAGTTTTCGACTTTCTTAAAGTTTTTTTGTTTTTCCAACATTTTTCGACTTTATCATCAAACATATGCATGTACATTGATTTCATCATTAATTTGTTTCTAGATTTTTGGATTTTCTTAACAATTTTTGACTTTGTCAGCATTTTCTTTGTTATCAACACAACGAAAAATCTTTTCAAAATATGCTATTTATAAAAAATTGCTTAAATGGAAATGGTTTGTAACGCTTTGGCGCAAAATATACTGAACCGATTTTAATAAAATCTTTTTTAAAATAACAAATTTGTGTTAAAGAAGGATACTGCATACTTATTTTTTTAATTTTTAAATTAAAATACTTTTTTTTTTAAGATTAAAATTTTCAAATTCTTACTCATAAATTGTCGTTTAATTTTCATTGCTTACGCTTGTGTTGCTTGTTAAGTTATGTGTTGTTATTGTTGTATTTTTTTCTTCTTATTTGTGAAATATTGCAAACTGATAAAATGTTGCAAGGGCTAAAAAATCCATATATATTGAACTTGAAAAATTTTAAATATTTCGAAAAATATCAAAAACTGTTCTACTTTTGAAGCACCCTATGCTGTCTATCTCAAAGATTATAAACATTTCAATTTAAGACCATTTAAACTGCAGTCTCCATATGCTGAGTGCTGTTATTTACTTCAACTTTTACCAGGTGGCAGTCAATCAGTCAGTCCGCTAGTGAACTGTTTGTCAGTTGTATTTTTTTTTTCTTTTGCGATTATTTTCATTTCAGTCATTTTAACATTGGCACATGTGTGTGAGTCAGCGAGTTTATGGAGAACAGAAAAATGCTGCCTTCACATTTTGTAAATAATTAAAATGCAATTAATATTTTTTTATTTGCTGTAAAAATGTATTTTATTATTTTCTTGCTTGCCATAATTTAAACAAATAGTTTTCAAGGTTTAAAATGGAAAGGCTTCCATAGAATTCAATTTCGTAAGCAAAAGGTCGAAAAATATAAAATATTT
Organism: Meiosimyza decipiens; assembly: GCA_963680825.1. Taxonomy (NCBI): domain Eukaryota; kingdom Metazoa; phylum Arthropoda; class Insecta; order Diptera; family Lauxaniidae; genus Meiosimyza; species Meiosimyza decipiens. The sequence goes on along the minus strand of OY804260.1, from coordinate 71,060,758 downwards.
CAAAGAAAGAATCGTTTTCCATAACTTTGAACCTTAAATGAAATTCAATGTTTCAGATACATGCACTGTGTTTTTATTAAGTTATTTGTAAAAAAACACACGAAATTGCTTTTTACAAAGAAATCAAGCCGAGTATGTCAGTCACCACCAGGCTGCGCATTAACACAGTTCTTGGTTATCGCATTAACAGCTCAACATGGCGTATAATGAAGATTTAATTCCAATTTATCGCCACGCGTGCGTTCCGCTGCGCTGCACACAAGTTTTGTACAAAACTTTTGCACTTCGTGAAGTAAATCACTTTTACTTTTTTTTTTCTTTTTCTTCAAAAGTTTACAGATTGATGTGTCTCCTATATTCCACAATTTCTGCGTTTTTTATGTAATTGTCTTAAAAGATTTTTGTTTTTGTAATATTTTTAAAGCATCATAAAAAGCTCTTTTAATTAATTTTATGTAATTACTAAACTTGTTGCAGCACGTATTTAAGAAGTACAAAAAGAAAACATAAAAACTTAAAGAAAGTTTTACTTTGGGGGAAACAATTTTTAGTTGACTTTTTGCCTTCACACTGAAGTATTTTCTATTTTGTGCGAGCGGCGTCAGTATGAGAAAAATTTGAAAAGTTTCGTAATGGAATCCTAACACGTAGTAGTAACCAAATGAAAGTTTTTTAAGTCTTAAGCCAATTTTTTTTTTTGTTAACAGCTTATTTGTTGAGAATTTATTGAGGTTAAGTATGATTTTTTAAAACAGTGTTCATTTACTTATATGTACGTTTATTTGAAAATCAGAATGGCATTCTATATCAAACACGCCAAAATGGCGCCGAGTCTCAAAGAAAGCAACTTTGCTGAAGAAGCTTAAGACTCTATTCTTTAACCTTCAAGCGGTCGCGCGACGTCGAGTCGACCGAATTCAATACACTGGGATTCTAATCCAAAGAGAAGTTAAGTTCTTTTTTTTCATTTTATAACTTAGTTTTTATCTAAAGTTAAGTTTTTTTCGACAAATTAATATCCTAGACAATGAATAATGTTCCTAATTATAAAAAAATAAAAGATATTAATTAATTAGTGTTTTATTTCTCTGATATATCCAATAAGTCTTTTAGTTTACGCGCGACTGCTGCCGTTACAAATGACCGCGCGACCGCTTGAAGGTTAAATATCCTTCGAAAAATGTATGGAGGACTGAACCAAACGCTGGCGCTGTTGTACTGCAAACAGTGCGGCAATAATATAAATAAATTTCATTTTATTTATCAATTCCGGATAAATCGTTTTTCTCTAATATTTTTGAATAATTTTCTTTTACTGCGACCGTAATCGTAGGGTGTCACACTATGTCGCAATATGCCAACACCCTTCTAGTATGAACAGTTTGGCTTGGGCGTTGACTACGGTGACCATATTTTTAAAACCTAAGCCCGTGACTCAGAAAAAAAATTCGTTGAATTCGCGAAAAAGTTCACCACCAAATTTCTTTTGTTGCAAAAGTTGAGGATCTTAGTATAAAAATTGCTTATCTGGTCCTTATTGAAAAAACTCATTTAAAACTGACAGCAAAACATTAATATCCAAATACGGGACTAAACATCACATGAGGGACATCTGTATGTTCCGTATTTCTTCAAAAACAAACCGGGACAGCATACTGAAATACAGTACTGTTCCGAAAAATACAGGACAGATGATATCCATAGCGTTGACTTTCACTCAGGCATTTTATGTAGAGATTTTAAGGCTTCGATCTTATGTATATAGAGCTGTCTGCATATTCATTCGAAATCAAAAATATCCTAGTACATTACAACTTCAAAAGTATTAAATTAAACGGTGGAATGTCGCAGCATAAATGGAGGAAAGATGCGCAAAGATTTTAATTTAGTCACATATTTTAATTGCATCAAAAAAATTAGAATAACTACAAAAATTTTGCATTAATTAAATCGCTTAAAATGACATAACATAGAAATTAACACTTCAAATCCATGTCAGACTACGTCACAAGTTTTAACACCCATTGTCGCGTTGCCTAATATGTGAGATTTCTAATAGAAATGTAGAAGTTTAAAAAATATATATGCTGCTTAGATGTATAGTGTGATGAGAGATTTTCAACATTTGAAGTTCAAAAAAAAAACTTTTCATATCAAGAAAAAACAGCTCACAAATGATTTGAGGCCTTGCCATTTTCGAATGGTTTTCAAGTTGATATATGTATACGAGTATAACTCACATTTAACAATAAGTAATAGAGTGGGTTAAAATTTTTGTATTCAATCGGCTGGGTCTTAAAATTGTAGATATCGTCATTTCAAACATCACTGTGTACTTAAAATATATTTTAAGCGATCATAGAAAGAGCGCAAGTGCCCCATTGCTAATTTTTGCTCCTTTTTCATATAATCGATGCTGCCACATATTTGTACGGATAGATCTGTCTCATATTTTTATTTTGGATGCCCACATACATACCCTTTCGATAGACCATATGAAGGTTAACTTTTTCCACTTTATCTGAGTGGTAGAATTAATTTAAAATTATATATTTGCATATTACTTTGTGTTTTATGTTCACTGAGCTGGGCAAATTTTTTTTAACAATCGGCTGGGTCTTAAAATCATTGATATCGTCATTCTGAATATCAACTGTGTAGTTAAAACTTTTTATAAGCGGTCATAAAGGGAGTGCGAGTGCCCTAAAAATGTACTAGATGTATTCATAAAACACAGAACAATTTACATCGTAAATATTGTGACTCTGATTTCTAACTTTTTGAAATATATTTTATGTGATAGCCATATTCAGAAATTATTTAAGGGCATTTTAGTCCTAAAGATTTTAAGAGAGCATATGTATTCAGATTCACAATATCTCGCATTAAAATGAACCAACCTGGTTGCACTGGACATCAAACTGAAAGTAATTTAATTGCAAATGATCTTTCAATTGACTCAAAATGTGTGAGAAAAATTTATTTTTTCACTATATTTAAAATTGCAAATACACTTAAACATTCGTTAAAAATGATAATTTAGGAAAATTTCGCCAATTTTAATTTTCTACTTAGAGCTGACACTTTTATAAAGAAAATGGAATGCTATTGCAGTAAAGGGTCAAATATACTATACAGACCCTCTGGGCACAAACGCTGTGAAAATATTTGACCCTTAAGTGAAAACATAAATGCTAGTCATGATCAGTGGTGCCCACTACCTCAAGCAAACACGATCTCGCGATAAGCATGTGCTGATGATCGGAGCTCAACTTTTTCTGTATTTTGGCGAGCTTGTTTCTTTCAATTATTCAGTTGTTTCAATTTTGATTCCATCCGATCATTTTTAATCGAAGAGAGCTGCAATTGCTTGTACGAATTGTTGCCATTATTGTTATGACAAACATAACATTTTTGTATACGCAAGTATACATAACAGGTCATTTGAAAATTCCCCAGGCTACCATAGCAAAACACATTCTTTTGGCAAAATTGGATCTATTTATTCAACATAGTTTCCGAGTATAGCGATCTTCCAATTTTTCGTTGCCATTTTTGTAGTAAGATGCCGGTTTGTCCTCAAAATAGGCCTCAATTTCCGCGATTATTCCCTCATTGTCGCTAAATCTCTTTCCCGCGAGCATCCTCTTGAGGTCTGAGAACAGGAAAAAGTCGCTCGCAGCCAGATCTGGAGAATACGGTGGGTGGGGAAGCAATTCGAAGCCCAATTCGACCATTTTTGCGGCTGCTTTGATTGACTTGTGATATGGTGCGTTGTCTTGATGAAACAGCACTTTCTTCTTCTACAAATGGAGCTGTTTTTTGCGATTTCTTCCTTCAAACGCTCCAATAACGCTGTTGATTTTTTTTCCTTTTCTAAATAGTCGATGAACAAAATTCCATGTGCATCCCAAAATACAGACGCCATCACCTTTCCAGCTGACTGTTGCGTCTTTCCACGCTTTGGAGCCGGTTCACCGCGTGCCGTCCATTCAGCTGACTGTCAATTGGACTCCGGGGTGAAGTGATGGAGCCGTGTTTCATCCATTGTCACATACCGACGCAAAAATTCAGCTTTATTAGGCTTCATGAGCCTCAAACACTCCTCAGAATCATCAACTCGTTGTTGTTTTTGGTCGACTGTGAGCTCGCGCGGCACCCATTTTGCGCAGAGCTTGCGCATACCCAAATATTCATGTACGATATAGCTAACACGTTCCGTTGATATCTTTAGGGTGTCAGCTATCTATCTCGCTATCACCGTAACCAGCTCTTTTGGGCGTGTAGTGCGTTTGTCGTCTTCGGTGCTAATTTCACCACGTCGAAATTTAGCATACCAATCTGTTACGGTTGCTTTTCCTGGCGCAGACTCCGGAAACTCTTGATCAAGCCATTGCTTGGCTTCAACTGTAATTTTTCCCTTCATAAAGCAATACTTGATCAGTACACGAAATTCCTTTTTTTCCATTTTTTGCTCAATAACAAAAGTTGCTTCACTCAAAATGCTACAACTCACGAACCAATCGACCGATTGCTGTCAAATTTTGACACTGATCGTTTGAAGGTTGGTACTACCTGAAAATCATATCAAGTGGCGCCATCTATGGGTTAGCCTGGGGAATTTTCAAATGACCTGTTATAACAAAAATATTTCTATATACTAAAATAGACAAAAATTATTTATAAAATCAAAAAAAAAAAAATTTAAAATATTGCGCCCTTTATGGAAAAATGTCAGCTGAATGATTATCACATACAAATGATTTAAATATCTAAGCCCAACACTACAGATTCAATAGAAACTGTTGAAATTCAATTTCTATATGGAGAAGTTTCTTCTTTTTAGTGTTGGATATATCTGCATATCTAATTTTTGTTGAACACCGTATACTAAGAAAAAAATTTCGTTCAAAAAGAATTTGTCACACTCAGTAACATGCACCGAATTCTAAAGTTCAACAATTTCAAGTCACCTAAAAGGTCAATGAAATCAAATTACATTTCACAAGCATTTTGTATTACAATTTCCCTAACATTCGTTGAATTTCTTTGAGAGTTTGGAGAAAAAAGTTGAAATGACAAAAAAAAACATACTGTTTTTCACTCAATGAAAAATGTTAGCAACTTTGCTTAAAAATATATAAAACATGATGATACATCAATGCATAAGATTTGAGCAAGGGTGCGTGTTTCGTGATGCTGTTGAATCTTCACTACTAAAGAACTTAATGAAATAAGTAATATTTATTAAACACTTTTCATTGGTGAATGATTTGGTTATTGAGCTACGCAATATGCAACTTTTTTACCAAATGAAATATTGAAAAATTTCAATAAAACTTTATTGCATTTCTACAAGAATGTGCGGTCAAATTATAACGTCTTCAAAAATAAAAGTCACCCATTGCTTATAAATTCGGAAAGCATGACAGAATATTCAATTTTTGTTCTTAATATCTTAAAAACGAAACAAGATATCAAAAATATTTATTGCAAATTTATCAGTCAAATGTTGTGCTACAGGGACCGTACTCTTCTCAGCATTTAATTCAGATGTTATACATAATCTTTAATTCAGATTATACAAAATCTATCACAGAAAGTTGGCAATGCCAAGTACTTCAGTGCTTTGTAAAATTAAAAATTAAATATTTAAATGCTTGCAAAAATTACTAAGTCCTTTGAACATTTTTCATTGAGTGCATTTATTTTTTTTATGCTTTTAACTTTTACATTTGAAACATGCAAATTCAACATTTCAAATGCACGTTTCTCATATCAGCTTTGAGTATTACATACGACACTGGTATATTCTTTCATGCAAACTTGTATATGTAGCAGCAACAAAAACAAAAACAACAACAGTAACAGCAACAACAACAACAACAGCAACAACAACAACAACAATAACAACATCAATGGCAACAAAAACATTGGTAACATAACATAACAGCAGAAACAACGTTGGCAGCAGTTTTCGTTTTTTTTTTTTTCTCAAAAAAATGTTCAATGTCACATGCTGCAAAATTACCCGTATTTCCGGCGGAAATGTCTTCTTCGCAGTCATGTGTAGCATGTTCAATTCAGCGCAGACAATTTCCCATTTCCATAACAAAAATGACTGAAAGTGAAACATAAAAAGCAGCATAAAAAATAAGAAAACATAAAACGAAAAAAAAAACAAATTTGGAATCGCGAATTTTTTGACGTTCATGCGCCTATTCATATGCTTTATGTATGAAAGCTTTTCAAATATCTTTTTTTATTTTCTTTTGACAGAAAATCCAAATAAATATTTTGGCGTAAAGGGTACTTTGTAACAAAAAGTGGATGCAAAAGTACCTGTGGGCGTGGTACCTCCCATACAAGAAAAAATGGTTTAATGCTGCAAATAGTGTGCTATGAGAGTAATCTTCATAAAATTTAGTGCAGAGGCGTCGGTTACTAATAAGCTTTGAAATAAAACGGATTTCGACAATATTGCATCAGTAGGCGTGGCACCTCCCATATTAACATAATTTTGAAAGCACTATCATAATCGGACTAAATTGTACCAGCGGGTGTGTCATCGCCCTAAATTTTAAGACTATTTACGGTCTAATTACTGTGCTTAAATTTTCTATGCGTATGTCAACCACGAATATAATCTTTTGATCCAAAAGTAGGCGGACAAGAGAAGTGGGCGTAGCATTTTTAATTATTCCATTCGATTTTTTCTACATTTTCTATATTCTTTTGACTTTTTCAATCTTTAAACCTTTTCCAATATATTTCATATGTATTTGTTCGTCTTTTTCAATCTCTTTCAACTTTCTTCATTACTTTTTTTATTTTTAAGATTTTTTCAGTAATTTTGAATTGTTTCATCATTTTTCCACCTCTTTCACCTTTTTTTAAGTTTTTCAACCGCTCTCAACATTTTCCATATTTTGGACTTTTTCAACTTTTTACAACACCTTCCATATATTTTTCGACTTTTCAACCTCTTTCAACTTTCTTCTTATTTCTTATTTTTTCGAATTGTTTCAATATTTTTTAACCTCTTTCAACTCAAGTTTTTCAACCGCTTTCAACTTTTTTCAACATTTTCCATATGTTTTCGACTTTTTCAACATTTTTCAGCATTTTCTATATTTTTTCGACATTTTCAATTTCTTTCAACTTTCTGCAATGATTTTCATATTTTTAAGAATTATTCAGTCTTTTCCAATTGCTTCAGTACTTCGTTTCTATCAAAAGATTTTCTTTTCTTTACATGAAAATGTCAGTCTCTTTTTGCATAAGCCTCATATTTTCCTAAAAACTTTATATTGTGTCCAAAAAAATTGAGGTATTAGAGCTTGAGCATAATGATGTGGAAAAGAGTTTGCCCGGCAATGGTGGATCTTCGATTGGAGATGTAGCTGGTGCCGATTACACAGTAATATTTTCCTCTAGGTTGTCCAGTCTTCCCCACACTAAAATACAGGCACAGCGATTTGCTTAAGCAATAAATGACTTCCGCTCATAGGATCTCAATCGCATGCTTCTTTTCCAAGAGAAAACGAAGAGATTCTAGAACTACACTGTAAGGGTTGAGTTTATTGCATTACAACTAACTTATTGCTTGAAGCACCATCTGCTACTTACACTGAGAAAACGATTTGTTTGAATATAACAATTTTATGTTGCGTATAAAGCAATCAAATATTTAATCGAGTCAAACATATTGCATAGATCAAATTATGGTATATGTTGGTTGAAGTATTTTTTGTTTAATTCTATCAAATATTCATTTGCTCTATATCAAATATAATTTTTTATATTAAAAATATCGTTTTCTCAGTGTAGGCACATGCTTTATTCGTAATTTTACTCGCTTAAAATCAGACCCACTGTGCAATGTAACGAACAATTGGAAAATCTTGTAAACAACTTATGCAAATATGTATGCAAAATAACAAATTAATGGTCTTTTGTTGATATTTCTTGCTCTTATTTATATTCTTTCTCTGTTGTTTTGCAAATATTTTCGCTACATACCTTTATTTATAAGCAACGCCAATAACGACGACGACTGCTAACCGGAAGTTCATGGTTGTCATAATGGTCGCGTACTAAAGTTTGCACGTATGTGTGTATGCATTTTTTATTATGTTTTCCTTTGGACTTTTTTACTATTTATTTCCTTTAAACTTGTGCATACATATGGTACATATGTTCAACATGTAAAGAAAAATTGTTTTTGTTTTCTTTTGTTTCACCGAAAAAAAAAATCACCGCCGGAATGGCAACATTTTTATTTTCTTTCATTCTGTGTGTGCGAGCGATGCATGCGTATGAAATGAACAACGGCAACTGCTATTTGGGTCAAGTGAAGGTCATCACCGCAGTCTGCAGTCATTGTTGGAGCACTTGAATTATAGCGTCGATAGTAACTTTGGTGCTGTAATCGTAGAAATTACTGCGCAATACAAAGTGCAGCCAGCGCTTGCAACTTTTTGAGGTAGTCAATGGGGAAAAATTCCAAATAAAATAAATGCAATAAATTTTGTTATTCTCAAGGACTTTGTGTTGATTTATAAGCGAATTTGGCTCTTGCTTTTTGGTCTATTGCGCTAAAAGATTTTTAATTTTATTCGAAAATTGTGTATTTTAAGGGTGTAGACCAAATTGCGCAAGATATGCATAAGAGCCTAGAAAAATTATTTCAATTGAAAATTTAAAATCGCTCTAATTGTAGCCAAAATTAATACAGGCAAAAGTTGAAGGTAAAGTAGGCAAGTAATATAAGAGTTTGCGCGTTAATTCTTTAGACAAATTTTAACACGCTATGGATATTCACTTTGTTGTGCATCTGAGATATAGAATTGTATATATGTATGTATGTACTCTTGATAAATCATCTGAGTCAATCTATGTCTTATGATCTTGTGTCTACAATTATATATCGTGGGATTGAAAATGGCTGTAATAGGCTTAAAGGCCTACCACGAAGTTTCCTAAATAAATAAGGCGAAATTACCAAAAATTCTAGAGCCAACTTTTATAAACATAATACCAAAAAGAGGGTGTAAAATGCAGCAATTATGATTGCATTATATTTTGATATTCAAAAACGGCGTGAAAGGTCTTTTGAGATATATTACAGGGTATGTTATACAAACAAACATATCAATGGTACTGCAAATGATATTAAAAACTGTGGACAAAAAACTGGGCAGATTTTAAGAAATAGCTGTGGCCCTCCCATAAAAACAAAAACTTTAAATCACCGTGTTATTTAATAAACTTATTCAGCCAAATATTCTATAAAAACAAGAAATGGGCCGGGCAGGCATTGAACAAAAATTAAGAAAGGTTAAACAAATCAGGAAATTTGGAAACTATGCTAGGAAAAGTGTTCAGACAAGCAAAATTATAAGTGAAAAAGCAGATTTTATTAGCCAAGTGGGCGTTTGGATATATAACGAAAAAAAAAGTTTCAAGCCTTACCGCATTGAGTACTTACTCCAGGAGTGTTTTAGTGTGATAACGTTTTTTTCGCATTCACCCTGTAAAAACTGCTAAACTCAATTTTTTGTTATAACTTTGTTTTCTGATGTGCTATCGTCAAATTTATAAAAATTTTGGAAAAGTTTGGACAAACAATGCGTTCTGTATGAGGATTCTTTGACCTTCTCAAAAATGTTTTGTATCCCATGATCGGACAAAGTTACGATGCAAAATTGAGTTTGGCGGATTTAACAGTGTAAATTGAAATAGTTTTTTTGTGTCGTTAAAAGTTCTGAAAACTTCTTCGTTTGGCACTACTCGAACAAGAAACGCGATGATAACTAAACCATTCAAGAAAATGATATCAAGTATAATATGTAAATGTTTATTGATACCAGTAAGCATTGGCAAAAATCAATAAGCATTGGTAAAAAAATGTTTAATTTCTTTAAGTGATAGTAAAATTCAAAATCATATAGAAGATATATCAAATCAGGGAAATTTCTGGCAGATTAAAAAGTTGCACTTCGATTATCATTAGCATTGTATTTTTTTTGGCGATTTTTCAATCAATTTCAGAAATATGATCCGAAAAAGTTTCAATAATCAACTTAATTGTAGGACGGTTTGTGTACAATTTTTTTTTTAATGCCTAGTGGACACTTCTTTTGCAAAATTCATAGCCCCATCATAAAGAATACTTTTAAATAAAATTAATGAATAACTTTTCTGAATACCGACTTCCGTTCGATGCGATGCCACTCATTTGCAATACAAACGAAATATACCATATATGTACATATGTACATGACTGTATGTATAGATGTGTGTTTGATGAAATAAAAAGTTCCTTTTAGCTTTATCACAAATCGAAGTCAGCATTAAATATCTGCTTAACCTGCATGACTTCCACGTAAAGAACAAACAAAAAAACTTCTTCTTTTTAAAAAAAAATATTTCTCTTCAAGGTTAAATCTAAATAAGATCCTTCAAATCCCCAATATATAACTTGAGCTTTTTCCCAATAACGATAAGAATATAAAGTTAAAAAATGAGAAGACAAAAAAAAATTACAACAATTGCCAGTTTACCTAAGTCTTTCTTTCCCATGGTGTTGCTCCTTTTTATTGATTTTGGTCTTTTCACAATCGAAACCATTCCTCTAGCCAGCTAAACCGCATTTGCTTTAACAACCAACCGCTCAGTCGAAAAAAGAAAACACTATAACTTAAATCCTATTTGTCAATAGCTTGGATTTTTTTAATTTTGCGACTATAAGAATAGTTGAGGAAACCAGTAAAGGCGACAGGATGATGATAGTCAACTTTTATTTTTTAAGGATTATAGAAGCTGTTGAAAATTACACACACACACACTTATTAATATACGCAAGTATGTTGACAGTTTGGAATACATATTTATCTGCTCATATACAAATGCTTGAAGGACACGTATTTGTTGCCATAATTTAAATGTGTGGAGAGCAGAAACGATGTCATAGTTACACAAAATGGAGTAGGGTTGCCAAGTTGAAAAGGACGAATTAACGGCCTTCCAAAAAATTTCATAAAATGCAAAAATTTTTTCGAAAAAGTTGATGACCTTTTTTCTTCTCGGCCACCTATAATAAATAATTTTCAAAATGACAAATAATTTCAACTCCAATTAAAGATCATTAATGACTTTTACCTCCAATTAACGGCTTTACGGACTCCTGCCTAGGCCTTTGCCATGCAATTATCGGCCTGGCTGCGTCAAAAGCGACCACATGGCAATCCTGAAATGGAGCAATAACTATGGCTAAAATACATAGCTCTGCACTTACCTCACGTTTTAAATATTTTTTTTTCCTCATGTTATTGCCAAAGCCTTCTCCACATAACTTTATGAATGATATTAATCTGCTGGTAGGCCTTAAGTTGCACAGTAAGTTTAACCCGTCTTCAGGCTAAAAATTAAGTTGTAAATATTTTGTATTAAGAAATATATCAAATGTAAAAGGCTCTAAAGCTTTTGCTTTAAATCATAAACTAAAGTGCCACATTAATGCTAATGATTGTAAATAAATGTCTATAAAGTTAAAAACAAAGCGGACACACACAAATTTACACACAACGACAACAACAATGACAAGAATAAAAGTTTTGCAAGTTCAAAGGACGAATTGATAATGATAATTCAAAAATCATTGTATTATTTTCATTGACAGAGCAAAGCATCCACCACCACCACTCCTCACTCAATATTTAATACTACACCATTTACTTCAAATTGAATAAAAAGTTTTTTTTTTGAGTCAATTCCCAAAACTCAATGCAAAGGATATAGCACGCCCAGTGGCTATATGTCGGTTGGATGTTGTCCAAGGTTTTTGGTTTACAACGCACACACACTACCGTGTGTCACTGTGTAGAGAGTATCTTCTGTATGTGTGTTTGTGTGGCTGTGTATTTGTGTAATGTGTAAATGAACACTCCGGGGACGATTTGCGTATTTTATCTGTTAGCAAAACAACAAAAATAACAACAACAGCAACAGAAGAAGAACCAGAAAGACAGCTACTCTTGTATTTAAGAAGATGAAGGACATGACTGCTGAGCAGAATATGGACGAAAAAAAAAACGGAAAATATTGATTTGTATTAAAAGGAACGCAACGGTAGAAACACACACACAACTACACTTCAAAATTCACTTACACACACGCAAACTCGTACAAACGTCAAGAACGGTAAAAATTTTTATATTTTCAAACGAATTTTAAAGTGGAAAATCCGTAAAAATCTATGTTATATTTATATGTATCCTTAATGTGTGAGTGTGTGCATGAATGTGTTTTATTGATTGAACCCAGCAAACATTTTTAAGCGCGTTAGAGTCATATATCAATTGCCGAGTTGATATTAAGTGACAGTTTGTAGCGAAGCACCAAAGTGATTAAGTGTTTTACTCGTTGGGTAGAATATATGAAAATTCGGGGTTACGTTAATTAATAGTTGAAAATGTTGACACAATATCACTTAATATAAACATGCAAACAGAGGACCAATCATGGCAAATATTGTCACCGTTCTCTGGTACTATCACATATATATTTACATTTGATGTCGTATTTGTACAAAGAAAATAGGAAAAATTAAATACCAAATCATAATTCATTAAAATATATGATATTTAAGGAATGCATAAAAGTATGCAACATAAATAAATTAATTTCAATGTAACTCTTCTAGAAGAGTTATAAATTCATCGCCTTAAAAATCCACAATCTTTCAGATGTTATCTGGGAAATGTGCGCTAGCATTTCCTGAAAGCTGCTTATGCATGAGCATATATGTATGCATAAAGATAGTTGGGGGGCTGTACTCATATGAAACCAACCAATTTGAGAGATTGTCAATCTTCTAGGCGTTGAAGTTATAACTCTTCTAGAAGAGTTATTTTGAAATTTATATATTAATTTTCAGTTCCTATTTAATGCGTTGTAATTATTTTGAATTATAAATAAAAAAGCGTCACAAGCGTCAACTTAAGTGAATAAAATTAAACAATAATTTTAAGTACGATCACTGTGTAAGATCACTACATCCAGATACTGTCGCTTGACATCGCTAATGATTGAATTATCGCCTCAGCCATTGACTCTACCGCTATTAGATATGTTTACTGGGTCCGCATGTATTCTGTATGAGTTGAACGTAATCCTTTTGCAACAATTTATTTAATTTTAATATTAATGAAATCCCTGTCGAAGACGTACTGAAGGTCAATAACGTAGCGCCCACTCCTTTGTACGTATATCGATGTATTGACATTCTTTTGTAGATGTGTGTGTTGATATAATTTAAATTTTGTCTGCTCATTGAGTTTTTGTGCAAAAAGCAAAATCAATTTTGAATTGAGGTATTAAGAATAATTCCATTTATTGAATTGAAGTGATTTTTTTTTAACAATCAAAAGAACTTTATTTCTACTGACAGATTTAGACAAATTGCGTGGGTTTCATAGCCCAAGGGGTAACTGCCAAAGAGGAGGCCTTACGCCAAAACATATAGTTAAAATTCACATTTCCTTTTTAAATAATTTTTTTTTACTATTTTTGCTTTTGAAATTCAACTGAATTCTGGTAATATTTTTAACTGGTTAAACCTCCTTAACCTCCTCACAAAAAATGGGGCATTCATAAAGATTTTTCATCACATTCCCTATTCACATATTGTTTATGTTTGAGCACGCCTGCATTTCCTGCTACTCTAAAAATTCCAGTCCTATGATTGTCGATAGACTTCAGTTGATGATTTCCATGGTATGTTTCCATTTTGACCGCTGTATTTTTGACGTTAATCGGATTTCGTCCGCGAGTGATAAGCAATGCGACATTGCAGATGAGCGTGGGCCACCAAATTTTCAGGGTTCGGTCAAGATAGCAGCGCTGGCTTAAGATATAACTCTCATAAATGTTGAACGATGGTTGCCAAATATTACAAAGGTAAGCAAAGGTGATGTTTGCTTTGTTGATTCAAACATGGAGGTCTCTAATTTACAAAGACCAAGAAAATCAAACCGAAAGTGGGGTAATCGGATTTCTTAGATTTCTAAGCTAATTTATTTCCATAAAAATGCAGTTTATTTCATTCGATCGCTAGCCACTAATTTAATTTTTTAATAAATCATTTAATTTATCAGCCGTAAAATTCACTTGAGTTTCGTGAAATTAAAATTTCCATGTTGCATAATGATGCAATTTTATATTTTTATTCACATTGCACATACGCTACGCGTTATACATTACGAGTAAACTTAAAGTTGTGATGAATTTTCTCAGTAAAAATTTTCGAATTTGATTGAATTTATGAAGCCATTAAAATGGAGTTAAATAATGCTGCCATGAATCATTTCAAAGTCTCCTGTAAACAACAATGAAATGGAAATTCACAGCTGCACATGATGAAATCGAAAAATTCAAATAAAATTTCAATGTGATAGTGCTATAAAAATGTGAAGCAAATCAGTGCAAGTTTTATTGACCCTTTCGAGGAGAAGTACGCAGTCCCTGCATCACAAAAGGATTCAAATGTCATTTGATTTATATTGCAGCTTATAATTTAGACTTTTTTGTGGGGCGTTAAAGATGTTTACAGTCAGATGAGTAAATAGATGCATAAAAAATTTTACATTGAAATTAAAAGCTTGGGAGTACAGTGGAACCTCGATTATCCGTCACCTCCGTTGACCGTCACGGTCCATTTCATGTTTTAATTTGTTTGTCGCCTTAGCGAAATAAATAAAATGCGTTTCATTTCCTGGTATTTATGAGACGGATTGTTTTCGTTTCGTCTGTGTTCCGTTCCTCTTAGCTCATATTTGGGGAAGATCCAAATAAGCTTTTATAAATTCTCGTTAAAATATGTCGCAAGAAATTTATTAATTTACTTATTTCAAAGGCGGTAAGATAAATTACTTTCATTGCCTTCATCACAATGCCCATCACATTCTTCATCTTCATTCCCGTGCCTGACGGATTATCGAGGTTCTACTGTATGTGGATAATGTTGCTTTAAAGATTTATTTGTTGCCTTTGGAAGAGCGAGAAATGTCATGCGTACCATTATGTTAAAAGAAAACTTGCAATATGTGGCCGTCCATGAGAAATTGAGCACGAACTATTTCTCAGGAGTGCCAAAAATCAAGAAAAAGCAATAACGATACTTTCGGGTCACTATCGATTAGTTTAGTTTATTTAATGTCGATATATTATAGAAAAAGTTCAATCCTTCAGTTTTCAAAAAATATGTAATCAAAAAATAATCGAAAAATCGAGAGATATTCTAAAAATCAAAAAACTTTTTTGCTTAAATTACGGTCATTTTCTTCATGACTGGTTACATATAGATAAATTTGACTCTAGAAATGCTGATCTTCTCTATTAAAAACATGTTTAGTGTTTGAAAGTATTTCAATGTTTGTATTAATATTCATTTTATAACATAAAAATTACCATGCTTTTGCTGTAGAACTGAATATCTGAATAAAAAAAATTATTTTTGCTGATGGTACATTAAAAGTTAATTTCCTTAAAATCTTAAAATGGAGGCTCAAGAAAAAAAATATTGTTGTAAGCAGGAAGGTATCGCTTAAACCTTTTGCCAAACAGATTAAAAGCTCAACCCGCATGTGCGCCTCAAATTTCGTATATGTATGCATGAACAGTTTGCATGTTTATGTGAATAGAAATATAATAAGGGCCTTCAAACGTAGTCTTGTTATACCCTACACTCAGGGTATATTCACTTAGTGATTCCATTTGTAACACATAGAAAACGGGGCGTAGTAAGTATAGAAAAGTGTATTTATGCTTGATCAGCGTCATCACCTGGGTCAATTTAGCATTGTCTGTCTGTCTTTTAAAGAAAAACCTAGCGAGATAATTAAATTAAATTTGAAACTAGTCTGTGATATTGAAAATAAACGAAATCGGTTTATGGGCACGCCTACCTCTTTAATTAAAATATTAAATACGCCATGTTAAGAGATATCTTTGATTTAGTGTTAACAATTTTCTCACCACTACTACAAATAACTCAGAAAAGCTCGGTACAGAACTAGGCGAATTTCTAAAAGTGGGCTTGGCATCCGCCGGAAATTTTTAAAACGCTATTATACAAATAATGAGAATGATTTAGAAAAGCTCTCGGCAAGAACTAGGTTAATTTTTAACTTTTTTGGTTGAGAAGAAAAAATTAAATAAATTTTATTTAGTTAATTTCAAGTAACTTAATTTTTCTCTTGCACCATTTTTAAAATAGAAGGCTTATAAGCTTGTACATGTAAAGAGTGATCCAATGCGAGGTCCCATTTCCAATTTGGCTGTTTTGACAGCTGTCATGTGTCAAATGGCTTGTCCATATGACGTTTGTGTCGAGTATTCAATGCGACTCAATCATGAATAGAATTACTCCTGAACAACGTTTATTATTTGTGGAAACTTACTACCAAAATCAGCCATCAGTTAGAGAATGTTATAGAGTTCTTCAACGTCATTTTAGTCGTTATGAGCGTCCAACTGAGCGCACTATTCGTGACACCATCACCAAATTTCGAATTGGACATAGCACTGCTGCTATGGGAAGGCCTTATAGCAGTACATAATAGCATTTCATGAGTATACACTTAATGGAGTGTAACTATTCTGCTAATTAAAAATTCACTACTTATAAAATTTACTTATTGTTAATATTGGCAGATTGAAAATAAAAACAAAAATCATAGTAAAAAAAAAAAAATTGTTTAGTTATTTACATGAAAATTTAGTTTTGAGAAGGCCTCTTACAATCGGAACAGTGCTAGCAGGCCTTCTCTGGGGAAGGCCTTGCTCAAATGCCTGCTGGGATGTTATTGAAAGTTGTGGCAGTCGTCAGTGAGAATTTCACGTTTCTCGTGGGCTTATGTGACGATAGTAAAATGGAAGAAGGTTTCTTCTAATAAATTTCAAGTATAATTAGTAAATTATTATAGACAAAGATAACAATACCGTGAATGTTACATTAGAAATTGTACTATAAAATACAAGAAAATAAAAAAAAATTAATTAAACCTAATTAGTGATGCCTTGGAAAATAAGCAGTTTTGCAATGGAGTTTCCTTAGATGTCCAACAAGCCTTTGATAGAGTATGGCATCAAGGACTCTTATTTAAACTAAAGCAATTGCTCCCTGTCCCTTTATTTCTCTTTCTAAAATCATACTTGAGTGACCGCCACTTTTATGTTAAGATGCAAAGTGAAACATCGAAGGTATTCGCTATTAATGTAGGTGTTCCGCAAGGTAGTGTACTGGGACCACTTTTATACACCATCTACACAGCTGACTTACCTACAAATGATGATGTTCATATTCCAACTTATTGAGATGATATTGCCATAATATCATGCAGTTCTTCGCCAGCAGTTGCATCTGAGCTTGTTCAACGTGAACTTAATGAAATTGAGAGGTGGTCAAACAAGTGGAAAATCAAAGTCAACTCGGAGAAGCCAGTGCAAGTTACTTTTGCGCTGAGGAGGGCTGATTGCCCACCTGTCTCTTTAAATGGTTTGCAAATACTACAAAGTACCCATGTCAAATACCTTGGAGTTCATTTCGATAGGAGGATTGCGTGAAAAAATGTATTGGCTTCTCAATTCTAATTCTGAGCTTAGTTTAGAGAACAAGGTAAGATTGTATAAGGCCATATTAAAACCAATCTGGACCTAAGGAATTCAAATTTGGGGTACGGCAAGCAATTCAGCTATCCAGTTAATGCAACGTTATCAATCAAAGACACTAAGGTTTGTAGTTGATGCACCCTGGTTTGTAACGAACGAGGAAATACATAAAGATTTAAATATTCCCTTTGTTAAAACTGAAATAGCTTAATTTAGTGGAAGATATATAAATCGTTACAGTCATCATTTTAATACGTTAGCCCTCCAACTATTAGATAATAGCTTAACAACGAGGAGACTAAAGCGCTCCCACGTCGTTGACTTGCCTGATCGTTAGTTGGTGCAGTCACATATGTACATACATATGTATAATGAAATATACATACATATAGATTTGTAATTACTCCAAAATATTCTCGATTTATATAGTTCCACTCAATGGAACTGCTAATCAAAAATTTTTCTACTTATAAAATATACCTGTTGCTAGGGATTTTTTTTTTCCTGTAATATTGAACATTAGAAATATGAAATTTTATGTTAGACTGATGATTTTGACTGATTTTTCTTAAATTCTTTGAACAATTTTCTCATACCTAATTTCCTATTGCCAAGTTTTTGTAAAATGCGTTCTCGATACTAACAAATAGTATAAGCACCACAAAGCTTCGTTTTTGTTTTGCGAGATTAATTCAAATTTACATTATTTTTTCTTTTTGAACATTTTTTTTCCATTTCTCATACTAACAGTGTACACCAACAACTAACCGACAGCGAAAAAGTATTATAATTAAATGCAATGTCGTTTTTGTGCCACCGTTAAAATCCATACCATGAATATTTTACGCCATTAATTTCAAGTGCTTATCCTGATTTTTTTTTTTATTTGGCACTGCCGCCGCATACACTTTAGCCTTCGTTTAAAGTTTTTCTGCTCCTACTAAAATTTTCATTGTCAGGAGCTATGCTGTTTGTATTTGTCGATATACAAACCAATTTGCATTAAAAATTAAAAACTTTTTGTTGCTGGCTTATTTCTCGGCTCTATTACGTACATACAAACATTTCAACACCACCACCCTGGACGTGCGCTGATAGCAACAAATATGGGTGCAGCCATTGAGGCACTCAAACCACCCTACCCGACATACCTACTGTTGGCCAGCGGCACGGAAGGAGAAAGTTTAACGAAAGCTTTCAGCTCATGTCATTGACACGAACCTTAACATCAAGTGAGGCAGTCAAATTTATTCGTAAAATGGATCTGTGTTTTCTTTTTCCATTTTCTTTTGCATCATTTTTTCGATTGTTTTATTTGCTTGAGTCCTTTGAATTTTTTATGGGATTTACTGCTTTCGACACTTTGGCGTTGCTTATGATAAGAGAAACGAAAAAAAAAACAAAGCACATGTTTTGAGGAAAAAGAAACCATTTGGGGGTAATTTGATTTCCATTATAAAGGAAATGAAGTGTTAAAAATAAATAAAATTAAAAATAAAGCAAAAAAGTTTGTGATTTCTAGTTATACATAAGTAAAACGAAGAAGTGCGAAGATAAAAAATAGATGCGAAATACTCGTCATCATCATTATCATCAGTGAAGAGAAATATCACAGATAACTTGTTATCTCAGTTGAGTTTAGAATTCATTCCTAACCTAGATAAGACGCATTCCATTCGCCATTTAAACTCCATTAAACTTTGAGATCCAAAAAGGAACGCCTTTACTGGGAGTAGTTTTAAGGGTTATTACCCCATCTACCGAGAAACAAAGTTTTGTGTAGAAGTTTCATTATGTATAAAGAAGAAAATAAAAGATATGGCCGTGATTCTGCTGAGTAGAAGTGAAATGATGAGTTTGACTGTATTTTTTAGGTTCCAAGCTCGGAAAATCTTTCTTTATTTCTACTTCTCTGCGAACGGTCAAACAAATGAGTAGAACCGATTTTTATTTTTTAATGCAGTATATTTTATTCACTTTGGGAAATTTAATAAATGAAGTTCCTTCTGCAATTTCAAAAAAATAAATCTTGAGGAACTATTTAATTTTTTGTCACAGGTCTTACCTTTTGGAAAAGGAAGCTGCATGCCATTTCAAAATATCAAGATATATTTTTGAAATTTGCCTCAGTAGTTCTTAATATAGCCCGAGAGTAATATATGGGATTTATCGCGAAGTACGCTTGTATCTGTATATTCGGTAAGATTATTTGTTAGTCGATTTCACCTATTTTCAAACTCACAAGCTAAAATGGAAGATGTATCCCCAATAGCGAATTAAGACATTTCAGCAAACTAATTGCTGTTTTTCCGTAATCAAAATTTACACAGTCAGACGGACTGACATGTCTCGATAGACCCAAGTAGTGATGCTTATCATATATGAATATATAATGTATAAAGATAGTTCAAATTTGAGGTATCTTTTTAAGTTTGCCGCCATTTTTTTTACAAGTGCTAAATTAAACTGATGTTTTTTATGTGTGAAGTACATACATTCCGGTTAGTTAAAATTCATCGTTACATGAGTGAACATAATTTTTTTGTTATTAAACTTATTTTAAACATAATGAAAACTATTCAGAAAAGGAAAATAAAATTTCGTTCAAAATACGGTGCTCTGACAAACCGCGCTATTTAATTTATCATTGATAAATTTGCGTTCAAGACCTAGAGAATTGTTTGAAACGCCAATGAAACCAAAAAATGTTACTGGTATGGATTTTGGTGTGGTGGCGTAATTGTTCCAAATTTTTTACAAAATCATAATGGCAATGCAAATACTCTGAATGTAGCTCGAAATCGAGAAATGATTGGAAACTTTTTTTGCAGTCAATTGGAAGATATTTATGTGCAGAATATATTCAACAGGACGGTGCAAAATGCCACACAGCAACGGAATCAATCGGATCTTTTGAAAGAAAAGTTTATGGAATAACTTCTCGAAGAACAGACGTGAATTGGCTACCAAAATCATGCGATTTAACAGCATTGGATTTTTACTTATGGATTTTTTTGAAAAGTGAAGCTTATGCCGGTTATCCTCAAACTGTTCAACGCCTCAAAGACAACATCATCGAGCAACTATCATTAATTGAACCAGCATTATGCCAACAAATTATTCAAAATTTTGGCAAAAAATTGACAGCCTGCTGACCTAGCAAAAGAGGTCACTTGAACGACATTCTTTTTCATTATTAAACGGAATCAATATAGTTTATTTTCCAACAAAAAAAAATAAAGATTTCCCACAATTTATGTATTTTATTCAATGTTTAAAAAGATCTCAAATTTGAACACCTTTTATAAACTTTTATGTAACATATGTACCTACCATGCCTCTTTCTATGCGTTACAATAAAAGAAATAAAATGTTTATAAAAATATACCATACAAATATGTTTAAGTATAAAAATAACGATATTTTTTTTACATGCAACATCGATGTGAAAATTCTTTACATTTTCTTCACGTACACATTTCTGTTTGATGAAGTGTTGAATAAAAATTTCACTTCACAATTTCACAGTAGCAGAATCAACCTTCTGCCTTTTTAAGGAGTTATTTATTCCGTGCCTTAAAGAAGAAAGTTCGTATGACTTGTTCATTAAACTTGTGATTTTGAATTTAAATGCTTCGGTAAGGCGTTAAAAGTTAACAAGTTTCATATTAAAATTAAAGTGTCATTAGCACTACTATTTTTGTTTTAACTGGCATAATATTTTTTACATACATAGTTACTAAGTTCATAACATTTTTTCATAAATGCTCCTAATTCCTTAGTTTGCTGCAATTTAAAATTCAAAATAAAAATAAAAACAAAACTTTTTGCTTTGATCATTAAGGATTGTTATTGCCAACCATGCAAGTTGTTGGCAAGGTTTTTGCTTCCACGCAAAAACACAAGTCTTTGGAAATTATTAATCTGCACGCATATTGAGATCATTTTGCCAACAGAAAAAATATGCAAATTTCATTGATTTCGAATTGAATGATTTTAAATAGATTTTTCGCTTAGTACGTATCCTTGCAAAGAGAAAATCCCCTGCTTTGTTTGCAGTTAGAATAATGCTGCCGATGCAACTGTTGCAGCTACATGTTGTTGTTTGTGTTATCACTCATATAAACTCACAAATGCATGCACATTAAGGTGTTTTCTTAAATATTTATTTTTTCTTAAATTTAAATATTAATTTTTCAATCCATACTAATTATATAAAATTTTTTATATGGAAATGGGTTGTAACGCTTTGGCGCAAAATATACTGAACCGAATTCGATAACTTAATTTTTTAAATAACATATTTGTACTATAGAAGGTCATTGCATACTTATTTTTTTATATTTTAAAGTTGAAAAGCCTTTTTTAAGATAAAGTTTATGCCAAACCTGATACAAAAATTATCGTATGATTATTCGTTGCTTATTGAATTCTGTGTTGTTATTATTGTTTTTTTCTACTCATTTGTACCGATTGTATTTGACTTCAAACTTCAAAGAACAAACTCTTTTTCAATTGTTGTTTTTTGTTACTTTTGAAGAGAGAAGATAGAATGAGATGTTATTTCATTAGGATAAAAACAACGGAGCACTGCTATTTTATATATAAAGTTAAGTCTATTCCCAAAAAACATTTAGCGATATTCGAGAATGATGATACAAAAATATGTGGGAGCCTCATTATTTATGATTAAACTGAGGAAATCGATGCCAAATTTCCAAATATAAGACAACCATTGGTATTATTATTTAGATAATTTACTGTTCTTTAATGTAGGTTATAGTAGAGCTTTCACAAGCATGATTTGTATTTGAAAGTACAGTTCTTATTTGCTCATTTTAAGCAAAAATTTTGATATTCCCGTACAAACGTAATCTTCATCGGTCTTGGCCGAAGTCTAAATGTTCGAATTCGAATATTGACTTGGAGATAGACATGTAATGTTCTAAAAAAAAAAAATTATAAAATAAAAACACCTTATTGCACATATACATACGAGCATTTACAAAACACACGTACATGTATTTGTAATTGCGCATAGTCAAGGTGAATGTTGAAGGAAACACGAAACAAGACAGACAGACAGACTGACTGAAAAGAATGAAAAAATAAAATCACAACGTGTGTCGGAAACTGAACATAAAAAGCGGTTTATATCTCTTTGACTCGAAGAGCGCTTTACAAGGATACTTCTGTGTACTGCTGACAAGTGAAATGTGCTTGGGTTTGTTTTTGTACTGTTTGTTGCCTCATATTTTAGTAAGCAGCTATACCTAGTTGGCATTAGCAGGGGTAATAAGTGCTATCACAAGGACTTCCTTGGGAAGAAGCAGGCATTTACACAACTGCTTTTAGACATACTGTACTGAAAAAATACTTTATGTGAAAAGTATAAAGTTAGGGCTTCCGTGGATTGGGGAAAATTCGTCTTGTCTTAGAAAGCATAAGGGTGGATGTTCCGTGCCCTCTATGAACAATTGTGTATAAGTTGAATATTATTTTATTAAGTTTCTATAGAATGACATTTCTTTTACTATATTAAGATCAGTATAGTTCCTTGGAAACAAATTTTAAAAAAATAGTCTTGTCTGCAGTACACGCTGTTTATCAAATTCTGAACTACACAACCGGCAGTTCTGTAAAAGTCAATAATAAGTATGCTTTTCCAAAATCAAAGATCATCTTAATTGCTTAGGAGCTATTATGGTATAGTTACTAAGCATATTTTAAATATTATCCCATCAAGAACAGTAGCGAATATTTCCTCGGAAATATATTACATCAGAGAATTTATTAGACTCGCTGGTAGTTTTATCATACCATGCATAACGTTATTGGTAATAGGATATAAAGGGTGTTTTTTTAGAGGTATAGAGCTTCGAATTGAAATAAACACAAGAAAATCATTTTAAAGTCCATCAATTTGGCTTTATTGGAAGGATAATTTTGTTTAAATATGATTTCGGGCATGTGGCCGCCGCGGCTGGCTCGAATAAAGCCAATTCTACAGGTCCAATTTTGAACCACTTTTTCGAGTATATGGGGCCGTATGTCGGCAATAACGCCACGAATGTTGGCTTCCAAGTCCCCTAACGTTTCTGGTTTGTTGGCGTAGACGAGCGACTTCACATATCCCCAAAGAAAATAATCCAATGGTGTCAAATCACACGATCTTGGTGGCCAATTGACAGGTCCATTCCGCGAAATTATGCGCTCATCGAATGTTTCCTTCAATAAATCGATTGTGACGTGCGCTGTGTGGCATGTAGCGCCGTCTTGTTGGAACCACAACTCATCCACATTCATGCCATCCAATTCGGGAACAAAATAGTCGGTTATCATGGCTCTATACCGGTCTCCATTAACGGTAACTGACTCTCCAGCATTATTTCGGAAGAAGTATGGCCCAATGACTCCACCAGCCCATAGAGCACACCAAACAGTCAGTTTTTGTGGATGTAATGGCGTCTCAAGGGTCTCATGTGGATTCTCTTCACTCCAAATACGGCAATTTTGCTTGTTGACGTAGCCATTCAACCAAAAATGAGCCTCATCACTGAACAAAATTTTGCGATGAAAATCAGCATCGAGATCAATCTCATTTTCGGCCCATACACCAAAATCACGACGCATTGCATGGTCTCGCGGCTTTAATTCTTGCACAAGCTGGATCTTGTAAGGTCGCAAGCCAAGATCTTTGCGCAAAATCTTCCATAAAGTTGATGGACAAAGCTCCAATTGCTGTGCACGGTAGCGAATCGATTCATTCGGGTCCTCTTCAACATTTTGCTCTACAGCGGCAATTGTTTCTTCGGTGCGCACTGTTCGACGTCTCTGCGGATGCGTATTATCACATAGAGTAAACGTAGTGCGAAAATGATCCATGGTTAACCGAATTAATTGCTCTGATGGACGATTATGTCGACTATAAAATGGACGGAGCTTGCGGTAAACTTCGCGAACTGAACCATTATTTTCGAAATAAATTTGCACGATTTGCAAGCGTTGTTCTTTTGTCAACCTGTTCATGATGAAATGGCAAACCAAACTGAACATAAATGACATTAGAGTTGCCAGATTTGACCATAAAATGCCAGTTTTATCTCTATTCGAAAAACAAACCTCTAAAAAAAACACCCTTTATAACTTGACTCTACACTTAAACAACCTAAGAGCATAACTTAATAGATGAATCATTTGAGCTCTATTTAACAGCATTCTCTTAAGCTCTGCTAATTCTTCTGAACATTTAAATATCGAAAAAATTGAACGGGCAGACGACTCTAAAATGGGCTTAAAGTTTCGAAGACAAGCAAAATGGTTTGAGTTTTCCGACGCCAGTTAAACTTTTGTTTCATGTAAAAATTAAAAAACAAATTTGAAAACACTAAAATCAAAGTTTGAAGCTCCTATACTGTCCTCATAAGCACAAATGCGGTAAATCAGTGGAAGTGAGTTTCGAGAAAATTAATATATTGTTAATGTCGTATTCTTGAAATACCTCTGAAATTGTGATAGATGAAATTCTCTAAGGAGATTCTTTATACGTTTAAACTTAGATACCGGCATTCAACGTAAGAGAATCAAGAATATGCATTTTTTTAAGATACCGCTTTTGCGCTTCTGAAGGCAGTATAGTAGTCGCATAATGATTTTTTGGAAGAGTATAGATAAAAAAACACTTATTAAAAACTTTTGCTTTTTATAAAATTTATTTACGTTAAAATATGTTGAAAACTCAAAACATGTGGAAAATGTCGTTGAATGTCGAAGAATTCGAAAAGTCTTGGAAGAGTTCAAAAATGTCGAAAAATTGAGAAATATCGGAATATGCGAACAGTTTCGAAAAATGTTGAAAAAAGTCTTTATAACTTTGAAAAAATCGACAAGAGGCAAAATGATACACTAGCCATATTGGGGGGGGGTTATCTTTAAGCCAATTTCTTCTAGTATACAAATAAATTTTCATGCTTACAAACAATTTAACAATTGATGACTAACACTTGAAAATTTATCTAAGGTATCTCCTTTTAGCCCAGGTTAATATTATACAAAAACAAAAAACAACAAAAAATAAAATCAATTTCATCACTGCTAATTTCAATGATTAATTACTCGCACAACAAATTCCAATTAGCTTCATTTACCAAGTTCAAGTAAGTAAGCAGTTACAACACGCCAAACAACAACATTTTAAACAGGCGAATGTGTGGGAGACAGGTGCCCATGGATACTGACAGACAGCCACCCTTTTACGCATTTCAAAACAAATCAACCTGACATAAACTGATTGCTCAACCAACTGTACAGATTCACCGTTTGTGCACATTGCAGAGCAACAACATCAAATCTTTTCAAATACAACGCATTTCCAACGAGCTCAATCAGAATTGGAATGAAGTCGTAGATACGCGTTTTTGGATTTTTCACATTTTTTACTTTTTGTTTCCGTTGTTGTGTCTGACGTTCAGGCGTGCGTTGCTGATGAATTAATTGACTTTGTACTAAAATTGTTTTGTTATTTAGATGAAAAAGAAAATATAAATTATTTGCGAATTTGTAGTTTATTGGTGTACATACATACGTACATATGTATCTTCGAATATTTAGGTTCTAATATTTATAAAATTTATGATCTGGATGAAATGTTGAAAAATAAAATGAAAAAAATTTGAAAATTTATTTATCGAGATATTTATTAGCGGCGTCGATTTAGCAGCGGTACAATGAGTTGCATTCTCATTAGAGCAAGAAATTCAAAGGAAAATAATGAACGAATTTCAGCGACTAATTGATTTTGATTTTTGTCGATAATTTTTTAAAAGATGTTTGCTCCAACTTCCATACCATATTTCTGCAAAGTATTTCAAATCAATAACTGACAACACATTGAATGGAAGATGTTCTTAAAATTTTAAGTCGTTATTTTTCAAGCTAACCAAGAATCGCATTTAATATATTAATGCGAAAAGACTTAGTTGAATCAGCTCTCAATTTGTCTCTTAGCAACTCCCCAGCCATTCGTTTCGTCTTTCTTCATTCTCTTAGCTAGCAAGGATGCATTAAAATTCATCAAAATCATTTCGCTTAGCACACCGTAGCGAAGGCTTTAAGTGTGTCAATCGCACTAGTCTAGTTATTGAATAGGTGTGTACCGGAAAATTTTCAAAATAAAGAAAGAGTTAAAATCACCTCGCATTTCCAAAGAATTTTCTGGACTTCTGGTTTTGCATTACCCAATCTTGAGAGCTGTGCCTTTTGAAAAGTATAAAATTTTAAGGAACTGTAGATAAGAATTGCTGCGAGATTACCAGACTATTGTAGCGATTTTCAGGCAGAGTTCATATCGATAGAAGAGGTAGCATCCTGGCTGAGGATGAATGTCGTATCCAAAAAGGATATAAACATTTATTCAGATATACATATTATACAACAACAACGGTTTTCACTTGCAACTTACATATTCTTGTAATACATAGTTCCCATTACTATTCCATGTTAATTTAAGCTACGCTTTCTTAGCGCAACTATAAAATGCGTTTTTCGTAAATGTTTCTCATAAACTAAGAAAGATACCACATTTCGCTTTATATATATATATATATGTGCGAATGTGTTGGTATTACTGGTATGAATGGTACTAACTGTATGTCAGCTAAGTGTAGTAAAGTAGTCTATGAACATCATCATACTATAAATGTCAATGGCGACCACGAAAACCTCAAGATGACAATGATGATGATCATCATTGGCTTGGTGATTCTCCACAAATTCTAAATGATCCTTGATGCATAGTCAGTAGGATGTTATGCCATACTACTAAAAATCGTTGTAACTGCTAGCTTGGCAAAGAAGATAAAGAATGTTTGCTAGCGTACTCAAAACTCAGTTGGAATAAATGGCGTTGATGACTAAGTAATAAAAGTTACAAAACTCTTTTGAAATGTCTATAGTACTTCCTTGTGTCGGTTTCTAATGCAGATCCATGTAAACGATAATTGACATTTATTCAGATAGGTAAAGAGAAAAAAAACCAAATATGAATGCTGATTTATAGCGGGTGACTTTTTAAGCGTTTGGTTTTTGAAATTTGAAAAAAGAACAGAAAATTTGCAATAGTGAATGAAATATTTATTTAGAGTGATGCATTAATTCCTTCCATTTACTTATTAAAGATTATTTCATGTAAATGTTGCCCGCGACTACGCTTGAGGTGGTTTATCCGTAAGCTCCAATTTTGGCATACCTTTTCCAGCATTTTTTCCGGTATCTCACCAATGGCAGCTGTAATGTTATCTTCCAGGGCTGCACTTGTGTCTGGCTTATCTCTGTATTTGAGAAACTTTATTTTATTTTTAATTTATATTTTCTTCGATAAAAACTTTGAAATTTTATTGTATGTTTGGTTTTACGAAAGTTTTTGATTTCATTGATTTTTTCGATAGTTTGCGAAAATCAGAATGTTGCCAGTAGTATTCAGTGTACCTCAATACTCTACAAACCATTCTGAACTCATCAATCTCTTGTTAATTCATTAATATTTTTATGCCATAAGTGCTATCTATATGATAGTCACCTTTTCCAAAGAGATAGCTGAATGCCAACGTTAAGTTTCTAAATAAATGTACTATTCTTTGGTAAATGTCATTTGAATAATATCATATTGTAGAGTTCCTACAAGGTGAATACTACATTAGGGTAATACAAGTACACTTTCGTTCAAATTATAGTATGTATGTGCATATGTAAGCTGAAGATGTTTCTTCATCGTATATATCAACTTTCAATGGTAAACTTCTTGTCGTTGCTTTTTCTCCTTCGCAGAAACACATAAAGATGAGGTTTTCGTACGTTAGCTTAAACCAAGGTGAAAAGAAGGGGTTTAATTTCTCTTATATTAAAGAAAGATTAAGTGAGGCGGTGAATTAAACAACTGCAAAAGTTAAGCTATGTAGTTTAATTTGTGAAGACAGCATGATATAGAAAATTGTCCTTAAAGCTGCAACAGCTGTGTATTAGTCATTAAGTAAAACTTAGTTTACATCATAAGTTTGAAAAATCAAAAGTCTTAGATAAATTCGTAAAGCATATATCATCTAATGAGTCGATTCTGTGAGAAAATCAGTATTTCATAATTTGTTAAAAACTATGATATAAAAATATGAAGTGACATTTTTGGCTAATATGATGCCATGATTGAAAGTTAAAGTAGCTATTTTGTCTCATAACAGAAATCTCGCAGGTTTGATATCTCAAGGAATAAAAATGTCTTAAGCTCAAATTTAAAAATAATTATAATCTCATGGAATAGAAATATCATGGATTTAAAAACTCTTAAAGTAAAAGTATTTTGAGGTAAGAAATAAAATCCATTAATAAGTTTTTAATCCTCTAAAAAGGTTATCTATCCGTACAAGATTGTATCATGGGACTGCTATAGCTACAATTTAAAAATGAAATAAATTCTAAAAAATTGATGAGATTGAAATTTTAAGAAAGATCTATAACTTCTATAACATCTAAGTGTAGCGTAAAGTCACATTAAAGAAACATCGTATTCTATGAAGTTATAAATTCATAGTTATGATGAATTGTTTCTATAGAAATAATATAAGATAGAAACTTTGCGAGATACTACTCGTGAAATTTAAGTCTTATAACTTTTCAGTAAGAATAACGTGATTAAAAGATAGAAAAGGTTTACTATATGAAATATTTATCTAATGAAAAAAATCTCATAGCATTTACATTTGTTAGAGCAAAAATCTTATGAAACTTTTTATTTCATATGATTTTTAAAACATGAGATTTTTGTGTCAATTATATTTTTAAACCTGATGGCATAAAAATTTCATGTTACAAATATCGCACGTTTCAAACAACTAACATGCTAAAACTTTCATGCAATAAAATATCACCAGCATAAACTCAATTTTTTATTCTTATTCTCAAGAGATTTCCTTCCAAGAACACGTATTCATGATCTTTGACTCAAATACTTTATAGCTGCTAAAAATCTCGTGAGATAAAACTGTTTTTGATATAAATAATCTGATGGAATAGCATTCGAGAGAAAAAGATGGGAATTAAGGAAATAAATCAGACTTTATGGTTTTTTGACATCAGTTCTTTATCTTTAAAGAAGGTTGCTGAAGACTTATGTAAGGCAAAAAAGTAACATGCGAAATAAATTTCATATTATAGACATCACATAATATACAAAACTTCTTTTATAACGTCGTTATATCTTTTAAAGATTGTGAAAACACTTTTACTAAAAAACTGCTTTTGATTTAAGAATTTTTGAAAATTTTTCGCTACTATTAAGCACATTTTTCCTACTATTTTATTATATATGATCTCTGTACTACTATGCGCGTATATGCAAAGTTTAGTATTAATCTACGTACATATCTTTAATATTATTCTTTTTTTCTTTCATTCTTTGCTAAAAAACCGCTGTCGAAGTTTGTGGTATAAGTCGAATTTGACATACCATAAATATGCATGTGGTAGAAAGAAAGTTTGTGGTTCAAAAATTTTGTGGAAAATAAAACTTTGAAGCAATCTAAAAGTTTTGGTAGGAAGTTTTAACTCAGACTTATTACCTCATCCATTCCTCATATGTCTTTCCGACGTGATTTAACGATAAAACATTAAGTTGTATACAAAGGTCTTCAAACAATTTACTGAGGGAATGTCTTATCGCAGCATAAATTACATGAGAAAAACATTAAATTGAAAAATAAGCCAGTGTCATGACATTGGTGGAGAAAGTTTTAAGTTATCTGTGTATCTGTAAAAAGTTTACAAAGAGACTCGTTTAAGTTGCATTTCGTTAGATATTTTTTTGTGTTTCAAAGTTTACAGGTTGTAAAATAACTGGAATAAAAAATTTTAATATCTAGAATCTTTAAGTAAACTTTATGCCTCAACATTGAATATGTTCCTGTTGAGAAACAGCAAAGTGGTGTCTATATATATTTAGGAAATGGAATTGCAACAAGTTTAATATGAGAATGTCTGCTGTTGGGCTAGTTGCCCAAATTAGCGGCGGTCAGTTAAAATATTTTTTTTTGTGATAATATAACGTGTTTTTTTTAGAGTGTCATACTTTCCATAAAGGACGACACATCAATAACTTTATTGTAACTGGTAACGTTGGTGTCATTTGTTTCATTATGAAAAAGTTGGAAACGTAACAACGCTTGAAAATTATGAAAATTTATTTAATTCACCAAAAATTTCCACTTTAAATGCACATGATTTCTTGGAATTACATATGAAATCAATTGGTCATCTTTTGGATTATTTTTTCTGGAAATATGTGAATTCTCTGCTGTATGCGGATAAGTTAGCGACGTTGGACCATTTGAAAGCTAACGTTCGTCGTATTATTAATGAGGTATGGTCCGTGAAAAACTAGACGAAAATTAGATTTCCAGATTGTGCTATATTCGCGACGTTCAAGCTATTTGAAGAATTTCTTTGTATTTTTGCAATTTGATAATCTGACAGTCTAAAAAAAAACACCCTTTATATTAAATAGTATAATTTTTTCGTATGGCTTCAAAAATGTTTAACCTGGGAGTTGTGAAATATTGACATCTGAACTTATCAGTATCTCATGGGCATTTAAGGAAAAAATAATACACACTGAAAAAAATTCATGGAATTTGATGTATTGATAAATTTCCATGAAATTTATTGATATTTTTCGATTAAAAAAATATATACAAAAACTACTCAGTGACACCCTATACTGGGCTAAAATAAAAATTTTTTTAGGTAAATAAATTTTCATGTCATATTGATTGCATGAATGTTAATTTTTATATGCAAATTCCCAGCAAACATTTTTGAAAGCGGAAGAGTCAAATATCAATTGCCGAAACAATGGTTTCATTCACATGCGAGTTCATATTCTGCTACCAGACGACGATAGTTTGTTCGGGAAAACCTTTTCGGGGTCAGCGACTCTTAAATTTATACAATTTATGTCTTGAGCTTGCCACAACACCTTCTAGTATTTGTGAGAAATTATATTGAACTACACTAAATACTCGCTCAGTATAACTTATTAAAGTTTTGGTTTCTATAGAAGACGCCACGCCATCTTAAATGTCAATTTTTAGAATGGTGCAAAATCAAATCATTGGTTGTTTTACATGTATTTTACTAAGTTGTCTTACATGCATTTTATTAAGAGCTTTATGTTCCGTACTTTTTGCAGCAAAAACAACAAAAAATTACAAGCGCTTCTATATTTTATTTCTTGCATTGGCCAGTTAAAAATCATAGCAAAAAATACAGACACAGTTCGCCAAAACTTTAAATTTTTTCCCCCTTTACATGCAATTGCTTCTGATACTCTTTTGATATTACACATTTCTTGCCGAGCGCGCTCCTTGGAAAGCTTTTTTTGCTGACACAAACGAAGTTTCAAGTGCTATATGTTGGTTGTTTTACGTTAAGTAACTCTCGCAATAAAGCGTCGTAAAAAGTTTTATTTGTATGGGCGGTAGGCGAGTGCGTGTACCAATTTTGCTTGCTTTTAATACCTCAAGCTACGTTTGAAAGTATAGCTAGTTAATCGTAATTTCTAAAGAAAGACCTTCAGACATGACTTGCTTAATCGACTCAGGAATATCAAGAATATGTATATATATACTGTTTCATACCTTCTAGTCTCTGCAAACGGATTGCTAAAACAAATTTACCCTATGGTAGAAAATTCTTCCAAATGTTTGCTGGGTATTTACAAATATTTACATAAATCATAATACCAGTTGACGTACGCGTATGTTCGTAAATTAGCAGAGCAGCGTAAGGCTACACGAAAATCAAAAACAACAATAGAACACAATCTTATCAACCGAATTGTACTCGTAGGTAGATAGATACTCGTTCTATCCGTATCTATTGAATTGAAAGCTGCTTGCCTTTCATGTGCCCAAGGCAATCCGCATATGTACGAATATGTTATTGTTATTTAAATATAGAATAAAAAATTTAATTGGATTTGACGATTTCATATTTAGTAGCCGTATTAGCAACGGTACATATAAGAGACTCCGTGGCGCAACGGTAGCGCGTCTGACTCCAGATCAGAAGGTTGCGTGTTCAAATCACGTCGGGGTCAAAATCAATATTTTTTTTAATTCTATTTTTTATTTGTGTTATTTTTGATCACATAAGAAATTATTTATTTTTAATTTTAGCATTTACATAAATAAATTAAAATAATAAGAAAAAAAAAATACCAGCTACGTGCACATTCTTAGCCATTTACATGTTTACTGAAGCACAACAGGTGGCGCCACTAATGTTGCTCGTTATTGTTATTGTTATCGTATAATGGTGTTGTTGTGTGGTCGATGTTGTCCTTGCAGTTGTTGTTGTTTTGTTGACGCTACTGCTGTGTCAACACTTTCCGCTTTGAAACTGTTTTATGCAGCGTTTGAATCCTTTGCACTGAATATGCAAATAATTGTTGCATGCAGCACACAAATGTACAGTGACGAGCAAAAACACTTGAATGAAAATATTAGAAGCTTTGAAATTGCAGAAATAACATGCATACAATCTATAGGCGATTGTCAATTTTTTAATGTTGTTTTGTACATTAAATTTTGAACTTACTGATTGATTTTAATTTTTTGTTTTTGCTAAGAAATTCTATGTCATTGTTAGTGATATTGTTTTGTAACTTATGCTTAAATTTTGTACGATAAATTGTGACGTTATTTAGATTTTAAGATAGCAACCTTTGTTTATAGCGATTTCAATTGCTTGATTGTGTTGCAATCAAAAACACACATTTTACTGTTGTTAACAAACACTTTATTCACTTTTCAAAGTAATTCACAAATTCTTTGAAGATAGCATTTGAGTTTTTGAAGAAAAAAAACTTCATCTTAATGCGATCATATTATGATATTTAAGATTAATTTTGGATAGTTTTTGGTTGGTAGTGCTCATCACTAATCATCAGATTATGCACAACAAGTGAAAAAGGAAGTTATGGCTAGAAAGCATGTTGAAAAACGGTTTTAAATGAGTCTTTGAAAATAAGTTCGAAAACTGAAAATTTTTTGATTTATAATCCTTCGATTTCGATGGGTTTCTTAAATATGCTAAACGGATCGTTTTGCAATCATTTACAACTGCGAATACTATAGTTTTCTTCGCAAATAATTCGAAAAAATTTCCAATTACGATACAGTGGTCGGATTTTGTTCCGGGTGAGCCGGGTTCCAATCTACGTTGCTCTCTAAAATAACGAAAGAGTGTTGTATTTTTGCATTGTTGTGAAACATTGTTATCATTCTCATGAGGTCAATTAGATTTTCCAGTATTTACAATATAAATAAATATATTCGAATAGAGCTTGCTATGTTTCCCTATAAACACCCAAGGAGTAGTGGCTTTAGCAGCTTGCTACAGCTTATTTAGTCCGGAAACCTTACAACAATATTTTAAGGAAAAATCAAAGCAAAATTTTGCCAACACTTCTACCCGCCAATGTGCCCATAAATACCAAATTCTGCATAAAATCCACGTCCTCAACTTTGTTGCAATGAAAATGTTGATTTTTTTTTTTATTCATTTATTTAAATTTTTCTTTTATATTTTACGTAACCTCATACTACGTGATTCTTCTTTACCTTGGTGTCGTTGTTTTTGCTGCTGCTATTGTTGTGCTGAGGTTCTAAAATTAAATTAAAAAAAAAAATTAATAAAAGACAGCAGCGTCTTTTTCATTTAAAATGCAACAAATGTTTGAAACTCTGACTCTTTTTCTTTTTGTCTGTCTAACAACAAAGTTGCAGCACTATTAAATGAAGTTTTTTCTTCTCTCTTTTTCTACAGTGTTGCATACTTACGGGCGCTACAGCACTTATGCATGCATGCATGTGTGTGTGTGTATATTGCTAAGACTGTGTAAGTTTTTTACAGTTTCTGTTACTTCATTTTGCTATTGTTGTATCAACTGCTGAACGACAGGATAAAAGGAAGCATTTACGTTGAGTCAGCTGCTGCCGTGTTGTAATTGTTGTTGTTGTTGCTGGTGCTGGTGCTGCTGCTGATACTGATACTGTTGCTGTTGCCATTGTTGCTGAAAATCACGTCTAATACTACAAAACTGTGATTTAATGGAACTGCAGCAGGTAAGTGGAAAAATAGAGCAAATGTGGGAAATTGTTGTGCTTGCAACTCAGCAGCAGAGCTAACAAAAGTTGCGCTTCAGAAAAAAAATAAATTTAACGTTGCAACAAAGTGCAAAACTGAAGGAGCACATCACTACTTTGTTAGGGAAACGTTGAATGTTGATAGGCAGTAAGATGGTGTGGAGCAAAAATTGAAAGTATTTGAACAAGAGAAACCAAAATGTAGATTCTATTGGCTTAGCAGCCCGAAATATTATGATAGCTTGGGCCTTAGGGTTTAGAAAATAGTATGCAATTGTTACCTACTGATGATGGCCACAAGTAGCTACAATTGTCTTACCACATCCATACAGGGATAATTTTTATTGATTTTTTGAAAGAATGTAAGCAACGACACATTAATAGAATCTCTAGAGGAAGTGAGCGGTGAGTAAGTAGGATTAGAAGCATCATATTCAATGATTTCCGTTTACGAGTTCTATCGCAACTAAACACATACATTTTATCGTTTCAAAATATCTGCTTTATTCATTACTCGAAATAGTTCACAATTCTTTTAAAAATTTCTTCTGGGCTTTAGCACCATTCTATACAGGAAAGTTTTCACAGTCAATTGAGTTTTGTGATATATGTATAACAGTATCTGAAGCTTATGCCAACACTGATCTCATCTGAAGTATCTTTAACTCTTATTTGTTTATTTTTTCACTATTTGCTACTGAAATTTTTTAATTTTGTTTACTTGACATCACTGAGTATTCGTTTTACTCGTATTTTAAGTTTTCTATCCGTTTTCTTCTTATATACAAACCCTTCTCGTGGTTATATTGAATGCTTTATATGGATAACTTTGATCATTAAGAAGGGGAGTCCAAAACTACAATGCTTTTCTAAGTTTAGCCTTCTTCAAATTCCACCTATACGTCTTCTGTGGAGTAAAAGTTTTCCCAAAGGTAGGGGCCCAACTCCAAAATGTACCCAACGATGGTAAAACTTTGTCCCAGCTTGAGGACAGATCTTGAATTGTAATTCGACGACATGCACTCACTTATTGCCAGTTTCACTCGTGTTGTCATATTTGCAATCTAATCTCTACAACGATTTTACAGAGCTAAATGGTAGACAGCGATAACATCAATGTCATATGTATAACAAAGGAATTAAATAGACATGTATTTAAAAGGTGGTACCTTCGCTATATATTCTTGCCGTACGTAAAACCTGCTCCAGCATGAATTTCAAAGAAACCACAAGACTTGAACAGCTTACAACAGTTCAGATGATTTTTTGTCATACTGCAGAACACTCTACCTTGAAATGATGCTGGACACTGACCTATAACTTTTTTATATTTTCCAATATTGATACGATCCGATCAGTTTGGCGAAAAAAATCCCTTCAATATATTGGACAATGTTTTTTATGCTGCATTTAACAGTAATATGCTTCGATAGTTCATACAGGACATTTGATCGCTTTCATTCAACATGGAGCAAAAAGAGCTTATACTCCAGTCGTCCCGGCAAAAAATTCACCAAGCAACATTTCTTGATATTTTATCAGCTTTTCTGTTTTCCCGTTAAGCAGCTGTTGGAAGCTTATAGAGTCACAAATGTGTTGCAGCAGTTGCTTTGTTCAGTTTTGCGTATTTTCCCATAGTAGTTCCTGTATGCAAGAACGGTATATGTATGAGAAGGTTCAACGGAGAATACTTTGATGTGGATGCTATTCTTAATTCTATCGCGTGCATTGACTTTAAACTATCCAGTAAATAAAGAGATTAGCTCTATTTTTTCTGGCATCGAGAAAGATGAAAAGCTGTGCAAGTTCAGGCAGTTTGGATTGGAATCTAAATAAGTGCATTATTTCGTAAGGGATATACATTTTTTGAAATAAAATATCTTTGGCAGCGTCAGTGTACCAACTAAAACTCTTAGCCTTACAACTTCTCGTGCTTTAATTTTATACTCAACACCCTGTATATGATCAACAGTTGCCAGCTTGTTAAAGTTTCACATTGAACACAATTCGCTTCCGCTTGCTCTGCTCTTTTTGCAGTCAACAAAGGAAGAAACGGCAGAGTCCTTTAAAATGTGAAAATGAGAATAAAAAGCATTTTCATAGCATATACACATATACACTTCTAACTCACACATAGAAAACCGACAGCTACAATAACAACAATGAAATGCAATTTTAATGGTGTCAGTAATTGAGAAGCAGCAACGCTTACTTCCGCTTCATGTGGCACACAAAATAAACGAACAAATGAAAAAGTGAACAAGTGAATGAATGAACGTATAAGTTCATGCACCATTTGTATGTGTGCGTGTAAATGTTATGCTATCATCTATTTATCTACATTGTTTTGTATGCAGTTTCTGTGCAATTGCATATTTTTAGGCACTTTACCTGGCTATTGTTGAATGGTTGTGTTGAATGTTTCCGATATTCTTCTCTGCTTTCAAGTGAAAATTCAAATGAAGACGTCTATAATCTAAGTTTACTTGAGGGTGTGTGTGAGAAAATTGTAAAATATTACCACAAGTTCTTGAAGGACACACTTTAAATTTGAAGAAAATTATTAGATATTATATATAAATGGCTTGAAAACACGCACATATTTCATTTTATCGTTATTGATTTTTGTTTATAAACATCAAGCATTTCTTATCAGTTGATACATCTAACCATTGGACACTTTGCATAATTGCTTCCTGAATATGTCAACAATTGAAATTCTGCACGTTGCTCTTTTTGCCGTCTCTACTACACCGGCTAAATGTCCTCAAATTGTCTGCAAATTTAACGACTTGCAATAAAATTTATGTCATCTGCTGTGAGTCTTTATGTCTCTATTTAATAAGCTCGTTCCCTAGCTAATTTAGTGCTAAGTTGCCTGAAAGTAGACAAATGTCTATGTTTGTGACATGTTGTTGCAAGATACTCACTGTACGTATCTACTTGAATTTGGCTGATATCGTTGCTTTTATTCGCATTGCTTTATCTTATGAGTATTGAGATTCATTGTGTCTTATTGTAAGATTTTTCATAAATACTTCTGTATGAACCTTAGTATTGGATAATGCGCAGAATTCCTGAGCACTAAGTCATTCTGCTCTTTCGATCAAAAATCAATTTTTAAAGCTCTTGGTTTTTGAGCAAACAGAGAGGTATTGAGGGCAACAAATTCATGCTCGAGCTTATTCTAAACTAGTTAATTAACAGGCTCTTAGGCCTTTAAGTAATATTGCGAATTTAGCAAACTACCTCTATCTAAAGTGATGCTAAAGGTTTCCAACATTCTCATACTGCACTCTTCAGCTGCTTACTTTTGCCTTTGCAAATGTATCGATATAATAAGCACTGTCGTTTTTCTTGCTTAAGTCCGCTCTAAAATACGCCGACATTATAAATTGGCTTAAATTGACTAGGGCAAAATAAAATAAATAAAAAACCCGGAAACCAAAAACTTTTTAACGTACAGCAATAACCGCAAAGCCACCACCAATAGATTCGACCACAAATCCCCATAGTGGATTTCATTGTATCCGCTCTACTGCCATATGACCATCGTACGATAACTTCTGCTGCCTTGAACAAATCCTACCCCCACGCAAGAACTTGTCGCTTCGTTGCTGTTTACTTGCTTCTTTTTGGCCACATTGCGTGTCCTTTGCTCGTCCATTTTAGCCAACGTCTGTTTAATGTAATTTAAATGTTGTTTAGCAGCACTTTTAGTCAAACACGCTTCGAGATATAAACAACACAACACCGACAAGAAAATCTGGCAATAAATGTGGCAGTGTATGGTGAATGCGTCTAGACTCATGGGAGTTTCTTGGCCTTTTTTGTTTTGGCATCAATGTGAGATTTTTTTTTTTAATTTTATACTTTTAGGCTTGTTGACTGAAACAGAAAATACAAAATTATTACTTTAAGTTAAGTGCTAATTTTGTGTCAAAACAATCAAGAGATAATTTCGATTTGATGGATGAGTTGCTGACAACTGTTTTAAGTCAAAAGTTTAATGTTATGCAATGTAGCGTACGAAAGTAAATTGTAAAAGTTGGAGGCAAAAAACTTGCATGTTATATCTTGAGGCTTTTAAATATGTTCAGTGAAGATATCTTAAGTATAGCGTGGCAGCGAGCACTTAACGTTTGCTATTTTTATTTATTTTTTACACGATAATTTATAGAGAAAATGGTTTGACATTTTTTTTTGTTTATTATTTTATGAGGCTTAAGAAAATAATTGAATGCACTGAAAAAAATGTATTATATGATACAAATTTTTTTTAAGTGTATGCTATCTTTAGAACTTGTAAAAAAAAAGAGAACACTTGTAGAAGGTTTTTGGTGATCCTGGAAGTTTTTAATTAAAAAACTTCAGCTAAAAAATTATAAAATTCGACGATTAAGCAACACATTTAAATATCGTGAGATTCTTGGGGACATTCGGGAAATAATAAACAATTTAATTCCATACATAAAGGTTGTTCAAATTTGAGGTATCTTTCTAGATTTGAAATAAAGAGACATAGATTGTGTGAAATCATTTTTTTATTTTTACTGGAAATTAAAGTGAATTGCTTCCGGTTAATAATGAAAACAGATGTCGTTCAAGCAACCTTCTCAGCTAGTTCAGCAAGCTGCCAATCTTTAACCAAATCTTTAAATAATCTTTACTCATAATGATGGTTCAAATTAGTGATATTTGCTCGATGATGTTTTCTTTGAGATGTTGAACATTTTG
This sequence comes from Meiosimyza decipiens, assembly GCA_963680825.1. Taxonomy (NCBI): domain Eukaryota; kingdom Metazoa; phylum Arthropoda; class Insecta; order Diptera; family Lauxaniidae; genus Meiosimyza; species Meiosimyza decipiens. Next base: position 71,021,156 of record OY804260.1, on the reverse strand, counting down.
AAGACTATAAGAAGAAATTCAATGTTTTCAATTCACGTATTTTCTTCGAGAAACTATTCGATTATTTAACTTCTTTTTTAAAAAATCGAATGAACATCAGTCTCATCTAGCACCTGTAAAAAAATTGCAGTAAATTTAAAAAAAAAACTGAGATTTGAACACCTTTTAGAATCAAATGCATGAATATCGATGGAAAAAACGGGATTTTCGAAAAACTTTAAGGGGTCTCAGCAGTAGCCGCGATGATATTTGAACCCCATTTTTCAATCTTTGCACATCGATTCTAGGCATTCACAAATTAAATGTCGACTTTTCGCCAACGTTTGGTTTTAAATTTTCTTATCAAAGGAGGGTACAAAACGGATGATGTCTTAGGCAGCCTTGATAATATTAAACTCAGTTTTTGCACTTTACTGATTTATTGGTATCAGAAATTTGTTTTTCATAAAATTATCCTTTACTTTAAACATTTCTGGGTTTGCAAAACGCGTATGAAGTTTAATTGTAAATCGTTGAATATTTGTATTTAAGTTGATATCAAAACGCAACATTTCCAACAACGGCCATCAAAACGAAATATTTCCGCATACATTTTTTTTTTTCAATTTCATCGCAGAAATTATTAATCTACTATTCAATTAATTTTTAGTTTTAATTTTCTCCTATAAAAATTAAACATTGGAAGTGCCCACTCATCAGATATTCAAACCTTCTGTGCTTCCAATAAAAATCAAAATGTGGAAGTCAGTTTTTAATTTTTTTTTTAACTTCATTTCACTAAAAGCCTATTTAAAATGCTCTTCCGCAAATAGAACAATGCTCTAAAAATATTTTTATGATTTCAAAAAGTTGGATATTTGTATTTAGCATAAACAATAAGTACCCCCAAAGACGTTACCAACTTTCACAATGCCAACGCATTAAGGACGACGACAACACAAATTTCAAATAAACCTTAAACTCTAATCTCTAATAATGAAAGGCATCATGCCAAGAAGTAAGGAAGCTACTGCAAGCAACAACAACTAAAAGGGCAATACCAAAAATTAATCATTTTTGTTTGTGTGTTTTTTTTGTGCCACTGCAGCAACAACAACTGTCATATGCTGTTTTATTTTTCGTTTGCCACATGCTATTGGCATCACTTTGTTTCACTTGTAACTTATTTTACCTCTATTCTTTTTTAACTATTTAGTGTTGCCAGATTTATTTAATATACTATATAAGCAACTTGTCAGAGACTTACATTGGCCTTAGTGCGCTCTGCTATAAAAGCGGGAAGTAAAAAACAATAGAAGCCTAGTGGTTGAAATGAAAGCATGAACGCTGTCAGACATAGAAAATTACTAGTAAACTCGATGGCGTTAAACAATTGAAAGTCCCTGTCCCTATTGTACTTGAACCTATGTGTCTTAAGATAAAATTTCAAACTTATTTAAATCATTCTAAATAGCACATAAAACTCTGTGCCAGAACATAGCTAAAATGAAGAATTCTTTTGGAGATAGTTCCAGTTATAGTGCAAAATACGAAAGTGTATTTACATCATTGCGGTCTCAAAAGTCTTTTCGTAACATTCTTTTGGTTTGACATTGTTTCAAAGCATATAGATTCTGATGCTTACTTAATCAAAGCATAAATTTATTTGTTACGATTGCTTTGAAAAAAAAGGCAAGTAGCTTGTGACGTCAGCTTGATCTGTTTGCGCTGTATATGCATGGAATTTGAATTCTCAGTACGTTGTTGTTTTTTACAAATAATTGAAGACACATTTAAGTTACAGCTGATCTACTTGCGGAAAGGATTAAGATGTACCTATCATATTGCTAAGTCTCTCAATACACTTCTAAATGCCTGGGAATTAAAACTATCACCACCCATGAAAGCTACGCCACTGCACTAAATCACTCATTTTCTCAAAACATTTTGTGTAGAAAATTTATCTAAGCCTGAAAATCAGATCAGTAAGTTTCCAATTACACCAGTTCTGAATGATCATAAATTTTTTATTACTTATTATTTTTTTTATCAAGTAAGGATTGAATGGTTTAGAAACCTACGGCTCTTTTACCATGAACCTCTCTTTAAATGAATAAACACAGTTCATATATGTTGAGAACTACCTCCAGAGCCATAGCAGGGAAAGGCGGCGTTAGTATCAAAACTCAAAGATTCGATAAAAAGCGGGTGCTTACAAGCACTCGTGAATTAATGTATGTCTAAACATAATATTATATCGTTATGTTGGAATGAAAAGTATCAAGCAATCCAGAAAATTTCGCATACTATCGAAAAACCCGAAAACAATGACGAAAAATATTGAAAAAGCTAACAAATGTTAAAGTCGGAAATTTTGAAAAATCTGAAGAATTTTGATCAAATTACAAATTTTTAGAAATCTGACAAGCGCTGCAAAGTAAGTGTTGAAAAGTTTAAAAATATTGGGAAAGCTTAAAAGGTCAAAAAAGCCAAAATAATGTTGAAAAAGGCGAACAAAGTTAAGTTGTTGTAAAATACTTGTAAATTGATATTGATTCCAATTCCCAATTGATTTTATTTATAAGATTGTTTCCTTTTTTTTGTTACTTTTGAAAACAGAAGATAGAACGAGATGCTAAGAGAGTAATTTCATTATGAAAGAAAACAACGGAACGTGCGCGTGCGAAGCCGGGGGTACTACTAGTAAATGACATTATTCAAATTATTATTTTTTGGCTAATGTAACCTCGGCAAAAAAAATTTTACAAAATACTTGAACATTTCCAATTATCTGGCAACACTCGTCATTTTGAACTGCTACAATTTGTTCTTTTCCTTGCGTCACAACACTTCCGATGGCGGATCCTTTGTCTTTTCTCCTGCTGTTACTAAACAATTTACGTTTATTACTGCAAGCATTAGTTTCATTTGCCATTTACAAATGTCTGCACGAAAATGGCAATGAAAACGAAAACGAAGAAGGAGAAAACGAATGAAAATGAAAACGTAGATAAAAATAACAATTTTATTTTAGTCTCTGTTGTTATTGTTAATATTAAGTGGATACTGTTGCTATCAAGCTTGTGGAACTTTCGTTTTTATTTTTGTTGTTTTGTCCCGCCCGCAAGTTGATTTGTGCAAGTTTGATGCTTGCTTACTCGCTCATGTTGTTAAGCTTGTAAATGTTGTTTTTGTAGCTGTTGTTATTTCGTTAAATGTCTTTATTATTGCGCGACAACTGCTATAAAACCGAACAAGTCGAAACATATAGACAGACACTTACTTTTGGAAAATAGTGAGATTAAACAAAATGTCACGTTTACCATAATGTTTAATCATTTTTATTTGTTTGCTATTTAGGTCCTTTTTGGAAAGACAAAATTGAGCTGATTACGTGTTGAGATTACAAAAGGGTTGGCTTTTTTTTGTCATGACTACGGAACGAGCCAAGTATGGTAATCCTTCTTAATGTGAAATAATAATGTTTTTATATTGCATTTCGGAGTACTTAAGTATTATTAATTTAAAAGTTTTACTAACTTTTTGTGTTAAGTGTATTACAGATGACTAAATACAGTATCGACATTCTGTATGGAAAATTTGATTACCTTATTCAGTGAGTTGTAAGTAAGCATGATAAGCTTTGATTTGATTTATAATTAAAACATTGAAAGGAATTTGGTAGTCGTTTGCTTAACTAAAACGTGTTTTAAGGACGGAAGTTCTACTTCTTCTAAAATAAAATGATTTTATTCAATTTGAAGGATAATTATGTAGCTTAGAATGCCTGGACAGATTAGCCAAAGATGTTGTAGCATCTGTGAGTATAAGACTTTCTGGCTCAAATGAAAACATGTCATCAAATCAACGAAATATTTCTTTACTTTCGGTATGGAATTTCATTCGGTAAAATCTGTGAAAAAGTTCGATAACTGAATATATTGATACATAAATTAGTAAATCCGATTTCTTCAGTATATGCGTCGAATATATTGTTCCATATATGTACATATGAAGATAAACTTATGGAGCAAAGTGAAGTGAATTTCGGCAAAGTGAATGCCGAATTTTCGAAAAAAGTCATCTTCACCGATGAAGCGCATTTCCATCTGAATGGCTGCGTGAATAAACTAAACAAAATAGTCGTATTTGGGGCTCAGAAAGTCCTTACGCGATCCATGAGAAACCAATGCATCGACAACGAGCAACTGTCTGGTGCGGACATTGGTCGGGCGGGGTGATTGGGCCTTACTTTTTTTTAAAAATGAGCACGGAGTCGCAGTGACTATGAACGGCGTTCGTTACAGGAACATGATAACAGAGTTCTTGTGGCCCCAACTGAACGGTATGGATCTGGACGACATGTGGTTTTAACAGTACGGTGCCACCTGCCACACCGCGCATGAAACAATCAATTTATTGCAGCTAAGATTTCCAGACCAAATCATCTCACGAAATTCTGATATCAACTGGCCACCAAGATCATGCAACTTAACGCCACGCGATTTATTTCTTTGGGAATTTGTGAAATCTTGGGTTTATTTCAATAAACAAGAGCTCAAGGCCGAGATCCAACGCGTCATCGGTGAGATACAACTACATCTCTGTGAAAAAGTCAACGAAAATTTCATGAAAAGAGCAATGGTCTGTCATCAGAACCGCGGTGGCCATTTGCCAGATATTTTATTTCATACTGAATCGGAATATGTCTACTTTACAATGGAATAGAAATATCACCACTCGTTCAAAAAATTCGTGCTTAAATTTTTAAATAAAGAATTTTACTCTTATTGGCGCACCCTTTAGTTCATGATCGCTGAAACTTAATTTTTAAGCTTTGCAAACTTAAAAGAGATGAAACTATACGTTAGTTCAAGCAGTGGCACTTAATGTGTTTGAAACCATACGGATCTGAAGTAAGAGCTTAGCATTATATGTATATGATGCGATCGTCGCAGAGGGTTCTTATCCTGCCAGAGTGTCAAAATTGGCAATTTTGAGAATATGCTGGATTATGACACTACATATTCTGCCACTAGCATATTGTACACTCTGATTTTTGTTCAAATTTGCACTCAAGATTGTCCTAGTGTCGATTTGAAAAGATAAGGTAATTCAAGTCAAGTCAAGTCAAAGATAAATTCATTTTATCAAATCGGTTTCGGTTGTTTTGGCTAAATAAGAGTTTGTTTTATTGATGACACTGTTCTCGATAAAAATATGTCTAAGTCGCAACTTTCACTGTTGGTAAGATATGGTTCTTTAACGCAGATCGCTTCGCATACTTATTATAAATCCAATTTTTCTTTCCATTCTAAAAATCTTAATGTCATTCTGTAATATATAGCTAATTCAATAAAAAACAATATTTTATGTCATGTTACACGTGTTTGTATAAATGTTAGCATAAATATATCTGTGTTTGTTCATATGTGTATATTAGTGGTGGATTGTGTTCATCTGTATACACGAAGTTTGTGTGTTTCCAAAATCATTCATCATTTCAAAAGCAAACGGTGAAGCTTTTGATTTGAAAACAGTATACTTTTGCATAGTTCTTTCTCTCTTTTGATGGATGCCAATTGTGGTGAGAGTATGCAATCATATGTTGACGCAAGGAAGACAGTGAAGATTTGCTTAGGGTTGCCATGATAGTGAAAACCGATATGCATATGTCATTTTATTTACGATATATATTGCGTTGAAGGTCAGTTTGTTATACTGTTAAGTGCGCAACTAGCAAAACCGTATCATTCAAGGGGGATAAAGAGGATGGTTTTGTGGAGCTCGAACCCTCGCTAAAATTGTAGTTTTTATACCATAAAAGAAATAACTCGGCAAATACACCAAATATTCATCGAAAATTTGTTCAGCATCCGCCTTCAATGATATTAAATTGTAATGGCAACCCTAGACGCAGCGTATATGAATATACAAACCTCAGAAAGTAAATGTCCTTCTTACCCAGCCACTAACATGATACTTTCTGATGAATACCACAGTAATCAATCAATAGAAAACGGAAGAGAAAAGAATACAAAAAAAAGAAACGAGGACAAATAAACAAGGAACTTTATTTGAGTTTGGGAAGCAGAGAGAAGACAGGAAACAAAGTTGAAGCGAATTGAATGATTGAGGTTTATTTGTATTGAGTTAGAGACTTGCTAAAGTACAGTAAGGTCATTCGTTTAATTTTCGTCCTTAATTATTCGTGTTAATTGCTTTGACGGTAATATTCAAGAGTCAAAAGTAATTAAAAGAAGCTTTTAAAATTATTGGCATTAACGTTTTCCTTTCTGTACCTTGAAGTACAGCAAATATATTTCCATTGAACAATAACCCCATGCAAAACAAGCATTCAAATTTTCTAATAGAGTCGCACACACGGGACCATGTCTGTTATATAATATGCTGATCGTTTTAAATAAAATAAAAAAAAACTGTAAAACATATAGTTTTTCAAATTCGATCTCGCACATAATGTATGACGTGTACCTTAATATGAGATATTCTGAATTTTTAAGAATGAAAAATTTAGTTTGTCTTAAAATTATAAACAAATAAATTTTAGTTAAATATTGCATGTGTGATTCATTAAATTGTTTTTAAAATAGCACAGAAAATCATAAAAAATGGCAGGTTAATGAATTAACTGTCGGACAAGCAGACAGACAGATGGCCATTACTTGTAGAAAGGCTAGAACTACATATTATTCATAAAACTATATAAAATCTATAATTTATTGATTTCCACTTGTTTTCCTGAGTTCAATTAAAAACTTTCGTTTATTATCATTTAATATTTAAATTTTACTAATTGCTTGCATGTGGGCATTTAACAGATGTTTTCAATTAAATAAAACTGAACTTTAAAATTTAATTTCATTAGAGATGTTTGGAAAATATGTATTTTTTTACAATGATATGCAATTGCTTGATTTGAAGAGACTTCGCTCAACATGGGACACTTACAGACGTGATCGTCCTCAAAGAAGCTGTTCAATTGAGAATATCACAGCTGTGTCTGCAGATGTTCAAGAATACTCTCAAACATGAACTAAAAATTGGACAATAGTAGACGTTTGTTAAACTACAATCATTGCTACTGGGTTACAAAAAAATCCGTGCTTGTAGAGCATCCCCCTTACAATCACTGTTAAGTGCTGCGTCTATATTGAAAAAATGATTGATCCATATTTTTTCGAAGACGTCGCGGCAAAACTGTTAATGTGACTGGTGAGCGCTATAGAGTCATAATCAACGACTTTTTGCTACCGCAACTAGACAAATTAAGTTTGGGAATATCTTATTCCGACCATGGACATTCTCTCGCTTTGGCGGAAACTCGCTTAATTTGACCATTCCAAACTTTTTTCTTTGGGGTTTTTGCAAGCCAAATACCAAACACCATAATTAAAAATGTCAACATCTTATTCTACGAGCTGGTACATATATATCAGCTTGTTAGTTCTAACAGGGAAAAAAGTATTGTCAGATTTATATTTCAACCTTCAATTGAATCACCCTTTACTTCAACTTTAAATACATAAAATTTTCGAATAAATACAAAGTATAGCGTTTTTCCACATCACACATATAATCATAAGCTCTGTTGTTTGCTTCAAGCATAATTCTCAGTCACATCCTTTTTCGTTCTCCTCCCGCATAATACTCTCGTTGTGACATACAAAGTCAAAATAGGGACAAAAACGTTTCGTTTTAAAACCCGACTAATGGGCTAACGTCTGCCAACCAAGGACAAACAGAACAGAACGATAGAACATAATAGCAAGGATTGCGCTTTTTACTGAAAGCACTGTGGAATTAAGTTCAAACATTGTATTATGTATTGTTTCAGTGTCGAAAAACAGAATTAATACAAGAAGAGCAATGACGTTACATTTACCCTCGATGAAAGAACAAAAAAAATTAAATATGCGCGTCCTTTTTTTAAAAAAAAAAACATATTTTCAGAGTATCACTTAAAAAGCGAATTTAAAACTGCAACTAATTTGATAAAATATTTTAACCAACTTAATTATCTTGAAAATTTCTTTCAACTTCTTGCAGAATATGTTTCTTTAGAGATGGCAAAATTATCACGACGTGCAGTTGCGTCGTCAATTCCCGCATCCTCGATTTCAGCTGCTTCATCATCGACAAGTTCGATTTCTGCATCGTCTCAAGGGAATCCAAACAATATACAACATGGCGGCAAGCCTCAACGATCCACTCATTCAACTGAGCACATTGGAAAGCACTCATCTATTGAAGGTAGTGGTACTGCCGCAGCCACAGGAACATACCCGGATCCATTACGTCTTGGCGCTGCTGGTAGTCAATTTACTACTCGTTCTATTCCACAAACTGAATCGCCTACATTGGGGTAAATTTGATACTTATTCATCTTGATGAATCCATTTTATTATCAATATGTGTTTTGACAGCGCTTCTTCCGCACCACAATTTAGTACTGCCCGCCCTACTCCAACATCATTTTCGTCGTCCTCAACAACCCCAACATATAATAAAACAGCAATTGAGGCCGAGCGTCAACGCATACGTGACGAGTTCTTTGCTACATACGATGTTATGACTGGCGTTCGAATAGCCGCAACACTTGGTGGTTTCTTTGGTCTGATGGTGTTCCTTATAGTATGGAAAAGTCGAAGCAGTTCGAATGAGACGCTGAAAGTCTTGAAGGTTCTTTTATTTCGTAACTTATATGTGAAAATGTGCTCTTATGTTTTCTACACTGTATTATAGGATCCAAAAATGGCAGCTGTTGCTGCGGTATGTATGCAAGAGGAAGAAGAGCGCAAAATACAAGAGGCTATGGTTGCCACTGGTATGTCAATCTATCCGGATGAATATGATGCTATTTTGTATCGCCGACAACGAATGTTATCGCTGGGAAATGTTAGTGCTCCACCAGTGTTACATAGAAGTTATCGGTTTTCGTCAGTTGGTAAGCTCTAATTTATCATTGAATACTAGGCTCAGTATTTCTTCTTTTTGGGCTTTAAAATTAAAAAAGACACCTACGAATTCAATCAGTGAGTTCATCGTTGTTTCAAAAGAAAAATCGTGAATTGCTTATTGTACATTGAGTTTTTTATCCTAAAAGTTTCCAACACTATCTTACAGGTGGTGGTGGCTACAGCAGTCTGCTGGAACCGCCCCGACGTTTTTCCTATTCATATGGTGGACAATCAGGTAGCAGTTTACATGTTGGCGGTGGAAGTGGACGACGCAAAAGTGGTTCGGAATCTTCACGCATATTAAGTAACTATCCTATGGGCAGCAGCTTCGGCATGGATGACTACTTCATGGAAACTGATGATGAAGTTGAAAATGGCACCTTTCCAGAAAACGATCAAGAGCTAGAAGGTCATCACAAACGTAGTGATTCAACGAAAGATGCGCATGGTTTGCTTGAAGTGCCGCAGGTGGTAAGATTTTATTGTATCTATCGGTTGCCATCATTGATACCTATTTTTATTTCCTTCGCATACAGGGATATGATTCCAGACGTAGCAGTGCCATGACTTGCTGCAGCACAGAGAGCTCATATCTGGAACGTCGTTGTTCGGCATTTACCTTAGGTCTAGGGAACTTACCGCTTTCACTGCAGCGTAAATTATCGACTACATCACGTACTTCCAGCACTGATCTCTGGGATTATTACTACCCGGATATTCAGGTAATACAACCAACACCAAAAGCTTCACCCTGCCCCTCAGAACGTAGCATTTATGAACAGTTGCAGCCGAGTTCGACAGTTGCAACTACAACAACAAAAACGTTTACCCAAAATACAGCAACAAGTGCATCAACTATAAAACCAACAACAGCTACAACTACAATAACAAGCAAGACTGTAAAGCCAACCAAAGCTGCCAGTGAAAACGATGCTACAGCAACCCAACAACCGACGACGTTCGTGCGGAAGCATAGCATCGCTTATTATGATCCGGAAAGTGCGCAATCTGGACGGAAACAACAAATTCACTCAATCAGCGCAGATACGGTGGATTTTTTTCCATATAACCAAGCAGCAGAGGCTATAAGCGGTGGCATTCCAGGTGGTAATGGTGCTTATTCAAAAGCTGTAGGACCAATAGGTGTCAGTGGTGGCGGAGGCAGCATACATCAGAGTTTTCGTTATAATGACTCACCCACTGAAGAGCTGCGCCTGAATGTTCGTCGAAAGATAGCCGTTGTCGAATTGCAACGGGCATCCTATCCGGAACATACGCCAACGACAACTTTTGAAAATAACAATAACTTTCCGTACACCAACTCCGCAGCTGCCATTGCAACAGCGACGGCATCAGCTGCTGCCGCGAATTCAAGCAGTCTAAGCATAGACAGTACACCTGCTAGCTTGGACAAGCTTAATGGCAGTGGCAGTCTTGGTATTTGTGGAAATGAAAAAAATTTATTCGATACCGAGAAACGTGCACCGCTTGCCTCACTAAGTTCCTTTAAGATTTCATCTCTGGAATATCAGGATTCCGAATTGCGTTCCCTTGATGAGGACTCGGTATTTCTGGATAGTGTCGCCGACACTGATGAAGATATGCAACAGTTTAGTAGTGACAGCGAAGAAGCCAGCCTTGGTGAACCAGATGCGGCGGCACTTAGCATAGAAAATGTGGTTACTATAGAACAACCTACTCTAACGATTCGCACGAATGAATCACAAAAATATGCAATAGAAAAACGTTATAGTCTGGGTGCATGCAACCTTAGTGTTGGTGGCGCGCAAATAAGTAGTCATCCCAGAAGGCCGCTACTCCAGCGACATCGCACGATTAGTGCTTCGTCAAGTGATCGCATTTCATTGATTGACCAACAACTAAAGGAATTCCCTAGCGGATATTATGTTTCCAGTGGTAGTGGTACACAGACACCTACAACAATCGCACCAGCGCCATTGGAAACACACTTTGGTACGACAATATCTACATGTAGTCCACCAACACACCCGAGACGTGCACAACTTTTACAGCAGTATAGCGATCCGCAGAGTCTACCAACGAATACTACCACCGAGGAAGATACCTGCTCTACTCTTAATACAGAAGTTTGTGCCAATGCGGCTCTAGCAAGTCCTGGAACTGCTTCAGATATACAACATCGAAGTAGTTCTATTAGTCGCTGTAGTCCTCCTCATTTAGAAACTCATCCAGCCAACATTAGCTCTGTTGCCGTATCCGGCAAAGCTAGTTCGAGTCAAAGTTTTACGAAATATCAACTGCCACGTTCGCGACTGGCCGACGATCCCTGTGCCTCTTCCATATCTGATTCTGTGATTACTACTTCACGACAACCTATCATTTGTGTACCTTCTTCTCTGAAAAATCTCATATTACGTGGTTCTTCTAGTGCACAGGCGGAAAAATTTGTATCACCCATTGCGGCGGTGGGGGCGACGACGACGGGTTTTATCATTAATAAAAGCTCAACCAATCTCAGTATGTTAGAAACTGCGGATGATATGGAATCCACAACTTGTCCATCGGTAATGCTAGAGTTGCCGCTTATAAAGCTGCCAACTGATGAAAGCTCCGATAGCTCATCGGCTTCGAATGATGTTGAACGTAGCCGTAGTGTAAGTGATGAATCACGTGATCCAAGCCTGCCAGGATCGTCTAGGAAATGGTCTAAAGAAACACTGTTCTAGCTAGACATTTTGGATGGCTTATTGGTTTTGGTGCATTAAATAACTATAGCATTCAAGTAATAACTACAACGTTCTACCAGAATGATTACTTTAAATCTATTTTTGTTTGTTTGTGAAATACATACAACAAAAACGAGTGCCATAAAGAGTTTTCAAAGGTAAAGCTTACAAGTTCAATTAGTGACGCTGCACTGAATAGAATTTGATAAAATTCATACAACTAAAAAAAGTAAAAAGTTCTTTCAGAGCCTTGAGCTACTGATATAGAACTGATGAACGCAAAAGCTTAATGCTTGTATGTATTTCAAAGAAGCTTGCACTTGAAACCAAAATTAGAAAACCAATTAATTGCATGTGTATATAATTTAGATATACGTGTATGTTGATAAATTTAAGCCCTACACTGAAAGGAAATGTATTCCTCTTTAAAAATCATGCAATATTTCTGTGACAGATAGATACAAGAAAAGGGAAAAATGTCCACAGATTATTATTTTTGTTGAACTTGATTTATCTGCTAAAAGCATCAACTGATAACAATCTTATAAGTTTAATAGTTTCAAAAGCTCTTCCGAAAACATCAATCTGGAACAGCAGTATTTAACTTTAGCCACAATTTTTTAACAAAATGAGTAACTTCATGTATTACGCTGTTAATAATTCAATCGCCTGCCGACCATTAGTGGGTTATGGTCTCAATAACGAAGTTTTCTATCGTCCTTATTCCCTGTTACTGCATTTTTTTTTTTAATTAAGAGATTTAGCTTTAGCAAATATGTGGCCTCTGAGACGAGCGCAGACTTTTCTTATCGAATCTGAAGTGCTGAAGTATTGTCCACTTTACTTTAGCTTATTTAATCTTGACTGTGTTTTCTAAAACTTATTCTTGTTAAAGCTAGTGTTTTAATACAAACTGCGCTATAGCTGCTCGCTAAATAATTCTATTTTCAGAATAAATTAGCTTCAGTGTAATGTGCCATTAGTTGTAATGGGATTCTTTATCAACTCGATTCTCTATTCATTAAGTCTGACTTAAGTTTATGCGGCTTCGAAGCAGTTCTTACATTTGTATCCATGTTTATAGATTATTTGACAGTATATGTACATATTTAAGTGTAGGGCATCAGTATTTCGGTTATACCGAAAATACATTCTTATTGTTATGCATTGTTATTGTATTTAGAGACTGTTAACGAATTAATTATACATACTTGTGCCCATAGTAAAACGCGGAAGTACATTTGTATAAATATAAGTCATTGTCTAAGTAGATCTTGTATTTGTATTAAAATTAAATTTAATTTTGTCTAAATTAAGTAGCGTATGTATTTGTTAAAAAATGTCAACGAAGTTGTAAAATTGTTACTGAAGTATGATTATTTAATATTGTACCTACATATATAACTTAACGTTTAGGTATGAAAAAAGAAACACTTAAAATTTAAAAAAAAAAAATAGCTAGCATCTTTGGAGAAAATATGAACATGAAATGGTCAAAATCTTACGAACAAAATCTAAAAAATTGAATGCTTTTTTTAAATATGTAAGTAATATCAAACTACAAAAGATAGTTCAGGTATATTGACATGCCTCTGGCTAAAACTTAGTACAATCACAAATCTGTTTGGATTTTGGCTTCATAAATTTAGCAATTTTTTTTTGTCTATAATCAAATTTCCCACTAGGGCGCAACAAACGCTTGGCTAGTATGCTAGTATTGTTTTTGCTACCTTGCGTGACCAGCCTATCTCAATATTTATAGATTTATTTAGTCGAAAATGGCTTAAGTTACATACGACCTGTTAAATATCTTACAAGATGTTATCGTAGAAACGTTATCGCGTGAAATGGAATTTGATGTATTTTTGCAACCATACTGCTGGTTCAAAAACGAAGCTGTACAAAACAGTACGACAACAAGCTTCAAACGCCTCGCAACCATAAATGTCGCTTTTACTTTTTTTGACGATACTCGCACAAAATTTTAGATTTTTAATAAAAAAAAATCTTTAGTCATGTGATGACTTGAATTCTCATTGTTCTATAGCTACGTGCAATCCTATCTGTTAGAAGCAGAGTTACTGAATATAGTTCAGTCAGGGAGATTAATCGTAACAGGAAGAAAAATGGATATTTTGTAATTTGAGAATGAAGGAGATCGGCCACCTCTAATTTTTATTTACACTGGGATGATACCACAAATATACTTCTATGAAACCTCGTAGAGCCGTTCCTTCAAAAGAATTCCACCTGCATCTGCTGTCCGCGCCTATTAATTCACACAATACTAAAAACATGTAGGCAAACAAAAACGGGTAATATATTACATACCAATTTTATTTCATATTTCATCGACTGCATTCCAAGCCCTTTTCTTCACATTTAAATGCGTCTATTTTTCAAATAAAATATTTAAGATGCAATATTGAGAAGGTTGTTTGATGTAGTGTACCCGAATTTCTCACAAATACTTGAACAAACTCTAGACCAAAATTGGATAAACTTCAAATAAAGGTGTGGCACCTTCATACAAGCGAATTCAAAACTTTATACTTAGATATCTGGCACGAAATCAAATTGCATACAAATAAAATAATTCAGACAAAAAGTGGAAACGATTAAACAAGAAGGCGTGGCACCTGCCATGAGTTTCAAAATGCTATACTCGGAGCTATTTAAATAAATGTTGCCAAATTAAATGTGGGTACGTTTAGTCAAACCAGCCAACCCGTAGCTTTTCAATAAAAATTTAACACACAGGGGCACTTTTAGATGCTGTTAATGCTAGATTTTCGATAAGTGTTTGTTTTTTTTTGTTTCTTGTTTCTATATTTGAATTTTTTTTTGTGTACGTAGATATAAGTGTAGCCTATAGATGGAACCTATTCTCTTCCAAAAAACAAAAACGACCATTGAAACCATATAAAGAAAAATCCGCAAGAACCCACCAAATATAGCAAAAAACTCATATATCAAGAACAAATCAATTATTTTTGTGCCATCCAACTTTATAAATAAAACATTCGTTTATAACTGTAGCTTAAACATGTCAGGGTAAATTTAATTATAATCTCTTAGAAAATCAAAGTATAGAAAGTCAAAATCTTCCTGGGTCATCCCACCTTCTTCTATTTTTCTATTCAAAAAAAAAAAAAAAAAAATTAAATGTCATACCATGCAGAAAACAACAATGAAATCTTAAGCTTAAAAACAAAATATTTTATATACATTGCATATTTAACTAAAAAATATAAAAACATTTTTCGCAGAAAAATACGAAAACATACATATGCATGTATGTGCATGTAAAAAGATATATTGTATTACAAATCTATCTAATAGACTTTCATCTTGAGCCTCGTTCGTACCTTGAATGTTTATGAGATAATTTAATTTGTATCAAAGAATAAAGCCTTTTATACAAAAGAAAAAATTATAGTTGTTAAATGTTAATACTGATTGTAAAACAATTTCTTGGCGCTAGAACAATTGCATATTTTTAATGAATACAAGGTAATACATAGTTAAAATTTTATTCTAAGTGCTGCATAAATAAAATATTTAGAAAATATAAATGAACACAATTTCATACAAATACTGATTTCAGTATATACAAAACTTTGTAGGTAAAAATTTAAAATGTCAACGACACTATGGCAAGTCATAACTTATGACAATATCATAGCTTATGACAGCTAAAATAGCAAACTGTAAATTTCACAAATAAATATAGCATTAAGATTTGATGGAAACAATGATAAAAATCATTGGACTGTAGGAGAACCAATTATAAAAACGTAGATAAGATTGAAATCATTAAAAAAAGATGCAGAAAAGTTAAAGGAATTGAGGAATGTCGGAAAGGCTTCAGCTTCAACTGATCCATTATATTTTATGCTATCGCCGAGTTATTTGTTGTCAAATCAAAAAACCTTAAAAAATGTTTAGTACAACTTTGAATTTTGTACGTACTGAAGGATTTTTAATTGCCTGATTGATTCATTAGTTCCATAAATAAAACTTGTCTTCAAGTACTCTGATAAGAGAAAAATATAAGTTTTAAGAAATTTTCATTGCTGAAATGCTTCGATAATTTGCCATCCAAACTTCCCAAATATCTCCGTTTCGATCCAACATTAAACTATAGATCTCTGAAATCCGCGTTAAGACTAAATTTGAACGTAAAATGTTATTATATTATTTCTTTTCAGTATTTGTTTGAAATACTTCCTTAGAAATTAAACTCTAAGCAATAGCATCACACTCGAAATAGAAATTAGTAACACTAAAAATTTAAAGCGAAAAAACTAAATTGTTAAAAAATTAATACGAGATTATGTTAAAAAAATAAACTTAAATTATTGTAATAAGTTGTTAAAAAAATTAAAAACAAAACAATAAAAAATATATAAAGGTTACAATTAGGAAAATAAATTATATTCATAAATCAAGAAGAGACATACAAAATCGAATAAGTAATCAAAAAGTTGTTTAGTAGTTGAACAAAATAATTAAGTTAAAAAGGAAAACGAAAAAGTTATCTAAATTAGTTATTAAAGAGCATACAGAAAACAATTAGTTAAGTAAAATAATTGTCGATTACAAAAACAAAAATTATTACAAAAGATAAAAAATAAATTATACACATATATAAATATGAAATATGTAAATGTTAGCGAAATTAAAATAAAATATTAAAAAAAAAAAAAAAAATTAAAATGTAATGAAAAGAGTAATTTGTTTTTCTTAATATTTCAAAAAGATGAAGGCAGCCTAGACATCATAGTGATTAGTGTTGGTATATGATGTTTGTTCACTTAGCAGGCCAAAGAGTCGATTCTGGTTATATGCGAAACAGTTTTTCCCCAGCAAACTTTTTCATGTACAATTTGCACAGAACCAGAATCAAACCCTCGGTTTTGAGAGTCATCTTAACTGATACTTAACAGTATAGTCGGGGAACTAGCTTTTTATGAGTTTAATGTAATTATCACAGTTTTCACACTTCAATAGTGTTTGTAAAAACACGATAGAATGGGTTAAATTGCACTTAGGTTTGATTTTAGGCTCTGCTTTCTAAATCGAATTGCAAGAGCACGAAGTTTGCTTGGCATATTTAAAGTTGAGACCAATCTTTTGCTATTTTCATGTTTTTCAAGCAACATCTTAAGTCCAATTTTTGTTCAAACATAATTTCAATAGTCCTAATGGAAGAGCAAAGCTTCAAGTATGAGACGATCCTTAGTCCGAAGAATTTTTGCTGATAAACTTATGAACTCTATCAGCAGAGTTATCATCTGACCTGATTACAACAGTAGTACGCCTGCAAAAATTTGTTTTTGCTGGGACCAATAGAAAAAAGGTGCTCAGTGTATTATTTAAAGCACAGAGGAATATATTATTCCAACGCCGGGTTCGGTAGCCACAGTAATTGTAAGGGTAAGTGTCTTTGGTCGTAGCTTAGAGTTTTCATCCTTTAGAATATGAAGAAAAGCTTCTCTCGCTTTCCACCTCGGCTCAGGGCTTACTTCCTATAGTACCATTTTTTTGTTATTTGATTGTTAGCAATTCTTGCTCTTTTCAATTTAATTTTTTTTTAGATTTCTTCACAATTGCTGTTCACGCAACTGCTTCATTGTGTTTTAACGCAAGATGAAGAGCTTAAAAATCGTTTGTCAAAAAGATTTTTTTCTTGGTCATTATATCGCACATCCCAGTTGTGTTTAGCTCTTTAGTCCAAGAAGTTCTGGAACGAACCTAATATTGTATTTTAAACGCATAATATGTTAATATAGAAAAAATTTAGAACGATAAGAAATGCAACTCATTGTGCAATTCAAAAGAGACAATTTTGAAATTAAACTGTACAACCTTTTAATGGTAGCCAAGTAATTTAGATAAGGCTCGGTTCACACGAGCGTTTTTTCAGCGCGCGTTTGACCATAACATATAAGCAAAATGATGGTGGGTCTCGTTGTGTTATGCTGAAACGCGCGTTAGCTAACGTGCGTTGAGAAAACGCTCGTGTGATCTAATTCTCAATTGTGGCTATTAGTGGCGTGCATTCTGGCCCTTACAATATCCGCTGGCCTATTCGCTTGAATTTATAAAATTCACCACCAACAAATGCATTTCTGGCAATACTGGAATGAAACTTGGGACCACAAGATTGTTTCATTCCACTTGTTTTATTTCGAAACGTTCTTGCTGCGTTCGTCAATATGAACTAAATATATCGCCGATAGCTATCGAAACAAATACCGCGGAAAACGATAATCGATATATTTTGCTCAAGCCTACGTTCTTGCTTGCACGTGTTTGGGAAGCATTATTTCAAAAACTAAAATTTCTTTGGCAAAATAAAAACTTAAAAATGGTAAAAGTGCAAAAGCCGACACCTAAAACATTCAGTAAAGTGAATACAACAGATAATCCTATAAAAAAAAAGAAGCAGGAGATTAAACAAAAATCAAAAGCCAACGCAGTCGTAATTCCAGACGCAGCGCCGCCTTCAAAAAATAAAGAAAAAACTAAAAAGCTTATTAAAGAAACAGTAACTGAACCAAAAATTGTGCAGAAACCCGAAAAAAAACCAAAGTATAAGAAAGCAAAGGCAAAAATTACTGCAGAGTCAGATAAATCCAGTAAAGAAGCAAAATCTAATCATCGTCCACAAGTATTGGCTCCACCGGAGTCACCAAAACCGGCACCAACTTCACCCACACCAACACCCCCTGGCGGTAAACATAAGAACAAAACCCAAGAGACTGGTGCACCAGCGGTTGCTATCGCAGCTTTTGAGAAAGAGAAGCAACACAAATTAAAAAAATCTGCTGCGGATGGAGGTGATGTAACCAAATCCATAGCGACAGTAAAAGAACCTAAGCAACAAAAAGAGCTTACTAAATTGCAGGGGAAAGGCTTTCATTCATTCATTAAAGGTTATCACCAGGCTTTTGACAAAAAGAAGAAGCAACACAAGTTAAAGAAATCTGCTGCGAATAGAGGTGATGCAGCCAAATCCATAGCGAGAGAAAAAGAACCTAAGCAAACAAACCATCTTACTAAAGCGGAGAAGAAACAAGCATTCAAAAAAGCTTATAAAGCGAAACTAAAGAAAAAGATTCAAGAAGAAAAGGCTGCACGCGAGCACACTTTTGAACCGCTGCCATTCGATGAGAAAAGATTCCATTCTATACTCAATGAGGAAAATGTAATGAATATTGCAAAGGCCCTGAAAGTACAATGTGAAAAAGAGGTTGCCGACAAGAAAACTTCTATATTCAGTGATTATCGTTATGTTCTTAATGTATCCAGCTTTCGAATTGCCAGTTGTCCAAGGCGCGTTGTGAAATTGTAAGTTTTTCTTTCAAAGTCTTTTAACTAGATTTTACTGATCGAGTTTTTAAATGCTCTTTTCCAGAGCTCTCAAACACTCCCTAGTTGATAAAGATGATGATGTTGCTATTGTTGTAAGCGACTTACAACGTGGTGCCAAAGTTGATTATGAACCGACAATTCAACACTATGAAGATGTTTTCCGTGAGGCTGGGGTTGAGGGATTAAAAATTGTTCCCTTCAATCGACTTAGAACTGAATGCAATAGTTATGAGGCAGTACGCAAATTTGGTAACACCTATGATTATTTTCTCTGTGACGGACGCTTAGTTAAACAAGTTGCTGGTTTCACTGGAAAGGTAAGGAAACAATTCAGCAAAGAACTATTTTTTTTCTCGATAGTATGTCACACCGGCGGCAGTGGGCATAGTCAGTCTGGAGATTAAGATTTTTATTTAAATTTTTAGCGATGACTTCGGGATGCCTTCGCATTGCATTGTGGCTCCTTGTCCCTTATTTGAGTTTCACGCATATGTAGTTTCAAAAAGATCTCTGTGTAGCGTTCTGATGCGTATGCTTTTATGTGAGGTGCCACGCCCTCTTCGTCTGTTTGTGTGAAATTTGGTTTTATTTCCTAACAAATTCTCTTAACTTTTGAAGATTTTGTTGTATGGGATGCCACGCCCTCTTGCCAATTTTTTGTACAGTCCTTTTCCAGACTCAATATAAAGTTTTAAATTATTTTTGAATTGGCGGGAGGCGTGTTCGTGAACTTTGAAGGAGTAGTCTGTGTGCCGAATTTCATAAATTAACGTTGCATAGTTTTCCCATAATCGTGATTTCCAAAGACATATAGGCAGACATATGAATATTTCCAATGAATTGGAACTTCTTGAACAAGTTAAACAATATGGTAGGAGACCAATTACCATTGTTACTTATCGGACCAAATATATACAAAAGGACTTGCTTTAGAAATATTACAAAAAGTGTTCATGTTTTTATAACAAAATTTTTAACTTATTCTTATTCCCGTACTTGTTATGTATGACAACTCAACTATGTATTGCATAGGTATTCCAACCTTAAACCTTGTATCTAGCAGAAGGTATCTGTGTGGATTTGAAATACTTAGTTTTAATTCGTATTTTGTGAAGGATAAATCCAATAAACATACAACTGTGAAATACATAATTGTAATCGATAATGACGATTCCTCAATTACTTACTTGGTTGTCCAAGAATATTAGATTGAAGATTTAACCAAATATTTAAATAAAGTAATACACAGCTATTATACAGGGTGTTTAAAAATATTTCTTTAGACTTACGAACAAAAATGAACTCACATCTTTCTACAAAAACTGGGTAAAAGTTTTTTTTTACAGTTTTGATATTTTTTGATGCCATGCAATTTGTTTAGAAGAGCAGTTACAAAAATGTAAACACAAAGTGTCATGAAAAACGATTTGTGTAAATTAGTTAGTTGCGAAAACTTTGCTGAAGGTGCGCAGTACCACTTCAGGCC
This sequence comes from Meiosimyza decipiens, assembly GCA_963680825.1. Lineage (NCBI taxonomy): Eukaryota > Metazoa > Arthropoda > Insecta > Diptera > Lauxaniidae > Meiosimyza > Meiosimyza decipiens. Next base: position 71,000,622 of record OY804260.1, on the reverse strand, counting down.
ATTGAAAATGAAGAATAAATAAAAAATCCAAAAACCAAACTTTGTTTTTTCAATAGGATTTCTATGACAGATCACGCGTGAGTTACGGTCAACGTTTGAAAGAAATTATCTTTAAAAATTTAAGTTAAAGAAATGGTTCTTTTGTATGGTTTTGAAGATTACCCCATAAAATTGATTTTTTTTTTTTGAAAAATGTACCCCTACCCTATATATTATTCGGAACCTTAAGGTAACTCCAAAATGTTTTTATTGCCTTGGTTATCAGGTTTTAGATTGCTTGTTATTATTTTTTATCAACCCTAATTTTTTGAGAATTGGTCGCTTTCAGGAGTCGTGCGTTAAATGATTTGAATTTGACGAAGGTAAGACAAGTGAATTCGAGATCTCCCAACGCAATTATTTCTTGTTAGTCAGATATTTGTAAATCCGCATGTTCAATATTTTCATTATTTTTTTTTTTTTTTTGTTTTAATTTATACTCTTTAATTCTAGTTTTGATTTTTCTCACTTTTAAAATCTTTTATCTGTTTCTATTAAGATTTTTCAAAAACCCCGTACAACCTTCCATGCAGTACGTATGGAAAATACAAAGGATATTAAAAAGGAAATTGAGAAATCACTAAGTCGTACGGCATACAGGCGATTAACTAAAGGTGATTTAATTTCTATACCAGTCGGAAGCCATAAACACTCCATGCAACAATTATCAGAAAATATCATTTATGTCATTCAACAACTAAAGAATTCATATCCAGGTGGTTTTGCTAACATACGCAGCATGACTTTAAAAACTAATATTGTTGGCACAATAGCACTTCCTTTATACATTAGTATGGCACAAGCACCAGCAGACACGCCATATGTAGTTGGTGAACGTGAAACACGGATGCTTAAGATGAAGAAAGAAGCCAATGAGGTGCTTTCTAAATTTGCCATGACTAAGGATGCACAGATAATAAAACTTTCCAAAGATCAAGTAGAACGTAAACGTCAAGTTAAAGAAGCTAAAGTTGCATTGGCTGACAAGATTGAAACACCAGAAGAAGACGGCGACGATGATGACAATGAAACATCATTGCCAGCGAAGAAGGTCAAAAAAGTACAGAAAGCTGAAGCACCACAAGATGATGACGATGATGGTGAAGTTCCAGCTAAAAAGGCTAAAAAAGAACAAAAGGCTGAAGTCGAAAAGGATTCAAAGAAAAAGCAAGTAGAAGAGCAAGCTGAACCAGAAGATGAGGATGATGACGATGATGCAGAGAATGATTCAGATGATGAAGATGGCGATGAAGACGACGACGGCGAAGACGATGATGATGACGATGATGGCGACGTCGATGAAGAAGGCGATGATGATGATAATGATGAAGACGACGCCGATGATGATGATGACGATGAAGGAGATGATGATGAGGATGCCGATGATAATGAAGATAGCGATTAAATTGCATATTGTCCTTACGATATAAGTAATGTTTTCTTTCTATTTTTTAGTTTGGCATAAGATTGATTATAGAAGTAAGTTGTGGCTACAATATTTCGCCGAAACAGTTCGGTTAAGGTTTATGGAATTGTAACACGGAAATCTTTCTTGTAAAAACTTGTATTTAATAAAAAGAAGCATGTATTGATACGAATTTTGGAAAATGTTTGTCAGTTGTCATCAGTAAAATAAAATTATAAAAAACGAAGTTGATAATAAAGCTATGTCATACAATAAATATATTTATACATTTTTAGACTTATATTCATATCTTTTCAGACAAGTGTGAGAATGCAATTTCTTCTCTTGCAACAAGTAAGGACTGTCCCAGAAAAAACTTGCGCTTTTTATATTTTGTATTATACTCTACCTGGTAATCTTATAGGTCTAAAAAGACACAATATTTGTTCTATATAAAGTGACGTTTAATATGATGTATAACACTTGAAGATAGCACTTTTAACGACAAAGATATCTAACAAGCAACAAAAAGTCCGCAAACTGATTATGTCCAAATACCTGCAAAATTCAGAATTAAAATATTGAGCTATAGCAAAAATAGTTGGTGCATCAGAAAAAACTGTCTACGGTTATTTATAATTATAAGAAGGGTCTACCTGTTTCACGAAAAAAAGGTTCAGGCAGAAAACCAGAATTTTCTAACCCAAAGGTAGCGACGAAGGTGAAGCACCTTTTTAAGCAAAATCCCAACGCCTGAGTGCGAGATATGCCGGCTAGAGCAGATACATCAAAATTTACTGTACAAAGGAGAAAAGTAAGCTAAAGACACACAGAGTTCAAAAAGTACCAGACCGTTCTGATGAAAAGCAGTTAATGGCTCAGATGTGAGCCCGAAAATTGAATGAAAGGTACCTGACTAAATTTGATTCCGGTGTTATGGAAGACGAAACTTACGTTAAAGCTGATTTTAAGCAGCTACCTGGGCACGAATATTTTGCATTACCAAAAAAGGGGCATGTGTAGTATATTTAAAGAAAAAAAAAATTTTGAAATTTCCAAAGCAATGTACGGTTTGGCAGGCCATATGCACCTGTGGTCTCAGAAGCAAATTTTTTGTTACGCAAGGCACAATCCATTCCAAAGTTTATATAGACGAGTGCCTCGAAAAACGTCTTTTACTATTTATTCGTGCACATGAGGGTACCGTGATGTTCGGGCCAAATTTAGCAACCTCTCATTACTCTAAAGCTACAATGGAATGGTATGCAAGTAAAAAAGATAATTTCGTCCCAAAAATAGCAAATCCGCCCAACTGCCCAGAGCTTCGCCCAACTGAAAGATATTGGGCTCTAATGAAATAAGATTTTCGAAGGAGTGGTAAGACTGCGAAAAATCCACAAGACTTCAGACTTAAGTGGAAAAAATCTGACCATACTGTCGATGATACGACTGGACAAAATTTAATGAAGGGCGTTACGAAAAAAGTAAAAAATTGTTACTTAGTTTTTAGTTATTTATATTCTGAACACTAGCCATTATTAATAAAAAACGAAAAAAGAACAAAAAAATTACTGGGTATTTTTTTATAACTGAAAAACAAAGCTCAAGTTTTTTCAGGGACAGTCCTTAGTTGCAGGAATGAGTGATAAATTGACAATGTTTTGGAAATGCTTCATACGTTCTTTATTAGCATTATGAGTAACTTGAACATGAACTTTTAAATAATAGATACAAAGTAACTCCAAAAATGTAACGGGTGCGCTATTATACTAATTTTATACTAAAAAATAAAGCAAAAAGAATTAAAATAAAATATGTGATGAAGATTTTGTGTCCATTACTAATTTTAAAGCTGCATAGCTACAAGCAATGCATCGATTAATTTACAAAATTTTTTATGTCTACAATTTTTATTTTTCGTAAAGTGGGCAGTTAATCTGGAAGTGTCAATATATCATATAATTGCTGCTTGATATTTTTCTTCATTTTACGGTATTATAAAATTTATAAAGATTCATTTTTGCGGTATGAGCAATTTTATAAAACTTTAAATCTTATCAACGCCCTCCAATCGAAAATTAATTGCTTGAACAATAAAAAAACCTTAAGCTATTTTATGAAATTCATGAAAAATGCACTCAAAGAAATTCCTATTCTAAAGGGTTTTTTTCGAAAAGCATGTTTTTTTTAAACATTCAGCCTTATTATGAGTTTCTCCCGAACAACAATTCGCATAGGGTTTTTTTTGTTCTTTCAACTAATAATTTTAATTTTTGAAGGCTCAAACTACTTAAATTCATAAATGTAGGAAACTTAATAAAACTGTCATTTTAAATTAATTGAAGTAAAATATTGCTCCAACATGAGAAATTAACTGTGCACTGCCCATTTTTTCCTCGTGGAAGACAGCTACGAAAAATGTGGTTACAATAATTTCAATTCTGGACCGACACAACCTATGGTCTCAGTTGGCTTGAAAGAAATAATTGATGTGTTGCAGAAAAAGATTTGCGTAGTGTGAATTAAAATTTAGTACAGCCATGATTCCTTTTAACTTATTTTTAAAGATTTCTAAAAGCACGATTTATATATTTTTTCTACTAATAAACTCAGATTTTGAACTAAAAAAATTACATATCTGGCCTAGCAGAAAAGAAAATAACGAATACAGCAGTTGTTGGAGTTTGGCATACCGGTTAACTAACTCAGTTGTAAAGTTATGCACAAAACTTCAGAGTTACAACTTTGAGATAAGTAGTTGTAATCAGCAATATGATTTCTGAAATACATACTAAATGAATATAACTATGTAATAAGATAAGCATCAAAAAAGAACTTCGATTATTTTATTACGACCTCCACAAATTATTATCATCGGTGTAAAATTCTTATTAAAAGAGCTATTCTCTGCTGTAAAGGTTGGTGTAAGGTTTTTTCAGAATCGAATAAATAATTTTTAGAAAACATTGGAATTATCACTTAAAATTTTAGGTCCCTTATTTGTAACGACCTGAAATGGTTTGAAATATTTGAAAGCGACTTTACATTTCCATTATTTCTTAAGCGTATTCAGTAAATAGGAAAATATCTTATCATGATTTTTGTCAAAAAATTGTGAAAATGACTTAACATTAATGAATACATGAGTGGATGAAGTTCCCATGTTATATATCTCTCAATTTGCGTCTTATGGTCAAGAAATGTCGAAGCCGCGCAGTCTTATCTTAAAAATTTTAGTAATGCGGAAAAAGATCTTATGCTTCATAGTTAATGTATGAAAGAAAACGTTAATTCTCATTTCTGGAAAATTTTCTATACTGCCAAGGTACACACTTACATACATAAACACAAGTCGACAAAATTTCGGGAATCCACAAAAGAAGAAGTGGATAACTTTACCTGCTTGGGCAGCGTAATGACACATGCTGGAATCAACACTGCGGAAGGTAACTTCGCTAAGCTGTCTTTTTGGTCAGCGACAACGAAACTCAAAATCTTTGAGTCAAACGTAAAGCCAGTATTTTGTTACGGCTGTGAAACGCGGCTAACCAACAGCGCGCTGCCACACAATTTACAATTATACAACAACAAAGTCAGATGCTGTCAAGATGATTTTCATTCAAATCAAAGAGCGTGAGTGGAAGTGGATTGAGACCACGTTGCCGAAATCACCAGCCAAAGTCTGTTGGAGCGGAATTATCAGGGTAGCAGAAAACGCAACCCACCTTCTTAAATTATCGTGGAAACGTTCGCTCGAGTAGGAAATAGGTTAAATGGGGATGTTGGAGAGAATGGAAGGCACTCGCTACTGATCGTACACGATAGAAGATTTTTGTGGAGGCCTTATGTTTTTTGAGGAGATAAGGGATTAAAAATTAAAATCAGCTTTTTTTAATAATTTAAATCGACTTGAATTCATAAAATAATTTAATATCTATATTTAGTGGAATAATCTTTAGGTGAAACCACCAGACCGCGACCTTTTCGCGCTCCGCGATACACTGTCTCTACGATGTCGATCATCTCTTGCTTATCTTCCAAAGGCCAATTTATTTTATTGTTATTACCAGTGCCCAAATCAATCATTATGTGTTTATTGCGAAAGAAAAACATGACTGTGCAGGGATCATATAATTCATACATTTTATTGAAGTCGGGCACCTCAGTGATGTCCACCAAATAGATTACGGCAAAGTTTTTCACCTTCTCCGCAATGCTATACATAACCTCGTCCATTTTCATGCATGCCGGGTCCCAATCGTGACCAAAACGTATAACCTTAAAAAACGAAATTTTTTGGAATTCTTTTGGCTCAGCAAGTCGATTTGACAAACTTACGACAACGCGATCTTCCTCCGAAAGAATGGCTTGGTCCACCTGCCAACCATTGTGTAAATGCGGTAGCATATACGACATTTTGTTGTTTTTATTAAAAGTTTACTTAAGTTAGTTTAATATTATTCCTAAATTTTATACGTTTATAAACGTTGATAGTAAATAAATCAAGAAAAGTGTCACTACAACTGGCAGCTGCCAGATTTGAGAATGCTACCATATGTTACCGAAATTTTAATAAAGGTGCTAAGGGGATTGTTTAGGTGTGTACTCTAGAAGAATATGAATATTCTTTGGGTAAAACTGTATGCAATGTATTTTGATGGCTCAGAGTACAACGAGAAGTTTGACATAAAATATAAGATATCGAGAACGTAGTGTAAGCGATAAAGAAAAATCAGTTATAATAAACTTCTGTGAGATTAACAAAAAAATCAAAGCTCTAATTTTAAGTAAATTTCGTCTGTTAATGACAATTTCAGGTTTTATTGAATTTTAAAACCGAAATAAACTTGTCAATATTGCACATATTGCATATTTAATAAAACGCATATTTTTGCACGCAAGTTTTTGAACAAAAAAACATCAGATTAGCAGAGTGTAAATATGGCCAATATTAAGTTCTAAGCTCATTAGGTGCTAGATGCGAGCGCGAGAAAAAACAAACGAAGAAAACAGGATTTTTTATACGTTAAAGCAGGATTACCAATGGAAGCTCAATGAAAGCTCTACTGCACATCTTGCCCTGACGTATAAGAAAATAAAATATTGCCATCTCGCACCCAATGTGCTCAGAGCTTTACGATAATAACATATGCTCATTTTTAATGTTGTGTGAGCTTAGTGGCCACTGCACAAAGTGATGAATTTGTTCGAGTTTTAGAATACCATAGTGATATTTTCGTGAGATGGCACCTTAATTTTTAATGTTATTTTGGATGTCCCACACTGAACATACGCTTCAAATACTCTTGGCTGTCACTTTAAATGTTCACTGTCGGTGCACGACACCATTCTTTCCAAAAACCGTGGTTTTACCAAACAACCAACACGTTGCAATTTTGCGTTATTTTAAAAGCAGGGATTCGTGTTGAATAAAGCGAATTCACTAAAATAAATTAAACCAAATAAAGCAGAAGTACATGAAATAAGAATGGTAAGTGAAGTCAACCAACATTCTTTGTAAAAAATGGGAAGAATTGCAAAAAATAGGAGCAACTATGAATATTAGCCTTAGGGTTGGAAGTATTCTTAGTTGATTTAAACTTGAAATAGAAGTGAACATATGACCGACAAAAAATGATGCAATACCGGAAAGCCACATGCAATGCAAATATGAAGTACAAAGTTTAATTAAATTCTAATATGTGGTCTCGTTTATAGGCTAACGTGGAACGGAAGGGTACTTTCAAAGTAGAATATCTGCAAAAAATTGAACGTGAGGTGCAACAACGTTGGGAGACGGAAAAAGTGCATGAAGTTGACGCACCAGTGGAATCACGAAAATCGCTAGATGACAAGTTTTTTGTAACCTTTCCATTTCCCTATATGAATGGAAGGCTACATTTGGGACACACGTTTTCTCTCTCTAAGGCTGAATTTGCGGTGCGCTATCACCGTTTAAAAGGGCGTCGTGTATTATGGCCATTTGGCTTCCATTGTACCGGAATGCCAATTAAAGCATGTGCTGATAAGTTGAAAAGAGAAATGGAGGATTTTGGCTATCCACCAAAATTTCCAGCTACCGATGACAATACTACGCCAACAGCGCAAGAAACTACAGGCAATGCTCCAAAAGATAAGTCAAAAGGTAAAAAAAGTAAAGCAGTCGCAAAGACTGGTGCAGCCAAGTATCAATGGCAAATTATGCAAAGTCTTGGTCTACAAGATGAGGAAATTAAACTGTTTGCGAGCGCTGACCATTGGCTGAACTATTTTCCACCTTTGGCTATAAGTGATCTTAAGCGTATTGGTGTTCATGTATGTATTTCAGTTCTTTTTTTTCTTATACTTAATATAAAAATTTACTTTTGGATAAAACAGGTTGATTGGCGTCGTACTTTCGTCACCACTGATGTGAATCCCTACTTTGATTCCTTTGTTCGTTGGCAGTTTCTGCATTTAAAGAATCGCGGTAAGATCATGTATGGCAAGCGTTATACCATCTATTCGCCAAAGGATGGTCAACCTTGTATGGATCATGATCGTTCAACAGGTGAGGGTGTTGGTCCACAGGAGTATACGCTTATAAAAATGAAAGTCCTGGAAAAGCCTGCTAAATTGAGGTAAAGTTCTTAAAACATTTTTCTGTTATAATCCTTTTGCAAAACCGCGTATAAAAATTGAGTGTTGTAGTTAGCGATGAATTGTTACTCAATTCCAGTGCACGTTTTTCAGTTTAAATGGCGATACATATATTTTAATTAACTTAAAACAATAATTAAAATATTAAACTTAAAGCGTAAATTACTTATTGAAATAGTAATAAAGGCAGCGTGCAATTGGGAAAAGAATTAATTGGTTTGTTAGTGGCTTTTCTTGGAGTTTCAAGAACACGTTCTCTGACGCTCACACCCCGATTATACAAATCAAATAAGAATTTCATGAACCTTTAGATATAGAATTCAAAAAATAATCTCTGTTTCGAAACTTTTGTCTTATAAACATTCTTTACACATTTGCGAGAATAAAACCGACAAGGACGGGCAAAATTATCAAATAATTAATATAGTGAAAGGCGATCAGATAAGGAACGTTGGTTGCGATTTTAAAGCTTTAGCCTAAGTCAACTTAGAAGTTAAATCAATTTTCATCTCGTCATATTTATGATTTTGAGCGAATTTTCGGCACATTCATTTTTTTGACATAAAAAAAATATATATGTTCAAGATATTTATTTTGAGAAACATTTTTATAATTAAAAAAACTAATGTTTAAACTACATAGTTTGTTTAAATAAAATTGTTTATTTATATTTGGTGATCTCTTAATTGTCCAGTGTATAAGAAACTTTTATTTACTTATTTTATTTTTAGCGCTGTCAAGTTACCCGTCTACTTGGTTGCGGCCACACTCCGTCCAGAGACAATGTACGGCCAAACAAATTGCTGGTTACACCCAGATATTAAATACATAGCTTGGAAAAATACACGATCCGATGAGATCTGGATTAGCACACGTCGTGCAGCGCTTAACATGAGCTATCAGGGATTTACTGTAGTCGAAAGTCATATAGAAGAAATTGTCGAATTAACAGGCCATGAGCTTTTAGGACTCCCATTGTCAGCGCCATTGACAACACATAAGATTATCTACACCCTACCTATGCTTTCAATCAAAGAGGATAAAGGAACTGGTGTTGTAACGTCTGTACCCTCAGATTCACCTGATGATTATGCTGCAATGGTGGACCTTCAGAAGAAAGAGGCTTTCCGTCAGAAGTATGGCATTAAAGATGAAATGATTATGCCATACTCACCAATACCTATTATTGAAGTGCCTTCCTTAGGCAATTTGTGTGCTGTGCACGCTTATGAAACACTAAAAATACAATCACAAAATGACAAGGATAAGTTGGCAGAGGCTAAAGAGTTGTGCTACTTGAAAGGTTTCTACGATGGCGTTTTATTGGTTGGCGAATTCGCTGGTAAAAAAGTTCAGGATATCAAAAAAGATGTACAGACTAAGCTGGTAAATGCGAAAGATGCGGAAATTTACTACGAACCAGAGAAAACTATAATTTCGCGTTCCGGTGATCAATGTGTTGTCGCACTCTGTAATCAATGGTATTTGAATTACGGCGAACCTGTGTGGCGAGCACAGGCCACTAAAATATTGCAAAATATGGAAACATATCACGACGAGGCTCGCAATAATTTTGAAGCTTGTCTGAATTGGTTGCATGAATACGCTTGTTCACGAACTTATGGTTTGGGCACAAAATTACCATGGGATGAACAATGGTTAATTGAATCACTCTCTGATTCTACAATTTATATGGCGTTTTATACTGTAGTACATTTACTGCAAGGTGGTTCATTTAAGGGCGAAAAACCAAGTCCACTAGGTAATTTGACTAAAGTAAGCCCAACGGAATGCAATGTAATATGTTAAAAATAAATGTTTAAACAAAAAATATGAAATTGGAGGAATACGAAAAAAAAACGTAAAGGTGTAATATCCTTTTGTAAAACTTAAGAGAAGTGAAGCGTATAAATTGCGAATATATTGCATATTTGTAGGGTGCTTATAAATTTTTATTCAGTTTATAATTCGAAAGAAACAATAATTAATTCCTTGTTTTCTTAGGTATCACTGCCAGCGAAATGAAACCTGAAGTTTGGGATTATGTTTTTTTTAAGGACACAGCACTGCCAAAAAGCACTAACATTCCAAAAGCATCCCTAGACATACTACGTCGTGAATTTGAATATTGGTATCCCATGGACTTGCGTGTCTCTGGAAAGGATCTCATACAGAATCATTTGACATTTTCGCTTTACAATCACGCTGCTATCTGGCCAAAAGATGAATCAAAATGGCCAAGAGGTATACGCGTCAATGGCCATTTACTATTGAACTCAGCAAAAATGTCAAAATCTGATGGTAATTTCCTTACACTGTATGAGGCTGTTGATAAATTTTCAGCAGATGGCATGCGTCTCTGCCTAGCTGATGCGGGCGATAGCGTTGAAGATGCCAACTTTGTAGTGAGCACGGCTGATGCTGGTATTTTACGTCTATATACTTTTATTGAATGGGTTAAAGAAATGCAAGCTTCACGTGCTATCTTGCGTAAGGGTAAAGCCAACACTTTCAACGATAAAGTATTCATTAGCGAAATGAGTCTGAAAACACAACAAACCGATGATAATTATAGAAAGATGCTCTTTAAAGAAGCGCTTCGTTCCGGTTTTTATGAGTTCCAAATTGCACGAGATAAATATCGTGAACTGTGTGGTGCTCATGGTATGCACCTAGATTTAGTATTCGAGTTTATACGCCGTCAAGCTTTGTTGATGGCCCCTATTTGTCCACATGTCGCTGAACATGTTTGGAGTCTTTTGGGTAATAAGGATTCAATTGTGCATGCACAATGGCCTAGTGTTGGTGAAATCATCGAAGTGGACATTTTATGTTCGGAATATCTTATGGAAGCAGCACATTCCTTCCGTTTGAATTTGAAAAATTTATTACAAGTTAAAGGTAAAGGTGGCAAGGAAAAGGCTGTTGATCCTGCAAGTGCTAAACCAAATCAAGCGATCGTTTGGGTAGCCAAAACATATCCACCGTGGCAATGTTGTGTGCTGGATACACTGCGTGAGTTATTTGTTAAATCGTCGAATGCTCTGCCTGATAATAAAATTATTTCGACGACACTGCATGCGAAGCAAGAATTGAAAAAGTATGTAAAACGTGTGATGCCTTTCGCACAAATGATACGTGAAAAAGTCGAAGGTGGTAAAGGTGTAGCCGCATTGGCTGTGAATTTAGAATTTGATGAAGGTCAAGTTCTGATGGACAATTTAGAATATTTGAAGCATACACTGGATGTAAGTGTCATACAATGTATAAAGGGTAATCCAATAGGTGTGATTAAACTTCTGATAGGGATTGCTAATGAACATATGTTGATAAACAGACATGGTGAGGGTACACTAAATTTGTAGTGTATATTTCACTACCACTAAAGGGATATAGTTTTCGTTCAACTAAAAAACTGACAAAATCTTCACTTCAACAAAAATTTAGTGAACACTATTTACTACCACGAAAACTAAAAAATTTTATCATGCTTGTTGGATAACACTTTCTTATATTGGTAAAATTAGTAGAACTATATTCTTAAACTAATTTTATTGTTTAAATTGAAATTACTAAAATATAATTATAAATAAATCTTATAGCTTGAAAAATTAGAAATCAAATACACCGATGATCCATTGGCACCTGAAAAAACACGCGAAGAGGTGCGTCCAGGTGCTCCATTTATTGCATTCATAATTGCACCATATGTGAGTGTCATGTGTGCAAACCCAATTGAACGCTCTGGACTTTTTACAGTGCAAACAATTATCTCCGAAGGTGATACCGTGCGCTCGCTGCAAGAAAGGTTGTCCAAAGTAATTGGATTAAAAGGTATGAACAATTTATTTATCAACTGTGCATATTAACAAATATTTTATAATTTCAGCTGATATGTCTTCGCTTAAAATTTGGCATTACAACGATCCTGTATTAGGACCGCGCCAAATACCAGAATTTCGGAATTACAAAAATGGCAAAACTCAACTAACAGAAGGTCATTTTATTGTGAATGTAGAAAAGAAAAAAGTTGCAGTTAACGTTGATGACAAAGTTGTTGATGTGGGCAGTCATTTTATTTATGTAGTCGAATAAGTTATTGAACAAAACTTTTTTCTTTTATTTTCTGTAATTTCGCTGCTTTCTTTATTTGCTCATGAAATGTTAATGCACATTGGTCTGATTTATTTATATTTTTCAAAATCACCCATTTCTTTTGAAAGTATTTAAAACTTTTACAAATCAAAAATTCTATTGTGCAAAGCACAATTAAAAAATAAACAAAACACAGATTTTGCATATTAATTTCGTTGACATTAAACCCTCATTTTTACTATAAAAAGAAATATTAGCGTTGTTTTACATTTTAAAGTTCTGTTCAAGGCGGCACTGTTGTATTTTCAAGTGCATACTTAACATAGTTTTTATTCAGTTTATTTTAATTTGATAAGCAGCTACCTCGTAATGTTAACTGTTTATATTGTGTTAATCTTTGTTTACATTTAATTCACTTTTATTTTCTAATATTTGATTTGAATTAAATCTACTCTAGCGTTGTCTGGTATCACTTGAAGTTTTTTTTTTTACTTTTGGTTTGGAAGGGTGCTTAAGTGTTTTATAATCAGTACTATTTTATGATCTCTACGTCGAGTTATTTGGTATTTAAGTCAAGTGTTTTGGTTTTAACTACATTGGTCTAATTATGCTTCAAAGCCATCCGACATTGATAAGCTTGCGACATATAATTACTACCACGATTTCGCGCAATGGGCGGTCAGTAGTGTTGTATTGCCTGGAATCTCCTATAAAAAGCGTTAACTTTTGCTAACTTTAAGTTAGTTCCTCAGAACATTTGTGCTACGTTAACGTGTTGGAATAAGCAATTTAGTTTTGTTGTAAAATATGTGGTTCAGTTTGATGCTCGCAGTTCTTATACATCTGTTTTGTGCTTCACAGGTGCAAGCTGGCGGTTGGTGTACTTATTTAAATATAAGAAAGATTTAAGACAGTGATGGCATTTGCGGTACACTTGTACTCTTTTTCAGTAAATTCGAGAAATCATAGTACACTCGGTACAATGGGCGAATACATTTGGCGCATTTTCAGTACATTTTCGATACGTTTGAACATTTTTCAGTTCTCTTTGCAGTCCAGTTACCTTTTTTTAGTAAATTTTATACGTGTAAAAAAAATCAAATTACTTTTTTTTTGTTTAAGAAAATTTTTGTAACTTTCGGTATCTATGACATAAAACCGCTCTAAAAAGTTCATTCCAAGCCTCTATCCAGTACATTTCCACAAAACCCATATGCCACCACTGATATAAAATAACTTCTAGTGCATTTATTTTGATTTTTAAATATTCACTTTTCCGAAGAACGACAAAAAAAATTAAAAAATTATGTTTTTGATTCTGTAAAAACTATTTTTTTTTTAGTTTTTACTGTACTTTAAATCAAAAAAATATATGTATGCATGCGTATGTATATACATTAGGGTGACTCAAAGCTTTTTTTTGTTTGGTTCATTTCCTTAAGAAATCGTTCAAATTAAAAAATTTCCTCTTTAATTATTGGGTATCTTCAAAAAGAATCACTTAGAATGTTCTGAACAATCGAGTCGTAGGGGAATATCGCACTAAGATAATGGACGTAAAAAAACCTTTGCATTCACGTGAAATCGTTCAAAATTTTCTATCCTCCTATACTCTTCAAATGCAATTTTTATTACAAAAATTTTACTAAAATCCCCAGCATGTCTCATTCCCATACCAGTTCTATATAGTGTCTCAGAACGCCCGCGACTTGATGGACGCATTGTGGGCGGTAATAGAATCAACATAACCGATGCACCACATCAAATTTCACTACAGACAACTGGACACATCTGTGGTGGTTCAATCATATCACCCAAGTGGATCCTAACTGCAGCGCATTGTACAGCGTACGTTTGTGTGATATCTTTCTGATCTCCATATTGATCAATAATTTTTATTTCATTTCAATAGTGGCAAAACTGCTGATCGGCTTAATGTGCGCTTTGGCAGCTCTGAAGCAGCACGTGGTGGTGAATTACATAAAATTGTTAAAATTGTACAACACGAAAAGTTCAATTATTCCAATGTTGATTTCGACTACTCCTTGCTGGAGCTAGCAGAGCCAATGGCATTTGATGCGAACAAGCAACCGGTGAAGCTGCCGGATCTAAAAGATCAATTTATGGATGGTGACCTATGCTTTGTTACCGGCTGGGGCAACACACAGAATAATGATGAAACACGCGAGTGGCTGCGTCAGGCAGAGGTGCCGTTATTTAATCAGGAACTTTGTTCAAAAAAATATCAAGAATATGGTGGCATTACGGAACGTATGATATGTGCTGGTTATCTTGAGGGTGGTAAAGATGCTTGTCAAGGTGATTCTGGTGGTCCGTTGGTGAACGAAGCTGGTGTCCTTGTCGGTGTTGTCTCTTGGGGTTACGGTTGTGCAAAGCCTGATTATCCTGGTGTGTATTCGAGAGTATCATATGTACGTGAGTGGATCAAGGAACACAGTGGTGTATAATGGTGCGAAGCAACAATATAAACGAAAGCTTAACGTAAAAATTGATAAAACACATAAAAACAATAAATACCAAATATTTCATTTCATAAATTTTTTCTTAAAGTTTACTGCAGTAACCAAACTGATAACGAGAACAAAAATTTAACAAACCTTTGAATCATTAAGAAAAATTTTGGAAAATTCACCATTTTAAAAAACATTTTTTGTTGTTCAAGTATTTCCATATCAGCTCAATTTTGCTAAACACGTTTAATTTTTAGCCAGCAATTAAATTATATCCCATTTCTTATCACTCAACTAAAAACATTGAGTTTTAGTAGCTCAAGTCAGACAAATTCAGAATTATATTTTTACTGATCAAGTAATTTTTTCACCGATAAACAAATTATATCATCGTTCCACTTATAGTATGTACCATTTTCTATGTTTTTCCGATAGATTGATTAGCTGCTTAAATGATTTTTTCAACGATCATAATATAATTTAAGCGACTGATTGATTTATTTCCTTCATTTTGATACTAAAAACATTTGCGTGGCACCATGAGGCCGCGAGCCACTTTTGGTCGTCGGAAGTCATGTTGGCCCGCGAAGCTAAATCAAATAAACATAAAAAACAACACCAAGACATAAAATCAAAAATATCTGCACAACAAAAGATGTTAACCAGAGCAGGTTCAAAGTTAACATGTTCTGTCAAATGTAGAAGCTATATACAGATAGTAAAATGCCTATGGAATGTTTGGAGAGCGTCGTTAAAATTCGGTATCAACAAAAGAAGAAGGACATCTCAAACAAGTCTATCTATGGACAGACTATTACCAAACGTGTAGACGGCATTGGAAAACATTGAAGATAATTTGAAATGACAAGCATTCGAGTCTAGCATTGGGTGAGAGCACAAATATGGCAGATACAGCCCAACTGCCAATTTTTATGAGGGATGTTGATGCCCATTTAAAAATACACAAAAATTAGCGCCACAGTATCCACTTTACCACACTAATAAGTCACAAGATTTTTAGAAGCAGTCCCATTGACATTACATTACATTCATTGCATTACATCTTCAAAAAAATAAATATACCCATAAACCAGTCAAACGTTTCACCACGATCTCAATTGCTAGGATGATACGATGTGGTCGAATCTATAGCACACATGCCTGTTTACTTTAAATAAAGAAAAATTAGGCCACGGCTTAGCTGGAAATATTATTTGTGAAATCTGGTCCGAATACTGAAAAGGTTGGCCACCTCTGCTATAGCTCTTACAGTCTCTGAATGAGAATTACTTATATATATCTACATAAATATGGGAATTTCACGCTAAATCAGACACCATTTTGTTTTAGCATCTCTAATTTTTTGAAAATGACCGATTTGGTGTAGAATGCTCCACAAACACATATATGTGCATATATGTTATAAAAGGAAGTCGTATGATGAACATCAAGATTGTTGAGAACCGTTTTCCCCTTGAACTAGGTCAACATATTGTTGAATTAATACTCGGCACAAAAGATGAAATCTAAGGAATGCCCCATGGATGGGTAATTGAACCATCATATGAAAGTTAAGGTGTTGCTCCATAAAGAAAAAATAGTCCTACAAAACGAAAAAGGAATAAATGACACGCCAAATTTTCAGGAATGATTTCGTCGAAGGTTGTCGTTATTGAGAAAATTCCTTTATATTGAAAATAATGAAAAAATAACTACAAATTTAGCAACAATTTAAGTACTTTAAAGATTGATTGATTTAATGCTGGCAAAAAAAAAACAAACAAACAAACGAAAGAAAAATCTTATACAAATTTTCTGTAGCACGTTTTACTCCGATTTTCATGCATGTTACCTTCACGCAGCCAACACGAGACCATTGACATTTGTAACCATTGCCGCACTTATGTACGTACGACTTCTTCAAGCGCAGGCCCAAAAAATATTTGCTGCCTCTTGCGGAAGAAAAATTTCATGCATACAGCAAACTTGATGAGTAGATAAAACCGTCTTCTATGTTTAAATTACATAAATCTGTTTTCAATTGCGGTTTCTACTCCGATTATATGCATTTCCGCTCTATTATATTTAAAGGCTGATCCAACTTAAGTTTTCGTACATTTTTCAAAAATAAATACAAGTTTCCGGAATTATTAAAATATTATTTTTATTGATGTATTCATTACTTATGAAAAATAATATCAATCACATGACATCTCAACCTATAGCAGCAGTCGATCCTTTCGAGGTTATCTTTAATGAACATTTAAAAAAAAAAGTTCAACGGCGCAAACAGTTTATGTTACCAATACGTAAAATAAGACGACTTGCACACTTTTCATGTAAAACAGCCAAGTTGTGCCGCTATACTCAAACCACATGTTGCACGTTAATATTTTCCAGTCCTAGCGAAAGATATTCGGTTATTATGCACTTATTGCGCTCTCTATTGACTGTTACAGACCGATCTTCATTGTTTTCGAAAAAGTATCAACCAATAACGCAGTCTGATCCTATTGCGCTCCATTAAGTCACTTTTTGGAAACATAATGACATATCCTAAATAAAATATACGCAGAGAGCTGAATATGATACTCATAATAAAAAAAAATATACTTCGGAAAATCAGTATCAACTTCCTGCTGTCCCAGTGATACTTTTTGAGATATAGCCATCGGAGGTTACAGACATATTTTTTTTTTCCAAAATTATTATAGAACTTACTAAGCCTTTTTAGTATAGTAATTTGTATGCAAAAGTCGGCAATATATTAGCTACTTTCGCAGTAAATCAGCTGAACAAAAAGTACTCGTAATTCGTAACAAAAATGTCAGATGTTGAAGTTTCAATAATCTAACAACTGGTCTGAAACTTAATATTTCTTTTACGCAAGAAATATTTGTGCGATTACAATATTTTTTTTTTATGAAAAATTCATCATACAAGCGGGCAACATCATCTGTAGTGAGTGACATTTATATGGGAGGGTTTGAAATGGAATCCTGACTTAGAAAGACAGTGGGTACTCGTACGCTATTGAAAATCAAAAATCATTAAATTTGTAAAAGGTTATAACTGAAAGTGATGGATAAAAAAAAATATCCAAAACAGTGATGCAGTGATATCAGAACTAAAAATAATTAGAATACGTCAATTCTATTCAAAATATTTTCACTACCTAAAGCCTGATGCTGTATGGCTATCGTCCTCTTTGGCTTTACCCTAAATGCGGCCCTGTTTTTAAAACATCACGCAACATGCCGCCACATGTAGTAACGACAGCTCAGCTCAGCTGCTATGCCAAGTGGTTTCAACTGCTTTTTTCTTGAGCTTCCTAAATTGATGTATGCGACTGATGCTAGGAATCTGCACGAGTGTAATTGCACTTTGACACAGAGCATTGAATGTCATTGTCAAGTGCAAATGCCAATTGTAGGTAGGGTGGTATGACTACAACGCATCTCTTAATCAAACGTAAAACTATAGTGCAACAAGTTGGAAAATTCCGTGAGGCACGTTATTGACTTATTGATGACGTAAAACGGTTTTTAATTAAAACTATTTTTAAATTTTATCCAAGCAAAAGCTCATGTTGAAAAGCGTGTTTTGCGAAATGTAAGCGGATGCTTAATGTAATGATGATGATAACGTATTTTCAATTAAAATAAGAATGTATTGACTAAATCAGTTGATTTATTTGACAGTTTCTCTAAGCACAAGAACTTCTTTCGAAAATTTTAATTTTTATATTATTTGAGAGATAGACGGTGAATGTAGTGCAGTTAAAGTATCTTCCTCATACGCTTCAGAATTAAAACGGATAACAATTCTGATTAAAATAAAACGAAATCGTAAATTTTGTTATTCCATTACGTAATATCTTACATTGAAATGTTTTCCAGTCTTGGTAAAGTGGAAGCAGTTGTTTTCCAATGTATTGACTTGAAATTTCTTCTGTCCTAAACAATTTCGAAAAACAACAAGTATGCTCCGGTTCATGAAGGCCGAATGATATATGTATTAACTAAGGCAGCCAAGCTGCCATGCTGCTGTTATGACTACACTGGCTCTTATGTTGGTTTCGATCTAACGGCAAACTATTGATACCTGGAAGCTCAACAATATTTTTCGTAAAGCCATCATTATAGATACGTTTGATGAAACCGTTTACCTTGTAGCTGTCCTAAAAAAATATGCAAATTTAAATTTTTTCTGTAATACAGGGTCGATGAGTCGATTTAGCCATGTCCGTCTGTCTGTCTGTGGAAATCACAATCACGGGAAAGCCATGCAAGATTAGAGGATGAAATTCGATACCAAGTCTACATTTTCAATCAAAGTTCATGATTATTGACGACATCGGTTTCCGGACACGCCTACCAGCCATATAATTAAAATATGTATAAAGCTGTATTAAGGTAGCTCTCAATTTCTCAAAAATACTAGGAATAGTCTGCAAAAGCTCTGAACAAAATATTTCGACAACAGAATTAAGAGTGATATATGCGAGTATATATTTAAAGTGTAATTAAATATGAATGCATAAATTAATTTATTTTGCAATGACGCGATTAGATGTTTCAATTAAATGATGCAAAAAGCAACAACACCATCTGTTGGTTACATAAGTAAATTCAAAACAAAATAACTTTTATTGTTAATATACATTGTTTGTTATACAAGATACTATTAGGGAACACGCAAATCATTTTTAGTTAGTAAAATAATTATTTTTGCTGGAAAAATTATGTTATAAGCAGCCTTCGCAAGGCCTCACTAGTCGAAATAATGCTAATAAAAAACTATTAAATTATCTTACTTGCTGTGTATTGATGATTGTAGTCCTGAAAAGTAACTTTGAACGAGATAGCTGTCATAACCCAACAAAAATCTTTTAAGCATTCACCTATTATAACATAAAATGACCTTGACTTGTGGCATCAAAATGAGCACGATTTTCATTTATCTTGATTCGAAGCCAAAATCGAGATAAACCAATAATTTGCCATACAAATTTAACGCTAAAAAAGTTCGCTCTCTTGTCGATTGCAAATGTACCAGTATAAATGAATTGTGAGGGCTGTTAAATTTTCCTACTTACGTCAAAAACTCAAAATCAAATAGACAGAAAATAAAATCTCACAACTCTTTTGTGTTAAAGAGTAATTTTATTTATTAAAATTAGTTCAATTATCAGAGTAGTTGATGCACCCAGTGTCAAACGAAAACGAGTCTGCTAATGTCATACAGCTATTTCAGCAAAAATCAGGTAATGTCAAAAAATAGAAAATATTAGCGAAAACGCGATAATGCCAATGTGAAAGCAATTTTAGTAATAGCGATACAAAATCCAGATATATAAAAATCAGGCTGATTTCGTTGATAGTGTAAATCGCTTATTTGACTAAAAATACACACTGTATTAAAACATCGCATGAGACTTAAAACGCACAGAAAACTAAAGATCCTCACAACGAAGGCCAAAATGTCATAACACCAAGAAGTTACTTGAGACTGAAAGTCACTTAAGTCTCAAAAAATAATTTTTCACTCAAAATCAAAAAGTCACACAAGATTAGAAAGCTGTACAATACTAAAAATTCGTATAAGACTAAAAATTCACATAAGACTCAAGTAGAAAAGTGCATAAGACTAAAAATTCGCTAAAACACTAACGTTCTGCGAACCGCTAAAGTCATCGCAGAATGACCTGATGTAGGGACCTCGCGAAGCAGCTTACACCTTCGAATTTTTCTCAGCCTATAATCGTTTCTGAATATTATCTAAAAGTGTTACCATTAAGTTTCGAGACAATACAACAATATCTCAATTACTTTAAAAGTTAGAATGCTTTAAGATCCTTTTTTGCGGAGGATATATTCCAAGAAAAAATTTTCTTAATTTGTTGCTCTACAGACGAGTATGTTTTTACTGATTTTTTGCCAATCAATGGAACCGAAAAAAACACCTTCGAATGTATATTTTTCACATTTTCAGCCACACGGCACGAATGGAATATTTTCTCGACGTTTTAGTAAGAACGCTTTTTTGTTAAATTTAAATTAAAAGGGAACAACTCTGTATCTGCAATTCACACATTTGATCTAAGAAGCTTGATACCACTACTAAAAACCATTGGCAAAAAATAAAAACATAAATCAAAAAAATTTCCAAAAAATCACCCTAATATATTGTGTTTCCAGTCATTTTTAACTCAAGACAATTTTCTTACTAAATATTGCGGTGAAGGTGAAGCATTGTACTGTACTTTTCTTATTAAACTCAGTTCCTTCACAACACACAATACTGCAGTTTATTTCGAAATTAGTCCATGATTCCGAAAACTAGAAAAATACAATTTCATGACATTTTTTTTCCATTGAATCGCAAAGATGCTCCAATATTGCATACATTCGTATAAAGTCGTTAGCACCGAAATTCAAAAGTACATATTAAGTATAAAGAATAACCAAATCAAAATAAAACGACAAAGTTAACCACTCTCGCAGCTCTTAAATGAATTCACTATAAAAAAAAAATAAACGCAAACAGCCGCTAAAAAATTATATGAAAAGCGCACTCAACAATAAAATCAAAACAAAAGTGTAATAAAAAAGAAAAAAATAACCGACTCCCACTCACCCGGCTCCCCACTACACAGTCACTGATTACACACCAATAGTCCGGTTGGCGCAGCACGTTGCGTGCACACGTGATAATTGGCCAAACTAAAGCTAAACATACCGCCACGACACTCAACACGCAGAACGTTTTCCATAACGTGCTATAAGCGAAAATGGGATAGCGACTTCAGAAGCTTTTGCCGGATGAGCTTTCATACGACCATGCAAATGCAATGTGAGCAATTGTATGAACTGCGGATGCAAATGTAATGAGAAACTTTGCGAAATACTTGATAGAACATTAACTGTTCGCAAGTCGTTGTGAGCGGATGTTGTTACGGTCTACAAGCAAATTCTAATTAAACAGAAAATAAATTTGAATTTCTTTGAATAAATAAAAAATTGACACAGTTAAAATTTGCATATTAAAGTAAAAAAACAAAAACCTAAACAAAATTGTTTTGAGTACACACTTTGTTAAAATTGTTATACAACGCATTATCGCATTACTAGCGCCGTGACGCGTGACGTAAAGACTTACTTGTAAGTGCAAGTGCAATATTAACAGCAACAATATTTAAAAAAAATGTGCTTAAAAACATTTGCCTGCAAGAGCGCAGCTTTGAAAACGTGACTTTGATGCACTCAAATTGCCCGCATTCAGTGACACCAATAACCGTATGCACTGTTTCCTTAACAATCAGCTAAGTTATAATTAATAATTATCACAAAGCTGTACATAACAATTTTGTGTGTTATTACGAAGATTTTATCAGAAGTGGTTTTGCTTTACATTACAAGAATCTATTAGTAAAAACTATAAGTTTTTTTAAAAAAAAAACATATTAAAAACACGTTGTAACTGCTGAGAGTACTAGAAACTGTCAAGCTCCTCCACAAAGAGAAAATTTTATAAAATTGAATATCAATTTTGCAGAATTTGAAAATTTCGTGCATTAGCTGAATAAAATTGGATTAACTATTATTACGTGAGTACGATTTTATATTATATTGTCTTACAGTACATATATGAAGGTATATAAGTATGTTAATTTGTATATTTTGTGCCAAGTGGTTACTGCAACAATTTTAGCAAACCAGCTACAGTGAAGAGAAAATGCCTAAAAATATGCTATAAAATATTGAAATTGTATATTCGATTGCAAATTGCAACGAAGTGGCCTGTGTTGTCCGGTGTTGCACACAGTGTACTTTTTGCTTGTTTTTTCTTGAAAAAATTTTAGAATTCTAGATAGGAAACACACAGAACAATAATTCAAGTGGCGTATGTAAGTACAAAGTGTTGCTCTGTAGAAGGAAATTACGATGTTACTACCTACCTAGAAAATGAAGAACAAAGTGTGGTCTACCCGCATTTTTATGAGGTTTTTCGCATCTATGAGATATGTATACCATTATTTTTTCTTTTAAAATATATTGCTAAATCTATATACACATCATACATACATATATAAAAATTGAGAATTCGCTGGGAACCATTAGATCATAGCTAGTCAAGGCACTGAAAGGAATTTGTATTATATTACGCGGGATGTTACGCCCTAATATAATAGAAAGATCATGTTCATCATATCTCATCAATTATATAACGCAGATGAATGAGACTTCTTACAAATACGAACGTAAAAAGTACGACCAAAAGTAAGTTTGAATGAAAAAATTGGTTGTTGCCACGCTCCGATGTGAGGAAGAAACCGAAATTTTTTTTAACATGTCTCACAAGGAATTTTCATATTTCTCTTTTTTAAATGTTTCTAATGGTCTGTGGAAGGTTTTTAGCATAGTTTGGTTCGAAAAAAAGGTGATGCCATGTCTCCCATATAAGAAAAAAGTTGAAATTCAGCACATCTCATCAACTATTTGGCGCAGATGCATGAGACTTGGTACATACAGATATAAAAGGTACGGTTAAAAGTAAGTTTCAATGGCAAAATTAGGGCTTCTATAACAGAAACTTTTTATAATATATCTCACAACGGATTTTCGTACTTTTTTTTAAATGTTTCTTATGGTCTGTGGAAGATTCTTAGCATAGTTTGGCTTGGGAAGATATGAGTGATGCCAGGTACACCATATAAGAGAAATATCAAAGTCATCATATCTCATCTTCTTTTTGACACAGATGAAAGAGACTTGGTTCATATGTTATGTGTATAAAAGGTACGGTCAAAAGTAAGTTTTGATATAAATTTCAATCGCGCTAACATAATCTTGAGTCCAGACTTTCTTATACAAGGACTTCAATCAAATCAAATTCATCGCAAAGGAAATCTTTCAAAAGTTTTTAGTCAAGTTTATTTAATTTCGAGGAATTAAACTAAAAATAAAAATCACTGAGTATTCGTATTCCACTTTGATATAATTTGTTTCAAGAACTATTTGAATTGGAATTTTCGCAAATGTATTGAATTTAGAATTGGAATGTACTTTTTAGAGGTGACCGTATTTTTTTCTGACACACTGTTATGTGATTTCTTTAACTTATCAATGAAACTTACGTGTTGGTAAACAAACACGGAAGACTATATTTTACAAATCTATCAAGCTGTTAGAAATGTACTAAATCGAGACTAATAATAAAAAATTTCAAGATGATCACGAATCACAGTGGAGGCATACCATAGAAAACCGCTATAGTTTCAGACTATCAAAAATGCTAGGCTTGAAACTTAACGTTGAAAGACCAATTGCTGCATACAATCAAAAGATGCAACGACAAATCCGAATGTTTTTTTTTTAATAGCTCTGCTAAGAATTCTCTCTATCTATGTGTGCCGAAATAGTTTTCAAGAATTATCGCCAATTACTTGATTCATTTGAAAATAAATAGCAAAAAAAAATAAAAAAATTTTAAATGACTAGAGCCATAAAAACAGCAGAAGACTATCAACTACGAATAGCACCAATTGGAGCGAGCGGACTTATAGTTTTGTAAAACAAAAAATGTTGCATGTAAATCAACTTACGAAACAATTTATGTGTGCATTTCAATTAGCAAACGTATACCATCCAACAAAAATTGTCATTGATTAGCATAAAAGAACTATCTACAGTTTGCAATAAGAAAAATTCATTCAGAATGATTTCTTTAAATGTGCAAGTCAAATTAGAGAGCAAAAACAAACCAGAAAAAAGGAAAAAAATTCCTAAAATATTCGCACAATCCCCAATAACACTATCCATCCAAGTACATTCGAATATAACATAAAGTCGATCGAGCGATCGAAATCGAAGACATTTACATTTTCTCGACATTTTTCGTTAATTTATCATTCATTCAGATATCATTGTAGCTAAATATTTGTGCCTCAGAGTATTCCTATGTATTTGTTATTGTATTGTTCTAGCAATTTAGTGATCCCAATAAGCGCTGCAAATTTGCCGAATATTTGCCAAAACGCACAAGTTTGAAAATTTATCCGCTTCCAAACGCATAGTATATTTGCTATCAACGAATGTTACACACTTTCCGACGTCATCATCCAATTGAAGCTCATGTCTGAATTTATGGTCAGTTGAGAGCATTCGTGACAAAGTTCTTAGTAAAGTATGTAGTAGACTTCAGTTTAACTATTCAAAATATTAAAGGTGCCATAATTATTAATTTGTAATTGTTTTCGCAGAAGTCATATCTATTTGATAGCTTTTTCCATGCAATCAGATAAATGGTTGGCTTTAATTTGGTTTTGGGGAATAGAAGTAGCTCATACGATATGTTGTCTATAAGTAACTTGTACAATAATATTAAATGGCTATAATTTTTTTAAAAATATAGGTGAATTAAAAATCTCAGCACCATTTTAAAGCAAAAACTTTGAAATTAAAACTAATAAGAAAACTGACAGCATTTTTCTAGGGCATACAGACCTCGTAGTTGCGAATTAACAAAGAGTTTGCAATTAGACCTAACTTTAAACACAATTTTTAAGTGTGACTGCCATTTATGAAGTATTTTCATATAAACTTAAATTTTTCATAAGATTTTACGCGTTTTACTTTGCCCGTTCCGATGGCATTTCGGACAATTTTCTTTTTTAAATAAAAGTGCCCAAAAATGTCCGAAGTCCGGCCAAATTTGCATTTTCAATTTAAAATGTATAAGATTCCATCCATTTTTTATCACTTACGTAAAATCTTAAAATTGAACGATATACCTCCAATAATCATGTTTTGGGATAGATTATATTGCATACATCACATTTTATTTGACCATTTTCTTTTCTGACTGAATATGCCCATTCCATATTCTTTATGAAATAAACTTTTGAAGCAACGTGTATTGAGAATCCTTACAGCAGTAAAAATCTATTTCTGTGTCAGTAATTGAAATTCGCCTTCAAGGTAATAAAATCTGTGTCGTTACATTGGTCTTATACCATGTTAATCTATTTAAAGTTAACACAAACGTCTGTAAAAGCAACATTTTTTGTTTCCATGACAGTGACATAAAGAGCTGAAAAATTAAGAGAACTGATTGTACAACAGTTGGCATTTCTATGTGTCAGAGACATATCAAGAAAAGGTACACCTAAAGGGGTAGTAACCGTTAAATGTTAAAAAGCGTAGGAAGCCTGTATAAAACTTAGATGTTTTTATCATCATGCGTTAATATTAACAAAAGAAGTTGTTGCGCTAAGAAATTCATTCATTCTGTTAGATATGCTTCTCCTGGAACCACCGCAACCTATTTCGTCAATAGGCCGTCAATACTGCTTAATCTCGTCTCGATGCTTCGTGATCGCTGGTACTCGCACTTTCATTGCACATTGGTGTTCAATATGGGGGAGTTCGATCGACATTGATTGCAATGCTTGTTGTTTCGCACATGCTTAGTACGAGGCTCGACACAATAGAACACTCCCTCAAGGCGTTCGTCAATTTCCCAGGAAGTGTCTAGAAATAAGTATCCTCTTCGGTGAATGCTTTGTTTAATATACCCATGTCCATTAAATCAAAATGTCCATGCTAACGATCTATCCAGCCTGTGGGAGATTCCCATAAGGCTTCTGGTATTTTTGGTGGGTGTATTCTTTGAAAGATTCATGTTCATACGTTCGATCTACCCAACCCTTAATTTATAGAATCAGGATAAACGTCCTCTGATGTATTCCAACTTCGCTACCATTTCTGGAAGCTGTGTTGTAATTAATTTTATTTCTTTTAATTTAATTAGAAAAAAATTGGTATTATAATGAGAAAAAATATTGTTCCCTTACTTAAAGCTACCCGTGCAATAGTACGTACGCCACTGCATTTTGCATTAAACGTGAAATTCAGTTTCAATTGGATACATCGCACAGTTTACGCAACTGTCAAGTCACATGCCCCCACCACTTGTTGCCGACTGAATTGAGTGATTGACTGTACGTCAATACGCGTGTATTTGTGTACCATAAATGCGCATGTGAAAACTTTCCTTTTCGAAGAGGTGGATTTTACGATTGTGTGTGTTTTCCCGTGGGCTTCTTATGTTACTCTGATCAGTATTGTTCTCATCCTTGGTACTACGTATATCACGTTGAGCTGTAGGTAGTACACATACGCATTACATAAAGTGGGGAAGGTTTTGTTGGCATTTTGCTTTTTGCTCATAATTGTTGAGTGCACAAGCTTAATACAATAGTATACTGCAATGTGTATATTTTTGGATGCAGATTCTTCTTGAAACTTTTAATTATTTGTTGGATTTTGAATAAAAAGATATTTTTAATTATTACGAGAATAATTTGGTGCACATTTAATTTCACGCTTCGGACCAGTAAATTGGTTGCCTAGATTATGTGATTTCATAGATTTTGTCCTTTGCGGCTACGCAAAGTGACAAAGTCTATATGGGAAAATCGATTACGATTGATTGATTACATGCGTAATTGAAAATTTGAATTTTAGAATGGACCATGTTAGCTGCAGATTCGGCCAACATTTGAAAAATTGAATTTAAAACATTTTTTTTTAATCTTTGAAAGAAGTACCTCTAAATAAATCATTCTATAATATATGTACATACATTTGCTCAAATGTCAGACACAACGTATGCAATGCATGTGAAGCTTAGCCAAATCATCCATAAAATCAGCAGCAGCATTGCATTAATGTTACTGATATCATGTAGGAAAGGGTGAAGAATACGGAGTACTCAAACTTGGATTTACGTACTTATACAGATAGCAACAATAGCAATAGAGAAATTTCCGTATAGGACACACGCAGCTTCCTTAGCATGGTTGCACCATAGTAGCTTGCACGATGCTCCGATGACTGTTACAAATCTTTATTTTTAAATTTTCCATTGCGTGGGATTGTGGGATTTTCTATGACGGTCTTTTCAAAAGCGTGATGCGGTGATACACAGCAATACTCGGAGATTGTGCGTAATTGAGCATATTCAAGAAAATTTATATAAAGTTTAATGCAATATATGTAGAATATGATTAGGAAAAAAATATTGATTTAAACTGAAATTTACATTAACAAAACGCTGATTTGACTTTTATACATTTAAGTATTTGAATGTCCTGCTGGCGTAATGACTAATTGTCGTAGCTTATTTGGCAATCCAACAAATTTCGATATGTTAAAGCTAATCTTACTCTCACGTAAGCGAATCTCTCAAAAATCTTACTTTTTTCATTATTTTTTTTAGAAACAAAGCTTATTGACTTCTCGTCCTCAGCGTTTTGCCAAAATTCGGCCAAATGAGTACAGAAGACGAAGACAAAACAAAACTACAAACTTAATTTCAATTGATACAAAAGTGAAATATTAAACCTGTAATGGACTGGTTATTGGCATCACCGCAGATTCATAGCGCATTCTCATCTCTGGGCTCCCAAGAGGGAGATACCTACGTTGTGAGCCCAAACGCCCTAGGTAAGTACCATATATATACCAAGTACTCTTCATGTAGACTAACTGAAAAAATCTCCATTATACTTAAGCGATCTTGGAGGAAATCAACTATAAGCTCACGTATGAAGATCAAACACTTCGTACATTTCGACGTGCTATCGGCTTCGGTCAAAATGTACGAACTGATTTGATTCCACTTTTGGAAAATGCCAAGGATTACAATGTATTAGATTTGGTTATACGGATATTGGTCAATTTGACTGTTCCCGTTGAGTGCCTCTTTTCGGTGGACATAATGTATCGCACTGAGTTGGGACGTCATACTATGTTTGAGCTGAATAAACTATTGTATTCAAGCAAAGAAGCTTTTACAGATCCCAAAAGCACAAAGTCTGTCATTGAGTACATGAAACATATACTAGAGTCCGATACAAAGTTATCACCACAAAAGTGTGACCAAATCAACAATTGCTTATTGCTGCTACGCAATATACTGCATGTTCCAGAGACCAATGCCAATTTCATAATGCCATCGTCTCATCAGCAAAACAATGGCGCAATGGCGGCTTCAATGCAAAATGCCATACTCTGGAATCTATTTATACAGAGCATCGATAAGTTGCTCATTTACCTAATGACCTGCCCGCAGCGGACTTTCTGGGGTGTCACTATGGTACAGTTAATTGCACTCATGTATAAGGATCAACATGTCAGCACGCTGCAGAAGCTGCTCAATCTATGGTTTGAGGCTTCGTTATCGGAGAGTTCGGATGACAATGAAAGCAATACATCGCCACCGAAGCAAGGCAGTGGTGACTCGAGCCCGATGTTGACCTCGGATCCCACTTCGGATTCGTCTGATAACGGTAAGTGTGATGAGGCAGCATCGATGGAATCCACGCTTAAGATGCGCTCGCGTGTATTTGCTATGTTAACGCATGCTTGTCTTCCAACAGGTAGTGGTGGTGGTTGTAAAAACGAAAGTTCTGAGGACCGGCGGCAGGCACTACGTGAAGAAACAGAGGCCACATTACAAGAGGTGAGTCGTAAAGGTCATGAATACCAGAACTCAATATTGCGTGT
This sequence comes from Meiosimyza decipiens, assembly GCA_963680825.1. NCBI lineage: Eukaryota > Metazoa > Arthropoda > Insecta > Diptera > Lauxaniidae > Meiosimyza > Meiosimyza decipiens. The sequence continues at coordinate 70,971,400 of OY804260.1, read as the reverse complement.
GCCGGCTCAGAAGTATGGGGTTATTGTCGAGGAAGAAGTGAATGGTAACAATGAAATGCCCGAGGTGACTATTACTGTTGAGGATATGGAACAAGTGGCAGGTGAAGTTCAGCAAAGAAAAGTGAAAAGTGCATCAAAAGATAAATTGAAGCAAAAACAAGCAGATGCTGTTCAAGAGGTAGGAGCACAACAAAAACACCAACCAAAACAACCAGCTGAACGCTATACAAACACTGTTCCTCCACAGAAAATGAAATCTTCTTGCGTGAAGCTTGAGAATGATCATGAAGCTGCAGCATCGGCATTTATGCCGCCCCCAGCTCTGCCTGTTAAAGTGTCTACAGCTGCAATGGCTGCAATGCAAGCAGCTGCGTCCAGAACAGCAGCTGCGTTAGCAGATTGTAATGATGCATCATCAATGCGCTGTCAAAAGGTACCTCATTCTGGTCACCTTAATTTGATAAAGGGCAAATGTTGTCCACAAAAACGTGAATGCCCATCTTCGCAATCTGAGCTCTCCGATTGTGGCTATAGCACACAAGTGGAAAATCAAGAAATCATTTCAACGTCCAGCAATGATGATGATGGACCACAGGGTAAACCGCAACATCAGAAGCCGCCCTGCAATTCCAAGCCAAGGAATAAACAACGTTCCGTTCTGACATTGATAGACAAAAAGGAGTTGCGCCGCAAAAAGTTGGTAAAGCGAAGCAAGAGTAGCTTGTAAGTAAAAAAACTCTCACTAGATAGAGGGTGATTAATTGATGTATTTCATTTGTAGAATTAACATGAAGGGCTTGGTACAGCACACGCCCACTGATGAGGACATTTCTAATTTACTTAAGGAATTCACTGTTGATTTCCTGCTTAAAGGATATGGTTACTTGGTTGAAGAGTTGCATTCGCAGTTGTTGATAAATGTGGTATGGACTTGTCAGACTTCTAAGGAACTCAGTTAAAATTCATCCCATTATTTTTGTTCACAGAAAATCACCATTGACACTTCTCACTTCTTTTGGTTGGTTACATACTTCCTCAAATTCGCCGCACAACTAGAATTAGACTTGGAGCATGTGAACTCCATATTAACTTATGATGTCATTAGTTATTTGACCTACGAAGGTGTCACGCTATGTGAACAACTTGAGTTGAATTCACGGCAGGAGGGAAGTGATCTAAAGCCCTATCTGAGACGCCTGCACTTAGTGGTCACCGCTATACGTGAGTTCCTGCAAGCTATAGAGACCTATAAGAAAGTAACGCATTTGAGTGGGGTAAGTGTAACTTCCGCTGGTATCTAATACTTAGGTAATTGATTTAAATGGTATTTTTTTTTGTGTAAGCAGGAAGATCGTGATCGTCTGCGTCGCTTGCAAGTAGAGATAAGTTCCACTGAAGATCTGCGCTGTTTATTTGTTTTACTGCTGCGTCGCTTTAATCCAACCTTGCATACAAAGCAGTACTTACAAGACTTGGTAGTGACCAATCATATGCTACTATTGATCTTGGATAATGTAACGAAATCCGATAGCAGCATAAATATTAAGATGATTGATCATATATCACAGTGAGTAGTGGTTTTTTGTAGCATACGATTTTTGACTGAAATTTAATGTTCTTTTTAGGTTTGCAACTTTGGAAGTAATGCACCATTATGGAATTCTGCTTGAAGCCTTTAACAATAATGGTGAATTCATTAATGATTGCATTTTTACAATGATGCATCATATTGCCGGCGATTTGGGTCAAATTGGAGCACTTTTTCAACCTGTCATACTTAAGACTTTCTCACGTATTTGGGAAGCAGACTACGAATTATATGATGTAAGTTTCAATTTAATTCTTTTCTTGGTATTTGCTCCATGTAAGTAAGTTTGTTATCGAGATTAATATATATTTATTATATATGTAGTAAAAACACAAATTATTGCAGTGAATTTCGTACTTAATACACTTCTATTATAATTAAGTCACAAAAGATCTAATTATTACTCCTTTTTTAGGACTGGTCTGATTTGATTGAACATGTTATACATAAGTTCATGAATACTCCGCAAAAAAGTCCACTTAAATTACCAGCAACATCTTTAACGGAATTAACTAAAGAGCACAATTTGGAGAACACTGTTTGGTAAGTTCTAATATTTTCGTAAAAATATTCAGCGGCTTAGGGGTATATTTCTGTTATGGGAGACCGATTTTAATCGACAACCTGAAATATTTCGTCAGTTAAGTCAGATGGAGATATATAAGCCTAAGGAGTTTAAGGGAAATAAGTATTATCATTTTTGGCTATTAGTTTAAGTTTCTAGAAGTCCAAAATGGAAAGAGTGGAACATTTGCAGCTTGACTGTGTTACTTACTAATAGATTAAAGCGGAAAGGTCAAATTGAGGTCAGTCTTCAAATTTAAGTAGTCTATGAAGTATATCGCTTAAAACTCTTACTGTGCCTTGACCTCAAAGTCACTTTAAAATTTGAACTCAGACTCAAAAAAGAGATCATCAGTGGATGTTTTTTTAACGCTTTAATATTTCATCTGTCTGAGAGGAAAAAATATTTCAGATTCGATTAAACTGAATGGTCTGTTTATTCGAAGAGCATGAAGGTTGTTGACTTTTTTTATACTTATCGATACAGCTAGATAATGACTTGATTCTTTTGATACTACTCGGTACTTCCTACTAATTTGATAGTTTTCAATATTTTTTCTCTTCTACCAAATTATTCGACTTTAATCGGATTTTTCGATATTTTGGCTTTCTTTGTTCGATACATTCCAATTGATTTAATATCATTCAAAACTATTCGATACTTTTCGATTTGTGTCGAATTATTCGTTACTACGTATTTTAGAATTTTAAAGTTTTTCAATACTATTATGTACTTTTTTATATTCTTGATACTTTCGATATTAATAGAAATATATTTTGACTTTAGAGATTTTGTGATACTTTTCCACACTATGCGATAATTTGCGACTTGTTCTATACCATTCGAAATTTTCAATTCAAAGAGTTATTCTCGCAAGATACTTTTTGATACTATTCTTGACCTTGCTTGGCACTTCATGATAATATTCAACACTCGATACTATCGAGTTTTTTTTTTCATTTTCGATATTATTCTAAGCTTTTCGACCATTTCAGTGCTACTCAACTCAAAGCAACTTTATTTCTTAATTTTTTACTTTATTCGATTTTTATTAACCTTTTCGATGCTATTGATACTTTCCGGTTTTTCGTTCGACTTTTTGATGTTTTATGTTTCCTATTTATATGACCGTTTTCAGCTTTATTGTTGATTTTTTCGTTGCTAGTTTTTGATACTTATAAGCTTTATCGAACCTTGATATAAATAAAAATTATTGCATGTAAGACTATTCGCCGATAAAACTATTTTTCGAGTGTGATGGTTTGATAACTTTTTCGATAAATTAGGCGATACTCTTCAATATTATTCTAAATATTTCAAGTGTTATCAATTTTTGAGCAATTTCTGGAATACTTGATAACCTCCAACTCTTGGTAATATTCGACTTCTCCTATAAATCTCTGCACCTTTCATTGCTATTCAATACTTTCCTACATTGATCCTTACGATTGTATTACATGGCATACAAATCGAGCTATCAGTTGCTTGAATTTTGATATATTTTTTGAGGATTTGAAAATAATATATAAATTCTCTCTTACTTTCTATTCAGCACTTGGACCCAAGAAGAAATGGACACTTTATACTGGTACTATGTGCAAAGCAAAAAAACCAATGATGTTGTTGGAAAAATTGTGAAACTTTTTAGTAATAATGGAAATAAGCAGAAGTCAAGAATTTCAATAATACAACAGCTTTTGCAACAGGTACGTCCCTAGAAAATAAAGTCAAAAATCAAAAATTAGAATTCATTCTTTTTTACAGGACATTATTACTTTGGTGGAATATGATGATCTAATGAAATTTGAGGATGCAGAATATCAGCGTGCTTTATTGACTACGCCGACTTCGAATGCCACAGAATCGGGTATTGAATCAAAGGATTCATCAAGCTGCGACAAGTCAACAGATGATATACAAGTATGTCCGGTTTAAATATCTAACAATATATAACTAATGATCCGATTCTTTTGCAGATTTTGCTTGATCTTATTATTAAAGAAAAGACCGAAAAGCATTTGGTATGGTTACAAAAATTACTATTAGAGTGTAGCTATGTCAAATTAATGCTCAAGAGAAACCCGCTGCGCAAAGATCATCAAAATTTGGAATATATTATGGAACCTGTAGCCTACCATTGCATATGTAAATTTATTAGCTATTTTAATGGACCAATTGATTTCAATTTATATTTTATTGTTTAGTAAAAAATAAATCCATTCCCATTGTGCAATGGAATACTGATTTGGCCACAATTATGCTGTATCAACCTTTTGTGCTGCTGCTACATAAATTGGGATTCCAATTGCCAGCCGATGCTGGTTCGGTGTTTGCACGCATTCCTGACTTTTGGACAGCCGATATGATGTATAGCCTGGCAAAAAAACTGGGTTCTTTGGATAAATGTGAGTTCTTGATGAGGTGGGGTATACGTAAATCAGTTTATCTTTACTCTCTGAGTGCTTTGCCTTGTGCAATTCTCTTTTTTCTTTTCCATTTCTCCTCCTCTGTTTTGTTTCTTTCTTTACTTTCTGATTACGAACGAAACGAAATGCTGCTCGTTGTCCTCTCTTTTTTCTCTGTGTGTTCCTTTTAGTATTGATAAAATTCGATGTAACACTGTTGGAGGAGTTTGCTTCAACTTCACGTGGTTCTCGTCACATAACATCAGCGCGTAACTCATTAAGTTCGATATCAAGTTTGGAAATTGAAAGTTCCGATATGGAAGACTCAGCGTTTGCCAGCGGTGCTAGTGCTAATGGATATATGGGTGGTGCTTTGACGCCGGTGCACGAAATTGATGCTGATTTGGAAAAATCCATGGCATCAAATGAGATATTTGCAGTGCCAAAGGCAAAGCATTATAATTCGATTATAAGGTGGATATCTATTTTAACAACTATCTTCACATGATCACTTCATATTTTTGGTGTTCACAAACTATTTTCGCAAAAAAAAGTGACATCATTTTTATTTTTTCTTACTTTCTTTCCATGTTTTACTTTTGTTTTACTTCATTATGCATACTTATATTTTATTGCATGGAGCATTAGATGTAGAATTTAAAAAAAACCTCATTGATAATTTTCGTCTTCTAATAATCGATTTGTCTTTTACTATTCCTCATTTAAAAATAACTAACTTTTTAATTTGAAATAATACGTAGCCTACGATAAAATTACCCCTCAGTCTGTCTCACTTAATTTACATTACATGCGACTTTTCAGTCATTGACCGCGATTAGTTTTATGCGTCTCCTTTGTATCATGCGATTTTTTATTCTAAAGCGAATATTAGTCTTAAAATTGTCACATGCGGGTTCCGCAATCTTGTTCAAATTATTAACTAAAGTCAATTAAAAAAAAGTATTTTAAAAAGAGGCATTAAGTTTTGTGGGACCTTTCCTATTTTGATTTGATTAAAATTTGATAATTTCTCTTCAAAATTCATAATTTGTACATGCTCTAAGCAGAAGATTTTATGACGATTCTTTTTCTTGGCTGTTTTTCGAAAAAAAACCTATACTACTTCAAATTAGGTCCAAAGAACGAAGTCTTTAGGGCACTAAACTTGTGTAGAAGGAAGTCTTTTGTTAGAAAAAATTTCGTGTGCACGAAGTAGTTTGTGTCCATATATGCTGTAAAATTTTTAATCGCTTGCGACTTTTTTATCTTATCTTGAGGGCAAATATATCTTATACGGCTTTTAAATCTTTAGGTAACATTAAAGTTACATGTGAGTTTTTAGTCTTTATGCATTTCTTAAGCTTAAACGGATTTTTAAGTCATACTTCACAAAAATGTCACATGCGACTTTTTAGCTTTGTTAGAATTTTTAGTCATGTGTTTTGTAAAAACTCTAAGACTTTTTCATAAAATTTGTAATTACAAGAAGCAATCACTTTAAAGAGTATAATTTTTTTTGGCGAACACCTTGAAAATTAATTTACCCAAGAAGCAATTCAAGATTTCCCAATTTTATATGAAATATGGCCAAAGATCCATATAAACTTGTGTCTCGTTTCCTACGAAAGCAACATATCTTAAAATTTAAAAAGATTTCGCTCTCCGAAGAATCGCTCAGTAACTATGCTTTGACTTTTTATCTAACAGTTTTTTGCGATTCATAAACTTTTTAAGCATTATAGTGCATTTACTTATTCCTCTGTTAAGAATCAATTAAGTTTTGATTTTTATTTTCTTTTTTCATAGATACACACCCGATCCTGCGCCGACACCTTCAGTGCCAAATTGGTTAAAATTGGTCATGCGCAGCAAATGTAATCCAGCAATGAGCGAAAAGTAAGCATTTAATTTATTACCATTATATACGCTATGAATTTCAGTATCTTAACTGAAAAATCGCATGCAACTTATTCTCGTATAATATGCTACTAACAATATGTTATCTCTCGTGATCAGTGGAAAATTGTGCAGACAGCTTAGCAATTTAGCAAAATATTAACATGAGCCTCTGAAGTATGTCACTGCGTGTTTAACATGAGCAGGCATAATGTTAACAAAAGGCTTAAATGCTGAAATTTATTAACTCATGTGGGTAACATACGCGTGCAGTTCAAAGTTATCTGGGTTACCAAATGTAGAAATTAAGTTTTGTATTTTTTTGAAACAATTTCTTGATAATTAGTAAAACATGGAATGTCAAAATCTTGCAAAAAATTTAAATGAAAACTTGCACATAAAAGATATGAGATTTGGCACAAAATCAAAGGAATATTATTATATTATCTGCGTTTGTTGCCTATATTTTTCTAAAATTGTATCATGCCGTCTGGTAACTCTTATAATGCGGTGCTAAAAGTTTTATATTACATATATTCCGAAATATGACCATTTCAAGTTGACGATTAAAATCTACTGTGTGAATGTGTGACATATTTGATTTTTTTTTTTATTTTGGGCTGGTCTACTTCTAGGCGACTTATCTATGAGTTAATCTAATGATTTGACGCATTGTTTTAGTTTTGCTATGCATAATGGTCTGTCTATTTGTTTAACTGATTTTAATAAAATCTAAATTTAATATGTGTTGACATTAAGTTACTGAATTGTTATTAATGAATGGTTTTGGTTAGAGGAAATTTTTGTAGCATTAAAAAGCTGTTGTTGTGTTGTGATTTTTTGCATAAGTTTTTGATTTATTAATCGATTCAAAATGACTTTATTGTTTTGGAAGTTTCATAAATTTTAATAGTTGACCTAGACCAACTTTGATGATGATAAAGGCAACCGGAAATATGAAATTCAAGGTGATGGATATTAAGTAAATAAGCTTTGAATACTAATTGATTCCAAGCTATTTGAAATTTTTAATAAAAAATAATAACTTTTGGCCCAATTTGGAAAAATTAGGTAAAAGTTATTTTTAGTGCCAATGATACAAATTTTATCCTCGACTTGCATGCAGCTCCTAACACTTTCAGAAAAAAAAAAACATATGCAAAAACAAAAACTAAAATTAATATATTGCTGTTTGTTGAAGTTACGTGTTCGAATTGCCATATATCAGAAATGGAGTTCGACAATATACACTGAGAAGAAAAACTCACGGAAGTATCTTTTGCAGTCAAGCTAATAAAGTGATAAAAGGTGATATTTTGACCAAAAGAGTTTTAATCACTAACGCAAAAGCTAAAATGCATTTAAATCATAAAAAATGTTTTGTGACTTTTTCTTAAATTTATTTTCAATATTTTAATAAAACCATACGGTTTTCAAATTTCCAAAAACGTCCAATGGAATTTGAAAGCTCAGACTCCAAAAAAGATTTTGGCTTATGGCTTTTGAAACAAGCCACACAAATTTTGGGAGCGCAGTTGATTCGATTGACGTAAAATGTCCCATTGCATATCTTAAAAAAAAGAATAAATTGTATCACTTTAGGTATTGCCGAATTGCTAAAGCTAAACATAAAAATGTTCACTTCTATTTTTGTAGAGCAGTGTTGTTATTCACATACACAGCCAATATTCTAGCATAAATAAATAATTGAATTTGTCAGAAGATTTGCATATATGCTAAAAAAAAACTAAACAAATCTGTAATTTTATGTAACAGATTTACCCACATTTATTTAGCTGCACTCCTATGCTGCTGTTGATTGACAGCATTTATGCACAATGCCAACAACAATGTGTTTATTCAGGTTATCGCTTGGTAACTAACAATACACAGAGCCAGAATCAAAAAGGCGCATTAAGACTAACAATGTGTCAACAACTCATGTCAACTCTGTTAGTCTCTGTTGCTAACAAAGCGTAATAAAAATAAGTCAATTAATTAGTTTGGTTTTTTTTTTGTGTGACTTTAATTTTGATCATGTTTCTCATAAAATGCTACATTAAACTTAAAAATAAAAAAACATCAGAGTAACATAAATTTACCAAGGTAGACTATAAATAAATATGTCTGTTAATTGGTTAACATATAATTTTATGGTACAGTACGATTGCTGCTATTAGCAGTGTTGTGCCAATTTCTTAACGATGACTGTTGAGTTATATGAAATCTTAACTTGATTGATATGCAACAAGGGCTTAATCCATATTTATAATGCGGGTCTTAAATCATTTAATGAATGACCTCGATTAATCAGTTTCAGTTTTAGATTAGGAAAAAGAATAAATTTTTAAATTAAAAAAAAAAATCCAAAAATTACTTAAAAGTAAGGAAAAAAACACACTCAGTTCTTTAAAAGAGACATCAGAGCCTTGTTATTTTTTTTTAAGAAAAACAGGAAATTTTTCGTTTCAAATTCTTGCTGCCATATTTTCTTTTTAGTTATTAAGGGGCTGTTCATAGATTGCGTAACGTTGATTTTCAACATTTTTGACAACCTCTCCGCTCCGTTTCCCAACCTGTCACGTAAGTCCGAACCGAAACTTATACAGATTGTCACATTTCCTAAACCACACCCCATGAAGTCGTTACGTAATATAAGAACAGCATCTAAACGATTTTTTTGCATCTTACACCTTTTTTCAGATATGTCAACTATATGAAAAAATGCTTAAAGTCTGATATGCATTCTTTATAAGCAATTTTCAATCGAATTTTCCTTTCAGATTCCGACGAGTTTCCCCCTTGATTTTTTAATATTAATTAGCGGTTATAATTTTTTTCCTTATAAGCGATAGTACTAAGGAATATATTCGCAGAAATAAATCGAAAAATATCCGTGTGTAGGCAAATGATGTTTGTAACATCGGAAATGCACCCAAAAAATAAAAGCTGTTAAAACCAATGACTTTTTTAAAACTCTGCCGACTCTATGATATTTTGGTCAATCTTTTTTAAATTGTTTTTAAGCTAATTTTATTTCATTATATGTATATTTAAAAAATTATACAAAGTTTCATATCCATTTAGCATCGTTTTTTTTTTGATTATTTTCTTAGGAAAAATAATCAAATATTCTGTTCAAGAACTATAAAGCATTAAAAAAATAATTATTGTCGTCCTTGAGGTCGTTAAAGACACGGCCAGTTCGTTAATTGAATGCCAAAGCCGCAGGCCACATATAAGGCTGTTAATTAGAAATAAAAGCCGTTAATTAGAGGTAAAAGCCGTTTATTGGAGATAAAAATATTTTTGTGTGTCAAAATAAAATTATTTAATATTGCCAACAATAATTCCTAAAAAAATTTCATCAACTTTTTTCGAAGTTGCACTCGAGACATATAAATTAAGGACATCTCAATAAAAATGTACATTCCGCGGAACTTTCACTCATTAAAATGTTATGTGCTTTGAGAGAACGAAAAGGGGTCTGTTGTTCTGTGGAAAGAGATTTTAAGATTGCCAAGTCTCGTAAATGTTGTGGCGTTTTGGAAGAACCGTCCTGTCCTCTTGCCACATAAGTGTCGCTGATATTATAGTAATTCATGTTTTTGCAACCCTGATATGTTACCTCTTAAGGGAAAGTATGTTCAAAATTTAAATGCGGAGAACTTTATTGCAGATATCACTTAAATCATAAAAATAATCATCACACAAAAATATTACGTACAGTTTAGTTTAGTTTTTGAAATTGATGAAATGAAAATAAAATTACTTTTCCTACATTTTAAGAATTTTGTTTGACCTTTTTATTACAATATTAAAAACACTTTTTTTGGCAATAGTCAATATTTATTTAAAAAATTATCCCAAAATTTTTTTTTTTTCTTAAATTACTTTTCCACTTTTTATTTTCACTGCTTTTGATATTTCATTATAAATGATTTATTAATGCTAAAGGGTGTTTTTTTTAGAGGTTTGTTTTTCGAATAGAGATAAAACTGGCATTTTATGGTCAAATCTGGCAACTCTAATGTCATTTATGTTCAGTTTGGTTTGACATTTCATCATGAACAGGTTGACAAAAGAACAACGCTTGCAAATTGTGCAAATTCATTTCGAAAATAATGGTTCAGTTCGCGAAGTTTACCGCAAGCTCCGTCCATTTTATGGTCGACATAATCGTCCATCAGAGCAATTAATTCGGTTAACCATGGATCGTTTTCGCACTACGTTTACTCTATGTGATAATACGCATCCGCAGAGACGTCGAACAGTGCGCACCGAAGAAACAATTGCCGCTGTAGAGCAAAATGTTGAAGAGGACCCGAATGAATCGATTCGCCACCGTGCACAGCAATTGGAGCTTTGTCCATCAACTTTATGGAAGATTTTGCGCAAAGATCTTGGCTTGCGACCTTACAAGATCCAGCTTGTGCAAGAATTAAAGCCGCGAGACCATGCAATGCGTCGTGATTTTGGTGTATGGGCCGAAAATGAGATTGATCTCGATGCTGATTTTCATCGTAAAATTTTGTTCAGTGATGAGGCTCATTTTTGGTTGAATGGCTACGTCAACAAGCAAAATTGCCTCATTTGGAGTGAAGAGAATCCACATGAGACCCTTGAGACGCCATTACATCCACAAAAACTGACTGTTTGGTGTGCTCTATGGGCTGGTGGAGTCATTGGGCCATACTTCTTCCGAAATAATGCTGGAGAGTCAGTTACCGTTAATGGAGACCGTTATAGAGCCATGATAACCGACTATTTTGTTCCCGAATTGGATGGCATGAATGTGGATGAGTTGTGGTTCCAACAAGACGGCGCTACATGCCACACAGCGCACGTCACAATCGATTTATTGAAGGAAACATTCGATGAGCGCATAATTTCGCGGAATGGACCTGTCAATTGGCCACCAAGATCGTGTGATTTGACACCATTGGATTATTTTCTTTGAGGATATGTGAAGTCGCTCGTCTACGCCAACAAACCAGAAACGTTAGGGGACTTGGAAGCCAACATTCGTGGCGTTATTGCCGACATACGGCCCCATATGCTCGAAAAAGTGGTTCAAAATTGGACCTGTAGAATTGGCTTTATTCGAGCCAGCCGCGGCGGCCACATGCCCGAAATCATATTTAAACATTAATGGCATAAAATTATCCTTCCAATAAAGCCAAATTGACGGACATTAAAACGATTTTCTTGTGTTTTATTTCAATTCGAAGCTCTATACCTCTAAAAAAACACCCTTTACATAGAATTTATTTTGCGCTGCTGGTCAACTACAATAATGTTATCATACTTAGTGAAACATATCGGGTAGTTCTGTGGATTTTATTATCGTTGTTGCGCCAGAATAATTGAAAGGACTGTTGCTGTATAGTAAAACTTAATTCCTACTTGAATAACTATCTTTTCGAAGCTAACGCACCACATGTCTAAGGGTCAAACGCTAAAGCGTTAGTTTTGTTAAGAAAATGATTTTAAAAATGCCTGCCACTTTAATGGCATTCCACTTCAGTTAGCATTTTGTGAAATTTCATTCCTATATTTTAGTGAGTAGAACGCGTATGCCTGACGCTGAAATATTTATTTATTCTATCTGCAAAAAACACCTACTTGCATAATCATCAGAATTGAATTGATTTATGCTTATGAACAATATTTAAAAATTCTATCAACAGGTTTCCGTATTAAACTGCAAGATAAAATTTGCATAGTTGTATCATGAATATGTAGTTCCAGTAACATATACCATAAATAAAAATGCAGAATTCTTAAACATTTAAATCCAGTTTATTTGCGTCTTTTTGCATTACTTTCATTTTCTTTTGAGATACTTCAAGTTTCTTAGATATTATTCGTATAACTAATGAAAATAACAATTCAACATGTTCTAATCATTCGAAAAGAGAAACCTATGTGCATTGCATTGCTTCTCGAATTTGAGCAGTTTACCTTGCGGTAAAAACGTTTGTACAAAAACTTAATTTTATAATGGAATTCAGTAGGGTTTGGTCATTTACCTTGTCAACATTTGATATTAAGAGTTTAGGGCAAAAAGCAATTGGTCACGTTTGACTTTACTGTCACCTACACATTTTTTGTTTTGCTTTGAATTTATCAACAATTTGCAAACAACTATATTAACAAAAATGCACGATTTAGAGTAATAGTAAGTAATAAAAGATAAAATAAAAAAAAAACGAAAACTATTAGGAAGTCTTTTCAAAAAATGCAATTTTATGTCATACCACTGACAAGTCTATTAAAAAGCAACTGAAAAACGCACAAACAAACGCTGCATTTAAGACTTGCGCACACACAGCATGAGATTTTGGGCGCCTTTTAGTGCCATATTAAGTGGGAGTCCATTAAAACACCTTTATATCCATAATTTTTCAATTGATGGCAAAATAAAAATTAAAAAATTCATTTACAGATTTTTGACATTTTCAATTTAAAAGTCAACAAATTATATAATTGAGTCTTAGCACACATAATAGTGAAGGGAAACTCTTTTTTGTTGCATAAGGAAAATTTCCATTAAAAATGTTTAAGACAGCAGAAATCGGACTAGGAACATTTGAAAGATAAATAGAGAATATTAGTTTTACCACAAAAATTAACTAACTAGTTTTTACAGCAACTTTAATATCATTTACAACATATTTACATTTACTACAGCTACACAATAACCTCATGTAGTTGCGGCTGCATCTAAAAAATACTAACTTGGCCCAGCAGAACATGACCGCCTTCGGTAACCTTTACCATGTTCTTGTTGTGATCTTTTTTTTTTCCTCGTTGTCTACCAAAGCATTCTCGTGTTACTTGCACGTTTTCCTTTTCATTGATCTATCAACACAGCAATTATAAACGTAGCTTCCAATAAATTATAGCCTCTTTGTAATGTGAGGCCCAGCAGACGTAAGCATTTAATTTATATAGCGTATATGTACCGCTCTTAATGGGATTGGCTCTTAACTGCGGCTTACAGAACCCCATTGACTAAGCTGAGCGACTTTCAAAATGATATGCTTTTTTTCTCCTTCGGCTTGGTACATCAATCAGCAGTAAATCATTTTAATTATTAAGTAAACAACATCCAGCCAGTTAAAGTTGGTAACCACATTGCTTTTGGCCAAATTATTATTAGTTTTTAGCCAATTTTTATTATTTATTAAGGCACGAAAAATGTGCTTATAAATAGCTTAATGTTAAGTAAATTATGTTGAGCAGCAACATTGTGCACGATTTTTGCTAAAATGAATGAACAGCGGAGAGTGTGAACCTATGCTGGGAGGGGGATCGTTTTGTAGGTAGAAAAGTCTAGTGTCGATGTTTATTAGCGTAATTGGATTGCGCACGCTGTGCTAAATTGCAAAATTAAACACATAAGTTCACATGATCTTTTGTGAATAATAAGGTCGCATTTAAAAATCGATTTTTTAATTGTTCGGTAGCTGAGACCAAAAATAAATTAATGTGCGGTATTAAGTAGAGTTTAGTTGAAACTCTTCGAATTTTGAGTTTTGCTTGATGTAAAAATTATCTAAGAAAAAGGCCACAAGTAACACATAACATCGAAGTGTCGATTAAATTCGAAACTTATCGAGTTGTGCTAAAATTTTCAATAAAATTTGAAAGACATGAAGGAACAATGGAATGGAATGGAAAAAGAATCGAAAAATATTCAAAATGTTTAATTAGTATCAATAAAATTGAAATGGTTTCGAGAGCTTAAAAGTCGACATGTATCTGAAAACATCGAAAAAGTCGAATAGGAATAGTATCAATAAAAGTCTTAAAGCCGATAACATCGAAAAAGTAGACAATAGTTGAGAAAGTATCGAAAAATGGAAAAAGTTCAAAAGGAGCAAAAACATTTGCAAATATTAAACCGTTTATAAACATCGAGTAGAAGCCGAAAACTTTACGTACCTTCCGATGCTTTGTATCAAAATTTGCCAAAAACATCATGTCCTCAAAATTTGATATCCTTTCACAAAGAATTTTTTGTAGAATTCTTTCTTAAATTTTCTAGGCGCTTATGTTTTGACCAACTTTGCCTAAACCTAAATAAAATACATAAAATTAAAAATATTTTTCCTATTTTTATTTTCTTCTAGTCATCGTCTTGACTTCGATGTCACTACGTCCAGTAACACTGTCATGTCCACTTTGATGACAGCATCTCAGCCAACAGCAATTACTGCTGGTAAAGCAACAGCATCATATCTAATGACAACAGCACCTTATGCTGCTGCTCTTTTAACAACAACGCAGCCACCTACGTTAATAACATCAGCAACCATTTGCAGTGCTGGAACAACAGTTAGCAACATAATTGGGCAGCAGAATTGTACGAATAATAACAATACCAACAACAGCAGCACAAATCGCGGAGACGATGACAATGGCAACATTACATCCAATGCAGTATCCAACAACTGCAACATGTCAAAAGCAACATCAAATGAACAACAACAACAAAAGCAACACCGATATTCAATCACTCAAAACTATAGTTTCAGCGATGATGATTCCGCGATGAAATCTTTAGATGGTCATGATGGATGCGATCGTAATGATTCAAGCTCCAGCGGTGTATATACACGCAGCGGTAGTGGAAACTTGGATAGTGACTACTGTGCTATGGTCGCCTCTGCCTATGAGAATGAATTTGCGAAGTAAGTGTTGCATGTTAAAAAGAAACTTAATGAAAATAGTACAAAGAAGAAAAAATATCGCATGCGATATTTCATATATTAATATTGGTTTAAGTAGCAAAATTTGTAAATAAATTTATTTATGATTATAAGACATTAAAAGAAAATTTTATACAGAATTACCTTAGTTACAAAAATTTATTTTTATAATTTATTTTTCTTATCGCATGTGATAAAAATGTATATTGAATGCATGTTACTGTTATGAATATATATATATGTATTTGAGTAACTATTTTAATACCATTCGCACAGAGTACATACACTATGTTCTTTTGATTGTAACGCGTAGTAAGCAGGTATAGAAATTTATATTTTTCAGCACCATCTGAGTTATTTTAAATGTGTCCATCTGTCTGTCCACCTGTCAATGTGTCTTTTTGCTTGTCCTGCTATCTGTAGATACCACGATTACGAGAAAGAAAATTTTATGAAATTCTCATTCGGAAAAGTTGCCTCTTTCGAAAAGAGACTAAGACTAAAAAGTCCCATGTGACATTTTGTGCTACATAAGTCTATTGAGTGGCATAAGACAAAAAAGTTTATTGTGATTAAAAAGTCAAACATTGCTAAACAGTAGTACACGACTGAAAAGTTGTAACGACTTAAAAATTTGCACACGACCAAAAGAGTCTTATGGGAATAAAAACTTGATGACGACAAAAAAAAACTTGCTGATAGTCATAAGTCTAAAATTATATCGCATGAAACTTAAAACTCACATAAGACCAAAATATCGCAAATTATTAGGCACTCGCATTGGACCATAACCGCTAAATTAAAAAAAAAAAGTGCCCTGTAACTAAAAACTCACATAAGACAAGTGCTGTATACCACTAGCAAGTGGTCCATATGCAATTAACGTACATGTCGTATGCCACTAACATGTGTGCGACTGTTGAGCTTATTAAGATTAAAAAAAGGCTTCAGACCTTAGGTACGCACACATTGGAACTTCAAAAATAATTTAAAAATTACTTGGATAATACTCCACATTTCAGTATCTTGATTTTTTTGGCCCGTAAGGTAAAATTGCTCAAAAAAATGTATATTTCTGATATATCGATTTGTGAGTGATTTATTAATAAACTAAGTTCTAAAATCTTTGAACACTTTCATTAAAAATTTTTTTTAATGATTACTTCATAGTAATTTTTCGAACAGTTTTCCATTCATTTTGGAGAAAAGTACTGACTGCATTGTATTTGATTAACTTTTTGGGACGTAAGAAAATATTTTCCAGATTTTAAGAGAAAACAAGTATTTCAAAAATAAATAACTTCGAAGTTGTTATGATTTATGCACTGCAATAAATTGGGGTATAATTTGACAACTCACAAATCATAAATTTCAACCTATAATTATGCTAATGCCAGTGGGCCAAAATCAATTATTCTTTTATGTTAAGTACACAACAGCCAACGATATCAGCGTAACTTGTGCGGTAGTCTCACACTATACCTAGTGCAAATAAAAATGAATTGCAGATGGTGATAATTTACTATGATTGAAGGAAAATGCTACATTAAAATCGCATTACACCGCTGCATTATATACATAAAACCTACCTACCTATGGCCAAAAGCAATAACAACTTAAGTGTATTGGTGAAGGCAAGGTAAAAGAGTATAAGTCATATGCTTACAAACAGGACTTATGTTGCTTTAGCTTGTGTTGTTCGATTGACTTAAGTTCATATTCTTTGCGGCCACAGAAATTGTATTTGTAGTGCTAGTCACAGCTAATACAGAAAAGGTTTTTTTACCAAATCGAGTAATTTTTTATGCAAGCGCCTAATTTTGCTAGTCATATAAGGGGATCTCCACTTATTTATTGATCTCAAAATTGTTTGAATTAATTGTACATTACAAAAAATTCAAATATTCTTTAGTTTATCCTAGCATTAGCTTTTTTATAAATAGTTAAAATTATTCAGTTGAGCCAGAAATTTTGCAACTTTTGATTTTTAAAGTGGAACTTTACTGTTTACCTCTCTACTGAATAAAAAAAAATTTTATCATTTTTTTTAAGTGAGGTTATTTCTGGAAGATGACGTGTCATCATAACTTAAGTCACGAATGGGCTCATTGTACTCCCGATTTATTTATAGTAATTCAACCTAATTGAACCATATGATATTTTTATAAATTTTAATGAGGATTCAAGATATTTTGATTCAAGTTCATCTAAAAAGTCGAATAAGTAACTGCCGAAAACTTTTGAGGGTCGTTGCGCAAAAGAAGGACATTCGTAGAGAAAATTAAAAACAGTTTCTTCAACATCTTGATCTCTACAGCCCCTGCAAATGGTCTCCGATGTTGTCTAGACCGAGTTTGGCAGTGTGTATGCCAATAAATTAGTGTCCAGTTATTACACCAGGACTCTCAGATGAGTTCTGTTTAGTAAAATTGCAACTTACGTTCTTTTGGCATCATAACATGACCAAACTGATCTTGACGTAATACACTTCGATCATGTGTATAAATTAATCTCCTTTCATATAAGATTTTCCAAAACTTATTAACTTTTTTATGGTATAAACTTTATATTTATATTTCAACTGTTTCATTTTACAGCAATATTTTATTGTTTTGTCTCAAACTGTATTCTATGGTTTTAATGAATTTTGACCAAAAATCTTAAGATTTTCAAACTGAAAACTCATATTCCATTTGTTTTCTCAGTGCACAAAAAGTTGATTTTAGAGCAAGTGCTGCTGCAGCAGTAAGTAGCTGCAGTAGTTTTGATTGCCTACAACTGTTGCACCTTTTACCATAATTGAAATCATTGAATTTTTTTTTGTGATGAATATATTGCTCGTGTTGTTTTGCTGCATAAATTGTAGCAATTTTAAGTTGTTTTATTATGGTTAACCCAGCCTTTTTTGTTGAATTGAAAAATGTGTTTTTCTTAAATTTCAAGCATTTTATTTGTTTTAAGAGCATATCTGATATGATTTTTGCCAGCTTTATTGGTGGCTAGTGGAATTCACCAAACAAGAAATAAGAATTCGTATTATTTATTTTATATTGTATGTTATACTATCACAATTTATTAGTTGTTTGTAAACAAATAAAAGTCCCCTTTTACAAAAGTTCTTAATACGTGGATGTGTATATGTTTCTTAGAATCACTACAGCACTACACAGTGTTAGAAACGTAGAATATTATGGAAAGCTGCATTAAATTTATAGTCAAAGCATAACATAAAAAGTAATTTATACTCTCGTCCGAATTAAAGCTCTGGTCATTATAGTTTGTCAAAAACTGTCATTATAATAACAAATAAAGTTTAGCTACTACAGCTATTAGCCTTTTTAGCTATTTAGCTTGAAGATTTCCGATGGCCTTTTGATACTTTTACAACGCAAAAAAAATAAACAAATGCCCTCGAAAATACAGCGTATTTTTGCGTATTTTCTCATTGATAGTACCACTCATATTGATTTGTTTCCTAACTTGTAGCTTCTCACATTCATTTGCATACCCAGTAGGCAAAAGCTGAAGTAAGAAGCGCTATTAGAAGGTTTATCTTATAAAGGAGAGGCCTTTACAGTCAGTATTGAAGCTAAATTTCTTTTTTATATGAAATTATTATTAAATATTTCCGATCATGGAAGCGATAAAAATAGGCCCTTCTTGACTATTTTTAAAAGAGAATATAAAAAAAATTGTATTTTCATTAATTTTTTTGAAAAACTGATCTGTGGCGATTTGACGATTCGAAAATTTGATTTTAAAAATATCGGCAAATTAGAATGCCTGTACTTTTCAAAGACCTACCAAGTTGAAAATGGTGAATCAACGGCCTTCCAAAAAAATGCAAAAATTTTGTTGAAAAAATTGATAGCCTTTTTTTGGTTTTTTGTGACCTATTTACATTTGGGTCGATAGTAAATTTACTTCCAATTAACTGCCATTAACGGCTTTTACCTCCAATTAACGGCCAACTAGCTTGGCCACGACAAAAGCGGCTACTTGACATCTGTTCCTATATTCTGTGCCAAAAAAAATAAACGAATTATAAAAACAAAAATTTAGAGCAGAGTCTGTCCGTTTTAGTTCACTTTCTATTAGAAGGCAATGTGTGCAAGTGACCCCAAATAAAGAAAGTGATTTGACCGTGCTTACACGGTTTTTGTAAAAAGGCTACCAAGAGAAATATTATATAGATCTTATCCTCATTGTATTGGAATTCTTGCATAAAACTCAAAATTGCATTTAAAAATTTTTTGATAACAAATAAAGAACAGAGTTCAAAATTTCACAAAATGGATATAACTGGCCTGTTCTGATTTCGTTTCAGATTTTCTTGAAATTGAAATTTGAAGCTTATTTCAGGATCATACAAAAATCCGTCAAATTATCGAAACTACGAGTATAAGAGCTCAAGTTCGAACTTCCATACTAAATTCCGATTGAACTTAGAAGAGCTATTGGCAATCAACTTCGAACTTCAATTCCACTTTCGAACTAAATCGGAATCAGAAAGGCCTGAAAACCTTTTTGAAATCAACGTCTCAATTTTTAAAGTTTTATCAATTTCTTAATTTTCGAAAATAGAAAACTTTTAGCGACTTACTTCACAAATCAGCCCCTCAAACCACATTTCTGACGTATTTCGTACACTGTGCTCAAAAAATAAACATAAAAAGATTGTCAGTACCGAGAACGCTGTATGTAATCAAAACAAAAAAAAAAATTGGGCTTGACCTTTTTGCTTATCAGCGCAATATTAATTTTATTCCTATAAAATAACACAAATATTTCCATTAAAAATTAGTTAATTTCAATACCTCAACTGCGTTAAAACAAAAATACAACGAAAATGTTTTCTAAATCTGCTAAAACATGCTTATTGCTGCTATTTGTCGCTGTAACGCTGACAACTGCGCAACGTGACGTAACAATGCCTTATCATCCCAAAGGACAAAATCACACACCGAATCGACCAGTGCAGTTAATGCCACAGGGCGCTCAAGGTCACAATGCAAGAGATCGAACTCATTTCGTGAGACGCAGTGCAGATGAACCATTTGTGACAGCACAACCTGTACACAATTGGCCGGAAGATGTACAAGTTGAAGAGCTGCCGAGAGAGCATAATGGAAAGATATTCCCGAAACCGATAGTAAGGTTACCGGCACATATACGGGCTCAAGAGATTTCAAGAGATCATTTTAGAAGACCAAAAACTGTGAATGAAAATAATTTGATAAGAAACGAAATTACTGAGCAATAAAAAATATAATCACACCTAAAGGTTTTACTCATCTGTAGAGGAAAACATTAGTTCTGATTTCCACGGAAATGATAACTTTATTCTAATATCGGCCAATAAATTTGATGAGGATCTCCATGCATTTTTTCAACAAAAAAAAAAGGTCTCTCCTACTGCAAATAAATCATATTCTGCAACTAACACACTTTCGGCAACTTTATAAAGAAAATCAACCTGTCACTTTTGACAAGTTGTTGACATTGTTCAGTTTTTTTTTGCACAATATCATGGCAAAAAATGTTTTTTTTGTTTTATTTTTAAGAAAAAAATTAATGGGAAACCAGCGTCAGTAAATATAATTGTCAGGAATGTTTCGATTTTTATTGCTTCAAAAGTTTTTTCTCTGCGTTTTAATGGATTTTTTTGGTATCGTTTTTACAATGCTACATATATTGTGTCAAAATATCTAATTGATTTATTTATTAATACCTTAATTGGCTCATAAAATTTTAAGCATGATTTTGTTTAAGTTTTTTGCTCTAAAATTTATTTGAGTTTTTTGCTGTTACTCGTGTTATTTATACGTTTTGTAAATGATATTGATTGAATTCCGATTGCGGTTTATTTAGTACATTTGGATTAGTTTTGATTTTATCAACTAAAACGTCTTTATGCTTTAAATTTTTTCTTCCATTTCTAGTGCATAAAAGTGGGCGTTTCAGGCAAAAAATGTAGACATACTTACATACTTATTCCTAAACAGCGTCGATATCCGTCTGATTCTCCTTCTGAAATTAAAAGAAAACAGAGCGATATAATTTGTTGAAATGTCGTACATCTTCAATTATAGCTTATAACATTGAAAATAATAGAAATATGGCTTACAACGACGCCTACTGTCAATTCAAATAAAATATTTTAAAAGCTTTAATGAGAGAGTAAAACAACGTACCATAACCTAATTAATAAAAAAACGCTAAAAAAGATTTGAGCTACAGCTACAAAAAAAAAAAAAACGGGCATATTTGGACAAGAGGGTGTGTCACTCCTTATACAGCTGAAAATTATGTTACACTATATTGAGAGAGTGATTTGAATTTAATTTTGCATAAATCCAACCAATGGTCTATACAAGTTCTAAACGAAAATTGGAAACATTTGGAGGGAGGCATGGTATCTCCCATACAGACAAAGAAAAACTTCAAAGCGCTATGTTAAGAGAGTTACTTGTGGTAAAATTTTCACACAATATTAAAAATAGGTCAAACGAGCATTAGACAAAAGGTAGACGTCATCAAAGCGAATTTCATACTTTCATTTATGTATGAATTCGCCGAAAAGCGCCCCCTAGTAGGTTGTCTATAAAATGTAATGTATTTGGTTGATACATTTTTAACTTATTTGTTAACTATCCACAAAATTTGGTAGGTATTACTATGGCCTAAATTGGCAGTTAAAGTGTTGTGTAATGAGCCAAACATAATAAATATTTTCGTCCATTGAATAGATTTAAGTTAATATGAATACTATACAATTCTCAACTTTTTTAAGTAAACCACGATTTAATTATCTTCTGTTTGGTACATAAATAATTTAGATTGTATAAATGCGAACGTCATTTATAGAAATGATACGACGATAAGGGAAAATATATATTTTGAAGCTTTAGTATGTTAGGGTAAGTGGGCGGCCAACGACCACAACTCAGGGCCAGGATCCTCCAATATGTTCAGTGCTGGCTTCGCGGTGGCCTTTGGCTGCGGTTCACTATACTATGTCCAACATAGGTTTCGATAACACTACGTCGTTCGATATGTTACAGCAAACCACGACCGCAAAGCCGGTGTTGGACATTTTGGAGGATGTAAGCACTGCGTCGCGGCTGAAGGCTGCCCACTTACCCTTACATGTTAAAATGTTCCTAGGCTAAACAGGTTCATCCTAGCACGCTTCAGACGAACCAGTTTGGCCTAGAAAATACCAGTTTATCCCAAAAACTAGTTTGGCTGGTAACACATACATTGGAGACAAGACAATGTTGCTTACGTAAAAATTTGGTGTTTGTTAACAAATTGAACGTGAATATTTACAGCAATGAAATATGTATGTGTTTCAACCAAATCATTATTTCTTAATTATTACTAATTTTATGATTAACTCAGTACAATTATTCATACGTAGTTCGGTAACCATAACCAAATATATGATTAATCCAATAATATTATTAGATTCGTTGGAATATCAAATATTTATTTTGACTATATCATATGTGTAATTTATTAATTATTATCAAATCTGGATATAAATCAATTTCTCTGTGTACTTATTGATTGCGATGACCTATACTAAATCCGGGTAACTTGGCTGATAGACATAATCGATAGCAGATTTAATTCCACTTATTCCACTTAATATCCCATCTCTAGATACCTGTCCAATTATTATTCAATTGTTAATTAATATGATTTAAGTGTTAGTAGAAATATTTTAAAAATATTTGATTAATTTTGTAGTTATTAATAAGTGTAGCTAATTAAAGTTAATATGTACATCTAGGTTTTAGATATTACAACTATTAAGCTGTTAAGGTCTTAACTCGGCTTATGAATAAATAAACATAGCGTTCATATATTCAACTGATGTTAAAAAACCCAGTGAAAATACAGTTTTGTTTTATATATTTTTTATAAAATTTTTCTTGAAACGCTTAGTTCTTATGCCATTTCTTTTTTCATTACAGCAGTGATAACGTCTCTGTCGCTTCTGATTTGACGCGCATGTACGTAAGCGATGAAGACGAGAGACATGAAATCCCTGTCACACATTACATTTGAAACTGTAAGGCAGAAACCATTTGAATGCTTTAATACCAAAATGGAATAAGCTACATATTTACAATAGCAAAAAAGAAAAAAATTGTAAGTCATTTCAAAAACTATGGTACAACATATATTGATGCCTTAATTGGGATTAAATCTTTTGTCATCGATTAAAAAAAAAAATTTTTTTGAAAAAAGTTTCTAAAATTGTATGAATATAATTAGTTAATTGAATTCAAATTTATTTTTAATTAAGTTTATTTCAAATTAATTTAAATTAAATTTTTAAATTAAAATTAAATTGAACATTTGGTTTTTTTTTTAATTTTTCACTGCAGTTGGTACAAAATTGAGAAATAAATAATATAAATCTTGTACATTTGAGTTTCGAATCAATATGCAGTTTTTTGTATTTACTACTTTATATTTAAGAGAGAATGGTATGGGGCATACATAATATTAAAAATGTTAAGGCAAATTTAAGACAGAATACATATATAAACGGATACAATTAAAATATATTGAAGAGTGAGTTTTTAAAGCAAATTTTAAAAAATCAATTAAAATTATATTGGGATAGCTGAGTTTATTAATTTTACTAGCCGAAAAATAATTTTTATTATTTTTGGAAAATCAGTTTTAATTAACAAGTTGCTCTTTAATGATTTTTAATAATTTTTTTTAGTTTTATTTTAAGACTCATTTCAACCTAAATCTACAAACTATTAAGTTATTTCTAAAATCTATGTAATCAAAGAAAAACTATTTACAAAACTCTTTTTATAAGATATATATGTATAAATAAATTATTCATATTATGTGTTGCCAGTTTTAAGCACACATTAATTAACAAATCAAAAAGAATATTTTAAAAAATATCAAAAATATTTTAGAAATTATATACATATATGGTATAGACATATGTAGTATGTAGAAGATAATAATAAATATATATCATGCAACAAATTTACATTTGCTGTTGATAATAAAATTTATACATAAACTTGTACGAAATAATTTTAAATAATACATTTTATTAATTATTATTATGTGCAAATTATACACCAAAAAATAAACATTTATTTTAAAAAACATACAAAGTTCTTTTACTAATTCAGCTAAAAATAAAAGCAGCGAATTGTTTTTTTTTTTTAAGGAGTGTTAATCTACCAAAGTCAAACGGCAAATCATTTAAAATTCAAATTGCCGCTCCAAGGTACTCATTTTCAGTTCACTGTAGACAAAAAGAATAACTCAGTGAAGCAACTGATGCCCATGCTGCAGAAACCCACTAAAAATGGTTCAACAATTGGATTTTGCTCGGAAGTATTATAAATTGATGGTGATAAAATAACTTTCGAGGATGATGATAGTAAAAAATTAAAGTGCTTTATTTAAACATTTGGTGGACTTTATGATAGTAATGTTTTTTTTCTAAAACAGACTTAAAAAAATATTCATTTCACATGAATTTTTAAATGATGAGTCCAAGAGCGACCAATGTACTTTTTTTTGAAACGTCAGGACTGAGAGATAAAATTAACGATAATTGGTAACAGCACCGCCCACTTGTTTAAAAACATTAGCATCTTTAGTGGCGGGTATAAAATATAATTTTTACTGAAGTGACTTTACAAACGAAATAACAAATTATGAGAAAATGTCAGAATAGACAATAAGGTATTATAACTCTTTATATGAACACTTTTAGTTGCACAAGTCGATGAGAAAGATCAGAAAAGTTTTTGAAGATCAGGGTTCCCGATCCCTTTAAGGGATTTGGATACAATCAAGGGGATTTTAAGCGGTTGTTTTGATTCCATTTAAACAAATAATTGCATTGCCGAACAAAATAAAAAGGTCCTTTGTCGTTTGGGGAGTGTTTAACCCAATTTATGTGACGAAAATTATCGCATCAATCGATAGGGTAAGAGTTTCGAAATTTTGAGAGCATACTGATTTCTGTGGCGGCATGTACTTTTCTGAGATCGAGCGTACTCTTTTGATGTTTGGCTTTCTCTACTGGGGGGTAAACAAATATACTATGTTTGCTATTCAGTACTTGAATGGAGTTTACATTATAGCGTTTTATATTTTTCACTATGTATAAACGCAAAAGTGTACCTTAACGACCATCAGTACTTTTTTTGAGAGTACAGTACTTTGGACTCTTATACTGCGTACTTCGAAGTACAGGCAAATGTACTATATATATAAAGAATCATAACTAAAAAACATATATTTTATATGAACGACCTTGTTTTTTGGAAAACAAAATCCGTTTGATTTGTACTTTGTTGAGGCTCCAAAATAGTTGGTCACGTTACGTATGATGCTTACTTGCTTATAGAACACCCACTTTTTTGTTTTGTGTTAGTTTATGAAACAAAATTATGACATTTACCCAAATAGTACCTACACTATCACGATTTAAATAATTTGCTTGTAAAGCAGATGCCACGCCCCTATTCAAAGAAAATGCAATACAAACTAGACAATGAATCTTTTTCGCCGACTTTTATTTAATTTTGAGAACTTTGTGTACTATGACATATTTTAAGACATTTATTGATAGATTTGAAATTTCTCAGCTTTGATCGACAGTTTCGTTACAATTGAAAACTTTTCGACTTCTAGGGAGTTTTACGATTTTTCTCATACTATTTGAAACTTTGCGTTTTTGATAGACTTTTTGATTCTTTATGTATGGTTTTTTAATTGTTAGCTACTTTTCGACCAACATATATTGACTTTTTCATTACTTTTGGACTTTTTTCGATAGTGTACGTGACTCTTATCAACTTTTTCGAAGCTGTTCGATTTTTTTCTGAGTTTTATCAAATCTTTCGATGCTATTGCAAACTCTTCGTTTTTTGATACTTCGTAATTTTCTCGATCGATGACACTTATAAAGTATTGTTTCTTTAAGAATTTTCGATACTTCAAGAAACCTTTCGACCATAACAGATTTTTTCGACACTTTTGTGTGTCTAGTATTCCAAAAAAAGATAACTATTTTCATGTTATATATATTTTCCATTCGTATTGGGTGTTCAAACTTAAAAATATCGAGTTTTTTTATTTGTCTCTAGCAATAGATGTTCATTAAAGAAATGAAGTTATATTCAAATGAAGCAATCAACGTTTGTCATAAGTACTACTATTTTATGAGAACTGTTACATATGTATGTCATTATAGGAAATTATATACACAATATTATATGATATTAGTGATTAAACTCAATATAAATTAGCTGTTAACTGTCAATGATAATGTCTCTTTGGCCGAAAAAAAAACCGAGCAGACAACTTAGTCAACCTGAACAACAACACTACTAACAAATTTATGCAAATTTACTGAACAACGTTAAATTACAAAAAACAAACAATAACAAAAAAAGACAAAAAATGCAACAAAATTTTACATTCACTAAAAGTTGTCACAAAATGCAACCAAAGTCAACAACTACTCGTACGAGCAGCATATCAATGGCATGGCATATGTTGCATCTACACAAAAGTCCATACATTTTGTTTTCTATTTTGATTTTGCCAACAAATTAAGGTCACTGGCTGCAGTTAAATGCAGTAAAAACAATCAACTAAGGTATCTATCTGCAAGTATGACCAAAACGCCAAAACACAACACCACAGTCAATTGTGGTAACAATAATACATTAAATTGGGTTAAAATAAAAAGTATTACTGTGAAATACTGGCATTGGGATTTATTAACCCATTACTTACAATCTTTATTTCTTCGGAGTGTGTGCCAAGTTTTTATAAAAACTATATCCCCAATTTCCGATTAGAAGAGGAGCTCCTTTAGTAAGCTTATGCCTCTATTACAAAATTTAAATGATAAGTGGGTGTGTCAGCATGTGTGATTTTTTCTTTGTATATTTCTCCATAATAGCCCATATAACATTTTAACTATGCCTTTTTATGTATTTTGAATTAATGCCAAAAAAAGAACTTAAATATCTCAAAGAATAAATTTAAAAATAAGCTCAAATGACCCACCTTAGGGAACGTTCACATCTTGGTGATTTTTAATTTTCTATTTTCTATGTTTTCAAGTCGATTGGTCTATCATCAGTCTGTCATCTCAAAAGTGTGATTAAGTGACTGAGAGTCCATGTGGTCCAATATGGTACCCATTGTAATAAGATCATTTAAATGGGTTAATACGGCAACCACTTAATGAAAGATCTTCAAAATATTTCTGACTGCTGCGTAGTAAAAAATAAAAACTTATTATGGTCAAAAGCAAAAGTAAAATTGAAAGAAAAAATGCCAGCCAATTGTAATTAAAAAAAAATAAATTACAACTACCAACATTTTAAATGAATGAATGGACAGCGCGCGTGCAATTGAACCCAACCTCTCATTGCAAATATGGTATTTTTGTTGTTGTTATTACTATGGAACTTCTGACCCGTTAAAGTTCAAACAAGGCTAAATGGCTATTTGCAATTGTTTTTGGTTAGAGAAAAAAAAAGAGTTTATTTTCGGAATCGGGATTTTTTTTGGGGCTTTTTTTTTTTCTTCTTTTGTATTGCAACTAATTACATGTTGTTCACTCCAAACAATTTTTACAATTTTTATTTTTTAGCTTCTTTTCCGTTTTTGGTGAATTATGGTTTATTTCTTGTTGTTGAATGCATTCGTTTTTGCTTGTAATTTGGAGCGGTAGTAGCTAGCCCAGCTAGCCCAGCTACCAAGCGTAGGTAAAAGGTAGTTGCTGCCTTTATTTTTTTGCTCCTGTACTTCGAGTGACTGCGCATTGCTGTCACCTGTTGTTAAAATTGTAAAACGTGACTTTTTTGGTTTGTGTTGCTGCCGTTTGGTATGAGCAGCAATAGCAGCGTTTGCGTGTTTGCAACAAATTAGTCTTTGCAACATAAGAAAATTGACGCGTATATGGTCATATGACTGGGATTGGCATCTTTATTGAATTAACACGTTTTTATACAATCATCAGCAACACTGCTGTTGTTGTTGTTGTTGTTGTTGTTGCTGTTGGTGGACTTGAAAAATTAATGTTAAGTTAAATTATCACATGCAAATTGCAAGCAATTTGTGATATGCTGTAGGCTTTTAAGGTTATAAAGTTTCGCTGTAGCTATCTCTTCAGCGATTATTTGAAAATAGCTAAAATTTTATGGTGTAAAGTTAAAGAGTGTGATTTGCTATTTACAGAATTTTAATTATTCTAACTCGTCAATGAAAATTATAGTGGTATGAATAAGTGTATGCGCTTGAACTTCATAGCTAGATACATTTTTTAATGGCTATTACATAAGTTTCCTAAGGTTGGTCCTAAGAGAGATGCGCTCCTGACTTGTATATACTAAGGTTAGCTATAATTATGAATGTGCCACATTTGCCTAAATAGAAATCTCTGAGGTAGTCAAAGATATGTCAAAATAAAGTTTCAATCAATTATTTGATAAGGCCTAAGGATAGCATAAATTAGGTTTGCCTATTAAGCTGCTCATGAGATGGTTATGAAAATATATGACAAAGGTCTGAATTCGAAAAAATTTAGGAAAAAGCAATGCAGTTTTCGCGACAAAGACCGAAGTTATCTCTAAATGCATTTCAGTGGATAAGCACCTATACCCAATAAGCGTCTACGAGTATACCCAATAAGCGCCTAATAATATACTCATATTTAATAACAAACATATACTCAAATTTTGTTAAAATCAATGCAGTCATCGTGAAAAGTCTGAACAAATTCCAAATAGTCCATATTGCCAGACATGGCGTAGTGCATTATAGACATTAAAACCACTGGGAGGGTGTTTCATAGCTTTATGCCTGTACTTCTGGATTCAGAGGGAGCTTCTTCTTACAAGTTTTGTGGGCAGTGCAGAAATCTACTAATATATCATCATTTTCATTTAGTTGGCCCAGACCGTGCTTACCCATATCATGTTCGATATATGTATATACCTGCAAATGTATACATAATGCATACATACATCGTTTTTGTCCATATTTATATGTGTTCGAATTAATGGTAATATTACAATCTACAATGACAAAGCTTTTCCACAATTAAATTTTTTTTTTGTTGTTTTAATCGTACATTCACAATCTGCATTAAATTAAAATTGAGAATAGCAAAATTTGTCTTCAATTATAAAAACCAAAATTCTAAACATTGCCAATAAATTGGACAATTGGTAAGAACAACAACAGCACCAGCTATAAAGAATAAATGAGTCTGCCAATAACAATAACCGAACAGCATGAGCATTAATCACGTTTTAGCTTTGTTGGCTACTGTTAAGCAGTTTAACGTGGCGTTAAATGATTAACCAACTTTGAAATTAACTAAGTTATGTAGCAACCGCAGGAACAAAAAAAAAAAAGAAATAATGTATGGGACATATTCTGAAAATTGTAACCAATAAAACATGTTACTACTATAAAATATATTATGGTTACCATGATGGCAATAAACAGTTTTCAATTTTCTTTAAAAATAATTGCGTTTTCAAGAGTTTAATTTAACTACATATTATTTATTTGATGGCAATGTAATTCGTTAGATAGATTTAGAATAAATCGCTGAAGAAAAATACAACTTCGAGACAATTTTTAGAGTGAAACTCTTTTGGCAGTTATTGAAGTTTTTCGAATAGTGACAGAAATAAATTTGTGCTTTTGCTCAGTTTTAGTTTTTAGGCTACCTAGACGAATCTGAGAGATTACCAGCATCAGATTAAGTTGTGCTATAGCGCCTAGCAAAAGTCCTGCACAAGCAAGATATTCCGTAGGGTTTTTCGAAAGCAAGAGCATTGTTCTCGTGAAATTGAGCACGCTGTGAATACCAGATTTTTAAGTATAAAGTGGATCCAACGTTAGTGAGGCAAAAAATTTCTGATCTTTTTTAAAGTCTAGTTTCTACATAGCTGCACTTCTGGTGTGAGGCTTAAACCAGACTTTCTTTTTTAATTTATTTTCAGCAAAATCATTGGAAACTAAATATTCAGTTATGAATGAAAATTCAAGTATATCAAAATTCACTTATTTCGGAGAGTGCTTTTCTTATTGGCACCGCTGTCTTTATAAAACCGCAGCGGTTGCCACTTACTACCATTTTTTTTTCTTCCATCAACACTGGCACTCAGTTAACCTACAGTTTAAACGTGACTTCATGCAACGTTAGCTAAGTTGGCAAACAAACTGGCGACATGGGCTGCTCCAGTTCAAAGAGTGCAATAATTCACACTTCGTCAATGACAGTTAACTTTGTACGAGTACAATTATTATGAACTTAGTGTATTGGTGTATTGATTTTGTTTTGATTAATTTTTTCCAAATTTAGCTACATTGTCTATGTCCGACTGCATTTATGTGTTTATAAAGATTTTGAAGGAAGTTTTTAAAGTGCACTACTTATGTGTCGAAATTTTTCAAAAATGTTTTGATTGAAAAATTTCAAACGGTGATAATTGGTAATGTTGTATGAACGAATACTATATGATTGAATTCGATACACTTATATTCTTTCCATGTTTTTCGATACATATCGATACATTTCGAATTTTTAGTATTCTTAGACTTTTCTCATGTTTTTCAACATTGCACTCTGTTTTTGAAATCTTTCAATTTTATCGTTGTTTTTTTATTCTATTCGGTTTGAATTTGAATTTGTTTCGGCATTGACAGGTTTGTCGATTTTTTCTATATATTTTGATAAAATTCAACTTTTGCCAATTTTTCTTCATACTTTTCTATTTTTTTGGGCGTCATTCGAAACTTTTTGATTTTATCGTTGTTTATTGATACTATTCGATATTTTTAGATTTTTTCGATGTTGTCTAATTGTATTCGATAATTTTGAATTTTTCGGAAACTCTCAACTTTTTGATACTTTGAGAATCTTCTAATATTTATCGAAGTTTTAAGTAATTTTTTAAATTTTTCTGTTATTTTTCACTGAAACTGGACATTTTTAATTTTTCTAATCCGTGCGACTGTTTCGATGTTTTTTGATGCGTTTTTTTATGATATTCATTGATGGCTTTATGTTAACTTTTCTATATTTTTCGATTATAATCAACTTTTTGATACAATTCAATACCTTTACTATCATTTTGATGTCTTTCGGTACTTTTCAACTTCCTCGATACTTTACGACTCTTTCAAAGTTTTTTGATGCACTGAAACTAATTTGATGTTTTTTGCATCAATTTAAATTTTTAACGGCACTGATAAATTTTGTCGATTTTTTTATGTTTTTCAATAATACTCGACTTCTTATTAGATAAATTCTATGTAGCTCGAGTTTTATCGACCTTGTGAATGTTCTCGATTCTGTTTTTGCAACTTTTAGCATTTTATTGTGTCGCGCGATACTTACAGCTTTGTAAAAGTTTTTGAAAACTATTCAACTTTTACAATGTATTTCGATTCTTGTCGACATTCAATGATTTTTCTTGATACTTTTTCATTATTTTTGGGCATCCTTCGAAACTCTGTGATTTTAATCGATTTCTTTTGCTGCTATTTGATACTTTTTTCTTGATTCGTTACAAATTCGATAATTGTTATATTTGTTACTCTTTGACTTGTTCGACAGTATCTGATTGTTTCTAAGCATTCGATATTAATCAAATTTTTCGATGATTTTCGATACTTCGAATTATTATTTCACATGCTACCATTTCAAAATCAATCGCATTCAAAACTAATCGTTAAAAATAGTCTAACATTGCCGAAAAACATGCGATATCATAATACTATCGTCCGATACTGCATGATATCAATAGATTTCGATATCATCCCTTAATGTAGTATAATAATCTACTTGAATATTGTGTTACATATTCTGTTTGTATAAAACGCTTTTAATATACCCTATAATAATATATTATAATTATTTTTAGAAATAATATATAATATTTAAAATTATATAATCGGCACTTTAATATAAGCAGGCTCGATTGATTTTTGTGCTTTACTCCAGATTTAAATACGCCCAGTGAACATTACTTTTTTTCCGCTTAAGACGACAAAAAAGACAAAAAAATATCCTCGTCAAGCCCATGTACTGTGGAAGATGTCCGTATAGTAATGTGAATGATGCTTTGTGCCATATGGATGTATCGTTTCGCTTGATGACAATAAAATATAATAAAAGAGTAGACAAAACATGATCAACAGAAATGCACCAATACTAGCACGAATTTCATAGCCAGTCATAAGGATGGCAACTAAACCGATGACCAACATAATCGATATAAAGACATGTGCCGTAAATGTGTTAGCAGTAATGCAAACCTGAGAAAGAAGAAGGAAAACACTGAAAGTATATTACGCATACAGGATTCAAATTGATTAAATTATATTTACTTTGAAATCTGCTGGAATACACAGACTAAAAACTAACTGTGGTAGTACTGTGTACAAAGTTAGAATTGTAAGACCTGACATGAAGCCATATGCAACATCAACCTTTCCATCATCTATGAATTTCCAACAGAGTATTAATTCTAAATTAAGTAGGTTGTACGATTGATAGATAGTTAAAGATCATGAATATCAAGAGTTATCATTCAATAAAAATCCAATGATTGATAGTTACTAAAATTAGAAATCTCAAAACTGAAATTTTTATTTTTCAAAAAAATTTTTCGAAAATTTTCGCTTAAACTGTCTAAAGGTCCGCTTTATCTACAGAAAAAATTTACATATGAGAAAATCACAATTCATGTTTTCCTAGTTCCTAGCATTTCGACTTTTTTCATTGAACTTCTTCGTTTGTAATTAGTACTTTTGGACGCATTCGTTGCTAAAGAACTTCATCGATAATAAGAGTACTCAATATCACTTGACTTTTATCGACTTATTTAATGCTTTTAATCGATATTTTTCGGTACTATTTTTCTGTATTATTAGTACTTAGTGTATTTTCTAGACTTTAAGTACGTGTAATACTTAAAATCTGTAGAATATTATTAATGAATTTTTCGATATTATCAATGATTTTTGATATTTTTCAAAACCATACGACTTTTTTCAACTTTCTTTAAGCTGGTTGACACTAAATATTCAATACTTATTGACTTCTTCGATGTTGTTCAATAATCTTCAACTTGTTCAATTTTTTTTTTTTAAACTTTTTGAGAACTGTCGACTTTTTTCGAATTTGTTTTGATACTTTTTCAATTTTTCCCATTTTTCACGATACTTTTCGAAACTTTTAAGTTTTAAATAACTTTTCCGATGCCGTTCGATACTTTTTGACATTTTCTGTACCTCTCAATCTTAATGGATTATTTCTATGTTTTTCAATACCATTTGACTTCGTCGATGTTTTCCTAATTTTCGGTTAGGACATACATTGGGCTTATTCGATAGTTTTCGACTTTTCCATGTGATGCGATGCTATTTGAAAACATTCAAGAGCTCGAATTGGTAAATAACAATTTAAACTAAATAATTTATTCCGACTGTCAAAATATTATTCCAGGAAAATATTTTGGCATAACTACGGATTAATTAATACTCATTTGTAAATATGAAATATTTTTTGTTATATGTTCCTCTAGCTAAAAATTATTTCTTTAGGTTTTGCAGAAAGGTTGCGGTTAACTTACGAATTTCCCCCCTATATATAGTTCCATGAAAATATCAATTCTCATTTAAGACTTTAAAATTTTTGCGATTTGACGGGAACGGAGCTAATATTTCGGTAATCATTTTTTTTCCATTCACGAAAATGAGAGCAGATAAATTAAACAAAATTTTCGGAAAACGTTTACTAACACTATCAAAATGTTAGTTTTGAAAAAACTCTTCAGTTTTGAGGTAAGCAATTTCAGGAAATATCACTCAATAAATAAACTCTTTACCAGATAAAATAAAAAATATTGACAAGCATAGTAATCCTATAATATCCTCATTCCAATCGAAAAAGTATTCCGTAATCTGGAAAATCAAACTTTGGAACTCCCAACTGATGATATTGTAGAGTACAAAAGAGAATATTAAACCATGTACGGCGAATAACTGTAAAAATAATGCCAATGATTAGGAAAATAATACCGAAACATGCGAATGATAAAATTTCACTTACCCAATGAAATATTGGCGGCCTATTCAGTTCTGTGGCTATTGTCATCAATGCAGCGACCGCAATTGAGCCTCCAAATATGCTGTACGTGACATAGTGCATATTTAAATCCATAAGTAATAATGGTGAAACTAAAATGTTGATTATGCTAAGGGGCTTGCACCAGCTATGTAAGGGTTTTTTTAAATCCACAACGCAAAGTGTCATACGCATTAAACACCAAAATGGCATCTAAAAAAAAATACGAATGTATTGGGTAAAGAATTTCATTATTACTCAGCTTTAAGAAAAGTAATTTCTCTTATTTGGTTCTACCAAATACTGTCAAAGAAATAAAGAATTTCCCACCCGGCACAAAGTCTAACTTTTGCATCTCGAATAAATTTCATATAAAATTTACGTACTCGAAATCGCATAGATTCAAAAACGATCCGTTTGGCGTAATTAACGAACCTATCAAAAACGAAGGATTACTGGTTATTCAAAAAATTGGCTGTTTACGAACTCGTTTACTAACGTGCATTCGAAATCGATATTATCAACTAAAATTTTTAAAAACTTCTCGTGACTATCATAAGTATCGTAATTCCATCGTCATAAGTGAATGAAAGAAGTTTCGTATTTCCCGAAACCTTTGCCGGGTGGGACTTATCGATTCTGCTGTGTTGTAGTTTAACTTTTACTTCCGTAGTGAGTTTTTGTAAATATGTTGACCAGAACCTTATACCCGATGATGTTCATACTAACCGTTGGATAAAAAAACCAACGCGAAATGTCTTTCATATGCTCAAAAGGATCGATCGCTTGAAGAAATCGTGTAAAATGCGTTCCAAGATCAGCTGACTCACTCACGGGCTGAAATTGCGACCGTCTTGTCGTTGCCTCAATTTCATTCCAATGTTTTATTGCTGGTTTTATTACTTTCATAAACATTCCAATGATGTAGATACAGTAAACGAAAAGCATTACGACCGCATGAGGTGCTAAGTAAATATTTCCAAATTGGCTCAAGCCTTCAGGTGTTGCGAACATATCGTGAATATGCTTTGAATACACTATAGATACGAAGTATGTATATCCGAACAATAACATTGCGGCATCAATCATAAAGTATTTGCGTGTTAACCGGAAATGTCTGCGAAATCCAATTATGGCTATGCCGAGTGCAAAGAAGCCGGCTATTTTTCCAAACACTATGGAAAGTATTAAGCTGATATTTTGTGTTCCTTCGTTACAGATCAACAGAAGGCTGAATAATTTCGGTACACTATTCAGTATGGCTAAGACAGTAGTACCATAATGATGACCATTCAATTGAAAATATTCAGCTAACATTAATGCATTCGGTACTGCACTGAGGATAGGGAAGTTGAATCATCAGGAGTTCTTGAAAAATAAAAACAAAGATCACTTACAAGTAATTGGCCACATAGTACAGTGATAAAATGAAAAGAGCAAATAGAAAGCAAATGATTGCAGCTGTGATTATTTGTCCAAAAATGGTCTCCTCTGGATCCATATAGCACATAAAGAATGCCAAGTAGTTGATATAGTAAACCAATGATGTGCATGCTTCATTCTGACTTACATGGTAGCATATATCATCTAGAGTACGCTCAAAGTCATGATCGAGCCAACACGGTGTCTGGAAATATAAAACGAACGAAAAATTATCGGATTTTTTATTTCTGTCCAAATGAGGCTCCACTTACTTCTCTAGGTGGCGTAACCAGATTAGTATGTCGCTCAGCGTGAGGCGTTTGATTTCCGACTGATTGAGGAAAATTGGTTTCGGACATTTTTGGTGGTGTGAAATTATATAATACAAAAATTTAATTTCTTAGTATAAAAATTTTACGTTTTAAAAGTTCAAATTTTTGACTTTATTTTTTATCACAATTTTTGAAAGAAAATGTCAACTGATATAGTGAGGTGAGGTGAAAAACTTTCAAAGCGAAAATAAGTATTGTTTTTCATATAAGTATGGTTGCTTAAGGGGATAATATGATTAAAAAAAAAAAAATTAATTGGATGTTTTGGAAAATATTCCTTGGTGCAATATTGATTTCAGATATCCGTAACTATACGAGCCTTAATATTCTATTGCAAAACTTCATAGACATTACAAGTTTCATTCAAATAAAATGTTGAACCAAAAAGGCAGATCAAGAAATGAGAGGAATGGAAAAGAATAATAAGTGGAGACTTACAGCACTTATTTGTCTGCGTAGTAGCCCAAGACCTCGCTGTAGTCAAGTCGAGTGTATAAGATTACAGTATAATATATACGGGAAATATAGTAATGCATTTTGGTGTAACTAACAATCCAGGGTTGCCTTGCTATAGCCCGTACCGATGCTCGAAAATGACTGAACTTTGCCCAATTTTGTTCTTTTAATTAAAACTTAACAATATGACAGTCCGAAATGTGTGCCAAACGATAAAACTCAAAGAGCCCAAAAAGAATATATGTGCCACCCGTTTTTAGCGCCGATTTTTCTTAAACGAGTGGTAGCTCATGTTTGGGGCCGGATTCGGAAAGGAAATCCTATATATTCTATTCAGGCCCTTCAAGCTCTATCATTTGGCACACATTTCAAGCTGTTATCTTCATTAACAAAAACTGCTTGCTCTGGGCTTAAAATCTGTACTTACCGTGAAATGTCGCTCCTTTCATCAGCCAGTGTTGAAAAACATTGGAAGTGGAGGAAATATGGAGAAACGAAGGGGGCCAATACCCCGGTCACAGAGGTTTGGGGGTGGCGAAATGGTCCTTGATATTCATTGAGACTTGCAAATGGTATTAAATATAAAATTTTAATTTTTAAATCTGTTTTTGATAATTGGGCTTTAGGTCCAAAATAATTAAAAGAAAGATCATTCTTTTTAATTATTTTGGACCTAAAGCCCAATTATCAAAAACAGATTTATCAATAAAAGGTCACTAAATCCAACTTATTTTAATTTTTATGTAATTTTATAGGAATAACTTTTTTTTTAGTAAGGTTGCATTTTTTTTTTAAAGAAATGAAAATTTTCTTGGGGGTACATGACCAAAAATACATTCTTTATCAAAAAAATAGGGACGGCAGATTGTTTTTTTTTCGCACGGTGCGAAAGTTATTTAAGGTATGCCACGGCCGTTAACGGCTTTTACCTCCAATTAACGGTTATACGGCCTCTTACGCGGTCTACGGCCTTGGCATGCAGCTAATGCGTCAAAAGCAGCCACTTGGCAGCCCTGTGTGCAACTGAAGTTTGAGCTTAGCCCACATACACAGAGCTAAGATCGGTTTCCGGCGTGTTTAGATGCTGCTTGCACAAGTATTTTATATCACAGCATATAAATGCTGCAAAATTCAATTGAGAAACATTATTTTATGGAAAATCCAACTTACCGTGTCTGCCATTGATTTCGTTACAACTGGTGGTAATTCATATAAAATAAAAATCAGCAGAAAAAAAAACACGCAATAAATTACACTTAACAGAAATTAAGTTATTTATTTTGATTTACTTATTTATGGTTAAAATACGCAATTGGAACATAAAAACCATATTTATTTAGACTCAACTAGGTACTAGAAAAGGAAAAAAGCATGGAAGGAGACAAATTGAAATTCAATTTATGGCGAATGCCTCAAAGCCTAGCAGCAAAATAGAGTTGCCAGCATATTACAATATGAATACAGTATGTGACTTGCCATGATTGGGTAATGACAAACAAGTCAAGTTGTTGACTTTGTCATACTTTGCCTATGGTGTTCAAATTCTTGTACATATTTGAATTAATGTTATTGACTTTGCTATATTTTATTAGCAATTTTGGTTTGATTTACTTTATGTGTTGTCTTGTTATCTACGAGTACAATTTTTATGAGAAACCAAGCAAATTATTAACAACTTTATGGATTATGAAATCATAGCCAACTTAGTCAGCCACGTGATGATCTCGTTTATCATGTTGATGAGATGTTTTAATCTCATTGTGGTGTAACCAAAAATAACGCTAGTCCTCGAATGAATTTGCTTAACACGTACAGAATCACCTGATCGTGTTAATTTTGCAGAATTTTTTTTTTTAACGAAAACTAACCGTTAACATATCGAAGAGTAAAATTTGACTTATGATTTATGTCGGTTTTTTTTCTGATACGATTAATTACAGTCAGTGTTGAAAGCAGCAGCGCCATAATGTGGCAAGTTGTATGAAATTAATCTTAATTGATTTAGAAATAAATTTTTATTTTAAATCTAAGCAGAAATGTTGAAATAAAAATTAAAAATACAATGTAAAATATTGCGCAATTTATCACTTAAACAAGACAGTGCAGTTTTCTTGGATTTTGTTGGCATTAACTGTTAAAAATTAATTTATTAAAATTTCGCTTACAACTACCATTATAGTAGCGTTTAATGAGTTAAGTGCTTGTTATTTTAATTGGACAACACAAGTAAATCATTTAAGTTTTATTGATTTTTATATTGGCATAATCAATGCAGGTACTAAAAATTTAACTCAATTTTTGTGGGATGTCGCAGTGGTAATATCCATAATGGACTGCCACATAACTAAACCCACAACATTCCTATTTTTCAGTGAGGAATTTCGTGGTGAAATTAAACTATTGCATCAAATGCTTTCATTAAAATAAAAAGCAATTAAATCGCTATTTCTGGATTTTTTGAGAAAAATGACAGTGACGACATCAAGAAGTCAACCGTTTCACTCAAAATTTGTATGGCGTACTTATAATATACTAAGAATTTTTAGACCTTAAGCGTAGAAATCGGAAGATGGTCGTTTTTTTCAGTTAAATAAATAGTATGAATTTATTGGAACCACATAGTTAAGTGCTCAGTACCTACATATTTACACTCATTTTTTTGAGGCTCCAGGATGTTCACATTTTTAGCATCGGTTTAAGAACCGACTCACTTAGAACAAATGTTGATCCAATGTGGTACCACATGGTAGTTAACTATACCCTACAATGAACCAACAACATTTTAAAGTCCTCCAAGTCATCATATAAAACCGAGCCACGTGCATTCTGTCGTTTTCTAGCAAGTCTGGGGCAGGAGCAAATAAAATGTTTAATGTTTTCTTCTTCCTCCACGTCTTAACAGAAGTCAAAAGATCTAACATCATATCTCTCCGCATTTTGCTGATGAGGAATTGGCCAGTTATGACTGCAACAATTGACGAGACACAAAGTGTCAGTCAAAATATCAGTTTTATGCGTGTCAGAGTCGCAGGGAAAATGTCATAAAGCGAAAAAACGAGTGTTACTTGGAAGTTACTGCATGAGTTATATCTTATATCTAATATGTATACTAAATTAAGTCATCTTTCATTGAAGAAATAACGTAATCGTCTACAGCATAAATTCCGTAACTACATAACAGAAAGGCTTCATGTTCGCTTAAAGTTCCTTGTAAGTGCGAAATGTGCATCCAAGCCACACTTGGAAGCTCAACGGAATTTGGACATATAGAATAAGATTCAAGTAAACCTTATGAGCAACAAAAAAAAAAGCTAAGGCTTAAGTAGTAGGAGCGATGTGTGCGTCTTCGACAACTCAACATTGATTTTTGTATGAAACATAATATAAAAAAGACAATGTCGGATTTTTTGTTATCAGGGTATAATCACTTGGTCATTCTATTAGTAACGCATGTCAGGTATAAAAAAGTATATATACTCTAGATCAGTCTCACCGCCTGAGTCGATTTAGCTATTTGCGTTTATCTTTGTGTCTGTCTATGCCTCTGACTGTGGAAATCACGTTCACGCCAAATTCCTCGAAAATACTAGGAAAAACTTAAGAAGATCTAAACAAAAAGTTGGCGAATTGCAACTAAAGGGTGTGGCACTGCAATACTCTCTGTTGAGCGAACTATTTAAGGTAATGAACCAAATTTCACACAAACAGTAGAAATGATTCGCGAATGCTCTGGAAGTAGGTGTGGCACTTTCCATAGGAACAAAATCTATATAAAGCTATACTGAGAGATTTATATATGAAAAGGAAGCCAAATTTCATACAAATACAAAAAATAATTTGGTCTAGTTTCAAACAAAAAGAGGGCGTGGCAAATCTCGTACAAGCTTAAGCTTAAAAACGCGCTAAAGAGAGCAATTGTATTTAAATGTGGCAAATTCAATGTGAGTACGTAGCGTGTTGGAAGAGATACCCTTTTA
Organism: Meiosimyza decipiens; assembly: GCA_963680825.1. Classification (NCBI taxonomy): domain Eukaryota; kingdom Metazoa; phylum Arthropoda; class Insecta; order Diptera; family Lauxaniidae; genus Meiosimyza; species Meiosimyza decipiens. The sequence goes on along the minus strand of OY804260.1, from coordinate 70,930,868 downwards.
ATAGAAGCAAAGAAAAACCATTTTTTTTTTCAGTAATTTGTTCACTAAAAACAAAAACGTAACACAATTAAGAATAAACTTTAAACAAGAAATCCTCAATTTAGCACTCTACATTATATTTTTAAGAAATATTACTTTATAGTTGTAATTTTTCTAATTTTAATTGATGAGATTTTTTTTGATTTTGTATACCTCGGCTTTTAATAATACAATGTTTGCTTTAACAAAATACAATTAATTGACCTTAAACCTATACGAAAAACTGTTGAATGAATTTAATTTGCTATTGAAGTACGAGAAAAAGTAATTAAAACTCTACTTATTAAAAATAAAAAACGTGGAAACGTGACTTCAGAAACTGTCAACATGAATTAGATGTGAATTTTGCGAAAAAGTATCAAGAAATGCTACAGTAAATTATATCGTCACATATTATTAAATGCAGTGATTAATGTTCCAGTTTTTTTTTTTTCATTTTAAAAATTTAAGAAGTCAAAAATTTTATTCCACTTTGTCATAATTTTGCTGTTCATGTAACTTTTTTTTGCATTGCATTTAAATTTTTGTAATTATAAAGATTTTTACAAAAAAAATCCAGTTTTTTTTAACGATTTATTGTTATATACAATATTTATTGTCTAACTTATTTTTGCAATTTCGTTTTATAAATATTTTAATTGAAACAGGGCGAGAGAACATCAATACAATAACAACAAATCAGAGGTATAGTAGAGCACAATGAACTTATATTTCGAAATGATTTTACTGAACTGATAATTGAGTTTTTATGTATCGTAAATTAAATTTTTTTATGCCAAGTTTTTTGTATTTAGAGCATCATTTTCAGATTTTAAGATGACAAAGAAGTTTTGGTAAATATGTCTAAAGTTGTATTAATATTTTAGTAGTAGTGATGATATCAGCATTACTCGAAAGTAACAATCACAGACTGCTATTAAATGTCTTAGCTAGCAGTGATTACTACATCGAATATATTGTTTAGTGAAGAGCAAAAGTGTCTACCACTGCAAGCACTCAAAGTACTGCAGTGTCAGTTGAACACTTTTTGTTGCTGTAAAATTAATTTAAAAAAATATTAAGATTTAGCACCCCTCATAAGTTATCATTTCGGCACTATCAATGATAACATTTTAAACTTCATTGATCTAATCTATCTGGACGTTCTTATTCCATTTCAATTTAAACATTTTAGGCTTCGCGATTTTTGAATCATACAGGATGACGAAGTGAACGGGATTGAATCGGTCTGTCCCGACAAAAAAAATTAGAGGTCTGCATGAGTGCACTCGAAACGAGCAACACATAAGCTTCCGAATGCAATAAGCTTCGAGCGCTTGAACTTGTAATAATAATAATAGAGTTTAGCTACTACAGCTATTAGCCTTCTTAGCTATTTAGCTTGAAGCTTTAAATCAAGTAAAAAGCTTTTTAATAAATAATGGAGATGGAAAAAATTATACATGCAATTAATTTTTTATTTTTTTATAATTTTTTCTTAGCTTTATCGCACTTTCTCAACATACCCACTCAGACCATGTGATATAGATATTAAAATAATTATATGAGTAATTTTACATGGTCCAAGGAGTAAGTGTTAGAAAAAATTTACCCTGCATGCTGTGGGGCTCGGACAACACAAACATAAAAATACAGACCACCATTAAGCTACAAATTTAGCTACAGTTTGCTTTCAATCTAAGCTTGAGTTGACCTTTTGACAAGCTAATGTTATAAAAATCGCAACTGTTAATAAGGGTTGTCATGCGATTAAAAGGAGCTGTAGCCATATAATTTGTTCTACTAACCGGTTGATAAAATAATTGATTAGAGTTACGAGTACTTCTCCGATTATTGTTAAAATGTATGTAATCAGGAAACTCTGGTGCAGCAAGAGACCCAGTTACAAGTTGATGCAGATAAAGTATATCCGCAATATTTCTACGGGAACTCAAAGACTGCAAATGTAATAACTTCAAACGATCCTCATAAGGAGGAAGGTTCAATTTAAGCCATTGAGAGCAAAACGAATAAAGTTTTTTTGAATTCTCTCAATTCTATTTATATGAATATTATAAAATGGTGACCATACTTGGCTCGCGTACTCTAAGTGAGGACGCACTATTGTAGTATATAAAGTCACCGTTACTAAAGGGCTATTAAATTCTTTTGCCCACCTCTTAATAAAACCAAGCAGAGATGAGGATTTTTTACAAATTAGATCAATATGCTCATTAAAAGTTAATTTAACATCAAAATGTATACCCAGGTCTTTGACTAAATCGACACGACATATTTTCTTATCTTTTAATTGATAATCAAACTTTACCATATTTTTCTTCCTGGTGAAAATCATAGATTGGCATTTATCAGGATTAAGATGTAAGTTATTTTTAGAACACCAAACCTCGAAGGATTTCAAGTCAGACTGAAGTGCAAAAGTATCGTCCACCCCCTTTACGTTCCTGTAAATTTTCATGTCATCTGCATATACTAACAGATGGGAGTTTTTAATTACATGTGTAACGTCATTAATTGCTAAAATAAACAGGAGCGGCCCCAGGTGGCTTCCTTGTGGAACACCTGATGCCGCGCTAAATGGGGAGGAAAACACCCTCCGAAATCTTATTTGATATGAGCGATCAGATAAATAAGATTCAATCCAGCTGACAAAACTTAAAGGAAATCCAAGCTTCTTTAACTTAAACAAAATCAAATTATGTGGTAGTTTGTCAAATGCTTTACTGAAGTCAGTGTAGATGCAGTCAACTTGCCCACCAGAATCAAAAGAACTTAAAAAAAAAGAAGTGAAATTAAGGAGGTTAGAAACTGTAGATCTGCCACTAACAAAACCATGCTGACGAGTTGTTATGACTTCACCACAGCACACCTTAACTTGATCGTATATTATATGTTAAAAAATTTTCGGTATTGATGATAACTTAGCCACGGGCCTGTAGTTTGAAACATCATTTTTACAGCCTTTCTTGAAAATGGGGCTAATGTATGCATTTTTCCAAAATTTAGGAAAATAAATAAATGTTGTCGAACATTTTATTTGCGATTTATTTGCAATTGCAGCACCCACCTCACTTGCTTGGTGTTTAGATTTGTTTTGATTTTATTTGTGCTTTTCGTGCACAAGGGCTTGGTGGACTCACAATATGGCGAATGGCTTGATGGTCGTTTCGAGAGCAATTTCAATTTTTTATTAAACTTGTGAGAAAATTGAGCTCTGATCTTCCACAATCTTTTTATTCATCTTATGCAAAAAGTTGATTAGAAGTAAGTTCGCGCTTTGCTTTTCGAACAAACGTAATTTGGGTGATTTTGCTAACAGCGGAAAATTCATTTTTGAAGATTTTTTGAACAATTTTTCATTTTTTAGAAATGAAAAAAAAAATCCATAATAATCACGTAGTATAATTGAAGTATTCTATTTTTAAAGTAAGACTTAAATTTGAATGAATGTTTCGTTTTTGGCGCCATTTAATATTTTTTTAGCAATGTTGCCATTTTTTTTAAATAAAATAATATTTATTTTAGTTTTTATGTCCTATTAAACCTTACTACTAAAAAATTAATGATTCGAGACTATTTTGGCGCATCATTATAAAGCTGAAGAAATAACGTTTTTGATTATTGAAAAAAGACAGGTTTATTTTATGACACTTCCTTATTTACATTTGCAAGAAGTGAAGAAATTTTAATATTCATCTCAAAAATATAATTTACCCAAAAAAAAGAGAGACAACAAAAAAAAAACAAATAAACTCATCAAAATCTACGTAAAAACCATTAAGCAATTAACACTCAACTAAACAGCAAAAGATAAAAAAAAATTATTAGCTAATTGATATATAAAGTTACAATTTGCAACCGCGACTTGCTAAAAGAATCTGTCATCAAATCTAGAAGCAGCAACAATCTGTGACGCTTGCCATTGTGGCCTTCTCTTTTGAACCGCTGCGAAAAATCTCTCTCTCATGCGACTTTGTCGCAAAACAACGTCACTCCACTCGCAAAACGCAATGCGCGCAGGCGCAACAGCAAATGCTTTGAAATGAATTTATAGCTTTGCCAGCCTTTATGACCGACCGTGCACACAAAATGAGCAATAACAATATAAATAAAAAACAAAACACTACCAACCTAAAAGTTGAAAAGAAAAAATCATTTCTAATATTTTTTATAAATGCAGCGCCTTGCTACAGTTCCAGGTTCAGTCAAATTCTGCAACTCGTTCGATTTGTTTGCAAGCGTTGCGCGTCGTTTGCAGCAGTAACTTGGCCGTTTTCGTACTAAAATTTTATTCAAATCAAATAACCGACTACAACGGTGACGACGGGTTTTGCTATCGAGCTGTGTATTTAATTCATTGACTCATTGTGTGCGGGACGTTGTTGTGTTTAAAAAAATCAATAAATTAATTAATTAATTAATCAGTAAATAAATAAATATTGTGCAGCATAAAAGTAGAGTTCGTGATTGGAGTAAACAGTTGGGAATATTTATCTAATACATTCTACAGTTTATCTGTGAGTTATTAATCTGCACAAGTGTTATGATATACTGACATATTTACGTGAAAAAAAGTTAAAGCACGTGTCCTGTCGCATGACATTTACTTAACGAACTTGTGGCACATTCTGCATAAATTATACAACATAAAATTCTTTGAATTTTCATGTTCTGTTTTTTTTTGTAACTTATGTTGATTTATTTTGTTTCGTTTAATTTAAAAGGATTGCTGTGAAGAATTGTAATATTGTGTTTTCTTAATTAAAAAAGTTCTTCGTAAACTTGCTGGACAAAATAAGAACTTGGATTATTATTGGATATTTTGTAAATATTTTTAAGGTAAGTCACGCTGTATTTAACTGAAAATATATTTTTTTAAATTTAAAAAACAACACGGCAATCTGAAACAATTTTAAGAAAACTGTTCAAGCGATAAAATTACAAAAAGGATACCAAAATATCATTGGGCATACACAATGTAAGTAACTTTTTAATGTTACGCCTTTTTTTTAAAAAACATTTATGCGAAATCATGAAGTTAAAATAACTTACTTTCAACGATTTTTTCATTTAATCCAAAAAAATTAAAGCAATTAATATATCCTATAACTAAATATCCTGAAAACTTGTAGGTGAAGTTTAAATGGTGCCAAAAGATACCAAAGTCTCTACATTTGAGTTTAATTAGTAAATATTGATTCTTTCATTATGGTACTGTAATATGAAAGTTAGTGGATCGACTGAAAACATATGGAAACCAGTATTAGCTTTAAATTTGATCAAACTTGTATGATATGTGATATTTTGAACTTTAAAAATTCTTGAATTTTTGGATAAAATTCATATCTTTAGCGTTGTAGCATTTTTTATTTTTTGGTATTGGTTTTAGTTTTATTTAAAATTTTTTTGAATAAATTTTTGTAAAGGAAAAATGAAAAATCAAAAAAAAAAACAAGTTATTGAAAACTAGTTTTTTGAAATTATCGAAACACGGAGTTGATTGAAAACGGAAAACAATGCTAAGATCACCCAAGAAAGTGAAGCATTTTATTTTTTATTTTTTTTGTTCGAATACATTTTTGGTTGACATGTTGTGCTTTAGAGAATCTTCCTAACTTGTAACTATTATGGCATTTGGTTTTAGTTTTAAGAGCCTATGTTCTAATTGTTTATTAAAGAATTGTGTCGTAAGGAATGGTTTTCAGTAAAATAACAGGGGAATCATGGTACAAGTTTTGTATGTTTCACAGAGCTGTCTTCTTCTAGAAGACTGAAATGTGAAAACTCAATGTTAATAATTCACTCGAATATAAATTGTTTATTTGATTATATCAAAAATCATCGAAAATTCCCAAAAACCGCATTTTTAGATTTTAACAATTAACTCATTTTAAGCGGAGAGTCAGTGTTAAACAAATGACTTAAGTAGCAAACTTTTCAAAACATAAATACAGCTCTTGTTGCTTCTAAAATGGTAGCAACTTTCTCATACATATAATTCAGTACAAATTTTCTAAGTTTTTGACACATACAATAATTGAATTTTTTTTTCATTGACAAACGATATTGTGTAAAAATTAAATGAAACAAAATACAACTCTTGCCCATTTTCAAATGCATGCATTTTAATTTATTAATTACAATTTATATCTTTGATTAAAATCATTCTCGCTGGGAGCTAATGCCAAGGTTCCTTCAAGCCTATAGACCTGAAAAGATTAACCTTTAAATGAGTACATATTATAAATAAAAAAAACGCAAAGTCGGGCATTACCGACAAAACAAATTATATTAATTAATTAAAAATAAATGAAAAAAAACTTTTGTCAAGAACTCGAAATGTAGATAAATGCTTGTGGTCTGTTAAAAACTTAAAACAAAACGGATAGTGATTGTAATGCATATGTATGTTACAAAGCAACTAAGTGAAGGGCTTAACTTTACATAAGTAGCGCATGTGCGTTACACACTGACACCATAGGGGAGCTAACAACCTTTGTTGAAAATGCATTCATGGAAGCAACCTTAAGAGTTGGCATTTAATTAATGTTTTACCTATTCAGGGCAGAGTATAGGTGTGTGCAGGCACCTAGGCTGAACAGTCGATGCGGACCCTACTAGGAGAGGTTCATCCCTAACAAATGAAAAGTAAAAAAATCACAAATTTGGTAGTGCGGCGCCTAGCCTGCAATCTATGTAGCCTATGCTTAAACACGGCTCTTTACCTATAGAAGAGTTAGAATAAATTTGCAATTTTTTTTTTCTACAAAAATTTGAAATTTTAATATGTAATTTTGCTATAGCTGGAGTATTTTCTGCGTTGAATTAAAACAAAAATTAGTTGAAATTACCTAATAATTTCGGCTAAGCCTTTGAAAATGTTTAAAAATCCAATGCGTGTTCCTTACAACATAACTGCGTATTTTTACGTACTTAAATTTGAATAGTTAAGTAACTCATATGAATAGCAAGTCATCTTGTTGCATGTAAATATCATGAATAATTCAATTGTTTTCAATTTAAAAATCAAAAATAACATGCGAAAAAAATAGCAACACAAAAATCAGTAATCAAATGTAAGCGAACGCGCGACAACAATCATTCAAGCAACACTCAACAAATTCAACAAACAACAACAGCACAGCATGATTTGCATTTTCTTTTCGCTGCAGCAGCAATCGAAATCGTAGCGAAATCTCAGAAGTGACAAAAGATTTTGTGTCGTATATTGTAAGCTCCTCTGTGCTTCTTTTTGTAACTAAAATCCTTACTAACCACATTTCTGTACCCGCAATCACTGCTTGCGATGTGCACTGGTGTGGTCGTGTTCCAGTGTTTGGCTTACAACTTCACTATTGCCTAAGCTGCTTTAAGCCATGTTCGACAATGTGTCACCGCTACATTTATGTTGTATGTAAATTGATGATTATTATAAGACCAACCGCAGTTCGTCAATTCGATTTATAGCACATGAGTTGGATTTGTAGCTTTGTCATGATATTGGAGGTCAGGAAGTTATAAAAAAATTAATAAAAAATTTAAACAAATATTTTAAAAACTAAAAAAAAATCATTGCACATACAAATTAGATTCAGAAAAATGATACTGATTGACATTGTACTATTTTTAAATTAAATTAAAAAAAAAATGATTTAGATCGGATATTTTTGAGGTGGCATTCACTTGTATGGGATGTTTTTTTGAGAGATGTAGCAGTATATTTTGTCATTTTAACGTGAATAGATTTATTCCAGCACATTGCTTGAAAATCATGAAAATTTACTTAATTCACTAAAACTTCAACTTTAAATTTACTCAGAACTTACATGATTTTTTGCAATTATGTTGTCAATCGGTAGCAATAAAGAAATTTCTCGTTATAGCGAAATTCCAAATTTAAGCCATAAACTTCAAACTGAAAGCTATGAAAGAAAATTAAATCCAAAATAATTGCCTTGCTAGTGCATAAATTTAAACAAAATTAAAAAAATGTCACACTGACCAATTGATTGATGCAACAATCATTTGCATTTGAAATGAATCAACTTCCTCACATCGTATTTGTGTTATATAAAGATACAGGAAATCAAACTGCTTAATATAACGAAAAGAAGGTCACTTGTTTTCTATTATTTTTTGGCAATAAAAAAGTACTTTGCGCGCAGAGTACGTGCCATAAAAATGTCGTTTTTTTTGGTCGACTTTTATTGCAATCATTTGCTGTAATGTTGCTGCGCTGTTGCTGTTGCTGTTACTGCTCTTGCTGACATTGACATATTTCACCAAAACTAATGCAGTTATCATCACTGCTGATTTGTTTGTTCGCTTGTGCGAAATGTTTTCCCACGTTTCACAGAACAAAAGAAGCTTTGAAGGTGAGCTTGCAAATAACAATAATAAACAGAGTGGGATGGGTGAATTTTCGAGGCGGAGTCAATTTATTGGATGCTGATGCCATTCAGAATATTGATAAAGTTTTTTTTTTTGTTATTTTATTCATTATTTTGATTTAATAGCAATTAAGACAAATTATATTGTTTGATGTATATATGCGATTTTTTCATGCTCTTATTGTTCCCTTTATGCCCCAAAATACGAGAGATGCCGCAGAATTTTAAGTCACGTTTTTCGATTTTCATAAAATTCTTTAGAATGGATGCTTAGGCATACATTTTAAGAATATAAAAAAGTAAAGCCATGGTAATTTACATATATCCAAAATTTTCAAGAGCCAAAATTTTGAAAATTACGGATATGTTTTTTTTTTTCTCATAATTATGTTTTATTTGTCTCATAGCAATTAGAAAAAATCCAAACATAAGGAAAATGAAACAAACTTGGGCAATTTTCGTACATTTGTTTTTAAATTTTTATATTCGTAATAATATTTTTTTAAAAAAATTTATATTTAGAAAGACCATTCGACAATGGTGAAGATGGCAATTCGAACAGTAGAGTTAAGTTTCACCAAAGTAGTATATTTTTTGAGCGAGCGGTATGTATTTTGTGTCAACGCCATAATTCATAATTCTATTGGGTGGACTTAAGTTTCATCGCCTTTTACTATCTTTATAAATGTACTCAGTCTTTCGGTTTTAAATTTAGTTTGGGAAAATCAGTCGTTGAAAACTTAACGTTACTTTTTATCAACTTCGAAACATCATAGCTCATTCAAATTTATAGTAAAAAGATTTTTAATAATTTCATTGACAATAAGTAAGTATTCAGTACAGTGTGTGATAACACCGGAAAATTACAAAAATATAGGGTTAAAGCTAGTAATGTTACTCGTAGTATCATCCATTGCTTAATGAAATCATCAGTGACTTTTAAGTCGATAAGTAAGAATTTCTAAGGCTAACATATTTTTCCTTTTGCATCGATTTGTTGAGAAACCAATACACCAACAAAAAAACATTTGAATGAGTTTGCCGATTTATTATACGGCTTACGCATGCTACGTCGTTTTAACACGCCAAGAATGTTCGCAACAAAACGCCTGTCAGAAAAGCGTAATGAGTTTTAAAAATAAAGAGATAATAGAAAAAACTATTTTTATGCTTTGCTTTGTTTCAATTTTTACCTGGACTCTCAGCAGGCTTAGAAATTCTTATTAATCGGCTTAAAAGTCGCTGATGATTCCTTTTAGCCATAGATGAAACTAGTATGACTAGACTTAGCTCTCTTTTTTTTGTTGTTATGTTTTTGTAATTTTCCAGTGTTATCACACACTGTACTGAACAGTAAGCTTAGAAAAATTATTATTAATTATTTTCTGTCCCCATACTTCACAAAAAAATAAGTTTTTTGATATTATCAAAAACTGATGATTTGTTTCCCTGAACAATTTCGATTATAATATATAAAATCTCCTTAGTTAAAACACACTTTTATATTACATTGACATCAAATGAAAAAAAAAACTTACTAATGTGTACGAATTTTAGCGTTCATATTAGATCAAGCATTCCTTAAATCAAAAAAGTTCCAGCAGATTTGTCTGCAACGATCAAAAATGTTTTGGAGTACCAAGTTTCAGCTTAATGTATTTCATTTTTAGCTGATGATTAAAGTTCATTCAAGAATATTGAATTTGGGCTCATTGTGCGTCCCATATTCTCCAACTGAGCAGCAGACCAGCGGCATTCAGACGGTGCTTAGGCGGACATGAACTTACTAAAGTGTCATATGTATGACGCAATCTATCGAAAGATATTGTTCAAAAAAGGAAATAATTATTTTATTTCTGGTTTATGTACCATATGTACACTTTAAAATATAATTTTCGTCCAAATAAAAGCAAATAAAGCCATGTAATTATTTGGCGGCTATTTTGATTTTAGGGCTTTATTTCATTGGTTTTCATTTCCTAAGACTATGGCTTACATATAAGTAAGTGACTTGTGTCTGTTTTTATATAGACCGGCACACACGCAATTCATATTCATACACAACAATGAAACGGATGTTACGTTAACGATGAGTCAGTTCGAAGATTTTTGAAAATCATTTGTGTTCATTATTTCTTAAATAAAAATTAGCACAAAATGTTTACCATTTTGCATACTTTTTTAGTTGTTTTCAAACATATGCTAAACTATAACATTTCCAAATATTACATAGTCGCTTTTATACACAATTTCGTGGTGTTACAATTTTTTGCATAATCCAATTACTTGCAAAATCTATTGATGCCCGAATGTTCGCTGCGAAATCTTAAACACAAAAATCGCTTTAAATGGTATCAAGCGCAAACAAATTAACATACATAATAGCAAAATTCAAAGGTTTGAATTAATTTCGCATCGAATGCAAAGTCAAACAATATTTGCTAAGTCTCAATGACAAAAGTCTGCAAAATTTATGCATATGTACCTGCAAAAACATAAAAATTAGATAACTTTTGCAAAATATAAAATTTAAAAAACAGTGAAAGAAAAAAGATTTCAGTCGAAAAATAAAAAAGAAGTAACTGCGCTCACTTGTGCTGCGTCATAAAAAATTCCGCACAATTTCTGGTTTGACTTTTTCTTCCAAAAAAAAAATATAAAAAGTTGAAACCAGATTTAGTATTTTTTCTAAAAATACACTTTTTAATACATATATATTTCAAATGATATTTCAATTTATATAAGATTTGTAGTTCAACTGCATTTTTAAACGCAAAATAGCTGGTTTTGTTTATGAAATCACTTTGTTTCTTCATAGAATATGTCTCGAAATTCTTTTTTTAATATGACACATTTTTTACGTACTTCCTGCTCGGTTTGTATGATTTTGCTAAAACGTGGTATATTTTAAAAATTTAAAAAAAAAAACAAAAATTATAAATTTAGCAAAATATTGTCATTTAATATGAATTTGCATTGCAATCGGGTCGGGATTGCATTTGGGTTTTGTGGAAATTTAATGAATCGAAACTTGAAATGTACTTTTTTGCCATAGACATCAAAGTTTACAAAAATTATTTAAAATTAAAAAAAAATTATATTAAATAATATTTATTTAGTTAAATATTTTCGTTTTTTTCTTAGTTATCATCCATCCTAAGCCAAAAACTAATTTAATCTTAGCCTATTTTTTTGCGTTCCAACTTCTTGTTAATCTTTAGTAACCAATCTGCATTTTAGCGCGGCTTTAAATTGTCAACGCACACCTAGAAAAATGTTGCTTGTCTTAGATTTTGTTAATTGACTTTCAGTTTTTGTTATTTGTGTGTTAGTTAACAACAAAGTTAGCACCCGATTACCCTTGGTATGTAAGGCGTTTAGGCCTTTTTCTTTAGCTATTCATTTTTTCTAGCTGATTTTTTTGTTCTTGTAGTAAAATTTAATTTGCAAAGTTGTATAAGTAAGGCGTGACCTATGCACAATTTTTTTATTATAGCTACAGTTGTTTTCTTTTAGATTTAAGCATAAAAGTGTGCTTTTAGCTTTTTAAAAGACCGATTGAAAAAAATTGATTTCTGTCTAAATGCACAAATGACCTTTTTATGTAGATATTGATCAATTTAAAAGCCATTTATGTTATTTGCATGAAGTAAAACAAATTTTGAAATTATAAATTGTTGTAGATAACTAAATCTTTGAAGTTGGGAAAACAATATTTAAAAGTTTAAAAAATCTAACAAAGCTTTTGATTTCATGTAGTATTGGAAAAAAGAAAGCTAAAAAATCATCCGATGATTCTACTCAGTTTTGATATCATAGAGCTTGGTTAAAAGCTTTTGTTGAGGCTGAAACTGGGGTTTGTTTTCATATAACTTATACTCATCGTTGGCAGATGTCTTGATTTTTAATTCAAAACTTAATCGGGATGCATATATTTTGAAATGATATTTTTAAACAAATGAAATACATGTTATGCGAAAGGAGACAGTTTTGTTGTAGTGCACCCCTAGCACATGGAGACGTATTGAGTTTAATAGTTCGATGCTTTAATGCACCAATTCACATGTTTTTTTACTGTAGAATTTTCTCTCGCACCTTTTTTTGCTGTGATTACATTTATTTAGTGGATGAGACGTATGCGCAACACTTAATTAAAATTTAACGAAATAAATTCCTTTTTTTAATTTCTTATTAAATTATCTTTTAGCCGATGTGTCCTGAAACCCAAATATCACACTTGTATATTTTCTCAGAGGCATACAACAATAGAATATGAATTTAAATAATGGCTGCAGCATGCATAAGGACATTGAATATGTTTTATGAAAACATATTTTTTCAACCCTCTAGGAAAGTATCTGAAATTGTTAACTGAAATAAAAAGAAGCTAGTTATTGATCGAAATTTAACTTTTTGCCTTCAAAGTAGGCCTTTCAGCTTGAAATATATCAACGTAAGCTCTTGATATCGTCCCCATACCTTTTCGTAGGCTGATTGACGAATAGTCTTTAGTTTCTTTAGCAAACTTGCTTTTATTGCTGCAACCAACTGATTTCGATGCTCGTTTGGGAAAATGTTGGGCTCTTTTGGCTTGAGAAGCGACTTCAAAATCTGTCAGAATGTTTGAAGTGGACTTAAATGAAATATTTGGCTCTTTTCTCAACTCTTTTACACTAATGCGATGATTTTATAGCATCAACTTTTTGATTTCATCGACGTTTTCATCGCTTGTAGCTGTTAAAGATCGATAGGAATGAAGACAATTAACTACCACGTTTGAACCTTTTTAGAATCCTTTAAGGCATTTGCGGTAGCTCTTCCGCAATATTTTGAGTTATTCGATACATGAGATTCTATTTGTTACACAAAGCCTAAAACAAATTCTCTGATAAACTGATTTTTTTATTATGAAAATCGCAGAGCAGTATGAGTAACAAAAACAGCAGCAATAGACACATTGAGTGACAGATTTTGCTCAAATTCTGCGTGTTGTTTTCGTACCTTAAGTTTTTGACTTGTGATTAATTTTTGATAAAAAAAAAATCAGCTCACTATACCCCCACATCAACATGATGCAACCGAACCCAATTCAATTAGTAACATTTCCATTCACACCATTAATTTGTGTCTCAAATGTATTTTGCGCAATCAGTGGCTGCTACAAACTTGCGGCATGCCATGCGTAATGAACCAAAATTGTTTGGCACATATTTTGATGGCTAGTTGGCTGGTAGCACAAAAACTCAATCAATTAATGGCGGGAAATTAAAACGCGTATTACACGAAAATTGTTCGCCACGCAAACTAAAAGCGAGTTTAATGTTTAGAAAAAACAAATTTTTTAGCGTTTGGGATAACAGAAAGCATTAGCCAGCTTGCCGAAAGGCAGAAATTAGAGCACACTTTTTTTTCTAAAACGCGCGAACTCAAAGACACATAACCAACGAGCAGATCAAAATCTCGTCGCACTTAAGATACAAAAACAACAAAAAAAACTCCACTCATCAATTTCAGCGCTCATGTTGCACAGAAGTGAAATACTGCTGGTAATAATCTATGGCTTTTAGTATATTTATGGTGGTTAGTTCGTATTGCTGTGGGCATTTTTTTTTGTGTAAGATGACCATAGGTTTATAGTAATTTGTACTAGTAGGAAAATGTACGTTGATGATAGGAAAGCTTCAGGGGCTGATTCGGTACTTAAATGAGCTGCTATTCTTTTCCTTAGCTTAATTTATTCATAACAAATGTGGTTGTCAATTTATTTTTGTTTTCCAAAGCAGTAATAATAATAATAATAATAGTAACATAAATACATCAGAAAATATGTAGATTCGGGACCAAAACTGGAAAAGGACGTTTTATAACTAAACTTAAAAAATACTTTAATACTTTATACTTTACGGCATCTTTTCCGAGTAGAGCAACTAAACCTAAAAAAAAAACTGCAAAAATAGGTTTCAACGGTTTTTGGTGAAATATCGATCTTAGCTTTTCTCTCTTTTAGCTTTTGGCTGAAATATTATTCCAGCAAAATTAGCAAACCCATTTTTCAATCGATTTCAGCAACTACCAGTGGCAACCAATATGCGGCATAAAGTAAAGAAAATCAGGTATGCGTAGCGTACGCTCATCAAATCCTAATACTACCATTTTGTTTCTCTACAACTGTGTATTTTTCGTTATTTTGTTTCATTAATTTTCAAAAATGTCTTGAAGTTATTAAGTATACATTTTCCATAAATATATAAGAAAATTCAAAGAACTTGCAAAAAAAAAGTATTTTCACTTCCCGCTGGGATATGTAAGCCATTTGTCTGGCACTACAACAACGTCTAGCGCCTTAAGCAGCACACACACAATTCATATGACTTTTACGCATGCGTGTGTCTGCGTGCCACACCTTCTCTTATTTTTTTAATGAATTTTTTATTTCATAGCCACAGATCTGTATGTTAATATTTTGTTACACTTGTTGCTGTTGTTGTTGTTGTTGTTGCTTTTTGCTAAGCTGTTATTCTAGTAATTACGTATGGAGTCGTATTGCAAAAAATATTACGTAAAACATGCGTTCATTTAAATTTAAATTGACTTAACATGGCAAAATTTTGTACTTTATTTTTGTTGTTTTTTGTTTTGTTTTGTGACTTATGGATTTTTTGAATAAAACAAGTTCTCAAATTTATTTTTGTTGCTGCAATTAAAATAAGTACATGTTTTGAATGAACGTTATGATGTGGCAAATGCTTTAAACGTTTTAGCGTGACGCATGCGTAAATCATAATTTGAATAGATTAACTTTTAATAAATAGAAAATTTAGAGACAAAAGTGCTAAGTTCAGTTGATATTGTAACAAGTTCGTGCCTTAAGTCTTTTGTTTTCAGCAGCAATTGAGTATAATCTGAAATGTTTGCTTAAGATATCATAAACTCATTTTACAAATGAAATGGGAATATCATTGGTATATTTTAAGTTCGCTAATTTTTAAGTATTCAGTACAAGCGGCTTGTTAGCTTTTTCTGCAAGTGCGCAAAATCGTTTTTTTTTCGTTTATCATTCTTTTAGTATAAAGTGATTAAAATAAAAAGGGCGTAATCAACATTTTGTTTACGCTAATCAGCTACAAATTAGTTGGAGCAGCCATTATTAATGTTCTACAACTTAATAATACAATAAATCAAAAATGTTGGTTGTATTGCTAAATACTTTAACGTCACGCGTGCTGGCTCATTTTTTAACAGGCTCTGGCTATACAAGTTGGCATAGTAATCTAAAAACTGACGATGGGCTTAAATCTTTTATTTTTTTCATTGTAGCTTGCATTTAAAATTCATGGCAGCGGAACTGCATCATACTTTTGTTCCAACTTCGTGATAGGCCACACATTGCTGTTGCTGCAATAGTAAAAGCAACCAGTCACTAAAACAATGGCAGCATGCGCCGGTATTTCTGCATTCAAATTCAAAAATCAGAACAAAGAAAAGGTTCGCAGTATCGGGTTTTCTGTTTAGCGTTTGACTACTTTTGCATCTATTGAACTATCTATCGATCTAACAATGAGTGTCTTTCTGTCGGTCTGTTATGTGTAAGAAGATAAGGTGCTTTCTGAGCTGACATTCCAGCTGTGAAAAGTTCAAGTGCCAGTCTTTTTTTTTGCTTTGTAAGATGATGTCTTTTCATTTCTGTAAATAATAAGTAGAATTTGAGTCGAATAATATTTTAGTTTTAATTTTTTACAAAAGTTTTGTTTGACTTCAGATGCACTCAAAAATTAGACTATTTTGCCAACAACATTTTTTCAATAATTGGGATTTTTCGGACGTGCATTTTACATGCAAAAAATTTTAAAAACTTTATAATATTAATAAAGATTCCAAACTCAAGTCTATTGAAACACATCACTGAATTTATTATTAAAGTTATGAAAGGTGCTTATGTTATAACCTATTTTAGCACAACTATGTTGTTTTAAAAAATAAATTATTAAAATCGTTTCAGTATATTTAGCGCCAAAGCGTTACAAACCATTTACATAGAAACATTTTTATATAAAGCTTCATTTACCTGATTAAAATCAGTTCTTGTGAGGTACGCGGATATCTTATCTTTTGTTATCTAAATTTTTATAAAACTTTCATACATATGTCGTTTCTAATAGGGTCATAAAGTTGTATGCTTAAAAACATAAAAAATTTGCAAAAGTTTAATTACAATTTACTTAGATTTTTTGTTTGACAATGCTCCATTTATATGTGATAAAATTTACAAAATTTTTTTTTAAAATGTTGTTTGTGTTCACTTTTTATAAGCAGCCCAAACTCTTATGACATATTAAAATAATATTAAAATATAGACCATGATGCAAACACTCAAGCGACAGAAATAAAAAATTCACAAACAAGTTCACATATCATTAACATAATTCAGTTTTTTTATAAAAAAATAATACAGTTGCTTTGCATATATATGCATAATTTTTGCAAAAGTTATTTCATCGATTTCTTATGTACAAGAAATTTTGCAAAAATTCACCTTATCGGATGAATATTAAGTAAATTAATCGTTAAGCTTTCACTGCGAGTACATTACTTAAGTCTTTCGTCTGAATGCTACTTCTGAAACCTGAACTTGCACACAGATGATATTTTTTTTTGCTTGTAAATACTAATTGATCTGCGAATGTGTTAATAAAAAGAAATTACAATAATTAAAAATGATTGAATGCAGCATCAACAAAAACAATAGAGTAAAATGCTTATTGTTTTAATTAAATAAAGGTATTTTTGCTTTGATTTAAATGATAGCATTGAAAAAGCACCTTAAGCTTTTTAATGTGTTAATTTATAAAATGTTTTTTATCTAAGTCTTTTGTTTTGCCGCAGAAGCGAATTTTGAGTGATTTAATTATTTTACTGTTTGAAACATAAAACTAATAATGCTAATAAATCATTTTAGACTGATTAATGCTGATTAACAAAATGCTAATTAAAGTCGCATGAAAAGCATGCACAGGGCCAGCAAGGTAAGCCACAGGTGCAGATTTTATATTATCGCCCCTTGTTTGCATACCCAAGGGAGTATCTTTTTTGACGCTATGCCAGTGCGGAAAATGTATGATTGAATTATTTGTCTCCAGCAACAGCTTTTTTTCTGCCGCCCGCTTGTGTGGCAGGCCTTGCATGCCCGCTTTCGGTGAATCTGAGCATACGGCACTTTGACCTTCATGCTTAGTTTTTGATCATTAAAAATATCATACGAAAAAAAAGTAGCTCAGCTTAATTGTTTGAATAAATGTCGCTTTAAGCGTGATTTGATTTGTTGAAAAAAGAAAAAAAATTTATTAGCACTTCTTTTTTTTTGTAGTTGCCGCACCTTTGACTGTTTGGCATTTATTAGGCAAATTCGTAGTATCTTGTGCAGCAGCATCCACAATTTAGCTAAATAAAATAAAAGCATTAAAAAATTAAGACTCTGTTTAGGCAAAAACAAGAACGACACTACAATAACAAGTTGCTTTAAGAATTTGACAAAAAATTCAGTGACTTAATAGTTATGCGAATTGGTTTTTATTAAGTTGTTAATTTATTATCTCATGAAATTGAGATAGAAGTAAAATACCTCAATAAATTCCACTCTATAAGGGAAGTCAAAGATTCATCAAATCCCGAAATGGGTATGGACTTCAAAAAAATAAGTAATCATGGGTAATTTAAATATTTAAATGGAGCCTCTGTATTCAATATAGTTTTTTAATTGTTTTTTATCAGCAGAAGGAATTCGGGCGGTTTCAATTTGCAAGAAATTAATTATAATATAAAATATTAATGTATTATGCTACAAACAATTCATGATTGATTTCAAAGGCATGAAACTTTATGTTTTTAGTAACATTTTAGTGTCATATGATTTTTAGTCTGTTACAATTGACAATTCGTTATTGAATAAAAATTAAATTTGACTTAAATGTACGAATCTGAAGGTTTTTTTTGACTTATTGTTCAAATGCACTTTTGTGAACTTATGCATGCTACTTTCTTAACTTAAGCGTAAAAAATTTCTCATGCAATTTTTTAGTATCTTGGCGACTTATACTTTTTGTATACTCTTTTTCATTTGAGACAAATTTCTTTTGTGACTTTTCAGCTACTTATATTTTTTATTATTTCAGAGGCTTTGTAGTAGCATGTAATTTTTAAGTCGCACATTACTAAAAATTCGCAAAACATTTAAAGTTATTTGAAAGAAAAAAAATAACATACAATTTTAAAGAGTTGCATAGAGCTAAATAGTCGCATGTGACATAAAATCGCATGCGATTGAAAAGCCACTCATAAAACTATATTTACTTTTTAATGTTTTGCGGCCTTCAAAATTATGTTACTTTTTATTCTTCTGTATCAAAAAACTTTTAATCATACGCAACTTTTTAACCGAATACAGGTTTTGAGTAACATAATATAGTCGTTTATTTTATTGGAACCTTTTGTAAGTCGTATTGACTTCTTAGTATTATACGACAAATATTTTATGAGCGATTTTTAGTCTTATGCGACCATTTAGTCTTATGCTGAAATAGATTAAAATTACATAAAAGACTTTGACTTTTAAGCGTAAAAGTTGCAATGGACTTAAAAATCATCTAAGACTTACGTGAGACTGAAATATCGCTTGCGACAAAAAAAAGGCACTTACGTAATAATGATAATGGTTTTGGTACGCAATATGTTTACAAAATTCCCGTTTGGTGTTTTTTTTTGCGATGATTCTGCATACACTGATTTGATAAGATATTGCTGATATGATAAGAATTTTTGTACAAGATAGGTGAGACATCTGTCTCCAAAAATGTAGTCATGAACATCTATTGAAATTTTTTCTCTTAATATTAAATTTTAAGAATAACATGAGCAATTCAAAATATTTCCGGAGTTGTGACCTCGATATTGAAAATTTGTTTGTATGTTTTAAATAGCTCCATATAAAGCACACAAGCACATTTTCTTGCAAAAACCTTGTACCGCTTGGAAGCATAATGTTTACCATAAATTGATGTAATCTCTTAATTAGTTTTTTAAGAGCAGTTAAATTAATTTCACACTTTTTTTCGAACTCACATTTTCAATGCAATTTCCTGCTGTCAACTAAATGTAAGCAGCAAATGTTGAATTTTATTTCAACGATAGAAGTAGAAACAAAATCATAACCAGCATTTCATTGACTCTCATGCATGCAGATATGGATTCATTTATTCAATCATTCATTTATTCATTGATTTGTAGACGAACGCGCACGCAATTTCAAACATTTTAAATGTACCATATATATGCCATATTTATTTGATTCAGGCCAAAAACAACAAAAATAAAAAAAATAAAAATCTATGCGTCGATATAATCTGATAAAAACAGCAATTTCATGTGTTGCACTACACAAAGTTGCAGCAAAAAAGTACGTCGTGTAAAATAACATGAGACACTTGCAGCGTGGCATACTGCGTGAATGAGTTCAATTACGCCCCCCCTCCCTCCTCTCAAAAGTGGTACACAAATTTAAGACATTCGTTTCAGTTGGGTTCCCTTTCTATTTTTGTGTATAGTAAATATATATAGTTTTAAAATGTCATTGCAACAGCAGCAGTAGCAGCTGAGAGTGCGTATAAGCAATTTTAAGTTTTTTTTATTTTGTTGCATGACAGCTTTAAATGATGTTAAGGAGATAAAGATAATTTTTTTCGCACTATAAGTTTTTCGATTTCGAATGGCTTGTGTAATCGTTTGATATTTAGATTTTTAAATAAATTTAAGCAAAAAGAGGTTTTTTAACACATGCAATCTTCTTAGAAATATTTTCGGATTAACTGGATAGTTAAAATGGGATAAATTGAAAGATTAGAAAATGTTATATGGGATGATCAAATATTTTAGTTACAAAATACCCTTTCAATATTAGTATAATACATAACAAAAGAACGCTATTTCATTATGATTTTCAAAAATTTATCGTAATAAACCCAGATTTCCGCATAGCGTAAAAAAATCCTTTGAAATCGTTGTGTCACTTTTATTTAGTATTGTATAGACAGGCAAGCACTGCCTCTGAAGTGCAAAAAGAGAACTTTATACCAATATTGCAAATGTGTTATCACAAGGAAAGATAAAAAGAGCTACACAAAATACAAAAAATATTAAAAGGAAAAAAATATATTAAGAGATAAAAGTTCATGGCTTAAGTCTTTTGTTTTATTTTTCTTAAAATTTTTTGTGATATTTCAAGCAACTTACTGGGCTATTTTGGCTGCAAATTGTAAAAAAAGTTTGTTTTACAAAAAAAAATCAAAAGAAAACCCCCAACAAATTAATTTTATCACATTAAACACATCGACTTCAAAGGTTTAATGTCAAGTATGAAAGATAGGTCTTAATCAATTAATCACCATTGTTAACACTAACGTAAGCTCAACAAATTTGTGACAACAAAGAAAACCCGCTAAATGTCTGCACAAAAACATCACGCAACTATTGGCGTTCGGTCAAGCAACTAACAGCCAATTCACCAAATTAATAATCAATCAATCAGCAATTCATGATGTATAATAAAAAGCGTCAAAAATTAATGACAACAAGAACAACAATAAATAATTGACAGCTGCTTAATTATCGTGTGATTTGAGCGCTCGCTAACAATATGATACATATTTTTACCATATACCATACATTTAACTCTTATTTGATCTGTAATTGAGTTAATTTGGTGGCAATTGTAACGAACAACAAAAGAGAAAAAAAAACATTCAAAAAATACAAACAAATAAACTGAAATACCATATATTAGATAAACATTACCGCAGACAGCTGACCGCACAGACCACATGCAGTCAAGTGACAAACTGACTGACAGGGTGTCATTTAAAAAATATTAAGCGAAAACAAAAAGAATACAAAATAGTGTGTCGGCTTATTTGTTTATAGTTTTGTTAGTTTTTTTTTATTTATTTTTTAGACAGACACAATGTGGACAAACAAAGCGATCGTTGCTTGACAGCACAGTAGCCAACAATTTAAACATAATAACGGTTAATTATAGCAAATTATCAGTTGAGACAAATCGTCGTCATTTATTTGTTGCTGAGCGGTTGAACACTTCTTTTTTTTATTAAATTTGGCGCGCACATTTGTAATTTTGACCATTGATTAAGAGTTGATTTTAAAAGCGATTACACTGAAAAGTTTTTTTTAATTATAAAAAAAAATTTAAGAAAATAAAATAAAAAGTGTTAGAAAAACAAACATATATGCTCCAAATTATAGGTTAAAATGCACAAAAATTTAAAGAAAATCAAACAAAAAATCTTCTCTCAATGAACTTGTATCATAATTGGTAAAATCACCAAAAAAAAGCAGGCCAACTCAATAAACTAATACGAAAATGAGCCGAAGCCAGAGTTTCTAAGAAAAACGCCGGAATTATTGTTATTTTTAGAAAATTTATTCTTGCACCAAAATAACAGGCTAGTCAATAAGTTCCAAGTTTTACGCATAGATGGCACCACTGGTGACATGTTTTTATTATTTTGAAATTGGTTTATTTGTCAGAAGAGCATATGTGAGGTTTCAGGATGATCAGTTATATAGTTTTTTTTCTACAGCTGTTTATTATAAACGTACTTTGTGTTTTTTTCTAAGTATAAAAATTGGAAAATCGTGCAATGATTGAAAACTTGTATAAAAACGACTAATCTGGGAAGTAAATTCATGAAGATATGTGGAATGTATTAAATAAGATGCTCTTTGTAAGAAAAGACCTGCTTCAACGTAGAAAATAATCATCTATCAACATGAAAATGCACTTGCTTTGACCAGCTCTAAGCTCACTGATTTGAAGTACGGGTTGCTAGACCATCTTATTTATTCACTAGATCTGGCTCCCTCTACTCCCATATTTTAAAAGATTTTTGTGTGAAAGCGTTTTTCATCGATGTAGAAACAATTGCAGTCGTAGAGTTGTATCTTGAAGGTTTTCCAGAAAACCACTTCAGAAATGGAATGCATAAATTGGAGAATCGCCGGAAAAAGCGTATTAAAGTTATAGGAGATTATATTGAAGAATAAAACGTATCTAAAATTGTAGTAGCAATATTTCAAGACAATGTCAATTTAAACTTAGACTGAAACATTCGAAGCGGCTCCAATGACAAAATCTAAGCAATTTGCCATAATCAACTCTTGAACTCTACAAATATTTTGGAATGAATTCAAGTTACTTAATGAAATCTTTGGAAAGTACAAATGATTGTTTCCAATGGGAGTGTCAAACTCGTTACGTAGAAATATATAGACTTGGTGACATTTCATTAAATTATTTTGCACAATTACATGCTAAATTTTAAATTCATCTTCACTTATCCGAAAGAATTTAAAAAATATAACATTTACAATCGCAGCTCTAAAGGGACAACAGCCCTAAGGCTTAGCTTATGAATTTTCTTCACGTAAAGTGCAAGTTTCTGAAATGACCCCTTTTTATATGCAATACTTTTTTGGAGTTCTAAATGACTTTTAATAACTTAAATTCAGTATACCCTTACAAATACTCATTTTTTTTTTTTGTGTACTAAATTTAAGCTGCTTTTTTTACTGCATATGCTGTCATTCATTGTTTTGCTGCTGTTTGACAGCGTGGGCGACCAAAGCAGCAACAGCGGCTCACAATAAAGAGAAAAAAACAACATGCTACTTTTTTGCATGAATTCTACTAGCGTGACTTCATAAACATTTAAAAAAAAAAAAACATTTTTCAATTTATATTTTTTTACATTATTTGTTTATGCTCCTTGTGGTGGACAACATTTCAAGTGTCACATAAATTAAGCAAATATTAGAATTTATTGACTGTATGCTGCATGTTGCCGCTAGAAAATTTAATTGTAATTTGCTTGAGATTATGTGCAGTGAACTTGTCATAGGTGTCTTTTGGTTTATTGGGTCTTTGCTAAGCAACGACCACCCAGAGGTTAAACAAGAGTTCTTATGAATAACATTTTTGAAGCTGTCAATGCAAATTTCAACTACTTGAGCGCGATATGCATAAATCTTAGCTCATTGTGGTAAAACCTACTTAAAAGGAGGTTGGCTAATTGATTTAAAGCACTATGCAACTTTTTTTGCTTAAGTTTAACGAAAAAGTGTTACAAATCGTTTGATTGAAAATATAAAAAAAATTGAAATATAAACAATAAAATATTTTTCATAATTTTGTAATATATTTTTTTAGCTTGTCACAAAAAAAAAGTTTAAATAAAACAGCTTTGGCAATAATATTCACACTAAAAAACAATAGACTTAGGTAAAAAACTTGTATATATAAATCATTTTGTTATTACGAATCAAAAAATTTTCTAAAGTTCCAAACTCAAATTGAAATATAAAGCAGTGGAAAAAAACGTACAATTATCTCTTAAGGAATGTCGTATATTCGTTGCTCAAACAAGCAGGTACAAAAAATTTTAAGAAAGCCTATTGACTGCATAACCATATGTTAGAACGTAAAGTCTTGTTTATTCAGATAGATATGTGTACAAAAAGGTATTATTATTCAATAATCAACATGCATTACGAAGGTGATGAAAAAATTTTAATAAAATGACAATATCATTGATTTATTGCTTAGTTCGGCTAAGTAATGTGATATAACACCTTTGTAGGTAGCAAAAGACTTAAGCAACGAAAACTTGTTTATGTATCTATAAGAAATTTTTCATTTACATTAAGTTTCAACATTGCAAAATCTATGGAAAATTATAAATTTTTTCAGATGAAGTGATAAAATCTTACTGATCTTGAAAAAAATGGCATTATGGGTTAAATATCTAGTCCCGATGTGTTGAAAAAAAAAAATTAGTGCAAGGCTTAATAGCGACATTTGTAAACTTATTGATATTTATTTATGTAATATGGAATATTGAAAAAGTTTAAAAATTTTGGAAACTTCGAAAAATGATGAAACCCTATTTCTATAGCCCGTTGCTAAGTGTCCTTATAATGACGACATACATCAAGAAGTCTGTGTTCAAAATTTCAAATTTTGATTTCTTTCACATAACTAATTAAAGAAAAAATGTTCAATTACTTAAAGTTTGCTTCTGTAGGAACCAGAACGACCTGAAAGTGCGACAATCATGATTTTTCGAGATATTAGAAGAAAAGTTACACTGAAGGGCAATTTCTTTTTTATGAAATCATTAATGTGTTCTAAGATATGTGCTCTGTTTTTTAAAACACACTTTGAATCATATCGATATTTTTTTTTCTCCAAAGTATCGTAAATTTATTATACAGTTTTCTACACAAATCTACATATGTTTCAGTAAGACGGAATGACTGGGAAATTTGTAATAAATTTCATCTACGATATTTCGAAGAAAAAAAAATGTACCGATAACACTTACAGAGGATGACTATATGGTTCTTTCGGACCATATTAACAGTTTTATAAAAAAATCACAATTTAATGTAACTTAAACTCAAATATATCAGAAAACTGTGATTTTTGAACACTTATACTAAAACATCTCGAAAACCGTCAAAAAAGTTTTTAAAAGTGCAATTGGCTTCCAGAACTAGAAGTTTCACCAAATTTTGCCGCACTGTGTAATTAATAATGTTAAAAATCCGAAAAATATCAATTTATGTCGAAAAATCGCGGCAGAACCCTAAAAATGTCGATCAGGTTCAAATTACTTCATTCTGCTTCCACTTTGAAAATCTAAAAATATGTGTGATCACCTAAGGGGCTTAAACATAGGTAAGCATTTTAAAAAAATTAAATAAATTTCTGAACAGAAGATGATTTGATTTGATTTATTGGACACAATGCCTAATATTTTAACACTGGAGTGATAAAAGCTGCCAACTTTTTCTCTCCTTACAGTTGGGGGTTTATTGATAGGCTTGCTTAAAGGCTTCTTCCATTATGTAACTTATCATGAAGGGATCAACCTCAAACTTCAATATATTTCTAGTATTGTAGATGACTCTGTCATAGAAAAGTTAAGCATCCAGGTAATAAAACCAAAACAGAACAATTTTATTTGGGCAATTGCTCATAATGAAAAGTCACTCCTAAATTAGATTTTTTGGGTCATTCTTTACTTTGCGTAAATTGGGCATAAATTCAAAATTTATCGTACATTGACATATTACTATTCTTTTTTATGATTTGAACTATTTCCCTTTTAGTACATATATGTACTAACCGAAGCAACTTCATAAAATGTTTGTAGCCAAAACGGAATTCTAGTTCAGTGATGTGCCTTAATTTATTTCACAATGCACTATTAGGAGCTTCAACAGCATAGCTTAGTTGATTTAGTAATGTTGAACAATAATGAAGCCGAATTGAATTGAATCCAAGAAATTTTCTTTGATGTAGTTCAATTTCTTAATGGTTTTGATAAATACTTTAAAATTTTAAAGTGACGGAACAATAAAAATAACACTATGAATTTTAGAAGATTTTTTAAGACTTCGTCAGAATTAGGATGAAGGACTTTTCTCTATGCTAGTGTTACTATGCAAATTTTGGATGCATGAACAATTCTTCATGCATTATACAAAAATTCATATTTGCAAACAAATTGAGAATAATTCATCTAATCTCCATAAAATTTCTCATTTAAATTAATGCGGGGTGCGCCATACCCAAATATTTATAATATATAAAAAATCATGGCTAAAATAAATAATTAAACTGCAACCAAACCGGTCAAAAATACCCAATGCATTTCCTGTGCGTTAAAATGTGACGCACAAATTTTTTCATTCGCTGACTTTTGGACTCTGGCACGCATGACATTTCTTTCTCAATTGCAAAAATAGAAATAAAAATTTAAAAAAAAATCTAATTTATTGCAGCACAAATGCATGCGTGCATAAATTTTACGTTACTGGGACAATGAACTGGTTGTGTATTTTTCTGTCTGTAGACTTAAGTACGGCACACTAACCCACTGGCGGTCGAAAAAGTGCGTTTCATTATATATTCCAGTTACTTTTCGATACAAGCGAACGCAAATCAATTTTCGCAAATAATTTGAGAGAGTGGGCCCGCCGTAATGCAATTTAGTGTGTGGTGTCTTAAGCCTTATTTTTTATTGCATAACATTGACGCAAGCGTAGTATTTAATAATGGCATAGTTTTCAATTCTTTGTGACAGTCATAAATTTTGTCTGCATATCAGAAGTTGGCATGATTGAGGCATTCAGGCGTTTCATTGATAAAAGAAATGCAATTGCGTAAGCGACTTTCGAATTCAAAAAATAGTAAAGTATTGAAAATTACCACACATATCATAATGTAAATTAGGTCTACTTAAAAGT
This sequence comes from Meiosimyza decipiens, assembly GCA_963680825.1. Classification (NCBI taxonomy): domain Eukaryota; kingdom Metazoa; phylum Arthropoda; class Insecta; order Diptera; family Lauxaniidae; genus Meiosimyza; species Meiosimyza decipiens. Next base: position 70,904,064 of record OY804260.1, on the reverse strand, counting down.
TTATTATATCTTTAATCATTTAATTAATCACGACACAAACGTTTGCATAAATTAAAAAATTGGTTATGAAAAACAAAAGACTTAAACAGCAAACCTGCTTTTTTTACATGAATGAAATAAATTGATTTATTTTACATTTCTCTTTAAGTTGCCAAATATTTGTGCCCAACAGATATTACATATTGTTTTGATATTTTGATTTTATGTATTTCTTTTTTTTTGTTTTTGTTGCATATTACGCACTTTTGCACTCCTATTGCAATAAATTTGCAAACAAGCGCTTGCCTTTGAATCCTTTCAAATATTGAAATTCAAATGACTTTTGTGCTTTGAGCTCTATTTTTTTGTGTCGGCAATTTATGGCTTCGATACATGGGCCCATAAAAAAACCAATCAGTTTTAAAAAGTCTATTGCAAAAATAATAACAACAACAACTACTGTAACAACATCATACGCTTTTAAAGCATTCACTGTTTTATAACCTTTTTCAAAATGAAGAAAAAAAAATCGATGCGAACGTAACTTGGTAGCCTGTCTATGTAATTATGTAGACCAGATATTGTTGCGTATCTTAGCGGAAGAGCCAAAAATCTGTGCTGGCAGTCAGGTATTTAGTTTTTGTCTTGTTAACTAAATTCGTTTCAAGTTTAATCGAAGTTCGTGTTGAAATTTCGCATACAAATTTTTACTATACTCAATATTTTTGTTGTTTATTAAATCGATACTTTGTCCAAAATGATTTTATTAAAATTTGTATATTCTAGAGGTTATTTTATAAGGATGCTATTTATAGACCCAAAATTGACAAATCAACTAACATATGTCAGCTTTCTTTAAAAATTTTATACCATTCATATGCCTGTCATTTCTTGTTGATTCTCTGCAACAATTTGAGCGATTCGGCACACCATAAATCGTTTGCGACACAAACTTAAGAGACTCAATACTTTGTTAACTGATTTTTCCATTGTAAGGTTCGCGGAGCACTTAACAGATTTTGAAAAATTTGGAAATGTTGAACATGTCGATAAATGTCAAAAAGTCTCAAAGATAACACTAGCGTTGGCATTAATTTGCCGCCCCCAATTTGCATCAGTAGAGATTTTCTTGTACATCATAGCTGCCAGATGATGAGCCTAAGATGTTCACACATCAAAAATAAATAATATGGTTAGCGATTTTTGATTAAACAAACGTTAGCGCAGCACCTCACATACTTTTTTCTTAACTATTATTACCCGGGCGAAACTGGATCAAGTAGCTACTACAATATGGTTAATTTAAATACTCAGAACTTTTAAAATTAGTATCGATACAAATCTGCATATGTTCGAAAATCACTGCTACTGAAAAATATATTGTCATCAACAATTGCTGTCGTCGATGTCGCTACATGGCCTTACGTGCGTTATGTTAAATAAGATTGTTATATTGCATGTTACAGCAACAGCAACAGCAACAGCACCAACAGCAATATCAGCCAATCAATAGTGTGTAACTAACAATTTATTCAATTGAAGACATTTGCTAAGTCGAATATCTAGAGCATAGTCAGTTTGCTTTAATTGTTTTTGTTGCTGTTGCTGTGATACTTTTACTAACAGCAACATGATTTAAACCAACAACTTCTGTTTCTGTGAATTTGTTTTTATTGCTTATTTAAATTTTTAAATTCATATGCATTATATACTACATATGAACAAATTTTAAAAAACTAAAGTCTTTTGTTTCAATAATTACAAAATTCATTAAAATATCACCATTGTATGATTAACCTTAATCTATTGAACTCATTACTTAATTAATCAATTTTAGTTTTGCAAAAAATAAAATAATCGGTGTTTTATTTCACGCAAACGTGGCGTGGGTCGATTTCAGTCTCAATTTCATACTGCTGTGGTAATGCATTGGCAACCTTTTCGTGTTGTTATCATTTCATCAGCTTGGTGCTGTGACTTAATTTCCAGTAGCAGCAAATTTTTGATATTAATCACGTCATAGCACAATTTTTGCTCACTTTTGGTGCATTTGAATTTTGTTTGTGTTGTTTTGCTTTGGCACATAGTTAGCAGTAAACGTTATAGGAGCGTTTAAGTCACCATAGTTCATGGGAAATAGACACGTTCCTGATCTGTTTCTTTATGTTGCGCCGATAAGGGCGTTTCTTTTTTTTACTAACGAGCGTTAAATTAAGACATTTACAACGAACGCTGAAAAAAGTCGTAGAAATATTGATTGCATCAGGGTTCTAAAAGGAAAAAAAATTATATGGGATGAAATGTGATGAATAGATGGGACTATACAAGTGGTCTTTTAAGCAATACTTACTGCATTAGTGATAAGCGAAATTTTCGAAAACTTAAAATATATCTTTTCTGATTTAACCATAACAGATCTACACAGCTAATAACATAATTTCTCTCTCTCTCTCTTCAGATGACGTTCCCATCACTGCTACTGCTCACCATCATCTCCACACTACAACTTTTGGTTACTGCCCACGAAGGTTATTACTATGATCGACCAACTCCTGCCTCTAACACCGGACACAAATTCGCACCACTTGCAACAATTGTGCCATTACCAGCAGTACCCGCACTTCCAGCACTGCCTACACCACGGTCCCATATACAGACACAAACACTAGTGCAAGTTCATCCACAATCAGCACCCCAATCCATAGCTGCCGCTTATTTGCCACCACGAGCATCACAGTCAAGTTACTACCCAGCAGCACCCGTAAGAGTTCCACAGCAACCACAGCAACCACAATACCGACAACCTGCTGTATCACAAATCACACAGTTGTACCGACCAGCACAGCAGCAACAACGGCCAGCGCCTGGCATTGAACTACGCTTTAATGCTCCAACTGCAAATGACTTCTATACTCCACCCTCAGGACCCGCTGGTGGACCGTTTGCACCATCAGCCACATTTGTACGTTCACCACCACCACAAGCTGGACTGACGGCACCATCGGGACCATCTGGATTTGCGCAGACACCTTCACAGCCATTGCGTATACCTTTTGGTAAGGCTGCCGTCATTAACCCTGCAACAGCAACAACTGGCAATGCTTTCTACACTTCCAATGACGGTCGCCAACTGAAGCAATACGCTGTTGTCGAAATTATCGATAACGATATCGAACATAATGTCCAACCATTTTTGTCTACTTCCAATTCCCTCGATAGCTTTCGGCCACAATTTGGTGCCACTGCAACAGGTGCCACGCCGAGAGGTGGCGTCCAACTGAATTCACGTGCCAATACATTGGTGCAACAACAGCAGCAGCTACCTGCTGCAGCAGCTGGAGATTCTATCGCATTGGGTTCGGGTGGCCTTGGCTACATACGTCTGGCGAATGGTAACGTTTTCTTGGGTTCTGGTTCCTTGGGCTACATTAGCGGTCAGCAACGTACAGCATCGGTGCGCGATGCACGTACACGTATGGGTGCGTTGATTCCGGATGCACTACACTTTGGGCATGGTGCTCTGGGTGGTGCTACGCGGCGATTTAAGTGAGGCGGCTGTTTAACTCGTAAATAAAAATTTTCTTAATTGTAAATGCAGCATTTTTACTAACTACTCTGTTTTATTTTAAGTTTTGACTAAATAAATACGAACACGATTTTGATTTTCATATATATTGTATGTGGCAATAAGGAGAAACAAGCTAAATCAAGTTAAGTGCGATTTTCATTAGTTCTGTGCGAAGTATATAAATAAAAGTTTGTCCAAAAAGGAAAGGAAAATATCACGCTGAACTTACAGGGAATTGAGCTTAACTCAGTTTTGCGTCCTTTTTGCTACAAATATGTAAGTGGTATTCACTTCTTTGTGTGGGAGTTGAGTTGCAATTGCGTAAATTAAAAACTTTTAATGCAACAAAGAGGTGAATTTATTTGGCCTATTGAATTTGCATAAGCACCTAAAACCATGCAGCGCAAAATTCTTTGAATGTTGTTTTTTGACTATTGTAAAAAATTTAAATATATTTGTTGCATATTTTTAGGCGCCTTTTTAATTTGGATTCAATAAAGCGCAATTTTTTTTTTTAATGTAATATTATTTTCTTAATATTATAGAAGTTTTAGAGTTTGCCTTCTATAGGTACTATACATACACATCACTGAGTGAATATCACTATTGTATTTCTTGCCATAAGAAACTTGCAAAATAAAATATTGTAAATTTTCTATTCGTTAATTTTTTTAACATTATTTTTGTGCTATGATTTTTATGAGTTTTAAATAAAATGTATATTTTTTAAACCAATATGTAGTAATAAAATATTTATCTAAAAGAAAGTTGCAGCAGTAAGTATTCATTTTTATAACTTAACATTTGTTTTTGAAATTATAGCAAAATTTAGCGTTGCTTATTCGAAGCAACTGGGAGATTTTTACTGAATCTACAATAACATCATCAATAGCAGATGATCAAATTGAAGTCTTTTGATCTGTACTTAACTTCTCCAGCAGATTTTCTAGTGAAAGTTTCTCTGACTGTTATAGCTAACCAATTCCCCCAAAAGAATAAGGCAAATCCTGTGAAAATAAAGTCTTAAGAATTGGTGTGAATTAGGTATGTGCTCTTAGAAACCATAACGAAAACCTGGTTTCGATGAGATCTTACATTGTTAGCAAGCAAAAGCCGTAAATAGTTGATTTTCGCATTTTAAGGGTTGTTCGGGGAGATTGCGGGAAAAAGCTACGCAGATTCGGATGTTACGTCCGCATAAGATGGAGTAGGTCTCGATGCACTTCGTAGAATCGCGTGCTATTTCCACACCTCTGTCTTTTTCGAGCAAATTTGAATCAAATTTTTCAATTATATGCAAGAGCCACTCACACTTTTCTAATTCCTATTTTTTTAGTACAGTTCAGAACATAGATATATGATCTGCATAAGTTCACCAAATTTCATCACAATATCTTGCATGGTTTGCGAGATATAAAGTTATAAAAATTACAATTTAGATCGATGCCACGCCACGTGGCACCTTCCATATAAGCAATATCTTCCCGACATAAAAATATTCAAGGTAATGCTAAGAAATGTTAAACAAATACAAGACATTTTTTGTCTGGCAACTAAATGCGAAATTAACAAGGCATAAAAATAAAACCACATACGTCTTATGAATTTAGTAGGTACCTTCCATGTACGTATGTTAATTAAAGAAAACCTGCTGTCCTTAAGATATTGCACCAATTAATGTTTGCGACAAATTTCCGCCTTTGTGAAAGTATCAATTAAATCTAGCCAATTCATATGGATATTTTTGTTCAACTCCATTCACATAATTGGACTGCTAGAAAATGTATATGAAATTTATTAATTTTTATTCACTTCAATGCATTCAGTCATTTTATCAATCAAGTCTTACATATCAGAATACAAAATACTAAAATTTATAACGCAATACTATTTATTGTAAATAATTAGCTGATATTAAAGCTTTGGTCTTAGAAGCGATTGCGTAAATATATTTTTATTATTATATCAACTCTTAACTCAACTATCAACTATTTTAACAACAAAATATGTCAAGAAAAGAAATTTTTGTTATAAAAAAAAACAAGTTCTTACCCCAGATGGGACTCGAACCCACAATCCCCGGCTTAGGAGGCCGATGCCTTATCCATTAGGCCACTGGGGCTTTCCAAAATATAACAACAAAACGAAAATTCAACTGCACTGGTTTTCCACGCAAACTCCTACTGTCCCCTGTTAGCACATAGCTACATTACGTATGGTTTAAGTCCTTACTTGCAAACTTTTATTCTGGCAGTACTGATTGACAGTCTAAATTAAAAGCGACAAAAGAAGGTGAAAAAGTTTTTCAAACTGTGAAATTCAATCAATTAGTACTTTGGCAGCACTTTTTTGTAAAAATGGTGAATATTCTCAATTCACCACCGAAAAAACAGCAGCGCCACTCGGTAATGCGTGAACTATGCAGTTTCACAGCTAGCGTCCGCTAGATGTCTTTGGTGGTTGTTCTTGCAAACTTTTTGATAGAACTTGAGCATTTTCAGTATAACGGAGGAAAATTCTCTTTACATTTATTTTTATTCTATCTAATGAGCTGATTATCACTAATTATGACGTACAGTTGTTCATTGCGTACGGAGCTAACATATATTTAAAAAATGTACTCATGGTTTAAATAAATTGTGAAAAAGTTATACTGTCGAAAAATAATATAAGCGTCATATGAATTACAATTGCTCAACAGCCCGAAAATCATTATCAAATCCACAACGCTCATTCTAAGATCGACACTATCAAAATCCACGTTTCCAAACAATTTACGTTACGTTTCGATGCTCAAATGCCCGAAGTTCGGTCTCAAAAGCCCAAAGTTCGTTTTTAAATTGACGAAGCTCGTTCTAAAATCTACGTTCTCAAATCGATTATCGGTGCGACGGGCGCACAACTGGACAGGCGGATTTGTGGATTTTCGTTAATTTTTTTTTTGTGGTGATCACTGGCAGGGTGGATAAATTTTCCAGTAGTCAGTAAGTGATTCGAAATAATATTTTTTTCATACTTCCGTAACCCTTAGCACTTTAAAATTATTTTTCAGCCTATATTGCAGACATCGAATTTGCCCCATCAAAAATATGGATGTGCTGGATCTGAAGAAATTTTTCAAGCTCAAATGTCGCAATACCAATTTGTGTAAAAGAATTTGGTTTCCACAATTTTTTGAAACTTTTTAAATTGATGACTATTCATTTTTCTGAAATAATTTTCATGCATATGACAGATGGGAAAAGTTATGAATTTTGCCGCCGGAGAAAATTTTCAACAAAATTTTATGTTTTGAAGTGACTCGAGCGATCCCTTGTGTAAACTTTGTAGTTTTTTCTTAATATTTGATTTGTGTAAAGTTCTTTAGCTAAAAAGAAGTCAAAAATTTGTAATAAATAGAAAATTTACTGAAATGTCGCACTTCTGAAATTTCCCCCCTTCTCCTGTCCCCTTCCCCTTTAGATGCGCTTATGTATCAATTTCAACTTTTTTCAGAAAATCAAGTACTAAACAGCGCAGCCAAGACAGACTACCCCCAGACATCGTCACAAAATCTGGTGGAGGCCGCTTTGACTAACACCGCCATGTCTATGAATTTTGTGAACGTATTTATTGTATTAATGACCAGTTACCTTTCTGTTTTTTATTTCGTCATCTAAGCTTTTTCATATTTTTTTTACATGATAAGAAAGCCCGCGTCTTAGATCGGACCTTTTCTCACATCATATAGTACAACATCCCCAATTGATTAAAATTCTTTACCAAAGTAAAACGGTCAATAGTCTGCCTATTAGCAAATAAAATACCATGAAATCTCTAAAGACGCTGCTGCATGAAGACAAAGAAATAAATCAAACGAAAAACAATAAAGTAGAAAATCGATATTTTTGCAAATTATGATAAGTCATGTACAAGACATGATAAAGAAAAAAGAAAAAACAAACGAACGGAATAAAAAAACAAAAGAAATAGAAGCAGAACAGCAAAATATTTATTAACTATCAATCAAAATTTTATTTAAATACAACAAAACTGTTTACCGAAGAGATAAATAAAAACAAAAACCAGCAACAGTCAAGAACAAAGGCTAAAAGAAGCGCAAAAGTTAAAGTGTAAAAAAGCTGAGGGAAATTATGAAAACAGGTTGAGCAGTTACTGTCCAGCAAAGGAACCCAACAGTTTTAGGCCTAAAAGAGAAGAGCTTAAAAGAGAGCGTGCATAAGATGCACCAAACTAAAGAGAATCCAAGAAAAAAGTTGAGAGCAATGAAGTAGCATATTGTGGAATGATATGAAATGATATTGAAACGGTGCTCATTGAAATGTGGGCGTAGCGTAGCATACACTAACACAAGTGCAAGTACCACTACACATTATGTAAGTGCATGAGTGGAGAAATTAAAATCTGCCCGTCAGTTGAAACAAAAAAAATAATAAAAATAATCAAAAAATTGTATAATTCAATAAAAAGTGTCAAAAGTATTTGGTGACAATAAAAACTCAAAAAAGAAATGAGTGAGGGAGATGGAAAAGCGATGCAATATGGCAAGGAAAAAGTACTTTTAAAATAATATATAAATGACATTTAATAAAATTTTATAGGTACTTAAAAACTTATTTCTATATTTGAGATGGATTATTATTCTAAATCATACATAAACATCAAAAGAGTTGAACTCTTCGATTGTGATTTTTAATGGGTAATAGATATTTCTCATTTATTATTTTGGCATAAGTCGACAGCAACAGTGGCGCTACAGTTTCGCAAACTTAATGAAAATGATAAGAATTAATATGTTAAATAATTTTCGTACCTTTGCAAACACCAACTCTTCGAAAATATTCTTACTAGTTAAAATTTTAATAATTAATTGGCTTCTCAAAAACTTTTTTTTATTTTTATCTTCTATATTGTAATCAAATTAAGTATTTTACTCCTAAATTGAAAAGCAAAAACCAAATGCCATCTAATATCTTCTATTTTTGTTGGAATTTTTGAAAAGTTTTTAATGAAAATAGCATGTCTTGTTTCAAATTTTAAAACATTTTTTTACTTTTAGTATGTAGCAGAATTCAGCATGCGGAATGTATAGAAGCATATATAAAACGTCCAGTAGCAAAAACTGCCAAGTCCGAAAAAGTCAAATTGTGAGATATTCTCATGTATCAAAATCTAGACCATGCTTTATCTTTTTGCTATGTTTTAAGATTAAAAAAAAAAAGTTGGACGGAAATATTAAATTTTTTTAAATTGCATAGATTTCAAAACCGTCCACGTTCATGTACTTGCTTTCAAAAAAAGTACACTCAAGTACACTGATATCAAAATCGGTCAAGTCCACTTCTTTTTCAAACAAAGTTTGTTAATTACCATGTCAAAACCAGCCAAGTCCATCATCAATGGATCATAGCCCGATAAGACCAAAATTGTTTTCTGAAAAACATAGACAGCTGAAACACGAAAAGGGTGATCTGGCATGTTTTGAACAAGATATTTTGTGAGCTCTTATGTGGGATATACGATTTAATTTCTCAATAAAAATAGATGAAGATAAACGTTTTTCGTTGTTTTTCCAAAAGTTTGAAAAAGGACTCATGTGTGTATGTAGGGCGCAGAAACGCCTCCTTCACATTCTTTTTTGTGCTTGAAAATTGCATTATTCACTATGGTATTTCAACACCGGCTACAGTAATTCTACATAAAAGTTAGGGTAAGTGGGCGGACATAAGTCTTGGAGAATGTAAGCCCTAAGCCGCGACGGCCGAAGGCTGCCCACTTACTCTAACTTGGTGGCGGCAAAATAGTACTGGGATTATGAAATTTCAATTTTGGTTTTAGCATAAGAAAAAATACAAATTTAATGGAGCGGACCTTTTGTGAATACAAAAATACATTGTTTAGCATTTGGAATGTGATTCAAATATACATCTAATTTTTGTAAGGCTTTTGCTTCATGAAAAGTGAATATCTTTATAGAAATAAAAATGTTTGTGCGGAAAATGACAAACAAAATTTCTTAGATATGGGGCGGCAAATTACCTCTTCGCTCTCGTGCGCCAAATGTCCACGGTAAGCCGCTGTAGAAGAGATACAAGTTTGAAAAACGAATATTTTATATATGTATATCAACTAATTTCTAACACTGACAATATTTTGCGTAGGGCTGATATTAGCAGAATAACAAATAAATTTTGAAAAATTTTTCAAAGCTTATGAAAATCTTTTATTGATACTATATATATCCCACAAAATTTAAAAATTTTTCATATCGAGATTTCTTGGTAAGACTGTTTATCAAATGATGAATGGATATTAAGGATTGAAATGCAAATGCTCAGAAGTCATACATGAAAATTTTAAAATTTTACTTTTAAATTTTTTGAAATTCAGATATATTGATGCTACAATATTAAGATTCCATTTCAATATGATAATCTGAATTTCAGAAAAATGTTATGTATATCGACCAAGAATTTTTTTTGAAAACTCAGAAGAAATTGAAGATATTGACGTTTCACTCTGATTTTGATTTCTTTGCAAATTTGAATAAATAACGTGTTTGCTAATGTGTAACTTATATGCAACTAAATTTGTGGACCCATTTTTTTAGTACATGATTATAGTATATTGCAATTTGCAGAGGACCCCATGATGTTTTGTAATATGAAAATGGTTATTGGTAAATAAAAACAGTTCAAAGGTGAAATTTTGAATATATTTTAGGTATGGGGCAGCAAATTTAGTATTCGCCGCTAGCGCTGAATGTTCACGAGACGCGACTGTCCAAACGGCAAAGGTAGAAATCTGCACATGGCGAATTGTCTCGAAACATTGCCATAAACTTCTGATTTAATCTTTTGTGAACTTTGAGAACAACTGTGTCATCTGAATCAAATAAAATAATGTAGATACAGTGGTAAACAAATGGTGCTTAGAAAGTTCTACACAAAGCTCCAATGTTATAACATATATACAAATCTCAGTTCTTCAAAAAGAGAGGAAATCTTTAACCTTGAGGCAAAGGAACACTACTTTGAAGCAGTGACGTATCCAGGATTTTATTTCGGGGGGGAGGGAGTTTTGGATATGAGATTTTTTCTACGTAGTGTATATTCTTTGCAAAATCGTTTATATACAGTGTCCGTCAAAATATTTCGGGGGGGTTCTATCCCCTAGCAGCGCCCCCCCCCCTAGATACGGCCCTGCTTTGAAGTATCTAATCCGTTGAGGTAAAAAGGCCTCAGGTTAAAGATTAACTCTATATATTTTACTCAATTAAACCAAAGTTTTATTAAATCAAATCGAAAGATTTATGAAGTAATGGAACACTTTAGTTAAAAAACCTTTTAAATAGTTGAACTTTTCAAAGGTGGTTACAATTGCCAAAAGTAATGCAAAAATACAAAAAAAAATTGCTTGGAGGGTTCAAAGAAAACTCAATTAATAGGCGGGGTAGCTTTTTACGGCATGGCATATCCACACATTCGTCGTTTTTCATAGCCCAAAACCATGTGCATCATCCCATTCACAGATTCACACATTTCTATTTGTATCTTGTAGCCAGGCACCATCCATCTAACCGTCCCACATTTCCAACCAATTCATTCATTCATTCATCCATTCGGATCAGTCCAACAACAATCCATCCACCTTTTTTTGCATTTCGTTCGATGTCTTCTGCAATTGCTCTCGTATTTATTTACAGTCAGAGTATCTCGTAGCATTGTGAATACAAGAGCGCGCTCTCCCTTTCCAACAGCTGCTATTGTGCGCTGGGGCTGGGTGCACAGACACTCAGACTATAGCGCTCGCGTTCTAACGCATGTGTGGTGCAATTGTGCGCTCTCGTTCTCACCGCTTGTTGCCAAAGTTGTACAAAATTTTATTGTTGCTATTCGTCCGTTGATTCGTTTATATAAATTTTTCTTTGTTTTTTTTTTCGTTCTGTGAATTTATTTTTATTTCCTTTTGTTTGTTTTCATTTCCATTTTTGGATTCATCTGTTTGTTTCATTTCTCTTGTGTTGTTTCAATTCCCAATGTAAGCGTGTGTGTGTCTGTTGGTTGCATTTGACAATTTTTGTCGTATTTGTCAAGTGGAGAGTTTGTGTCCCCATTTTTAACCCCCACATTTGAAAATCATTTTCATCCCAGACGCCCCTCAGGCATCCTACCACAACAGCAATCAACAGCTTTATTTTTTTATTGCGCTATTTCTGTTTGTTACTCTGACTGAATGCTTGTTGGTATGCGTGTGCGACAGAGTAATTCGATACTTTTATTTCATTTCAATTCATTTTATTTAAATACAGCGACGTTTTACTCTGGGTGTACAAAATACAGCAACAAATTAAAAAAAAAAAGTTAAAGGACATTTGAATTCGCTCTCCATTTTGGAAGCGCCCTCTTGGCTATGCCACAGGCAGGCGGACATTTAAAGCAGCAGCACTTGCACGAAGTACTCGTATGTTTATTATTCTATCTCTTCTGTAGTATTTGTGGATTAAATTTTGAATTTCCTTTTGAACAGGGTGTGTGCACCTGGGAGCTGCCAAAATATCCTTGAAAAATAATAACGATCATACGATCGTTCCACTCAACTCAACAGATCTATGCTGCGAATTTCAATGTCGAGGATATTGACGGTGATCAAGGGTAAGGATATCGTAGCACTTTTGATAGGAATGGATATCGTAGCACTTTTGATAAGGAATGTATATTAGTTTCCATAATTCAAAGTCTCGTTAAGAATGCCCAAAAGGAATCTTACCGCCAAAAGAAACATAAAGCTTCCTTCTCTTATTGAAGTCAGCATCAATTTTCCTTGACGCATGCTATTTTTTGTCTATCGCTAGTTTCTCGATGTTCCTGGTTCCATACTTTCTGGCAATTTTCCAGGTACTGGTAAAAACGAAAAGCCATTGAGAATTACAATGCAGGTGAAGCAACTAAAATTCGACATTAATTTAATTGGGTTATTCGAAATGGCCCAACTCTCTTGAACACGGTCGAAAAAAAAATAGTTTCCAAGGAAATTTTACAGTCGTTATTCCTAGGCCATACCAAACTTATAGCAAAGCCTCCACACTCAAGCCAACTAAAATGCAAAAAGTTCATACCAATTCTGAAGCACCTAACGTAAAGCACCCTGTATTTTTTGATTTATACATTTTCTCTTTTTGCCAGCATTCGTACATTTTATATATCCTACAGCGCTCTCACAATTTTGGTGACATTTTTATTTGTGCTCCCTCTAACGACTGCAGGACTCCCTAGAATTTCTTTCCAAGTGCTGACTGCCGTTGGTTATGTGTTCGTTTTGCAATGGTTGTGTGTGTATGTGCTTATGTGCTGACTTATATACATTTTTCTATATTTGATTACATTTCTCTTGTCCTCTTTCAGCATTTGCTCCTACAGCTCCTTTTTGTGAAATAAATGTCTACTTTTCATTCTTCCTTACATCTTTTGCTTTTTGTTTTCATTTTATGTCAAAATTGGATTTTTATGATTACTTCATCTGTAAGTTAGATTCTCCTGTTAGCTGTTCTTGTTTGCTACACGATGTTGTTATTGCAACAACAATACATGTTGCTGTTGTTGATGCTGTTGCTGCTGCCATTGCAGTAATCCTGTGGCTCTTATGCAGCTTTTGTAATTGCATATACGAGTAAATCCAAATTTGAAGCGCACATTAAGTAGTTTTTGCTTTCATATTTTTTGCTACTTCTTAATGTTTTCCGTTGGACTATTAATGCAGGGCTGCCAGATGTTTCATAATATTTCAGAGCTCTTAAACTCTACTTTAGATAAGTGCTAAAGGTGTAATTTTTCTTTGCACATTTGTCGAAATTATACACAGCTGGCCATAGGTAGAGAGAGGCCCCATAGGTGCGAAGTCCCTTGCAACCAGTAGGTCACATAATTCGCTTCCTTGGCTCTGTTTTTTTCCTTCCAACGTCAAATTTCTTTTACGCACAGAAAGCGAAAAAACACTCTGGCATTAGCGTCTACGATGCTAGCGAATCAGTGCAAAAGTGTTCGTATCGAAATATGTAAAATGTGGCCCGTTCAACTACATGAGTTTTGTGTCCCTAGAGTCGGCTCTGTATATCCTGTTGTATTTGACTAAAATTTTTAGATTCTTTAATGAAGTAACCATTTGATTTCTTAACTTTATTGGCACGGTTAATGTTAGATGACCGTTTGCAATTAGGCAATATTATTAAAAGGTGTTTGTTGTGGCAGAAGCGCATATACAGGCAGTGGCGTAGCGTGAACGTTCGCCGTCTGGACGGAATAACTAATATGCCTTACTTTAAAAACACAAAATTCCTACTATTTTCTGTTGATCTAAGTATTTGCTGTTTAAAAATGTGTAATTAGGCTGTGCGTGGGATAGTTGAATTTAGGGTTTTAGGATCATCTGTTTTCTAAGCATACGCTCTTAGTTTTCAATCGTATATTGCTGTGCGTGAGCTAGCTAGATTTATCGATTTTAGTTTGTCTATAATAAAAGGAAAAGCATTGAGAATTCTGCATGGAAGTTATTCAAGTTTTGGATTGTCTATTTATTTAGATATAGATGAATAGAGACTTTTTTATAAACATAATCCTGCCTTCTTAGACTAGCCACGCGAATTCAATTGTACGAGCCACCTGCAAAGTCCTTGCGAGTCCAAGCTATCCAATTGCAATGGTTGTAAGTTTTTATGTTTTGCTGGCCGTGATTCACAGCTGCATAAGGGATGGATATAGCCTTCAGCCCCGATTTCAAGTAGGCTCCCAATATGACAATACGTTAAGTGGAGTTATGAATGTTTTGTGGGAGATTAAACAGTAAGAACTTTTTTTTTTATCAATAGATTAACAGTCATAAAAGTCTACTCCTTTTATCATTACGCTGTAGTAAGTTTCAGTCGTAGAAATACTCTCGTATTTTATGAAAGAGAATAAAATTTTTTTCTTTTGTTTTTTATTTTCATAAGAAAGTTTTAATGTTTGGTTACAAGGGGCCTTTATCCAGTTTTCAGTCCCTAACTCGCAAAGTCTCAATCCGGTGCTGCTGTACTGCAGATTGTAGACTCACCTTTGGTCGTTCTAAGGATACCAATCTTACTACCGACACGACACGTTTGAATTGATTTTAGCAGTCAGGATGGCTTTCAAAGTTTCTACTTTTAACTGAGATTTTTCATTTGTCCACGTCTTGTTCATGCAAGCGAATACTCGTTACACAGAGGCGGTCGTGCCGGCTAAACAAAGAACATATTACCCTATTGCTGTCATTTCCTTGTAATCGCAATTCTCAGTTTCCGAATGAGTAAAAATTTGAACCCATCGTTTCGCAACAAAGACAAAATTCTTAAAACTTGGAAAATAATTGATATGGTAATGTCTTATTAACAACATTTTCTGTAGAACACTTTTGATCACGTTATCAACGTAAGGGTTGACCAAGACAAACTTACAAGAACAAATTGAGCAAGATAATGATCGTTAACTTTCAAGAGAAATGCAAAATTTAAAATCAATGGATATAAATCAGGACAGATACAGGATTTTCCACACAAAACTACAGCATAAATGGCATGGTATAGTATATCGTATCAATGGGAAATTTCTTTTCAGAGGTTCGACCGTTATTTTACGTTACATTATACAATGGCATTAATGGAGGACTGGAGGAGACTAGAACAAAGACAATAATATTTATAAATAAATAATTATTATTTATAACACTGTTTAATTAACTCGATCCACACTTTTTGAAATGCATTGAAATTCACCGAGAAAGTTAATACAGGTCGATACAATTTTATAAATAATACGAAAGTCTATAAAAATTGGGGAGCATCTAAAAAAACGACATAGCGAGAAGAATACTTACTGAAAAAATATTTTATTCGAAAACTATCGACAAACATCGAAAGAGGTCGATGAAAGTTTGAGGACTGAAATGGTACACACAATTTTTTTAGTTTTGTAACTTTAAGTACCTAATTACTTTGGAATGGTATTATGGTACATACCAGGATATACTTTATATAGGATATATTTAAATGTATCTACATATGTAAATGGTAATACAAACTTAAACTACACACATTTATTAAAATTTATGAAAATTAACAGAAATAAAACATTTTAAATTAATATAAGTAATGCAAACAATACCTGTTTGTGGCAAATTTCAATCAATATGATATAATCCAAAAATAATCACATGAAACAGAAGTAAAGAGTTTCTTAAACTTTGCCATAAAGGAATATATAAAAAATTAAGTATATACGATGTATGTAGGTACCTGCTCATATAGCACATGCCATTGAGAAAAGAAAGCAAACACTTTTATATTGAAACAAAAATTCAAATAATAAATGAAATGAAAATAAAAACTAAGAAAATAAAATCGTCTTCTGATTGGTGTAGCAAAACGTAATCCAAAACAGAAAGCAAAAGAAAAGAAAAATGTAAAACTAAGCAAAGCGAAAAATACGCCACCTTATAAAAGTTTAGAAACCCACAACCCATAATCCCGTATGAAGTGGGAAGTATGTGTGTGTATGGAAAGGAAGGTCGAGATAAAGTAAAACAAAATTATAAAACACATACATATGCACATGTAAAATTAAAAAGCTCTGACAATAGAGAACGAAAAAAAAACTAAAATTAAAGTAAATGTTAATTTGAGGAAAATAATTTTCATTTTAACAACTTTGTGGCGAAAAGAGTTGAATTAATAAAAAAGAAGTGTGTTTCATTTAAAATGCCAATGGACGTCAATCATATTAAAAGCGGTATTTGACATTATTAAAAAAACACAATTTGGCAACCCAAAATTTTTCAAAATTAGCAATGTTATATTGCCTATCTCATAGATTTGTTAATAGTTACAAGAATATTAAGGTTGATGAAATGTGAATGGATATATGTTTGATTTCATTTAAATTATACTTATTTCGCAATGACAATTATGTAAAATTATAAATTGCATTTTATTTGTAGGGTGATTTTTAGTGATTACTTTAAAATTGAAATAAAACACACAAAAATTATGCATCCAAACTTATTTATATTTAAATGAATATTAGAAATTTATTATTTCAAAATAATTTAGGCCTATGTTCAATGCAAAAGCCACACATCTATCCCTTTAGAAAATAAGTCAATAAACATGAAATTATCCAATCACTCTAAAAAATCACCCTTTATTTGCTTTGTGTAATATGTATGGTCCCTTCTATCTGAATTCTATTAAAACAGCATTAAAAAAAAAATAAATACACAAAATTAAGAAAAATCAAACACAACAAAGTAAGCGTCGAATTGACAAACCCACAAATTGGTAGAGAGAGCACAAATGAGTAAAAAAGTAAATAAACCATCATGGGTGAGAGAGAAAGCAAACGTATAAAAAATATATTTAATATAAATGTAAATGTATGGAGAGAACAGTAGCAACGCATTAATACACGGATGCTTAAAAGTTAGTAGCAGTAATTAATGTATAAAAATTACTACAACTTAAATTTGAATTGAAGAATATAAAATCAGCATTTTTTTAAGTTTTTAATGTTGTTACACACATGAGGTCTCTTCTCACGATTTCTGTGCTTATATGTTCAACATATGAAACATAATTTTAATGTAGAGAATCTACAGTAGAGTTACAGATGTATATAGCATCAGGAGTATGCTTTTCAATCAATCGTATATGCTCGTCCGGTCTATAATGGCACACCGGCTTTGCGAATGCCATAAGGACAGGAATAAATAGAGGCTATCACCCAAAACTTCAACACCGTGGAAAGCAAGCAGATCTTTTAACATAAAGACCTCACAATCATCAGTCTAGCGTATCTTTGGTAGCTTACATGCTCCAAAATCAAAATAAGAACAAATAGAAAAAAATAAATTACTTTGAGAGGCATAATACAGTTTTTATTTTAATATGTTGTAAGGATCTCAAAATATCACGTATCATTTTACTAAAGTTGTTTGCCTACGACCGGCGGAAGACCTTTCCTGACTATTCGACACCCGCAAACTTTGCGGGTGTCGAGTTCCCCACCCACACTTTATAAAAGTTTATATCAATATTTCAGCATGCTATTTGGTAGTTTTAAAAATATAAAAATATTTATTTTATATCTCAGTAGAAAATTGATATAAATATGAACTTGAATATCGCTTGATTGCAATGTAATGAAAATACTCTTCAAATATAATAACGCTCTAACGGAAGGTTTTCGGCGGCCCTGGTTTTGAATTTACCTCCTTGAAACCTCTTGTGTATTTCTTGTGGGCTTCAACATGTTATGTCGCCTACGTGAGTCTGTAAAATGTTTTTTCTTTACGAGAGGCGTGTCGTCAAGGCCTTATGGAGGCCCCCAAATAACGAATTGTTCAGTCCATAAAAAAATATTTATTATTATTATTTCTTTTCACATGAAAAGATTGTTCAGTTCAGATCAGTTATATGTTGACGGTCAGGGCCGTATTTAATCATAAGCTACATAGGCTGCAGCCTAGGCGCCCGCGCCACAAAGGGGGCCGGCACCACAATCAGTTTGTGATCTTCTATTTTGTGGTAAGTGAACGTTGCTGTTCAAAAAACTTTCTTTGCATCTTTTAGGGAAAAACCCCTCACGGTGGGGCCCGAACCTAGGGGTGTTGAGAGTGATGAGCATAAAAAAAGAACCAAAACACTATGTCACTAGTAGTCCCTCTTTCTTTTGAAAATATGAAAGTAGTGAAATTGTAATATTTAAGTCAAAAAGTGCTATAAAAATATGTCATAATTGGTCGTCAGAAAGAAATGTCATATAACGTTTCCTTTTAACAAATATCTTTTTTGATATCAGATGTGGTTTAGCTTATCAAAATCCGGGAGCAGTGACACTAAGACAAAGGCACTCGCGAAGTGGCTCATTCGCCAATAAATTGTACTAGTAATTAATTCAGTTTTGGTTTTTTAATTTCTTAGCTACGAATTTTGGCATTCAGATACCCAACGACAACTAGGGATGTTCTCCTTTCGCCCTCTAGAGAGAACCAAAACAAAGATATGGCTTATCAATTGTCCTCGGTATCTCGTTTTAAATTGAGGGGAATAAGAAAAGTTGTCGCCATAGGTACCTACTGACCCTTTTTAGAGCTCTCTCCGTTCTTCAGTTTCGCCAAAATTACTTAGACCAGTGCCTAGTGTGCCTAAAATTGAATTCAAGCCTGGAATTCTGGGGATACCATATGAATAATTGATATCATGAATTATCAAAATTCTTAAAAGCACTTGTTTATATATAAGAATGCAACGAAAAATACTAAAAAATTAGTACACTTGAATAAAATGATATATACATATGTATATTTATGTACATATTGCGGGAAATCTTCCAACAAAAAAATTAAAAAAGAAATCAGAATATTTAAACAAAGAAACAGTAAACTTAAATTAAATATTTCAACCCACCCCCAAATAATGTGCTCCTTTTCCAACGCTTATCGCCAACTCTGTTACACATTATAGTTTTAATTTTATTTCTTTGAATTTATTGAAATAAAAAAAAAAGAAACGCACAGTTGTCATTTGCCGTATAGAGAGACAAGGTATATGCACCAGAGCAACAACAACGAAGAAACATTTGAATGCACGAAATTGAAATACAAAACCAAATTTCAAACTACATACTGCTTTCAACTCCTACTCCACCGCCTTAGGAAAAAATTCATACAAAAATTAAAGAATACAAGAAAACGAAAACGAAAAAAAAAACTCATGGGGAAATCAAGAGAACAAATGTATCTACGAACGTATTTGCATTTGAAAAACTCTGGGCACGACCCACCTGAGCAGCAGCATAGAAGGAAGAACACGTGCTCATATGAACATTTACTATAGTTAGAGTGAGATATCATAACGAACTAACCGAAATACCCATACACAGCGTAACGCACAGACACATATGCAGTAAAATCGTATCGGCACAAGTGCGCGACGTGTAGCTTTGTGACGAAACGAAACGAAATATAGAAATGAAATTAAAAATGGAAACGTAGAAAGAAAAAAAGACAAATAATAAATGATGAAAGATGTATAAATTCCAATTGTATTTAGTAAATATTCGTGCAGCAGCGCACTCACTTCCACCAATTTGTAAGATACATTTATATCTCTGTTCAGTATCTTTTTATCTCCAGCAGGACTGCTGGTGTTGGTGGTGGTAGTGCTGCTCTGACGACGATTCACAGATATCATTGCCGTTCAATTCGATTTCGTTCGTTTGTTTCATTTCGTTTGTTAGTTTTGTTTGCATAGAACGTGTAGTATATCTCACGGATATACGTAGTCAGTTGAATGTTTGATAAGTGTAAAAAAATTTCGTGTTGTCGTTGCGCGCAGACGTTTTCGAATTCGTACTCTCATATCTATGCGATTCGTTCGTACAAATGAATTTTTGGTTTTGTGAATTCGCCGCTCACTCACTCGTATGTCGTTTTAAAGGATTGCGAAAGGGATTCGTGGGGGGCTTAGCAATCAAAACGTATTTTTGATAATTGTCAGCAACAACAGAAAAAGTTTATGTTTTTTTGTCGTTTCGATTTACGTTTTTCCGTTTTCATTTCATTTTGTGCTGCTGCGAGCTCATTGCAAACGCAATTGCGATTTGTATTCGCAATCGTCGTCGTAGTCGCGGGTCGGTATTCAGAAAATACAGATACATTTCTTAGCTTTATCTGCACTCACCACTGTATTTCTATCTGCACAACATCTTTGTGTATCTACTAACTGCCACAATTACAGATACGGCAACAGCAACAACATCAAAAGAACGATAAAACGTAAAGCAGCAAAAGAAAAATGAAAACGTGCGCTGCCACTGCTGTTTGTGTTTGAATATCTCTCCATGTTTTGTACGACGACAAACGATTTTCATTACGAATTTGTCATTCGTAAGCGAAGGTAATGAAATAAAAGTTCGTTACGTTACGTTCGTTCGTTCGTTTGTTGGCGATGCGCTACATCTGCTACGTGAAGAGTACGTTACGTTTGCGACGGTTAAGTGTACGCGGTCAAATTTCATCAAGTCGCGTCGGTAAAGAGAAATAAATCGAATTTTATTTGATTAAATATAAAAAAAAAGTTTTATTGGAAAATAAAAACAAAACCGTTATTGTGATTTTTTCTTGCGCTTGGAGCTTGCGCCAATTGTGACACTCCCTCCACCCCTTACTTACCCTATCAAACGCACACAGTTACACTCGCACACAACAATCAAGTGTATGTGTATATAACATTTATATGTATGTATATGTATCTTAATTTTTTCTTTCTACATTTCAATTGTACTGTTGATTCGTGTGACTCGTTTAATTCTTTTTTTTTTTGTTTTTGCCCGATTTTATTTTGCCGTCGCTCTTCAAACTTTTTCGTTTGGGGGTTGTAAAAACATTTCTCACCGCTGGCAACCCTCTCCACATCAAATATACAACAATCACACATATTGTATGTGGCGCTCTCTATAATTTTTGCACGGCGCCAAACAACCCCCTCCACTTTATTCCGTAAACGAATGTATTTTAGCATTCGTATTTACAGTTACTTTGGCTCTAAAGTTGGAGTGGAAATCGTTCATTCGTATTGGACGAATTTGTGTATTTGTTGTTGTTGCTATTGCAATTGCTGCGCGACATTTACAATTGCGAATGTATGTTTGAGTTCGGCAAATTCGTGTGCTGCCACTGCTTTGATTTTCTGTGTGTGAATTCGTTTTCGATTTTGATTTCGAAACCATACGCGAAGTGACACGCCGACGGTTCGGTAATATGTCGCAGCAACATAACAATCAATCGGCATTAAGGCGAGAATAAAATCGTAAACGGAATTTTAATTGCAGTAACAACAAAAATTAAATGTATAGCAACAACATTCATTAGTGACAGTGATAAAAATAAATAAACCATTTGTGAATAATTACCAGTGGGATAAAATCATAAATTAAAAATTAAAAACAAATAAAAATTGTGTAACAATTGAGACAATAAATTAACTTAAACCAAATAAGCAAAAAATGCTTGAGCCAAATTCAATTTATTCCCAAACAAATTAAATAACAAACTTAATTATTTTTGTGTGAGAATCATTCAGGCAGTGACATATCACTGACATGTATCTCATATAAGAGGTAGTTTCAATACAATAAATTTTTCTCAGAACTAAGGCTACAATATATTCCAAATGCGCTTTCCGACCAAATGAAATTTTTTCATCTTTTCAACATTGCTACGTTCAATTTTGTCCTAAATTGATGTTTACTTATGATGTAAGAAATTAATATTCAAGAAATTTCCACACTTTGCGCGTTTTATAAAGGAAATTTCATTTAGAATTTCCTTAAAATAAAAGTATTAAAAAAGTCACTGATATAATAAATATTTTCCTAAGTATCTGCTTCGAAAAATAAATATTACACATTTAAGTTAAAACATTATTTGCAATAATCTTTCATATCCAAGAAAGTATCAAAATGCTTATTTAGAAATTTTTTGAACTTATACCTTTATAATTTTTCTGCTTGCACGTTGGCAATACAAAGTTTGCAATTATTCTTTCCAGTTCCTTAGATTGAGAAGAGTTATTCTTAAAAACTTTGGTCTTAAGAGGTATTTTGGAAAGTACCCGGTTTTAAAGTAAATTAAAAAATGGGAAAATTATAACTATAATTTTTCACTCTCAACGCGAGACGTTGAAGTAATTCAATTAAATTCAACCTGGTTTTAATCATGTCATAAAGCTTTGCGGATGACAAAGTACTACGCAAAAGTTTTCACTTTAAGAGCATAAGTGCGCGGTCACATCCATTTTTTTGAAGTCTTAAAATGTGTTTCACTCGTATCGTTCTTATTATAGCTTATAATTTAAAAGACATATGTTGAACTAAGAACTGTTGAATTTCAAGTGATTTAAAATCTTTTATAGATTATTGGTTTTCAAACAGATTTAAACTTTTTATTAAAACCCATTTTTAACAGTGTCATCGATAAAATGTACGCTTTAAAGCTTTGTTTCGTTGCACACTGATTACTTAACTGCTTTGGTATTATAATACAATAAAAAAGTTTATTGATAAATATTTTAATTCCGAAAAAAAAAGAAACCCATCATCAGAAAACATTTTTTTGTGATATGTAATAATCTTGATATGATGCAAGTATTTCTATCTATATCGTTTTTTTTACTGAAACTTTGTTAAGGTAAATTGAAATTACTTAATTCCTGTATGGTCTATAAAAATCGAATAAATGCTTTTTGTGTGGACGGAACTTTGAATGTAGTTATAAGGCTTGAAATTTTGGTTAAAAAATCGAGTTTTTTTAAGCTTTTGGAGTGGTTGTTCCATTTGTTACTCATCTGAGATGTGTAAATTTCATGCTTTGCTATTATAATTGCAAACATTTTAAGGCGAGAATAAAACATTTGGTTCTTTGAGTCCGCATATATTTGATGTGTCTGGAACATTTATCTGATTGAGAATAACTGTAGTCTCTTTTGAAATCAGTGTACCAAAATCACCCAACTGTTAACTTTTGACGTAAGAGTTTTAAGAATTTTCCTTAACATGTTGTTATCTTACTGTACCGCTTATAACGCCTGACATTTTTGTATCACTTTCAAAATATTAAGAAATTATTTTATGGACTGTTAGCAAGGCTCCAACTGTAACGATTATTGTAAATGTCTATTGTTACTTTCAGTAAAATTCTTAGATTTGTTAGTATTGATTAAGTCCTGAAACTACAGACTTATAAATAATTTAACTGCATTTTTTTGAATTGATTTATGATATAAATGCTATGATCAAGAAACATTGCAGAAATTTTCGAACCGTAACACTGGAACGGTAAGATTTAATTTTCCGAGACATCAAGCTTGGACTATTGATTCTGGCGGAGCCAGATTAGAAAGCATGAAATATTGTGTATTTATGTATGAATTTACATTTTTGATTTTCGAGGTACACAGTATGTAGCTTTCTTATCCACTTTACTACTCGAACATAAAAAAGTACCAAAGAAAAATTTATATCAATTTATTCCTTATTTCATTAAGTTTTACAATAATTAAAATGAAAAAGTAAAAATGTACCGTACCGAAAACTAAAATATTGCCAAAACCTGTAAGATGGAACATTTGCACTTCTTATTAAGATACTAAATTCATCATTTGTCAAAACTTGATATTCCGTAAACAAAATGATAGCAAAAATTAGGTCAAGCTGTATGAAAAAAAATGAGATGAATTATTTTATATAAAAAAAAACTTGAAAAATTGTGAGAATTATCAAATGAAAGTGATGGGCATAAGAAAGTTATAATATAAGAATTTATTTTTTATTTTTCTGCAATACTTAATACCACCATTCCAACTTATTGAAATTTATTTTCCTATCCGAGTTTCATCAAAATTGGTGTAATTAAATTTTTTACTTCAAAAAAATTTGGTTTCAATCAAGTTTTTAATACAAGATTTGCATGAAAATTTATTATGGAAATTTATTAAGTTATAATTTTTCCATTGAATTTCAGAATTCGGAGTCAAAATCATATTTTAATAAACTACATTTCAAAAGCTGTTACAAAATTTTCTTTCATGTTAGATTTTTTTGATCCATAGCTTAAAATTTTCATTGATCTTAAGGTGTTAGTGCTGGAAATTTCAATAATATCTTACTTTACATATCTACTGCATACCTGCTCTCTCATGTTACTTGTCAACTATTTTGAATGTAATTTTATCTTACGTAAGGAACTAAATTCAAGCAATCTACAAGAACTACATATGTTTAGGTCAAATCGTAGAGGAATATCTGGGATTACGCTCTGATACCGGATTCAAGTTTGAGTTCCGAGATCTGCATAGGAAATAATTCTCTTGAAGCATCAATTCTATGTTTTCAGTAGCGGATGATTCCTTCATATATCTTTATATATTTTTTTCATAAATCATTCGTCAAAATCTTTTTTAAGAGTTATATATATTTTAGCCTTTAACTTAAAGTGCTTAAGTATATAACACTTTCTCGGAAATGGAAGATATATATCGAGTTTTTAATAAACATATGAACTAGAAAGCGTAGAAGCGTGACACCTCCTCCCGATATCTTCCGCATAACTTCTTAGCAGAAAACACTTGAATTCAAAATGCCTATTATTATGATTATGAAATGAACTCGCTTTTTCATCTTCTAAAATCAGTTGGTCGACATATAAATAATATATACCTATGTTCGTATTTGGCACACAATTTGCATGTTTTGTTCCACTGTTTTTGCTCGCATTCATTCTCTTGTCTGATGACAACAAATGATTATCTCAACTTAAAACCGTAGTATCCCAGTAAAAGCGACAACAAAAATTACTTAATATATTTTCTATCTGAATTTCAGTGACTAAAACTTAAAAATATTGAGTTAAATAAAATAAAAAATACATAATCGGCACAACATAAAACGCTGTACGTGAATTGCAAGTCATTAAAAAAAAAACGATTTGTATAGTGATATAATGTGTTTTCTAGCATTGTCCGTTTAAGTAAATTAATATTCTAAGAAATAAAACGAAATAAAAAAAAATTGTCCCATGACAAATGATGGACTCTTCCTCTGCCGTTGATAACCAATCGGTCACAAGTGAACATAGTGTTGCTTCTTCGCATGAATCAAGTTCAATAGCAACAACAAAGTCAAAACTCACAACACTATACCAACATCATAAAGCTATGAACAATAACAACAACAATTTGATAACAAACAACAATAACAACAACCATAGTCCGCATCATAATAAACTTAGCCCAAGCGCTTACAGTATGAACTCCACCGCGTTGCTGATGCATCATCAGCAACAACAGCAGCAGCAACATCAAGCTCAACAGCTACAACAAAATGGAAATCGTGATTCAAGCCGCTCTGATGAGCGTGGCGCAACCAACGGACCCAATGGACGTGGCTGCGGCTCTTCACTCACAGGACGCGGTTCAAGTTGTTCACCTAATAGTTCGCCAACCCGCCATCCAAGCGCTGTCAGTCCCGTCACCTCGCTCAATCATTCGATGATGCAACAAATGCAGCAACATCATCAAATCAGTCCACCACCACATCCTGGGGTACCCACACCGAATGGCTTACCCACCGGCTTGCCACCTCGTATGCCGCATGGACTGCCACCACACAGTTTGGGGCTTCTGAATTCATTGCAAATGATGCATCATGCCTCACCGCTGGAACTTATGGCAGCCGCTCATCATCATGTACCACCACGTTCCTATAACAGTCCACCGCCTATATCAACCTCGGATCCCAGTGCTAACGAGTGTAAATTGGTCGAATATCGTGGTCAAAAGGTAGCTGCTTTTATCATTAGCGGTGAGACGATGCTATGTTTGCCACAGGCATTTGAACTTTTTCTTAAACATCTGGTCGGTGGTCTTCATACGGTCTATACGAAACTGAAGCGTTTGGATATCGTGCCACTTGTCTGCAATGTTGAGCAGGTGCGAATATTACGTGGTCTTGGTGCCATTCAACCGGGTGTTAATCGTTGTAAGCTGCTATGCTGCAAGGACTTCGATGTGCTTTACAGGGATTGCACGACTGCCAGGTACGTTGAAAAACTATTTTTATCAAAATATGTAAGATTTTTTTACTTTTTGAGTTAAAATTAAATTTTATTTGATTTTTGGAATAGATTCGAGTTCAAGAAGTTGCCTGGGTGGGGGTAGTAAGGAAAGTTCTTAAATATTGTAAAACCTTCAAAATTTATCGTTGTCTCTTGATAACTTCTTGAAAAATGGTCGAAGTCCAGCATTATATTGCAGAAGGTTTAAATTCGCGTTTTTTTCTAGAATGGCTTAAAATAATGTGATGAACAGTCCATGTCCATGTATTGTATTCGGCTTCGCTTTTCTAACCAGCATTTTGTTGTATATTCTATATCTACAGCATGATATTGACCGGCATACGGTTAGTAAAAAATTTTATAATTTCTATTTTAATTTCAGTTGCATGTATTGATGCAAAAATTTATATCAAAAATACATTTTTTAATAGCGCGATTTGAGCAAAACTTTAAAAAATTGCCATTCTAAATTCTTGAAAACCATAAAAAATTTTAGAACTTTTTTTAGTATCATTGATATTTACCACGTTTTAAAGATATTTCTTATTAACATAATTTCTGCTCAGAATGACTAGTCTTATATAAGAGGCCTATGAGGACGAAATATGACAAAATGAACTTAAATTTGATTCGATGTAGGTATTGACTGGTACTTTAATCGTATCTTAGAGTACACTGCTATATTTAATTACAAGAAAATACTTTTCAAACGATGGTAAAAATCTCTCAATCGATCGCAGGTTAGAATATTTTTCGAAATCAGTACCAATGAAAGTACTCAATTTATGGAATTT
The DNA here is from genome assembly GCA_963680825.1 of Meiosimyza decipiens. Classification (NCBI taxonomy): domain Eukaryota; kingdom Metazoa; phylum Arthropoda; class Insecta; order Diptera; family Lauxaniidae; genus Meiosimyza; species Meiosimyza decipiens. Next base: position 70,877,043 of record OY804260.1, on the reverse strand, counting down.
AAGTACTAGTAAAAATCTTTCAATCGGTATATATATATAAGTATAGCATTGAAAAAAAAAATACGTAACTCATATTCCATCTAGGGATGACTGGAAGGGAGGATTCCCGGGCAGAAGGGGTCATATTAATTTCTACACTGATGGCTCCAAGCTAAATAACCAAGTGGGTTATGGTATCTACTCCAAGGAACTGAAGTTAAGAATTGCTGCGAGGTTACCAGATCATTGCAGTGTTTTTCAGGCGGAGGTTATAGCAATAGAGGGAGTAACATCCTGGCTAAGGAGGAATGTTGTATCCAAAAAGGATATAAATATTTTCTCAGATAGTCAGGCAGCTATCAAATCTCTAGAATCAGTCTTCCTAAACTCACTAGTGGCCCAACAATGTCGCTCGTCTCTAAACGAGATGGCTCAACATTTTCACAATCACCTCATCTGGGTGCCTGGGCATAGGAACATTGACGGCAATTGCAAAGCGGATGAACTTGCTAGGCAGGGGACTACTGCACAAATTCCTCAGGACAAGGAAGGTGTTGGCATGCCACTTGCTACCTGCAAGTTTCTGCTTAAAGAAGAAATGGTTAAAAATGCTAATAAAAGATGGACTGAAGGGTCAACTCGTAATATAACTAGGCGAATCTGGCCGAAATGGGATGCTAAGCGTTCGTCAGAACTAATTTCTCGCACTAGACATAGTGTCTCGTCAGTTGTCGCAGTCATAACTGGCCACTGCCTCATCGGCAGACATGCGAAGAGATTAGGTGTTAGGACCTTTGACTTCTGTAGAAGTTGTGGAGATGTGGAGGAAGAGGAAAATATTAAAAATCTTCTCTGCTCCTGTCCCGCACTTGCTAGAAAACGCCACAAAGCACTTGGGTCGTTTTTATTTGATGACCTGGATGACCTTAGACATGTCAGTATAGGTCAGCTATTTAGTTTCATAACGAATTCTGGCTGGTTCAACGAGAGGGTATAGTAAAACACCCTGTGGTATCACAACGGATCATGTTTGGTCTAAGTGAGTCAGTTTTTCGTAACTGACTGCCACTCCTACCTAACCTAACCTAACCTAACATTGAAAAATACAACTTTTTTATTGTTTACCATGAACATGGTTCAGGAAATTTCTCCAAATTAGGACCTCAGAGTTGCAAACAAGAGTTTTAGTGCATAAGAAGAGCTTTTAAGTGAAATTCATTTCATAAATGTCGTAGGTGTGGTCTACAATTGCCAATGCCACAAATAAAATATTTGAAATAGAGACATGTCTATATATGAATGCGTCTTCAATTTTGCCGCCGAAAAATTTCATTAAATTTCAAGGCAAAATTAAAGCGCTACAAAATACGTTTCAAGCAATATAAATTTTAATGGTACCTAACAAACTCTTCAGCCTTGACGCATGAAAACATACACATATACATCGTAAAAAAATCTATTTTGCCATATATCAGCACATCCATGGCAGTCATGGCCAAAAGTAAAGAAATCTTCCATCTTTTGAACCCGATAAGCTGCGCTTTCTTCTCGAACTTGGTCTTCCACTTCATTGATGTGTCAGATCCAATGCTGTTGTCAGATTTTTCCTTTTTCAACTTCACTCACATCCAATGGATTTCTGTTTTAATCTTTCTTTCCATACAGCGTCCTCAAGTACAGGAACTAAGATGTACTTCTCAAAAAATTCTAGCATCTGTTCGCCACTTTTTATGTTTTCAACCTCTTTTCTTCACAAACACCATCAGTTCTAATTTTGCAATCACTTTAATATAGTCCATAATTCTGCATACTAAGTCTTTTGCCGTTAATTAAAATTAACCATAAGGCATGCAGGCAGATAACGCAGGTATCATTACTTTTATTGAAGGACGATTAAAGTTATAGCATCATATTGCAAAGTTCTTCCATTGAATTTCTGATATATTATCATACAAACCTAAGTATTTTACTGTATCATATCATTCATTGTATTAACATTACTGGGTTGTAAGTGGAGCTCCTGTTAAAGTTATAACAAATACATATTTATGTATAATCCAACAAAAGTTTTTCTAACTCTTGAAAGGTCAAAAATTATTTTCTATTTTAACATTAATGTTAAAAACCTCAAAGGGTTAAGCCCTGATGACTATCTAGACCTTTAAAACTTGAAAGTTTTCTTAAAAACCGGATACATATTGACAAGAAAAACTTTTCCCAAACAAATTTTGTTTGCTAATACCCTTTTTAGCCAAACAATACGCGTTAAAAATGTAACCAATCAACCAACCAACTATTGCAAGAATTGTTCACTTCGTCTTATACCCCCACCTACGTTTGAATCATGCGAGATCCGTTTAAATTCTAGGTTTGCATTGCGTATTTCCGTTCGATGTCATCGCAGTAAAAAACTTTTCTGATTAGTTTTCCATTTTGATGACTTTGCTACTGGTGTACGTTGCATATTTATTTTTTTTTTTTCTTGTAATTGCAAATGCACTCGCATTTAATAATAAAACTGTAGTAATTGCAATTATAGGGCGTGGTACAACATGGTCTTGCATTAGTATTTGTTTAGCATTTTGTGCTTTAAATCGTAGAGCTAGCAAAAAGGTTTGCCTGCGTTTGCACTCAAGTTTTGCTCACGCAAATACATACGTTGTCAAATCGTGAATACTAAAATGTTTAATAGAATCGGATACAGGAAATGAGAAAATTTTCTTCTGCCATATTGAATGTCATGGATTACTCGTATTGATGACTTCTTGCGATAACATTTAAGACATGTTTCTGATGTATTATACCTTCGAAAAATTATAATAATTAAAGGAAAAATATAAGTTTTCTACTTAACAACACTTATTGGAACTATCTTTGAGATTTTTTAGAAAGAATATCTTGTCAAACTCGAAATTCAATTAATTTTTGATTTTTTCAAATACAATCATTAATTATAATAACTTTTTTTTTATTTTTTGGCTCATTAATGAAAAATAATGAATATGTTTATTTGCAAAACATCCGTATTAAAAATTTTACTGATTTTTGTTCTTGAAAAAAAAGAAGAAATTAATACAAAATTTTTTCGAAAATTTGATCAAAAATCACGAACTTTTCATTAAAATAAAAATAATTGAATAATAATCTTACTCGATTCCTGTTCTTCGCAGAAGAAATCTTATCAGCTTAAAAAAAATGTGTGTCCCAAAAGTGTCATAGATATGAGCGTTTTATGAGCGTTCACAAAAATACTTAGAGTAAATTTATGTTTATAATTGAATCCTCAAGAAATGAGTTCTAAGAAAGCCATTTATATGAGTGTTTTATGTGTGTTCATTAGTAGGATTCATGTAAGTAAATTCCTTTGAGCGAAATCATGAAATTATTACAAATAAATTTTCAATTGAAGTCAACTTTGATATGTTTGCTCGAGTAAACAAATTTTAGTAATATATATTTTCATTCTTGACCCTGCCAAAGAATTCTAATATTATATTTTTTCTTTACATTGACTTAAGGCCACTGGTTGTGGTATAGAAAAGTAACTTTGTGATATGAACGCCTGTTATTCCATACTGCGCTTAGTGTAATAATTTCTGTTGCAGGTATTAAATCACATAATATATGTACATTTGTACTTTTCTCAGTACATATGCGTTGTGAAATAAATTTGTTAGTTCAGGTCCGTGCGCCAAGATATTAAAGGAATATTTCATGTTAGGTTATGAAGTATATAAAAAAAACGTCAAGAAGCTGTTTAGTTTTAGTAAATAACTATGTTAACAACTTTGGGACACTAATGCCAAACACACAAAATCTTTTGAAGCATTTCTAAGTATACATAAATGTTAAGGAAGACCATTTCTTGAAAACCTCAAGTAATTTTTTTATAATTATTAATAGCTTTGGGGTCAAAGAAGTTAAAAATACCGATCTATAAAAAATGATACATTTTTTGAATCAGTTTTTGTTTGCTAAGAACTTTGAGTTTTATCTCTAAAACGGGGTACATTAGAATGCATAATATAGCGTATGAGTGACATTTATTTCGCATACAAAATAAATTATAAAATGATTCATTATACTTTCCCAAAGAATTTATACTACTATCACTAAAACTTTTTTTCTCATATCCCGACTAGAAAATGTCTTTAAGCGTAAACTAGGTCTCCAAAAAGACCTAACGGAGTTGGTCAGAGTTTTTCTCAATTTATTCATACCTTTTACTCCCGTAGTAAGGCCTAATCAAGCAGTTGGTAGGCAAGTCTAATTTAGGTATTCCTATTTAGGCACCTGTTATGCATTTCTTATTTAGGCTAGGTTTCCCAGTTAGGGAAACAGAAATAACAAAACTCCAAATTTGTCCTAGCTAATAAATATTGAAGAAAGTTTTAGCCTCCGGTTTGCTCTATTATATTTAGTTTTTAAGATATCTGCTTTGAATAGTGCGTAAGGTCCCTAACTTTGAGTGCATTAAAAAAGTGTACATGTGGAAAATTTGATCAACACAAAATGACGTTTTCAAAAATACATATTTTATCCATGTAAACATGGAAAAGTATTTGGTACCTGAAATTAGTTTAAGATTCTTTCTATATAGGGGGTAGTTCATTCAGTACTGTGAGTCTATTTACTGCCGAGTTGCTAAAGAGATCTTGGTTCTAGATAAATGCATCATAATTCTCTGAGTAAACGGTGTCTCTTATATAAACTCTATATGCCCATGTCGAATAAAACTTACGCAGAAATTTTTTTTCAAATTTAAGCCAATATTTAAACACCTCTAAAATGATTTTTAAAAAAAAATTTATAAAGAACCTATGATTAGCAAAAACAAAACGAAATAAAAAATAAATTGTAAAATGTGTTGAAATGTGAGCAACTTTTGGATGACGTCGGTTGGGACACTTATTGGCCATAACAGTAACAGCAGCAGCAGCAGCAGCAATAACAACAAAAACATAACCTGCAACTACATATAGTAAAAACGGCGTCGAGTAGTGAAGCACCCTGCTGTGGCAACAATAACAACAACAAAAACAACTAAGAACAACAAAAATAGATGTGAACATTGAATGTTGGTAATTATGACCCTTTTGCCTGCTGGTTTGGTCGGTGCTGCTGCTGCTGTCGCTTTACTGACTTGCGTCGTTGTCCAAGTCCATGTATCGTCGTCTCGTTATATTGCTGGAATATTGCAATTTTTTTTTGTTTGCTTCTTCATCTTCTTTGCGTTTTGTTTTTATTAATTTCAATTGAAGTTTTCTCGTCTACACACAGGCCACTTTTGCGCTATTAAAAGCAGGGTAACATTGCAAGGAAAGCGAAAAGAACCTAGGGTTTTATTGAATTTTTCAACACTGACAATGAAAGCTGAAAAATATAAAATAAAGGGTTCATTTTGGTTTGTTGTTGTTTTGTTGTGTTGTTGTAGTCAAAGGGCGCTTCAAAAAATGTTTCACATGGCTAAAATTTAGTTGGAGTTACTTAGCCATGTAAGGTGGTTTTGCTTACTTCTTTTTGTTGTAGTTGTAAATGTTAAGTTTTGTTTATCGAGTGTCGAGTGTGTATGGGAAGCTACTTTGCGAATTAGGCTAATTTTGTGGGGAACTCAAATGTTAAGTGGCCTTCAGGTTGAGCCAAAGTTAACCAAAAGCATTTAAAAAGTTATTACATGTGTGCTTGGCTTTCAGTTGGGGGGGGGAGCTTTGTAATATTTTTGTTGTTAGGTTTAAAAAGTATTTGTTGGCTCAAATATGGTTTTGGAATTTTTGCTATGAAGATATCAAAGCAATTTTTTTAAAAGATATTTGTAAAAACTTTCTTATCAGAAATCACTTAACATCAGCCAGTCAAATATATTCGTTTTCTAATGATAGCAACATTTGCCATTCACATTGTTTTAAGGAACGCACAAGCTCTGTGGGTATTTTGAAGAAGAAGGCGGCATATGGATGACACACTCTCTAATAACAGCAAAATCATCTATTTTAAAGAGTCGTAGATTATACAAAATCAATAACTCTTAACGTTT